>OY282514.1:86681229-87937709 GCA_958296145.1 Hydrotaea cyrtoneurina
AACCGCTCTTACCCAAACATTTTTCAGCGGCTACATTCACCTCGTAAAAGTTGGCGAATTTACGAGTAAGAGAGTAATCTATAAGCCGTGTAAAACTTCTCTAGAACACTGATTCCGTCTGTTCCTTCATGGAATATTAAGGGAAATAAGTAATTAAAATTTGACTAGATGCTGAATTTCAAGTAGTCATTCTGCATTTACTACCTCCCGGTACATAATTAGTAGACAGACTGACGCGGTAGAATTATGAGGGCTGTCGGAATGATCCAATCTAATATATATTTACCCTCGACACTGATTCACTGATACACTGATTCCCTGATTCACTGACTCTGTCACGCAGTACGTAGGAATTTAAATATGCATTCTATAATAATTCTATAAATAATAATAATAAAAAAAAGAATATTTTTTTTGTACAGAAATTGTGTTTTCCCCAAATTTTTTTTTTACCAAAATTTTTTTTTTCCAAAATTTTTTTTTTTACAAATTTTTTTTTTACAAAAATTTTTTTTTCCAAAATTTTTTTTTTTCAAGATATTTTTTTTTCCACAAAATTTTTTTTTTCAAGAAAAATTTTTTTTTCCACAAAAATTTTTTTTTCAACAATAGTTTTTTTTTCAACAAAAATTTTTTTTCTATAAAATTTTTTTTTTCCGCAAAAATTTTTTTTTCAACAAATTTTTTTTTTTCAACAAAATTTTTTTTTTCAGCAAACATTTTTTTTCCACAAATTTTATTTTTTTTCGAAAGTTTTTTTTACAAAATAGTTTTCTCAAAATATTTTTTACAAAATTTTTAAAATTAAGTAACAAATACTTTCTCAAGCAAATTAACGGGCGCCATAGGCGCATTACAACTTACTAGTAATATAATAGTTAAATAAGTTTTAGGGTTTACCCCAAAGACCTTAAGCTAAATATAGCATAGAGACTACGTAGTCACTGTAGTGTTTATGAGGCTGAGATATTGACGATTACAGAAATAACAGGAGGGCTGAGATACAACATCAACACCATATTCTCTGACAGTCAGGCTGTCATTCCATCTCTAGCATTCTGTCTTACTGATGTCAACATTAGCCCTAGACTGGCGCAGTTTATTAACAGATTAGATGACAAATTGACTCCACCTATTATTTGTTTCTTCTGTCTCTTTCTTCAGTCTGTAAATATATTTTTAGATTTTCACTTTTTGAAGTAAATCATAAAATCAAAAGTGTAAATTTAATCTCAATCTTAAGTAGATGCAAATAAGTTGCAGTATTGAAAACTATCCCTCTTTAGTCAGACAATGATATGGACGTGCGTGCTGTCTACAGGCAGAATACAGTTTATTTGCATAGAATGTGCCCAAGGATTATTGGTCAGGTTGGCTTTGGAAAGGAAGTTTGTGGTAACAATGACAGACATTAAGTTATTCCCCTCTTTGTTATGTTACTTAACAATTGACTTTAACTTTTGCACCCTTATTTGAAGACTTCACAGGAACAAAGTAATTGAATAGACTGCAAGGAATATAAGAGTAGGCCGACATATGAAGGAAAATCTCAAAGTCTCATTTGAGACAGTAATCAAAAGTCCCAAAGGAACATATATCATATTTTATGAGTTTGAAGACAGATTAAAGGACAAGACTGCCACATTCTGGCTTGGTCTACAGTCAGTACGAAGGGGAAACTTCTTAAAATTACAAAAATCTTGTGCAGGATTTAAAAATGGTTAACATTTATTTTTTAAATAAAAAGATGTTGGAATTTTGGATGACAGTGACGGATATTTTCAATATAAGCTTTTAAGACAATACTTAATGTTCCACTCCAAATCTCTACCAGGAAAAAAACCTTTTCTTAATAATAATTTAATACTTTTCGTTTGAGAAAATATACATTTCACATATAAACTGTAGGGGAAAAAAAGACAAATATTTAAATATTCTACAAAGAAATTTGGGCCTACGCCCCAAAAAAAAAAAGGTTCAACTTTATCTCTAGAGAAGAAGTTATCCATCCTATCCACACGGGGGAAAAAAACCAGAATACGTTTCGTACGTTTGACAAACATTCAACATATCAGCGAAGCTCAACTCTCGCACAAAGCAAATAATCAACTTTTGTACGTATCTTCACTCCAGTCGGTTGGTTGGCTGACTGACTGACTGACTGACATGCAGTTCCATACCTTTTTTTTTCGTTGTTGTTGGACGGCTTCTCGGGATCCTTTCAATTTTAAATAAACAAAAATCGCGCATGTAAAAAAATATAAGAAATAAAAGTTCAACGAAAGAATGCGACTGGAATTGAGGGGCTCGTAGGGGGGGAAAAAACAAACACATGAAACGTGTACAAAAATTTGTTTTTTTTTTCGCCATCTTTTCATAGTCGTATGTAATTCATATTTTAAAAACATTTTGTGTGGGCTTCTGAGGGAGATATAAAAATTGTGTTAATTTTTGCTAAATTCCGCAGAAAAATGTTTCCACGGCGTTTATAACAAATTCTGTGTTTAAAGGTAAAACAGTTGCTTATAAAGGGTCCGCCATCTAACTTTTTTTTTCAACTAGTGCTTATTTCGTTTTCGTTATTTTCGTTATCGGGCCATGTTGAACGAATTTTTGTTTACAAAAATTGTAGAGCAGGATATTGGCAACATTTGGTTTCAACAGGACGGCGGTACGTGCCGCACAGCCGAAGCTACACTCGATGTTTTGCGCCCTGTTTTTGAAGATCGCATTATCAGCCGCAGAGCTGATGTCGTTAGGCTACTGCATCGCCAGCCGAGGCAGCCATTTGAATGAAATTATTTTCCATTTTTAACCGAAAGGATTGTACTTTCAAATAACAAAAAGAAATTTGAGAAAATATCCAGTAGTTTTTTTTTTATAGAATTTTCAAAAAAAAAAAAAAGTTTTTTGGCGTACCCTGTATTTACATGAAATTCAAATTTCCTTAGATAAGCTTGAAGACAGAAACCGGCAACAACAGACAGCCACATCTGTGCTGGTACCTCCCAAAGCTTCTCGTACTTTTCGTGCTTAAATTTCAACTTCCACACAATTTTCTCTAATAAATGAAATTTGTTTAAAATTTGCTATCTACATTTTTATTAGACTTTGTGAGTGTGGAAGAATAGGACGGTTGACATCGCCCTGGAGGTATCTCGACAGAAGTGCTTTCCCGCCCACTTATTAAAATTATAAAATGCTACGTTTGTATTTCAGAAATAAAGGCGATCTACTCCCAAGTTAAATAATGTGTGTATTCTCACGAACCGGGAGCTACCGAGCCGGCTTCATAAATCCAATGTTTTCAGTACATGACTTGGAGATTACTCTCTTAGTTAGAAAGTCGTCTGCCTTTATTTGGTGGAAACGTACAGGGGAAAATGTTAGATTTTTGTGTCCCGACTATGAATCTGAATCTGTTTAAAAATGAAAGCGTTAACCACAACCATTCTTATACCTACCTAAAGCCAAAGCAAATAAATGCAGTAACGTCTTTGTTATACCAGTCAAAAAATTATCTGATACATATCTGAGAGACAACTACGAAAGTCGTGAACAGTCCATGTTGTCGTTATTTAAGAGGTGGATGTTATGAGACGATTTGAAGAGTCAAATGTCGAGTTCAGGCAGACCTGGTCGTTTTAATATGAAACCACCATTATAGAAATAATTATGACCTTCCTTTAACCCATTCGGCTGTTTCACTTCATGCTCGTATTTTCCCAAATTTCTGGAGCTATTTTAAACTCATGATAAATTCTTGATTAACCGTCTTTTTTCGCCGACCTCCTTAAACAGTGTATGTGTCTGTGACATAAGCCGGGTATCTTGTGTGTGAATGACGACATTCAAATTGAGATGGTTGTCTTTTAATTGGTTGCAATCTTAACTCATATTCATGTTTGCGAAGCACACTCACACAGACACACACACCCACAAATGCAGACACATATGTTTCATCGTCTTCAACACAACGATGACGATGACTATGAGAATGATGACGACGAGGACAGGAGCCGGCAATGACTTCAAGTTGATGAAAAGAGTCACATGATTGTGATGGTGATGATAAGATGGCAAAGAGAGAGAGAGAAAAAACCGAGAATTTCATTATATTTATTTTTATTTTATTATATTATGAGTTCTTTCCGAAACAAACAAAAACAACGACAAACCGAACATACACACCGATGTACATGTACAAACATGTTCATATAGTCATATGTTTTTGTTAGCGTTGTGTGTTTGTATTTAAGTATCGGTGTATCTGTGTGTGTTTATTTGTAAAATGAATACTTGTCATAAGATGTTAAATGAGTTGACATTACTTGTCAGACCTTTGGATGTGGAAAATTAAAAGCAAGAAAAATATAAAAAAACGGAAGAGCCACCGTGTACAGCCAAACCAAAAACGAAAAACATAAACGAGAACAGGTGGGGCGAAGGTTAAATTGTTCAGAATGATGACTGTCGCCTTGTTTGCTCTACTCTACCTGCATGAAGGTTTTAATTTCATCTTTTTGTGTGTGTGTCTGTGTGTGTGTTTTTTTTAGCGTTATGGCTTATGTGTAATGAAGCAATAGCTGCGCTAGAGCTTTTTTGTTTTACCTTTTAGGAGGATATGGGCAATAGCATTTTTCTGCCCTCGAGTCTGTGTCCTTGGCTATGATTTGTGTGTCATTGTTTGTGTTTCGCTTGGAAATCTTAGAACGATGTGTTGTTCTTTTGGAGTTTTACTGCTTTTAACAGAATGACAATTACAACAATGAATTGGTGGCATCAGAATTATATAATGAGAAAATAATCCTTAAATTCTTTTCCAGAAAAAAAAAATGGAAATGTGTTTTTTTAAGGATATAATGAAATGGCTAATAATTTGTTTGGAAAGCAATAGAGATTACATTAGAATTAGAATGGGAAAATTCATTTTGGGCAATTTTTTCATTCTAACAGCCACTTAAATTAGTATGGGAAACCCCCTCAAATGCTATGGTTACAATTATTTATTCATATTTTAATAGAATAGTATTTTCGCATATTGCTGATGAACATTTCATTAAAATCGTTAAAATAGTTTTTACGTTATTGGGAAAGTATTGGTGATTAGAAACAACGTCCATGGGTACGTATGAGTATTATTAATTCAGCAGACATTTTTAAACAATTGGCGATAACTTTGAAAGTAATCGTTGGATGTTCAGTATGTCATTTCGTTTTCGCAAAACAAATGTGATGTAAAGAAACAGTTTAGGCGTCTTAGAGATTCACGAATAATTCGTTACCAAAGCATTTTCATTAAATTTGGTAATAACGTTTTTTTTTTCTTTTTTTATATTTTCCCAATCGCCATTCCATTTTTGAGTCGCATGTTTAGCGGGTTTGTGTACACATAAATATTATAACAAATTCCTTTTTGTAATCGGTTTCCGTAATTTCTCTGATTTGTTGACAGCATGGAAAATTAATTCATAATAAATGTCTACAATTCACAATTCATTATTACTGTTTTGCTATTGTTTTTCTGTGATTATGCGGAAGTTTAATGACACACACACACTCGCATACGCGCACCGAGAGACAGACGCAGACATTTCACTCACAAAACAAATCCCAACAAATATGAAATAAACATGCAATGAAATATTTAATACAATATGTGTGTGTGTGTGTGGTTTAATAAATGTATAAATAACAAAATTAATTAATTGTTAAGGGTAGAGGGGGGAAAAGAGGAAATAAGGACGGAAAGGGAAATGTTGACACAACGTAATAATAAAACACCTTATGATAAGGGTTTCCAGGCAATGTCAGGGCTGGCGAACTAGCTAAAATAGGAAGGGAATCCGACCAAAACACTCTGCAACTGTCTAAATCTTTTCTAGAGACAAAAAAGGAGTTGAGGGAATGGATCTAGGTGGCTAGAGGAACAGGTGGGAAGACCCACAAAGGAAACCTGGGTAAACCTCGATTACAAGAAATCATAGAGAATACTCGGGTTTAACAAAAATGAACTGAGCAAGCTAGTTGGGGTAATCACAGGACACACTAGCCTAAGGGCCCACCTATTTAGAATAGGATGTTCCCAGAGCGACGAATGTAGGACAGGCGGAGAGGACGCCGAGACGGCGGAACACTTCCAGTGCCAGTGCCCTGCTTTCTCGCAGGTCAGGAAAGTCCAGTTAGGAGAGGACACCTTAGATGACCTGTAGGTCGTCAAAGCAATGGACATAAGGAATTTAAGGAAATTTATAGAGGGGACCTAACGTAGAAACAAGGGGAAGGGAATTTGTAGAAGAAACCAGGAGCGCACAACAGGCCGAATTGCTGGCTGGTACATGATCGATCCTCCATTCAACCTAACCTAACCTATGATAAGGATAACGTATGAGAAGGAGGATACGGGGAGCTGTTGTTAAAGTGGCATAAACTAGGTGAACAACATGACCGAATTAAAGACTTAAATTTTATTAATTATTTTGAGGTGCCCCTGGTAATGCTTTGTGTAACAATCAGGGAACATTTCTGTTAACCCGAATCACCCTGAAATTGTTTGTTTTTTTTTATTCCAAATCCAAATTTTCAACCTTGTCATATGAGAACTAATAAAACGATTGTAACGACCACTTGTTAGAAAGCCACACTTCACACGTGTCAAAAACATCAAGTTGTACACTATAAATGTCAAACCGTTTCAATTTTACATTTACAAAAGTGCATGTGCTTATACGTTGCCATATGGCAACACCAGGGCGATTCGGGTTAATAAAAAAAAATCCAAATATTTTACAATTTTGAATATTTTAATGTTTCTAATTGCTTAACATTTTGTTGAAAAATTTACAGTTTAACCACAAACAGCAGGTGATCGATTTTGTTTCCTCACAACTGCAAACTTGCCATAATATTTCCAACTGAATAAATACAAAATGTATAGATTTACATTACTGACAAACTATATACAACTCAGTGGCTTTTCCCGGCATACTCTGCTCACATTACACTCATCAAATAAATATTTTTATATGTATTATAATTAAAAGTATGCGGCGATTGACTATCGTTTTATTGTTATTTGCTTTTTATTAAGTACTTTTTAAATCAACAATTTGTCTCTTGACAAATTGTTCCATGAATCAATGGTTTGGAAGTATTTAATTGATTTTAATGTTGTGATTTACATAATATGATACATTCACATGCGATACCAGCCACATAAGTAAAACAATTATTTTCATATGCAGTTCCCCGGGGGAGAAGTTAACAGGAAAAACAGAAAAAAAACAACAAATCATGCTTTAATCACAACAATGGCGTAGATGATTCATGACAAATGACCAATATCGGGAATATTCTATGGCCAATGATGAAATGATTATGAAATTACTGAGAAAATAGAGACAACGGGGGTAGCGATAATTTTAAGTTGCTAATGAGATTGTCTTGAAATATTTACCTGTATTGTCAATAGCAAATATATTTTTCCAGTTTACAAATATTCTATATTCCGTTTGCAACTTTTGTCGCTTGGTTTGTCACATTAAATCTCTTTAAATTATTCATATCTAGATCTCCATTCGATATCGGCGTAATCACTGAGCACTGTTGGATAGCTAGAGATGCAGCTAGGCTTATGACTACTGTGGAATCTGTGGAGATGAGAATGAAAGCGTCGAACACCTCCAATGAATAAGAAACATGCCCCATATGTGGATCCTTTTTTGGGGTAATTGTATAAGTAAAACTTTGAAATTCTTCAAGGCATTGGAAATCATAAATTTCCAAATCGGTCCAAGTTTTTGACTCTCCGACATGCCTACAATACATATTTCTAATACATATTATTTGTATGTGGTACTTTGATCCTATTTCTTTTGAAAAAAATTCATTTTAAATTACTCTCCCGTTTTTTTTTTCAAATTCCGACACTTCTTTCCCCTCTCCGCAATGCGAAGTAATTCCTTTATTGTCAAAAACGTATCGTATTGTACTAAGGATATATTACGAATTCTTTGAACTTGAATGAATGTCCAAAAGTTTCCTTCTTTCTTTTGTCGACTCCTAGCTAAAAACAAATCATTAAAATGGACAAATTTCTTCCTGTTTTAAAATTTTTATTAACTACTTGGGACAGAAACGCAGAATAAGAAAAACAAATAATTTATGTATACGTTGTAAGTTTTCAAAAACGAAATGGGAAATATTCATGGAATTATGGCCGTTCTCATACTCGGACGCTCTGTCCTACACATGGCATGATGTTGAAACAGGAAGCGGAAATAATAATAAGTCGAAACTGCAGAACTGCTAAAACAAATGGAAGGGCGGGCGACACGACATTTTTTTTTTATTACTACAATGTCTTTGACTGTCAATGGCGTGGCCACTCATCATCATTGTGCTCATTGTCAGCATCGTCATCGGCAGCATCACTTCTTCTGATTCTGATTCGTACATCTCGGCCACAATGACTTTGTAGTTTAGCAATCTTCTGGTGAATTGTTTGCAAATTGTCCTGTTTTATTTTCATTCGTTCATTTGTCGTCTTACTGTTTTGCTTTTTTTTCCCCTCTCGACCAAATGGTCTTTAGTGCCGCTCCCCTTGAGTTGTTTTAATTTCTTTTTATTTCGTTCGGTGCTTTCTTTTTGTTTTTGCCTCAGTTGGTTTGGTGGTTTTTTTTTTGCTTGGCATTTTTTTATCGCCGAAATTTTCACATCATAAACTTTTTTACACATCAGCGGTAATGTTATTTAGTGACTAAACTTTTTTTTTCTTCTCCAGTTGTCGTCGTCATGTTGTTTGTGGCATTTTGTGCTGGAGCAGAAGAAGCTAAGGAACGCGCAGCTATTTACAAAGTATGCAATTTGAAGGAGCAGTCAGGGGGAAGAGAACCTGATATGAGAATACTTGAAATACATCCACATTTCCAAGGTGAGCAATAAACAGAGAGATGCAGAGCAAAAGGACAAAATAAAATGTGTGTGTGGATTGAAAGATTTCTGGGGCTAAACTTTGTTCACTCTCGAAATGGGTAATGGAAATGATTTCATATTACAGAGCGACATATTTGGTGGCTTTTGAACGCCGAATGTGTTCTGTAACAGACGGAATTTATTAAGTATTTGTCTTAATATATCTTAAACAAATTTAAACTAATTATATATTTCTTTTTCTATTTATAATGTGGTTGCTGGTGCGTATGACTGATATTACTTGTCAAGTTCTTTTATTAAATCTTCCATAACATCGACATATATTATCCACGACCAAGTGTCTTAGGCCCCTCTAAACCTCATCGATCTATTATTAATTAGTTCAATTCGTTGGGCTTAAGCGTATGACCAAAACTTCTGCCTGGCTTATTTGTTTTTGCTGTTCGATCTTGCCCGTGTACATGTTTTGCCTACAGATGTTGCATATATTTCAATAACCGACAAAATATGCATTTTTGTATGAAAAATTTCGCGAACTCCTTCCCGCTACATCCACAACTTTGTGAACAAATTTTATAATATTTTTGTGATGATCATGCGGGCGGTCGGCACTGTTTTGACAGGGCGTCCCCTTTGCGTATGTGTGTGTGTGAGTTTTTATATACATTTTAGTTTAGTTTAGTTCAATGTTTTTTTTTCTTTCTTTTTGTTTGATTTAGTTTTATTTCATTTGGTGATGGTGGTGGTGTTGTTGTTATGGTTGTGAATGTACCTGGTCCATAACATTTAATAGAGTTCTCTGTTCGATATGGTTTTTATTAAAATTCCTCATTGTTGGTATATATTTTTTTTCTTATTTCACCGCTGTGACCTGAAAATTGAAACGGAAAATGAATAAATAGATTTGATGCTATTTTCATTGACGACGAATTTGTGAGACCCTAAAAAAATGGGTTTACAAACCATTTTCAATAACAAAATTACAAAAATTCAGAAAATTTCAGAAAACTGTTTACACAAAAACAACGTTTTGTAAATCCATTCTAACGCCCATATTCATAAAATTTCAGAAAACTGTAAACACAAAAACAATTTTCACACATTTTTCTTAACAACGTTTTGTAAAGCAGTTTTATGCTTTTATGCTCCTAATTCTATAATATTAAAAATTAAAAACTAAAAATTTAAAACAGCCTTTTTAAGAAAAATGTGTGAAAATTGTTTTTGTATTGTCATTCCCTCTTTCTTAACTCAGGTTTTTTAAATTTTTTAAATGAATACGCGTGTAAAAATTTTTATTTACAAAGATATAGAAAATTCAATTGCATCGTAAGCACTACACGCCTTTATGCTTGACCCATCAAAAAACCCCTTTCCGGTAAAATTTTCTTTTTCGCGTTTTGTATCGAGTTGTCTGCATCACCACCAAACCTCTAACGATCTTAACTTACCACTCATGGCCAGGGTAGGGATACTAAAGTAAAACAATACAAAAAAAAAAAGAAAAATCTCTCCATGTTTTGTTTGCAACTCAAGCGTGGCAAACAACAAAATGTATTGTTACCTGACCAGGTGTATTTGAGTGTGTGTTTAAATGTTTCGCTTATTGTTTGTTTAGAGGAGAGATGATATTTTGTTGCGTTCAACGAAATTGTACGGCAACACAAACTTGCGTCATGCATGCCACGTAACGCTGATGCACCTGCTGCATAAATAGATATTTTTTTTGTTTTGTTTTATCAACAACTTTTTTTTTTGTTATTTGTATTTTAATAAAATATAAATACTGGCTGTTTGCTGGAAAGCGAAAAATATTATTTTGGGTTAAATGATCATTAGGTAAATGAAATGTTTAAAGATTTTTTGTATTCGGAGTTCGGAGTGGTATGAAAGCGATTTGCCCACTCTTACACCATCCCCTTGAGGTATAAATTTGGTAGCCATTGGAGAGATATCAGGAACAAGATCACCTTCAAATCAATACCAAACAGCCAACTCGAATACAAAGATCAAACGATTTTTGACAAAGTTAAACTGTTTCCAGAAAATGTCTGTCTCATCCGCATTCCCTATCTGACTCTGAGTATAGTCATCATCCTCAACTATTTGGGCTCACCAACAGAATCTATATCTATATCTTATGCAGAAATTCTGGCATTCAAATCCCTTGACAACATACTTTTTTTTTTGGATACTAATACATTTTTCAAATACTTTTTTTGCAATCGCATAAAAACAGATTTCGATGTACTCGATTTTAAATCAGTTTGAATTGTTTAATTTTTTTTTATACTTTTGACAAACGATCGCATGAGAAATATTGCCGTGTTTTTGACAAAATAAATAAACATTTGTGCTACTCCGGGATATTCCGGCCTTCTCTTGTGATTTTCACTGTGTGTCCTTGGTGTAATGAATTGTAGAAATCACATATGAATCCCAAGGGCTTGAAGAACAAATTTTGAATTAATTCACTTTGGATTTAGTTAAATTTATAAAACTAGTAGTCGTCCAAAAGGCGATGATACAATTTTTTTTATATCAATTCATTGTGGATTTATTATTATAGGTAGAATATTTCCATTTGCCACCTTCCACCCATTAATTGTTCCATTCAAATTGTAAAACCACATATTAAAAATATTACCTTAAATTTGATGTCATAAACATATTTGCCATCTTCGCTTTAAGTTTTACTGTTATGTCACCCACTTGTTCACACCTTTTTCCGGGAAACAGAATTTTCCTGTTTGCTGTAACACTTTTCCTTCGTTTCGTTTCATACAGCTGTTGCTGCCCCTCAAACCATGCCATTTTGTGGAGCATCACATCATCATCTCCTGCAGCACCTGAGTGTGTGGCGGATGTGTTCTCAAGAATAAAAAGGAGCTGAGCAGCAAATGCAAAGTTTTAAGAAGGGGAGAAAAAAAACATGAAATCTTTAGCCTTTAGGCAATTTTCACTAAAGAGTTTAATATAAGAGCATCATTCTCATCTTGTTTGACGTTGGTGGCGGGTAAGGCGTTTATCTTATTTCAGCATCGGCATCGGCACCGACATCATCCGATTCAGGCTCAGCTTCATCATCGCCATTGACGTTGGCCTGTTACATGTGAGACACTACAAGGCACAAATTTTGTTCAAATTCACTTTCATACTTACACTTGTGCACATATGAGCTCACTTATACATAAGAAGGTATCCTTTTGATGTCTTTGGATGCAAAGTAGGGTTTATTTGTTGACAATATGTGTAATCATATTTTGCTGTCTTTAAGTAGCAGATAACATGAGTTAAAGCAGCATTTTTTCTCTCTCTCTCTCTCTCTGTCTTCACATGCTTTTGCTGCTGGCTGGTAGTTGATGTTATTTATGTTATAAGGATGTCAGGTTTATAACGAGAATGGATTGAAAGGTGTTAAGTTAATTCGGTAAAGCAGGTTATCCCTTTCAATCGCTTTACTAAAAGATTCAAGGTTTCTAATGTTGGCAGGAATTTATAAACGGATAGAGGTTATATTTTTTTTTGTGGGGAAATTTATTTATAGTGACATTGATCGTAATTTGGGCTGTTAAACATGAATTTTTCCTTAAAGCGGATGGTGGCCAGCTGTTCGACTACGGTTGTGATACTGGCTACCAGATGATGTATTTGATTGTTTTGATGGTAACCGGAGAACATGTTGTAGGTTTTTATTTCCTTAACGCTGTGTCCGTTCCAGCGCATTTTCTGGGAACGGAGTTGTCAGCCATGTATTCTTCGAGGACATCCCCAGTGTCCTCGTGGTATGTGTACCACCGATCTTCGTCATAAACATCCATTTTGATAAACATCTAGGTGTGTCCTTGCGGACACCTCTCATAAACGGACACTTTTTTCAGTACCAATCCGCTTCAGTCGTCTTGTGTACTTCTCAGTACCTTAGGTGTGTGAGAGAGTACACTGTAGTCTTAGTATTTGCAAGGTTACGTCTCTCGTTCAGAAGCCCTTATGATTCGAATTTTCTCCATCGAGTGGAAAATTTTTTTACTTTTATGGACCGAAAACAACACCCGCAAAAATTCCTACTTAAATGCCAACCGTGCTTTTCGTTTTCTTTTCTCCTCTCAAAGCTGTAATTTATGCCATCTCCTGAAAGGAACATAGAGAACCACCCAACCACAATTTCAACATAAAACTGCATTACCTCCCCCCCGTCATAAGCATTTCAGTGCTGGCTCATTTTGTGCCATTTTCTTCAATCGTGCCTTCAGCAGCATTTCTTGGATTAACTAAGATTTTCATGCAATTACAGCTGACATCTCCTCCTTCCATTTGTTTTTCTCTCTCTTTATTTAGCGATCCATTCCAATGGACATATTTACAATTTACTTTTCTCGCCCGAACGACATTTTTCGTTTTGTTTACCGGTTATTTAGTATTAAGTACTTAATTTTCAGTTACACCCCAACCCCAGCCCGCCTGCCCTTTGTTCAATGCTTGTTTGTATTTATGATGGGAAATGCGGAAAGGAGAAAAAACAAACTGTGGAAGGAACAAGGGAGGGACCCTTCTGATGGAAATGTCATATTTTTCTGCGGTTGTTGTTGTTGTTCTAGCAAATGTCATAAGGATTAGGTTTTGATGGAAAACAAAAAAAAAATAGAACTAAGTCCTAAATGAAAAGTTATAGTTTTTTTCTTTATTAAATGGAAACATTTAATTAACTTTTATTCAAGGCGTATGAGTTATATTAATTTGGGCTTATAAGCGTATGAGTGATATTTTTTATTATTATTATCACTTGTACGCCTGAGAAATGAGATAAAGTCCTTTTTAATTGAAAAAAAATCGCTTAATTGAAAATATACATTATTGTACGATTGTACAACTTAATTTTGTTTATGTATTGTTGATCTTTATTCTTCATACAGTTTTGTTTCTGTTAGACGAGTTCGAGATTTTTGATTATTTCTATTTTTGTTGTTGTAAAAAATGGAAATGTTTAAAAAGGTTTCAAGCATCGTGTTTGCTTTAATTGCAGGCAAGGTATACGGATCCGTTTCAGAGGCTGCCACACTTCTTCATACAACATCTCTCATAGCCCTGAGAAATGGGACGAAGTAGCTCTCAGTTGAATGTACTCAAATGGAAACAAAATATTACCATAACAAGGGAAATAAAGTTGGCTGCTTATGATGCAAATCGAAAGAATGTTTACAAAATTAAAATTTTATAGGAAGGGGGACATCATATTCATTGTAGTGCGGCAATTCCTTCAACACATCTTAAACCTCCACCTGAATAGCAACTGAAATAAAAGACAAATTCGAATACTTAACTGTTTCCCAACAACGAGACTTTGACAGTAAAAAAAATCGAAATCAAATACCAGAGACCCCTCCCATAAACAAATATATTTCGGATTGCTACAATTTTATATTCACTCCATCCTAGGCTGATGTAAAACATATTGTCTTCCTTATACCCGCCACGCCTCGCTATGACTGATGTCAATTGTCCAAATCAAATATTACGTATACGCACTGGGTATTTTTTTTTAATTGAACTCTTCGGGGAGATATGAATGATATTCATTTATGGGAAATGCAGTCTTTAATTAAATATCCTACTCACAAACATGCATATATTTTGGGACAAATTTTAAATGAAGAGTTAGTTATGTTTGGCCACAACATTTGTTTTAATTAATTTCTCTTTTATTTGAGAATCAATAACAATTTCCCAACATATTATTCATTCTTTTGTTCAGTGGCAATTTTATGGGCTTGTTTTCAATCGAACACAACAAATTGTTTATTTTTCTATTGATTTTATATGTGTTTCTGCCGCTGTGTATGTGTGTGAAAACAAAAGCCATTGTATTTAAAATGTAATAAATTAGTACATACATATTTTTACAAAATACACACGCACACGCATGCATGCCATACTAATATAATTGAAATTCATGTTTAACATAAATGGCAACAGAACACAGACGCGCGTACACATGCTTAACCAGGACAATGGTAGATTTAATAGAAAACCTATACAAATGAAATTGTCAATTAACTTGTAATGAAGGCAGGTAATTATTGAAAGAAGTTATCTCTCCCCACCCATAGTCTTTTAAAGGGGTGGAAATAATCAATTGAATTTGAGATAATCTTTAATGACAATGGAATGCTCTGAGAAATAGCAACCAAACCTTTATGGCATTAATGTAAGGAATTGAAATATCTTTTAGAAAAATGTCGAATATTTGCTGGATCTGAAACGATAGGTGGACGTTTGTTCGTTTTTTTTTTTTGGATACTAATACATTTTTCAAATACTTTTTTGCAATCGCATAAAAACAGATTTAGATGTACCCGATTGTAAACGAGTTTGAATTGTTTATTTTTTTTCTACTTTCGAAAACGATCGCATGAGAAATATTGCCAAGTTTTTGGCAAAATAAATAAACATTTATTCTACTCCGGGAAATGCCTGCCTGCTCTTGTAATTTGCACTGTTTGTCCTTGGTGTAATGAATTGTAGAAATCTCGTATGAATCCCATGGTTTTGAAGAAATATTTTTGAATTAATTCACTTTGGATTTATGTAAATTGATTTAGTGAGTCTCCCCGTTGGCCTTGAAGTTTTAGAAGGATCCTCCACAAGTAGAACCTTTCAAAGATTCCATAAAAATGGCATTAGTGGCAACTTTAATGTTGCTCTCAAGTTTGATAGTGAATGTTTTTTTCGAAGGAAAATTAAGACCCTTCTTTAGTCGTGTATTGTGCCACTACAAGCCTGATAACATTTTGAATCACCAAGTCTATTTGTTGTAACTCGAGACTTGTTTCTTGTTCATGTACCTCAGGAGACTTTAGGTTAACAGATTTTCTGTTGTCCTTAGTCCATATCTTCCCTAAAACTAAATACTCTTTTTCCTGCAACTATGTTTCACCTAATTTTTGTTGTTGTTTCATTCTTCTTCTTTCCCATCTTTTTCAATGGTCATATAAATTGAAAATTGGCTTTTAATTAATTTATATGACAACACATACACATATGCTCTAATGTCATAAATTTTCATGTTTGTTAATTGTTTTTCACACACTCTTCCCGCCGACAACGACATTGTACATACGGACAACACAAACACAGGCAGCAGAAAAGTATAGTCTCACATACACACAGCTCTACCTGGGTACATTTAGAAAAATAATGTTGATGCTTGATAGTTAGACTTCTGGTAAAATAAAATACTTAAAACTCAGTCCTTCAATGTGGCAGTTCCACAAATATTCAGTCGGTGCAGCACAACATCAGTCCTATTCCAAATTCCCAGATGAGGCCATTTCTTTAAGTGTACCGAGCATAAATATAAATAATGCACACATATTATTCATACAAAAAAAAAATCCGAATGGAAGTGATTAATGTGCAAAGGCTATACGTTTTAACATCAATGTGAGACATGAGGTCAATACACCAATAAAGGTTTGAATACAAAGTTTGAAAAATAAAAAAGAAACAATTCGATTTAATACACCGGCTGACAACTTTTAAAGGTGGTGAAATTTTTTAAATTTAATACAATTCATGCAACAAATGTCAATCAAAAGTCAATATTATTGAGGTGTCGATTGAAAGGTTGTTTTTTTACATTCCCCAGGAGGAATGCGGTGACAGATTGGTCAGACAAAGAGAGAGAGGGAGATACATATATAGAAAGATAGATATAGTTAGATACATATAGAGCGATAGATTTAGGTACAGAGTGATTGATAGAGAGAGATAAAGAGGTAGATAGATATCTATATGTATAGAGAGAGACAGATATCTTAATATATATTTACCATCGACACTGATTCCCTGATTCACTGATTCACTGACTCTGTCACGCAGTACGTAGGAATTTAAATAGGCATTCTATAATAATTCTATAAATAATAATAATAAAAAAAATAATATTTTTTTTTTGTACAGAAATTGTGTTTTCCCCAAATTTTTTTTTACCAAAATTTTTTTTTTCAATTTTTTTTTTTTCAACAAAAATTTTTTTTTTACCAAAATTTTTTTTTACAAAATTTTTTTTTTCAACAAAATTTTTTTTTCCGACAAAATTTTTTTTCCCACAACATTTTTTTTTTCAAAAATTTTTGTTTTTTCAACAAAATTTTTTTTCCATATTTCAACGGGCGCCATAGGCGCATTACAACTTACTAGTATAATATATTTACCCTCGACACTGATTCACTGACTCTGTCACGCAGTACGTAGGAATTTAAATAGGCATTCTATAATTTTCTATAAATAATAATAATAAAAAAATAATATTTTTTTTTGTACGGAAATTGTGTTTTCCCCAATTTTTTTTTTTCAACAAAAATTTTTTTTTCAACAAAATTTTTTTTTCCACAAAATTTTTTATTTCAACAAAATTTTTTTTTTCCACAAAAATTTTTTTTTTCAACAAAATTTTTTTTTTTTTAATTACAATACAAAGTAAATTTATATTCTAATTTTGGATCCAAGGTTAAACCGGGTGACACAGACCGTATGGCTAGATTTTTGCAGCGACAGACCAAAGCCTCTGGTGGGAATCGAACCCACAATTTTGATATCGAAGTGTACAATTTTGCGGATACATGTATTTTAAATCATTTCCCCGATTTTGATTTTTTGATGTTTTGGATATCAGATGACGAGAAGATGTCGCACCCTAGAGCTGCGAACAATAAAATTGTAGGCTATCTATGTCCCAGGCATTCTAGTCGATTATTTAAAGGATTAAAACTAATTTGTTGTTGTCATCAATCAGACACTTGCTTCAGTTATATCTTACCTGTTCTTTGCATGCATAAGCGACATTCTGCCAATTCATTCAGTCTCATTTTTTCCAGCATTTAACACAGCGAATTTGGATTTTAACTCAACGGAATAAATACGAATAAACGTCAAGCTGCCTACAAACGTATCCATCAAACTTGCTTTTGTGATTTCCTACTCCTACTAACATCACCAAACGCTTTGTCACTGCTTTACCTTTCGAAGCGTTGCAAATTCACATATTTAGAGTTGGGTATAATTAGCATGTCTACCAATCTGCAGATGATGATGGGCGAATACAGTTACGGTCTGTGAAAAAGGACACAGTTAAGATTCTAGTCGTTGTTGTCCTCAGGTGCTCAGGTACTTGTAATTCCCAAAAATATCATTTTTTTTATGTTACCTTCCAATAGGACCAATATTGATTTCACGCTTGATATGTAAACATTGTCTAAACCGAATAGTATTAAAAAAACGGAACCAATGTATGATGTATGCAGGGATATTCCCTAAGTAAATAACTCTTCTTTGACGTACATTCGATAATATTTTATGAATTTATAATCTACAATAAATACGTGAACAAATACAAATGCATAAACAAATGTTGCGTGTGTGAGGTGCACACACATGTCAATGCATAGCTGTGTATATCAGGCGCAAACAAAAGACAGACTTCAATAGTTGTTGGACAATATTTGTACATACGACTGGTTGTTTTCTAAAAACTGATTAACTCCAATTATGAAAAAGGCAACAGTTGAAAACATCTTAATATATATTTACCCTCGACACTGATTCACTGATACACTGATTCAATGATTCACTGACTCTGTCACGCAGTACGTAGGAATTTAAATAGGCATTCTATAATTTTCTATAAATAATAATAATAAAAAAAATAATATTTTTTTTTTGTACAGAAATTGTGTTTTCCCCAAATTTTTTTTTACCAAAATTTTTTTTTTCAAAATTTTTTTTTTACAATTTTTTTTTTTTTACAAAATTTTTTTTTTACAAAACTTTTTCTTTCCAAATTTTTTTTTTTAAAAAAAAAATTTTTTTTTCAACAAAATTTTTTTTTTCCACAAAATTTTTTTTTTTCAACAAAATTTAGTTTTTTTTCACAAAATTTTTTTTTTTTCAACAAAATTTTTTTTCCATATTTCAACGGGCGCCATAGGCGCATTACAACTTACTAGTTGTTTAATAAAATGAAATTTAGGAGATTTTGTATTTTACCCATAATGTTACTTAATCCATTTGTATTGCCAGCCATAGCGCCATACACAGTATTTGTCTTCTTTTGTGTGTTTTGTTGCGTTTGCGGTATGTGTGCATTGTCTAGAAACAATACAAACAAACAATCGACGAAAAGAAAAAAAACTCAACTCGCATTCCTTTTGTGCAAGTTTTTGATCGAAAGCCAAAAATGATTTTAAAATCATTTATAACGTTTCGTTGTGTGTATGTCCAAAATGTATTGAGTTCTGAATATTTAGACACATAAATCTTGTGAATGAAATGTTTGGAATGCATTGCACACCAATACAACGACAGACGTCGATAGACAAAGGGATACAGTGATGCGAAACAGGACAAGGATATTCTTTTAAAGTTTCTGAAGCGATTGGTTTTTAGAAATTATATTTCTAAGGTAAGGTAAAGAGTCTCAACTAGACTCTACAGCAAGGCTTCCCAGCTCAATCAGGCTTACGACCTCCAAAAAGGAAAGTGATAATTACCAACCAGATGATCTAATTGGAATCACTGCTGGGTGAATGAATAAATTGTGGGATCATAATCGCAGCAAAGATTTTTGAATTAACTTGGAATCAGAATCCAAAATTATCAGGGGGCATGATATGAACAGGGGAGACAACGAAGATCTTTGAAAATCGATTTCTGGTATGGAAACACTGTGCCTTAGTTGCGACCTTTGTACACACACACGCACAAGACATTTCACTTTATCGAAGGGAAACGGAAACAATATTTATTGTTGGCTCGTTGTGAACGATGCTGCTGCTGCTGTCGGTGTTGTTGTTTTAATAAATCGTTTTGTTATTTGTTTCATTGCCAATGTTTTTAATAACACCATAAATCACTTTTTCCCTCAACTAAAATGTCGGTCTCGCTTTTCTGTTTTTTTTCTTGTCTTTCATTTTTTTTTTTTTTCGGTTTTGTTTGTTTGGCTGGTGTTGTTGCTGTTGTTTCGGTGTTTTGGCCACAACAATCCCTGTAATCCACCTTTGGTTTTCCCTTCCGCTTTTCCATGGTTTGGCTTTGGTTTCTCTTTGGCCGAGAAAACGGATTGATATGCCGGAGATTTATTTGGCTTTGGTTGACTTTACCCAAATTCTTGCTGTTGTTGTTGTTGTTGTCTTTCTCAATTCGATTTCCGTTTTCTTTGTGCCATTTCTGCGTGTCCTCTTTTTGTTCACTGTACTCCTTTCATATCTTGTCATTATTTTTACGTTCGTTTGTTTTTTGCTTTGCGCTTTCAAATGTCATGTAGTGATTTATAAAAACGAAATCTCAAAACTAATGTTTTTAGCTCACAAGAAGAATTGTTGGCTTGTGTGTCGTTGGCGTGGATCATTAGCAAAAACTAAATATTTTCACACAATTAATAAGGATTTCCATTGTTAATACTGTCACTGATATCTCTCACAAGGACAGCCATAGCCGTCATGCCATAGATATATACACAAAGCCATGGACTTGTGTTATTTGCCGCTGTGTCTTCTTCATGAATAAATACATACATACATACATACGCATGTATTTATTTATTTGTTTAACTTGTATATTTGCTTTTGTATCTGTCATCTTTATGTGCAAATGCTTCATGCAAATACTTTCACCACACATTTGTATTTTTCAAAAACTCGAACATGATTCTGCATTCTCGAGATGTTTGCTAGTGCTATTACTTACTATGCCAAAAATGCTCAACCACATGTCGGCTAAATATTTATTTATATGATTAATATATTCAAATATTTTATCTCTCCTATTCTTAGGTACGTTCACCTTAATTAAAATGCACAAGAAGCTAAGGTAGACCATGGACAAAGTCTGACAAAAGTGACGAAATTTATAAAGACTACAATGTCGTGTTGGCCAATGATAAGCTGAAGACAAACAGAGGATATTGTTCAGGAGGATATTCCAATTCTACATTCTTCGGTAGCGGTTTATGTGTGGGTAAGTTTGAAATTATAAATGTTTACGACTTGTATTAAAGGTTTTGGTGCTAATTATAAATTCAAGGTCTCTCCTGTCATCTCTTCATCTCATTGACGACCTGTTGTGGTCAGACTGTGAACCCAATCTACTGGGTTGCAACCTCTGTCACTCATACTCATTTGAACATAACGATGTTCAATGTATGACTCACTCAATTGCGATTTTTGCGACGATCAATGAGTGGTGTCGAATGAACAGATTCGATTTTAACACAAACATTCCACTGATCGAGCATCGTCGTCAATTCTCTATGTGTTCTCTCTATGATCTGGCCATGAAGATATAGGGTGATGCTCGCTAGCCATATATTTGAAGCGTTTAAGTGTTAAGGCTTTTTAAAGCGCTTCAAGAAATATTTAGACCCCCTACATCCGGAGTAAAATGCAATACAACTCCCCTAGATGGGCGGGCAGGACATGTTTGCATTTTCTGGACCTCTGTACACAGGAGAGCGGTGGTGTTAATATGGAATAGTTGGCTATCCAACTCTATGGTCTTTCTACAGTCTCACCGGAATGTGGTTTGGGTATCGTCGTTGGGTCCCTGACGTAAGAACATTTAGCAAGAATACGCGGCAATCCAGGGTCTCTTATCCGTTAATTGTGAAATGGCCTGACTCACTATAAAGGAATTTCGTTCCTCAGTCCAACTGTTGTTGTTGTAACAGCTATGTTTCGACTTTGGAGTTTTCATCTATATATTCTGGATCTGGGTTACCCGTGGACAAGTTCAGGAATCTGGCCACATCTAATGGAACTTGGCACGAGCACAATGGGTTTAGCTAGGCAATCATAAAGGTGTAGCGTTGTGTGTGTGGGGCCCTTGTCAACATGCGGGGCATGTGTTCGGCAGTATAGCAATATATAGCACCACTGTTCGTATTCAATTCAAACGTGAACAAAATCGACTCCCCCTTTCTATCCCCCAAATACACGTCTCTCTTATCGCTAAAACAGTTCATGGCATCAACAGAGTGACTAGTCAAAAAAAAAATAATGATATTCCAAATAAAACTTTCGTTATTTCAACTGTTTAAATCTAAATATCAATCGCACACACTGCGACTTGAATTTTTCTTTACAAAATTTTGCCAGAACGTTATGTGAATAGGAAAACTATTATACATGTTGCAAGCATACTAATAGACTTACCCACTGTTCAAAAATATTATTAATGACTCCCATGTCGTTGTGCCTTTCCCTTTTGTTTTCACTTTATCAGTCCCGCCCCCCCCAAAAAACAAGATGCACTCTTTGTCATGAATTTAGAGTATTTAGCAAGATTTGGCCTTATGTTTTTTTTAATATGCATCTTAAATAAAATTTCATAAGCCTCCTTGCCAAATTACTTAAATTTGTAATGTGTTCAGTTCATGTCTCTTGCTCTCTCTCTCTCTCTCGCGCCATGCCCTTATCCTTAGTTCATTCTTAACGGCTTTATTAATTGCAGATTTTGCAAATTCCTTTAGAGAGAAATTGTCGAAAGACAAAAAAAAAAGTACAGAAAAAAATTACATTGATTAATCTGTGTAAATGAAATATATCCGAGTAGAGAGATGAACTCCCCAGCCGCTCATTTATGACTTCCTTCATGGACTCGGGACCGGGTAGGGCCAATTCAGTCGGAAGGAAATCACGGATTGAAAAAGCGAACAGGCAAAGACTGTTCCAGAACATTATGCAATGCACACAGCTGTAGTTAATTATATTTTACAACACTTAACATTCATTTATCTCCTGTGCCGTCGACTCTCGGCGAACGTTGCGGAGCACCAGAAGGAGCTAGCATAAAATACCCGGCCAAGGAATGACGGCGGGGGCAGGGAAGCGAACATACTTACCAGTGAGTGGGGGCTAAAAATAAGCATAATTCTTAAGCAGAACATATGAGTTTGTCTCTGCCATAACCACCTCCCTTCAATTAACACTCGAAATAAGCCAACCTTCCCTTCATTGGTCTGTTTTCGGTGCCGACACAAACGCAGACACACACTCACACACAATTGGAAGTGGTAGCCATTTATGGTGTTGATACCATGGCCCCCACCTCCCAGTACACCTCCATCCATGATGAGCAGGGATACTTTTGTTGCTACTTTTGTTCGCATTGTTGTTGCTGTAGTCATATTATTGTGTATTTATGTATGTCAATAAATTATGACTACAATACAAAATCCTCTTAAAAGGCATTAATGTCTGTGTATCGAGTTAAACAGTACTTAAGATTTAATACACAGCAACACATACTCGTGCATGTATAGGACACAGCATCATAATACATTTCTCTGCCAAATGTATGTACGTACATATATAGACCAATACACACACACACATCTCGTCACACATATGGCGGTTGATTCCGAACGTAAAAGTTTCATTTAAATCAGTCTCTGTACGACATTTAATGCTGTTAAAGTTGGAATACACATATTTTTCCATAAAAACACCCCAGAGATTTGTCCAGCGGGGCGGGCTAGTTCAGGCTGGGTGGGGAAGGTTGAGCAGATGTTTTGTCATACCCATAGACATATGTATATGTTTTACTTAGTGACTGTGTAGCTTTGCCGCTGGCTTCGGTTTTTTCGTTTGCTTTGTTTATTTTCTCGGTCATTTCACAACTTAACATTAAATACATGATAATTTAGTTTCTGTGCTTGGTAGTTGGGCAGAATATGGAAAATATAACATTTATTAATAATATAGTTACGGTATATTTTTAGAAAGGCTTAAATGGAGCTTAATAGAGCCAGTATTGTCTTCAATTGTCGCAAAAAAGAAAACCCGTTTAGAGAAATTATAAAGAAATTCTGGGAATGATTAATATTATATGAAGGTTTTTTTTTCCACTGGAGGAAAGTACTCGGGTGATAGTACATCGATCCAACTACCGTCCATTCAGAAACAGTTGATTTATAATCAAACAACTTAAGGGTTTTCAAGCCTTCCTACAGGCTATCGGGGTTTTTATTCGGGTACCATACAAAACTATGGGTCCGGTGTTTGCCAGGTGACGCCTGGACTATAGATATACAGTAACTACAATAACTACTGTGTTTTGAAAACATTTAAATCCATTCTTAACATCAACTCTTTCTTTAACAGTTTAATCGAATTTAATTTTGTTTTATGTCCCATGGGTTGTATG
Source organism: Hydrotaea cyrtoneurina (assembly GCA_958296145.1). NCBI lineage: Eukaryota > Metazoa > Arthropoda > Insecta > Diptera > Muscidae > Hydrotaea > Hydrotaea cyrtoneurina. Next base: position 86,705,362 of record OY282514.1, read on the forward strand.
ATTAATATTAATTGAATGTTTGTGATGGTGTGGTCACTCAAAGATAATTTTACTAAAGAGGCTGTCATATTTGAGTTATTGTGGGAGTACAATATGAACTGACCGAGGAAATGGATTTTCCGCGGATGTTCTCTCCTCATCCATCTCTCCAATCCTCAACCTTCTTCCTCTGCTAATCCAATTAAGCGTATCATCACAATTTGTGGCTTCGATTGACCGGTGGATTGTTCTTAACATGTAGTATGTGATAATTCTTTCTATGACCGAACTGTCTGTGTAAGAAATAGACTCCCAGGAATAGGAGTTTAATTTATTTTTTTGTGTGTATTTTTTTTTATTAGTCGACAACCACTAATCAATTTAATAACCAGTGTTGTAATATTCTCCTTCCAGAAATAGGTGTTAATTTTTTTTATATACTATTTTTTTTTAAAATATTTTTTTTAAATGGCTGGTCGACAACCACAATTTTATTTTTTTAAAATTTTTTTTTTGAAGTTTAGGAGTTTAATTTTGTTTTTTAAGCCGTTTCCAGGATTTTTTTTCTAAAATTTTTTTTTAAACTTTTTTTTTTAAATTTTTTTTATAAATTATTTTTCTTAAATTTTTTTCTTCTTTTTTTTAGCCCTTCTAGGCTAGTCGACAACCACAATTTTATTTTTTTAAAAAATTTTTTTTTGAAGTTTAGGGTTTAATTTTGTTTTTTAAGCCGTTTCCAGGATCGTCGACAACCACTAATCACTTAAATCAGGGGAATAACCCCTTCCAGAAACAGGAGTTAATTTTTTTTTAAAATAGATTTCCAGAAATAGTGAGTCCTAATATTCATTCAGGAAACCGGCGATAACTCAACGAGCTATACACGATAGAATCTGCATAGTCACAGCATGTAAAGAGTTTTACAGATATTGTACATGACATAGAGTTTACTCTTTACTTGAAAAACTGCTAGCATTCTGCCCCTTTTTCTTAGGATTTCATCGATGAACTAGCAGGGAATTCTATCAAATCACTTAGCTTGAAACGAAACAATTTCAATAGTCGTTAACCGAAGCTTACTGTTTAAAGTTGATGTTCGTACCAGTATCTATACGAACCTGAGTTTCTTGTGCCATGGTAGCATGGACTACTTATCCCTACGGGACCACATACTGCTGTACAAATAAATAAAATACTTTTAGTTTCAAGTCGTACTGCTAAATTAAGTTTTAAACTCATCATTTGTTTTCCCTTCAAAGGGTCGTATGATTAATATTAATTCTGTTGTTAATTGGGTTAGACCATGAATGGCTTTCCTTTAATGAAATGTACATTGAAAATGTAAAAAGTCTTTAAATAAGGCAATAATTTCACTATTGTTGCCCCGAAGATGTTCTCTTTTCTGCACAATAGTTGAGTACGACAACATAATTCACTTTCATTCTCACATAGAGTACGTATGTCTTGATCCCCCAACACAGACCATATTTTAGCTAAAGAGTCATGAGTCATCTTCTAGTGGCCTTTACCCCCCTCATGCTTCTGTTAACCTACACTTTTCTCTACCATAGAAAAAAAACAAACAAATTTTCCAAATCATTAAATTTTGATTTGAATTTAAACCTTTTAGTTTTAGTTTTTCTGTGTGGAAATCTCCTTGGGTAGCTGGCACAAAAACACCATACAGTTTTATACGTTGTTAAGTTAAAATGCTCATATTATCGTCTGTCTGTCTGTCCGCCCTTCCGGCTGTCTTGATTCCCAATTTTCAGTGTTTTTTTTTTCTTGGCTGGTATGTGTTAAAGGCTAAAATGTAGGAGTTTGTTTAAGTTAAGTGTTTTTGGCATAGACTCCAGAAACACTTTTTGCTTTCGCCGTCAGCCCCACCACATTTGCCCAAATGCGATTCTTATGAGTGCTAAGAACTATTTTGGTATGATGGCTTGCTGGTGCTACCAAGACTTGGCTTTGATTCAAATTTGTACTTTAGCATCATAATAAGACACCATTTGTCATACCACAGAATGTTTGCGACAAAAAAAAGCACACGTCCAAGGGGAAAAAACGGGACAATGACAGAAAAAAAGGACAAATATTTAACACATTACAAAGAAATGAAAAGAAAAGCCAAAGAGGAGAACTGCATAATTTGTATAAATCATTTTACAATTATATGAGCAGAATGGAGGAGGGGGCCGCCCAAAGAGTGAAACTCATGAATCCTTCCTGAAACTACACGAAATTATTCATAATGTTTTGCCGTTGATTTCGGACGGCGGAGGAGGCGAAGCCTGGTACATAGTCCTCTAGTACTTAGAAGCAAACATTTGTTTTTGACCATCACGTTTCGTTTGAGGGTTAATTTATGGCTTTTTGGATTTTTTTTTTCGTGTTGTTGTAAAGTTTTTATTGCTGTTGTGAATATATACCAATTTCCGTAAGTCTATACCACCTTGCCTTAGTATTCGACGTTAGTAAGTTTTGTCACGTATTGCGTTTTTTCTTTCTTTTTGTTTTGGGGAAAAACTTTGTTTTTATTTCTTAAATGAAAAGTGAATTTTAATTTACTTAACAGGCACATACACACCTCGTCATGGCTAAAGTTATTTCGATTAAAAGTCTTCCTTTGGGAGAGATGGTGCCGGAATTAATTGGAATGTTATTATTTGGCGAAGAAGACAGATAGCACATCTTCCGGTGTAACTAATTGGTAATTGTAAATCAAAACCTAGACATATTTCCTGGAGCATGTAAATTCCGTATATAAAAAAATCAAAAATAATTCCCTTACCTTTGTGGCGGTTTGTATGGTAAACCTGATATGGAAAACGTTAAAACGTTCTACAGAGCGGCTTAGGGGTTTGAAAATGAGCCATTTTGCTAAAGACAAGATTCATACAGTCTTTCCATAAATCAGTAGTTGAGAAAACTATTATTATGATCGCTCGACAATAGAAATCCCATGCTTTTTCCTCAATAAACCAAAACTCTGAAATATTTTCATTACAGCTTGGCACATTGACAAGTTGAAGGTTGTGGACATTAGTAAGTGGGTTTATTCGACTGAAATTTCTTTAATTATTGTTGGCTGGAGAGTTATGGAGAGCTACATCATTTTGTCTCTAACTCGCTAGACAAATTATTGGCTTCGATGCTTATTTTTGCATTAACCCTGCAGTTTGTTAGGCTCACCAATCGGAGGGTTAAAGTTTGCCAGAGCTAATCGCAGTGATCGAAAACAAGAGTCCCTAACTGCCAGCGGATTTTGGTGTATTATTTGAATTAATTTGTTTCAAATGCCGCCATCTGTTTAGTGTAAACGGCCGTGTTCTAAATGAAAAACAACATCAGCCAAATGGCCACCACGACCACGCTTACATGTCCATTAGGGTGGAGTGACAACATGTTTTTTTTTTAATTTGAAAAAGTTAACCTCGGAAAGAGATGTAGTCTGGGGTCCTAATGAGGGGAAAAATAAAGAAAAAAATTTTAAAAAAATTTTAGGGGTCGCGCCACTCCCTCGAAATTTGGAAATTATCGATATTTTGGCGTTGATTTTAGAAAAATCCTAAAAATTAACGACTTAACTTATTCGAGGCAAATATGAGGATAATCGACTAATATTTGTAGCTTTGGTGGCTATTTCATTGTTCAGTCAATTTTCTGAAGAAGGGACGATTTGACTTATTTTACTTTTGGAAATTTTTGAACAATGAGAAAAATTTTTTTTAATTTTGTCATGCCCTTATTTCATTGTTTACGCTATTGCAAACATTTATTGACATAAAACTTTTTAGGATTTTTCTAAAATCAACGCCATAATAGCGATAATTTCCAAATTTCGAGGGAGTGGCGCGACCCCTAAACATTTTTTAATTTTTTTTTCTTTATTTTTCCCCTCATTAGGACCCCAGACTACATCTCTTTCCGAGGTTAACTTTTTTTTTTTGAATTTCACTCCACCCTAATGTCCATATCCTTTTCATGAAATTGTCTGTAACCAAAGTGGCTGACCTATGTCCTCGATAGCCTCACAAATTCTATCTTTGTGGTCTTGAATTGACAAAGGAAGAATTCGCAAGGTGTTAAATCACAAGATCTCGGTGGCCAATTGTGATCACATCTTCGGGAGATAACTCGGCCATGAAACTTTTTCCGTAAAAGAGCAATGTTTTCGTTGCTTGTGGGGCACGTAGTGCTGTCTTGTTGAATGTAAACTTTGTCCAGATCAATATAATCCAACTCCAACCACAAAAAATCCAATCTACTATTTGAACTGGTGAAGGATTTTCGAGAGAAGCTTTACTTGTTGGGAAATGGCAGCTGAAAATGATCTTACCACGAAGGGGAATCTGGGTTTGTTGTGTGATATTTACACACATTGCCTACCTCATCACGGCCGTCAACTGCTGTCAAAACTGTTTCTTAGTTTATATTCACTCCAGTGTCTGACGGCCCCACCATTTCCAGTGTCTAGACTCCAGTATTTCAATAATTCTTGAAAACGCTCTTAATTTATTTATTGGAATTATATTTTCATTAATTTCAAGTACCGTTTCTCCCCCTTTCAAAGTAAACACAATTCAAGGTTTCAGCATTCAATGTAATTTCAAACGAATTGTATTGGCAATTATGCAGCGACTAAAAACAGAAATTAAAGCTCAATACAATTACAAAATGTTGCCATTTAAATGTGATTTTGCATTGATTGAAACAACAGGCAAGGCAAAGTAAATATTTGTTTATATAAAACCAATGTTGATATAATCTTTAAATAATATCATTACATACACAGAGAAAGAGAAAGAGACTGACACACACACACACACACATACATTCTTGCATAGTTATATACATACATTTACCATATTAGGCAAATCTTAAAGAACTCGATGATGCTTTCAGACTTTTAATTTATGAAACCACAGACAAAAACTGGCCATACAACAAAAACAAAACAGGCCTCAACAACAATAACATTGATGGTTTAACCAACAAATACACACATTCAGAGAAAAGATTCAAATCACACGTATACAATTATACGCATACACATACATATACAGCCGAGCATATGAATGAATAAAACCGAAAGTAGAGAAAATAATCTTGACCCTTTTTTGTTTTTTTTTTTTGTTGGGCTCTTGTTGGTGTTTTCTGGTTAGACACTGGAAATGACCGACCGACTCATTCACACCCAGTCCGTCCGTCCACAGTCCAGACACTTATGTATCTCCTGAGACTCATTATTAGTGTACATTAAGTTGTTATGCTCACTCAAGCATAACCATAACCATAAGAATCTATATAAACAGTATTTTAATGCTCTCTCTTAACTACACACACACTCACTAACTGTTACTCACACACGCATTCGAAACACTTTTACACATTCCCTACAAAACATGTTTTTCGTTCTGGTGCTGTGCAAATGCATATCAGTGTGTATTTGTGTATGTGTGTTAGTGAGTGTATAATATAAATGTAGTTGAAACATGTGTTTGTGTTTCACACTACAAGTATGTAAACGCATTTGTGTGTGTGTTTGCGTATATATATTGCTGTAGTTGTAGTTGTTGTTCTTGGTGTGTTAATTTATTACAAGAAACTCTATTACTTATTATTATTTTTTTTTTGTCTCGTATGTGTGTATGTGTGCTCCGCCCATCTAGAGAAATGGAGGTAGTCCGTCGCCGACATAAACAAGTGTAAGTGGAGTAAGAGACCACATAAACATTCATACAGAGGATGATGGTATGATGAGTTGGACAACAGAAATACATAATAACTTAACAATAATTTTCCTAACTTCACAGGAGAAGTCAAACTATTGTAAAACTAGTAAGTTGTAATGCGCCTATTGCGCCCGTTGAAATATGGAAAAAAAATTTTTGTGGAAAAAAAAAAATTTTGTTGAAAAAAAAAAATTTTGTTGAAAAAAATAATTTTGTGGAAAAAAAAATTTTGTTGAAAAAAAAAATTTTGTAGAAAAAAAAAATTCTGTTAAAAAAAAAAATTTGTTGAAAAAAAAAATTTTAAAAAAAAAAATTTTGTTGAAAAAAAAATTTTGTAAAAAAAAATTTTTTGTAAAAAAAAAATTTGTAAAAAAAAAATTTTGGAAAAAAAAAATTTGGTAAAAAAAAAAATTTGGGGAAAACACAATTTCTGTACAAAAAAAAATATTATTTTTTTTATTATTATTATTTATAGAAAACTAGTAAGTTGTAATGCGCCTATGGCGCCCGTTAATTTGCTTGAGAAATATTTGTTAATGAGAAAACTATTTTGTAAAAAAAATTTCGAAAAAAAATAAAATTGAAAAAAAAAAATTGGTGGAAAAAAAAATTTGTGAAAACAAAATTTTGTTGAAAAAAAAAATTTTGTTGAAAAAAAATTTTTGTTGAAAAAAAAAAATATTCTTGAAAAAAAAAATTTTGTTGAAAAAAAAAATTTTTTGTGAAAAAAAAAAATTTTTGTTGAAAAAAAAAATTTTTTGTGAAAAAAAAAAAATTTTGTTGAAAAAAAAAATTTTTGTTGAAAAAAAAAAATTTTGTTGAAAAAAAAAATTTTGTTGAAAAAAAAAATTTTCTTGAAAAAACAATTTTGTTGAAAACAAAAAATTTTGTTGAAAAAAAAATTTTGTTGAAAAATAAAATTGTTGAAAAAAAAAATTTGGAAAAAAAAATTTTTGTAAAAAAAAAAAATTTGGAAAAAATAAATTTTGGAAAAAAAAATTTTTGGTAAAAAAAAAATTTGGGGAAAACACAATTTCTGTACAAAAAAAAATATTATTTTTTTTATTATTATTATTTATAGAATTATTATAGAATGCCTATTTAAATTCCTACGTACTGCGTGACAGAGTCAGTGAATCAGGGAATCAGTGAATCAGGGAATCAGTGAATCAGTGAATCAGTGAATCAGTGTCGAGGGTAAATATATATTAAGATTATAGAATGCCTATTTAAATTCCTACGTACTGCGTGACAGAGTCAGTGAATCAGTGAATCAGTGTCGAGGGTAAATATATACTATGTAAAATTTAAACACACTTCTTGTTACGTCGTTTCGGAATTCGCCTATAAAATTGTAAATTTTGTATATTAAAATGTAAAATTTTGCCGAGACATGTTTTTTAAGGTCATTTTGCAAGAATCAATCAGAAATACAATTTTCGGTTTTTTGATGATTAGGCAATTTTCATTTCTAAAGTCCTTGGACAGGCCTTGTAGAGGAATGACGGCGCAGAAGAAATTCCAAAAAAAAACTGCCACTGAAATTTAAATATTTGTGGAGAGTTTTTCAAAAAAGATTAACGGTATTTTAAATTTAATTTAAATTTTCGTTATCTCCCTCAACAGTTTAAATAATCAATAAAATCCTTAAAATTTACTAAAAAGTTTTTTTTTTTTAATTCATAAATATTTCAGAATCCTTAATAATCCTTAATGAGCTGCGGAAAAGATCATATTACTGAATTAAATGCACTGATTGATTTGGATGGTGTGACTAACGATTTGAGGTTGATTCCCATCTAATACCTGGAGGTCGTCAAATTGTGTCCTAGGCCAGAGTCCCTTGAGTTTGCCATAATTATCTACCTTAGGATGTCAACCATGGTGTGCCAACACACATGTAAATCCGGAATTCAAAGGCCATCTTTCCTGGTGGGGAGTTGAGTCCTTTTGGATCGAGGAGGTTGAGATGAAAGTTTCACGAAAGTTAGCGATAGGAAAGTTAGCGATATTGCAGGGAGGAAAGAGGGACGGGACTAGTGTTTGCCTTGAATTTGGTCATAGCAGGCAGGGAAAACACTTGCTCATAGTGCGTCGTCCGGTCAACCAGCCATTTGACAATGAACGAATGAGAGACCCTGGATAAGCGCGTATTCCGACAAAATGTGTAACGTCGGGGATCTGACGACGGCTATCTTGTGAACAGATACCATTAAAATACCATAAGAATATCTGTTGTACAATACACAATAAACAACAGCCACTTCGGCTATGGCCAAAAGTCCTAGAAGTTCCTTAGCAACCGCGGTACTAGTTCATCGACTCCCGTAACATCTTCCAGTTCTAGACCAACATACTCTGACTGGAGCTCAGTGTGCACAAATATAATCTCTGTATGATAAATGTATGTGTGATGTATTATAAATGTATTTCTTCTTTCCATCGAGCATGAGGACAATATGGTCCCCGTCAGTAGTGTATTATAAGAAGACTATGGATATTATTTTGCTATTTTCCGTACAACTTATCATACCACCCTCTTAGTACATGTATGTTTATATATATAACTATATTGCTTCAGTTACATGTTGTTTACGTTTTAAAAAGGAAAATACATCGGTTTTCCACTTTGATGCTTGGTGGGCATTAAATATGTGTGTGTGTGCCGATGTATACATGTACACCAACATGTATGCTCCCACTATGGATGTATTCGTAAAGACCGGATATTAGATAAATTGTGTACGGCTTATAAATACACACACACACACGTACAAATTTATGCATGCTGTTGTATACATGTGCATTGATGTGTGTATGGGTTTCCACAAAAGTAATTGTAAATGGTTATAATATGCGGTAAATTACTAAATACTTATTGGTTACAGATTACAAAGTTTTTTTTTTCTCCACTCCACTCCCATCCCCACCACTCCACTTCATCGCTTCCCTTTCGACATTAATAATCTTAAGGTGAATTGTAATTACTGAAAGGCATCGAATTGATGCGCAGATATGAGAAAGTCAATGATGCGTTTGCCGTTGTGTAGTGTTGGTGTAGTAAGACGATTAAATGGGAATCTATTAAATTTCAACTTCATTTGAGACATTATTAAGGGGGATTGTCTTATTCTCATCGCATGTAATGAGACATTGATAGGCTGTTGCCATAAAGTCAGTGAATGTTAATTAGGTCGGGGGGGATTTTCTTTAATATTTAATTTCAAGCTGGGAAATATGACTTTGGATGCAATGAAGTATATATTTTATTGGTGTATATACATATGTGTATAGAAGAGCTGGAGATGTCTGTCATGGTTACTGTTGTGTCAGCTGTCTGACATACTTTTATAGGCCTCACTTCATAGGCTGTTTATCTAGCTCTATAATTTAAATGTCTTATTCGCCATCATTGCCTGTCCATTACATGGCCCATGGCCAACTTTAAATTAATGTACCTCCCACGAAAAATTCCTTAACCCTTTAACCACTGAAATCAAACCATTAGAAATGACTGTTAGCGATGACCGTCTTAGTGGTTAAATGGTTAACAGGCGACTGAGAATTTTGTCTATGAGAGAAGTACACAAGAGCACTAAGGAGTATTGGTACCGAAACAAGTGTCCGTTTATGAGAGGTGTCCGCAAGGCTAGCGTACTCTGTAGTGCTATCTTCTTCTGTTGTACTTCTTCTTCTATTTTATTACTAGTAAGTTGTAATGCGCCTATGGCGCCCGTTGAAATATGGAAAAAAAAATTGTTAAAAAAAAAATTTTGTTGAAAAAAAATTTTTTTTTGAAAAAAAAAATTTTTGTTCAATAAAAAATTTTTGTTGAAAAAAAAAATTTTGTTGAAAAAAAAAATTTTGGAAAAATTTTTTTTTTAAAAAAAACAATATTTTGTAAAAAAAAAACAATTTTTGTTGAAAAAAAAAATTTTTAAAAAAAAAAAATGTTTGTAAAAAAAAAATTAGTAAAAAAAATTTTTGGAGAAAAAAAATTTGGGGAAAACACAATTTCTGTACAAAAAAAAAATATTATTTTTTTTATTATTATTATTTATAGAATTATAGAATGCCTATTTAAATTCCTACGTACTGCGTGACAGAGTCAGTGAATCAGTGTCGAGGGTAAATATATATTAAAGAAGAAGATTTCCTTCTGTCTGCTGGACTTTTGTCTAGCTCATTTTTATCACTTATATGTCCCCCATTGTTCTTCCATTTACCCCTCATTTTTACGCTCACAGGTCCGAGTCTAAATTAATTTACCTTTCAAATAACTTTCAACTAAAACATTTATTTCTTTTTTAATTTTATTCAATAAAATTAGCACTCGTTTCTTTTTAAACATAAATATCCTTTTTCTTTTTTTTTTGCCCGAATATTCTCTGAAAGTTCTTCTTTTAGCCCCGCTTTCAATTTTATGTTCTTCGAAAACTTGTGGTTTTAGTTGATTGATTTTTTTTTTCATCCTCGCACTGGTTCAACTTTCTCGTCATCAAATTGTTCTCGGAAAACCGGGATTTTTTTCGTTTTTTTTTTTTTGTATTCCGAAAATTGCCTTAGGAGCATTACAGTTGTGGGTTCTATAAGTGGACCTTTTAATGTATTTCTTCTTGTGCTACGACTTGTTGTTCTGCTTCTTCTACGTCGTTTGGTGTGTTAATGGCAGTTTTCTCGTAATGGTTGAAAAGTTTTGGGCTGTGCGAACGAGTGTTGGTGATTTTGCTAGTTGTGCTGAATGTTCCGGGCTAAATGTAAAAATAGCTGTTAATTTTCTTAAGTAGCATTTGAATTTGATATGATGTTCTCGGGTGAATGATTGTTTGTACGTTTGTGGTTTAAATGGGAATTTAAGTTTAAATTGTATTAATGGCTATTAAATTGAAACTTGAATGGAAATGCAATATTTAAGAGTCGATTTTAATGGGGAAGTTCTAAGATTGTGGGAATGGACAGGTGGTTGTTCAGTGATAGTGAAAGAGACTAAGACAGAGAGATAGAGATAGACAATATATTTACAATGTTTTCTTTAAACTTAAAATGTTCATGAGAACATTTTATTCATTTTGTCCGTTTGAATTAAAGATTAAGCCAAATATTTAATTTTAAAAATAAATCGAATTTGTGTATACATATTTTTTTTTAGGAAAATTAAAAAGTGTTCTTGATGTGAAAGTAACTACTTTTATTACAAAAACAACAATTCTGGATTTTCGCTGACACCTGAAGAAGCCAGAGTCAGAGCCACAGCCAAGGCTTCATCCAGAGCCAAAGCTACTGCCAGAGCCACAGCCAAAGTCACAGCCAGAGACAGAGCCAAATCCAGAGCTACAGGCAGAGTCAGCCAGAGCTACAGGCATAGACAGAGTCAGATCTATTGGTAGAGCCAGAGCCACAGGCACAGACAGAGTCATAGTCAGAGCGACATTTACCGCCACCATCAAATCTACAGGCAAAGTAAGAGCCGAAGCCAGAGCCACAGTCAGACCCTGAGCCAAAGTCACATTCAGAGCCACAGCTAGAGCCAGAGCCACATCCAGAGCTACAGGCAGAGTCAGCCAGTTCCAGGCCCACAGGAACAGGCATAGTCGGAGCTACTGGTAGAGCCACAGCTACAGTCAGAGCCACTGCCAAACACAGGTTGGGCTTCCCCCAACCTCCTGTGAGTACCACTTTCTCCCAATTTCTCCAACCATAAGTTATAATTTATTTATTGTTCTACATGTTGCCCTTTCAGCTTTGCCCGATTAAAGACAAACCTCCTACTTCACATTCCATCACATTGAATCTTAAGTATTTTCTGTCAAATGTGCCAACAATGACAACACCTTGGCAGCATTTTGCTTACAATCTTGTGTCGCTCTATCTATAAGTCCTCACATCCTCATACACTCACATCTATTCGTAAGCCCATAAATGTTTTACCCACTGCCGACCTCCAAACACACTCACACACACTCAACAATGTATTCAAAGAAGCTTTCCTTTAGTCCCGACTTAGCATAAATTGTAGAATTTCTTTCATGATTTTTACGGATAATTTTGTGCCAATATCATGTGTCACCCTAGCTGGTTGAGTTGGAGTCTAGTGTGTGACATGCCTCAACGCCACTCCGAGTTTGACGACAACATTTACAATTTTGTACAACATCTTAAGAACGACTGCTTATCAATTTCATTTCAAATATGCACAGAAAACTTTTCGCTTCAAACATAATCAAAACTTAAGGATTTTTATTAAGTTTTTGTCGTTTTTCATCGTCTTACCCGGAAAATTGTGATCTCTCAGAAAAACACAACTTAATCGATTTTTAAGTGGTACTTTGGCAACTCAAAAGCAGGGAGCCAAAAGAAAAAAAAACGTAATAAAACCCCAAAAGAAATTCCAGGAAAACTACTTGCGGAGACAAGTTTCCACAACAATCATAACCCAGTCAATAGAAATGTATAACAGCCGGAGTATAGAGGTTATCTCATGGAGGGGTGAAGGTTATTTGTAATGATGTAAATCCATGGAAGAATTTCTAAAAAGGCGAAAAGGTTAAAAGTTTTTGGAATACTTCTTAATTGAAAGTATGGTTTGCAAAAGGACAGATACATGTGACTTGAAGGCGAAAAAGTACGAGGTGGTATGGCAGAGGGTGGCCATGAATTCATCTATTATCGGGCCATACAGGGTTATATAAGGAAACTGATTACATTCTGCCTGAACGAATTTTTGACAATAGGTACCATAGACTTATACCAGAGAGGGGGCCCGATAATACCAAATTCCTGGTACAACACTACATGTTGATCTGTATGATAAATTACTGTCTGACTCCGAAAGCCCAGAGCACTGACTATATTCAGTGAAGAACAAGCGGGGATCTATACCGTGGGCTTTCTGAAAAATTACCTCAAAGCAAAACGAATTGTATCAAATTTTACTATTGAATAGGAAAATTTTGGAAAAATAGGAAAATTTTGGGGTCAGTTTTCTATTCTAATATGGGGCAATTTTTCATTAATAAAAAAATACCTAATTTTTTTTTAGAATAGGAAAATTCTGGGAAAGAAATTTAAATACGGTTGGGGTCAGTTTTCGATTCTAATATGGGACAATTTTTCATTAATAAAAAATACCTCCTTTTTTTTTTTAAAAAGTTTGTATAACGGAAAATGACCATAAATTCAATATTATTAAAAAAAAAATTTTAATTATTTTTATTGCTGGTGTTGGCACAACATGTTTTTTTTTGTTATTAATTATGGGCTCATTTTTCATATAGCGAGTTCTAAAATTTGGCCCCCTATTTCTTTTTTATATTTTTTTTTTTAAAAAATATTTTTGGGGAATTTTTCACTTTAAATTGTTGCTAAATTTCATATTCTTTGTTATAAATTTATTCCAAATTGGAACCCATTTGTCATTTCTTCCATTATGTTCAATTCTCAGGGAGCCCTAGAGAAATCCGCTTAGTTTCCGTGAGAACACGATGGATTACCGACTTTAAGAGAGTCAGCCACACTAATCGAACCTAGGTGAAATAGACAATGTGTGTGTCTGATTAATAAGTATCTTCTTTTCTCCCCGCCAATGCTCTCTTTGCTTAGTCTCGTATACAATTTTCCACATTCTTTTGTTTAGTTTCGTTCTGTCTGCAACATAGACTGATTGCTTTGTTTGTTGGTGTCATATTTTTTTGTTTTAGTTATTTTGCTGTTGTTGTATCCGTTGTTCAGTTGCATTAGTCATTGGAGCGAAGAAGCAATGTGACAGCTGCCAGACACTGTAATTTGTTTTGCCAACTGTATTGCGGGCGGTTTACACAGGATGCGGCGGCAAAGAGAAAGCCTTACTGCAACCACAAGACACAGTCAGAGTTCCATTGTGGCCGCCGCCAATGTCATCGGTTTTAGTTGTTCGTTCGTCTGTTCCTATGCCTGCGGCTGAGGTGTCACTGTGAGTTAGTCAGGGAAATTAGACAAATGTTTTATTAACATCAGCAATGTGTCTGGAAAAGGAATGAGACTTTAAGGAATTTCATTGTGGTTAAAGTTACTGCAGGTCCTTTAATGGTAGGGGACAGGAACCATTAAAACAACAATGCGGGGACCTGCCAGCAAATCACTGAACGGCATTGCTCCGTGGGATGAAAGTTACATAGGAGATCTTCCATTTTAGGATCTGTTTAATTTAAAAAGCCATCACAAATATCTTCCAAATTTCCATCTGATTGGAAAACTCATCGCACCTGCTAATAATCAAAATTAGAAATGAAATTCCCATTTAAATTCATGTTCACTTTATTGCCTAAGCGTGATTGCAACTGCCATCATCTTAATTACCGATGAGAATTTCCTCAAAAGCTAACAAAAACACCTTAAGAACTGGACATAACCATTATTAGCTGCGTTGTTAGCAGCCCACTAACGATATATTTTCACTCTCTCTCTCTCATCTCACAATCTAAGGACTCTAACAAACATTTTTATTCTTTTCTTTTTCAGGCGAAAGGAAATGACTTAGAAATCTCCAACAATCTAACACCTCTACATGCCGTGTGTGACACGCAAAAACACACACACCTGGTAGGCAGAATGAACTTAAATAGTCCTTAATGCGAGCTAAATATAATCACCAGATTGCCAGATGATTTCGATGGGAAAACCAGCAAATGTTATACAAAAAAAAACCGTCATTATCGAGGTTTTTATTTGAGGAATCGTAAAAGAAGTGTGTGTGTGTGGATGAGCCTGAACGCTAATTACAAAATACTAGGACTAGAGGTAAGTTCAATTCGAAATTTCACATTCACAATTATATACAAGCAATAAATTACATTCTGCAAATTCTAGGCACTGAGTACATTCAGAAGAGCTTTAAAATGTATGCAGGTTTTGTGGGCAACATTAAATTAAATATAACCTAAGGCTTAATTGTGTATCATCACAATGTTTTCCACTATTCAAAATTCTACAATTTGTGAAAAGCTGTCATTGTATTAGTAGTTCGGTAGGCTCGATTATTATATATATATATATTTTTTTTTTTTTTTGAAATTCAGTATCATTTGATGTTCTGATTAATTGATACTGAAAATTGTATAGAACGGACTAGGGAAACATTTGTTAGAATAGATAGCTGCTGATCTCGTAGAAAGCTGATTTCTTTTCCCATGCCAGTGTCCTGAAAAGAATACTTGGCTAGGATTTCTTTGATGCAAATGATGTTATTTCAGTAGAGAAATAGAGATACACTGAGACTTTTCAGCAGCTATCTATTCTAACAAATGTTTCCCTAGTCCATTCTATAAAATTTTCAGTATCTGACCGTGTTTTAGAACGAGGTGGGCGTTTAGAGATTTTTTGTCAGAAACCTCGAGTCCTGTTCTACAAACTCATCGCATTTTCAGTTTTATCAGTACTTTCCAAACACTTCCAACTAGATAATGTCTAAGTTTGTTGAAACACCTTTAAAAATCAGTTCTTCTGGCAGCTCTGGCTGCCCCATGGTTGTATTGTACACATGTGAGTAAGGTGGATTAGTGTAATTTGAACTTATACGAATACGAACATATGAAACTAATTATTACCATCATAGTCGTTGTTGTTCTTGTTGTTGTTTTCTGTTGGTTTATTTGTTTGGCAAATAAGTGCGCCTGAGTGTATGTGTGGCGGTGGTCCCATCATACTATGCAAAATTAGTCGAAGACAATTTGCACCATAGGCTTGGGAGTCTGAGACACAGGACATGAGATATAAAAGTAAACAACGACTGGAAGTTGCAGAAAACAATCCCGAAGAGCAAAGAAGAACAGAGGAGACAGTCGCATGACAAAATAGCAAATAAAGGAAATGAACAAAAAAAATAGGGCAGGCACATGATGACGATGAGCATAATAATACTTAAATTCATGTGAAGCAAACTATATTTCACGTATGTGAACAGGGTGAAACCAAATTCGATATAGAAGCACCAAACAAAAAACATATGTACAATGTATTGGTCCTATTGGTCCTTGATATGAAAAACATACCTTTTTTCTGGAATCTCCACGTTTAATAGTTTATGTTGTAAACTTCTGTTCCTCCAAATGGGACCACTCACCCGTCCACAAAATATGTCTCCACTTTTCAGCAGGTCGGTCTGCATGAGACACTATTGGTGCTATTATTTTGACAGATTGTCAAAAAAGAAATCTTACAATAATATTTTAAGAAACTAAAAAAAAAAAAAACACTTAGATCGTTTTAAAACAAAGTTTGCTATTTTTGATTTCAAAATAGTGTAGCAATTTTTGTCCCACTCTGTTGCTAGGCAAATGAGTTAAACCAAAAAAAAAAAAAGGAATATATGGTTGTATAGTGTGGCTGTTGCACTAATGAGCATGACTATACTCCAGCGATCCGATGTTATGCCCGTAATGACAACTAATTAAAATACCAGACAAGAGTTTAGAACACACAAGAAAAAATACGGGGCACAACAACACCCGACAGTCCAAGAATGGAATGGCCATGGTAATCTAAACGAAGGCATCGAGAACACAAAGATGCCTTCAAAGAGAACTTCAAGCATTCGAGCGTGTGAATGTTGTAGATGTTGCCGACAGCTGTCATATTGTATCAAATATTTTCACACAATTTGTGATCGATTTTAAATTTGTTATTTAAATTCCTCTTAAATAGTTTTTCAGTTCGAAAATGTAAGCGATGACTATCGTAGTCGTGCATTAGCTTGAATGAATGTTAAAACTGACTTCGGATTTTCAGCGGCGCTATTAAAACTGTTCTTCTCAATGAAATATAAAAATACACTTGGGCTTTTAGCGACATTTATATATCATACTTTTTGACATAAGGCTGAAGCAATGATGAGGTCCTTTAGACTTTTAGTCAGAAAACTATAGCGCAAATGTTCTCACATTTACATAATTGCCATTCCAACAGCCCATACCCCAGTCCACCATCAATTTCTATTTATGTCAATAATCATTAATCACATTTGAATGCTCTGCTTGTATGTGTGTGTGTGTGTGTTTGTCTAAAATCCTTACTCAAATAACGCTTATAGTTCTGTGTATTTTGTTATTTGTCTTTTTTTTTTACTTTGATCGTCATCTAAAGATAATAAAATCCACAAGCCAACGAGCCGAAAGAAATAACGATGAGGCGAAATCTAACAAAATGACAAATGTTTCAAATGTCAAATATTGTTGTAAGACACAAAGAATGAAAAAAATAACAACAACAACGAAAACATGGCGAAAATAACGCAAAGAATCGATAAGCTATTGAATAATTTAGTTCTGGCCATGTTTTTGTGTATTAGGACAACTTTGGCCGTTTGTTTGTTTTTTTTTTTTGTGGATTTTGTTGATGTGTTCATGTTTACGATATTGTTGTAATAATTTGTTGACAAATA
The DNA here is from genome assembly GCA_958296145.1 of Hydrotaea cyrtoneurina. Lineage (NCBI taxonomy): Eukaryota > Metazoa > Arthropoda > Insecta > Diptera > Muscidae > Hydrotaea > Hydrotaea cyrtoneurina. The sequence goes on from OY282514.1 coordinate 86,722,489, forward strand.
TAATATTTACATGAAAAAAGACGGTCAGAATTAAATGGTATTGTCGATGAAGTGCCAAGGATGTGTAACAGGCAGAGATGAATCATTTACCACCCTGCTCTCTATAAAGGGTGTTGTTTCCAATTACGAATTTTCCTAATAAGAACAGTAAACCAGGCCGCGGAAAGGACAGATAGGCCGAAGGGACAGGCTATTTTCGGAAAAAAATATAAACCATTATCAGATCTCTCCAATGTTCGCCATCGAGTGCTACAAACCGCATAACAAACTCAATGTATTCCTTAATCGATCGTACAAAGATGTCGGTGAACAAATGCCTCAATACGAAATTGATGACTAACATTTGTAAGTATTAATAAAGCACAAAAAACCACACAAAAAAACTGACAATTTATAAACCATAAGACAATATAAGGTCATTGGCTATTAGAGAGAACGAGAGACATTAAATATACACAAGTCATTGGCGATATGAGCAGAAAAAACGACAAATTGACGCGAAAGAAACCGATATTAATGTTGCTAAGTATTTCAGAGCCGTATGGGAATAATGACAGAGATGGACTTGGTATGGTCAGTGGACAGTTGACATGGAATGTTGTTCTGTCGCATATTAATGAGGTAAAAAAGAGATGATATTTTCATATGTAAAGTGCCGGTGTCTTATGCAGACCGGCCTCCTGAAAATTTGCAGGAAAGTAGAAGGCCTCCCCTCCCAATCTTCTTCTTCTTAATATATATTTACCCACGACACTGATTCACTGACTTTTTTTTTTTTAAAAATTTTTTGTTTTTCCAAAATTTTTTTTTCAACTAAAATTTTTTTTTCCAAATTTTTTTTTTTCAACAAACTTTTTTTCCGCAAAATTTTTTTTTTCAAACAAAATTTTTTTTTTCCAAAAAAATTTTTTTTTCAAACAAAATTTTTTTTTTTCAACAAAAGTTTTTTCCATATTTCAACCATAATTAATAATTAAAAAAATAAACAATGTCACTAAAGAACTCTTCGAACTTGTTTGAAGTACAAGAAACAAAATGTTGACAACTTTGCTTGTCCATACTTTTCCCCAAATGATTTGCATTATTGTCACTAAAGAATTCTTCGAACTTGTTTGAAGTACAAGAAACAAAATGTTGACAACTTTGCTTGTCCATACTTTTCCCCAAATGATTTGACAATTTTTGACGATTCCAACATTGACGATTTGTAACGAACGAACAAATTTGTTTTATGGAAACAGGCAGTAAGTTTTCCTTAATTTTTTTTATTTTTATGAGTTCTTTAAACATTTTTTTAAAATATTTTTAAACTATTGAAAACAAAATTTTTTTTATTTTATTTAAACAGCATATTTGAAAGTTTTTTTTTATGAGTTTGACACTAAAGTTTACCTAAATATGAAATGCTGACCAAAACTTTTTGTTAGTTGGTGCTATTTTTTTGAGCGCAGCTGTATGCCAACTAGAGAGGTTCCTGTGTGACTCTAATGACTTGATCGAACAGCTGAACTCCTAATGGGTTTTTAACAGAATCTTTACTTTATGAAAAGTTTTGTTGTGCAATTCAAAAATCCATTGACAAGAGTCTTGAGATTTGTAATCAATACTTCACGCAATCTACGGCGCACTGGATTTCCACTGGAAAATACAGGCTACTGTTGTTTTAACACCAATCCTCTCTACATACCAGCTCAGCTGGCACTCCATGTCAAACATAGAACTTAGATAACGATTTTACGTTGGACCAGGACGAGATAAGTCCTCTAAGTTAGCTTCCCCGCCCTAAGTGAGAACAAAAAATTCATTAATTTAATTTTTCATATTTAAAGAGTCCACTTTAATTAATTGACCAACCATTACAGCATTTATTTAACGCACAAGATTTCATAAGAATAAGTTTAGATTTTGTTGATATTTTCGTTCACAGCTCTGTTCGAGAAAAAAAAAAAGAAAAACAGAAAGTAGTTTGGTGAAACTTTTCCCAATAAAACTTTTGGCAAAAATATTCTTTCATTTCTTTGATTAAACTTATGCATATATAAACCAAATATTATCCCTATCTCTTTCATATGCGTATAAGTAAAACTTTTTCTTCTTATCTAAATACAAAAAAAAAAAAAAAAAAACGAAGAGAAATGAACAAGAATGAAAAAAAAAAATAGTAAAAAACCCACATATTTTCTAAAGAAAATCTATTATTCCCCTGAAAACTTAAAAACCAATTAAAAATACATTTATCTTTACTTACAGTTTTTCCTAATGCAACACATGACCACACCAGGCCCCCTGGTCACACACACACATATTTCAATGGCTGCTGCTCCACCCAGCTACGGCCAAACTCCTCCCTTTTTCCATAATTACCGCATATGCCACAGAATCCTACACGAGACCACATACAATTCTATGCAAATATTTGCCATGATGCATGCATCCTCTGCTCCTCTATCTATTCGCACACCAAAGTCTTCTGTCACTACACTCCCAGTTGGACAAACTCTCCGGAAGAAGAATCTTTTATTTTATCCGAATTGGATTTTGTTGGTAATTTTTTATTTTTTTTTTGAAAAATATATTCAAAGTAATGTTCTAGCAGCAATGCGAAAAACGTTCTGCACAAAGACCTTCTAAGTACGTTGTGTTGTTGTCAGTGTTGTTCGCACAAAATAAATGTACAATAATTCATATGAAGCATTCTGGCCACACCGCCAGCATGAGAGTGGTTTCTGTGGCCACCTCATGAAGCACAGAAGAAACAAACAGAAATCAGGAAAGAAAATGACTGACCAAATTGCATGGCATTAGACTGTTCCGAACACCTGGGGAAATTGTTGAAAATGTGGACGGCAAGAAGACTTGGAGTCCGACTACATCAGCCAACATACGGTAATAAAGTGATTTGGGACTACGGTTTTTGTTTTTTCCCCCCTCTTCTTCTTAGGTCCGGAGGGTGTGTATAACGAAACCTATTGTTTGAATGATTTCTAGCATTTTGGTTTTCCGGGGATGGGGGAGGGAACGAGAGGCCGTTGTGTACCGCATGTGAAACCCTAATATGTTTATGGCAACTATTACTTGGTTTCATTGTGGACTAAATCAAAGTGAACGATGGCCAGGACCACAAAAGACATCAAGTAATTGCTGGAAACGTTTGGCATACGGAAATTTATGCGATTATTTGGAATTTTCTAAAACAAAATTATGTTTTCCTTTCCTTTATTCATGGGAAGACTGCAGGGAAGGCACTAAGTAGTGGGGAACTATAACCTGAGTGATTTGTCGTTCCTATAGACTTGGACAGTGGCATCACATATTATCTACTGATTATTTCTCTTCGGCGTCATTGCATGCTCTTTTTAATCACAGTTAATTAAATCCATTAATTAATCCGTTTGAAATTTTCCTCATATACGAAGTTATTTGTTTTTTTTTTATAAATTTATTTCAGAGCAATATCCTCGAAGATTTTTTTTGTTCTCACAGCTGTAGGAGATTTGGAACTAGAAATTCATTGAAAAGTAAATGAGAAACCTCCCAGAGTTTCATGTAATAATAGTTTAATATCTATCGAGAAAGCCCCTCCCGTATTCATACAAATTTTAAAACAACTTTACAAACCTTTGATAAGAAAAATGAAGGAAATTACAAAAACAATTTTCACCAATTTTATTTAAACAAAGCTTTGTATACCATTTTTTAATTTATTTAAAAATGTATGAAAATATATTTCAAGATATTTTATAGTTCTTTTTTCGTTTTTCGCCAAATGTAGTCTTAATCTCTTACTCTGTAGAAGAATGACGACGACAGGTATATATGTTTTTACAAAATCAATTGGTATTTAATAACATCATTTTCTTATTTCAGAAGAAAACGAACTGTGGTATTTGTCGTATTGAAGTCAAATGGGGATTCGGGAAAATATGAATTATGTAAGTCGGCCTACACTTTACTCAGAATATTTTTTTACATTTCCTTCAAACTATGGAAACTCCTAATGAGTTCTCTGCATGACCAATGACTAATTCTATTTCAAAGTAGTGGACAATTCCTTAGTAAAACCGTCGGCCTGTGGCAGCGATTGTCAAAGTTATCCATATCACTGCTAGTTTCATTGAAGTGATTGCCGGTGCGGCTAATATAGTTGATATTAGTCATAGGCTTTATGAAATTCTTTATGGCCATGTGTTTTTTTTATATTTTCCTGTAGAATTTCAATTGTTGACGACTGTTGGCCATAAATTTCAACAACGTCAGGGCCAATTTAAGACAATAACCGTCTGTAAAGTTTTCGGTTTTTTTTTTCTTCAGTATTTATTTGCACTAGCAAGTGTTGTCAATCAAAACGTAGACAGCATAAGGTCGTTCAAATGGAGTTTATGTTGTTTTATTTTGTGTACTTTACAAGGTTAATGCCGAATCTTGTCTGCGCCCAACAGGCGAGATAATAACAAAAAAAAATATATAAATAAAAAGAAAATGTTGTATAACTTTCTGATGGACTAAACAAACGTTCGTAGTGTTGAAAAAATCAAAGGCATAAATAAAACATAACAAAAAAAAAATACCGACCGATTAGTTTGATAAACAAAATACAATCAAAGGCATAAATAAAACAACAACAAAAAAAGACCGACCGACCGATTAGTTTGATAAACAATGGCGACAATGGTGGCAAAGCCAACGAATGTTTGAAGAAAAACAATATAAGATGCAATTACACTGCGAGTATTTTCAACTTTGGAAACAAACATTGTTTCACCCTAAACCAACCCGCTAAGCTTTAGAAAACGATAGTTTTCTCTGATAATCGCTATAATATTCCATAATATGTGTCATCTGTTTATGAAAGCGATTTGTCTCGACTTTTCTTCTCGTCTAATTGGGGGAGCAAATTGTATTAGAATTCTTCAATGTCATACCGTTTATTTGATTCGTATTGATTTCATATTTTCATGCACATAAAGTACACAAAACAATTTGCAATTCACCAAGATATCCTTAGCAATCGCATATTCGAACGTTTATCCATTTCAATGTCGTCCTGCCAACACTGTATGCATGTATGTATGTGTTACAGCATTTTAGTATCTTACCTTGAGCATCGCAATGCTACGTGTGTAATGGAATTGTAGTCGTTGTCATTGCTGTCGTTGTTGTCGTTGTTATAACTGTACACGTTTCAGGTGATTTTACACTTGGATGATTTCGATTCAATCACTTTCACAGTGATCAACTCGCCGGCACCGACAACAATACGAGACAGAGAGGAGCGCAGACACAACAAGACTTTTCGACCAAACAATGGCAACGAATTGTATTGGCCAAAGTGTTGGCAGCGCCAGCCATAAGCCAATTGTAATAAAATCATATTGAACAATTCCGTACAAAAATGCAATAATCAATAAAAACCGAGATACAGAGGAATGCAAGGAAAGTGAAGAGGAAACAAAATGCAATGTTAGGGAATATTGAAAAGTTCGTAGAGTCGAAAATGCAGGCATTTAAAAATGTAAGAGAAATGTGTAAACAAAAAAACCTTTTGACAACAACAACATGGAAAGTACAGAAAATCACAAATTGGCTGAATTTTGGCCTATGGAGAAAAGGTTTGGTCACACATTTTTCCTATACGGAAAAGGTTTGTCCACACACTTTTCCTATACGGAAAAGGTTTGTCCACACACTTTTCCTATACGGAAAAGGTTTGTCCACACACTTTTCCTATACGGAAAAGGTTTGTCCACACACTTTTCCTATACGGAAAAGGTTTGTCCACACACTTTTCCTATACGGAAAAGGTTTGTCCACACACTTTTCCTATACGGAAAAGGTTTGTCCACACACTTTTCCTATACGGAAAAGGTTTGTCCACACACTTTTCCTATACGGAAAAGGTTTGTCCACACACTTTTCCTATACGGAAAAGGTTTGTCCACACACTTTTCCTATACGGAAAAGGTTTGTCCACACACTTTTCCTATACGGAAAAGGTTTGTCCACACACTTTTCCTATACGGAAAAGGTTTGTCCACACACTTTTCCTATACGGAAAAGGTTTGTCCACACACTTTTCCTATTCGGAAAAGGTTTGTCCACACACTTCCTTTTTCTTAATGGACAACATGGCCCTACTGGATCCCAGTCGGTCTATTTATCCTATAGAAACAAATGGGCCAGTATTCTTCTTGAAAATATCAGTCCTCTGTCTTCCTAGATAGAACATTTTCCGCCACATTCCTCTAGAGATGATAAGGCACCATTTTTCCAACTCCTCTTAGTCTCTGAAGTCTTATAGATCCCTTCATATGGCAATTCTCAAATATGTTCTCCAGTGCCACTTCTTTATTTTAGACAAATAAATTGAAAACTCATTTTACATTCCTCGGCACTCCCCCATTCTTAGAATATTTTTCAATTTATCGCAATATCTTTTTTTTTTCTTATTGAAATTCCGTTTGCCTTGCCTGTGGTATCTTTCATTGGAATTGACCGTTTTACACTCAATATTTGGGACTCATTTATGGCTTCATAATCTGTGGCGCCATTTAAATGCTTAATATTGCTATGGATATTTTTTTAATGTACCTCCAAATCGTCCTTTGCGCCAGTACCTTTGGCCTGCCCCACTGGCCACATAACCAGAGATTCCATAGGGGCTATAAAAAAAAAATGTAAAATTATATTGCAACCTTTTGGTGTCGGTGTCGCTGTCTCTCAATAACAGACCATAAGGAATTCCCATAAACATGGTTTTGCTCCACAATCTCGGGAGATGGGACAACAGAAAATATATAACTCACACACACACACACACATGCCAATTCACATTGATAGGGCCTGAGAGTGAGAGAGTTAGAGAGACTATGAACATTCCTGCGAACACCGGCCAACCCTTTGCTGTGGTAGGCCGTATCCTTTGCTTTTGAACACATACAAAATCTGTATGTGTGTGTGTGCGGTGTTGTTGTTGTTTTATTTTGTGTCTCATCTATGATAAATGAGGCTAATAAACTGTCATATGTATATGTTTTTCAAAACTGGTAGTTTATATCCTTTATCGGCTACAATAAAAAAAGGGTTCAACTCCGGCCCAATGCGCCGCCACCAATGAATGGCAGGAGTGTATCTGTGTTGGTTTTTTTTAAAAAAACAACAACATAGGCTTGCTTTTATAGCAGATTAACTGCGTTAAGTTGCTAAACATAAACTCGTCCCTTAGATTGTTGAGGCCGGCCGGCTATGGAAACCGGTGATTAAGGGAGTGGCAATAGCACAGCAAATGTGTTATTTTCCTGACTTTTCAAATATTTACACAACGTTTTTTTTTCGTTTTCGTTTTTTTGGTATCTAAAACGCTTTAATTGCCTTCAATTTAAGGGGTCGCGTAGGCAATAATAGCTGTGCAGGCAGGAGGTGGTGGTGGGGTTAGGGGTGGCTCGTTTTTTTTTGGTGGTGATTGTATACATTTTTGGTTAACAGGAAAATAAGGTTGAATGGTCAAAAATGTTACACACGACTTAACTTGCATGCCAGTGAGCTTAGTATGAAAATTACAAGAAAATTTGGAAAAGTCTTTTTTTTTGCAAATATTTCTAGAAGAACGAGGAAATTAAATATAATATTTTCTAGTTGAAAAGCAAAGCCTCAGAGGCCAACTTTTCTAGAAGAAAAGTAAAGCCTCACCGGCCAACTTTTCTAGAAGAAAAGTAAAGCCTCACCGGCCAACTTTTCTAGAAGAAAAGTAAAGACTGAGAGGCCAACTTTTCTAGAAGAAAAGTAAAGCCTCAGAGGCCAACTTTTCTTATAAAATTTTTCAACTTTTCTAGTTGAAAAGTAAAGCCTCAGAGGCCAACTTTTCTATTAGAAAAGTAAAGCCTCAGAGGCCAAATTTTCTATAAGAAAAGTAAAGCCTCAGCAGCCAACTTTTCTAGAAGAAAAGTAAACTTTTCTTATAGACAATTTTTCAACTTTTCTAGAAGAAAAGTAAAGCCTCAGAGGCCAACTTTTCTAGAAGAAAATTATATTTTCTATACGAAAAATTAAACTGTCACAGTCTTTATGTATCCCTTTAGGATTTAATAAGGACATAATCAACATTCCTTACTAAATGTATTATTTAAAATTCCTTTGATTTGCTTACCCGGCCCTCGTACTCTACGAGCCTTTACATGGCCTGCCGTTTGATAACTTAAGTCTTCCGAGAAATGAGCACATAATCTTTCAAACAAGATTTGTGGTCTATTCTCACTCGTGACTAAAATATAAATAAGTAATTTATCATTTCCCATTGCAGGAAATGGATTTTAAATCCTGGCAAATGCCTCACATGACTGTGGCTGACCCTTTGGAATTAAATATCACTTATGTGATGTAAATCACAAAAATGTTGCTCGAAATTTATCAGCTGTTACTATTTTTTTTTTTATTATTATTAAATCCTTTACTTTACTACAACACAACGGATGGATTTTCAGCTCGGAGCTTACGTTTTCAATTAAATTGTATTTGTGCAATTGAATGCAATTGAAAACTGAAAAGATGCCTTCGTCCTTTATTTCGTCCTCAGCGCACAGTGTTAGAAATTGATTTTGTCATTGCATTTCTCATTTCTTTGAGGCACATTCCCTTGATTTCTCTGTAAACACTTCACTTACCACTTGCAACTTTGGAGCTGCCGTCACGACATTCCAGCACCGCGGAACACCTTGAAAGTTTTCTAACACAAACTACATTCTGGGTTGTCATGCAGACCAGGCTGTCGCTCGGCTCTTACATTGTCGCTGTAGTTGTATCTGTCGTAGGTGTTAGTGTGTGTGTGTGTGTGTGAGTATGCAATTTATTGATAAAATGCAAATTCAAATAAAGGTGTTGCTAGACAAACTTTTTAACTGTTTGCAATTCGCTGCCTCGCCTGTTTTGTTTGTTTTCCGTTGTGAGAAAATCAGTGCAAATACAACTTCTAGGTTTGGGGTGGTGGTAAATAAATCAAATGGCAAAAAGACTTTAGACATGGGAAATTACAACGTGGTGACGAGGGGTGAGGTAGGGAAGAAAAATATCCATTTAAATTTGGGCAACATTTGTCGTGGATCGGGGTTAAATAGCAGCGATCGTGGTGTGATCGACTGTGAGTTGGACAAACCCCATGTCGTATTCTTGAAAGTAAGTTTAAAAACATACAAGACTTTAAGTGGGACACGTAATACTGAAAAGAATATCTGCCGCTCTGTAAAGCATATTAGCCCGACTACAAAACAGTGAATCCAAGTCACAGTGTATAAAAATTATATCACTTTCCCCATCTGTCCCTTTCGGGAATTCTAAGGCAAATACATTTGTGCAGACTCAATTTCTCTTACACTTTTACTTGAAAAAAGTTTCTTCTTTCACCAACTGTATAGAATCCTTAAGCAACTCCATTCACATTGACCTGCATGACCTTAGAAATAACCACATACAACTTAACTCCTCCAAGTATCCCCTTACAGCTTGTTGGCGGTTATTTGGGGGGGGGGGGGTGTCACATTGTCGACGTCCCATATTGTTTGAAACATTTAATTGAAACACACTTTTCATAAAACCAGAAACAATCATTCTGTTCACCAAATTAACACACAAAATAAACGAATGCTTTTCACCTCTCACATGTTTGTTTAGCAAACAACCTTTAACACAACACACACATACACATTAAAACCAAAACACACACACGAGCACACAGAATTTTCATTAAGGTTTCTGCTGTTAGTGCGGAGACTTCAGTAATAAAATAATTACCTTTAAAATAATTTAGTTGTTTACCGTTTTGTCGTCGGTCTTCACGTCGTTGCCCTTGTTGTGTAAATGTACCTTATTTGTGTGGCCTTAATAAAATTATTATAATTGCTGTTTATTTTACACAATTTTTTCTTTGTATACGAGACGACAAACACTCATTCGTGTTTCTTCACAACACAAACACCCACTCCGGGCTCCGTTCGAAACATCTGTCATTCTCGTGAGTACACTCGCACACATTTCCGAAAGATGACTGAATGTGTATGTGTATTTGTGTTTTGTATGAGGGGAGAATATAAATTAATGAACATTGTTTTATACCGATACACATATACGTTCGCACAGCCACAGATATCCAAAGATCGGGTCTGCCGTACAACCTTGTTATGGTTTTGTCGATTGTCATGTTCTCTCTGGAAACGGAAATCAAAGTGGAAATTACAAACGGATATACAATTTCTGTGTATGTGTTTGTATACACAACAATTTCGGATTTGTGGATTCCAATGAAATTAGAAGGGGATTTTAAAGACATACAACCAAAAAAAAAGAAGATTTGAATTCTAAAATATTCAAATGTTGAAAATTCCGGAAAATGTTCGCCCCGACCGTCTGAAAGTTGAGTCTACATGACGACTCTTCTGATTATGGAATGAGGCTGATCGATTTTGCTGCTGCAAGAAATATCACCAGATATAAAAATTTTTAAAATCCACACCAAATCACGTCCACCATAATCTTCATGTAGACAGCTTTGATGTGCGCCCTGCAAAGACCTGGTTCTAGAGAAGACAAGACATGTACCGAAATAGAATTAACCGGGCCAAAGAAACCTTGGAAGACCTGGAAATGCATGCAGGAGAAATAAATGAGAATTTAATGTAAATCTCGTAATGTGACTTGGAACCAATCAAAGATCCCAGCGAATAAAGTGGAGAGAATTTGGTGATTTATCTTCTAATATATTTTTTTTTTTTTTTTTTTTAAAATAGGAAATACTTAGACCCGAAAAGGCAATGAACCAAATCGACAAGGAAATCATGTACGCGTGGCTGTGGGACTTTGACTAATGTCTTTGAATTTAAATAGTCATAGATCCAGTGGTTATAAATCGTATTAACCCATTCATATGACACATAGAAAAGGCTTTCGTAAAGTCAAAAATGCCAACGGATACGAACTCAGGACCCATTTTTTTATAAAATATAAAACTTTGTGTAAAAAATGTCTTGGTCATGAATGGGTTAAGTATGTAGGGGCGCCCATTGTGTTCGCCGAAACAAAGGGGCGCACAGTCCAAAAATGTTTCTTTTTATAATTGAAATATTTAACGAACAGTCGCACCACCTTGTCCACATCAATATTATCTGCAGAAGCCATGGAGCGAAGGTAATAGTCACGGCATGAGAAGCCTCATTTTCACGCCTTCAGTCCAAATCACACTAATCCGTGTAACCTTGTGAATGTCCCGCTACAGACGGCAAACTAAACTCTTGCGTACATTTTGGGACACTCTTGAGAACGGTTTGGTAATACAATTTCTTTCCACAGCCATTGAAAGGATGTTATAAGATCGGGGCCTAAGTCATCTCCTTCATTTGCATACCCTTTCGTAGCAAGCTAGAACATAACTTTATAAAACTACCGCTGTTGGACACTAGGACACATGGATTATAGTTTTCTTTGAACATGTGAAAATGTGCTCATATGATTTGGAACAATTCATAATCTCCACCCTCGACATAGCTTTTGTTGTGAATTTTATAATTTAGCTTTGTTGCCTTTGAATTTTGTCCTTTCACAATTGTCATTCGGCTTCATTTGTCATATGTGTAAAATCTCTCCATTGTTTGTTGGTTCAGTGAATTTTTATATTCGGGTGTTTATAAAAGATTTGAAAGACTTTGTTAACATTGTTTGGCAAAACCTATGGGAATCCTTATGTAGGATATATCCGTAAAGGACAACAGCATAATGATGAAGATGAGGACTACGATGGCTACTATTGTGTTGAATTTACGTTATTGTGTGTGTTGCTATTGTTATTTGACTACGTTTTGTAAAAATTTATTTTTAACTTTAACACAATGAAAGGAAGGGAAACTAAATGTTTTGTTGGTTACAGTTTCTTGGGTTTTCATACAGTGAATCTAATAATAGAATTCGTGAAGCTAAAGTCCTGTAGGATAGAATTACTTAGCAGTTGCGGAGTATGAGTGATATTAATTTGTATGATATCTGTCAGTTTCAGACGTTTTAGAATTAGATTGCTAAGATTTATGAGCTGGCGCTGAATAAATATGTTTTCAGTTATCATTACTGATGTGCATTGCTGAGAGTAGTTTTCTAGCCTTGGCTGTGGAAATTGTGTGAAATTGTGTAGAACTTTTGTTTTTCAATAGAACGCTGTTTGTCAATACACATGAGCTAACTCAAGGAAACCCCATTTACTCCTAACCTTATGTAACATGAAGAAAAATATTTGTTGTTAATTTTTCCCATTTTTTTTTTTGCAGGAATTTCCTTCTTAAATGATATGCCATTAAATTCTCCCAACAAGCATTGTTTATTTCCGTTTGTGTTGAAACCGTTTTTTGCCCTTCGTGCGAGACAATGTAAGTTCAACGTTAGCTTCATTAATTTTCGTTGCAAATAAATTATCATTTATTTCAGATTTACTTTTTCAACTATGACTTTCCAGTCACACCCGTACAAAAGCAAAAACAAAAAAAAAAAAAAAAACATGGAAACAAAAGCGCGGCACAAAAATCCTACGTTTTTTTTTTTGGTGGAAACTTTCTCTCTACAACGTAGAACGTACAAGAAGAAGACATTGCCAGAACATTGTTGCCGCGATTATATGTTGAAAGTACACAAGAATTGCATTCATCCTTCATTATTTTGAACATACAAACATGCAAAGACTGCCTTCGTACTGACTGGCAAACATTAAGATGCAACACACAGTAAGTATTTTGTAAGCAGACAGATACTACTGCAATTTTGCGTAGGAGAAGGCAAAGACTTAACAACAGCAGCAATAACAACCAAAACGCGAAACGGAAAATTTTAAAGCAAACGGAAAAATAATGACTTGCGTATATAAGTATTATTAATCGCATTTTATATGGTTGAGAAAAATACTTACGCATGGTGGAAAAGGGGGGCGGTGAGGAAGAAGCATATGAAACGAAAGAAAATTAAATTAAAAACGAGAGGGAAAATGTAAGGCAGACAAAAAAATTATTATGATGAAATAAGTTACAAATTATTGTAAGAGAAGAAAGGCTGTAGGAAAATGAAAAAAAATATAAGAAAATATATAAAGAAAAGTAATGCCCATGAAAACTACAACTAAAGTTGTGTGTCATCAATGGGAATTCCAAGAATGGAATGCTTTAAGATTTGTCATGATGTGAAGAATCTCTTTTCATTTTCCCAGCACCGCTGAGTTTCACTGTTCTTTTAAGAAAAATGAAAAAAAAAGCTCATGACAAACTTGACTACATGTGCCTGAGATCGAACTGGTGAAACTCTTAGAAAGCGTTGTCAGGAAATGCAGAACAATATCATTTTTCAAATATCCCCCAGCTTTTCTGGTCCACTATTCCATTCAGAATAGTCTTGTAGAAGCCTCCAATAAAAGTGGACAATACAGCAAAGTTCCTATGTTCAAAAAAAACTAAGGAATGTAAAACCTTAAAGTTGTTGAGACTGAACATGGGTGGCGGCGTAACTTGGTAATCAGATAGTTCTATTAGAAGACAGGAGGAGGCATATGAGGAGGAGGATAAGAGTCAGAAACATATAAAAACTTCCATTACTCACGTTTTGGAATACCATAGAAAGATTTATTAAAGAAACCCTAAGTAATTACTTTACAATACGAACTATTAGGATGCGAACTAAAACAATTTTTACACATTTTTCTTTAAAAAGGTTTATAAAGATGTTATAAGTTTTTCTAAACACGTCCATGGATGTACAGGATCATGAGTTGTCACAATTTATATTTTCAATAACTTTCCTGCAAGAGTTAGACCTCAACAAAAACTGTTAGAGAACTTGAAAACTAATTTGAGCGATTATCATATAAATTTCATTGTTTAATTTAATTTAATTTTTCAATCCCTATTGGAAAAACCCTTTATCATATAAATGACATTGCACAGTAAATTACCCTACTATGATTTAACCTTGTTTCATTTTGTACGTAGTCATTCATAAAGTTGTCTTCATTATTTCCTTACGGTGGCAAGGTAGAACAAATCCTATTTATACATTTTGTGCTTTTTGCATAAATTAGTCTTTTTTTTTCTATCCAAAGAAATGTGTCTTTTTTTTTGGAAATTTAGGTCATCAGTTGTAAAAGGCAAACATATTTGTTTAGAGAAGGTTCTCATCGTCCCCACAATATTCTTGTAGTATGCAGTATACACTATTGTTTTATTGAGGGGCCGATATCATCGTCTGACATTTTCCCACACAAATTATGATACGGCCTATCAATAAGAACATCATCATCTCATACAGATTTGTTACCGTAGTCAAATATTTCATTATTATGATTTCAGTTTGGAATCTATGTGGTTGGGTTGTCAATACAACTCCGGTCATACTTTTTCTGTACTCGCACAGCCTTGCAAAAGAATAACACAGAGCAACATGTTTTTCTGTCGCTGTTTTTCCAAATGACGCTCGTAAAAGGGAAATATGTCTATTGACTAGGATACATGTTTTCAGGATAATCAATTGTTTGACTATTGTTTCATGTGATAGAGCTGACCGCAGCTGTGGTCTTGCTATTCTCTGAGAATACAATCTCATGGCAATGTTTTCAGCTATTTCCAGGAATTTCTGCGGTACTGTGTATTTCTGATGGACATCATCATATTTTCTTCACACAACCACTCTCGTAGTTAAAAGATTTATGTCCCACTGGACAGGCTGATATGCAGATGGATATTTGCATACAGACACACACACACACACATGCATGCATAACTTCGGATTTATGTCGTTGTACATACACAAAGATACATCTTCTAATGCAGGTGGGTGTGTAGAGATATTGTTAAATAAACAAATAATTGCCTTTTGTGGTTTCAGAATTAATTGTTGTATATTTGAATGTGTGAATGTCTGTGCAAATGCACAAACACACACATATATATTTGAAAAGTTTGCGTCTGTATGTGATTTTCCTATAGAGGTGAACATTCTCCAAGATTTATTTGTTTATGGTTAAATAATTGAAATGTTTATTGTTATTGGACAAAATACACACCAACAGACACACACACACACAACTCTAGCAAAAACTGCTGTCTATCAGAAACAGCATTGAGCAGGTTGCCGCCGCAGCAGCGAGATCAGCAAAAACATTAAAAGTCACCAAAATATATGAAAAATCAAATAGTGAAACCACAAAATTTTATCAACTTTTTAAATTAAATGTTATTTATGGTATTTGAAACTAAATGAACAGTAAATTGCAAAATAATTGAAATTTATTTAAAGTTAATCGGTTTAGCAATGCAATTGATTATTTATCACACACACACACACACAATGGCATCTGCTAAGATATCCGAGAGAAACTTAAATAATATATTGAAGTACTCCAAGATGATGATGCTGATGACGAGTAGTGGATGTGATGCAGCACAGAATAGAGGAACGATTTGAAGGCGCTTGCCAGTTGAACTTTATCAGAATGGGTCTATGTGTCTTCTATGGCTGTATTAGTATATATCGTATTGATATGATCGAATTACGCGTGGTTTTTTTTAAGGGCCTACATCGAACTTCAAATTAAGACGGTACTTTGTATGGGGGTTACCTTAAAACAATTGTCCAGCCCTCTGAGCTAGAACGTCTGTTAATCAGCAAATCGTTGGTTCGAGTGTTTGTGACGTGGCCGAATTAAGCTTTCCATTGCCCAAAATTGAATGGCTTTTCATCTAAGAACTATATGAATATTCTGGACACAACAATTGATGAATTGATTCAGGCTGGATGGAGAAATAGCATGGACCGTTTGCTTGATAATTAAATATTAAATTATTTGCCTCCGTGCAGCCTAATGTTTCATCTTAGTTATTCATTATTTTTGGTAGGGTGTCTATGGCAACAAGCCAAAGACTCTAAATGCTGCCAAAGCGATTATAAATCTTCAGATGTTCCCTACTTGGTCGTCAGCATTGAACATAAAAAAGAAATAATAGAAAATACTGATAGTTTTTTCAAATTGTAGGTTTTATTGGAAGGCGGCCGTGGTGTGGCAGGTAGTGTGTGCGACTATCACACAGAAGAACCCGAGTTCGAAACCGGGTAAGACCATCAAACATTTTTCGGCGGCTGTTTCCACCTCGTAAATGTTGGCGACTTTACGAGTAAGAGAGCAATCTCTGAGCCATGTAAAACTTCTCTAGAAAAGCATTAGCCGTTCGGTGCGGGCTTTAAAAAGTAGGTCCCGGTCAGTGAGTATATAAATTATATGATACACAGCTCACTGATTCGAGAGAAGTTCCCCGTCTGTTCCTTTATGGAATGTTTGAGGGAAATAAGTAAGTAAGTAAGTTTTATTGGAATGGTTGAACTTTGTCGTTTCACAACGGAACACAATATCATTCATATGACGACCACGACTGGATCGCCAGCCCAATTTTGTCAGTACATTTCCGATTGATTCCGGTCGAATCTCTACAATGACAACTTCAATTCCGTTTTCAACTCTTCAATTGTCGCTGAAAAAATTATCAGTTCTTTTTTTTATAATCGATACAAATTTAAAGTTTGAAATGGCCTATCCTTTGTTAAATCACAGCGTGTTCTTCAATTTACTTACTGGAAAAATTCTTTTAACTTTTTTTCCGATGCTGCGATATTTGCGATGATCTGATAGGTAGTTGGAGTTTCACAACTACCTGTCAGAATACCTGTGGCCCATAAATAACTGTGCGGTTCAAGTCTTTTTCTACCATTTTTTTTTCAATATGTCACTGTAATTTTACATTTTTTTTTTCCGAAGACGTACATTTAATAAACCTCCTTTTTTCAGATCCCTAGCAATTGGCTTTGTTTTTATGAATAATCGGTCCGGAGCATGTGTTGGACATAATACAGAGACGAAAGTACCGAAGCTTTGGCCATTAAAACTTTGGTCAATAAGAAGCATTCTTTCGATCACATGCACCTGACCTTTAGGGTATACCAGTCTACATTTACGAACTCTCAGAGGCAATCGAGTAGCAACGTGTTGGGAATAAACTGAACCGATGTTGTCATTGTAAAGATTCAACCGGAATCAATCGAAAATGTACTGAAAAATTGTTGGTAAGTAAAATGTGGCCCAAGTTCCAGGAATTTATGCCCCTGACTCATTTGAAATATCTCATTTATAGTCCAAACATCATATGGAATAGCAATCTAACTTTGTGAAATTTAATGGATAACTGTGATAGACAAAAGTATATTTATTTAAATGGGCCATGCTGTAGTTTTGGCACATTCGATTTTTTGATTTTTATACATTTTTCCTGCGAAGAACGAAAATGTTATATAATTTTTTTAATAGGGGAAAATATGTAATCTATCGAAGGAATCAATTAGGATCCCCCCGTATTCATAAAAATCTAAAACGTATTTGTTAAGAAAAATTTATGAAAATACAAAAACAATTTTCACACATTTTTCTTAAGAAAGTAAAATAGCTTTCTTAAGAAAAATGAATATGAATACGGGGATAAATCCGTGTCATGATTTTCTACTTCCCTCCTGTTCTACAGATATTTATATCTTTCGACAGTCTTCGTGTGACCTATCTACATTAGACCTTCCTTCTCATTTATATTTTTTTTTTGAATTGTTACTATTTTGTTTTTAAATCGTTCCCAGTAAATCCTTACATCCCCTTTAATACCAATGAAAGGCGAACAACTTCAGGTAATCTCTTAGTGGCATCAATTTATGCCCCATAAATTCTTATATTCACTTAACCAACCACAGAAACAATTTGACACGTTTTGTTGAAAATCACCAGCTAAATCTTAACTACTTCTCGGCCAAGCGCATTATTTCCCTTAACAACAAATGGCGGTAAATTAGCCATGAGGCAATAAAAACCGAAAAAAAAGTGATATAGAAATAAAGAAAACTGAAACTCTGAATGCAAGTCAAGTCTTAAGGACCTTTACGTTTACATTTTGCCTGATAACACCTTCAAGTCTCTCCTGTGCCCCGTAAACCCTCCGACTAAACAATGGATGGACGGAAATGAATTGTTGGTTAAGGGGCTCGGGCTATCGGCCATCATCATCGACTTTGTCGCCATTGCCGTCATAATGTTAGCCACTTGCTGATATCATTTACGCTTCGTTGTTGTTGTGGCTGTTGCTATTGTTTTTCCGTTAACATTAAGACGTTGGATACGCATTACAGTGCATTACATTCAAGAGCGTTGAAATTGCTCGTGGTGGTGGGCCCCCATCAACAATAGCAACACCGCGTCCTTATCAAATACACACATAACAATCAGTTTCATATCAAAAGCCTCAACAGTGAAATAATATTGTTTTGGTTGTGGTGCACAGTGGGCGGGTTAATGGAAAGAGGCCTCGATGTAGGACGTTGATCAACAGGCGACAGCGCTGAAGTATAGGCAGCGGTGTCTAGCATGAGCGGCACAGATTAAGCCTTGGTCTGGCAATGACGTAGGACGTTGAAGGGACAGCGGCCTCAGTACAGGCGGCACCGTTGTATGTAGAGTAGATAGCGGTCCACAATCAAATTCCATCAGCCAAAAGTCGGTAACGTTTGATGTAAGAAACATTTTTGGGTTCTACAAACAAATCTGTGGTCACAACCCTTAACAGCCTAACTCGAGTTAGGACACAATTGAGTTATTAGCACCATCGTATTCAGCATATCTAAATTTATTTGCTCTAAATTTTTCATGTTTGTATCTCTTCTAGGAAGGCAATTAATCCTAAAAAACCTAATAGCTTAAGTTATTTTTCTAAATTACTGTTTTGGCATAACTGCCTAAGTAAATTTAGGATTACAACAAATATAAACATTATTTTTTCATTATTGCCTAAATCAACTTAAGTCGT
Source organism: Hydrotaea cyrtoneurina (assembly GCA_958296145.1). NCBI lineage: Eukaryota > Metazoa > Arthropoda > Insecta > Diptera > Muscidae > Hydrotaea > Hydrotaea cyrtoneurina. Next base: position 86,741,385 of record OY282514.1, read on the forward strand.
TAATCCAAAAAAACAAAGAAACAATTTTATTTTCCTAACTTGAGTTAAGCTCTTATTCCGAATTACAATTTCGTTTTTTGATAAACATAAATTGAGTTAAGGTCTTTCTCCAAACAAAAAGTTTTTTATTTAATCTGGAATAATAGCCTAACTCAACTTGAACTTTTTGACTTTCTTTCGTTCAACAATTCATAAGAGCCTAAGTGTCTTTTTCGATAATATCTTTTGACTGCGAGAATAAACAACTATTTTTTGTTAACAACTAAGTAAAGAAATTCGTTTCCTTGGAATCTGTTGCAAAGTTTTCCAAAAAACACCTTCTCCTGATTTTCAGTGAAGATTCAAAACTTTAAACTCCTGTACTGAAAATATTGAAAAACAGACTTAGGCTGTTATGGGTTGTGACCACAGAAAAATGTTTCAGACAAGGAGTGTGAGATTATTTTTAGGTCTTAACAATAAAAATTGCTAAATTTCATATATTTTAGAAATTTGTTCAAAGATGACTACTTAATCGATTGTATTTACAGATGTTTGGCTGGCTTGGCTTTGCGAAGTGACTTTCAAATGGCGCTGGTCCTTTTATACGCTGGTGGGGAGAACACATTCACACATATACTGTCACCGCTGACCACCAGTCAGGAGATCAATACCTTGCTCCGGGTATCCTGAAGCTGGGTAATATCAGCTAAACGGCGATGGTAAGTAAATATAATTCACATGATGTTTTTTTCTTCTTACTAACACTCAGGGGATGCCCCATATGAAGGCACTGCACTGTGTCAGCGATAGGAAATACGTTTCTGTTATTAATTAATTCAAGCTCGAGGTCAACGTTTTGTTTTTGAATCAAATTCTTTATTATTTATTTATCCGCTGGATAACAATTTCAGGAATAAAACCATAGAGTTTCAATAATCAAACGTCACACTAACTGCAACATTATGTATCGAATAGGAAAAATCAGGGTATTGGAAAGAGGGAAGCGAGAGAGAGTAGTGGTTCTAAATTTGGGAATGTGACAGCTGGCAGTAATGACAATTACTGGAGGAGCGATACACTTAGGAAAAGTATGGCTGAAGTTTCTAGAATGCTTTGTCCGGTCAACTGGCCGTTTGACAAAATTAGGTTAACAACATAGTGGCAGTTTGTCAACTCAAATCATGCCCTGTATCTACCCAGGTAGTGTCTGAATGGAATATTCACATGACAAATTTCTCAGATATTGTAGAACAAGCCGAACGATATTATAGACTTCCTATACGTATTATCATTTTGTTCTCATAAAGGTCCCACTGTACATTGTCTGGGGTGAGTGTATGCGACATGTCTATCGTAAGGCTCCCAAAGTCCTTATGCTGTACAGCACACCATTGCCCTCCATATCCCACCGCACCACCTTCCGTGTTGTATTCGCACGCTTTATTAGATTTAACGCATTTACACATTTAATCCTTTATGGTGAGTCTTAAGTGCACACAGTCGGTGGTCTTCATATAATTCTCGTATTGTATGCCCGGTAAAATTTATTCGATATTTCATGACCCAAACAACACCACACCCTTGCACATTCATACATACATACATATCTTAAGTGTATCCTTATTGTGTGTGTGTGTATTTGTGCCAGAAGATGATGCTGGTGGATGGCCCGGGGCGTTGCTTTGTGTGCTTAGTATTCTTGTAATGTTCTCATAAATTATTATTTGTGCTCTTTTGTGAAATCCCTAAATATTTCCGTTGATTTGTATATACATTATCGATAAGAACTCGGTAAAGGATTTCTTCATGTTTGCGTAATTGTTTGATATTTCCACCAGAAAGTGATGACCAATTTGAGCAGCGGATTATCCTTACTATGAAGTGGTGGAATTACTCACCCTCATGTGTATGGAGGTGTAGGATCATTTCAATATCTCACCTACCATAACTGTAATTGAAATTTGAAATATTAATATTCTCTAACGCCAAAAAAAAAAAAAGTTCATCATTATAAATTCTTCCACAAATTGTGTAGTCAGTTTCTTCAATCCTTGTTTTAATTATTTCTGTTTCTGTTTTTGTTTTGTTTTTTCTATAAAGTTAATACGCACCCAATTTCCTTTTCTACCTTTGCAAGGGAAAAACAAACATCCAACAAAAACAAATTATTTGCCTGCCAGCCATTTTAAATGTAAATTTGTTTTCCATCTATTTGAACAGCTTTAAAGCTTGAAACGAATGGTCAGCACACACACACATACACATGTACCATTGCAAAACCATGTCAAATCGTTTAACAATTAACATTTTTTTTTGGTTTGATTGTACGGGTTATTCGGTGGGGGGGGGGGGGTGGGGGTGGGGGAAAGATTACCAAAGCAGGGAATTTATATAAAAATTTGATTAAAAAAAAATTACATTGTAAAAAAAAGAATTTGCATTAGGCAGTAGGTGACATTTGCAGTACCGTACTGACATTGGTCGGCAGTTAATTGTAGATTTATAATTAATCTTCGGTTTTAAATCAATTTCATACTTGGGACTCTTTAAGGCTCACAACATAGACAGGAATTAGGAATCATACCTCAGCATGATCCTTGTTGGCAAATGTTGAAAACTTGTTGGTTTCGCCCTTTTGATGGGGATACCATCAAAAATCAGATGCGGCGCAGTTTTCGTAGATTGAAGAGAACACCGTGACTATTTTCTGTGTTTTGTTGAATGGGCAAATGGCTTACAAATCCTCCACAGATCTGTTTCATGAATGATACTATTCCTTTTTTACTGAATGGTTTTTTTTACGTTAAGATATTCTGAATTTTTGGTGATTGGTAATATGATTTTGAAAGATTTTATAGCGCCTTTAGAATTGTTCTGAAATTAACTTGGGATGATAAGTTCTCCCATTTTGTCGGCTATTCTGTTTGAGCGCTTTTACACCCGTCACTTCAAAACCTTTCGAAGTATTTAGGAGGTCTCGTAGACATCAGCAGACTCACTGCTAGGTGTAGCACCCCTTTACTTGTAAATAATACGTCACATAATTGCTTTTAAGATCAAGATGGTGCTCTAATGTGCCGCATTTGATTGGAATTTTGCTTCTGACTTGGTAGACGGCGGGGGAGCGTAGGAGAAACAAAGCACTCTTATGTGAATGTCTTGCTCCGAAGTGGAGGACACCGTAGGAATTTATACGTGACAGGAACTTCAAAGCTCCTCAATCTGAGCTTCTAACTGATGGGACATGGCTGGCTCAATGGATTTTTGTCGGACACTTTGGTCTGGTGATGTGGAAGGGGATTGGAGGGCGAAATGTCTCCACCACTATGAACTTGTGGACTTGCGATTTCAGTAGGACCTCAGAGGATGATCGTATATTTGGGAGCTTGGGTGAATTTGCCGCTGTTGTTTTTCATAGGAGGATACTGAGGATTAGTGGAGGCAGACGTCCGTAGAACCGATGCCCCCAATTGTATCGGGTTCCGCTTGCAGTTCGTTGGATTTCGTGTGCCACCTGTGTGTGTTGTTCGTTATTCTGTCTTTCTTTTTCAATGCAAATCTCAATTAGAGTGGGTAATTTGGCACTTTTTCCAGCCTGATTATGGTGTGACTGTTTGAGGAGATTCGAGGTATCTGTGTTTTCAATGCAAATCGCAGGGAAGAGCGGTGGCTAGAATGGTAGGGGTTTTTAGATAGCAAAGCCAAGATATAACAAAACCATTCGAATTTTCACTAACTTGCAGCTGTGTCTGTTGCACGTTGGTAGACCCATTGAATTCACCGTGAGTTTAGGCCGGTACTTAGGTAATCTGTCTATCTGTCTCTTTGTATGGTAGGATGACCGCTGAAGCAGTTTACAGTTCTTTTGACTCCTGTCCTGTCTGGCGGCAGCCTTACTCTAAGGATATCTATATCACTGCAACATGAATGATTTCCTTTACTTTAGCAATTCTAACTTGAGTTTCACATCGATTTGGAAAGTCATGACACCTTCGCATTCTGTGTACAGCAGTCAAATGGCTCTGTAACGAAAATAGTTTAAATCCATCATATATTTTTTAAATATTTCTTTCATTCAACCCCCCGCTGTACCATTTTCAACCACAACTGACAACAACAACACAAAACTGTATGTAATCTTGCAAAAAATAAAATAAATGTATGATGAAATACATATTTATGAAATATTTTGCCACAATTCATATAGTAACAACAACTACAACGGGCATGTAAAACAAATAACAAATAGGACGAAAAAACCTATTATAGACGAAAAAAAAATATAATAATAATTTTTTTCCAAATCGGAAATAAAAATTCAATCAATCATTTGAAGAGGATCTGGGGGGGAAAAAAACCCAACAGAAAAAAAAAACGCCGGGCAATACACACGAGTATAAATAATTATTATCTCTCACTCACGTGTACCTACGTGTGGCTGTGTGTGACTGAGTGAGTGTTTATGTCGCTCTATTTTCCTTTTTTATTTTTTGAGAGTGTGCCTGTGTGTGTGTGTTGGTTTTTGTGCGCTTGTTGTCTTTTGTTGCCACATAAAATATGTATGTAATTTTTATTTAATCATTTACAATACGTTGGATTTCAATTGTGTTTCCAGAGAGTTTAATTCGGTTTTGTGATGGCGTAAAACGCTGATTATTAAAGCATATTAAATGTGCGGTTGATTCATTCTTTTCTGCTTTGTGAATGTGTCTATGCATGTAAGCGTGTGTGTGTGTATTAAATTGAATTTTAATATGTTAACAAAATTGTTGTTATCTGTTGTGTGTGTGTGTGTGTTTTTTTGCTGGTTTAACATTTAATTGTATTTAATTATTTACCACTATAATTTGCCATACTCAGAGGCTGTCTGTCTGTGCAGCAGCAGCAGTCCCCGGTAGCTGCAAGAGCACTAGCCCCCCAACCATTGCAATCATATTTAACAAGCCTTATTTATTATTGAAAATTTTATTATACTTTCTATGCATTAATAATTAATACATAATGAATGTGTGTGTGTTGGCGTGTATGTGGTTGCCCGAATTGAATTAATCGTAAATACAGCGTGAATTGTTTAACTGTGATTTTGTTAGCATTTTTTTTTTTAAATTTTTTGTGTTTTTTGTTTTTTTTGTTTCAGGTTAATCATTAAATGGCACTTGTGACGTATGAGCAATTTTAATTAGGCATTATTACAATTGCAGTCGACTTCGGATACCTGAATCTGAACGTACACGACAATTGGGGGTTTTCGGGCTTATTTCAAAGAAAGAAAGAAATGCCGGTTTCCACAAAAATGAATTTGCTTGTGCGTTACAAATTGTCGAAATAAAACGTTTTTGAGTTGTGAGTAATCGGAATCCATTCCTTTAGGCCTGCTTTCCATATATAGATTTCTAACAAGAGGTGTTATTTTGTATCACCCGGTCCGGCGGGGTCTTTGGACTTCACTTTTTCGAAAATGAGTTTGGATCACCAGTTACGGATTGGATGGATTGCGCTATTGAGAGATGATTAATGATTTTTTTGTGATCGAAGTTCGATGATATTTGTCTGGACAAAGTTTACTTTCATCAAGACGGCGCTACGTGCCACACAAGCATCGAAACCATTGCTATTTTACTGGAAAAGTTTCCGGACCGTGTTACCTCTCAAAGAGGTGATCACAATTGGTCACTGCGATATTGTGATTTAACACCTTGCGAGTTCTTCCTTTTGGGGAGGTAAAGATAAGGTATATCCCAATAGCCCAAAGATAGAATTCGTGAGGCTATCGAGGACATGGGGCAGCCACTTTGCCATTTGGTTATGTACAATTTCATGAAAAGGATATGGTCCTGTAAGCATGGTCGTATTGACTGAATATGTTAGCTTAAATTTAGCCTTTCTTTTTAAGAGAATGGTAGATCGGATTTGGTAATGATTTGTAATAAAACTAATCCATAAATTAAGAAATACCTAACGAAGTGTCCGTTCGTTTTCGGTTTTTTGTTTGTTAAATTCCAAACAAGTCTTTCAAGTAAACATTTGTTTAGATTCCGGTCAAATTTGTCAGGCACCGACGACTCCACAGCCCTGACGTAAACACCAATTCTTTCTTTTTTTTGCTTAGTATCGCCTAACGCATACAACAGACGTTGACCAGATATCAGCTCATAATAAACTGCCCTGGATTAAAGAGTCATCAATCACTCTTCGTATTGAACTTTAGGACACCCTTTGTATGCCTGTAGTTTCCTATTTAAGTTGTAGAATTCCATGGTACATTAAATTCCACAAGAGGCGACCAAGTACAGATCCTTGGGGAACGCCTCCGGTAACCACATATTTCCTTATTGTTATGAGAACTATTCGGTTTCTTAAGTAGTCATGTATGAGTAAAATTAGCCTTTGTGTGGTGTTTTCTTATATTTAAAAGTTTCGTGGAGATCAATGTTTCCTAGACAATCCTTTATTTTATGTTCCTTCTTGTCCCATTTTATTCACCACGTGTCTCGTTTTGACTCTTGCAGTTCAAAGCTAGAAAAAAACTAAAAACTACCTTGCAATATCATTGAATAGCAACAGATTTAATAAATTCTCATCCCCAAATAATGTGGGTAACCCAACGAAATGTGGGTTTTTTGGCCGGCAACTACTTTGAGAACTACTCGGTTTCTTAAGTAGTCATGTATGAGTAAAATTAGCCTTTGTGTGGTGTTTTCTTATATTTTAGAGTTTCGTGGAGATCAATGTTTCCTAGACAATCCTTGATTTTATGTTCCTTCTTGTCCCATTTTATTCACCACGTGTCTCGTTTTGACTCTTGCAGTTCAAAGCTAGAAAAAAACTAAAAAATACCTTGCAATATCATTGAATAGCAACAGATTTAATAAATTCTCATCCCCAAATAATGTGGGTAACCCAACGAAATGTCGGTTTTTGGCCGGTACCTGGCAAGTCTACTAGTTTTTCTGTAAGAAATATTTCAATTTTTTCCTGTTCCTCTTTGATTCGCAGATTTTTGTAATTATCCGAATGGTTCACATGTATTTGATTATCGGTATACGATTGTATTTGGCTTACATGCGGATTTTCTTTGGAAATATCAAATGAAATTCTTTTTTTTTTTAACTTAAAGTCCAGTCAGTTCAGTTGTACTCCCCATATGAGAATGTATGACATAAAACAAAAACAGCCCAAGTTATTTCCATAATCCGATTTAGCCGACAACAATCACAACAGAAACCAAAAGTAAAGTGAAAACAAACCAGGATTTGAAACAACGAAAAAAAAAGGGAAAAAGGCAACCCCGAAAACGTTCACAACATTCCAGTTAAACTAAAACAATCATATGAATATTAAGCCAACAATAAACCACCAACACTTTTAGACAAATGCATAACCCATTCAAAGGGTGTTTCATGTAGTTTTTTCCGCATTCAAGCCTAAATAAAAGAGGGGGAAAATTAAATCACATACAGACCCAAAAAAAAAAACCTTCATTATGACAATCAATTAAGGTTCCAGCACATCTACCAAGGTCGGCACTCAACGGGCGTGAATACACACAAATAGGTTGATATATAGACACAAACAGTCTTAAATGCTAGCACATGCCTGTCTAAATATACACACACACACACACACACACAGTTACAGCTACTTTGAGTCCTATTAGCACTTTTTGTGTTTTTGGAATATTTTTGTATTTCAACATGGACTGACAGTGTGAACAGTTACAGTTTGATTGCTATTGTATGCATGTGTGTGCAAATTGTAAATGTATGTGTCTGTGTCGGCGTTTTTATTACTCGTATCTCTGTATAATGTTCGCCACATGCAAGTAATGGCGCGTATAATGATGATTACAATCGCACCTTTCACTTTCCCCCCCCCCCCATTGTTTTTACTGACTCCATTATTGGTTAGGGTGTATGCAAAGTTTGTCATATGGTTCGTAACATGTTCATTGGTCATTCCCAGCAAGCCATATGAGTCCGAAAAGAGTGTTTTCTCACGCTCTTAATGAGCCCAGAAAAGAAACATAATTGCTCCGAAAACCTTTAGAAAAGAGCGTCATTCGAAAATGGTCCGTCAGAAAGAGCTCTTAGGTAATGCCAGACAAGAGTCTTTTATGAGGGTTTCATTGGGCTCTGAAACAGCGCTCTTAAATAATGTCAGACAAGAGTCTTTTATGAGGGTTTCATTGGGCTCTAAAAGAGCTCTTAGATAATGGCAGGAAAGAGTCTTATGAGGGTTTTTTTTGGCCTCTGAAAGAGCTCCCAAGATAATGTCAGAAAAGATCATTGCAATTTTAAATAAAAAACATTAAAAGTTAATTTTTATTGTTTTTCTTTTTAAATTGTTTTAAATAAAAAAGGTAATTCATTTATAAAAAAATAAATTAAAAATGGAAAACAACAATTGATAATAATCTTTAGTCAGAGCTCCTAGAATGCTCTTTGGTTGGAGTCTTTTCGGAGCGCTCCTAGAAAGCTCTTTAGTTGGACTCTTTTCTGACTCCTTTTTCGGAGCGCTCCTAGAATGCTCTTTGGTTGGAGTCTTTTCGGAGCGCTCCTAGAATGCTCTTTGGTTGGAGTCTTTTCGGAGCGCTCCTAGAATGCTCTTTAGTTGGACTCTTTTCTGACTCCTTTTTCGGAGCGCTCCCAGAATGCTCTTTGGTTGGAGTCTTTTCGGAGCGCTCCTAGAATGCTCCTTGGTTGGAGTCTTTTCGGAGCGCTCCTAGAATGCTCTTTTGTTGGACTCTTTTCTGACTCCTTTTTTCGGAGCGCTCCTAGAATGCTCTTTAGTTGGACTCTTTTCTGACTCCTTTTTTCGGAGCGCTCCTAGAATGCTCTTTAGTTGGACTCTTTTCTGACTCCTTTTTTCGGAGCGCTCCTAGAATGCTCTTTAGTTGGACTCTTTTCTGACTCCTTTTTCGGAGCGCTCCTAGAATGGTATGCTTTTTGTGTTATCTTAAATGTATAAAACTATTTAGTCATATACAGAAGATACATATGAAAGGAGGAATATTTGTGACAGAGGAACTTGTAGACTTGCCAGGTAGACCTGGGGCCTAGGGCCTCCACAAATCAATGGACGAATCATTAGCCGTTCGGATCTGGCTTTCAACAGTAGGTACCTCTCGATCAGTTTAAATGCAAATTATGTGCGGCACAGCTCACTGATAAATCGAATATAGAGAGAAATATATATTTACCAAAGATTAGACCGAAACTGACGGCCGTGATGTGGTAGGCAGTATGTGCGACTATCACAAAGTAAACACATTTTCAGTGGCTGTTTTCCAACTCCTAAATGCTGGCGATTTTATGACTAAGAGAGTTATCTCTAGGCCATGTAAAACTTCTCTAGAAAAGCATTAGCCGTTGGGAGCTGGCTTTCAACAGTAGGTCCCTCTCGGTCAGTTATAATTGGACAAATTCCACGTCTTTTACATCACGCAATGTAGAGGGAAATATCCATGTACCCAAGATAATTTCAAAACTGAATTCGTTGCCACACCACGATATTGTATGATATTTTTATTTTTTCTTAATTTTTTTTGTTAACTATTCATTGTATTTTATTTTTTTTTTTTTAGCAAAAAATTACAGAAAAACATAAGACCGACAATATGGAATTTACTTAGCGATGCTGATATTAGATATATCCCAACGAGCCCAGCCGCATACTGATATTGACTTAAATAGGATAACTTTATTGCACGACGCTGGCATTGAAAGCACTTCGAAGGCACACATTTCTCAGAATGGCCGAAGACCGGCAATGCAAGATTACCTTAATATGCCAAAATCCAAAGGGGTGATTCTCACAGAAACCAGAAGCGAACACCATCAGCACAATGTTACGTTTAGCAGCCTAGCCAATGTCGCTTACAAAAACCCTCTGGGTACAACGTGCGTAAGTCTCTTGGGATTGAGAAAATCTCTTGAGATCTGATTACAAGTAGCCTCAGCACAAAAAAAGGCCTAAGGTCATTGGAAGACAGCCTACTTCGATAGTTCTGGCAATCTCCAAGGTAAGAGACTTAACAAATCGAGACATTTTCCAAATAGTCCACCCAAAGGCCAGCTACTCTGATATATGTCGCCGTCTCCCAGGTAAGGGTCTCATCAAATTGATACATTTTCTCAACACTAAATTTCTCATATGATTTACATAGTTATGTTCGATGACATCTAATGCTGTTCCCTCAACCGTGCTGCGTCTGTTATAAATATAAATGAAATGAGCAAATTCCAATGAAATACCGAAATACCAAAAGCCAGCTACGCCGATCGCAATCTCTAAGGTAAGTGGAGTAATAATAAATTAGATTTTTGTCCATGGTATCTAAACCCTTTACTATCAACAAACGAATCTCTCAGAAACGCCGAATGCCATCTAGAAAATATTTAAAAAAATGCAGGGAAATTTGTCGTTCTCCCCAAAGGAAAAAAACTGCTCATTATACTGGGCAATAAATTAAGGCAAATGCTGCTCCCTCAGATCAAGCACAAGTTAACCCAATTCGGACTAGCCATCCACAGATTTGAGCCTTCACGATGCAGGGCAGACAACATTCGGCCTGGCTGATCTTAATGATATGCTACTTGTTTTTGTTTTACGCTGTTGTTGATTTTCATTTGTGTTTTTGTTTTGTCTATCCTTAGTTTTGCTTTATTTTCTGCTGAAGTCATTCAAAGCCATCAGCAGACAATAGCATTGCTAGCACAGAAAAAAAAAGTTTGCATGTTTTTCACAGCATTTTTTTTGGCGTTTTATGTTTTTTTTTGTTGCTTCTTTAGTTTTTCAAATGTTCAATTTTTTTCTAACTCATCACGGCCATTACAATGCATATTGTTGTTATATACACACAAGTAGAAATACCCATACACATTGGGTGGGATGTGGGGGGTAATGAATTTAGAAAATCTAGGTAGGAGATTAGTCTTTAAACTATTTTTCTACATTCCATGAATGTTTACCCCAATAAATGTGTTAGGCACCATGGTATACATTTAGCAATTGATTTTGTTTCCATCAGGCTTTGGCAGTAGGGATTTGACCCCCTTCGGTTTTTCACTCCGTCACCATCGATGATTTAAATTATCATATATCCATGATTCTAGAATCCCTTTATGGGCAAAAATATAGGAATTTTCGCAGAATAACCGACATCTGCTGCATCCTTAAATTATCAAAGTCGTGTTAGTTCGCAGAATAACCGACATCTGCTGCATCCTTAAATTATCAAAGTCGTGTTAGTTCGTCAGTCACTTCATTGGCATCCACTTACTGTACTCAGGAACCCCAAAGAGTCTTCCTTGTGCCAGAGCTCTTATCGATTCCCTACAATTCGTAATATTATATTGCCCTTATCTGTATCTTAAATCTCAGCCTCAAAAACACTAGAGCTGTTATCTCATCTAAAGGGCTCACATATCTCTGGGCTTTTTATTTTGAATCCAGCAGCAGTTCCCACATCTATTTTCCCACCCGACAGTATAAGTTGAAATGCTTTGGAAAGTTTCTCCGTGCAGTTTTTTTTTGTGAAGTCAAGCAGACCTGCTTTTTTTTCGTACAGACCTGCTTTTGTAGGGAACAGACAACCCCTTTCGATTTAATTCCTTTTGCGATATTCTTATTTGGTTTCAAATTAATGATTTTATTTGACTTACTTCTCCTTGATCCTGTCATATTAAAGGAAGCAAATCTTTCTACCATCCTCAGGATCTTTCTTAAGTTGCGTTTGCTCATTGCTTCCCACCAGTCTATGCCTCTGTACGTAAGGATTTGTAGGACAACAGCTCCGATTTTTATGGGTTGAAAACCTGAACTCTTGTATTCACACCTCTTCAATCATTCGTCAGTATTGCTGTATAAACTTTATGGTCGTTAGCAATCGTCGATAGGCCGAGCTCTAGATCTACTATTAAATGACATGTCTTTTTTACAAGTTACAACTCTATGGCCATATTTCCTTCATACCCAGAACAAGTTACAAAAATGTCCACCATTCATTTTCTCCTACTTGCCTTCTCCAATTTCCCCCTCTCCTTCTTCCCGACATTATCATTTTCATTTCACCCGCAAACATTATGTGGCAATATCAATGTTTAACTTCTACTTTAACTTTCTGTACACGAAAATTTCGCCTTAAACTTTTCACATTTTAAAGAAATTTTTATTTCTTTCAAACATCCTGGATTTAAAATTTCAAATCCCCAGCGATGATATATTAGAAGAAGAAAATACCTGCTGTGTTGCCGGAGCTGGCAGGCACTGGCCGACCAACTCTCACCCAACCAGCCCTTGATTCCCTGAGCATTAAATCAAAAAAGTAAATATAACACCCATAAAAAGGTTCAACGAATGAAAGTGCAAAAAAAAAAAATCATTAGTATAAGAATATATATTTAAAGATGGCCATCAAATGCAAAAAGGAAGCAACGCAGCACAATATCCCCATGATAAATGTTTACCGACACATGTAAATCATTTCTTAAAGTAAACTCAACACAAAGGAGCAAACCAAATCTTTCTTCCATCTTGGTCCAGCCAGGCACGCACGCCAAACAGCTTAGGGCACATGACAAGGAAGTCTTAGGGAAAAAACAGCGGAACATATTGTTTTCTTTTGAAGGTTAGAGTAGGATAACAAACGGAAGACGAGCCACAACACAACAGACAATATGTTTGGAGCGTCAGGGCATAACAAGAAAGGCCAAAACATCTAAACAATATGATGAAACATTAAGCGTTGAGTTCATAAACACAGCGGCGGTTATTCTCGTAATATGATGAATAATGATGTTAATTTTTTTTCGTTTTTCTTCGGGGCACAGCAATGCCCTTCGGCGTTTGGCTAAAAGGTGATTTAATCTGGAAAAAATTTTAAGTTAAAATTAGCAACAACAAAATTCAAGTATACGTAGATTCGTACGTTTACGTTTTCTGAGAAAACTGTTTAACAGTACAGCGCACAGAGCGTATGATTAATATTAATTTAAATGTTTGTCAGATATTTATTAAAAAATGTACTGTGGTGCGACTTGCATCATTTGTTAAATTGGCTTTACTGTCTGAAATGGTTTGGACTTCAAGCTGGATTTTTATTTATTAAATAATACTTGGCGTATGATTAATATTAGTTCAGATTTATTCTGTATTTGTGTTTGGCTGTGTGGCGACAGGTAAAGTGTCCGAATATGAAAAAAAATCCCAGAACATTGGATGTTTTTGAGTCTTGTTACCACTCTACACCAATCTGAAAATGCCACTTTATGTCATGGTGGAGTCCCAATTGAAAAATGAAGAGCCTTCATACTTGGCAGATATGTTTTTATACCCGCCAGTTGATTAGTATTAAAAAAATCCAATATGAATATGAACTATCCCCAAAATACTTATCCCCGTATTCATAAAAATGTAATAAACCTTTGTTAAGAAAAATGTGTGAAAATTGTTTTTGTATTAAAGTTCTTCAAGGCTGAAATATTTTACAATTTTCCGAAAATTAGTAAGACTTTCTTTACTTTCCAATCGAGGTAAGAAGTCGTCATCAGTCCTTGTCTGGCTGTCCTATTAACTTTCTGTCGTTGAGTTGAGTTTTATGAAACTGACATAATATAGAAATACGTTCGTCACAGACACAAAACCAAAACCGTTTGAGTTTTTGCATGAAGTTTAGCCATTTAATTTTCTAATTTTTCTCCCCTTATGGTACATAGTTTGTTTCTATATTTATTATTTCAATAATAATTGACAGATTTGTTTTGCCATCTTCAGTTCAAATAATTAGTTAAATCTGCACTCACACACGTACAGGAAGGGGAAGGCTTTGGTGGCTGTAGCAGTATGTGTGTATGGATGACACAACTGCTGCCTTTGTCGGATATCATGAGTTATCCTTTGATACCGTCAGCTGTCGGGTATCGTAAAACATTTCCTAGCAAGAGGGATATTCTATGGGTCTACTTATTGTCTACTGAAGCTCTGCAGGTGATACGTGCAGATCCCCTTGATCTGGAACTGATACGTTGTGGTATTGATTTCAATGACGATTGAGTAGTCGTAAGTGTGGAGAGCAATAATGGCCCGGAATGCAAGGAGAGTGTGTGTAAATAGTCGCATTTAGTTTGTTGACAGTGATCCCAATTTTTTAACTTGGCTTTATCTGGATTTTTGAATACAGGGACTCTTCATGCGTTTTTGCATCAGAGGGTCCTGAGCGAAATCCAGCCCTGTAGTTGTGTTGCAGCATTTGAGGCCTAACTGCAGGTCTGGCGCCAGTGCCCAAATAGGCGGTAAATAGTTCTTCATTGCCAATTGGGCAGAAATTTCTTTGTGCCAGGGCTGCCTGCTAATGAACTACAATCTTAATATATATTTACCCTCGACACTGATTCACTGATTCACTGATACACTGATTCACTGATTCTGTCACGCAGTACGTAGGAATTTAAATAGGCATTCTATAATAAATAATAATAATAAAAAAAATAATAATTTTTTTTACCGACATTTTTTTTTTACAAATTTTTTTTTTTTACAAAATTTTTTTTTTCCACAAAATTTTTTTTTTTCAACAAAATTTTTTTTTAGCAAAATTCTTTTTTCAACAATGTTGTTTTTTCCCACAAAAATTTTTTTTTAACAAAATTTTTTTTTTTTCAAGAAACATTTTTTTTTTCAACAAAATTTTTTTTCCATATTTCAACGGGCGCCATAGGCGCATTGCAACTTACTAGTATTATATAGTAGTAGTAGTAGTTTGTAGTATTTATATATATTGTCCGTCGCTCTATATTCCTATATCAAACTATATAACTTTGCCTTATCCTACACTCCATATATGACCATCTACTGAAATGGAAATTCAGACACAATTTCCGATTAAGAGGAAAAAAATTTTATTTCATTTATTTTTCATTTTGAGCCGGAATGGTTCAGAAATCTTTAGTTAGAGACGAAAAGTACTTACAGGGTAGACCGAAACTCAGACGATCAAAATTAAAGTGCTTGGTGGAGATTTCCTAATGAAATATCTAAAGTAGCCCCAAAACACCATTAACATTTCCACCTACCCCCCCGTCCATTTTCCCAATTATAAATCAAATTCCAGTTAATCTCTCTAGCATATCATTTTGTCTGCAGATTTGCAGAATGACGTAAATACGTTTTAAATAAATAATCGTTGCCTCACGCTGGCACTCGTCGAAAGTACATTTTTCTCCTTCTCAATTTCGTTAATCTATCTTTAATTCATTTTTTATTTGTTCTAAGTATCAAAACCCATCTATCAATCTCGCATCGGTACGGTTCGATTCCATACTGCGTTCGGTTTCTTTTTTCTTCTCTCTTCTTCTCTGCCTGTATGTGGGTATGCACTGTTCGTTCGCAAACAAATATATATCAATATTTTATTTTATATTCAGATGAAACGAGAAAAAAAAATCCCCTATTGGCAAATACAAACACATGCTCACACACACACACACAAAGGCTGATATAAAATAAAATAAAACGTTTTTCAAATATCATTCAACCAAGCCAGCCACCTCAAATACACACACATACACATGCATATGCAGAGATACACATAATCCTAACCACACAGCGACAGACACCCGGAGATATAGCCGCTTTCGGTGTAGCATACTTTTGGGAGTTGGTGTTGCTGCATGCATATCAAATGAAATAGTATTCCAACACGTGATGACGATATTTATACAAAACACTTGAAGCTATTATCTTTTTTTTTTTTTCAAAAACTTAAGAGGACGTTGGGGGGGGATAGAAAGGGCATAGAGAAATGCCCGAATTGTCTATTTTATATATGCAAAACATACTCGTATGCATGAGTTTGGCAACAGAGTATCTGAATCGAATCGGGGGCAGGGAGGATTAAACTCAAATGAAGTGTTTCGGAGCAACGAAACATTGAAATGAAAAATTGATTTTGAAAAATGTAGTAGCATCGCACCGAAACAAACACACAAGCAGAAACGTGCCAATGCATTTTGTTTGATATCAAATCCATTTGAAGAACAAGAGTCCTTAACCACACATATTATAAATATGTATGCGGTGCAATACAATGTTAACAAAAAGTAAATGATTTTGAATATTTTATAAATTCCATTCTACGGTAAAAAATCGAAAAAAATGAGAAAAAAAACACACATGTACAGATAATATTTAAAAATATGTATGGTGCAAAATAACCATCATCTGTTTGGAATCGTAAGGTCTCTTAATAGACTCTTAATTCCGGTCTGGTTTGTTTTGTGTGAACTTTTTAATACATTGCGAACTATTTCTTTTTGTTCTCAATGTTTCTCTGTGCAACCAGTTACGGTTTCCAGTACTTATGATTAATATTTTATAATATAAATATATGTATTTTATGAATAAAAATCTATTTTTATATGGCTGCCAATAATTATTTGCATTGGCTTGTTTTCGGGTTAACATTAACAACAGCTCATTAACATTGTATTATGATTGATAAATTGTTACAAATGTCATCACAACTACTCTCCACAAGAATCCACTATCAATTGGAGAATTCGCTGGGTCGACGAATTTCCCTCTGGCTTAGGGCTGCAACTCGATGGGTCGACGCACCACGTTGCAGATCAAGTAAACCATGGAATACTTGTCCTCAATCATGAAATCGGCTTTGAATTTATTTCACTTTAAACAAAAGAGAACGCTTTCTAATTATTCGGAACTCAAAACTTTTTTTCTAGGTGCGATTTTTTTTATAAAACATTTCTGGCGCAAATTTCGAAAATATAGACAAACTAGGATTTCCAACCACCGAAGGACAACCTCGATGGGACTACAAGAAATCTTAAAACCGCAGTACTTAAAGCGCAACACGATAAATGCCTTTAACTTGCACTCAGTGCATTCCCAATGCAATCATTAATTCTGATATTATTTGATTTAACAAAATTCAACTTTAGTGTTTGTAACTTTTAATGTTTACGTGCAATTGCATCATCGTTATCAATATCACCGCCAACGACGACAAACAACGCCACAGCAGCCAACCAACGACATTACCGCCATCATCAACCTCATCATTGCCAGCGTAAAGCTGATGCCGATGACAATGATGATAATGATGATGATGATCGTCATCATCCTCCTCATCGCTTACCACCAAGGAACATATATTCCATTTAGTTTAAGTGCAAATAACATTAATGCACTTCCTGTGTTGTCACTGTTCCTGCAGCTTTTTTTTTTCGTGCGCTCTTCCTTTTTATTACACTTAACACTCTTTCACAGCATGTAAGTATTTAAAATGCTTAAAGGTGTCGTTCGTCTGTATTTCGCAACAAAAAAAAAAAAAAAAAAAACTGGAAAAAAAGCACGAGGAAGAAGCGTTGCAAATGTCGGGAAAACACGCACGCACACACGTGAGTGTTGCAAAGCATGTTGAGATTATTGCAAATGACAGTTACAGTTGACACACATTTTCGGGAGATGTAGTGTCCCGGTAGAGTGGAGTGTGCGTGCAGTCGCGCTGTGGTGGTGTTGTGGCAGTGTAGTGGTTAACGATAGCGTGTCGTGCCGTAAAAATTCAAAGAAGCTGAAGCTGCAGCACCAGCACCAGCAGAAGATGAAGTTTTTTCCGCTTCCAGTTTCATTTGAAAAACGACGGAAACCTTATAAATGTTAACGGTAATGATATTACGCCGGCAATAATAGCAGTAAATTGTGGTTGCGAGATTTTTGTGTTTTAATGACAGGTAAACGTAAATGCGAGATTCCTTTCTCTTCCGCCGTCGTCGTCGCCGCTCGTAATGACAGCCAGAAATTTGCACACCTCAACGATGTTTTATATTTTCATCATCTTCTTCATCATATATTTTCTCAGTTTATTCTAAAAGGAATT
Source organism: Hydrotaea cyrtoneurina (assembly GCA_958296145.1). NCBI lineage: Eukaryota > Metazoa > Arthropoda > Insecta > Diptera > Muscidae > Hydrotaea > Hydrotaea cyrtoneurina. Next base: position 86,759,263 of record OY282514.1, read on the forward strand.
TGTGATTGCAAGCAATTACATTAGTGTGGGTGACTGTGGGCGGAACTGAGGGCGAATGAATTAAAATTAAAAATGTTTAGCTTTAAAAGAGTTTTCTTTTTTTTTAGGGTTTTGTGAAATAAATCAAAAGAGTCGAATTATAAAAAGGATTCAAGCGTTTGAAGCGGTCCACAAATGTAATGACAAATACTGTCGTCTATCCAGAAATGTAAATTACTGATGATGCTTGGAATATCCTATGAAGATTTAATCAAAATTGTTTCTATTAAAAGCAATTGTAGAGTCAGACTAACAATGACGATATTGGACATTTACTGTGAAGGCAACGATGTCGAACGAAAACGTTCGCATGGCTTCTAAGTTTGAAGCTGCTAATCAGCTGTTTGTTGCTTAGAAAGCATGCGAACACTGTAAATGTCCGTTAGACATCTTGGATTAGGCGGTTAATTGAAAAATTTAATTGTGACATTTTCTAAAGGATGTCATATAGAACCACATCTGCCATCCAACCACTTCTGGTATCCTACCTCTGCTGCAATCCTTCTTCTGAAAGTTTAATTCGTGTTCGTAAGTGTTCCCCAATAAAGATGGATCACTAGGATCACGAACAGAGTATGTAGTACCTAGAACAGAGCAGGGCTGGAGACTCCAGCATTTTTAAAAAGCTTCAGAGTCGACTGCAACGTCTGCAGTTCAATAATGGCTGTTTGGATGGCTGACCACAACTTGTGAGTTGGATCCTTATGGGGGCTATTCATTTCTGCAGTCTTGCTGAACTAAAAAATTTACACATAAATTGGTTCATCAATCTATTTTTGACAAATTAAAAAACAAAACAAAGGAAATTGGCGAGTACTCCACGTTTTTGGAGCTCGAGGTTCACTCTGGACATGATACTCTCACCGTTGAGCGTTTCATAATTCCATCATCGTTCTTCTCTTATCTGCAACAATTAATATCAAATCGTGTATATGACTCTGTGGTACCTTCTCCCTCATTGTTGGCTGGAGCTTTTCTTTAAAGTTGCGATATTAAACTTAAGTTTTATTAACTGTAAACTACAGCAACAACTTTACAGACTCCACCAACCAAACAACCACAACTCGTCTACTTACGCTGCCGTTTGCGTATAGAGAAATTGTTATGGTTTAAAATAATGTTGCAAAATGTATTGTTTTATTTTCAGCTTTAAGTGCTTTTGGGATTCAGATGCGAGTTGGGAAAAACCATTCACAATTTAACGTCAGTTGGTTGTTGGTTGTGTGTGTGTATAAGTGTGTGCTGCTGCTGCTGCTTTCTTCAAAAGGAAGTATATTGTTAGTTGGTTACTTAGAGCGATGTTGAAAGGATGTGAAAGCAGCACTAGCAACAACAACAAAACAGAAAACTTTTAAAAACTAAGGTAAAAATAAAAGTTCTTTGCCCTTAATAAGACACACAAAGACATTAGTTTTAAGCGAAAAGTTGCAAAAGAGAACTAACGACTGAAACTCTTTAAATGTGGAGAAAATTGAGATAATTAGCAATGAAACATGATTTAACCATAGAACGAGGACAAGCGGTGAAAAGGTTAGTTTTGACTTTAGTTGGTAACCGGAGCATAATAAAGTTGTTTTTTTTTTTAAAATGAAAATGAAGAAATTATTAAACTTGCAGAGTCCAGTGTATTCGGTTTTAAAGAATGAGTGAGTTCTAGGAAATTAAAAAATGTCCCGGGTGATGTGGCAAAATTATTACAATGTGCATAATCGTATAACCTGTAGCATAATCGCAAACGTATGATTAATATTAATAGGTTAATCACATGTGTACTCATGTGCGTATGATTGATATTAATAGGGCAACTGATTTAGAAAATCGTTGACTGGTACGTCCAATCACAGTGAGTTTGATTTTAAACAGAAGTGGAGATATGAGGGAGAAACCTCCACAAATTGTATCACAAGCACATTTCTGAGATAACATAAATCAACGTTTTGGACTTTTTGTTTAATAAGTTGATAGTTTCCTCTAGCTTTCTTAAAATTTGTACAGCAGTGGAACCGTTTGAGAAACTCTAGGCTAAAAATGACTCATAAATGGGCAAGTGCCCTAAAATCATGTTTGCAGCTTCTGCAATATGTACAGCGGACGACGGTGCACAGTAAACGATTTCCCTACTTTAGCTAGACAAAATTAATAACTTTCGAAAGAAGTTATATATAAGAAAGAAGAGCCTCCGACAAAATGGGTCCCGAAACATAAAAAAAACGTGTGAGTAGTCAAACTTTAGAAAAACTTATCAGAATAAAGAATATGTAATTCGTGTGTTGTTTTTATTTTTTAAAAAAATAAAAATGTGTTGCTTATTTTTACGAACGTATATTTAATACCAATAGAGAAAGTATTTTCATATCTTAGAACAGCAAATATTCATTGTACATTAATCACCAGAAATTCTTCTAAAACTTTGTATTTTCTCCGCTCATTCGGCTAAACTCCATTAATGACATTGCCACAGAAAATCCCAATTGGATTTTATAATATCCTCCCAACGAAACTAAGACCGCATTGTTGTGTGTGTTTTTTTTGTTCTGAAAACTGCTATCAGGAAATCAAATGTTAAATTTACTCCTTTCCGGGTAGTGTTTAAATAATAATTCAAATAGCTGGCTCGGTCCAAGTCTTTGCCTTTGCTCGTGCAACAAGAATCTCCAATGTCTGGTTAAATATGTACAGTTCGGTTGCAGTCTCCGTTGTTTTGTCATCCTCCATCCTCCATCTTCCACTGATTCTTTTCTCAAGTAACTGCAACAGTTTTTTTCTTTCGCTAAAAGCACGACACCGGATATCCGGCTTTTGTCTTCGTTTTCTGGTTGTTGTTTTTTTGTCCTCCTTTGCCGATTATAGTTGTAGTAGTTGTTTCGCCTTTTAGTCATAGTGTTATTTAAAATAAAGCCAAGAAGGCGATTGAATAGGTTAGAAGATAGCAAGAGAATAGAGACAGAGACAAGGACAGTGCCGAGCGATCAAAAGACAAACTTATTTTAAATAAGTTAAGTAGAATACAACTAACAAAAGAACTTAAAAAATCATCCCAGGGTATTGCTAACAGGCGATGCTGTAATTCAGCCAAGTTGAAAAGGTGCTGGTGGAGGGGCTCTTTGAGAGCGAGTAGTTTTAGTGTTGAGCAGCAGTGTCAGATTACCACTTGAGTGGGAACACGTGGCTGGTTATGATGCTGTCTGGCTTTTGCCGATATACATTTTTTTTTCATAAATATTTAAACGTTTTGGGGATACTATATCGATAATGAAATTTTGTATATATTTTGTATTGTATTATATATAAAATATAAAATATAAAATATAAAATATAAAATATAAAATATAAAATATAAAATATAAAATATAAAATATAAAATATAAAATATAAAATATAAAATATAAAATATAAAATATAAAATATAAAATATAAAATATAAAATATAAAATATAAAATATAAAATATAAAATATAAAATATAAAATATAAAATATAAAATATAAAATATAAAATATAAAATATAAAATATAAAATATAAAATATAAAATATAAAATATAAAATATAAAATATAAAATATAAAATATAAAATATAAAATATAAAATATAAAATATAAAATATAAAATATAAAATATAAAATATAAAATATAAAATATAAAATATAAAATATAAAATATAAAATATAAAATATAAAATATAAAATATAAAATATAAAATATAAAATATAAAATATAAAATATAAAATATAAAATATAAAATATAAAATATAAAATATAAAATATAAAATATAAAATATAAAATATAAAATATAAAATATAAAATATAAAATATAAAATATAAAATATAAAATATAAAATATAAAATATAAAATATAAAATATAAAATATAAAATATAAAATATAAAATATAAAATATAAAATATAAAATATAAAATATAAAATATAAAATATAAAATATAAAATATAAAATATAAAATATAAAATATAAAATATAAAATATAAAATATAAAATATAAAATATAAAATATAAAATATAAAATATAAAATATAAAATATAAAATATAAAATGTAAAATGTAAAATGTAAAATGTAAAATGTAAAATGTAAAATGTAAAATGTAAAATGTAAAATGTAAAATGTAAAATGTAAAATGTAAAATGTAAAATGTAAAATGTAAAATGTAAAATGTAAAATGTAAAATGTAAAATGTAAAATGTAAAATGTAAAATGTAAAATGTAAAATGTAAAATGTAAAATGTAAAATGTAAAATGTAAAATGTAAAATATAAAATGTAAAATATGAAATATAAAATATGAAATATAAAAATATAAAATATAAAAATATAAAATGTAAAATGTAAAATATAAAATATGAAATATAAAAATATAAAAATATAAAAATATAAAAATATAAAAATATAAAAATATAAAAATATAAAAATATAAAAATATAAAAATATAAAAATATAAAAATATAAAAATATAAAAATATAAAAATATAAAAATATAAAAATATAAAAATATAAAAATATAAAAATATAAAAATATAAAAATATAAAAATATAAAAATATAAAAATATAAAAATATAAAAATATAAAATATAAAATATAAAATGTAAAATATAAAAATATAAAATTATAAAAATATAGAAATATAAAATTAAATATAAGAATATAAAATTAAAAAAAATATAAAAATATAAAAATAGAAAAATTATAAAAATATAAAAATATAAAAATGTAAAAATATAAAATTATAAAAATATAATAATATAAAATTATAAAAATATGAAAAAAATAAAAATATAAAAATATAATAATATAAAATTATAAAAATATGAAATTATAAAAATATAATATATAATATGAAATATAAAAAATTAATAAATAAAAAATATAGAATATTAAAAATATTCCTTATTTCGATCCATTTTGTATGATTATACTCTGCAATTTACGCTTGTTTCGTACAGTACGGATCTACCGTGTGTATTTACCGACTTTTTAAAAATAAACGTAGTTGAAACAGTGAACAAGTGATCATCGCGAATGTTGAATTACATATATAGTACTGGGGACATTCTAACTGTTTAGATTTCAACCCTTTACAGAAACAAATACCTCCTGAAATGATTTCCCATTTCCAAATCTAATCATCTGTGACAGTTGATTGCTTTGTTTCAACATGTGTCATTCAGGAGAAAAAAAGTAATTAAATTGCATTCCCTGTTTTGTTGTTTTCTTTTTTGCCCACAATTTGGCACTACAACCTTTCCCACAGATCACCCTTAAAATTTTTAAATTTGTCATGTCTTATGATATGACGTTTTTAAGAATTTCCGTTCTTGCTTGTCTCTGGCACTCTGTGCCATAGAACTCTAGCCGGGTACTCAAGCGGAAGCAGCCATACTTTACCAAAGTAGCAAAAAAAAGAAATGGAAAACCGAAAAGAAAACGGAAAGTGTTGGCAAAACTACACCCACAATGATAATAAACCAGACGACGTATGCACATGAACACATGCAAACAAAATCACCAAAAGAAGAAAAAAAACACACACACACACAAAACTATCAAAAATATTCATATGGAACAACTACAGTAGATGTGCAGTACTTAAGCGTTTTCTGCTTCTTGTAAGTCAGTAAAAAAAAAAAAAAATAGAACTCGAATGTGCTGGAAAAAATACATATTTAAATTGCTTTGGCGTCTTCGTCTTCTTGGTTTTTTTTTTTTGCTTTCTGCAGAGACTTATGCATCGATGCATTATATTTGTTTGTGCTTTGTAATAACAACAAAAGGCTCAGAGCTATGGGAAAATCGAAGCAAACAAAAAAAAAAAAAAACAATGTGAAAAACACATCCAGCGCTGTGTTTGATGTCTGTATTGTCTTGATTTTTGCTGTTGTTGCCCGTACAGTGGAAGTTTTGAATGTTGTTTCATACAGCAAACAACATTTACTTTCTTATGCATTTTTAAACAAACAATTTTCTTCTTCGTGTTTTTTTTCACGTCTGTGAATATCGAAGATACATTTTTGGCGATATGCGCTGCCGTTGAGATTGCGCTATGGGAATTGAGTGAGCCGAGTGGTGAGATGTAATTTTTGTTGAGTTCTTCAAAATAAATTTTAAGAGAATACTAACGGTAGACTTGAATTCAACGGAAGGGCGGTGTCCTTTCAAATCGAAGTAGTTGGGTTTTGTAACAACCACCAGGGGAATAAAATATACTAACTTTCAAATGTCCTTTGGGCACAATGGCTTAGTCATAGTTTTTTTTTTTTTATTATGATTTCTTTTTTTTTCAGTATGACTTTGGACTAGCTATTCCCGCCATTTAACTTTATTTTCTTAGTAGCTGCTTGTGTATTCGTTCAATGCCACCCAAGCGACATTTTCTTTGCGCTGAGATTTTCATATCTGTTGTTTATTTTGGTACAATTTTTATCACGTTAAATACAAATTCGATAAAAATGCATGCTTCCAGCTCTCTGTTTTTATAAGCTCTCTATATGCATGTCGTTCAATTTGATTCCCTTATGGTTTAGCGACACATATTGCTTAAGGATTGTCTCGGTATTAAACCAGAATATTGATCGAAGTCGAATGTATCCATGAATTTGTCCAAGATATTTAATGTTTACAGAAACTTGCAAAGGTAATCAATCTACCAGCCTCTGCTAATAAAACGAAAAAGTAGCACTCCTAACTAAATGAAACTGATAGAGACTTTAATCATACTGATGACCTTTTAATCTGTCTAGCGAAATGACAAATCATTTAATGAGGTTCAACTTTTCACTTTACAAACTTTTCCACTGTCTACCTCCACGCCATGGCCTCCCGATGCCGTCCAAATATTTGCCCATCCGTCTGCCATTGTTGGCCGACTCACCTCCGGCTTCGCAGTGGTCGACTCCGTTCGCTGTTCAAACATTCTTCAAAATCCTATTGTGTTGTCGTAAATGTTTCGTTGATACAGACGCATTTTCAATTAACAACTAATCTTGTAGCGGTGACCACTTACTTTTGGAAATGTTGTCTTATTTAAAGCGTGTATTTGACGACATTATTTAATATTTGTCAAACGTGATTTAATCAACATTTCCAAACGCACCCAGCCGAAAATGCTGGGCATCACATGGATAGTCAAATTTAATCAAAATATAGTTTGAAGAGCCATAAAATGTTTGGTAACATTTTAATGGCGGCAAATTTGCCAGTAGTTGATGGCGATGTTGTGACCGATTAAAAATCATGGCTGTATTCTTCTACGGGGGATATTTAAGTTATTAATTAGCCTAACACGTTCGTTTTAGGGGAATAACCTTTGGGTTTATATCAATTTGGAGGGGCGGCTGACATTTATTCAATGGAAGCGGGGTTACGTTTATTGTAATAACATTTTAAATATTTTATGGCACATTTTATAGAGGTGGCCTAATTAGCCAGTATAGGAGTAATAAAAGAAAAGGCAATAAATGTAACTAAAATTTAAAATCTGTAATCTTTTTGTTAATGAAATAACATAAAATCTGAACAACCTGTCCTGCATGTTAGAGACAACACCACCAATATTAATCATACGCATTGAAGTCTAATTACGTACTTACTTACTTAAGTTGGCTCTACAGTAGGGTGGAGTGAAATTCAAAAAAAAAAAGTTAACCTCGGAAAGAGATGTAGTCTGGGGTCCTAATGAGAGGAAAAATAAAGAAAAAAAATTTAAAAAATTTTTAGGGGTCGCGCCACTCCCTCGAAATTTGGAAATTATCGCTATTTTGGCGTTGATTTTAGAAAAATCCTAAAAAGTTTTATGTCAATAAATGTTTGCAATAGCGTAAACAATGAAATAAGGGCATGAAAAAATTTAAAAAAAATTTTCTCATTGTTCAAAAATTTCAAAAAGTAAAATAAGTCAAATCGTCCCTTCTTCAGAAAATTGACTGAACAATGAAATCGCCACCAAAGCTACAAATATTAGTCGATTATCCTCATATTTGCCTCAAATACTTTTGTTTGGGCACTGAACAAGCTCAAACTTTTAAATTTCGAATAAGTTAAGTCGTTAATGTTTAGGATTTTTCTAAAATCAACGCCAAAATAGCGATAATTTCCAAATTTCGAGGGAGTGGCGCGACCCCTAAAAATTTTTTAAAATTTTTTTTCTTTATTTTTCCCCTCATTAGGACCCCAGACTACATCTCTTTCCGAGGTTAACTTTTTCAAATTAAGAAAAAAACATGTTTTCACTCCACCCTACTCTACAGCCTGTTGTTAGTCTTGGCCTGCTTAATAAATGATTTCCAAGCATTTCGGTCTTCTGCTTGTCTTCTCCAGTTCGTGATATCAAGGATTTTCATGTCTTCTTCCACTTGATCCCTCTGACGTATTTAATTAGTCTATGAAAGGATAATAAGAGTTTTATATTCCAGTATTCCCAACAAACACTCAATAACGCTACATTGAAATTCAGTTTTATATTCCAAATACAAATCCATTAGGACCTTCTTGTCTGTGAAAAAATGATGGCGGCCAAACCAAATGCAATAGGACCTGGAAATTTGACTTATGGTGGCTTTATAATATTTCGCTGAACAATTCCATAAAGGAGCAGACAGGGAACTTCTCTCGAATCAGTGAGCTGTGTACGATATAATTTCTATACTCACTGGACCCGGGACCTACTCTTTAAAGCCGGCTCCGAATGGCTAATGCTTTTATAGAGAGATTATTCTCTTACTCGTAAAGTCGCCAACATTGTTGGTCTCTGAAAACTGTTTGATGGTCTTACGCGGTTTCGAACTCGGGTTCTTCTGTGTGATGAAGTCGCACACACTACTTACCACACCACGGCCGTCCTTATTCCTTTTACTAGTGTACGAAAAACAAAGATTTCCATTGAACCGTTGTGGTGTCAAACAAATGTCTCCAGATACAGAACATTGACCATTCAGTGTCAGCTCTAAAAGGCAGCTTTCGAATCAGAGACTGAACAAACTGTACCCTGCACAGCTCACTAATATGGAAGTATTGGCTACGTTTTGTGTCGGCTGTTGCCGGAAATATTTACGCACCTAATATCACTTATAGAATGTGTCTTTGTTGTACACTCTCGTTAAAAAGTCCCTCCACCTTTTGTTTTGAAAGTTATTACAGGCAACAACATAAAACCATGTGAATTATGGATTTCCCATAAACCGCGAAAATTGCATACCTCGTAAATGTCTAATAACAATCAATAAAGTTATTGATATTTCAATTAAACTTCTTAACAAATAAAAAAAAAACGGAAACTTTTTCAAAATTATTATCAATCATACGCTCCCAGGTACTGACAATATAATACTGCAATAAACGACCATCCCCCCTCACTCACCCCTTGCTAACCGAGCATAATGAAAAATATACAATTTAAATTGTTTCAATAAAACTTCTCATTCAATTTTACCTACAAAGACAATCATCGAAATATTTCAGCTCGAACGAATTCATCTTTTTTTTTTTGGGGAATAACTTGTTTTTTATCGCTTATTTGACTACATCCATACATACATGTGTGTGTGTGTACATAAGCGGGTACATTTACTCGGTATATTGATTCAAGTGTAATATCTTCAGGGGCTCAAAAGAGGCTCATTGTATCGGTATCAACACTTTTCTGATGGCAACGGCAAAACAATTCAACCCGTCAACCCTTTTCGGTTTTACGTTTTTTTTTTGGTGTTGTTGTTGTTTTGTTACCAAATAACTTTTTATGATTATTCATACAAGGTTGCCATGTAAAACGGGAACATGCCCGTACACATACACACATACATACAGACATTGTCATATGTCATTATGCGAGTATATGACGCGTGTGTGTGTGTCTGTGTGCCTTTATATTTTCAAGGATTGTTTATCATTTGACACGCTCCTAAATGGTCCCCAGAGTCAAAGTAACCCGTCTTAGGAGGATGGGGAAAATATTCCCACACACATTCTGTTTGATGTCAAAATTCACGATGTTTTTTTTTTTTTGTGTTTGTTGGGCTTGGTTTCTGAGTGTTAGTATAGCGTGTCGTCTTTGTTGTCATTGCCGCGAAAGGTGTCTGTCATTTCTTATATAGTCTCCACAGAAGTGTTGTTGCTGTTGTCGTCAGTTTTCCCCAACAATCTGGAAAATTTAATTTAAAACTTTACGAAATTGCCAATGTTTCCTTTCTCTTGTTTTTGGGTTGTTGGCCCCGCAAAAAGGGTCGTGCACTTTTAGCCCCACCAAAGGGAGTCATCAAAATTGAACAAAGTGTATTGATAATAAGAAGTGACACTTATGATTCATAAAAAAGCAATATATGTGACGGAAAATTTAATTTGGGTTATGATAGTGTTGACTGACAGAGAATTTCCATAGAGCTCCACCAATTACTACAACAATTCCAGCAATTGGTAACCTTTTGGCAATAAAGACAGCATCACATCGAAAGTCATATTTTTTCGGTAGATTGAAGCATATGAAATAAATTGTAAGTGGATACAGTGTTGAAGGTGATGGAATATTCCCAATTGCGGGGGGATGTAGCGTGAGGCATTCCATTCTATTCGCGAGAAAAGAGTTGAATGTTTTTTTTTATAATTTAGCATTCAATAAAATGTCTCTAAAATTTTGATTTGCATTTTAATGCACGGCAAAACTATTCAAGATAATAATTATCAATTGCTAAATACACATTCCAGATAATTCCTGACTCTTGCAGGCAGGAGTCATTTGTGCTCTACCGAAATTCCATCTGTTGGAAGTCCTGAGGCTCGTCTAGATTAAATAATGATCTGAAAATTGCAGCCCTCTGTTATGCTGATGGTGATGTTGGAATTGGTTCGAGGATGCAGGCTGCTGTTCTAACTACCTGAAGCTATTGCAGGCCATTGCCTCTATCTTCTTAATATATATTTACCCTCGACACTGATTCACTAATACACTGATTCCCTGATTCACTGACTCTGTCACGCAGTACGTAGGAATTTAAATAGGCATTCTATAATAATTCTATAAATAATTATTATAATAAATAATATTTTTTTTTGTACAGAAATTGTGTTTTCCCCAAATTTTTTTTTTTACAATTTTTTTTTTTTTACAAATTTTTTTTTTTTACAATTTTTTTTTTTCAACAATTTTTTTTTTTCAATAAAGTTTTTTTTTCCACAAAATTTTTTTTTTCAACAAAATTTTTTTTTTCAACAAAAATTTTTTTTTTCAGCAAACATTTTTTTTTTCAACAAACATTTTTTTTTTCAACAAAATTTTTTTTTTTTTCACAAATATTTTTTTTCAACAAAATTTTTTTTTTTCACCAAAATTTTTTTTTTTCTACAAAAATTTTTTTTTCAGGAAGAATTTTTTTTCCCCAAATTTTTTTTTTCCAATTTTATTTTTTCCGAAATTTTTTTTTACAAAATAGTTTTCTCAAAATATTTTTTACAAAATTTTTAAAATTAAGTAACAAATACTTTCTCAAGCAAATTAACGGGCGCCATAGGCGCATTACAACTTACTAGTTTTAAAATAGTCCAAAAACCGAACATGAACTCCCTCTGCAATGGATATATAATTTTTATATTTGACCGACAATCAGGGAATGCCCCCTACAAATGACATGTCATCTTCAAGACAAACGATGTTTGCTTCTATAAAATATTTACAAAAACTCTTCACAATCTATCACACTTTCGATGGACTTTCCAATATATCTTTGTAGCACTCAAACATTTAAGTAGGTTAGCATAGGGTTCTATAAGTCGACTTTCGACTAATCGATTAATCGACTTTTGGGTACAAAAAAGTCAAAGTCGGTAAGTCGACTTTTTGTTTTTAAAAAAGTCTAAAAGTCGACTTTTTCATGTCGACTTTTTCGACTTTTTATTTTATCTTCAAATATAACCATATGTATTTTTACTTGCCAGTTTGTCGTAAAACAAACCCTAATCCACTACTTGTTTGGAGAACAATAGAAAGCGAGTACCCACTTATTGCAAAAGTTGCGAAAAAAACGTTGTCAATCGCTTCTGCCACTTCTGTCCGTGTGAGAGATTATTTTCGCATGCAGGACTTATTGCTACCCAAATTCGGAGCCAAATCTCCCCAAAAAATTTAAATATGATTATCTTTTTGAGATCAATAGATGCGGACATGTGGTTCTAGGAATATTGATCAACTATTTTAAATACGACTTTTTCAAAAGTTTTTAAAAACTACATGAATTACCTGATGTTATTACCTTTATAAACACTTTTTTTTTATATAAAAGTTTTTAATATAAAGAAAACTTGTTTTTATTCCAAGATATTGCATTTTTTTTTATCTAAAGAAAAAATTCGAAAAGTCGACTTTAATCGACTTTTTTATACTAAGAAGTCGAAAAGTCTAAAAGTCGACTTTTGATTTTATTGTAATAGTCGAAAAGTCGAAAAGTCGACTTTTGGTCTTAACTATATAACCCTAGGTTAGCACCCCCCTTCCATTGTCTATTTTATGATCTTCACTCGAAATTCACTTTCTTCTTTTGCCACAATTGATCATATTTCGATGAACATGATTACGCATGTGCTCCGCTACAGCCCATGACAATGGAATCAAGTGACCCGCATATAGCCAACTAATGATTCATAAATATTAGACAAAATATGCAGACTATGCCACCACACAGTGTCCGTATCATGTTTGCAGCAACGAAAACTGCATGCAACAGACACTTGGCCATACATTAAACTGCGTTAAAAGGAGCAACAAACTAGCACTCATTGATATCCCAAAACAACAGCACAGCAAACCAACATACATGTAAACAGAGATGTAGAGATGTACACATATGCAGAAAATTATCCACCCAGGCTATATCTGTACGCAAATCTCCCTCTTCCTCTCTGGCTCTGTCGAAAATTTCCCAATAAATTCAACATACTAAAAATTACTGTGGTGGCTGGTCGGTCATTGCGTTGCGTGGTGTATTCGCACTTTTTGCTGCTACTTTACTTTAGTGTCGTTGCTGTTGTTGGGCTTTGCTACTTTACTGCATTTGGTCAAATTGTCTGTTGTCTGATATTGGTGTTTATGTGTGAATCACACGTATACGCACGCACACACACACTCATTCATTCTATCAGTGGAATGTATTTCACTATTAAAAAAAAAGTTTTTTATGACTATGAAAATATATGTGAATGAATAAGTGAAGAAGTGAATGTGCATGTATGTGTGTCTCATATACGAGGATCCTATAATAATTGTATCAACATAAAACACCAAATCTTTTTGGATCAACCTGTTCTTAGGTTTTACTTTTTGCCATTATTGGACTTTATTATCATGAAGATTTTTTTCGAAAAAGGACTTCGGCCTAATGGAAATTTCTACGATGACAGGTCCAAGCATCTTCGCCTGTAATACACAGTCTTGGAATTGTATCGGTAGTCATCGGGGACGCTACTGAGGCCAATGTATACAGCGCCTCCTTTCCAGATTTATTCACATTACTAAAATTGTATGTCCTGGACCTTCGGCCACGAATATGTAACTAGACCTTAGGGATGACCTCGTCCATGTCTGAGTGGCAATGGCCATGTTTATTTGTGTGAGTGGCTGACGGCGGGGTGTTTGTGGACTGGGTGTGTCCGTGTCTGTGCCCACTTGTGGAAGTACACAGTTTCCAACCATTTTATGTTAAATTATTGTCTGACCAAAGTAGTTTCATGTTGCAAAAGCATAAATAAAACTTAAAAGCACTGAAATGAAATTATACACATTCATATCATATGGCTACACATACATAAGCAAATACGTGTGTGTATGTGTGGCAAATGTACGGGGTGTGTGGGTAAGTGTGTGTAACTAACACCACGAGCAATGTCCCATAACCACTCACTGCACACACACACATACAAATGTGCACTTACACCAACACTCACTTACAACACTGGATAGCACTACCCAATTTATATGCACTATCTCTCTCTATATCTCTCTCTCTTTCCTTCTCTTTCTCTCTCTGTCTCTGTTTATGTTTTTTCTGTTGTTACCGCACACATGCGATGACATCAATTCATGGCAACTTTAGGTGGCAAAAGTTTATTATGAAAATTTGTTTGATTGTTGTTGTCTATGTGTGTGTGTCTGCCTGCTTGCTTTGCTTTATGCGAAGTCTGTATTTTTACGCTGTCCGAGTTTGTGTATGTGATGTGATTTCTGTTTGTGTGTGAATGTGTTTTTTTTGTTTTGGTGTTAAGTATTAGCCGTTTTATGTTTGTTAGACCCTCGTTTTATGCCTCGTTGTTATGATTATTTCGAGTTTTATTCACTGTTTTTGTTGTTTCCTTTCAGTTGTACTGTTGCACAGTGGTTGTGAATGGTAAATAATTAAAGGCTAATGCGATTTAAGTTATATCTACTTCGAGATAATAATCGCTGAAGACACATTTAAGAGATGGTTATGTGGATGTTTGAAGGTTCTAATGCAAATCTCTGTTTCATTGTATGAATAACTGGCAAATAACCGCAACTTCGTATGGGTACATTGCTCTTTTCCAGTGAAATTCGATTATTTGCAGTAAAAACAGTGACTGAACAATTATCCTACTTTTCCCATTTTTGGTGATAGATATTAATCTATTTAATTCTCCCCATTTTTGCGGCTTTTTGAACTTTTTTTTTTGCAACTGCTGTAGTCAAGCCCAACATGTATGTATTTCCTTTTCTACTTCTCGACCTTTATGATTATTTTTTTAAAGTGTTTTGTCGTCTTTTCAGTATTCTCGAATTGTTGGCACGTTTTAGCAGACTTTTTGGTTTCCCCCATCTTGTGTCCCCCATTAACCCATTTTGGCACACTTTGTTTCTTTTTTTGCCCTTTCAATAGTTTACCTTAGGCTCCTTCTTTATACCTTTATCGCCTTCATCCAATTTTTCGACCCTCATGTTAATTTGGAATACCTTTTCCCACTTATTTAATTTTCACTATTTTGGCCCTATTCTGTACTTTTTTACTCATTTTTATCCCCTTTACAACGTAATTCTATCTACAGTTGCCATGCATATCTCCGGTTTTAAATCCGCTTTGTTTCATTTTGAATTTCTTCCAAAAATGTAATCATTCCGGCCGATTACAATTGTTTTACACACATTTTTTGTTTGCCCCACCCTTCTGTACCTGTTTTTTTTATCCTATTTTGGCCTCTTGTTCGTCTTGCCTCTAACTATTATCCACTTGCTGTGGGCAACAATTTGTTCTCCTTTTTTTACTCCTTCTTGTCCCTTTTTAATCACTTTTTGACCCTATTTTCGCCCCATCTCTAACTCATTTCCACCTGCTGTTGCCAAAAATTTTGTTTTTGTCCCCTTTTTTTATCCCGTTTTGGTACTTGTTGCCAAACATTTGTTTCACCTTTTCTATTTTTTTTCCTTTTCACCCCATTTGCGTCCCATCTCTAACTCATTTCCACCTGTTGTTGGCAAAAATCGTTCCAGCCTTCTTTTATTTGTTCCCCCCTTTTAGTCCCTTTTTTATTTTTACCAATTTTGGTTCCGTTTTGTTCCTTTTTTTCGTCCCATGTCTAACTCATGTCAACCTGTTGCCAATAATTTGTATTACCGTTTTTTATTTCCCCCCTTTTTGTCCCTTTTTTATCCCGTTTTAGTACTTTTATCCACTTGTTGCCAAACATTTGTTTCACCTTTTTGTATTTTTCCCCTTTTTGACCCCATTTGCGTCCCATCTCTAACTCATTTCCACCTGTTGGCAGAAAATTGTTCCAGCCTTCTTTTATTTGTTCCCCCTTTTTATCCCGTTTTGGTACTTTTATCCACTTGTTGCCAAACATTTGTTTCACCTTTTCTATTTTTTCCTTTTCACCCCATTTGCGTCCCATCTCCAACTCATTTCCACCTGTTGGCAAAAATTCGTTCTACCCTTCTTTTATTTGTTCCCCCCTTTTAGTCCCTTTTTTTGTCCCGTTTTGTTACTATTATTCACTTTTTGCCAAACCTTTGTTTCATACTTTTTTATTTTTACGCCTTTTTGTCCCGTTTTGTTCCTTTTTTTCGTCCCATGTCTAACTCATGTCCATCTGTTGCCAATAATTTGTTTTACGTTTTTTTTAATTTCCCCCTTTTTTGTCTCTTTTTTAGCCCGTTTTGGTATGTTTGGAAGCTCATTTCCATCTGTTGTAACAGTTAAAGTTCCCATACATATGATGTGAGTGTTTATTTTTTATAATAATAATAATAGTAATGTACAAACCACTGTGCATTGCGGCTGTTGCTGTTTTGTTGTTGTCCAATGTTTCATGGAGGCTTCTATGTTTTATGAAACGTTATTTCGTTATTTATAACCATCCGTTGGTGTTGAAAATGGCCAAATGGCAATAAAAATCTCATAACTTTCTACATATGTATGGACTCGGTAGTTTTATCCATGAAGCCACTACATAGTTCATATGTCGGTTCGTTCACCAGTAATAACTGGAGTAAATTCACGACTCTTGACAGTAACTAAAACTGCTGTAATCATAGTGTTGTTGCTGTTGTAGTTGATTTTTATGTAGTACCGCGAAGCCACAAATAATCCCGACCGTAATATACTGAGCGGAATGTAGTGTATTAAGTTTGGCTTTGTATT
Organism: Hydrotaea cyrtoneurina; assembly: GCA_958296145.1. Lineage (NCBI taxonomy): Eukaryota > Metazoa > Arthropoda > Insecta > Diptera > Muscidae > Hydrotaea > Hydrotaea cyrtoneurina. The sequence continues at coordinate 86,775,939 of OY282514.1, forward strand.
TGTGAAATGCTGATGGTTTTTTTTTTTTTAATGTTAATCCGACGGTGAGGTGGGCTGGAAAGGACGATGCGTTTTTTTAAGTTAATGCCATGGATATGATATTTTTGAAATTTCTCACATCTGTTGGGGAAGTTGGGACGACCTGAACTCGTTTCCCTATTGAGACCGTAAGTTAGTAATAATAAGACGGCGAACGTTTCTGAAATCAATGAGGATGTGCTGGATATTGTTGGTATATTCGCTGACAGTTTACATTTTAAAATAGAGAAGTTTTCTCCTTCTGGAGATCCTGTGTTGAGTGCAAATTTTACTAATTCCCAACTCTTATATTACTGAAAATAATTCCATTGTAGGCTAAACCATATTCGTTATATCCTCAGCTTTATTGGCTGTGCGTTTTTGGGCGCTGACATGCAAAATTCGTCGCTGTGTGTGTGCTTGGGCTTAAGCGTTTTGGGAAATAGGAAATCGCATCGACAATAAACACACACATACACACAATTTGAAATTGTTTTATGCAACAAAACGTTGCAATGTAGCCACAATAATCTAAGCTTCCGCTACTATTTCTGGTCATTTGTCTCAAGGGCGGAAGCGTGTAAGCGTAACGAAACAATTGAATTGTTGACGGTAACCGATAACTGCTACAATTTAAATAGTTTTCAAATATATTATAAATATGTGAAATTGAATTGAATGATTAGAAACCATGAAAGGGCAGTGGAGCTCTAAGCAACAATAAAAAATATATATTTTTTTTAAATTTCCCCAATCCTTTTTTTGTTATTAAAAGGAATGTCTCCCATAAACACAAGGCACTTTAATAGGGCAACAATACAAAATATTTTTTTTTTAATTTTCTCAATTCTTTTTTTTTTGTTTTTTTAAAGGGAAAACCAATGAAGGGTTTTTGGAAAGAGGGAGTAGTGTTGGTTGATGTATGCCTTGAATTTGATAATGCCATATCAGGCAAGAAAAACACTTGCAGAAAGATTATTCCACAATAGTTTGTTTGAGGGACCTTTTTTTCGTGATAACTCGAAAACTATACAAACTAAACACTCATTTCCTTTTCGAAGTCTACAGGTCCAACTTTAATAGTATCTAGTTCTACTTCTGATGCCTTGAGGTGCTGTAAAACAGAGAGGGCCTTCAGTCTTTTTTTTTACATTTTCAAAAAAAACCATGAATTACGCGGGGATCCGACCCCAATGTGCGACAATTTCTCCCAATTTATTGCTCAGTGTAATAATTTGGTAAGATAATAATTTCAAATAGCTATAGTATTCTCTCCTTGCGGATATCTTCTCAGTTGAATTCGGTCGAGCGATAATGGAAAAAATCAAAAAAAAAAAATCACTTATGCGGAATTTTTAATGAAAAAGAACTTCGGATAACTGCACCTTTTTCATTTAAACGAACTCACTCATTTTCATTTGGTTGAGTTGTCTTAAGTGTGATTGACACATAATTTATTGATATCATTTTTTTTGGCCAGAATTAACTCCAAAAAATGTTTTCATAACATAAATTGATTCAAATGTCTTCTTGGTAGCGTTCGTGCCTATCAGCGTGGGACTTGTGGGTTCGATTCCCACCAGAGTCTTTGGTCTGTCGCTTCAAAAATTAGAATATAAATTTAAGTTTTAACCCTTCAATGCGCGATTTTTTATTTTTTGTTTTAAAAAATATTTTTGAATTCTACAGGTATTCTAAAACTAGAAAAAAATAACAAAAAAATTATTTTATTTATTTTTACATTTATTTTTTATAAAAAAATGCGTGATGATTCATATTTGAATCAACCAAGTTTTCCGATCTACAACTTGAGAATTTACACATTTTGCATTTTATTTTCCACTAATGTCACGCACACACACTACAGAATAAAAATAAAATTTATAAAACTTACCTTGATCACCAATCGCGAATTATTTTAATTTAAAATAGTTATAAATCGCAAAACTCCACTATAATGCAAAAATCGCAATGACAACTGACCAAATTGTTGTCAAAACATCCGTTACAAATCATCTATGGTTTTACAACAACAAATGTCATGCATTCGTGTTAGAATCAGCTGAAACTTAATCACTGTAATGTCTAATAAAAGAGTAACATGGAAAACAAGTGGTTGATTCAAATATGCATCACGGCGCACTGAAGGGTTAAATAAAATAAAATAAAATAAAATAAAATAAAATAAAATAAAATAAAATAAAATAAAATAAAATAAAATAAAATAAAATAAAATAAAATAAAATAAAATAAAATAAAATAAAATAAAATAAAATAAAATAAAATAAAATAAAATAAAATAAAATAAAATAAAATAAAATAAAATAAAATAAAATAAAATAATATATAATAATATATAATACAGAATATAAAATATAAAATATGGGTCAAGTCTGCTAAAAGGTAATTTCTATTGTTTGCGAACGCTGGGCAATGACAGACGAAATCGTTACCAATATTTGTTTTCGATTAAGCGATTATTTCAATTAAAAGTCTTGCGCTTATCCGAATGCGATTGCACTCCAATATACAGTCGGTGCTCACTGGCCACACTGTTTCTCTCTTATTTTCTATTTGTTTTGTTATTACCTTCTTTAAAATTAATTCATTCACATAAAACACCCTAGTGACAATTGTCTATTGTGTCCATTCGTTTATATTTCCTTTACCATTTCCCCCTCCGTCCCCTCTAAATATTTCTTCTTTGCTTTATGCTCCGGACATATTAAACAGTATCACTTCATTTCTTGTGGCATTTCTCCTTGCGTTCGGTACGTTCTCCTGTTCTCTAGTAGCTGTTATTTGTTACCATTTCCTTCATTTGATTCTGGTTTTTCTGTTGCCAGTATTTGTAGTTTTCTTTTTTCTGGTGTTGCCATTAAAATAAAGCTACTTGTACCACCGGATCACCGGATGTCCGTACAGTAATTTTATGCATTTCTTTCTTGTGTTATTTTCTAACACATCCCTTTGCATTTTGGTTTCTTCACAGTTCTCGTTTGTTTGTTTGCTTGTTTTTTTCTTCTTTGCTCTTTTCTTCGTTCATTGGACACCAACCTAGTAGAGTGCTTATGAGAAGTGTTGGCGGGCAAGTTGAAGAAGTGCTACGAGCTTTTATCAAGAAAATTGATATTTTTTAATAGATGTAAGGAGCTGTCCAAGAGGATGTTAGTGAAAAAGGAAGTAAACGGAATAAATATCGTAAGTGTGGAATGGAAATTAATTTGGTTTATTTTCAAATATTAGTCCACAGAGTAAATGAGGTAGTTGAATGAAATATCTTAAGATTTTTCATGCCGACAAAAAGTGAGTTTTTCAATAGAGTAACTGTGGGAGCAGAATGAAGTTATTGTCAGGCGAAATAGCTTTATTTTTTTTACCAACCAGCCCGACAAAATGTACGAATGGATTGAAGGGTTCTCCGATAGGGAGATAACAGTTTTATGTTTTAAAAATAATCACGCCCTATAAACAATCAAACAATTAATATTAAGCATACGCCACAGTGATCGGCAATTGTTTTTTAAAAACACCGAGTATTCTCGCCTTGCGGACACCTCTCATAAACGGACACTTTTTTCAGTACCAATCTGCTTTCGTATTGTGTACTTCTCTCACAAGCGGACACCACTTATTCTCAGTCCCTTAGGTGTCCGCTTATGAGAGAGTATTTATGAAATACAACATAATTTCTTAGGCGCCCCGGTAGGCTTCCCTATCAGTGTGGAGGTTGTGGGTTCAATTTCCCACCCGAGGCTTTTGCCTGTCGCTGCAAAAATCTAGCCAAACGGTCTGTGTCAATCGGTTTACTCTTGGACCCATTATTAGCATAAAAAGTTCGCTTTGTATTGTAGTTAATAATAAATAACATAATTTGTTGTAGTTTCCAGAACTTTGCATTACAGTGAAAAACAATTATGTTCCATTTGCAGAATTATACAACTTTTCCATACAAATTTTAATTTTAAAAAAGTCTCCTTCAGTTTTCTGTGGATTTTTTCCATTTCCCCCCTCCTTTTAGAAAAATGTGTGTTATTTTACCTCCAATACCATCACACTCTAATGTTTTTTTTTTCTATAATAATTCCATCGTTGCTGTTTTTAATTTTTTTTTTATATTGTTTTTTGTTTCGTCTCAATTCTTCGAGTTCCCTAAAGCCTTTGCTGACTGCGACTGTCGATCCTTTCCTGTCCTGTCTGTCTGTTCATTGCATTGCTGTCAGTTGTTCGGGGGTGTGTGTGTGTGTATTTTTCTTGCTCCTATGGACTGCCTGCCAGTAAAGTATGTCCAATCAGGGATAAAAGGATAAATGTCGAATAAATTTCAAAAAGTGTTTACTTTTAATTAAAATGTTATGCTTTTGCTTGCTACTGTGAACACAGTAGGGAGACTGTAGGAGAATTGCACTTCAATAATACAAACCAAAAAAAAAAAATTAAAAAAATACATATACACATTAAGAAGAAAGAACAAAAATACATATATATCAGAGCTACCGTAGCTATGACTAAGGAAAGTTTTTACCCAGTTTTTACAATTTTTTTCAGATTTTCTTATAATGAAAAACTAAATAATTTGTTCACTAATGCCGCAATTTTTCCCTAACTGATTACACAAGTATACTTTTAATCTTTCGGAATTCCAAAAGACTTTGTCCTTAAGACACGTTAATACCTTTTTTGTTTGTTATCTTATCCCCCCCTTTTTTTTTGCCTTTTCCGAGCTTACCGCTAACCACTCGAACATTAATCTTAAAATTAATTGCTTTAAATGGAAAGGCTCGTACCGATTCGCATATGCAAAAGGGAAAACAATTTATTTTATTAATATATGGTCCTAAGATTTGTACGAAAACTAAATGTTTTCGAAAACAAAAGAGACACATTTGTTACGGGCTAAACATGAAATCCCTTGCAACAACATACCCCTTAAATAGCACTTGGGTATGTAAAGCTACTAAAGCAATATCTATTACTAGCATAAACAGATATGTGTACACTCGAAGAAAAATGTGTGCTTTGAATGAGAATTTATATGTATCCCTTCTGTCTATACATACTTATCTTCCAATAAGAAATTTCAGATGAGAATTTTGTTCATATTAAAGTCGACCGAGTATCAATGACTCCAGCATTGGACAGACTCTGACTTTTCTGTTTTTTTTTTCCAGCACACGACATCATTTTCACACATACGACGATTTTTTCTATGATTTTGAGAGTTATGAATAGAACAACGACAGTTGTGATTATAGCGCGATATCTGTCAAACCTGCAGCATATTTTGTTGACAGAAATATTCCTGAATCATTTTGAAATCTAAAACGTGGTATTTTGGGGTTTAAGGGGTTACTGAACTTTTTACCGTATCCGTTGGCTCTATGGAAAATGCCCCAAATGAAGAATTCCCCAAAATAAATGAAAAATCCCCCAAAAGTCCAATATGGAATTTTTTCCCAAAATAAATGAAAAATCCCTCCAAAATCCCAATATGTGAACATTTTCCAAAAATTCTGAAAAATCCCATAAACAATTTATGAAAAATTACCCCCAAAAAAATTATAAAAAATATCCCCCCCCCAAAAAAAAAAAATCATTATAAAAAAATATATATGATTAAATTCTGCTATGAAAATATCCCCAAAAAAAATTTGGAATTTTTTTTGTCTATTTTTTGGACCATTTTTCATATGAAAAATGCCCCAAAAAACAAAAATGAAATGTTACCAAAAAATTATGAAAAACTCTGCAATTTGTATTTTTTTTGATTTTTTTGGGGTAATGGTAATTTTTATATGAAAAATGCCCCAAAAAACAAAAATGAAATGTTACCAAAAAATTATGAAAAACTCTGCAATTTGTATGTGATTTTTTTGGGGTAATGGTCCCCAAATGGTCCCACACATAAGTCCAATATGGAAATTTCCCCCAAAATAAATGCAAAATACCAATATGGAAAATTTTGCCAAAAATTCTGAAAAATTTCCCAAACAATTTATCAAAAATTACCCCCAAAAATTATAAAAAGTACACCCCAAAAAAAAAAAAATCATTATAAAAAAATATATATGATTTAATTCTGTTATGAAAATATCCCCAAAAAAAAACGAAAAAATTTTAATTTTTGGAATTTTTTCCATTTTTCATATGAAAAATGCCCCAAAAACAAACATGAAATGTTACCTAAAAATTATGAAAAACTCTGCAATTTGTATGTGATTTTTTTTGGGGTAATGGTCACTTTTATATGAAAAATGCCCCAAAAAAATTAAATGTTACCTAATAATTATTAAAAACTCTGCAATTTGTATGTGATTTTTTTATTTTTTGGTTTGGCCATTTTTTATTTGGGGGTGTTGGGCATGTGATAAGTTCAGGTATCCCTTTATTATATGAATAGCATTCACAGCTTATGAACCACTTGTACCTTTTTGCCTGTATTTTTCTCTGGGTGTACATGCAGGAATAAACATCATCAGACAACATCTATCAAATCCTAAACTAAATAAAAGAGCATCATATACAATATCAATGATTTAAGACCCTTTCCACGCATAACAAATAACAAGCAACAACAATAAAAGTAATCTAGTGAAAACACTATATTAAACACTAACACAAACAAACAAACATAGGCAAGAACAACAAATACACACACACACAACGCATCCATTCGCAATACGAGCAAGTTTACAGTAAAGATTTGCTGGCGTTGATAGTGTTCTGGTATGAGTGAGTTAAACTGTTTAGTTAAGCATTTATTTAAACGACATTTATGGCTTTCTACGCTTTGGTTTTTCGGCGAATGTGTGTGGTATTTGTAGAACACTGTGTGCGTGTGTGTTTATGTACTTATATGATTACTGGAAAATATGTATATGAGAGCCATTCGCGATGCCATTCTTCATTGGGTCCTTTGCAAACAAAACAAGATTGATAGCACCTTAGTTAGCATGTTGTCTTCTTTTTTTTCCATTTCTGCGGCAACCGCTTCCTTCTGATACGTTTCCTGGTGAAATATTTCACTATTTTTCAAATTGTTTCCGCTTTATTTCTTTTCGTTGCATTGCCTTTTGGTTTTAGGTTTTCACTGTGGCAGCAGCGATAAACGTTTGTTTTATTGTTGTTTGCCTTCATGTGTATGTGTGTGTTAACATGATGTGTTGTAATCATGTTTGTTGTTTCCATTTTGTTTGTTTCATCTTTCGGTTTGGGTTTTGGCAGGGAAGGAAAAAGTCCTGCAGATACATATGTAACATAAGATTATTGCCCACTGATGTGTGACATTAATCATGAGACGATTTGGAGCTTGAGAAGTTGCGATTTTTCAAGGAAGAGAATATTTGTAGTTTCTGTGGTTGCGAAAATTCATTCTTCAACCGAACTATGTCTATGTGGAATACTCTTGCCGTCAGTGTCTTTCCTGCCAGCTGTGATATTCTCAAATTCGAGGAGGAAATGTTTTTTTCCTCCTTTTATAGCCTAATTTCCTATCGCCAACTCAGTGCTGTTCAAATAAAACACAAATTCTTAAACCAAGCAGAAGCTTGCTATGCATATTTCATCACCTATCAGGGACTCCTGGATGGATACTAGATGGATGCTGGATTAAAATTGCACCACATTTTTAACACATCTGCATAATTTAATTCCGAAGAAAATTACACTTCATTATGATTGCCATAATTCTAGGTTTTTAAAGGCCGATTTTTCGAATCCTTGAAGCTCATGACTGGGAATTTTTAATTTCCACACTCAACACTCTTATTAGTGACACTAATTCACTTTAGTAGTCAAAGTCTGATTTCACCACAAATAATAAAGTTCTCGTCCTTTTTTTTGGCAATTTCCATTACAGATCCTATGACACATATCCACAAAGTTGGAAAAACTTTGCTTTCATCGGGGCGACGAAAAGAAGGACATCGCCAGATCGTCTTATTTTGAGTACAGTCAACTGGCGGAAACGTCATCATTCTAAAACATGAACGACCCAGTAACGGAAAACACAATTTGTCAATGACAGGAGTGTTAGGTAGGATCCGCCCCTAACCAAGGGGGATCCCATGCCAAATACATGGTTTTTCGAATTGGTACTCATATACAGCCTTGCGGCATATGTAGGCATTGACGCATTATATTTCACCCGGTGCTAAGACCACCGTGAGTTTAGGCCATCGTGACAGGTACTCACGTTAAACTCGGCGACTCTGTCTCTACACAGGTCTCTAATAAAAGATAACTCACTTTTTTTTTTAATTATACTCCTATATAATTTGCAACATTTCCGTGATGGGACAATTTTCGTTATTCTTTGCACAAAATGAATTTTTTGTAATCAACAAATTTATGAGCGGAAGTTCCTTTTAGCGGTAAAAAAGCACTGTCTTGTTTCAAAAATGTCTGAATTCAGAAACGTGAACGAAATCTATATCGTTAACGCAAACACCATCAACAATAATTATTTCACCCTTCCGCGAGTTGACTATTACAAATGAAATATTCACTAAAACCTACGTTGGTATTCAAAATACCCTGTCTCGCTCATTGTTTCCATATCCTTAGCAAAAATCTTTATAAAGGCGTAATACGTGAGACCACCTTAAGTACTCTCAGCGAAATGTCCTTTATATCTTCAATAGGACATGGATTCCACGATGTGGTCATTTCTATTTCGGCAACAGAAATAAATCAATGGTTTTCATATCTTACGAATCATATGACTGGTCGATTGTATTGGAAACATTATTTCTCAAGAAGTGGCTGCTGAGGCAAAAAACCCAAGTCTTGTTTTTCCACCATTTTGGTTTTGAATGACGGATATACTTGCTTTGCAAAATTATTGTATCCGTCCATATTTCACCAGTTTTTTGTCCATATTTCACCAAGTAGCTGTGAAAGCAACTGCAGCAAACGCAATGAAATACATTTTTGGGATTCTCCAAATTAGCCTAAACGAAACGTGTTATGAACTTAGGTCATGCTGAGACTTAAACGTCGATATCGTAAACAGTTTTCTAATTGTCAAATTTCTAATTGCGCGCTGGAGAGATGGTGGTCCAAGGTATGTGTATTAAAGGGGTTGCATTTCATACGATATTTCTTTAATTTCCACGGAAAAGTATCTCCCAATGGCAGGGTGGTAACTTTTGACGTACTTGTGTCATACAAATATAGAAAAATTGTTTGTTGTGTATTTTAATAATAATGCCTCTAATTAATTATTGAATTGAAATATTTTTTTTTTTATAAAACCCTCCCACTGGAAGTGTTGCCCCCTTTTTGGTGAACTTGTGTCATACATTTTTTTTGGGTCTTCTAATAGTACTGCCTCTAAGTAATTATTAAAATTATAATATATATTTTTTTGGAAAATCCTCCATCAAGATAGCTTTTATTTGTCTAATTAATTTCCATAAAATTCAAAGGCGATTTATACGTCTGTCTCTCTCTCATCACACGTAATAGAGTCCAAATAAAGTAATTCCAAATGGTTGGTCTAGAAAAATGCCATACAAAAATTGTGCGACCTTCGGCGAAAGATTTCATCTCTCATACAGGGTTCTCCAACAAGTGATGTTAATTTGAATCACCCGGTATTTCGGTAGCTGTCACTTTTGAAGCATTTATTCGTTGACATTTGACAAATAGAAACTACTTACTTACTTATTTCCCTTAACATTCCATAAAGGAACAGACGGGGAACTTCTCTCGAATCAGTGAGCTGTGTACGATATAATTTGAATACTCACTGACTGGGACCTACTGTTAAAAGCCGGCTCCGAACGGCTAATGCTTTTCTAGAGAAGTTTTACATGGCTCAGAGATTGCTCTCTTACTTGTAAAGTCGCCAACATTTACGAGGTGGAAACAGCCGCTGAAATAATGTTTGATGGTCTTACCCGGTTTCGAACTCGGGTTCTTCTGGCCTCCTACAAATAGAAACAACGCCACTGCTAAAAATGAAACTGTACCCTCTTCAACAACGTACCCTAATGCGCCTATGGCGCCCGTTGAAATATGGAAAAAAAATTTAGTTGAAAAAAAAATTTTTTGTGGAAAAAAAAAATTGTGTTGAAAAAAAAAATTTTGTTGAAAAAAAAATTTTTGTTGAAAAAAAAAATTTTTGTTGAAAAAAAAAATTTTTGTTGAAAAAAAAAATTTTTGTGGAAAAAAAAAACTTTTGTTGAAAAAAAAAATTTGTGGAAAAAAAAAATTTTGTGGAAAAAAAAAATTTGTAAAAAAAAATTTTGTAAAAAAAAAATTTGGGGAAAACACAATTTCTGTACAAAAAAAATATATTATTTTTTTATTATTATTATTTATAGAATTATAATAGAATGCCTATTTAAATTCCTACGTACTGCGTGACAGAGTCAGTGAATCAGTGAATCAGGGAATCAGGGAATCAGTGAATCAGGGAATCAGTGAATCAGTGTCGAGGGTAAATATATATTAAGATACACTAGAAAAATGATAAAAATCTTGCAGTCACAGTTCGCAAAATTAAAAAGTTTCCGTGCCGAGTTATCTCTCGAAGCAGTGATTACAATTGGCCAACGATATCTTGTGATTGAACACCTTGCGACCTCTTTCTTTCCAGCCCAGCCCAGCGTCGATTCAATTTGGCTATCGAGGACATAGGGCAGCCACTTTGCGATTTGGTTATGGAAAATTTCATGAAAAGGATATGATCCGTTAAGCGTGGTCGTGGTGGCCATTTGGTCGATGTTGTTTTCCATTATTAATGGCATACCTTCCTCTTTATTATGAAATAAACATTCGATAGTTTATCTCAAAAAATTCCATTTTTCTTTGAATACCTCTTGTTGGAGAACCCTGTATATATTTATGGTGTTCAACAGGTTACGCGTATGTGCTCCCCCAAAGGAGCTAATGTATTTGTATACCCACCTCCTACTCGAGTTTCCATTGAAATTGTACAATAGTAACTGACTGAAAGCCTTCAAAAAGCGTGACATTTTCTCTTATTTAGGAAAAATGCCAGTCAAAGGCATACGCAAAATGTTTTCCAATCGTCTCAATCATTAAAAACTCATTGGATCTTTCGCCAGAATTAGCCCTTTGTCAAAGCTCAAAATAGAAGCGTCCAAGACTAGTACAACAATAACAATAGAAACAGAAACAAAAACAAAAACAAAACCAAAATACCCAATTAAAAGAAAAGGAAAATATTCTCATACTCAAGCACAAAGATGACACCCACTTTAGCAACACTCACACATTAGCAAATATTTCAACACATCCTTTTGTGTAGACTCTAACACTGTCAGTGCCGGTGCCGGTGTTCTTGTCGTTGTTATTGTTGCCATTGTATTTGTTTTACTATTGTCATTTAAAGAGTTGACAAAATATTTAGAAGGAAAACAGCCGGCAGCAGAACAACAAAAGCAATACACATACAATCCGAAACATGGACAGTGAGTGATCGAGTGAACGATGAAGTGAGGCAGAGGGCAAGAAGAAATGCGTACAACAAATTAATACAACTCCAAGCGAGCGGTTCATACTTACATGCCCAAGTACACAAAGAACCCAAAGTACCGGCTACAAACTCAGACATGTAGAGCCACACATACATGTCATTTGCTCACACATACAGCACCACACTCGCATACGCATTTACCCTTCTTGGCATCAACAAATGAAATGTATCATTTTTTTTTCCACCACTATGGAGTCAGAGAGGGAGAGAGAGTGGGTGTGGGAGCTGATGAGAACGTTACTCGTTGCCGGTGTCAAACGTCGGCTGAGGAGTGGGGGGCAGCACTGTATGGCGAGAATCCTCAAAATGGCTGTTGTTTATTTGCCAGCACACATACACACGCACATACTTGTGCTAAAGCTGTTGTTTGCATTTTTGAAAAGGTACAATTGCCCGTCAGAGGAGAAATAAACGTTGGAGACGGTGGACGGCAGGCGAACGGGGAACTGTGTATGCAGGTGTGTGTTGACGGTGTGTGTCTGTTTGCATTGCTACAAATGCTGAGTGCCTGTTACTTTTTAATACCTTAACACTTGTTCGTAATACATACACACACACACTCACACGGATAATAGCAGACTCCAGGCACACACAGATGCGTGTGTGATTGGTCCTTACCAGTTGGCAGTAGCACTTCAGTGCTTACACACACACCATCTCAATTGTGTATGGACTTCTTTTGTAGACGATGCATGTGTGTGCACCCGGTTACAAGCAAATATGCCTAAAGGTGTTATTTATTTGTTTTACGCTTTTAAAAGCTGAAAAAATACATGAAATATTAGAAGAGTTTGAGGTGGCATTCATTGGGGGTGCTTCAGCATTTCTCTAAGTGGGACTACATTGAGCGCTCTTAACTGTTTTCCCTCTGTCATTGCAGAAACGAGCTAATGATGTAAGCATTCCCAGCGCGATGGTGTTAAGGACTTGTTTGGGTCGAGGGGGTTGGACTAAAAGTTTTGTGATGATAGAACATGATCGTTATACAACAATTAGACATGGAAGCTGTGAGCAATTATCGGACAAATTATTAGAACATACATTTTACATTACCAAGACCATGTCTCGATTGGAGTGGATCTCAGGGTCAAGTTAGTCAATTTTATCATTAAAATGTACACAAGTATTAAATGCGGTTGTCCAACATTAATACAGGCATAGTGACCAAGGCCGTAGGGTGGTAGGTAGAGTGTGCCACTATCACACAGAAGAACCCGAGTTCAAAAGCGGGTAAGATCGTCAAACATTTTTCAGTGGCTGTTTCCACCTCGTAAATGTTGGTGACTTTACGAGTAAGAGAGCAATCTCTAAGCCATGTAGAACTTCTCTAGAAAAGCATTAGCCGTTTGGAGCCTTCTTTAAACAGTAGGTCCCGGTCAGTGAGTATACAAATTATTCGTAAACAGCTCACTGCTTCGAGAGAAGTTCCCCGTATGTTCCTTCATGGAATTTTAAGGGAAATAAGTGTAGTGACCAAGGATAGTGTGTAGAAATAGTTAAAGTCCTCCCAGCTGGTTACTTCTCTGGCTGGAGTTAACCACTGGAAGTGTCCGGCAAAGTGTTTGACAAATCATAAGACCCAACAAATTACTCTCCTACTCGTAAAGTCGCCAGTGGATACAGAAAAGTGTCATTGGTTCCTACTACAGACTACCTATCGTACCATGGCCAGATTGTGTGTGGTATCACTTTCTAAGAACTCCCTTTAAATGTTGTCATTCTTCAATACCCCAAAATCCTCTTCCATCGACCCTCGTACGCTTTACTCTTGTATTCGCTTTGCTTTAAGAAAGTTTAAATTCGTATTTGTTATTTACTCAATAAACAATAGAAGAGTCTACGTCTTCGTTTATGTTGTATTTGTATATGTGTTCGCAAGTCTGTAATGACATGAATGTGTTTTGTTTAATAAGTAAATATTTAATACAATTGTATACATATATGTATGTATGTAGTATACATTTGTATTTAGATGTCATTTCAGTTGTGTATTTAAGAAAAAAAGCTAATTATTTTCACTTTTATGTCTTTCACTTTTTGCACTGCAAATTACATATTCTTAAAATCTAGTTTCGCCACTTCTCTTTCATAAAAATGTTAAGATATAAGGTAGAATTAAGTGACTTGTAGTTTAGATCATTTTGTATTATGTTTCTTCATAATTGGAATGAGATTTATAACATTACTAGTAAGTTGTAATGCACCAATGGCGCCCGTTGAAATATGAAAAAAAAATTTTGTTGAAAAAAAAAATTTTGTGGAAAACAAAAATTTTGTTGAAAAAAAAAATTTTGTTGAAAAAAAAAAAAAAATTGGAAAAAACAAATTTGGAAAACAAAATTTTGGGAAAAAAAAAATTTGGGGAAAACACAATTTCTGTACAAAAAAAATATTATTATTTTTATATTTTGTTGAAAAAAAATTTTGTTTAAAAAAAAAAAATTTGGAAAAAAAAAATTGGGGAAAACACAATTTCTGTACAAAAAAAAAAATTATTTTTTTTTATTATTATTATTTATAGAAAATTATAGAATGCCTATTTAAATTCCTACGTACTGCGTGACAGAGTCAGTGAATCAGTGTCGAGGGCAATTATATATTAAGATAAAATATTATTGAGTTTTTGTTGTTGATCCCAGATAATGTAATATCGACCTTTCAATATTTTCAGATACACGAGGTAATCACATTCGGGGTCCTGTCGAATATCCTCTATGGAGGCACTCTAACAACCCACGTCAACTCAAAAATAGCTTTTCTCTGATAGTGTGGAATTTGATTTGGCTGGCTGTGGAACAGAACGTAAGACACAGAATATTTTTTTTGAAAATATGTTGATTTCCAAATTTAGTTCTTTCAGATAAAGCAAGACTCCATACTCTTCAACGACTCCGAAATGATCAATAGAACGCAAAATATTTCTTGACCTCAAGGTAGGCCCCCCGTAGTAATAATCCAATCATAAAAATATTTTTTTTTTTAAATTGAATTTCTCGAATCGCTACCTTTCCTTGAATCGAATTCACTTTTATGGCTTAAAAGACATTGATCCGTTACAATCGAAGAGAATATTTGAGCTAACCATGACGTTTAATAGATTTTAACGTGGTTTTTCAGTTTCGGGTCAAATGGAAATGGTTAGCATTTCAAAATCTTGAATCAATTTATCATCACCAATTACAATGTGATCTATAAATGTGGGCTGGGAATTAATTCGTTCTAGAACTGACTCATTCAGCCACCTATACTCTATTAAGTTATTTCAAAATAAAACCCGATATAATGAAACCAATCCCCATTTGATCTTATATTTCACCTATATCGCCTACTATTCCGAAAATCATGTATCACAAATTCTCTTCTCTATCCATTGTTCCATTGCATTCTTCCTAGGTTTAACATTAATAAATTAATTTAGCCTTGATTTCTACAACACTCTATACTCTTATTTAGATTTTAACATTTTCTACGCTGGCATTTTGTTGTTTATATCGCTTCCAGGCTTTTCTTGTTTTCCATGGAAATTCCGTTTACGCTGTTGGCTTTTTTTCCGCTGTTGTTTCAAGTGTTTGTTGACATTGCTGGTGTTTTTTCTACACGTTATTCTCTGTCCTCACCGCACCACAACTTTCCTCACCGTACAAGCTTCCCTTTCGTTGTTTTTTTTTTTTAGTTTTAGTTTTTCTGCAAATTTGCTTCGAGTTAAAATATAATTAAAAACATTTGCACAAATGGCTTTTAGTCGGAAAATGAGAAAAATAAACAGCAAAAGTCGAATGAAAACTACGAAAACAAAAAGCAGAAAGGACCAAAACAAAAAACAAACCCAACAACACTGACGTTGTTTAGAATTGCTCAATGTCAAAGAACACTTAACAATTGTTGAATTTAGAAAAGCGTTGGAAAACTCTTGAAACAAAAAGAAACGCTGCTACCGCTGGCACGGCCTCTTCGTCTGTGTCAACGTTAACGGAATGAATAATAAAATATAGTTTGAATTTATTTAAAAAGGAATGTGGAATGTTAACATGTTAAGGCTGTTGGCTGTTGTTCTGTTCGGTCCAAAGGACAAATTAATTTCTCAGTTTCAGTTTAATTATAAACTGCAATTTTGAATAGTTTTCATTTAGCTTAGGTTTTTGTAGAATTACAAATGTTGTACATAATTTGAAATTGACATGTAATATGGATTTGCAGCTGCAAACTCGCAAAAGCAATAAAATTTTGTCTCAAATCCAACTTCAAATTTATGCTTTAACCTCCATATTCATTTACAATGACACTCTAGTGTAGTGTATAGAATATATTCACACGATATTGACTTTTTTTATATTGCACAGAATGTCTTGGCTAAGGTATGTGACCACATCCACCGGATCTTTGTTGTGAGCCCCGTCCTTTAATTTCAATTCCTTATTTGAACCTTTGCCACCCCATTTCTTTCTTGATATCTCAAGTGATTTTAACCAGTGACTTTCCATTATATATTTCGGTGCAATATTCCATTATATGATTCTAGCAGAACAAATTGGTTGAATAGACGAACACTCAAACAACAAATGAACATTCCCAGACACACTTGACGTGAGTTCAAGTCAAATTATATGAATTCAGAACAGAACCGAAAACAACTGAAAGATGGTGGGAAACTGTAAAAGTAACAGCAAATAACCTCGAGTTGTAGAGACCGCCAACATCATTTCAATGACAGCAACAAATGGAAGAGGCAAGAAGATGACAAAAATATTCCATCGCCATGTACAAGCTGACGTGACATTGATTATCGTCGTCACCATAAAACTATCGGCTGACAATAATATTGAAATGGCCCTGACGAGAAATTGCATTGCCATCGCAGTCATAAATGAAAAGATGAAATAAATTTAAAGTATTGGAAAATGGAATACAAAGGTCACACACAGTCAATGGGTGGCAACATCATATGTATAAGGACATTGTCTTTGCTAGACGAGTATAGTTCTGGAGCTCTAGACTATTGTTGTGGACCAACATGGACAACATTTTGCTTCGTAATATTTATGAAATTTCACTGGTTTTGAAAATATTTTTTTTGTTTACAGAATTTCTGTTTCCATTTTTAAGGTTCTAGTTCGTTTTTGTATCTATTCGAATTAGTTTTTGTTCCGAAGGTTCCGCACTTTTTCATCGGTACATGTAAAAAACACATATGTATCGCTCAAAACTCACTTAACCACGGCCGATCCCCCATAGTCCGTTTAAATTGTATCTTAATCCAATACATTGTCATTCCTTTGCCCAAGACTGTACCTATTTGCATTACTTTTGACACAGAAACATTATTTTTACTACAAAGCATACGCCATTCATTGACAAACTCTAGAAAAATATTGCCCATTGTTCTCACACCACACCATACCACTGCACTCCCTGTTGTAGTCTCCTTTTTTTTGTGTCTGTTTCTTAACAGGGTCTTGTGGTTTACACGTACACTCGGTTTACTATGAAAACATGTATGTCACATGCGAATGTACATTGTTTTGAGGCAGCTGTGTCCTTTGCCTCAAAGGAATAAGACTACAAGGAGTTATGGTGGTAGGCTGGGCAGAACAGTGTATACCCTTCGTGGTGATGGACTAGTGTATCCAATTATTAGCCCTTCATCCTAAAAGAAATCATCATGGAAAGTCATTGCAATCTCGACTGGGCTAAGTACTTGATACAATACGCCTTTGTCCGTATATTCGAATCACACTGGATCTGCAGATCTACATTTCCATTTCAAAATAGAATTTCAAATTAGAATTTCTAGCCCTAATTTCTACTACTTGACAGCTCAGTCTCCTCGAGCAAATCCATTTTCTGTTTTCATTGCCGGAATAGTCAATTTTCCTCCCTTCTCACTTTCTCCAAGATATTTAGGTGCGATAGCCTGCACCATTGTGGTATGGGCAGCATGCTTCACACAACTTCATCGATGGGATGTAACAAAGTGAACGATTAAACTAACATATCGTACTTATTGTTGCGGTTGGGGGCATACAAATATACACACACATACAGACTTCCACATGTAGTCACCTGTACACATCCTGCTGCACGAAAACGTTAACAATGATGAAGGAGAAGACTACCAAGTAATGTTTTTGAAAATATTGCTACGTACATACAAGTATCTGTCTAAGAATGATAAAATTGATTGTGATCTCACCTGAATGTAATTTTTCAATTTTTTTTTTTCACTTGCCTTCCCTCTCACAATGGCATTGTAACTTATAACACAACTAACTTGGCTGAGGGTGAAAGTGCTTCTCTCATGCAAAGGAAGGATGGAGAACGATTGATGGCATAAAGACCTCCATAGTCATTCAGTTATACACTCAACCAGTCATTCATTGCTTCTGTTCAATAAAAACCGTACGAGGAGTAATTTTCTTTATGACTTTATACCAAATAGCATGCAGAAATATATTGTTAAGCAATTCATTTTATTGTGACTTTATTGAAATACAGTGGGGGGGGAGACACATGTACTCGTCTTGTGTTTTTTGTCTTTTCATAAATTTCAATGGGCTTTCCATTCGATTATGCAAATGAACCCAATTGGTTAAGATCAAATATGCAGTAGTCGGTTATTGAAGACAATGTTGACTGATAAATGGGGGGGCCATGTTTTAAGGGAAAGAAGGACAGTTAGTGGAAAAAACAATACTTTATGGAAAAACATTGCAATAAAACCGAAAACTGAGACCCAAATAGTGAAAAAAAATTTTATTGAAATAGTAGTTTTAAAAATATCAAATTTATATGTATGTCTACAGTCAAAAGTCAATAACTCGAATCACGATTATCCCGTAGAAAAGTTCGGCCTAAATGACGTTTGTTTGGAAGCAAATAAGCGTTACTTGATAGAAGCTCCTAACACGAGATTTTGCCTAAGTGTAAACATTTAAAAACGGCAGATTTTTCAGCGTGTAAAATAAATTTGCTGCATTCGATTAAGAATTCAATTTTTTTTTGTTTAAAATTTTTTTTATTTTTTTTTGTTTAAACATTTTTTTATTTTTTTTTTTGTTTAAAAAAATCCTTTTTTTTTTGTTAAAAAAATTCTTTTTTTTTTGTTAAAAAATCTTTTTTTTTGCTGAAAAAATCATATTTTTTTGTTAAAAAAAATCTTATTTTTTTTTTGTTAAAAAAATCATATTTTTTTTTTATAAATTGTAAATTTTTTTTGTTAAAAAAATCCTTTTTTTTTGTTAAAAAAAATCCTTTTTTTTTTTGTTAAAAAAAATCATATTTTTTTATGTTAAAAAAATAATATATTTTTTTGTTAAAAAAAATCATATATTTTTCTTTGTTAAAAAAAATCATATATTTTTTTTAAAAAAGAATTACATTTTCTTTCGCTAAAAAAATATATGTTTTTTTGTTAAAAAAATTATATTTTTTTTGTTAAAAAAATTATATTTTTTTTGTTAAAAAAATTATATTTTTTTTGTTAAAAAAATTATATTTTTTTTGTTAAAAAAAATCATAAATTTGTTTTTGTTAAAAAAATCATAAATTTGTTTTTGTTAAAAAAAATCATATATTTTTTTGTTAAAAAAAAATCATATATTTTTTTTTGTTAAAAAAAAGTCATATATTTTTTTAAAAAAGAATTATATTTTCTTTCGCTAAAAAAAATTATATGTTTTTTAGTTAAAAAAATCATATATTTTTTTAGTTAAAAAAATCATATATTTTTTTAGTTAAAAAAAATCATATATTTTTTTTGTTAAAAAAATTGTAAATTTTTTTTGTCAAAAAAAATCATATTTGTTGTTGTTAAAAAATAATATATATTTTTTTTTTAAAAAAAAATCAAATATTTTTTTTTGGTAAAAAAAATAATATTTTTTTTGGTAAAAAAAATAATATTTTTTTTGTTAAAAAAAAACATATTTTTTTTGGTAAAAAAAATCATATATTTTTTAAGAATTTAAATTTTAAATTTTTTGAACAAAAAAAAATATATTTGTTTTTAAGAAAAAAAAATATATTTGTTTTTAAGAAAAAAAAAATCATATATTTTTTTTCTTTTTAAAAAAATCATATTTTTTTTTGTTAAAAAAAATTATATTTTTTTTTTCTTAAAAACAAATATATTTTTTTTTTCTTAAAAACAAATATATTTTTTTTTGTAAAAAAAATCATATGTATTTTTTTTTGTTCAAAAAGATATGTTTTTTTTGTTAAAATTTTTTTTTATTTTTTTTGTTAAACAAAATCATATAAATCATACTTTTTTTTTGTTAAAAAAAATCATATTTATTATTGTTAAAAAAAATTATATATTTTTTTGGTAAAAAAAATCATATACTTTTTTTTTTGGTAAAAAAAACATATTTTTTGTGGTAAAAAAAATCATATATTTATTTTTTTTTGGTAAGAAAATCATATATTTTTTTTGCTAAAAAAAAAATCATAATCATAATAAACTGCGAATTTAAGAATTTAAAATTGATGATTCTCTATCATTCTCGTAGCATTATTTTTCTTCAACCGGTTGGCTGTTGATATTTATTTGTAGATGATCTTGCTAATGATGTGTCTGATTGCCATCTATCCGTTATGGTTCCCTACTTCATAGGGATACGTCAATGGGATCGTTTATTAATAATGTCACTGGATAAATAATTTGTTGCCTTTACCTGCTTCTTCCTTAGAAGTAGTTTTGTACGTATATTGTAGTATTCAGCGCAGTGTTAAATTGTGATGTTTATGGAGAGCTGTAGACTATCTGCTCTAGCATCTAACAACCTTGGGCCAAATGAAACCTAGAATCCAAGGGGCTCTAGTCGAGTAATCAGCCCACACAATTAGTGCCAATAACTCGTTCTTCTCGCATACAAAACTTCCACCGGCTTTAGTATCTATAATTTCTACTCAATAACATTATATGTTGTTATGGGTTTTTTTCGTAATTAAGTTATTTTTTTTTTAAAACTCTTTCAATAAATTGCACTTATTTACTTTCATTATTTCCATTACATTTCTGACTACGGAAAGTTTTATAGTAAATCTATTTCATATTTTAAATTGAAATATTTAAAACATAAAAAAAAAATAATCAAACATTTTTCGCTATTTCATGTCAGAGCGAAATTGTTGGCAAATTGTTTTCAATCAATTGAAAAAATATAATAAAATACGTGAACACACATACACAGACAGACATATACTTAAAAAAGTGGATATGTGTGAACATAAATACACAAATTCTTTGATGACGATGGTAAATACAGAATAACACACACACCCACCCATTCACACAAAATGGAAAGTGTGATGTTTACCGTGTGACAGGTAGTGACGACGTTGATTGTTTCACCATCGCCATCATCACCATCGCCACCACCACCACCTCCTCCTCATCCTCATAACAGCAGCAAACGAGGGGGATGTATGAACATATTTTTATCATTTCCATTTTATTTTTTTATTTTGTACAACATCGAATATTATTCATCCGTGAAAAAAATCATAAAGTTATGAATGACGGGCTGAATTTAGAACCGAAAACTTATTGATGGTGTGGTAGAGGGTTTGGAAGTACCAAATGAATTGGGGTGTAACGAATTGAGTGGCGCTTCAGTTTGTGTATCGTGTTCATTGTCAACCGATGAGTGGAGGGTACAAACCAGAAAGTTTATACACATTGTATTATTATTTGCCCGAGGTGCCGGCAGGAGGGGTGGACTTAATTTAGTGACATATTTTGTGTATGGATTTTTTAAGACAAATTTTTTACATGTCATGACACTTTTTCCTTGTTTTGAACAGTAGATAAGACACTCCAACTCAAGTCTTTGTTGCCGGGGGGGGCTGGAAGTGGGAGAGAGCGTGGGGTGGATGACTTAAATGAAATAATTTGTCAGCAGAAATGTCATGGAAGATTGTCAATCATCTCTTGCGGATACCGCTCCTAAAAATAGTATTTTTTGCATGATTTCGCAGAATTTATCAATTTAGACGAATTTGCAGGGTGTACTCGTCAATTCATGTGGAAAGTCAATTGAATTACTCGGCTTACGACTTGAGATTAAAAATATTTTGAAAATGTTAAGGAAAGAGATTAAACAGAAAATGATTTGTTTTAATTTGTTAAATAGAAAAACGTAGGCATAAAAAAAAAATAAACAAAAAAAATATTTTTTTAAGAATTTTGTCTTGCTGTAGCCTTGAAATGGTGATCTGTCCCCACAGAAATACTCTGATTTTTCGTAAAATTCTAAGATTTTTCGCAGATAATCATCTTTATGGAAAATACGTAAAAAGGACTTTGCGAAACCTCCCCAGCTCTAGTTGGCATCGAGAAGTTTGATTTCGTTTTTGATCAAAACATCAACACTTTGGATTTATAACAACTTTTAAACTTTTACTTATTGTAATGTAAATATTATTTACACAAAATCCAGTCTTTCTTTTATTCCACAAAATTCATTGTTCCTTTCAATGTTTTACACCGAAAATCCCTAGAAGGAACTGTAACAATTCCCATAATTTTTTTTTTAAAGAATTTTCTCGTTTTTTTTTTCCAATTTTCAAATTTTTTGTTGTTTTGTTCTAGCAACATATGCAAATTACACGATAAAACGAAAGAAAAGGACGCACACACACCCAGTCCGGCCAGTCCAACCATTCAGACGTTTCATACAGTTGCCACACTCTTCAATATCTTGCCACACACACGCTTCCAAATATCTGCAGTAACTTGCAGCATGGCCAGACCCAAACCACAAATACGAGCACAAACAAACAAAACAAAAACTTTAAGTAAACATACTGCAAAATGCTTAAAGCAAACTCATATTGACAACAGACCGAGAACAAAAAAAAAAAAAAAAAACCAAGCTGCACCGAAAGATGATGATCATCATCATCAATAAAGGCTGGCTGCAGCACGAAGAGATGATGACATGGTTGGCATAGAGTGATGCGGCGGCGGGGTGAAGGGAAACGCAAAAATGTGTTAAAATGAAATTGAGGACATACGTAGGTGTAAGTAAGTGTGGTTGGGCACAGCACAGGGATCTCCAAAGTATCACAGAAGGAAAATTTGAGGCTGCTTTTTTTTTTTCTTTGGGAAGGGAATGACGTTGAAACAAACTAACAACATCTAGGCAAAAGGGATTATAAAAGGGAAGATGAAAGGATGCTGTTGAAGTATATACGTAGAATGATTAACAATGAGGCAGGTGTGATAAGTCGGAAAACCGTGATATGTTGTGACCAATACAAATGGGCGATATTAATACATCCGTATATCCGTTCTATATCACAATATCAGCGCAAAGCAGTTGAACAAGCTGAATATGATTTGTTTTTTACAAGTATGTGATTGGATTTAAATTCTCCCTTCTTCGCAAAACGCTTCAATACAGTTTTGCAGCTTTCCTCATCTGCCGTGGTTAGGGTTTTTAACTTTGATTTTCTTTATAAAATATAATAAAAAAAAGTACTATTTATTTTTTAAAAAAATAACTTTTTTTAAAAAAAAGGATTTTTTTTTAAAAAAAAGGAATTTTTTTTTTAAAAAAAGGAATATTTTTTTTTTTTAAAAAAGGAATATTTTTTTATTTAAAAAAGTAATATTTTTCCCAAAAAATTTATTTTTTTTAAAAGAAGTACTATTTTTTCCAATTTTTTTTTAAAAGTACTATTTTTCAACAAAAAAAATACTAATTTTTGTTAAAAAAAAATCGGGAATTGATGTAAAAAATACTATTTTTTCAAACAAAAAAAAAATCGTGAATTGATGTTAAAAAAATACTATTTTTTTTTCAAACAAAAAAAAATCGAGAATTGATTTTCTTTATAAAATATAATAATAGAAAATACTATTTTTCCAAAAAAAAAACCTTCAAAATTTGTTGGTTTTTTTAACCAAAACTTCAACCTAAAGAATTCAGACATGTTAAAAACATAAAATAATTAGTAAATGATTTTTTAAAAAAGTGCTTTTTTTAAAAGTAATATTTTTTCAAAAAAGTACTATTTTATTTTTAAAAGTAATATTTAAAAAAAAAAATATTATTTTTTCAAACAAAAAAATATCCGGGAATTGATTTTTTTTATAAAATATAATAAAAAAAATACTATTTTTCAAAAAAAAAAAACCCTTAAAAATTTGTTTGTTTTTTTAACCAAAACTTCAACATAAAGAATTCAGACATGTTAAAAACATAAAATAATTAGTAAATGATTTTTTAAAAAAGTAATATTTTTCAAGTACTATTTTATTTTTAAAACTAATATTTTTTTTAAAAAAATACTATTGACTTTTAAAAGTACTATTTTTTAAAAAAAAAGTGCAATTTTTTGTTAAAAAAATTGGGAATATTTTTTTTTGAAATATAATAAAAAAATGTACTATTTTTCCAAAAAAAAAACATCTAAATTTGTCTCTCATGGATCCTTGTAGTTTACTTCGACTTAATATCCTAACTCGCTCCATGTGGTTGTGCACTGATAAGTGTTTGCTAGTGTGGTCACTATAATAAAATAAGGAAGAATGTAAATATTAGTTAAAGTCTTTGGATAATCTGCTAAAACAGCTTAAGGAGCAAACACACTCTACTGCACACACACACACACACTCACACACATATGCACATATTCAGGCCAACACATACGCCGGTGCTCTATCATGAATACACAAATGAACTTCTAAACTCTCGCACTCACAGGCATTGAAAGAGAGCCAACAATAAATATACGACAGGATACTTTTTAGTGCACACATCCATATAAAGACCCAGTAATTTCTATACCATGGTGTTGTCGTTGTTGACTAATGGAGAGAAGAGAGTAGGAAAGAAGGTATGGGCATTTTTTTTTGTTTTTGGCAACCCAAGATTGACATAAAGATGCAGAGACAGAGAGGAATGAAAGGAAAGAAACGCTTGTTGTCTAAGTACTAAAACAAATTTATTTGAGATTTTAATTTTAATATCATTGTTATTGTTGCAAGGCATACATGCACTCAAACACACACACACACGACCAAAAATGAATGAAAAACCCTGGGATATGCAGTAATGCCCAAACACATTCACCGCCCTACACACACACAGACTCACAGTAAAGCAACAACGTGACAGCATCCTTTGACGATAATGCTGCCTGCTGATGTTTGATGCAATGAGACATAATGTGAGCTTAATTGAATTTTATAACCTTAAAATTGTTATTCAAAGAGATTATCAACTAATGTACACAAAGATACGTTAGAATACACACACACACCTACCCACTCATACATTGAAATAGATGTTTGTGAGCGTTGCTAGATGGTTATGGTGATCATTCAACTCTTTCGGGGCGTACGATTAGTGTAAGCGCACCAGGAAAAAGCAAACATTTTTACAAAAAACTTTCTGAAAGACTTTCGGTAATTTCTCTGTGGGAAATGTGTGTGAGTGTTGCTCGTGCTGCATATGCGTTAGAGTCTCCTTATGTTATTAAACAGATTAAATGTTTGAAAATCTCCCTTTGCTAGAACCTAAAAAAAAGGTTTCTACATGATGGACATGGAAGCAAGTGAATAGTGTTTGTTTTAAACATGAATTTCTAAGAAGTGTTGAAACAACATTTAAGTTGTATGGGGGGTGGCGGTGGGTCCGAGTGCTCTGATAAAGGAGAAATTAAGCTTTTACATAGATTACAATTTACAAACATTTTTCGGGGACTGTTGCTAACACAAACTACACACATTTAAAGATTAAAGGGACATCATTTATATAATTTACTGGGGGAAACTCTCTTGCAGAACCTTTGAGGCACCTCACTCATTCTTTTGTTATCGTTTTTATCTCTTTCCTCTCCAGCTAGTTCCACCGACATTTGTTGACTGGTTAAACTTCCTTTTCGAATGCACTACTTGAGGTAAGATTCACTGAAGTTCTTAGTTTTTTTATCTCTTATTATTATAACCTTAATGTTTTATTTTTCTCTTTGCAGACTGTTGATTTTCGACAAATCTGCAATAAATTTCCTAAAAAATGGGTTGATCTCGAAGGTCGCTGTGAAAAGAGGCCCACAGAACGCTTTCTATTTGGTCAAATGTTGGGCTGATCTTAATACAGACTTCAACGGCAGTGTAACAGTGTATTTTCACAATATAATTTTTCTGATTTTCTGAATTTTTAACTGATTGCCTTGGTTTTCTTTTACAGATATGAAAATAACCAGAATGTTGTGTTGGTGTCTTCCTGGCTCACAGGTTGTGGAAAATGTTGAAACGGAATTATCAAGCTTCGTATATGGTTCACCAATTAATTTCATACAGAAATGGACAATTTTAACTGAACCCTATGCGATGAGTAGTGTGTTGGGAACATTACAATATTACAAGTAAGCCAAGAACAAGTAACATTGAAAACATTTAGAATTTTAAATTATCGCAATGATAAAATGTACCTAGTAAATATTCATATGTATGGGTTAGCCATAGAGAGTTTTTGAATTTGTTGATACAAAAAAAAAAAAAAAAAAAAAACAAACAAACAAACAGGAGAGTTGCTTGAGATCTTCTAAGAAAGCCTTTTACTGTGTTGAACACAAAGAATTGTCCAAGTGCCATGCGACCTTAGTAGAACAAGATCCTTTTAGTTTAGTGAGTTCAACCACGAAACGATAAAGTCCGCAGAAAGTTTTCTCTATCGTATAATTAAAGCAGCGTTGAAGAGACGCAGACCTCTTGAGTTGCTGTGAGTTATCCGCATAACATTTTGTTAGTATTGGAAACAAATAATTGCCCAAGAGGCACAGTCCTAACAAGTGTAAGGAGAAATATATTTCATGTGTAGAGACTTCCATAGGTTACTATCATCCAGCACAGATCGATTTCTCAGTTGTCCTGCCTGCCATAATACTGAAAGCTGTGTCGTTGGTATAAACCAACACACAGTCCTCCTGTCGTTGGTATAAACCAAGACACAGTCCTCCTGTTGTTTGGTATAAACCAAGGCACAGTCCTCCTATAGTTGGTATAAACCAAGACACAGTCCTCCTGTCGTTGGTATAAACCATGACACAGTCTCCATAGTTGAGGGATTGTGATCACAGATTGGAGAACTTTTCGCTCTCAGACGCTTATTTGATGAGATATGACTATTTTATGATGTCGAAGGAAACATTGAATTTGTGTATAGAAAAAAGTGATCACAGGATACTCCTCTTTCGCTCTAGGACGTTTATTCAATGAGCTAAGAGCGATTTTAGTTTTCAATATATATAGTGAGTTTTTGTAATCACAGGATTCACCTCTTTTCGCTCTAGGACGCGTATATAATGAGTTATGAGAGGTTTTTAATTTTCTATATAAATAGAATATTTTTGTATGAGAAACCATGTGATAACAGACTGGATTCCTTTTCGCCCTAGAGCGCTTATTTAATTAGATCTGATCAATTTTAGTTATCGGGTGATCACAGGATTCGCTCTGAGTTATGAGCGATTCTAGTTTCCATATAAAAATTTGATCACAGATTGGAGTCCTATGACTGCTTGATGTTACCGCAAGAACCATTAAATGTTTGTATGGGAAAAGGTGATCACAAGATTCGTCTCTTTTCGCTCAAGGACGCTTATTTAATCAGTAATGAGGGATTTTAGTTTTAAATATATATAGAGATTTTGCGTGGAAAAATGTCATCACAATTCGGAGTCCTTTTCGCCCTAGAGCGCTTATTTAATGAACGATTTTCGTTATCCATCTACATAATGAGTTCTTTGTATGGAAACAAAGTGATCATAGGATTCGCCTCTTTAAGGCCTGGAGCTCTTATTTAATAAGTTATTACAGCCGTTAGTCTTCAATATAAATAGTGAGTTTTTTGTATAGAAAAAGCAATTCATGAGATAGAGATAGAAACCGTCACTATGGTCATAGAAAAGTTGGATGTCAGGATGCTCTACTGCGAAGCGAGCCGAGGCAGCCACATGCATGAAATCGTATTCCATAAATAACGGCTGTTGTATTTTCTAGAAAAGTTTTATATGGCTCAGAGATTACTGTCTTACTCGTCAAAGACAATCTACTTTTCAGACATCCTCAGTCAGATGTGAATTACTCCTCTAGATGGGCAGCTACACTTTTTCCACAAACTTCACATTGAATTTCGAGAAATCAGCCCAGATTTTTTTTTTTCCTGTATTTACGTAGGGCCGATATAATGGGACAAGATCTGGCAATATCGTTTCTCATTAGACTGCTTCGTATTCTGTAATAAAAATGCATTCAGTTCCGTGCCAAACGCGAGCCCAGTCAGTTTTAGATCGTAGATCACTGACGATCGTGGAGTCAGCATACACCATGAGCAGATGTCTCACCCTATACATACATGGAAAGGTTAAGTTTGTTGTCTATGTCAGTAGACGTTTTAAATAATTTTCCAGGTTACTTTCTCAGCTAGCATTCTTGTAACAGACATATTTGTCGACATAAATGTTTAGTTTTTAAGCAAAATCGAAGCAATCCTTCCCTTAGACACCACAAGAATGATGATATTTCTTTACAAAAATAATATTTTTATTTAACACTCAACACTTTGCAACCGTACAAGGACACAGACATACATGTGCCTTTCGAATATGTGTAGATTAAATGCATCCTTACAAGCCACTATGGTACATGTCTCGTACGACAGGCCAAAACATATGCCATCACACACACACACATACTGATGCATAATTATTCGAATATGTCTATAAATATGCATATATATGTGTCCATGTATATGTAATAAAATATACACATATAAAACCATAGATACATGTGCTTGTATGTTTGACTCTTTCCGTACATGTATTTACTTTAAATTTTGTCATTTTTAAGGTTTTATGTTTTTGTTATTTTTCCCCAACTAAAACAGCTGTCAAAATACCAAAAGTAAATATTGTGAAATGTTTTGTTATTGTAGTTCTTACTTTTCTCTAAAATAACACATAGAATTTTGTAAAAATGTTCATTGTGCCAAATCTTAATTTTTAAACAAAATGAAATCGAAACGAAACGAAAGCCCTGTGACCATTTGCTCGTACACATTTTGGGAGATATTTGTTCGGGTGCAGGCGGCACCCAGATAGAGAGGGAATGAAAGATCTTCATTTTAATTTCATACACACACACACATAGACCCACATACTACTTGTACATGGCTAGATGATGTTGTGTGTTTGGCTATGGGGTGTTTGAAACTTCCTTTTGTTTCCACACTTCCACATACACACAGATTCATCATATCCTAGTGTATAGTATCATAGTCTCGGCATTTTTGGAACACCAGCAGCCTGATTGGAAGATGTATTATATTTTGAGAAGAGAGGCCGAGAGGGAGAGCAAGAGACAGCAAGAAGAAAGAAAAAACAACAATTTTAATTAAACTCTTATCTCAAGCTGAAAATTGCACATAAAGTGCAATTTTAATTAAAATACAACAATGCTGTTGTGTTATGATATTTTTCCAAAAGATTTGAATGTTCCATTTGGAAAGTATTGAATGGTGTACGCATTGATGTATTGGCAGCTCAGAGAGAGTGGCTTTCAAATTAATGATTAGGTATGGAGTAGGTACAGAGAAAGTTAAAGTTTTGCTGGAGTAATTAATGTGCTTTGAAAGTTTCTTTTTGTTTACATTTCATTGTAGCATTCTTCAATGATAAGTCAACAATAACTAGAAAAAGTCAACAATTTAGAAATTGAGCTGGGGCAAAGCGTTTTTTTTTAAATTGATTTACTTTGTGAAGGTCGGCTCCCGGAAAGGTTATTGTGACTGAAAAACCCACGGTTTTAGCGTTCTCTGATGAAAGTAGTAGGGTTTGTGAAAGTCACATTAACTGCCTGTTTCCATAAAACAAATTTGTTCGTTCATTACAAATCGTCAATATTGGAAACGTTATAAAATGGATTTAGGACATTATTCAATTCGGGTTTTCAGACATCGACAAAGAATAGGCTCTCATTATTGTTAACAATTCATTTTATTGTGCCTTCAATTTTTTGACATTTTGTATCGAAGGAATAAAATTCGTTTTATGGAAACCGGCAGTAAAATTATACTTGAGGATTTTAATAAGCAAACATGCGGTCTGTCCCTGGCAACAGCTTGGTTTAAATCTGGTGCTGTCCTACCTATTTGTCCTAGATAAATAATTGCTGCAAATTATTGTCTTTACCCTCCCAGAGGTAGAAAAGTCATGGCCCCATTTAAAACCATTTAAGTTCCTGTTTAAGGTTTTGTTGCTTCGCTCATAGTTTTTGTCTGCTCAACAACTGGCACTGCCTCCTGCCAGCCTGCATCCATTGTATTTCTGTGACTCCTGTTAATTTAGTGTAACACAAAAGACATTTATTACCGACCATAAATCCGCCCACAACATTGGTCATAATACAAAACAGCAGCGGAGGGAAATTCGTTTTTTTTTCTTCCTCTTCTTTAAATAAAATGCAAAAAAGCAGTCATGTATTATTCCCACAGAGTGTTTTTCTGCAAATGTCCTGTCTAGTTTCGTTTCCACATTTCGTTGAGACAGACTCTGGCCATGGGTTTTTTTTTTCGTCTATTTTTTGCTCTGGTGTCTCCTGGGCTGTCGTCCCCTTTAACCTCGACATCCGTTTTCATTGTTTTTTTTTTCGTTTAATTTTTTTTGCTTTCTTTTTTTCGTTGTATTTTCCATTTGCATTTTTTTTGCCCCCTTGTCGGTGCAATTTTGTATTTGCATTCTTTGAATTGTACAACATTTCGGACTAATGTTGGTGGTATCAGTGACAAGCGACTGCGATGTGGTGGTGGTGGTGGCGTTGGCGGAGGTACGACGTCTGTGACTTTCCCAAAAACCATATTTGTTGTTTAACTAAAACTGACAGTAGTCGGCTGCCTGCTGCTTATTTGTATAAATGTCTCTGCTTGTGGCCCCTACTCGAAAATTTTAGTCACTTTGTTGTTGTGTTATTGCTTAAAGCTTTTTTTTTTTTTTTTTGGCAGACAGCAATTGTACATTTGGTTGGCCAAAAACTGTCTGTGCCATGTCATTTGTGGAAATGGCAAAAAAAAAATAGTAGCAGAAGAAGATGAAGGGGAAGAACGGGCGAGAATAGAATGTTGCATAGCATACAACAACACATTAAATGTTACTTAAACTGGGCATTAGAGCAATCAAAAAGTGGCTTGTCGGAATATTGTAATAAGGACAGTGAAAAAAAACAGGAAAATTGCATAATATTTAAATTATGAGGGAGTTATCAGAGGAAGCGATAGAAGACACAAATAAACTAAAATCCAGTTATGCAAAGAAAAAGAGAATAATTGAACAATTTAACATTCGACATGGTCGGGCACATTATATAACCTACATGCAAACTTCAACCACTTGGATGCTGTCGCTAAGTTCACCAGATTCGCTGAGACTGGATAAACTTCACATTGATGTTGGAATATTCTCAGTTAAGTGACGGTCGACTGTTGGCTGGAGCGAAATACAAGGTTGAAGTTACCTAATGCATGTCTGGCTTTATCTACTCTACCCTTAATGTTCTGGGATGACCCACCTGTTGTTGTAATGGTGCATTCCAGATACATAAAGGATTTTACGTCGTTTATGAGCTGGTTTTGGAGGAGGAATGACTGTCATTTTGGTCTTTCTTAAATAATTTGTTATTTCACTCTAGCCGACGTTTTTCAACCTTTTTATCTAAAAAAATTCGTGCAGGGTGTACCCCCCTCAAAAATGGAACATTGGTATTCTTTTAAGATGACATCTAAAAGTGTTTTGGCTCCAGCTTTGACCTCTCGTGAGCTGGACCATTTTGAAAAAGGCTCTATTTTTGAATAACTTTGTAAATTGTGAGAGATTCTGTTTCATTAACAACATATGCAATATGGGTATCATAATTTTTTTTAAGGGGCGGCCAACTGTGTGCGCAATCACATTACTTAATTTTACAATTATCTACTAAGTAATAGGTTTTTCTAAAGTTAAGCTAAGCCTGTATACTCCATGGCGATTTGATTAATCACAAGTCCTGGTTCAATAGCCTTCAATATTTCTAAAGTTAAGCTAAGCCTGTAATCACAAGTCCTGATTCAATAGCCTTCAATATTTCTAAAGTTAAGCTAAGCCTGTATACTCCATGGCGATTTCAATAATCACAAGTCCTGGTTCAATAGCCCTCAATATTCGTTGATGTCACCATTCTCTCTAAGCTCCCTCATAGTCTGACTATTTACCCATTACTTCTGATGCTCACTGATGCCCTTGGAAATATCAACAACTTCCTATACACCCCAATCCTTTTTAACCTATGAGTCTAAACCTATTTTTTTTACACTTAAGTACTAAACTCGCCTGTGAGGCTACTTTTTTAAAGAATTTTAATTTTTAAAATATTTTTTTTTTTTTTAAAAAGACTTATCTTGTTGATTACAATTATTATGAACGTACAGCAGTCGACTGAAATGATACGAAACCAAGAAAACATTGTTCGAGTCGAGTCACAGGCCGCGTTTAGTTTTCTCTATAGTTAAGGCAATTAGTAACTTTCATTGGCTTTTTCTCTACAGATCAACTCCTTGTAGAGAGCACATAAACCCATCTTTTCTTTCATAACCATTAACAACCCAATATAACCAAAGAAGAAACAATTTATTCCCGTAGTAATGCCCAACACTGTTGAAAATAAATAAAAAAATATTACAAAGCGAACTAAAAGAAAGGCGAGATGTTACCCAAGCAAAAGCAAGAAAATAAACCTATACAATTGCAGCTTCGTATTATAACCATTATCAACCGGCCCACTGCTAGAGCCGAGAATAACCGTCGAACACTTACACACCCACACAGTTACCGCTGTGCGATGGCTGTAGAAAGCCGCCAATACTATCAACCGCCATAGTGCCACCAATGTGACCGCACAATGCATATATCCCGACACACACACAAATACTCTTTCTATCTCTCTCTGTCAAATGTAAACCAATACAGTATTTAGTCTGTGTGTGTGTGTGTTTTTCAGGATTGTATGTCGGTCTGTAACGCAATAAATTTTCCATTAAATTTAATTTGCATGGTTTTAGGCGCAATCGGTTAAAATACCGGCTTTACTAAAGGGATTTTCCCCTATACATGTATTTGTATAGATGTACGTACGTACAGACATATACACGAGCGTGTATAATATTTATAAATATATTTACATCTACATACATACATATACGAAAATAATTGTTGTTTTTGTTTTAGCTCCAGCATTCCATATTTTATGCCGCACGGTAATAATTTTATTTGGCGTTATTTTGAACTTTACGTGTGTGGGTGTGTGGACCAGCATGATGGAGGCGAATGGGGGCACAGATATTACATGGATCGTTTAATGTGAATGGCGGTCTCAAAAGTCGGGGTAAGTAAATGTTAAATAAGAAAATTCTGGGAACAGTAATACGTATAAAGCTCAAGGCGACTGTAGTAGGAATTTGAAGTCGGCTTTAGGCTACTTAACAAAAAAGGCGGAGATATCCGTTTAGGCCACTTAGCTAAAAACGGTCTACCTGAATATTAAGGAGGACCCCTTTTGAGCGGACCTATAAAATCCCAAATTAGAATTTCCGTCAAAGCTTTGTCTTCAATTGATTTCTTAGTTCTGTTTTTTACCCATGCAATGCATGAATCTCATTTCATGAGGCATCATCTAGATTTTACGTATTTCATTGTGGCTATCCTGATTTGATAGCAGGAGTCTTTTGGGTTTTTTAGTAATTTTGTTTCTTCCAAAGAGCTTTTGCCAAACTTATCACATACACCTCGCAGTGGCGCCTAACGACTAGGAAGTATTTGTTTGAGGGCTGCTGCTGCGGTTGTTGTTGGGCATTTTAAACCGGAGGCAACCAAAACCAAAACAACAAAAAATATTTAATAAAAATATATTCATGTGGAAATAAAAAGATTAGAACGCTAATACCCCCATGAAGGTACAGAGGAAGGATATGCCAAAAAAACGAACTTTTACATTTTTAAAAAACTGCAGATTTTTTTTTTTTTTTGTAATATTGTTATTATTTCCCGACTATGAACATTGTTGCTATTGTTGCCACTGATTGTTTTGTCCAGATGAAAAAGACGGAAAACAAATGTGGCAAAATGTTGGATGGCCACTTTCTCTCTCTCCCGCCAGCATTGTTGTTATTGTTTTTCATAAAGGGGTTTATGGAGAATTATGAAAATTTAATTTTTACGAGTATTTTATTAAAATACATTCAATGTGTTTGTTGTTGCCGTCGGTTGCCGTTGGTTAAAAAGGCTCAAGGCTTCACTTTTTTTTTCAACTTTTTTTTTATTAAACCAAAAAAAAAAAGAAGGAATGCTATTTAAAATGCACAACACCCGCCTGAAATTGAAAGCTATATTATTATGAAAATGTTGGCGTTTCTTTCTTGTCCGCCCACTGAAGGGAAAAGTTATTAAATAAACATTAAACGGTGTTTGAAGATTAACATAGATAATTGTTAAAAGAAACGAAGAATTATGGAAATACAGGACGAAATGGTTTAATGCGACATGCAAATGACTTTTCAATTGTTGTGTGAAAAAGTCTACATTGCTGCCGCCAGCATGCGAAAATTAATTCCTCACTGTGATACATGTTTTTAATGAGAGTTTCGTTTTTAATGTGTGGACAAACAAGAGGAATACAAAATTAACAAACAACGCTTTTAAAAGGGGAATTCATGTTATTCCATTGTGATTCATTCTATTTGTGACACTTACTTATTTCTCTTAAAATGCTATGAAAGAGCAAGCCCCCCCGCCTGATTGCCAATGTTCGACATGTTTCATATTATTTCGCGCTTCTGCTACAAACTCCAACAAAGCTTACTTTTGTCGGTTCCCATACAGTACC
Organism: Hydrotaea cyrtoneurina; assembly: GCA_958296145.1. Classification (NCBI taxonomy): domain Eukaryota; kingdom Metazoa; phylum Arthropoda; class Insecta; order Diptera; family Muscidae; genus Hydrotaea; species Hydrotaea cyrtoneurina. The sequence continues at coordinate 86,810,381 of OY282514.1, forward strand.
CAGAAGAAACTTCTGCATAACAAAACATACATGTGATGCAATTAAAACCGTCTTTGTTGTTCTCTTTTCCCGGATTACCCGGTGAGTGTTGTGTTGACAGCTTTCAATGCCTACCTCATGTTAACACCACAACTTCCTTTTGCACTTCAAGAGCATTCCAACGACCTTCCCGGAAAAGCCTTGGGCCCACCGTAAATGATAAGTAAATAATTCCACCTCTTAAACATACTCAATGCCTTCAATGCATTAATTTGAAAAAAAAAAAAAGTATTTAAATAAATTTGTCTCAACCCACATGAGCCAAAGTGTAATTGAACAGGAAATTGAGAAAACGAAAAGAAAACAAAGAGTAAGAGGCAAAAAAAAAATTATGAAAAGTTTTATTAAAAAACAATATAATTAACAAGAACGACTCTTGAATGAATTAAAGCCATTTAAAGTATACCAACAAACAGAAAAAAAACGGGAACTTAAGCAAATAAACTTAAGGATTCAAATAACACCGAAGGGGAACAACGAAAAACAGCAACAACACAAAACGGAAACAGTTCGAAGCATCCGCCACACACGCACACACGAATTCTTGAAGTGCGTAAGTGTTGGTGAATGCATAACAGCGAAAAAAATTGAGAGTGTGAGGATGGGCAAACAATATTTAATACTCCCACAATGTTTGCAGACTTTATGAATACATGACTTAATGAAAAAAAAAAAAAAAAAAACAATTGTTACGGCAAAAATATCCTGTATAGTTATGAGAACAAAAACCCATTTTCAACGAGAGCTGTGAGTGTATGCCAGAGAATACGAAAAAAAAAAATGAAAATATTAATTGAATTTCCGCTTACATCCGGTGTTTTTTCTTCCTTCTTGACATAGTATCTGCCCCAGTGGCGAAAGTCTATTCAGTTTGGTTATGGGTTTGTGAGAACGACTGTAGTGCATCGCTGATCACTACAATTGGGAGATGCCAGAGTTATATAATGGGAGGTGTTTCATTAATGTTCATTGAAAAGCTTCAAATTGAAGATATTCACACATTTATATTCGTAGAGCAGAGAGTCTTCTTTATGTTTCTCCTTGGTTTCGTATAGTACAGGCATTTATTCTACCATTTATCCAATTCACCCCGATGGATTTCTCTAGACTTCCTTGACAGCCTTGGACAGCTGGCCAGTAGCTCGCGACAGTTGGTGGCGCTCGGATTTAGACTGACCTAAGTGCTCTGAAGTCGGTTGGAACTGCAGTATCCAAGGGGAAACCTTCTCATTTTCATATTAGACGAGTATAGTCGATATATGATCAAGGATTTTTGAGAATTTTCAGAAAAACTGCAGTCATTTCCATCCGATTTATCCCATTTGAAGGACATTTCACAGAGAGAATGCAAATGCATCACTGAGCTTCAGAAAGGGGAAGAGCCCAGCAGACCGGTAGCACAATATGTGTAGCATATTATGAGTCTTCTTTTAGAATCTAACCTCAAAGGACTAAATCAGTAAAATCGATCTTGTCCTGAACCAATTATAATGTTACTTTGAAGGGGCATTTGGAAAGAAGAATATTTGTTTAACACATTTTCCTTACGCACAGAAAAAAAAGACAACCAAAAAATTTCAATGAAAATATTTGTACAAGAATTTCATCACTTCTCAATGAAATTTTTCGTTAATATGCTAAAAAATTGGTCATATATTGAAAGAAAGTTTGATGAAATGTATCAACAAAACAATTCATCAATATTATTTGGATATTTTTAATGAATTTTTTTGTTGATTCCATTTATTCAATTTCGTTTTAATATTTGATACATTTTTAGCATATTTACGAAAAATGTTATCAAATGTTGAAAGAAATTTGATAAATTGAATTGACAAAAAATTTTATATTTTTTATGATTTGTATTTTGGTTATCTAATTTATAAAATTTCTTTTAATATTACATACATTTTTTCGTAAATATAATAATCAATTTAACAAATATTAAACCAAATTTAAAAAATTATAATATTTTTCGATCTATTTTATTAAATTTTGTTTCAATATTTAATAAAATTTTTCATAAATATGATAAAACAACAAAATTTGGTAATTGTTGATGAAAAAATGTAATGTAAAAATGTAAATTTTTTTGTATATATGAAACTTTCTTCATCAAAGATATTTTTGATAAACAGTATATTTATATAAAGGGTGTTTTTTATTGAGGTATAGAACTTCGAATTGAAATAAAACACAAGAAAATCGTTTTAATGTCCATCAATTTGGCTTTATTGGAAGGATAATTTTATGCCATTAATGTTTAAATATGACTTCGGGCATGTGGCCGCCGCGGCTGGCTCGAATAAAGCCAATTCTACAGGTCCAATTTTCAACCACTTGTTGGAACCACAACTCATCCACATTTATGCCATCCAATTCGGGAACAAAATAGTCGGTTATCATGGCTCTATACCGGTCTCCATTAACGGTAACTGACTCTCCAGCATTATTTCGGAAGAAGTATGGCCCAATGACTACACCAGCCCATAGAGCACACCAAACAGTCAGTTTTTGTGGATGTAATGGCATAAAATGGACGGAGCTTGCGGTGAACTTCGCGAACTGAACCATTACTTTCGAAATAAATTTGCACGATTTGCAAGCGTTGTTCTTTTGTCAACCTGTTCATGATGAAATGGCAAACCAAACTAAATATTCATCACTTGACAGCTGACAAAATGGCCGCCAGTTAAAAAAGTGATGCCAACTTAAAGTTCTATACCCCAATAAAAAACACCCTTTATAATATTTTCTTTAAGTTGACAAATTGTTTTATCACAGAATTTGCAATGAATTTTTTGTTTGAATTCGTGAATATTTTCATTGAATCGAAAAATTATTTTTTTCTGTGCGAGTTTAAAGACAAATCACAACGATATTCAGTCTATTTTATTATCCCAACCCCAACTCTGCGGATGTAAGCAGCAACAATGCCAGCTGAGAGAAGAGTTTGTGTGATCTTGCCTTAGGCACGTCGGCACTTCCCAGCTCCCACTACGCAACACTAACATCATTACCAGATCACTACCCTTGGCAAGCGTTCAGTACATCCCTACCCAACCGATTTATTCAGCTAGCGCCATCTACCATCCGTGAAGAAGCGATTATATATTCATGTCAAAGCCACTCGGGTTCGGTGGGTAGACGTTAGTTAAAATTTCCCTTAGTGGAGTTATTTACTGTTAGGACCTTTCTATAGCTAAAGATATCAAGGGGTTCAGATACTCATGGCCAAGGCCCTATAACGTACATCAGCGATTCGTTTAAGCCGAAAGTTACACTTTTAATTTCGGCTACTCTGCCAAAAAAAAGACCAAAAGACATGAAAAAATACTATAAATGAAAAATTGCAAGAAATCCTTAAAAGCTGCGTTCGTCGCTGTTCTGTTTTTTCCCTCACACTCTCATAAAGAAGACATGAACTGCAAATGAATGGCAAACACCAACAGAGCACACAGACAACCGGTAAGCGCGTGGGTTGAGTGGCTTGTTGGTGGGGGGAGCATGCGAAAGACAAGAGCAAACAACGTACAGGAATGAAAGAAAAATCGCATTATCAGCAAATATGTTGCGACGTTGATGAATGTATTAAAACGGAAGTAAAGCTAAAAGTAACAGTTTAGCCAACACACACCCACACTCAGTCATCTGCAGCCGGCTCTCGGGCTAAGGGGATGTCGACAAGAGGGAGGCAGTGCATGACCTGCCCCTGCAACAGGGCGCTGGCAGAACCGAAAAAGACTAGCAGACAATTTCCGCGAACCACCCACCAGCAAAAGTTTTGAAAAAAACGCACGATGAAAATAAATTCAACATAATATTTATAGCCCTTCAAGCTACACTTACAGCGCCGCTACGTTGGCAATCCGCCTCCTCCTCAGCCCTGCTTTCTAATCTTCAGCAACACCGCTCGTTTCCAGAAAGTGAAACTGGAGAAACTGCAACCATATCTCTTGTGTCCCACATCAAACTTGAACGATTTCTGGTGGAATTGCTCCAGCCATCATTGAAATATGTGATGGCGAATATTGTCTACGATTTCTCTTACAACTTCCGAATTCTCTTCATTGAGGCGGTGGCGGGGAAACGGCGACAGCAGGCGGCTCATCCATCGCAAAGAAAACAACATTTTAATTATATTAAAAGCATTTTAATGCATATCTCTTGTGTGTTACATCTAGTGGAGAAAAAGTGAAAATTATGTGCTTTCCAACAACAGCCATGCACAGGATGAGGACGCGGATAAGGACGAGAACGATGACGATGACGATGACGATGCTGCCGACATGGTAACATTGCGAATTAGTTCATGTTTAACATAATGTTTCCATTCGCAGCATCAAAAGGAAAAATGCGGAAATGGTTGAATGCATCACACAGACACAGACCGGGAATGTTTTTGTCTGTTGCAACTATGGCAGGTTTCACCAAATGACGGTTTTGCGCTATTACGAAACTTAACGCTTGGCAGAACGCTTCCCCCCTGCTCGTTCGTTATGCGTTGCTGAAAAGGAGTTGCACAGCAAAACTCTTAATAGAATTGACCCACATATTGTGTGCATCGACAAGTGCCGACAAAGTTTCAAGGACTTTTGAACACTCAATTGTTTCTCTTACCGATGGGTAAGGGAAAGGTAAAATACCACATTTATAATTAAATTCTGAAAATACAGTATCTCTAGTTTTAGTTAGGTCCTGATAATAAAATTCGTTTAACAAAATAAATTCCCGATTGCTGGGCATTTTTTACACTTACAGCAGCTCTCTGTTAACCACACATCGGTTGTGATGTTGCTATAAAATGTTAAGGAGCGCTGTTACTTATTAACAGTGTGAAGTTACATGCATATTTGGACAATGTTGTCCAGAGTTAACATAAAGTTCATTAAATGAATTAAGTCAATAGTGGAACGTTTGTGTGACAACAAACAGAAGAAGAAACATATGCGGAGTTGTCTCACACCAATAAACCAAGAGATTACTTTCTTACTCATAAAGAGTTGCTGGCATTTACGTGGTGGAAAGGTGCAGTTGAAAAATGTTTTTATGGTCTTACCAGGATGCCAACCTGGGTTTGCTGAGTGATAGTCCAATACACCATGTACTACACCATGATGACTGAAGATTAACGGAGTAGAAATTCACTCAACGAGCTAACACAAGTCTCAGGTACTGGCATTATCGGGTAACAAAGACGTGCAAGCTGAGAGTCTCTGGAAGTATTCAATTGAACCTGTTGTGATATGAACCCCTTTTGCATATGCATCTGGTAATCTTTCCACCTCAGACAGTTTCATCTACACACTGAAAAATATGTCTTTTTAAATGTTTACACACAAGTAAATCGCTTGTTTGAAGGTTGTATACAAAGCAAAGCTTATGCGCCTCGAAACAAAGTTTGTTTGGGTGCAAATATAACTCATTATTTATTACTAGTAAGTTGTAATGCGCCTATGGCGCCCGTTGAAATATGGAAAACAAATTTTGTTGAAAAAAACAAATTTTTGTGGAAAAAAAAAATTTTGTGAAAAAAAAAATTTTGTGGAAAAAAAAAAGTATTGTTGAAAAAAATTTTGTAAAAAAAAAAAATTTTTGTTAAAAAAAATTTTTTTAAAAAAATAATTTTTTGTTGAAAAAAAAATTCCGTAAAAAAAAATTTTTTGTAAAAAAAAAATTGGAAAAAAAAAATTTGGGGAAAACACAATTTCTGTACAAAAAAAAAATATTTTTTTTTTTAATATTATTATTTATAGAAAATTATAGAATGCCTATTTAAATTCCTACGTACTGCGTGACAGAGTCAGTGAATCAGTGTATCAGTGAATCAGTGTCGAGGGTAAATATATATTAAGATTATTCAGTATTTGAACGGAAGTATTAGCGTGTTTGGGGAAAAAGCACGCAATAAACCTATTAAATTCAACAAAGTGCAACATTTGCTTGAGAATAAGTGTGTAAGATGTTTTTGTAAGTTTCTTTTTGCCTCCTCGCTGTTTGGTATAATAACAATAACCGAGAGAATAAGATGAATTTATATAGATTCACAAATTGAAACAAAAATTAGAAGGAACACACAAATGTCTACGTATATATTTGATATTTATAACCCAGAAACATGTTAATGTTTGTGGTATGGAAAAATATCAGCCCGATTATGAATTCTCGCAGGGAGAGAATTCCTGGGGTATTTATTTTGTTTTTCGAGAATAATAACACCGTGTTACAAAAAATTTATTTTTTTCTGTCCTATGAACCAAATGCACATATTCGGAAAGAGGGGAAAAAAATAAAAATACACGTGTATCGGCGATTTTCATGTACACGCCAGAATTTTTTTTTTTTAGTTTGAAGTATAAGGCTCGTAGTGGACTGTGTGAAAGCCTTTGGACCAATTTTTAACCCTTTTTCAGTGATCCAATCGAGCTGATTTTTGTCAGGCAGACTCGTGGAAATGTCCGTAACACGTGAAATTTTTTAAAAAAATTTTTTATCAATTCTCAGATTTTCTCTTAGCATAACTTGAAGAGACTACAAATTTTTAAACTACTTAAGCGTTACGAAAAAAAATGTTTTTTTGAACTGAAACCCTAAAAAAAACGATAACCATTAAAAAAAAAAAAATTAGGAAAATCTGAGAATTGATAAAAATCTATTTTTTTAAATATTCGACGTGATACAGACATTTCCACGAGTCTGCCTGCCAAAAATCAGCTCGATTGGATCACTGAAAAAGGGTTAAAAAATCGGTTGAAAGGCTTTCACACAGGCCACTAAGAGCTTCATACTTCAAACTTAAAAAAAAAAATTCTGGCGTGTACATGAAAATCGCCGATACACGTGTATTTTCATTTTTTATCCCCTTTCCGAAAAAGTAAATTTGGTTCATAGGACAGAATGTGTGTAACACGGTGTTATCAGCCGAAGAACCTGTTAAGTCCCATCCTATCCAAGATCTTCTAATTCTGAATATGTTGGGACTTAAAATGAAACCTAATTGGAATTTAAGTAAACACTCGGTTGGGGTCGGGCTCGGCTATTTGCAAATATTATGTGGCACCTAGATTCTTCATTATAAATTACTCCAACAAATGCCTGCCGCCTCTCTATTTAAATATTTTCAATAAAATCCAAGTAAATGTTTGCTTTACCCTAGACACTGCATAAATCTCCTCTGACCTTTGACACTGAACACTTATTAAGAAATCTTTAAATATCCTTTTTTGTGTGTGTGTGTGTGTTTTGGGCCCAAAAGGAAATACAAGATACAAAACTATGAAGAGTAGAAAGCGCACGTTAACATGCACTACATCGAAGGACGACAAGACAAAAGGCCAATATTACAATGATACTCAATGAAAAGAAGACAACAACAATCAACAAAAAAAAAACGTAAAAAAGACATGAAGAGGAAAAATTACATAAAACTTAAAGAAGGAAGAAGAAAAGCCAACCACTATAGAAATACTATAAATTCGATTGTAATATTTCTAAAAGGAGGCACAGTCCTGTTAAACCGTAAAGGGGGGGGGGGGGGGGGGGGGTGAGGAAAAACAACAAAAGGACCAGAGAGCAGCCGAGTGTTAGCTTGAATAAGAAACAAATAAAAACACATGACCTATAACACTTCAAAAATCAACAATCCATAAATGTTTCATTCCAACAGGTTACAACTATGAGAGCAGAGAAACAACATAAAAGATTCTAGTAGAGCAAGCTTAAATGCTGAAAGAGCGAGAGTGAGAGAGAGATATTTAGATAAATTAGAACACCAGCATCCATGGACCACAGGGATTACTCAAAGCGAGAGAGAGAGCGAGTGGAAGAAAGAGAGCTCATGCGCCTAGGCGGAATGAATGGCATTTGTGTTATGTGGCCGAATTCTTTGTCAAGCTGAAAGATACTTTTAGTACAAAGGCTTTCTCACAGCATTAGACGCTCTCTGCTCGCCCGTTTATCTTTCGCTCTCTCTCTCTCCCTCTCTCTTTTGAATTGAGCTTCGTGTTGACGTCTGATTGTATAATATTGTGTATGTTATGTTTATGACCGAAAATGAGCAGAAATCAGTTTGTTTGATAACGTAGAACAAGTCTTATAGCGCCGAGCATATAAACGCTAATAAAGAAACCTTGAAAATCGCAACACGGCCTAGCACAACAACAACGAAAATCGGCGAATAATGTAAAAAAAAAAAAAAATTCTGCCAGAAAAAAGAATGCAAAAGAAAAAACAATAGAAAAACGGGCGTAGTCACTCAATGCTAATAGTTAATAATAACGCAATCATATAGAGATTAAAATAAAGTTTCAATTGAAAAGAAATTTCCTCGGCGACAGAGCGGTTTAAGTTGGCTCTGTTCGTTTGGCCCCAATTTTAACCTGATTTGTATCCGGATCATTGCTGTCGTGCGAGTGCGTGCCTGTGTGTGTATGTGTATTTCCGATTGAATTTGGTGTTGGCCATTTCACCGAGAACGTTCAAAATTTATAACTGTGTGTCCACATGTGGTTTTAATGGTTTTGTGGTCATTGCGGTTGCAGTGGTAATGGTCAATTTACGTTTCCGCCCGTTATGAGTGTTCGTGTTCGTCTGTCGCACTCTTCTGCATAGTTTTTGGGTTATTCCCCAGTTTCAGTCTCCCGCCGTTCAATCGCTACAATCGTGTGTGTCCGTGTGTGTGTGTGTTAGTATCGTGTATGTGTAAAAGGTATATAAAAGTGCCAGGCTATGATTTTATGTTGGCCTACCACCGATAAAGCGTCATAAGCATTGTTTTTGCCGATTAAAGTTTATTTCTTTCTTTTTTTAAATTGAAATTGCAAAAAAATATTTAAAGGCAGTTAACAAAAAAATGTACTCAATTAAATCAACAACAGTTTGAAAATGCCATGATCCACATGCCTGTAGCTGGTAAGTTGGTAGTCTTCTCATGTTCCCCTCAAACATTTCGCAATGTGTTTATGAGAGACAATCTAGCGGGCTAGAGGTCCTGAGTCAGATGTGATTTTTTTTTTATCAAAAAGAGGACTGCTAGGGGTTTTTGTGCGAACGTTGCGCTGATTTTCCAGGAACGGCTTAGTGACATCTGAAGTTGGCCGTCATACAAATACTCCTTCAAACAAAGTTCAGCCGTAAATTATAGATGTATCTTTCTTTTATAGAATTCTTCTACAAAAATTCAATGTTACTTTCGTAGAAAATCCTTATTTGCCCTCTCAGCAGAAAGTTCGCCTCTGACTTAGGACGTTTGGCCACTAGATTGTCTGCCCTCTACATAGTCTTGGTGTGTGTATTTCTATATATTTGAAAATATGTCGCTCCTTACATACAAAAGCACCACAAGTCAAAATAATCAAATTATACAGGAGCGTCATTTTTAAAAATAATTTTAATTATTTTATGATTTTTGTAAAAACTATGTGTTTTCGTTTCGGGTGTTTTCGATCATAAAATGACGGCTGTTTTAGCGAAACATGAAAGTTTCATCGATTAAGAAGCATTTTATGCAAAAAAAAAATGTGTGACTTGTATTTAAGGAGCGATGTATCAGAAGTAACTGTTCAATATCTCAAAAAGTCTTGTAAACCCAGCAAATTTATTTATTTAGATTTTTTTTTGAATTCTTAACATTTAGCATAAAATGTGGGGGGGATAGAAATTGGTAAAACTTTCAGGCCGAATCTAGATTGATTAATAGTCCACAAAGAAATCACAAATTTAGACAGAAAAATACGAACGCCATTCGTTCTTTAGCCGATACGGTTGTGTATAAAACAAAATGAATGGAAATGAATTCCATGACAGATCCAGTAGAGTGGTGTAAGCGCAAAATGTCCTAAATTAATAAAAATCCAATACAAAAAATCTTTGATAAATGTGATTCCTTGTCTTTTGTGTTATCATTTGAAGGAAATTTATTTTATGATCATCAAATAAAAAGCCCAACTCGATCAAAAAATATCCAATCTTGATGGCTTCATTTAGAAAAATGGCGTAACTCGCATTTTTGTAACTTTACAGGAGATGGTAACCAGTTTATAACATTTGAAGAACTTCAGACATAAACAAAATTTTAAATAAAAATGCGCAACAAATTTAATTCTGAAACTAATTTTTTTTTTTGGATTTTGGTTACACCCTTTTGCAAAAGGTCAATAAATCCGGAATTTTTTTGATCACAAGGCCTGACATTTTTGTGGGACGTGTATTTGACAATGGTCTACCAAAATATGTGAAGAAAATCGATTTACGCTCTTTCTAAATCAATGGAAGAACAAAAATCTCACATCTCATCGATGGACAGCAGATATCATTCGAATCGATATTCACGAAACCAGCGGGAGTTCTATGAAAAATACTCCAAATGCTCTTAGAATTTTTTTAGGAATAATTTATAATTTTTTTAGACAAAAAATGTCCAATAATCGCAGATTCTGGAAGTTTTGTTTTTGATTTTTGTTATTACGTTTGGTTGGGAGTTGGTTGTAACTCGAATGAAGTCGACTACGATTTGGGAATAAACTCATTGTTTTGTGGAAATTCTATATTCAGTGGCCATGGAAATATTGAAATTAATAAATCAAAGACCTTTTTGAAACCAACAATCGCATATAATTGGAAATTAACCCAAATACATTTTAAGACTGAGACTCAAGGCTCAGCTGCAACTGAAACTGATATGCCTTCAATTAATAAGTGCAATTCCGAAAGCAACAATAGTTACTCAACATTTCTCAGGCTTAAAATCTAAAAAGATTGGTAAATGATCCCGTACAGTCACATACCTATATTACCTCATAACAAATTATATCTAATTGTGTAAATCCGCATCACTCCAGTGACCCTTGACATACTGCCTTACTCAAATTGTTGACCTTTACCCCTTACTAAAAAAATAACAGAATTGGGCTCTAGCCAGACATGTGCACAGAAAATTCTATCCACATTTTATTAGTCTATAAATATCACACCCTTGGGATTTGAAAGGAAATTCTGTTGTTTAAACAACACATATTATTCTGTTTTGTTTTGAAATTTATGTTGGTCATTGTCTCCTTATGCTGCAGGGTCATTCAAAACACAGCCACAGCCAACAATTCGACTTCCTTTGCAGCAAAGAATTCAACTTCCTAAAGTGAAACGTACGTAGCACCTACATTAATTATATTTTATTTATCTGTTGTTTATTTATTAGTAGCATATTTTTGGGAACTAAACACATTTTATAGTCAAACATTAGTTTCTCGGAATTTAAACAATTCCACAGAAAGACAACATTTTTTATATGGTTTAAGGAAAAGCAAGGCAACAACCTAAATTTGCAAATTGCTGTTGGACCATTTAATAGATTTTTATAGGAGATGGCCACAAATCATTTTTTATAATTTTTCAAAGTTGTTTTATTTCTCTTGATCGATATTCTTTATACAGTTTTGTTGTTTGCAAAAATAGAAATTTTAAAAAAAACGCTTCAAGCATTGTAGTTGCTTTTATTGCAGGCAAGTTAAATGGATCCATTTCGGAAGCAGCCACACTGGGTTATCGGTACCCATTTGCAATGATTTCTGCTGCAATTGTTTTTTTTATTTTTTTTAAATTTATCTTATTTCCCCTTTATTTCTCCTTTTAAGAATCCTTTTTTAGGAAATACTTTTTTGAATGTCTGCTGGAAATGTTGTACAGATATAATTATTTTATATTTCCCCTTAGACGATTCCATGGTGCCGTTTTGTTTCCTTGCCCACAATTGTACTTTTTTTTGTGTGTGTGTGTTCAAAGACTTCTTCTAAATTCTTATTCTTATTGTATGTTTTGTTGGCAGACATATTTAATATTCCATTGTCGTCCCATTAATCGGCCGACACTAAGTAAATTATGCAGTCGCAAATTAAATCTTTTTCATCCTAAAAGTGTGCCATACATAAACCACTTAATTTCTGTGTAACCCGGGACAGCGACGAGCAACTTTACACAACAATTTGTGATTTTCATAATTTCTTATTACACACACCCACACACACATAAGAAAAAGGAAACAAATCGTTTGAAGAACCAGAAGCAACAACTAACGCCCAAAAGTATGCAAACCATACCTTTGAAGCAATAAGGGAGAAATAAAGGGAATCCTGTCGGTGCTTCTACAATAAATAAAAATCTAGAAGAAATTCATTTAAGTAGAATTTAAATTTGTTCAACAAAATGATTAACATCGAAAGAGCTTTTGTTGTTATTCTTCTTTATGTCCGGCAATGACGTCAGTCGAGGAATGCCTATTACTGGGACCACAAAAAAAAAAAACAGTTATAGAACAGAATATAGTTTTGTTTCCAGACCGCAAACAATACCATCCCAATTTCTTATTTTCCCCCATCAAACATTTCCACAACGACTGCACTGAAGTGATTTTGTGGGTAACAATTTAAATTTTCTAAAAGAAAAAAAAATGCTGCCGACTAAGACAGCCGGCCATACGTAAATATTTGCCTGTGTACATGAAAGTGTGTGAAAGTTTCAAAAATTGGCCTGGAATAAATTATTAAAATAATAAAAAAAAAATCTTGTCTATCTAGCAAAAAATTGTCTGCCTGATGGTGACCTTCAGCAAAGGGAAATTGTTTAAAAAGTTATAGTCCAAGTCATGATATGAAATATGTCGAAACATTTGTAAATGGAAAATGTCTGCCAGACGAAGCCATTACTATTTGGCGTCATATTTGCTTTTAAAGTGTTACTTGTGTGTAGACAACATTTTAGGAAACTGTTGCCACAAGCGATTTGCCGCGATTTTTTAAATTTCAAAGAGACTTTCAATAGGCCGAGTCTTCAACAGGAGACTTCCAGTAGGCTGGGCCTTTAACATGAGACTTCCAATAGGCAGGGCATTCAACAGAAGACTTCCAATAGGCAGGGCATTCAACAGCAGACTTCCAATAGGCAGGGCATTCAACAGAAGACTTCCAATGGGCCTTCAACAGGAGCCTTCCAACAGGCAGGGCATTCAACAGAAGACTTCCAATATGCTGGGCCTTCAACAGGAGACTTCCAATTGGCAGGGCATTCAACAGAAGACTTTCAATAGGCTGGGCCTTCAACAGGAGACTTCCAATAGGCAGAGCCTTCCACAGAAGACTTCCACTAGTCAGGGCCTTCAACAGAAGACTTCCAGTAGGCTGGGCCTTCACCATGAGACTTTCAATAGGCAGGGCACGAAATGGATAACCCTATATAAATCGTGTAACAATATTACTACAGCCAAAGCAATCTTTCCCAAATTCTGTATTTAAAAGTGTTTTGTCTAGGTAAAGTTTTCAAATCACGCCCCTTCTGGTACCTCCCATACAACTATACCATTTCATCCACTTTGAAAATTGGATTTCAATCTTTAATTTGTCTCTTTGTTATGGAACATTATCGTATACTAACATAATTACATATTTACACTTTTTTTTCTAATTTTTCATTTCCATAAAAAATGCGAATAGCTCTAACTATCGAACAGTGAATCTAACTGAACAAAAAAATAGCTTTTAATTTGACCCTAAATTGATTTCACTAAATGTTCGCAAAAAAAAAAACAGCATTGAATCTAGTTTCACTCTCAAGTACAGCCTTTGGCAAATATGTTTATTGTGATGAGTTTCGTTTTGTTTTTATTCGCCTTTGATTGCATTTAATTTAATTTAGCACAACAATGAAAATTATTGTAAAAATATTAATAATATTTAAAAAAAAAAACATATGGGTTAAATAATAAACACAAAGAACAATGTGCTTAATTGCGAATGCAAAGAAAAACTTGTAAATCGATTTTACAGATTTTTTTTGTTTCCATCAGATAGAAATTATTTGGAAATGCTGTACATTTGAAGTGTCAACACTGGCAGACTTTAATTGGCTGGAATTTCCCAGGTATGAGGTTACGCTAGAACGACTAAAGTAGTTTCTCCTTGCAGAATTTGGGACTATTTTTTGAATATTTGGACGTGACTATGAAGATTCGGAAATAAAGGCTTTTTCAATAGATGTTACAGACAGAAAGTATAACTTTTATTATAAGTGAGTGGGAGGCTATGCTTTCTTCACTTACAGTGGAACACATTAAATGGCCCATTCACATCAAAGCACACAACTATAAATTAGCTAAACAGCCTTAAGGATGGCGAAAGGGATTAACCCATATTTTTCAAAATTAAAAAGGTGAAGTTTCATTGAAAATCGTTCATCCCTAAAACAAATCTTCAAGACACCCATAATGTAGACAAAAGAAGTTCGCTAATAACAAAGAGAGTTCCTTTTTTTTGTGGCAGTTGAAAGTTTAAAAGAAGCTCTAGTTTAAGTTTAAATTAATATTCAAAAAAGAACAGCAAAGCAAACTAACCGAAAAAGAATATTAATTACAGCCTATCCTAAGGCTGAAGTTTTCAATTACCAGTGGACACCCGAAAAAATCACAGCCTATTACAAGGGTGTGGGGGGGGGGGGGGTACGCAAAGTTTTCAAGTTAAGTCAATGAAGATAAAGAAGACGAACAACCAAAAGGCTGGAAAAATAATAATTTAAAAGAGTTAACTTCCTTTTCAGTTGAAATGAAGCAATATCTGTGTAGCCTACTTTAAGGGGTGTGTAGCCTCACTTGTCTTCTTCTTTTCGGTTGGCGTAAGAACTCTATTTTTAGTAATGCTGCCACAGCATTTCGTGACACCCTTTGACATTTTCTCATTTTTCGTTAAACATTAATTAAAAAAAAAAAAAAAAAAACGAAAAAAATCTTAACACTTATTTTCGTGCCTTTGCTTTGTTGGCAAACACGCTCGGTTGACTGGTGCCTGGTCTGAACTTTTGTAACCTTAATTTTCCACTCATTAACTTGGGTTTTTTTCTCCACAGTTTCTTCTGTCTCCTTCTGCTGTTGTTGTTCGGTTGCCAACCGAGCAGCCAGCCAACCCTAACATTTCTTAACACAATTTCCTGGTATTTTGACAACATTTTGTTAATTTTAAATATATTTCCATGCTACGACATAAACACATTTCAAGTGTTTTTCGCCATTTCATGTTAACAAAACACCTAGCGCTGTCGACAAAAAAAAAAAACGAAAAAGAGGAGAAACAGTGCAGAGGAAAAATTTAAGAATATCCTTGTACGCCACGTGTTTTATGTAATTAACACACTTGAGAGCACTTTAACACTTAAAACAATATTTGTTCGTGTACGTGTATGTGTGCCTGTATATAAATATAATGATATATACACACACACACACACAGCCATAGAAGAGCAAATTGCCAACATTTACGATGAACGAAAAAAAAATACGATTTTCGGTAACGAACCCAAGGGAAGAAGACAGAAAAACTGAATAAGAAGAAAATCACTTTGGCAACTGATGCGTCACCTACGAAAGAAAACATTCATAAACGAAGGACCGCATACGTTGTGAGTGTGCGTTTATGTGAGTGTCTGTACATTGAAGGACCTGCCAGCGTGCGTGTCGACACAGCAGCCTACACATGTGTATGTTAATTTATATTTTACCATAAAATTGGCTCGTTTTCCAAAGATTTCGTTTTATTTTCGCATAGAAAAAAAAACACAGAAAACACATAAGCAGCAAAATTGCATAGAACTGAAAACAGACTGTAAAACAAAATTTTTATTACGGTTTCAATTATCCTCAAGATTACCCACCACCGCCGCCATATGGAGGCGGTGGTAGGTCGTCATTGAAACTGTGCTGGCACTTACATATGTGGTGCGCGGTACTTTGGTAGATCAAATTTCAAGGTTGAGAGAAAGATTCCCACAGGCAGGCATTGCATAATAACGTGTGATATATTGGCCGTTTCTTTAAATGTCTAAGAATCAGGCATAGAATTGTGTTATTTCATCCAAAAAGTAGGCAACACATATTCCTCTGAATTTGCGCCTAGATGTAGGCAATCATTTGTAGTTGCAGACGAATATGATGATACAAATATCACAGTAATGGGAATTTAAAACGATATACAGTGTACGTTTTCGTTGCGGACAGATATGGGGAATCATCCAACAAAACTGTTCACTGAATTGTAACGAATTCAAGAACTGGAAGTTGAATAAGTTAATTTTTTAAAAAAAATGTTTTTTTTTTTGTAATAATGTATGAACCGCCACATATTAGAACAATAAATGCTGCAGAAATCATTGCAAATTGGGTAGCTTGGCACAAACATGAAGCCGTTTTTAAAAATATTTCTATTTTGCAAAAAATATAATTCAATAAATGAACTCGACTAACAAATGTATTTTAAAAATATTTTAATTTGCAAAAATAGAATTAAGAAAAAATTGTTGTTATTGCATTTTTTTTTTATAAATTTTTGCGATGTCTTCTATTGAAGACACTGCTGGTCAAAATTCCAAAATAAACAAAGTTAATACAAGAATTTCTCATATTTGGTTTGGCCATTATATTCAAATGATTCAGAAAGAAAAGTCGAAGTTTTCACTCAAAACTCATATCTCATGCTACGCATACATTCTCATTTATTGACGGCATTCCAAGCACTTCAACGTTATCACAACAGCTGATACAAAATTGTATGCCGTCAAGGTCGCTTTGGCAATTAGGCAAGCCCGCCCAAAGTGCAACCGTTTCATTAGGACTGACGGGGGAAAGTTGTTTAGGGTGACTAATAGAGTTTCTGTTAAAGGCAGTCAGATACAAAAAAAATTTCTATTAATTGTCATTCATATAATTCACGAAAACCTAGCCGAGTTAAGTACAGCTGTGTTAAAAATTAAAGATAATTAGAAAAAATTACAAAAATCCAAGGCATACTTTTAGTTTAAAAAACAATAAAAAAAAATTACAAAACTCCAAAGCATACTTTTAGTTGTTAATTTCGAAAAAACGTTTGTGGTATTTTTCCCTGCAATACCCTAAAAGTGTTGAGATATTTGCGATTAAGTACAGCCTTTTTTAAAAATTAAAATTAAATAGAAAAAATTACAAAAATCCCAAGCATAATTTTAGTACTAAAAAAATAATACTTTTAGTTTAAAAAAAAAAATAAAAAATTATAATTTTGTTTATATTGCGCATACAAAAATTTCTTATTTCATATTAAAAATTTTCACTTTTTTCAGATTTTTTATGTTTGAAAAAAAAAAAAAAATTGATTCCTTCACATTGTCCAACTGTATCTTATAATCTTTTTTTACTTTTATTTTTATGATAATGTTTGTTTTCTTATCTTCATTATGACGTCATCCTTTTATGTACTAAATGTACATATTTGAAGAAATATCGATTTTGAAAAAAAAAAACAGAAACCAATCGATTTGCGCAAGCTAGCGATTTTTTCTCAGTTTTCTTGATTTCCCGTAGATTTGATAGAGTAGATAGATTTGGTTTTTGCTTTACGGTTTGTTGATTTTTTTCCTCATATTCAAAGAATTGGACTTGGTGGACATGTGATTTCAACAAGACTCTGCCACACTGTAATTTAATTATGGGGTTTTCGAGTATCTCGAAGATGAAAGGGCAAAACAATTTCCAAATGTTTTTTCTGGATCCCACCAGTATCCCAAATTTCCAAATAATGAAGCCTGTATTTTAGGGACATCTACGCAGTCAAACAGAATTGAATCAGGGGGAAGATTTGTACGTCACCTGTACTTTTTGTTCACAATTTTGCCGACTCACAAACACTTTTGTGACCCTTGACTTTACGTTACATCCCATGGAATGGGATTATTCCATTGATTCACGAAATCAGTCGACAAAACTTTTCTGAGGCTACATACGAAAGTATTTAAACGATTTTAGCTGCTGCTTTGCCAAAATTTCATATAGATTTTCCAACTGTTGTTGCCTACCTTAAGGCTTAAATATATCTCACCGTAACGAGTAGTATATTTTCCGGATGTTTTAATTAAAACTTTCGCTCCCCTTTAACAATGATTCCCATAACTCTACCCAGACTCTTTTAAAAGCAATACTTTCAGCGCAGAAATATATGTGAGCTGCTCCCTCCGTCCGTTAGTCCCTCTGATGTCTGTAACAATATATCCTTAAAAATTATAAGGATAACATTAAATAAGACTCCATGCTAGCATTTTTCAGGACATCAACATATACATATGTACAAAAAATAAAAATAAACAGAAAAAAAATAATGTGATACTGATGTATTTCATCCTTTAAAACTTAACCCATTTTTATGGTACTGCCAGCAAAGGATAAGTATGTGCGTGTGTGTGTGTTTGCGTTGTATACTTTCGCAAAAACTCCCCTGTGGGAGTTGTGTATTTTCTGTTGTTGCTTTTACACCATAGAGTAGTGTATGTGTTGGTAATGGTACCCTTTTTCAAGCTCGTTACTACAATTTAATTTAAAAGTTTTTCTTTCGCTTCTTTGCTTACTCACACAGTCTGTCATCCATTCAAAAACAAAAATTATAACATAGACGAATGTAGGTGCAACCAGAAGAACACATACACGCGGACACACACACAACGACACAAATGCATACTTCTTCTACCGCATACGAATGCAGAGACACAAACGCGTAAAGTCACACACGTTTGCCAGTGTTTTTAAGAATATCACGTTGTAGTCGTACAAAAGTTTCCATGCGCGGGGTTTAGTATGATCATTTGGAAAATAATGACAACGGCATCGGCATCGTTGACGGATAATCAACCATTCTTTATTCTTTTTTATTTACTTACTATTGTATTGTAAATACAAAGTACATTTATATTCTAAATTTGGGTAATCCGGGTGACACAGACCATATGGCGATCGATAGACCAAAGCCTCTGGTGGAAATTCAACCCAAAACCCCCTCGCTACCAACTCGCCAGCGAAGGCTTATCAACCATTCTTATGGATGTTAAACATGTAGATCCAAATCTGTGCTTAACATTTTTCCATCACCTGCATATCGAAGGTTTCCAAACTGCTAAACTGTCAGCTTTCCAAAACTGTTCTCCATTCTAAAAATTGTAAAATATAAAAAAACAAAATTATATTTAAATTTTTTTTAAAGAAAAAAAAAATTTATTAGAGAAAACAAATTTTTAAAGAAAAAATATTCCAAAAAAAAATTTTTTTTAAAGAAATTTTTTTACAGAAAGAAAAGATTTTTATTAGAGAAAAAAAAATATTTTCTAAAAAAAAAATTTTTTTTTTTGAGAAGTGTATTATTTTTTTTGTATAAATAATATAAAATTGACAATGGTTAAAATGTTTGCATTTGCTCAAAAGAATTTTTTTTTGTATTTTTTTTTTGCATTTGCTCAAAAGAAGTTTTTTTTAAGAACATTTTTTTTTAAAAATATTTTGAAGAAAAAAAACATTTTTTTTTATAGAACATTCTTTTTTTTAGTGGCAATACCATTTGCATTTGATTCATCGTTATGCAATTTCTGGAAGTTTGAGTACGGACACTTATATAAGGGGCGACGGATCGAATTTTTGGAGTGGCTTAGGCCACGCCCTCAATTTTTTATGTTTCATTTGTATATACTTATGCAATTTCCTGAATTTGTTTACCCACTTGAAATTTTAGTTCTTGGGGGTTTTTACATTTTCTTTTGAAACCCCTTGATAAATAATATTTCTGCATTTGCTGCAAAAAAAAAAATTTTTTTCTTTATTTAAATTTTTTTTAAAGAAAAAAATTTTATTAAAGGAAAATTTTTTTTTAAAAAAATATTTTCTATAAAAAAAATTTCTATAAAAATTTAAAAATTTCTATAAAAATTTAAAATTTTCTATAAAAAAAACTTTTTTAAAGAAAAAAAATTTTTTTTTTTAAGAAAATTTTTTTTCTATAAAAAAAAATGTTTAAAGAAAAAATAATTTTTTTTAAGAAAAATTGTTTCTGAATTTTTTTTTTATAGAACACTTTTTTTTTAGTGGCTATACCATTTGCATTTGATTCATCGTTATGCAATTTCTGGAAGTTTGAGTACCGACACTTATATAAGGGGCGGCGGATCGAATTTTTGGAGTGGCTTAGGCCACGCCCTCAATTTTTTATATTTCATTTGTTTATACTTATGCGATTTCCTGAAGTTTGTGTACCCACTTGAATTTTTAGGTTTTGGGGGTTTGGGAGCATTTTCCCACTTTCTCATATCGATTTTCGTGATTTCTGGGGGATTTTGAGGAGGAGGAATAGGGTGTCCCAAAAAAAACAAAAATTTCGATTTTCATTGGTGCTCACGCGTTTTTTGATAGATTTTAGGGTAAGGAAATTTTGAATTTTGTTTAAACATTTTTTGGAAGTGGTTTAGAGGTCGCACAAATTGGGTTTTTGTCAAAAAACGTGGTTCCCTGCCATATTTTAAAAATAATTTAAGATTTTGTCATTAAATAATTTTTTTTTAGATCTTAAGTTAACAGTTCGTAAGAAAAACGTCCAATCTTTCATTTTATGTTCAAAAACCGCCAGGTTTGTCAGCGATTTTTTCCATATGGCAGATTAAACTAAAATTTTTTTGTTTTTTTTCAAAAACATTGACTTTAACGATTTATAACTTTTAAAATTTCTATTAAAGTTACAAAAACTAATGATGCAGTTTAAAAGATAAATAAATTCTAAACAATTTTCATATAAAAAATGTTTAATTGGTCGTTACTAACCCAGAGTTATCTACATTTGTCGAATTCAATCCATTGCATGAAAATATAATACTAACCTTTAGGCTCCCAACAAATCATAACCAAGAAAAACAGAAAACACAATACTTTAGTTGTTTAAAAGTTATTTATTGCGACTCTTTCGATGCTGCTCTATGCCCTGCAATAAATTTTGAAAATATGTTTCAGAAGTTGTCAAATTTGCGTAACTGCTTGCCAAGGCCACACCACGTTCGGCGCCGATTGATCGCTCCTGGAGTGACAGTGTTGCAAGCGCTGCATTAAAAACGTTTTTGCGGCATCAGTGGTACTTATCGGAGAAATTGGCGAACGTATAGACAGCAATACATTACGTTTAATGGTAAAAAATCTACTTCGTCCAACTATAGACAAGGAATCAGTAAAGGCCAATTTGAAAGAAGAATTGCTTGAAAATGCAGAAATTTACACATTTATTTCTGAAGCTAGCCTTAACTTTTTTAAAGCCTGCGATATTTCGACAGCATTTTTACAACTAGATCCAGAAAAATGGGAAACCAACGAACACTTTCTCCATGGAAGAAACAAAATTCAACAATTGTATGTGGTAAACGACGGCGCCGAACGTGGTGTGGCCTTGGCAAGCAGTTACGCAAATTTGACAACTTCTGAAACAGATTTTCAAAATTTATTGCAGGGCATAGAGCAGCATCGAAAGAGTCGCAATAAATAACTTTTAAACAACTAAAGTATTGTGTTTTCTGTTTTTCTTGGTTATGATTTGTTGGGAGCCTAAAGGTTAGTATTATATTTTCATGCAATGGATTGAATTCGACAAATGTAGATAACTCTGGGTTAGTAACGACTAATTAAACATTTTTTATATGAAAATTGTTTAGAATTTATTTATCTTTTAAACTGCATCATTAGTTTTTGTAACTTTAATAGAAATTTTAAAAGTTATAAATCGTTAAAGTCAATGTTTTTGAAAAAAAACCAAAAAAATTTAGTTTAATCTGCCATATGGAAAAAATCGCTGACACACCTGGCGGTTTTTGAACATAAAATGAAAGATTGGATGTTTTTCTTACGAACTGTTAACTTAAGATCTAAAAAAAAATTATTTAATGACAAAATCTTAAATTATTTTTAAAATATG
Source organism: Hydrotaea cyrtoneurina (assembly GCA_958296145.1). Lineage (NCBI taxonomy): Eukaryota > Metazoa > Arthropoda > Insecta > Diptera > Muscidae > Hydrotaea > Hydrotaea cyrtoneurina. Next base: position 86,832,190 of record OY282514.1, read on the forward strand.
GCAAGGAACCACGTTTTTTGACAAAAACCCAATTTGTGCGACCTCTAAACCACTTCCAAAAAATTTTTAAACAAAATTCAAAATTTCCTTACCCTAAAATCTATCAAAAAACGCGTGAGCAAAAAAAATTTTTTCTTTTTGGGACACCCTAAGGAGGAATGGTTATCCACAGACCTCATTGACTACCTACAGTAGTGGTTATCAAGGAATATTTTTTCAGAATTATGATAAACTCCTAATCGCAATTGTCAAAATGGATGGTTATCCAAAAGTTGCCAGCGTTAACTTTTGGATAGTTTTAGAGATTCAATAGGACACATTTCCAACAAATATATTTTTTTTTATTAATTAACCTGTAAACATTTTATTACAGTTATGTAGAAATCGATGGCAACAAGAGCTCCAGGTCATCGTCTTGCAATATACACATATCCTCCACACGTAGCAGAGTCAGACAATCCGAGCAAAGTTAAGGCTGACCAATAGTTTTAAAGATTTGATAAGACTCATTTTGAAACGAGTCATGATGAAAATATGTTTTTTCTTATTAATTAATCTGTAAACATTTTATTATAATTTATTTAAAAAAAAAACGTATGCACACATCGATGGCAACAACAGCTCCAGGTCATAGTCTTGCAATATACACATATCCTCCACACGTAGCAGACTCAGACAAACCGAGCAATATAAACATAACCTCCATATGAAACAGACTCAGACAATCCGACCCTTAGGAAATGTCTCGATTTATTTCTGTTTGTTTTTTTTTTTACAAAAAAAATCATTCCTAGCTTTTAAGAGAATGACATTTGAAACATCCGACAAACAGTTTGCCTGCAGATATTTCTTTCTGCATGAGATCATATTGCATGACTAACGCTGGCATGACTAATTTAACCAGCTTAACATACCACCTGTTAATTTACGGTTCATCCTCCCGGTATTCAACATGCAGGGAGCTGGCAGCACTCCCAGTTTTTCGCTGTTATGCAACGAAACATTTTCGTTGCCTTTTGTGTGTATAATGACTCGCATTACACTTTAATTAAGGATGTGTTTGTATGGGATGATGTTGTATGTGTGTGTGTGTGAGTGTGCCAAAAGGATAATGTTGGTATACGGGAATGAGTGTCTCGGTACGTGTAGCAACCTGTATAGTTTTCGCAGCGTGTGTGGCGCATTTCTAGTTTTCGTTTTTTTTTTCTGCGCTGAAGTAGTAAAACGATTTTACCCAACGCTCTTGTAACTCATTTGCGTTCTAAAAGTCGCGTGCAACATGTTGGTTAGTTGTACATACAACACATTTCTTGGCAAAAGGTGGTTTGGATATGGTGGCGGGAAAGGAGGGGTAGTGGAAATGTAAATATTTGCTTAAGGTACACTTACACAGGAGATAGAGAGAGTTAAATGTTTAATGAAAACTTAATTTTTAATTAAATGATAATCATGAGAATAACAATAAAAGACAAATACCAAAGGAAAAAAATTAAAAAGAATTAAAATAATTGAAAATGTATTGTAAATATTCAATACCAGAATTCCATGTCACTTCGATCGGCCCGAAATCGTTATTAGTTCGGTCTGAGTTGTTTGATTTGCTCTGTTCTCAAAACAATACGTTTATTATTTGTGGGCATTGTATTTCTGTCGTTACCAGGCTATTCATTGCATCGAGGTTTTGTTGTTGGTAATACTTTCTCTATGGCTTTCTATCCTTACATTTATGTCATATATTTCTCATTATATTGTTATTTGGCTTCTTATTTGGTTTTTGTCCATTGAATTCATATTCTTCGGCTCTTTTAGTTCTTAAGATGGATTTCTTTTCATGCCTTTCCATTTTTCACTTTGATGGATTCTGACATTGATTTTTATTGTGTTGGTTGGTTATGATTTTCTTTATGTGTTTTTTCTCTCTCGTTTTTGTTTATTTTTGGCCTCACACACAGTCTCGTCGCGTCGGTAGGATTTTAATTGTTTTGGCATTACGTGTGTGGCTGGGCGATTGTTGGCTGGCTGTATTCATGCAGAGGTCACAAGTTGGCTGACCTTGAGAAGAAATTGTATCTTATAAATAGAAAATATCATATTGCTGGGATAGTCATACCACCCAGGCCAAGAATAATAAATTCAATATAAATCGCTCAAAATCCATGGACAAATTTATTTTCTAAGCTGTAGCGTGCTGCTGCAGAATAATTTGTTTGAAGTCTTCAAACGTGTGGATGAGAAACATTCCAACGAAGCCTCTAGAGCAGCAGAATTGTCAAATTGTATGGCAGGATTTGGCTCATAACCAATGAGGTTTGACCAAATAATTTAGGTTTACGGGAAGTAGATGGCATGAAATTAAAAGACTCTATTTACGTATGAGCACTTTATTTTCTTATATTCCAAAAGGGTCGTATTTTGTTCTCTCTGCCTCCCCATTTCTCATTTTCATTGACAGCTTCGCCTTGTCTTTTTCAAGTTCTCCCTTGGACTTATTGTCCATCTTGTGCCCCCTTAAATCTTAGAAAATCATTTGAGGTCTCATGAGAAAGTACTACGATTTTTTCTTTTGGTATGAATGGTTATCAAGTGTTTTATAAGATTTGAGAAAGAACTTTGTAGTCACCATCGATCATAATCGATGACCACACCTTTTCTATGTATTTTTTTCTTAATCAAAGGTTTATTGAACTTTCCATTTTTTTAAGGGTTAAGTTTCCGTTTAAGTTTTTTTTTTTTCTTTCTTAAGGCTTTCCATTGTGACCGACCGCAGCGTTTTAGATTTCATTTTATCGTCATATTTATGAAATATTATCAATTTCTTGAGGAATGTTGTTGTGTTTGTTTTGTTTTGCTTGGCTTCCTTTGTTTAATAAACCTATGGACAGAGTCGATTTCGTGTCGGAGTTTTTCGCCAGGACACACAGTACTGCGTGGCTGATTAAAATTTCGTAAAATTGTTGCTATAAATGTTTTATTTTACTTATCATGAGCTTTGGATTTTTGTTATGATCAAATTTTTCTATTACGAGTATGTTGGTACTCGAATGCAATCTAATATGAAGACGGTTTGTTGTAGTCAAATGTAGAGAAATGTTGGGTCAGCGAAAGTACACTACACACAACCAAAGGTAGAAGGGTTTCGTCTTTAGTTAGGCGACTTATCATCAATACCTTCGTGCTGTAGTAGTACTGACCTGTTGTTGTACATTTTCTCCGATCTACATCATTTGCTATATTTACAGTAGCACCGATTGGTATCAGATTTGTTGGCCGAAATATATTTCTTCTTTGACTATGTTGGAAAAAAAACCAACGAAAACTTTAATAGAAAACTGAACATTAACACTCCAAGAAGAGAGACATTCAGATATTTATAAAAAAAATCTTTTAGGAACTATCAACAAATTCCACAATTCATAAAATTTGACAAAGAAACGATTTACATTAAAAAAAAATACATTTAAACAAATTTTGTTGATTTGCAGCTAATTTGTTAATTTCTGAACAAATTTTTAATGCAGTTGCAATCCTTCCTTTATGATTTTTTTCTCCGAACTATTTATTTTATTTATTATTAATTACAATACAAAGTAAATTTATATTCTAATTTTGGGTCCAAGGGTAAACCGAGTGACACAGACCATATGTTTAGATTTTTGCAGCGGCAGACCAAAGCCTCTGGTGGGAACCGAACCCAAAACCCCCACGCTGATAGGCAAGCACGCTACCAACTCGCCTACCGGGGCGCTTTTCTCCGATCTATATTATTGATTTTTTTTTAATTCCTAGGAAAATTTAATTGACTTACTCTGTACATCAGAATCCTTAAATGATTTTTCACCGAATTGCTTATTTTTTCAAATTCTGTATTTTTCTCATTGGAATCAGTTTGAACATACAGCGGATCCTGAAGCACAAGTTTCATATTTATTACTTTTTTTTTTAAATTGTGAGCAAAATTCAATTTCTGGCTACTGGGTGGGCGCCGAATTCTCAAAGGATTTTTCAACGAATTGCTTATTTTTTTTTTTAAATTTTGGGCAAAACTTTTTTCCCCTACAACGTCTTCTGTATTTTTTGTCAAAGGAGTCAGGACACCGCGGATCCTGAAGCACACATTTCATATTCTCCATTTTTTAACGTCTTTCCTTTTTTTTTTTTTTGAAGCCGCTTGTTTCTTGAAAGGCAACACTGTGCGATGTGATTTTCACCCCCCTCCTCCCATTAACATTCCCTTGCTCTGTTTTGTTGTTGTTAGTTGTTCGAGTATATTAGAGTTCGTTTGTTGTTGCGGCTAAATTCTTAACAACATTTTTCTTGTTGTTGTTTTCGTCGTTCTTGTCACAGCTATTATCGTGCCGGTTAGTTGTTGCTTGCTGGCCTGGCTCGTTTTTCTTTTGTTGTAGTTGTTGTTGTTAAATTTGATTGCTTGCTTGGCTTGTTGACATTTTACTGCTTGAGACATGTTTTTTTTTTTTCGTGTTGGTGTGTGTGTTGCGTCTCCGATCTGCTTCCACCGCCATCATCAACGTCGTTGTTTGTCGTTTTCTTCTTTTTTTCATCTTGAGCTCCTTTCCAAACAACAACAGTGATAAAAAAATCGGCGAAAAGGGAAAAACTTCTCTCTCACCACGCACACACACACACAATTTTCCCTTTGCAAAAATCCATCCAACTGAGTTCTGGTCTTGTTTGTTTGGTTTTACTTTAGCCCGAAAAGAATAACGATATGGAAGTTTTGCTGTTGTGTTTGTTTGTCAGGCTGTGTGTGTGTGTGTGTGCAAAGAGTTCAAATAATCGAATGCGGGTTTTCCTTTTTGTATGGGGGTATATTTTTACAAAACACACAACAGCAAAGAAAAAAAAAACAAAGTTAAGGGACATTTTTCGAGGTTACAGTGGGTGAGATGGCAAGGACGTTTTTTGGATTTTGTTTAACATAATGTAACAGACGGGGATCTTTACTGAAATCAGTGATGAGCCTGACTTTCAAGGGAAAACAGTCAACAAATCTAATAAGTTGAGTTATTGGGAAGTGATCCTGAGTGAGAAACTGTTATGGCAAGAACATTTTATGGCAAGTCGAGCCGGCAATTTTCAGTAGCATTTCCAGAAAAAAATTCGCACCAAATTGCCACTCTCTGAGAATGCTTTAGCTTTTCGACGATCACGTGCAGAATGAACCCGAAACGCAACCGCTTTGCTTATCCACAAAGCCATCGAGACAAAAGTGAGCTTTGTCAGACAACACTATTTTACTTTATTTTATCCACTTTTTCCGGATTTGTTCAGACATATTCCCAGTTTTTACGGCTTCTTCATTTGTTTCCGAGGCCCCACTGTGCGTCAATCGCATGTCTTGCAGTCCTCGAAGAGAGATTTAAACTTTGCTGGGATAAACCCAGAAATCCCCCCTACCCACCCACAAAAATATAATATCCACAAAAGGAAAAAGAATTCATGTTTTTTTTTTCTTTCTCTCTGCTCAGCATAAACATTTTATATAAAACGAAATATCGTACACAATGTAAAACCACTTTACTTAAATACTTAAATTCTTTTTTTTTTTTTCTTCACATAGAAAATATTTCGTCCTTGCTGGTGGTAAACATTTCCTTGGGTTATTGTTGTTGTTGTTGTTGTTCCTGTACTTGAGTTGTTTAGTTTTGTGGGTTTCGAATTTCTGTTTGGCGAAAGTCGGCCTGCCTGGCCGCCTGTGAAGTTTATTTGTATGCAAAAATTCCTTTTTGCCGGCACAAAATATCTCAAGTGTGGAAAAATGTAAACAAAGCACAACAAATTCCTTTTTCCTTGAAATCTTTTACTCATATTTTCCAGATATCATATTTTTCTTGTACAATGATTTTGTTTGCGGTTTTACTTTTCTTTATGAAATCCCTTGCCGTGGGGGGGAGGTTGAGCCGACGAAATGTGCCTCACACAAAATATGATAAAAATCTAAAGTAGATTTTACACATTTTTTTTTTCGGGAAAGATTTCCACCCCGCAATTCTTAGTTGGCTGTGGTTGTGTGGGCGGCAGTGGAAAATCTTAAGATAACAGATGTTTTACGATATGTATTTATAAATACTTAAGGATTTTATAGAGATTTTTAGATATTTCGTTGTAAGTAGCAAGTGACACGAGATGGAAGTTATGTGAAGTCAGCAGGTATGCAGAGAGACGGACGGACCGACAGACAGACAGAGGGAAATAACAAAATCCCTGTTTGTTTAAATACTGAGATTTATGGAGATATGTATATGCGTATACAAATGTGAAGTGGGTTACATCTTTATGCTGTTTATGAAAAAGAAAACAGCTGGAACAAAATGTTAATGGATTGACTAGACGGCAGAATTAGTTGATAAAATATTTGGTTTTTGTTCTAAACGAAGATGATTAACTCTGGCCTGATTTGGTTTTTTTTTTTTACAATTTATCCAGCAATATAAAAATCTAAAAAGCCTACACTCATAGACAACGTATGACAGACGTGAAGCTTTTAATGTTTCCACAAAATATTCTGTAGATAGCTTAACAAAGTTAACAAGCAGATTCTTCTGCATTTTCTTTGGACTTTTAAGGTTTCCACAAAATATTCTGTAGATAGCTTAACAAAGTTAACAAGCAGATTCTTCTGCATTTTCTTTGGACTTTTAAGGTTTCCACAAAATATTCTGTAGATAGCTTAACAAAGTTAATAAGCAGATTCTTCTGCATTTTCTTTTGACGAACTCCATGAAGAGCTAATAAATTCTGAAAAGTAGTTAATTTTTTTCAACAAGAGAAACTTCTTCTGGTCTTTGGGAAATTCATAAGTAGCCCCCACAAATCATGCAGTCCTTGATGTCACGAATAAAACTGAGTTCCCTCATTACTGATCGTTTACTATTTTTCAGTAAATTTTATTGATGTGGTAAAATCTTCGCAAACCGGCATTATTTTCAAGTGTACTTTAAAGGGACACATGTTTTTTAAAATTTTTTTTTTTTGGAGATCCCTTTAAAATAAAACAGCTTGCTAAAATATCATGCTGCGCAGTAATCTTTCCTCGCATTCTGGTCTAAATGTTATCAGAAATTCAATATTCTCATACTTTTTTTCCCTTTGTATTCAATAGTTTCAGATCATTCACTCACACACGTATAGAAAAACTTGCCGCAATGCAATTTCAATGACGCAGTTTTTTCCCAACCGTCACCATTGACAGTTCACCAAAAAAAAAAAAAAAATTCATTTTGACCCAAACAAAGACGTGTTTTAGGGGGGAGGGACTTCGAGCTGTGATAATTTTGATTTGATAAAAAAAAAAAAAAAAAAAACTGTTGCACAAACAACTACAAATAGACTTTGTCACATTCACCCATACATACACACAGACCACACAAACGGCCTCACACACACATACACAGTGAAACATCTACCTATAGATATCAAGTACCTTCGTTAACCCAGTTTTCATTCGAGTGAAAGAAAAAAAAAACATTCTTAGAATCAACAACATTTTGTTTTTTGCTGTCACTCTCTCAGTAGTTCGAACGAAATTTGAATATGGGCAAAATAACACTCGAATATGCAGCCATCCATGGGTGCATGAGATGACATTTCGGATGGATGCCGCCCTGTGCTCGGTGTTGACAAATAGCGGGGAAATTGTTAGAAAACTGGTAGTCACCTATCTCGCCACACACGCAGCGTATGGAAAGTCATTGGTGGAAACATTTTGTTTGTTTGATTTTTTTTATTTTTTTTTTCTCAAATTCCTCAAGAGTGTGTTATGTGGAACAGAACATTTGGTTGCACATTGACATGTGTGTGCGCACGAACTATTAATTTAATTTGTTGAGGCAACTTAAATTCGGAGGGAATTTAGGTAGTCAGCAGTGTCCGCTTCGTGAGAGGTTTAGAGGGGGATCGAAGATCGGAAAAGGAAATTGTTCAATAAATTCGTACTTTTCTGGTTGAGAAATTAAGAAAAGGTCAAGAATATTTTGTGACGTGATACAGACATTTCCACGAGTCTGTCTGCAAAAAATCAGATCGATTGGATCACTGAAAAAGGGTTAAAAATCGGTCGAAAGGCTTTCACACAGGCCACTATGAGCTTCATACTTCAAACTTAAAAAAAATCTGACGTGTACATAAAAAATCGCCGATACACGTGTATTTTTATTTTTTATCCCCTTTCCGAAAAAGTAAATTTGGTTCATGTGTAATGATTTCCCTGCACTTTGGTCTTGAGCGTAACTTCTCCAGTTCGTGATACTATCGGTCTTCCCTGTATGCGCCCTCCCTGTTAGTTGTCGTCCAACGCCTTTCTGGATGAAGAATTTGTATTCATTTGACTGCTATACTGGTCCTTAACAAGGATTTTGCCATAGATTTTGCACAGGACTTGAGCGTAACTTCTCCAGTTCATTATACAATCGATCTTCTCTTCATGGTTGTTGTCGTCCAACTCCTTTCTGGCTAAAGAATTTGTATTCATGTGACTGTTTCTGTCAGGATAAAGCTCAGACAAGCCACGGTTCATTCGACGTCTATACTTGTCCTTAACACAAATCAGGCCATAGATTTTACGCAGGATTTTTTTCTGCTTCCGCAAATACCCATATTTCAGTGGAATAAGCGTGTTGTACGATGTTGTTTTAGTTCGGCAAGAAAGTCTACTGTTCTTGAATTGTTTGCCTTACCCAGCACCATCCTTGGCGTTATAACACCTGTAAAACATTTGGTTTGAATTTAAAAAGTAAATCACCAAGGTGTGCCATCCTTTATGGAAATTAACTTCAGCTGTTAAGGCACAAGAAGTCATAATCACTCATCCTTTTTGTTACTTACCGCGCAGATAGTGTGACCTCTTTTTGCTAAAATTTTTTTTAATTAATTGTAATCTATTCATGTTTTCATTCAAATTTTCTTTATTCACCTAATTTCATTAGTCTTTTCAACATTTCCAAATTAACACTCCAAAAAAAAAAGAAAGAAAGAAAGAAACGGAATTCTCCACTTTTTTCTTGTTGCGACTTTCAAGCGAACTAATTAAATAAGCGGCTTTTCTTCTGTACGCAACATTTGCTCCCCTCTTCCCTTTTGGTTTTTTTTAGTGAAATTTTTGTGTAATTTTTTTTGTTTTTGTGAAAATCTGTTAGCAAATTTTTTTTTCTGCATGTTCCAGCTAATTAATTTACATCAACCTCAGAGCCGCAACCCCATAAACAACAAATCATGACATGCAAAGGTGGCTGGCTATGTCTCCAGATCGACCTTAGAATGAGGACGATGATGATGATGTGATGGTGGTGGGGAAAACTCAATATTTTCTTTAATAAAATTTTTGCCATCACCTTTTTGTTTTTCCTGTGTCTGTATGTGTGTGTGTGTTACAAACAATTTCCTTTCAGAAACGATTTTTCTTTCGTGTTGCTTCCTCCGCAAAATACAATTTTTTTCCTGGCTGATTTTATTATGCCAAGTTGTAAGCAATCAATCAATATTCATGAAGTGTGTAAGGGCAACAGACGAAAAAAAAAACGCAAATTTTTTCCTCGTTCCCACAGAGTCATCATCATCAGCTAGCACTGCAAAAAAAAGTTCAGGGGTGGTGTTTAACCACAGTGTCTTTTCCTTCCAGGGGAAACCCGAACATGCCACGGATGATGGGAAAAGAGAAAATGTGTAGACTGGGGTTTTAGCACCTGTGCTTCAAATGAAATTTATGAAAATTTCTGGTGGTTTAACAACAAACCAACATTTCTTTTTTTTTGTTTTCTAGAAAGTCTGATTGAAATTTTCTACCTACAAATTGTGTTGACAATGAAGTCCTGGCAAAGAACAAGTCAACCAACAACGTATATCTTTGATGAACTTGAGCGAAGCCAGCAAAGATAAACTTGATTGTCATTAAAAAAAATTAAACAACAGAAAGATAATAATGAAAATGGCCTTTGCAAGTCACCACACAATAGATAAAAACCAAGACAGAATAAGAGTATTCTCACTGGAGGAAAGAGTCTAAGTTGGCTGTATACTCTCTGATGGAGGTTTCAAGTCAAATATTCCTTATTTCTCTACTTTATTCAAAATATCCCAATAAATTGAATTTGCCTTAGCGTCAGTATAACCCAAAGCTATCTTACATTATGTTCTGCTCAAGTCAAATATCATTTTATTGCGAAAAGCAATTTTCAATAACACTTGTGGTCTTTTATCATCAAAAAACACTTACAATCTAATAAACGCCCAAAAATATGCTTCAATAACATTTGAAGAACACCAATCAGCCACGGCAAAAGGACTCTGAGGACGTGGATGTCAGCTTCAACTCCTGCCACCCCACAGCCACATATCGTTACATACGAGTGCACAAATTAAGCCATTACCCACAAAAGGACACAAGTGGAAACAATATAAATGTATATGTGTAGAGGGAATTGAAAATGAGTGGTTGTATGGGGGGAAGAAGTTGAGAGAGAGCGAGAAAAAAAAGGACAATTCACATTCATTAACATTTTCTTGTGCAAAAGGTTATGAAAAGACAAAATCGCAATAAATTGGTTAAGGATGATGGCCTTTAAGGTCAACACACACGCACGCACACACACACACATACGAGTACTCGAGGAGAACTGAAGGGGACTGGCAGTGCGTCGAACGAAATGACGATTTGGAAGGGAAAATGGATTTTCAATTTATTGTGGATATAAAAAAAAAATTCTATACAAAAATTGTTTTTTTTTTTTATGCAATAGACTGAGAGTCTTCATAATTTGATGCTTTGGCTGATTAAGCGACAGTGGGACGGAAAACTTAATATAGCGAATCTATTGCAAGATTCATATTTTGTGATATATCCGGAATCGAGATGAGTTTTCATGACTAGTGCAATAATAGACTCAATTTAATCTCGCATGCATTTATAGTTCTAAGACAGGCTTTTAAACCAGTGATAAGCAAAATGTGATTTCTGTTTATATTTCATGAGATCACTTTATGAGTATGTCGCTAATTGACTTGGTTATTGTGATCTGATATACCCGGAATGTGTAAGTCAATAATTTACTCGATTGGATGACCTGTGAATTCATGAACCAGTAATCGGCCACGTACGACTCTCTCACCCAAGTATTTGTTCACCATGCAAGTTGGAACTTGGACTGTCAGTTCATTTAAGTTCAATTTGATTAAATTTCAAATGTCCCGGTTTGACGGCGATCGAAATGGATTATAAGATAATTTACTCTGATCCTTTTTTTTTTGTTTTAGAGAAGAAAGGATCATTAATGCGATTGCTTCAAAATGCTCATAGGCGATAATTGTAATTGGTCAGCCAATTTTTTGTTCGTCGTGAAATTGACGATTTATTAAATTATCTCCAATGTTGTTAGTGCCTACTTTTGGGCTTTGCAAATCCTCAGTAACATTTTGCTAATGAGGTTTACTTCATTTCTTTGCAATTTTTCTTGTATTTAAACTTTAAATGGCGAAGTTTTCTGTTCAGTTTTTTTCTTCTTCTTTTTTGACATTAAAATTTATTTCTTTTTTCTTCATGTCATTGAGTAGTCTTCAAATGCACAAATATGTGGCTTAAATTTTTTTTGTTAAATTTTGACTTTCATCGTCCTCATTACAATTGGAAACCACTGTTCTGTCATGATACCTTTTTTGTGTTCCGAATTACTTATGGTTTCATTATTTATAAGCGTCAGCAGTATTGGTTTAAATAAACCAAATGGTGTTAAAAAATATACACTTTCTCTGTTGTTGTTGTTGTTGCCTGTGTATGTGTTTGTATATTATAAGCTCTTTCATCAAATTGAATTGTATTGCCAATTGTACTTTTTTTTTTTTGGAGAGATCATGGCGAGCCTCAGAATTCCGCACCTCTTAACCCACCCAGGAAAAAAAGGCATGGGGGGGGGGAAGGATAAAGTGAGAGCCAGAGAGAGAGAGTAAAAGAAAAATAATGACGACCATCATCATTGAATTTATTGCAATTGTGACTTAAACCACTTTATCCGCACACAACAGCTTGACCGAATATAAACCCCCCCCCCCCAAAAAAAAAAACGTTCGAGAGTGGTGCCAATGACGGCTACGATGACGATGACGGCGACGACGACGACATCGAGTGTTATTGGATGCGTACTCAATTTCAAACCGAAATATATAAACTTCTCATACACAGACACATGTTCACATTGCTTGATATTTACGTCTTTCATTTGGAATTCAGAACCTCCATCACCACTTTATGCCGTACTGATGGAATATAACACTCCCCCCTCCCCCTCCCCCTAACGAAATATGGTAACACCATGATACTGGCAGCATTGACATCCACCAACCTCCACCAAGAGCACAGAGAGGGAGAGAAGTAAGCATTGGGTTATTGGAAAACATGAAATCCATTTGAAGCCAAAACGGACGATACGATACACGTTCAGTTATTCAGTTATAACTGCTATTAGGGATAGCTGGGATCAATATACTCGTGGGTTATTACTGGTAATGCCACAGCAGCTACTGTCACCAAACACATTATGCACAGTGGCTTGGAAAAGTCACATTCAGTTTACTTCTGTTAAATAATTTGTTTTTTTTTCGCTGTTAATTTCAAAATTGCGGCGGTTATAAAAATGTGTTACAAAAAATAGATTTTTTTCTGTCCTATGAACCAAATGCACATATTCGGAAAGAGGGGAAAAAATTAAAAATACACGTGTATCGGCGATTTTCATGTACACGTCAGAATTTTTTAAAAAATAGATTTTTATCAATTCTCAGATTTTCCTAAATTTTATTTTTTAAGTGGTTATCGTTTTTTTAAGGTTTCAGTTCAAAAAAACATTCTTCAAGTCTCTTCAAGTTATGCTAAGAAAAGTGAAAAACATTTTTTTTTCAAAAATAATAAAAATTGGGGAAAATCTGAGAATTGATAAAAATTGTTTTTAAAAAATTTAACGTGATACAGGCAAAAGATGAGTGGTAAAAGGAATCAATCTGCCTGCAAACCAGAAAAATCAGGCCTGATATCGATGTGCGGAGGACGCGGATCGCCATTAATATGCCAATATTTAATATTTCAAATATATTTTCATCTGAGAAACCTCATGGCCGTCATCACTGGCATCGCACCGTGTTACACACATTCTGTCCTATGAACCAAATTTACTTTTTCGAAAAGGGGATAAAAAATAAAAATACACGTGTATCGGCGATTTTCATGTACACGTCAGATTTCTTTTTTTAAGTTTGAAGTATGAAGCTCGTAGTGGCCTGTGTGAAAGCCTTTCGACCGAGCTGATTTTTGGCTGGCAGACTCGTGGAAATGTCTGTATCACGTCAAATTTTTTAAAAAATATTTTTTTTATCAATTCTCAGATTTTCCTAATTTTTTTTTTTTTTTTAAGGTTTCAGTTCAAAAAACATTTTTTTTTCGTAACGCTTAAGTAGTTTAAAAATTTGAAGTCTCTTCAAGTTATGCTAAGAAAAGTGAAAAAAATATTTTTTTTTTGAAAATAATAAAAATTGGGGAAAATCCGAGAATTGATAAAAATTTAGTTTTTAAAAAATTTGACGTGATACAGACAATTCCACGATTCTGACGTGTACATGAAAATCACCGTTACACGTGTATTTTTATTTTTTCCCATCTTTCCGAATATGTGCATTTGGTTCATAGGACAGAAAAAAATCTATTTTTTTGTAACACGGTGTTAGTATAGAATTCCCTGAAGACGCCAGTTCTTTACTGTCCTTTTGGCCATGCTGATGGAGACCAAAAAGCCTTGTTCTCCAATATGCTTGTATATCTGGCAATCCTCCTCCTATGCCTCCAAGTCTCCTGCAAGTGCTTGCTGTTGCTGCTGGGTTATTACTTTTGAATATAATTTCATAGGATGTACTGAAGAAGACACTGCCTTAATTCAGGATTTTTTCTAACATAAAAAATATCAAAATATCATGCGAAGTTGCAGAATATCCCTAATTTGATGGCAGGTGTTTTCGTTGGGAACATTTGTCTCGAAATGGAGAATAGCTCTAATTTCATGGCAGGGATTTTCGTTTGGAACTGCTGTCACTCCTGTTCAATTATCGAATGCCGGAGAATATCCCTAATTTGAGGGCAGGTAGTTTCGTTGGAAACATTTGTCTGGAACTGGAGAATATCCCCAATTTCATGGCAGGGATTTTCTTTTGGAACTGCTGTCACTCCTGTTCAATTATCAAATACCGCTGACGACCTTAATACTTTAATGCTGCAGCTAATGTTCTTCCCCCTTTACCCCCTTTAATATGAAAAAAAACATTATACCATGCAGTTTTGGTTGAAAGTTCAACGCTATGTCTCATTCGAGCCAGTTTTTTTTCTGACCGTTTTACTCATTTTGGCTAGAAGAAATATTTGTTTGAAATGATGAACGGGCAGATACAACAAAGTTTGCTTAAGAAATAAGTTCGACATGAACTTCAAAATCATTCCTCGAAAAATCATTGCTCTTTGCAGCCACTGTGCTGGGGGTGGGGGGATATTTTCTGAGTTTCTACATGTGTGTATGACGCACTCTTATTGCCATTGTCATCGTTGACGTTGTGTATGTCGTCGCCGTCAAGCTTTAGTGACAATAAGCTTATGTATTATAAAATGACAGACACACACATATACCAGGACTAACACACACAAAATCGGAATTGAATTTTAAGTCCGCTATCTTTTCAATAATACAAAAACATACTCACTCACACTAGTGCACACATATAAAAATTGAAACTACAAAATACCACCAACACAGAGACAGAGTAGTAACGGGCAGACAGACAACATAACGAAACAACTACACAAAACACAGCAGCATTCCTTTACTACTGCCGTTCAATCCCATCCAATCCAATCACCCCTCCAATATAGTCTCATAATAAATAATATTGAGGTCCTGAAAGGGTTCTTCATACTCGCACACACAGAGAGACACATACCGGCTTATACAGCCGAACATACATAACACAATTTTCCGTCTTCCCTGTCACCACCACTAACACTGCAGTGGAACAGAGATATGCTCTTCCCTTTTTTTTCTGCTCTCATTTAACAATAAAAGGGTCAATATGTATATTGTTAATATTGTATTGGATTTTTCTTTGTCTTTTTTTTTTTAGTTCCTTTGTCGTCCGTCTGCCTGCCCTGTACTGTGACATCAGAGCGTGTGTTAGCAGCAGCTGCACAATTGTGATAAACTTCATTCATTCAAAAATTATTGAATTTTATTATATGCAACCCCCCCCCCCATTATCGTTTCTATACTTTTCTCTTCACTACTTGAAAATCATGGTACAATATTGTAGAGATTTGAATGGGTTCTCTTTCACTGCAGCCCCGAGTGTGAAAGTTTAAATTTATGATTTTTATAATTTTGGGTATGCTTCAGCAATATGCTAATCTTGAATGTCCCTTAAAGAAGACCTTTGGAGGGGGGGATTTTTCGATATGAAAGTCCATTTATCATATTATTAATATAAGTTATTACGGATATGGCGGTGAGGTTGTAAAGGTTATATTTTAGAGGTATTTCAATAAAACGACAGCATTAGATTTAAATGATTGTAAATCTTATTGCGAATGCTGTTAAAAGTTGTTTAAGCATCCGCAAAGCCTTGAAATGTTGACATATCCTGGATGGCCGGATAATTAAATAGGATCGCCGTCCATCTGTATGTAGAATGCTCCAAAAACAAGAGGACAGACTCGGACATTAGACATGATTGTGACTGAGAGCCACACCCAGCGCGGGATTGTAAATATATTAACCTTAGAACACCAAACCCGGCCTGTGAGGCGACACGAAGTTTTCTACACGAATTACTTAAAAGAATTCGCTTTAATTTTTATTAAATAATTGTATTCAACCAGATAAGTCTTTTTTTTTTAATTAAGAAATTATTTTAGAAATGAACCCACATATTCATAAAAATTTAAAAAAAAACATTTGTTATCGCTGAGTACACAAATTATATAGGGCACAACTTAGTGAGTTTAGGCACAGAGTTTTTCATAAATTATCAGCACTATTTCATGTAAAGCATCTTGATCCAGTGCATCCCCCCTCTATCTTCCCTGTCACACAGAATTCCCATATGTTCGATCTCGTACAAAAAGTCGAAACGAAAAAACTCCATTAATTTCTAGACCCTTAACATACTCGGTATGTTAAAAACAAATGAGCTGTCCACATTGTATGTCCATATTTACTCAGTGTCCGTTGTCCGTTTAACATTATTGAACAATAAACAGAAAATATGTGTTGGCGTGTGTGTGTGTGTGCGATATTCACATTCAAAAATAGTGTGACTTTAATGTTATTTTTATTGCATTCTCATGTTAAACTTGAGTCGCCTCTTCCGTCAGTGATTGGCCCCTTGAAGTATGCCACACCACTCTGCAGCCCCTTAATGTATGCTGCGCATCGCTGTGCGTTAAAGCATTTTTTTGTTCGTTGTTTGTTTGGCTTGTTATCTCAATGTTTCATAAAAGCGAAGAGAGTTGTTATATATTTTTTTTTTCTGTATAATTTTCATATAAACAGTTGGTAGTCAAACATAAATTTCCATTTTATTTTTCTGTTTTTGTTGTGTGTGTGTGTTTTTTTGTTGCTTGCTTCTTTGTTTGTGTGTGCCAAGATTATCTCGAAATTTGTTTCGGGCCCTTTGTGTGTCTGTGTGTGCGTATGTGTCAGTGACTGTGTGTTGCGTCTGACATTTGTCCATTTCTCTTGGCCGCCACCATAAGGACATCATACACTTTGTATACGATTTATCATCAATTAGTTGACCATTTTCTCGTTTATTTCTGTGTAGTCGTGTTGTTGTTGTTGTATTTTTTCGTTTGACTAACAAAGTGCTTGTTATGCTTTCGCTTGAAGCGTTATCAGTTGTCGGGCGCATGAGTGTTTGGGAGTATGTTTGTCTTTTGTGGACACAGCAGGCATTTAATGTTTTTTCAATTGGCTCTCATGAGAAGATAATTTATTTAAGTGACTTGGATTACGCTGGTCGTTGCTGGGTTGGTTGGTTGCTACGTTGCCACGTTCATTCAGGCCATGCCCAAGATATGGCACAGCCATATGATTATGTTGGTAAACTTTAATAATATGAAATCATGGTAATCTGAGTGACTAATTTTTGAGAAGATATTGTCTTAAAGCTCATAAATTACATGTAGATTATTTGCTCAGATCAGCTGCACAAAGAAGATAAACAAGTGTTGAACACAAGTACCTTATAAGAGGTCCAGGAAAAATTTAGGTTAAGTTGAGAAACTTTTCGAATATCTCGTGGTCTTATAACATCCTAGAATGCATGTAGACTTGGCGATATTTGTTTTTGTGGAAGGCCGTTGTGTGGTAGGTAGTGAGTGCGACTATCACACAGAAGAAGCCGAGTTCGAAACCGGGTAAGACCATCAAACATTATTTCAGCGGCTGTTTCCACCTCGTAAATGTTGGCGACTTTACGAGTAAGAGAGCAATCTCTAAGCCATGTAAAACTTACCTAGAAAAGCATTAGCCGTTCGGAGCCGGCTTTAAACAGTAGGTCCCGGTCAGTGAATATACAAAATATATCTTACACAGTTCACTGATTCGATAGAAGTTCCCCGTCAGTTCCTTCATGGAATGTTAAGGGAAATAAGTAAGATATTTGCTTTTAGAAAATCTCTTCACATGGATACGGCGAGTTATTTTTGGCCACATGTCTTCCGATTGGTTAAAAGAAGGGTACTTTGCTCATACAGTGGAACTTCCATAAGTCGAATTTACTTGAAGTCTAAGCACTTCTAGTGTCAGTTAAGTCCACAAATTCCCTTGAACAATTTGACAAGTTATTCCATAACTCAAAGTCTCCGTAAGTCGAAGTTTTCTACGGGATAATGGTGATTCCAGTTATGGAAGTTTGCCAGTATTTTTAACCGTCTCATTTGTATCCTGTAATTTTTGTAAAAAAAAAATTCTATTTTTTAAAAAAAAAGAAATAATTAATGATTTCGAAGTCGACTAACAGAAACAAAACTGTATGAAGAATATAGATCAACAATATTAAAAAAAATTACAAACAAAATTAAAAAAAAAAAAAATGTAACTAATATTTTGGAGTTTAAAAATAAGGGGGTTTTCCCCTGAATTATCCGATGCTAAAATATGTTGGCCATCGTACTGGTAAAAGAACTCCGTTTGGGAAAAAAAATCGGCATTACAAGAAAGAAAATTTGCTCGTTCGTACCGAGTTTTGAAAAGTTTACCGAAAAATAAATTGAATTTTTGCACTAAACGTTGTACCCTCTGTTCGAAGGGTGCAATTTCTGGTGGGCAAAAGTTACCCCCCAAAAGAGGGGAAACCCTTCCACCTTTCCAAATCAGTATTGCTTTCTTTAACATCTTTTAAGTGTAACATTTTGTGGTGGTCCAAAGTAATTTTATGTTGTCAAAATCGATATTTTTAAAATAGTTGCTGCAACCAAACTATATTGGCTAGAAACAAAATGCTGATAAAGATAAGAAACCACAATATATACAGAGTTTAATTGACGACCACAATATCTACTTAGATATATGAGATACATACAGGTGGACAAAGTAGAAAAATCAAATAACATTGTCCAACTTTCAATATTTAAAAAAATTTGAAAATTGTTTTTCAGCCCTCAAAATATGCCAGAAAAAAAACCTAACAAAAAAAAAATTAATTTAGTTTTCTGCTTAAAATTTAAAAATACAGGGAGTAGTAAAGTTTCAACCTGAAATTACTTCAAAATGTGCCAAAAAAAAAACCTAACAAAAAAATATAAATTTAGTTTTCTGCTTAAAATTTAAAAATACAGGGAGTAGTAAAGTTTCAACCTGAAATTACTTCAAAATGTGCCAAAAAAAAACCTAACAAAAAAATATAAATTTAGTTTTCTGCTTAAAATTGAAAAATACAGGGAGTAGTAAACTTTCAACCTGAAATTACTTCAAAATATGCCAAAAAAAAACCTAACAAAAAAAATATAAAATTAGTTTTCTGCTTAGAATCGAAAAATACAGGGAGTAGTAAAGTTTCAACCTGATATTATATTACAAAAAAATATAAATTTAGTTTTCTGCTTAGAATCGAAAAATACAGGGGGTAGTAAAGTTTCAACCTGAAATTACTTCAAAATGCGCCAAAAAAAAAACCTAACAAAAAAATTTAGTTTTCTGCTTAAAATTTAAAAATACAGGGAGTACTAAAGTTTCAACCTAAAATTACTTCAAAATGTGCCAAAAAAAAAAAAAACCTAACAAAAAAATATAAATTTAGTTTTCTGCTTAGAATTGAAAAATACAGGGAGTAGTAAAGTTTCAACCTGAAATTACTTCAAAATGTGCCAAAAAAAAACCTAACAAAAAAATATAAATTTAGTTTTCTGCTTAAAATTTAAAAATACAGGGAGTAGTAAACTTTCAACCTGAAATTACTTCAAAATGTGCCAAAAAAAAACCTAACAAAAAAAATACAAAATTAGTTTTCTGCTTAGAAACGAAAAATACAGGGAGTAGTAAAGTTTCAACCTGAAATTACTTCAAAATGTGCCAAAAAAAAAAAACCTAACAAAAAAAATATAAAATTAGTTTTCTGCTTAGAATCGAAGGAATCGAATTTGGTAGTAAAGTTTGAAAATATTTCTAAAATATATCCAATTGTCCGGTTTTCAATGTTAATACCTTAAAAAAAAACGCCTACTCCTTGGCGACAACCAATTTTTTACAGAATACAGAAATGTTTATTAGATCAAAAGTTACTGACTTTTGGCCGATGGAAATGGATTCAGAACCACTGTGCCTCGTTGGCTCAGCGACGAATTTCTTGTAGATAACAACAAATCGATTGTCCCTGTTTTGAATATATTCCAGATTAAGGGATACGATATCTTTTAAAACAAAATATTTACACATTTCTTTTTAATTTTATCAAATGTTATCAAAAGAGTCTGTAGGCAGAAGAGCAGCACGCGAGTTGGGATCATAGCTTTGAAAATTGGCTCAATCGCTAGAAAAAGTGTTTAGAATTTGTTGAAACTTTGTGGAGTTGTGAATACTTTTAAACAGCACGTTTTGCAGAACTTAAACAACATCCTACGAGTATATTTCGTGCTCTGGTCTCTTGTGACAAGAAATGGCTCCACTTTTAGAAACTTCTTGCTTTCTTTGAGCCAGAAGACCAAAACAAAAATCAAAGCAATACTTTAATACAGATTACCCAAGACTACTTTTAAATCATTTACTTGTTTGTCTTAATGTTTTTAAATATACTTTTCGTTTGGGGTTTTTTTTTTTTTTTTTGTTGACAACAACCAAACCATAAAAAGTAATTTATTTTAAGCTCTCGGAGAACAAAAAAAGCGCGCTGTCAAATTGTGCGTTTCAAGAAAATCCCCCATCAACTACCGCAGCCGCCACCACCACCACCAACAAATGAAACAAAAGACATGACGGACGGACAGACAGACAAACGGCAAAAACATCACAATTTTTTCTTTGACAACAAAAATGATGAACTGACTTAAGATGAAAAGTGGACAATGTCAAAAAGTGGCTTAAAGCCAAAAAATGTGAGAAAAACATTAAGGTCCTTTTAAGCAGATATCTGTATATATAATAAGTATGGTATTTTTTTTGCCGTGAAAGCTGCGATGACGGAGTGGAAAAGCGAAAAAAAAACAGCTGAAGCTGAAGCTGAAAAGCCAGCAAAATAGAGCTGCAGCTGTTGTTGTTAAGGTTAAATGTTTTGCGATAAAGAAAGCATTACAGACTTCTTTTATGCCCGGCATCCTCTTAACAATCTAGACAGACAGACAGACAGGTAAGAATATAACGACCATAAGTTCAGTACCATGTTTTTCTTCTTCTTATTTCATTTACTTCCCTGCTGGTGTTCTCTTCCTTTGGGTAGAGAACAAAAACAACCAAAAAAATGAAAAACAACGACTGCTGAATCCTTGAAAGACATGAAAGATAAGCTTAAATATGTTTTGGCAAATGATGTCATTTATTGTAAAAATACACCGAAAGAAAGAAATAAAGCAAAACACCCAAAGAAGAAGAAGAAGAAGTAGTAGAAAAAAAACCGTACACTGTAACATGAAAAACGTTTGTAATATTTTGCCCTCCCTGATAAAACTACATGCAAAATTTCTTGTGTCCATTATATTCATACAAAAAGTTCCCGCCCGCTACCGTTCACAAAATATATTCATTCGCTTCAAAAGACGAATGTAAATATCTGTTAAAATGTGTGTGTGTGTGTATTTCCTCTTCGTCTGTTTGGCTTAAGTGTAGTTTATCTTGAAACTAATTTGTTAAATATGATGCACACTATTTTATCTACATATAAAACGAAGAACAAGCTAAAGAAAGACAAAAAAAAAATATGGACAGAGTGTGACATCCATGATCCGGTGAATAGTTGCTACATGCTATTCCGCTACAAGTTTTCTGCTAAAGTTCTGTGTGTGTGTATTAGTAGTTTCAAATTTAAGGCTAATAATGATAGTGATAGTTGTAGTGGTGGTGGTGGGGGTGACGGTATTCGACGGTCCTTTACGAGAATGATGACGAGGGCCATGTTGCTGATAACACTCAGCAGGAGCGTCGCTGGCAAGAACATGTGGACATTTAGGTTAAATAGAAGTTTTCAAAACAAATTAAAGATAGTAAATATGAAAAATATGTGAATGACGATTTGAACTAGCACCTAATTTACGAAGAGATTAAGAAGATTCCTATGAACTATGAACCAAATTTACTTTTTGGAAAGGGGATAACAAAATAAAAATACACGTGTACCGGCGATTTTCATGTACACGTCAGATTTTTTTTTTTTTTTTAATTTGAAGTATGAAGCTCGTAGTGGCCTGTGTGAAAGCCTTTGGACCGATTTTTAACCCTTTTTCAGTGATCCAATCGAGCTGATTTTTGGCAGGCAGACTCGTGGAAATGTCTGTATCACGTCAAATTTAACCAATCCCTTTGACTTTTGTCTAATGGACTTGATGTAATCTTGGACGATCTTGGCAGAAAGTGTGTCATCTAACTTTCTTCTCTTCAAGTCCAGCTATTACACCGTGTTACAAAAAATAGATTTTTTTTCTGTCCTATGAACCAAATGCACATATTCGGAAAGAGGGGAAAAAATAAAAAATAAACAAAATTTTTTAAAAACAATTTTTATCAATTCTCAGATTTTCCACAATTTTTATTATTTTTGAAAAATAAAATATTTTTTTCACTTTTCTTAGCATAACTTGAAGAGACTTCAAATTTTTAAACTACTTAAGCGTTACGAAATAAAATAATAAAAATTTATAAAAATCTATTTTTTAAAAAATTTGACGTGATACAGAAATTTCCACGAGTCTGCCTGCAAAAAATCAGCTCGATTGGATCACTGAAAAAGGGTTAAAAATCGGTCCAAAGGCTTTCACACAGGCCACTACGAGCTTCATACTTCAAATTAAAAAAAAAAAAAAATCTGACGTGTACATGAAAATCGCCGGTACACGTGTATTTTTATTTTGTTATCCCCTTTCCGAATATGTGCATTTGGTTCATAGGACAGAAAAAAATCTATTTTTTGTAACACGGTGTAATAGCTGGACTTGAAGAGAAGAAAGTTAGATGACACACTTTCTGCCAAGATCGTCCAAGATTACATCAAGTCCATTAGACAAAAGTCAAAGGGATTGGTCATAACTAAAGCACACCCTAGTATTTTTTGTTTCTTATCTAATGTTTTTTAAGATCGAATTGTACCCTCTGTTCGAAGTGTGCAATTTCTGGTGGGAAAAAGTTACCCCCCAAAAGAGGGGGAACCCCCTCAACCTTTACAAATCAGTATTGCTTTCTTTAACAACTTTTAACTTAATATTTTGTAATTTTTTGTTTTTAAAATCGATATTTGTAAAATTGTTGCTGCAACCAATACATTTAGAAATATAACAACATTTAATAATGTCGTTTTAATACAAACAATTAGACGTGAAAAAATTTTTTACTAGGGGGTGATTTATTTATGGCCAATGCTGTATATTTAATAAAGTTCAGTCTGACTGAAGCTTATAATCCCAAAAAAAAGGAAAACGCCTTGGTATGTGTTTTTGGTATTTTCACACAATTTTCTTAACAAATGTTTATGAAGTTTTTATACATTTTTATGAATACGTGGATTAAAATGTCATTTGGCAAACTGGATCTTACAATCCAGTCGAACATTTTCTCTTATGAAATTATGTCTGCCTTAAAGTTCCAGATCACTGAAGGCCCTACCGAATATCACTATAGCTACCACCCTGCCCATATTATTTGTACATCATTCAAGTACAAAGTCAACACGAAAGCGGGGAGACTCGACTGACAAAAAAAAGTAGTTAACAACTATTTTTAATATAGTAAACATAACACATAAGACCGACCGTCATAGTAGCCAAAGTAAGTCATCCGTCGCTCTAACTGGGAGACACAGAGCATCGCTTAAATTATATTTAGTGTCTTCCTTTCCCCTTGCTGTTGGTTCCTCTGCTTAGCATTCTATGCTATGGTGTTTGTCCTTTCACTGTCTTTTATCGTACAAAACTGTTTGCGTATACAGTTGAGCTTCGTATCTATTTCTTTTTGGATTATCCACTTTAATTTCTCTTGTCGTTCATTTGTCGTCGTCATCGTCGTTTTTTTTTTAGTATCTCGAAAAAGTCATGTTTCAAACTGCATTTATAGTTGCATTATTTTATAGTTGTTTTCTTTTTTTTTTTTTTTTTCAATGATTTTGTTTTTCTTCTGAACTTGTTTTTGTCTTTGTGCTGTTTATGATGTCCTTTGGTTTTGTTGTTTTGTGCTTAACTCATTTATACTCGTCTCTTAACTTTATGTATATATTTATGTTGTTGTCTTATGGTTGTTTTACGCTTCAGTTTCACTTAACTGGAAATGAATGACGGACTCTATGAAACATGTCCAGTTTGAATGAAACTACAAAAAGTTTTTTTCAAAAAAAAAAAAAAAAAATTTATATAAATTATAGCAAACCTTATTGAAACTGAGCATAAATTTGACAAACCGGTTGGGTGGGGATAATTAAGGTCTTTTTGCAAAGAGATGGGTTAAGGGGTGGACGATTATTACCAGCAATTTCATAAAGAACGAAGTACTCTATTTCTGGGAAATATTTTTTATCATGAAGGATATAAAATTAAGTTGTACTAATCAAAGTTATAAAAATATCAACATAAACATTTCAGATGTAATTTTTTCACTGTAAAGCCTCCGATTATTTTTTATTATCAAGTAATTCATATTGTTTGTTGCCAGGTTTAACCAACGACTACCACCTAAGTCGAAATAATCTCTTAAGCAAGAAAAAGTGAAATTAAAAATAAAAGTGTAACAGCGGTACGTATGAGTAATATTAATTCGGTTGTTATTTAGTAAACCTGCTCATAATCAACAAGGCTCTATAACTATAAAATTTATGAAACCATCCATGAGAGGGGGATATTTTAAGGCTTGAGTATTTCCATTTAAAGATTTCTTCGTTTTTTTTATTTGATCGCCACTTAAGCGATTACCCAAAACAGAATGCGATATGTAAAGAGGAAATTGGATGTATGGAAATGGTAATATATTTTTTGTTTGTGATAAATCAATTTGTCAATTTGTGATAATTTTTTAAATCTTATTTGGAGTCCGCTTCGCTCACATAGGAATCAAAAAACCGTTCTATTACATTTCAACTCCTTTCTCATACCTCCTTTTCTTTGGACTTCATTTGAAAATATCCCTAAATGTTGTTCTGCGGCCACAATCAATGTGTTCCATTCACCCTTCACTTCTATAAACGGCCAAAGAAAAGAAACTCCAATTGACTGACCACATACTTAGATACGAACAGCAGATTTAAACACATCCAGACAAAAAATGAAAGAAATTGGAAAAAATTCATACAACACAATTGCTGGTCTAATTATAATGGAGCCATTTCGGAGGGGACTTCCTTTTCATAAAAGCCACCGCCAACAACTAGTTTTCCATTAACAAAAAAAAAAAAAAAAAAAAAAAAAAAAAACCAACTCGAAATGCAGTCATTTCCAATCCCCTGGCTACCCTTTCGATCCTTTAAAAAAAACTATAAAAAAAAAAACATGAAACTATTGTACGTAGAAGTATGTCCTGAAGCCGCACAACAGTACGGCCACTGCTGTTGCAAGTACGAACAATAGTAGGGGCACATTTAGTACTCACTCGAGGAGTGCTGTAACGTTTTTCTTGCTTTTGTAGTTGATGTGGGCACGTGGTCATTACTTTTTACATACAAAAATACCGATGTTGAAGTTATAGTTAGCTTTCATTGTTGAAGACATAATGCGAAAAGTATGTGCCGTTCGAGGGGCATTGAATGCCAGATTTGCCAAATAAGAATCACGAAGTCTAAGGATTAGATTGTGGACAATATGGAAAATTATATTTTAAATACAGAATACATACCAGGGTTACCCTTAATTAGAATATAAATATACTTTGTACTGTAATTAAATAAAAAATAAAATAAAAATAAAAATTTATTTATTTATTTATTTATTAATTACAATACAAAGTAAATTTATATTCTAATTTTGGGTCCAAGGGTAAACCGGGTGACATAGACCATTTGGCTAAAATTTTGCAGCGACAGACCAAAGCCTCTGGTGGGAATCGAACCCACAACCCCCACGCTGATAGACAAGCACGCTACCAACTCGACTACCGGGGCTCCTTAAAAATAAAAATTATAAATAAAAAATAAAAATTAAAATAAAAAAATAAAAACAAAAATAACAATAAAAACAAAAAATTAAATTAAAAAAAAAATAAAAATAAAAATTTAAAAAAAAAAAATTTAAATAAAAAATAAAAATTTAAAAAAAAAAAATTAAAATAAAAAACAAAAAATAAAAATTAAACCAAAAAATAAAAATAAAAAATTATAAATAAAAAATTAAAATAAAAAACAAAAAATAAGAATAAAAAATATAAAAATAAAAATAAAAATAAAAATAAAAATAAAAATAAAAATAAAAATAAAAACACAAATAAAAATAAAAATAATAAAAAAAAAAATATAAATAAAAACTTAAAAAAAAAAAAAACATAAATAAATAAATTGTTATCCATTTTGCTTTAAATAAAACACATAGAAAATATTTTTTTTTCATGATATTTCTTTTTTTAGACATTATGTGTGAATCACTACATCATTCAAATGACCACCACGCAAAGTGTTGCAGGCATTGATTCTTTTGAGGTCATTTTGGACCACTTTTTGGCACATATTGGGCGGTATCTCAGCCATAACATGACGAATGTTGGTTCTTAAGTGCTCAAAATTGACAATTTGCTGAAAAAATATATTTTTCTTCTGACAAAACGAATTTTTGTCTTGGCAGTCAAGTTAGCAAGTAATACTGTCGCATTCGTGGTATCGAAAAATCCACACGTGTTCGTCGAGAAGCCAATGCATCGGCAGAGACTGGCAGTTTGGTGTGGATTTTGGAGCACTGTCCCAGTTTTCTTTGAAAAAGCTTCAGACTAAGACTTTTTCTTTAATGGTGAGCTTTACAGAGTCATGATAATCCGTTTTTTGTTGCCAAAGTTTAAAGACATGTGCTTGAAGATCGATGGCATCAGCAGGATGGGGACACATGCCACACAGTACAGGCCGCAATAGAAAGTTTGAGCACCAAGTTCGGTAATCGTCTTATCAGGCATCCCGGCGATTTCAATTAGTTAACTCGGAGCTCTGATTGGACTTTTTTTTTGTTAGGGTACCGTTTATGTTATGCTAATGATCCATTAAGGTTTCCCTATTTTTGTATGCGATACCACAATCACCAATTAATGATCCCACTTTAGTCACATGGCAAACACTTGCTTCTAATGTATCCAAAACTCCAACGAAATTCATTAGATATTTACCCTTCGCATGTGGGAGACCTGCAGTAAAATGTCCCATATCTGTGTGCGGCATATGCAACTCTCCAATAGAGTTTATTCCAAATGATTCCTATTTGAGTTCGTGCATTTGGGGAATGACCATTCGAACGTTACCCGTTTATTCACCACCAGCAGCACATGCACATTCGAATCGGGTTATATATCCAAGCATACAATGTAACTGCAAGTATGTATTTTACTGGTCGTTTTTTCTACTCTTTTTGCAATTTTTTTTTTATTCATTTTCTTTATATTGTGGATAGGAGTCATTCGATTTTTTTTACTGCAACTCTTATGTGTAGTTTGTGGTGCGCTTTTTCGATTTAATTTTTTGCTTTTTTTTTTTGTTACAAAGGGAATTGTAATGCAATGGAAATAATACTAGGGGTTTCTTTTATGTGTAATGGGGATCTTAAATTGATTTTGTATAGTTGGCTGGCATATTTGTTAAAAGAAATTAGTAATGATAAGTAATCGATATGTGATAAGGGATTGCATAAGCAAATGATTGATGAATTTTAAGTGCTGTGCATGAAGAGAAAATGAGCCAACGTTACTGTGTTTAAAATATATGTTCAATAGATCTTGAAGTGTGGCAAGTTTTGTTGGCACTACATAGTTTGGATGGACAAATGGCTGAAGGCAAAAGTATAACCCCTCGGGTTCAGAAAAATGTATAACATCATTATAAACCTTTGTTAAGAAAAATGTGCTATAATTGTTTTTGTTTTTTTCACATTTACCCCCGTATTGATACAAATGTATAACAGCTTTATAAACCTTTGTTAAGAAAAATGTGTGAAAATAGTTTTTTGTTTTTTCACATTTACCCCCGTATTGATACAAATGTATAACAGCTTTATAAACCTTTGTTAAGAAAAATGTGCAAAAATTGTTTTTGTTTTTTAATAAATTTTCTAATTTCTAATTTTTTATTCTCTTGCTCATAGAGGTGGTGTGGAATTTTTCAACGCTGCCAATCTCATCAGTTCAGACTCATATACAATTTTTTTTCATTGTTTATCAAAAAAGATGTAACAACTTTGGCTTGGGGCAACATACGCCGCAACAATTAGATTTGGGAAACATCCTTCAACTAATTCACTATAAAACAATCAAATCATCAAAAACTTGAGCAACAAACAGTCAGACAGCGGAACAACAACAGATGTTGCTCTAATAAATTAGAATTTTTTTTAAAAAAAAAATTATGTTTCATTAAAAATTCCAAAATTCAAACAATCAACCATGAAAACAGAATGCTCCCCTTGAGCCAACTCATCCCAAGCATTGGTGATGGTTTGTAAGATTTTTTTTTTTTTACATAAAACAACATGAAATGTTGTTAGCTTTCTTCCATGGCTGTGATGTTGTTACGGCTGAAGGTATTTTTTTTGCATATTAAACTGATGTGGTGGGAGGTGTTGTTTCAAATACACATATTGATTATTATTTGAAGGAATGGCACGGATACACCCATCTCTCTGCATCTTTGGGGTGGTTGGGTTAGCGTAGAAAAGTTGTGGAAGTTGTATGAAATTGTTTGCTTTATCGACACCTTATGGGTTGGATGGTGTTGGGAGTTGTGTTGTGTATTTTTTGTTTTTTTTTTTGTTGTTTTTCTTTATTTCAACTTATCATAGTTGTTCGTCGTATAGACAGCTTTTACTTTGCATTTGTTGCAAAGTGAAGTCTGTGGTAAAATGTTTATGATCGTTTTCTGTTTGTTGTTGTTGCCACCGATGAGGCATTAGCATCTTTCGCAGCAGGGCGAACAGTGTTTTGAAACTCTGGTGAAATATTTATGAAATTGTTTTGAATTCAATTCTTCTTATTCAGTTTTTGAAATTTAAAAATCCAAATTTGATTTGATGTCCTGCCCAGAACGTTCAGAAATTGAGCTCCTAAATCTCCATTTTTGGAATTTAATTGAATATAGAGTTGTCCTCTCAATTCGGCTATCACAGCCCAAACCGTTGTAGAGGTGTTCGGTAGACCTCAACCCTAATTTCCATCTACATCTATTCCATCGGTCGGCAGTATGTTGCTTTTGATCTAAAAAATTGTTTGTTGGCCAGTTGTGTGGCATTATTATAAGCTATTAAGACTATAAATGGGATAATTGGATATATTTTAAAAATATTTCCAAACTTAATTACAGTTTGTATTTTTTTTTCGATTTTTGGAGGGGTGATTTTTTCTGACACAATTGTTTATGTTGTTCATATAAGGCATAACAAAACATTTTTAAAATAAATGAAAAATGTCCGCCTTATTCAGATTTTGAAATTTAAAAAAAAATTTCATATAAATGGATTTTTGGAAAAAAAAATTATTTTTTTTTCGATTTTTGGGGGGTGATTTTTTGTGACACAATTGTTTTTGTTGTTCATATAAGACATAACAAAACTTTTTTAAATTAAATGAAAAATGTCCACCTTATTCAGATTTTGAAATTTAAAAATTCATATAAACGAATTTTTGAAAAAAAAAAGGCTAACAAATTTAATATTTTTGTTTTTAAAAATTGAAAACGGAAAAATATGTCATGGCTTATTACTTTCGCGCAAACCTACATAACTTATAAACAAAATGAGATATAGTTCATGAATATCGATTAACGCATTCCGCTTTTATTCACAATTAAGTGAAGGTATCTCATTTTGACCAGAATATTGATTTTTTATTTGACTTGTTGAAGTTTCATTAATTTGACCCAGAAGAAATTGTTACAGTTAAGAAATTTTTTAAAAAAAAATCTTTAACGATTAAATGTTTTTTGATGGGTAATTTTGTCCGCCATAAATTTCCTCTTTGGTAAATAGTGGAAAATGTAAATTTTTCTAGGAAAACCAATGTCCTCTTTTTTTAAAAAATTTCTATTTTTCCAAAGAAATAGAAATAATAAATGATCTCGAACTCGACTAACAGAAAAAAAAATGCAGAAATTCATATATTTGTTTTTTCTTAGCTGAAAAGCTTTGCAAAATAAGTGGAAAAGATTAGCAAATGTCATTTCCCGCGATTTTTTCAAGCATTTGGACAGCCCTTGAATCCAGGATAACAAAAAATGGGCTGTTACACGCTCAAATTTCAGCAAACAAATTAGCAACAAACATATATATATATATATTTTCCCATACCACAAACATTAAGTTGTTTGTAGGTTATATATATATATACATTTTTTTCAATTTGTGAATCTCTATATGTCAATTCATATTCCTCTCTCGGTTATTGTTATTATCGGAATGACCGTAGAGGCAAACAATAACGAAATCTGCTGCAAATTCTCACTTATTCTCACTCAAATATTGTACTTTGTTGAGTTTAATAAGTTTATTGCGTATGTTTCCCAAACACGCTAATGCTTCCGCTCAAATACTTAATAATAATAACAAATTAGTTATATTTGCAGCCAAATACACTTTATTTCGAAGCAAATAAGCTTTGCTTGCTTCAACCTCCAAACACGCGATTTACTTGTGTGTAAACATCTACAAAAGACATATTTTTCAGCGTGTACCTTCCCCAAAGCTCATGACATAGAAATGCATTAACGCATACCTAATTTGTGGATTTTCGAAACACTGTGCTACCGCAGCAGACGTACAGCAACAGCAGCAGGTGTTGTGCAAACAACAAACAGCAATACAAACATTAGCATTTTGCCATATTAACAATGACGGCTTTCGTTGTATTGTTAACGCGGTTGTTATTGGTGGTATGGCTGGCGATGGCGGTGGTGACGAAGGTGTTGGTGAGGTGAGGAGGTTGGGCGCATGCTGCTGAAGGTTTTGGTGGTGGCTGTGCAACATAACACCGTTGGGGTGTTACTGATGCTAAGAATACTTCGGCATTGCTGGTGTTGTTACTGCCACTGCTGCCGTTGCTTGTTTTTTAAGCTGTCATCTTAAAGTTTGCCTTGTTCAGGACTCTTTTTGTTGTTGTTGTTGTCGTTGTGGGTAATGTGGTTGTTGCAAACGTTTAGAACATGCTCAAGACCAATACACGCACATATTTATAAATATACTTATAGAAATATTCTGAAACAGCTTCCATAATTTCTTTCATTCTCTAGCTCATACCTTATCTCTCTCTCTTTCTCTCTCTCTCATACACAAATATGAGCGTTCAGTGCTGCGTTCAAAAACTTGCCAGGTTTGCAACAGTTTTCATGTTGGTGGTTGCTGTTGTTGCGAACAAACAAAAATTGTTAACTTTTAAACAATTTTGTGGCATTATTAATAAGCCACTTAACGCTAAGTTTGTTAAAAATCCATGTGTTTGTGTGTGTGTGCAATGGGAGGTATTGGTAACACATACCCCAACACCAAAGGTTCTATAACACAGACTAGAAGTGGTAGCCGCGCCGCATTGCCCTCATCAACTAACAACCATCAGCAGCCGTATCCGTTGTTGTCGCTGCTGTTGGTATCCACAAGACACGTACAACATTTTGTTGCTGGTTTGGTTTCCACCCCCTTTTGGTCGGAAGACATATTTTATGTGGCCTGTTCGTTAACTTGTGGCATATTTTTGTGTGGTTTTGACAGGTTTTAATAAAGAACAGCAAAGTTCTATGTTTCAGTTCAATTGAGGAATTTCTTTGTTAGACCGAGCGTACGAAGCGAATGCAATGAACTTTTATTTAAAATGGTCGTCGTTAAAGGCTTGGTCGAAATCATAAAATGAAAAGAAGTGTTGGAAGTAATTTAAGGCAAAGACGTTGATCGAATGACTAAGGAATCTGAAAGTCTAGCAAGTGTAGTCCAGTCAAACCTATTCATCGCCAGTAGACACGAAAACATTTTCAATTAATTCGAACCAACGCAAGGGAAGTGTACGTTTTTCTGACAACCGATCTGTCCAACTGTTTACCTTTAGAGATTATCTCTGTTTAGATCCACTAGGTCCCTTTTTCAGACTTGAGCTTAAACACAATTCAGCCAAAAAGCAGTCAAATTGCAAAAGAAACAAAATTTGTAATTCCCCCACTGTGTGGTGGTAGCAATTTGGTGTTGGCCTGGGTTAAAGAATTCCTTTTTAAACCATTTTGTACCAGCGGTCAAGATCTCTACCACAAAGTTTTGCTGTTTTTCATTAAATAATAAGAAATATTAGATAATGGACTTAAATATATTTTTTTTTAATTTATAATCAAGCTTGGCATATGGGCTTTCCGAACAGAACTTGTTTACCCCCCACCACGCCTTTTTAAGATCCGCCTGCGAGGACACAAAATTAGACTAAAAATATACTATTACACCGTGTTACACACATTCTGTCCTATGAACCAAATTTACTTTTACGGAAAGGGGATACAAAATAAAAATACACGTGTATCGGCGATTTTCATGTACACGTCAGAATTTTTTTTTTTTAAGTTTGAAGTATAAAGCTCGTCGTGGCCTGTGTGAAAGCCTTTGGACCGATTTTTAACCCTTTTTCAGTGATCCAATCGAGCTGATTTTTTGCAGGCAGACTCGTGGAAATGTCTGTATCACGTCAAATTTTATAAAAAACAGATTTTTATCAATTCTCAGATTTTCGTATTTTTTTTTTTCAAATGGTTATCGTTTTTTTTTAAGGTTTAAGTTCAAAAAAAATTTTTTTTTCGTAACGCTTAAGTAGTTTAAAAATTTGGAGTCTCTTCAAGTTATGCTAAGAAAAGTGAAAAAAAATATTTTTTTTTTCAAAAATAATTAAAATTGGGGAAAATCTGAAAATTGATAAAAATCTATTTTTTTTAAAAAAATTTGACGTGATACAGACATTGGATCACTGAAAAAGGGTTAAAAATCGCCGATACACGTGTTTTTTTTATTTTTTCCCCTCTTTCCGAATATGTGCATTTGGTTCATAGGACAGAAAAAAAATCTATTTTTTGTAACACGGTGTAATAAGAAATATTAGATAATTCCATTATTTATTTTTTTAAATTTTTTTATTTACAATTAAGCTTGGCTTATTGACTTTCCGACCTGAACTTCTTTACCCTCCTTTTTATGTTCCGGCCTGGGAGGAAAAAAATGTATACTAACTAGCCATGAACATTTCGGGTAATTCTGGTACAAAATGTGGTCATTTCTGGATCGTCTAATTCAGACGAAAATGGGAACCACATATCTCTATTAATGGCGGAGCCGAGATACAGTTTCTTTCACAATCTCCTACAGTGTGTCGGCTGTCTGTCGTCGCGACGTGCTCCTAAGAGTTGCGAGCATAACTTTTGTCTTCTTCTCGTACACCATTGGTTCCATTTTCGCCAATTCCTTCTCGATTCTGGAAAACAAAATCCCGGCAACATCTCGCTCTATCTGTCTGACGCTGTCAGTGTCATCGGCATATGCTAGGGGGATGCAGCCTTTGGTGATCAGTGTGTCGGTTTGTTAAGTAAGGCTTTTTTTTAATATTTTCTCCCCAATAAAAGCTGCCACCTTGTCGTTTCACATTCTAACTGAGGATCTAGTGTCACTTAGAGTAATTCTACAAAAAAACAGAAAAGTGTTTATGGATCTCGTTTGCAGACATGGTTCCAAACAATTTTTTCTCTTATCGGCTTTACAGTCGATGCAAATATTTTCCACCGTTGGCCCTCTCTTTACTTCTATTAAGTTATCACACTCAACCTACCTCTCCCATACCAAATCTATTCTTGTTGTCGCAATTCTGTTCAACAATGTTTTGCTCCCATCGACGGCACAGAACTTACCGGAAGAATACGAAGAAGAAAAACAAGGAATAAATAAATAAGCAACAAGAAAAATAAAACACGCAAGCAAGCATAAAATTCTAACTGTCACAGTCGAGTCATTTGGCCGCACGTAAATACACGAAACACAAACAGGAAATAGAAGGAAACAACAGGAAACCCAATACAAGAAATATTGCTCGTGCCGTGATGGAGGCTAGCCAATATTTGACATTCGGCCAACTACACAACAGCCAGTGTCAAAAAATGCCTTATGTTGCCCCCACTGTGCCTTGAAACTTACCTCAATGCGAAGGAAAGAAAAATGAAACGGATAAATAGTATTTACTAGCAGAGCTCCTGCCGAATGTTATTACTTGTAATATTACACAACAACATAAACTCACGTGCTTTAAGATACACATACACACATACATACAAACACACACACACTTATATGCACATGTATTTATTGTAAGTACTACACACAGAGCCATTCGTTTCAGTTTTTCCTGAATTGCACAAGGAATTTGATGCTGTGCATTGTGTCCTTTACACCCTTCGCTTAAGTCAATACTATTACGCGCGTATGCAAATTGAACGCTGTGCAAAAAAAAAAAATGCTGTGATGCACGCCATGCCGAGCAACAGGGAGAATAACTTAAAGACTGGAAAGTTTGCCACTGTGATCAGTGCAAAGGTTATTTGCATAAGAACGATGGATTTTTAAAAGTGCCAAGGAGGTGGTGAGGGATCATATGGATGAAGTAAAAACTGAATGCAAGTTTGGGCAAAGAGAGTTGTGAGACTGGGGCACAAGCCTATTTGCTCTGCAACAAAGTTTATTCGGGCACAAATATAACTAACTAATTTTCTATTATTATTACGTATTTGAGCAAAAGCATTAGCGTTTTTGGGAAAAAAATACGCCAAAAACTTATTAAATTTAACAAAGTACAACATTTGAGTGCGAATAAGTGTGTATTTGCAGCTATTTTTGTAATTTTTTTAGAGCATAGAGGCAGTTCTTTTGAGGTAATAACAATAACCGAGAGAGAAAAAGCTGAATCGATGTATAGGAATTAACAAATTAACAAAAAAAAAAAAAAATTAAAATTAACACAAAATGTATACATAAACATTTGATATTTATTTCTATATATTTTTTACAAACAAGTTAATGTTTGTGGTATGGAAAAAATGTTTGCTGACATGTGTTAAAATGGCAATTTTTTTAAGCGTGTGTGGTTTTTCCACCTGTGAGATATCAGGTGGCCCTATTTATCTTTTGCACGAGTCTAGCCAAATTGTTAAGATTCACTCTCCATTTTGATATTTATAACCAACACATATACATTTGATATTTATAACCTACAAACAAGTTAATGTTTGCGGTATGGAAAAAATGTTTGCTGACTTGTGTTAAAATGGCAATTTTTTTAAGCGCGTGACAATGGAACCTCGTGGTTCCACTTGTGAGTTAACAGGTGGCCCTTTTTATCTTTTTGCTAACACGAGACTATCCAAAGGTTCACTATCCATTTTCAAAAAACTCTAGAAACTCCTTCGGAACGATCAACATCTGCACTATGTGGAAATTGGGAAAAACGATCACCCTTTTTATAGGAATCAAAAATATTGTTCACTTACACGTGTCCCGGTGATGTATGTGTGAGTGTGGGAGGGGTGGTTATTTTTATAAGCGACATACACATGGTTTTTTTTTATAAGATGCAAAACTACAACTATAATAACAACAATCGAACAGGAAGACATATATAAATGTATAAAGACATATTAGAGTGGGCCGATTTTATGGGAAATAACTAGCGCACCACTCAATCGCCCATGTCCTGACAATCGTGCATGAAATCACATGCGATTTACGAATCGCTAATAAATTTTCTTCCTGTCATACACTTTATGCGTTTTACCCCTGTACCAAATTATAAAAAAAAACATTCAACATTTTTTAAATACACGTTTTCAATAAAAGGTGTTTAGAGAAATATATTTGTTTGTGATCATATAGGGAGAAAACATATAAAATTGTACAAGTGCATGGTTTGTAATGTTTTTACAATAAATAAAAAAGTATGCGATCGACAATCGCCAAATATTATGCGATTGCGATCTCTATGACACCGGCCGTCCACGTCCAATTTTTCAGTACATTTTCGATTATTTCGGGTCAAAACGTGTCAATTGTCTCGGGATGCTTTGCGTAACATTTATCCGTAGTGGCTCCGCCCGTAAATTATCGAAAGGTCTCAAATCGCAGCTATCAAGATGGCCGATTCGAATTTAATCTTCTAAATGGCCCACCCTGTATATATCGATTTATTCTGGAAAAAAAGCACCAGTTACATCTAGGAATATCTGTCATCCTCATATAAGATTTGTTGTTGACTATTTCTTAACTATTGTCTTCATCAGAGTATTGAAGATGGTACACGATAAGCTGTCACCCTGTCGAGTACAATTTGTTGTTGTTGTTGTAACAGTTCTGCTCCTGTTGCCGAAAGTTCTTGTGTGGGGAAAAAACTTTCGGTAGGTGCAGGTACCATTTGTAGTTATGAA
Organism: Hydrotaea cyrtoneurina; assembly: GCA_958296145.1. Taxonomy (NCBI): domain Eukaryota; kingdom Metazoa; phylum Arthropoda; class Insecta; order Diptera; family Muscidae; genus Hydrotaea; species Hydrotaea cyrtoneurina. The sequence continues at coordinate 86,868,496 of OY282514.1, forward strand.
TGTTTCTAAGAGGAGAGTTCCTATTTTAACTGATTTTCTGGTCTTTCGGTCATTTTCCACAGTTGTACCGAGTTTCTGATCCTTCAGTCATTCTCCAAAGTTGTACAAGTTTAACTACACTCTTTCTTATTCAAGAAGAATTCTTTTTTCTTCAAGAAGAATTCTTTTCTCTTCAAGAAGAATTATTTTTTCTTCAAGAAGAATTCTTTTTTCTTCAAGAAGAATTATTTTTCCTTGAAGAAGAATGCGTTTTTCTTCAAGAAGAATTTAAACCGAAAGGTGAACAGGAAACCAAAATAATGCATTTGAGGATCGTGTTTGATTGGATATATCAAATGTTCACATATAGGAAATTCCATTTCTTACATTTTTGTTCGCACCAGTCTAATATACGTATGTACAGACAACACGATATCACATACACTCGCATGCATATGTATATATTGATGTTGGTACAGACGTGGTTCACTGGATTCGCCAGATTCCTTGTGTGTGTGTGTGTTTATATGTACTCATGCATTCGCATATGTGTATGTATGTTTATAGATGTGTGCAGGAACATATCCGTACATATGTACATGTGCATGTGTAGTATGTAAATATCACATGCATAACATTAGTGATTCATAGTTAAATCCTTTAAGATCTCACATGAGCCCCAAAAGATTTTCCTCTGGATGCCATGGTACCCAGCAACATAACCGGTCGTCGTAGAGAGAAATATGGATGGGCCACTACAACTACACAGGAACGTTAAAGCGTGTGTATGAGTATAATATAGACAGAATAAATACACACACACGTACGTACATGAACTGGCACACACGCACGTATTCAATATATATAAATATGCACATATACATTCCAAGGGTATTCACATCAGTGAATAATAGTCGTACATACTTTTTTTTTCGGGTGTATAAAAAATTTAAATCCTTTGAGAGTAAAGACGTGCATGGGTGTGTGTGTGTGTGTGTGCGAAATCTATGGAGAAATCTGTGCGTGGCCTCTGTGTGAGTAAATGTCTGTCTCTACGTTTGTACTGATGACTTGGTGTATTTGTTATACACACACACACATGTATATATTCCATATATATTTATATCCTTTCAAAATCTCTCTTGATATATTTACATGTCTGTCTGTCTCTGTGTGTGTGTGTTTGTTTGCCATATTTATGTAGCAAAAGTTATTTGTTAAAGTACCAAACATCGGGATTTGTAAGCTTTTTGCCTTTGCTCCTCGCTTCTCGCTGCCATTTGATGTGTAATGCAATTAGTTGGGTGCGAAATCTTGAATGTTGATTATTTTTCATGTTGAATTGTTCTCTCTCTCTCTCTATCTCTCTGTCATTACAGATCCTTAATTGTGTGTAATCTATTGAATCCGTGAATGGGTTTTCATGATTCTCTGCCGGCAAAAACAAGTAGACATAATTGAAATCGTATGCATATTCTTTGAGATAACGAAAAGTTGATTATCGTTTAATCATCACCATGTGGAATTGTGGACAATTTGTGATAAGAGCATTGATTGTACTGATTGTAGTCTCTATAATACCAGGTAAGTTTATAGATTTTTAAGACACTTTTAAAAATATAATGTATTCACGTAAAACCAAATCACAAAGCTGAGTATACACCTGCTTAAATATGCAATTGAAATGAGGGTTTTCTGAACAAACTCTATTGAGCAGACGTCCTGAGTCAGATGTGAACTTGTCCCATGTGTTTTACTACGAACATTCTACTACATTTCTGTATAAGAAACAGTTGGCAGCCCTACTAATGCTCCTACAAACAGACTTGGGTCGTGTGTCTTTTAAATCTTCCCCTCAATATAATAATTGTGTTATTATACACTATACAGTATACACTATTGTTTTATTGATGGGGACGATGTAGGCTTTTCTTGATCACACATTACATACTCACATAGGTGGGGATCCATAATCCCTTACTTGGTTCACATTGTTACTAAAACATTACTTAGGCATTTTGCATTGCCTAAATAATTTTTAAATTTTTATTTTTAAACTTCCTTATGTAGAGCTTCATGGGCCGTTTTTATAAAACGAATGGGTTTTTCGTTTCGTTAAAATAATGAACAGAAATTCTGTTTCGTCAGTTTGGGTTGTTGTAACACGAAAGTCTCAGTTAAGTTTTTTTTCTTATGTATTTTTGTGTGTATTGTCCAATTCGTTGGAGTTGGAGAAACACAATTCAGTTTCGCTACAGACATTTCTGTTCGTCTCCGACGTAAACCTTTTTATAAAAACAGGCTGTAAGAAAGGTAAACTATTACAGTGAACTTTTCAAGGCTCCATATTGGTTATATGAATTATTATTTTTTGCCCTTAAGCGCCCCGGTAGGCGAGTTGGTAGCGTGATTGCCTATCAGCGTGGGGGTTGTGGGTTCGATTCCCACCAGAGGCTTTGGTCTGTCGCTGCAAAAATCTAAACATATGGTCTTTGTCACCCGGTTTACCCTTGGACCCAAAATTAGAATATAAATTTACTTTGTATTGTAATTAATAATAAATAAATAAAAAATTTTTTTGCCCTTGTTCCTTACATTTGCGCCAGTAACTTTTCCTCGCTTAGTTTTTGCACAACTTTGCAACTCCTTACCCAACTCCACTTTAGCCGCTGAAAAGCGAGAAACCATTGAACATTTCTGACAAAACCAAAAAAAAAAATAACGAAAACTATCATTCCACCAAATACCAAAATAAGTTTGTACTCTTCCTTTTGCCATTCCGTAGTTTGTAATGCCTGTTTCCTCCATTCATGACATCAAGAATCCAAAAAGGATACATTTGCACTTTTTCCAGACTTTTGGGTTTCCTTAATTAGTGCAGTTTGCAGTTTTCCTTTCCTCATTGCCAGTTGTTTCCCCCCATTTTGCTTACAGCAGAGTCTAATGGAGTGCGGAGAATGTGTGATGCAAAAGAAATATCTGTGAAACGTTGTTTTTTTTTCTTCGAATTCTTCTCTCTCACAATCCCACATAAATATCAAATCACATGTATCATTTGCACTGAGGATAATTGTGATTGTGAGTAGTTTGATGAGGTGGGGATGATGAGTTTGAGGTAATGAGGTGGAGCAGCACAAAACTGATGAGGGTGTGTTTAATATGAGGTTTAAGAGTACCTTTTTTTAATACTCACACTCAAAAAAGGGGCATGAGTGTTCCATGTCCGAGATAGTGATCTTCCGTGAAAGTCACGATATCAAACGATGCCCTACATATGTTCATAGAAATATTGGTTGTGCTGGAAACATCATGAGATGTTTTACATGGCTTAGAGATTACTCTCTTACTCGTAAAGTCGCCAACATTTACAAGGTGGAAACAGCCGCCGAAAAATGTTTGATGGTCTTACCCGGTTTCGAACTTGGGTTCTTCTGTGTGATAGTTGCACTCACTGCCTACCACACCACGGCCGCCCCCAACAACTGCTATGGTTTAATTTCATCCAGAACGAGTAGAACTTTCGGGAAATGTGCCTATAATTCGTTAACACTTCTCTTTTTGGCTTTCGAGGGAAAATGCTCCTACGTGCGCCTCCGAAGCACTCTTTTCGCCGATTTTTTTATTTGGATAATTTTACAAAAATAACTTGACGGACTTTTTGGTATTTTTGGAGAAATTTTCATGTTGGGCATTCTTAGTTTTTTTGGAAAGTTTTTATCTGGTCTATAAAAACTGTTCCCAAATGTAAACTTTCAAAAAAAGTAATAAATAATGCAGAACGCTGAAAAATACGTATTTTTTAAATGTTTACACACAAAAAAAACGCATGTTTAGTCTTTGTATCAAGTAAAGCTTATTTCCCTCTAAACAATAACGTATTTGCTAATATTACGTATTTGTGTATAAGCACAAGTGGGTTTGGAAAAGACTGACAATAAACTTATTAAATTTAACAAAGTACATTGTTTGAGTGCGAATAAGTATGTATTTGCAGCTGTTTCTGCATTATTCTGCAGTTTTGTTTCTCTTAGTCGAGTTTAAGATCATTTGATTATTTTTATTTCTTTAGAATCATATTAACTTTTACTATTTTTATCCTTGACAAATTTTCATATCGTTCAATCTAGAAGCTTGAAATCGACTAATTTCAACTTATCTCAAATCCACTTTTTCCCACCCACACCCCCACCCCTTTGCCCAATGCCATTCCATTTTGGTTTTTGTATTATAAAATCTTCCTTAATTTACAATCAAAAATGTGTGTGTGTTTTTTTTTACTATTTTCATCCTACGCTTCACCAATATTTGTCCATTCATTCATGTTATTTTTAATGAGCAAAGTTTTCCTAGTTTTTTTCGCTCTCCTCTTTTTCATCAATTCAAATGGACTGTCAAAACGTATAAGTTCAAATAATGTTGGATAATTACCATAGCTGGCTTATGGCCTCCTCCTCCACCTACTCCAGTTCCTCTCTCATTATTAACAGATTCATTGGAGACATCAGCAATGACAAACTAAAAGCGAATAAAAAAAGACTACAAATTATTCGAATTATTTCCCCTCGCCCAATAACAATAATCCTTTTATGTTTGCTACTTTTTGCTGTTGGCTTTATGTTCAGCTTTCATGTTGTGATACGTTTTCATAAATCCTTAAAAGACCAGTAACTAATTTAATGAGCTTGTTTTTCTCAGCCACACCACAAACAGGGTGAAACAAAAGCAACTCTAACCAAAATGATCGCTCCATACCGATTATAATCGGCCAATGAGATATTTCATTTTTTGCGGAACGATTTAAATTTTTTGAATGTCACTCAATTTGTTTTACCACACCCTGTATGTGTGATTGTATTAATTTGTATGTATGTAGTTTTATTTATATTTTCGTTATCCTTGGATTTATTAGAGTATGTGCTGCTGCTACAAAATGTTATCCAAAGTTTCTGTGTATATTTCAACGAAAACTTTTCGTTGCTCGCTAGACTAAATACGTTATTTTTTCTTGTTTTCGCAAAAGAACCCACACACACACACACATACACATACAAATTGAACTCACTCAACATTCGTTCATTTTATGGCAAAAGTTGGATTTTGCCATGAACGAGTTTAGTTTGTTTGTCGATTGAAAATCATTATTAGTTAATTAAGAGTTTTACCAAATAGTTCTTTTCTGATGCGAATTAACAAACACAAAGCAACCGAAAATAAACGCTTCATGGAAATATTGATTTTTCATTTCAGTGAGAGAGAGGGAGAGAGAGAGAGAGCAGAATTGTCTTAAGTACATCAATGTTTTTGAAGTGACACCAACTAATATTTCTGTAATTTGCCCGAACGTTTTCGAATTGGCAAAATCTGGTCAATAAAGTTAACAGCAGCGACGTCAGATGGACGGAAAGGCAAAGGACAAAAAAAAACAAAGGACAAGTTAACAACAACGGAAGGATAAACCATATTTATAAAACTATGGGAAGAGTTAAAAGACCTCTTAAATTTGAATGTAGACGGGAGTTTTTTTTTTAATTAGAAAAATTCAAGGGGTTGTAGTAAAGAAAAAGTTGATTGGTCCAGGTCCATCGACCTGCAAATGTTTAATGTTTTTGGCGCAAAAGTTGTTCATCTTGTTCTCCAATCTGATAAAGGGGTAAAACGCATGAAGTGTATGACGGGAACTAAATTTATTGGCGTTTCGCAAATCACATGTGATTTCACAATCGCACGATTGTCTAGACCTGGGCGATTATTCCTTTAGAAAATCCTCTGTCTCTTTGACCAAGCCTCTATATCTGTTGCCAACGACAAATCTCAGTAACTGAGTCATCTATCAGCTGATCAGCTGCTCTTGTAGATAATGCCAGTCTCACAGAAAAATGTATATTCTTGTTTTGGGTGCAAGGGTAAACCGGGTGACACAGACCACAGATCGTTCATTTACTTCAATTGTGTCAGAATTCATTTGTTTTTTATTTTTCTGCTCAGAAAAAAACTGTAAATCTCTTTTACGTAAACTGTAAATATCTCTTACGTATTCCAGACATCTAGTTTATTTGGGAAACCTATGATTTCTTCCCTATATTTGACCAGTACGATCTAATGGAAAACTTTATAAAGGCTCTCCTGAAAAAAAACGTGTTTTTAGTTGTGATACTATTGAAGTAAACGGGCGATATGTCTAGATGTTTGCAGCGACAGACCAAAGCCTCTGTTGGAAATCGAATAGGCAAGCTCGCTACTAACTCGGCCATCGGAGCGTTTAACATTTACTGATATATTTTTGCGGTAGAAAATGATTGTCTCTGTTACTAAGCCTCGTCACCATTCCATATTACGGATTAACGCCACATTCATAAAATGACAAACTTCAATATCAGTTATTAAAATAAAGTGTCTGATGCTGAGATATTTAAGTTAAGTTAAGTTTTTCCGTTTCTTTTACTTCATGTCTTTGTATTGCGTTTACGATCCATATTCCCACGTTACACTTTACATTAATTTAGCTATCGATTTTTCAACACACCCTCAATTTTCGAAATAAAGTAAAGGTTAATACCTTTACTTCAAGTTAAGTCTTATTCAGCAGCACCGTTACCTCCCCCCATCTACCCCGTCAACCCCTTTCGATAACAGACATTGTTTCAGAGCATTTCGGAACATGTTTTCTATCAAAGCACGATTTGCGTTAATAACTCGGTACAAACTAATTATAATTTTCCATGAAAATGTTATATAACAATTTCCCAAATGTTTTCCACCAATACCCGGACGCGTACGTGTACATGTGTCTGTGTGACTGTGTAACGAGAGTATATATATAGATATATATGAGGAAAACGGCTGTGGGAGTTGTAAAACAAATATTTGGCAACAAAATTATATGTGAAAAATGAAATGAACAAGAGTTGGGAAAACCCCAACAGTAAATATAGAAATATATAGTGTAACGAAAATATTAGAAAGTTTATAATTGAAACACAAATGAAATGAATGAACTGAAAAAGTGAACAATCCATGGAATTACATGTTATAGAGATTGTGTCGACAGTCGGTGCAAAAGGAAGGCTTAATGTAATTAAAAGGACTCGTGTGGTGCAGAAGGAGTTTTAGTAAGAAACATGTATCAAGGGGCGGAGTTAAGTGATCAATGAGCCGAAGGTAGACAGACGATAGCTTTTTGTTTGTTTTGGAATGAACACAGGTTTCTCGAGACGGCGTCACCATGTACCCATGTATGCTTGTCTTGAGACTGGTATGAAATATCTTCTTAATAAATATTTACCCTCGACACTGATTCACTGACTCTGTCGCGCAGTACGTAGGAATTTAATAGGCAATAATAATAATAAAAAAAATAATATTTTTTTTTTGTACAGAAATTGTGTTTTCCCCAAATTTTTTTTTTTACCAAAATTTTGTTTTTAAAATTTTTTTTTTCAAAAATTTTTCCATTTTACGAAATTTTTTTTTTTACAAAAATTTTTTTTTTCAACGAAATTTTTTTTTTTACAAAAAATTTTTTTTTTTACAAAATTTTTTTTTCCAATTTTTTTTTTTTTCAACAAAATTTTTTTTCCATATTTCAACGGGTGCCATAGGCGCATTACAACTTACTAGTTTTTAAATATTTATGCTTGTCTTGAGACTGGTATGAAATATTTTTAAGACAACAATGCCTTCACAATTTGTATAAATAATTAAAGCTGAAATATTTCGTACATAGAGTACATTTACTTCAATAGTGTTTCAACTCAAAGTTTTCAAATATTAGGGGGGAAAAAGCATAGGTTTTCCAAATAAACTACAGAACATAATACACCCAGAACAAAAGAGATTTACCGGTTTTTCTTGAGCAACAAAATAAAAAGTGAATTTTGAATTTTGACACTATGGCAGTAAATGAGCCCTATGTTCCTTATAAAAAACCATATAATCAACCCCAGAACTCTCCACTCTCCTCTAAACTTATTCTGATTTATATGTTTGGTGTCAAACCAATAGTTTTGTCGTAGACGAGTGTAACATTGCGATTCAACAGACTGTACGAAATGTCCACAATTCGGAATAACAAAAAAGTAACACAATTTTATCACTCTATTTACCGAAAAGGCCAACAACAATAAACGTGTCCTGTGATAAACTAGAAACGATTACACAGGAGAATAATTTTTGCCACATTAATCATCAAATGTTTGTTTACAACAAATGACAGAGAGGAAGAGTGGTAGAGTGAGTGCGAAAGGACGTTGTTTTTCCCCCCAATGTAATACGACTTTAACGTGTGTGATGAAACTGGCGCGCATACGTGTGGAAGGAAACCGGATATGCTGAAGCTCAAAATACAACAATGGAGGAGCTGCCAGTTGGCGGCTGATATGTTGAGTGTTACACTGCTAAGTATTCCCCAGGAAAGTTACGTGAATCTTTCCAAAGGGAGTCATGGTAAGAACAAAAAAAATATGAAAAAAAAAAAACTTTGCTGATGATGAGAATTATGATGAATTTGCAGAAAATTATATGGAAATGCTGCTGCCGTTCTTACGACACTCATGTCTTCTGGAGAAAAACGCCATAATAAAAAAAGAAATCATATGAAATTCGAATAAAACGAACGGAACACAAGGCAGCACAGCAATTGTTCATTACGACAAGGAAAACTTAAAGGGAGAAAAATATTCATAATAAATATGTATGTATATGTATATGTGTTTTTGTTGTTGTTGTCTGCCGGTTAAAAAAAAAAAAACACTTCGACCACACCACACAGTCCGACAGTAACGACCTTTTTCCGTGATGTTTCATACCAGACCAAACCAAAAAAAGAAAAACTATTTTTAATATATGACGTCAGCTTTTGTAATTCAGTTTGTTTTCTTGTTTTTCCTCAACGAATGATGATTTGGTTTTTCGACATTTCGGGGCAACATCTCGTTGAAGATGTCAGAACAAAAAGTCATTGAATTGACATTTATGTGTAAGAAAAATGAATGATTTCTTGAGCGCCACCCTCTCGCTGTGAACGGAAATAAACCCAAAGAAACTGGAAAAGAAAGGAAAACTGAAAATAGCCACGTCACTGCAGACAAACTGTCAGCTACAGGCAACGGCCGTCCATCCATCCGGCCAGCACTCCAACCGTCAACACATTTGGCGCTAATTTGATTTCTAATATCGATCCCAAATGAAAATGAACAAAAACCTGAATATGCCAAAAAAAAAAAAAAACGAGAGGGCAACGACTAACAAACTTTATTGTAAAGCATAGTCGGAATAATTTATACTTACTTCAACTTTTAGCTACTCTCTCGTTCTCTCTCATACTCGCCCCTCACCAGACTCCTGCTCGCAATTGTTCTTACTTCCTTTGTTATCATCGAATTTGATGACCCACCGTGATGACAGACTTTCGGCACGGCGCTGATGTTTTCGGGTGGGGAAACACTTAAGATATATATCGTAGTCCTTATGGTTTATTGTTCCTGTGAGATAATAAAAATATTGGAGGAGGCACACACACAAACATCACAAAGGGCAAATAAGAAAAAGTTCATTAACTTGGCAAATGAAACCATTAAAAAAAGTTATGGAGGAAATACAAAAAAAAAACTAGAGAAGTTTTTCCTTTTTTTGTTGCATCAAATTAAGGCTATGGATCCCCAGAGATCTCAAAATAATACGAAAAGACAGACCAGGGACCAGACACACCAGAAAATTCAGCAGCACAAGGTCTATGTTGATAGAGACACCAACACAAAGATGATTTATAAGCGACATCCTCAGATCCTTAGTAGCAGCAGAGCAAATCTATAGTTTTCACAGAACAACAACATATTTACAGAGATATTACCCGTCCAAACTCAGCCATTAATTGAACAAATTATTTGCGAAATTCGTATAAAATATATAGAGTCCAAAACTCTTGATTTCTTGTCTTACACATGCAGTTGGGATTTATGTGACCTGAAATTGGCTCAAATGTCTAGCAGACCGATCGAGTAAACAAGGTAAACCTCTCGAATTATCGTCGAGATCTGTAACCCTAAGACCTACCAGACTTTGGTTGATTATGCTCGGGATTTTTTGATAACAGAAAAAAAAGACAACCAAAAAATTTCAATGAAAATATTTGTACAAGAATTTCATCACTTCTCAATGATATATTTTTGATAAACAACCTACAAATTATTTTGTTGAATGTGAATGTTTTCATCAAAAATATTTTTAATGAACGACATAAATTTTTTTTTGTATATATGAAACATTCTTCATCAAAGATATTTTTGATAAACAGTATACGAATATTTTCTTTAAGTTGACAAATTGTTTTATCACAGGATTTTCAATGAATTTTTGTTTGAATTCGTGAATATTTTCATTGAATCGAATAATTAGGGCTCAACTAGATTTTTATTCTTCGCGTACAAGTAAAATTATCACTTTGGAGAAGACCGTATGTGGAGACTCAATTTCTTGCGGTGGAACTTGGGAGTTCGGTTTGGTATGAAATTAGGTAAAGCGGCTTCTCAGTGACTTTCCGAAAAAACAACGGCCAGGAGGTGACCGTGGATGATGACTTGTCAGAGCATGTTAACTGGCATTGCGGAGACTCTGCTCGAATGCTGCACAAAAAAGTCAGTCCAAAATTTACTTCCCAGATGGAGCCTTTTCAAGAAACCAGCGGCGGCCACTTGAAGTATATTATTTTGGATAGATCTGGATAGATCCATATTTTTCAAAAAAGATCAGCCACACTTGGTAATAGAGTAATCCAAGAAATAGATCGAATATCTTCTAGTGAAATTAATGAGGTCTACTTCATCTCATTGCAGAAGATAGCTGGGAAACGGAATCAACCTGTCTGGAAACCCGATAAATCTGGCCTGTCTTAGTCGAGCGGAGGATTAATTCTGTGGAAGTTGCAATGATGAATATGAAAAGGAGCAGCTGAACACCATCTCTGACATTGCCCTGGTTTTTTGTGGGCTTGATGATGATTGGTTTAGAAATTCTAGTAGACAAAGTCAACCCCTCGAAACCTGAGAAGACGACCGGAACCCAGAAACATAGAGGTCCGAAACTGAAAATATCCAGGAGGTGGGAGTCAATGGAAAGGACCATGGTAACTCACTTCCTTTACTCCTGAGGATAACATAGACATGGACGACATGTGGTTCACAGAGTCTCATGAGTTTCCAATGACTTTCATCGTGCTGTGTTTTCACAAATAGCATTAAAACCATCGGCCAGCGATCAAGCATTCCAAGTAAATCCAGTAGACCGAGAATTCCTCCTAGTTAGGATTTTGAGCCTACCTATCACCTCCGCTAAACTTTGGGTCGTAGAACCCGTATGAGGATGGAAGTCCACGACGATACTAATTCTCGAATTAGATGGCAAACCACAGCCTTCGCGGAGGCTTTTTCGTAGGGACGCGGAGGCTTTCTCTACCCAATGGTAGAGAAGCTGATCTTTTACTAATGAAACGTCATTGTCATCAATCATCATGACAGAGTTCCATCTTCATTCTTTTCTAGGTCAATATTCGATTTCTAGATTTTATAAATCGTTACTGGGGCCTTGCTTGCCATGATAACCTTCCCAGTCTCCAGGACGAGAAATTCTGAGCAGGGTTCGTGTTTTCTATTTTTAAATTTAAATTTTCTCTCAAAAAATATAGGCCGTCTCTTGCTAACGGTGGTATTCAACTACCAGCCGTACCAGCCCCCGAACCCCTCCTTCCGATTTCACGGGGTTGCCTTTCCAGTTTCCCGTACATTATTCTACTTTTCGAATTGTTTTACTTAATTTTAATCAAAAACATTTTCCATTTTTTTTTTTGGGAAATTATAAATATTTCGTGAGGAATTGTAATATCGACAGCATTGCCGAAAACTTTTGCCCAATTTACTGAATTTAGTTTCTGAATATTTACATACTTCTAAACATACTACATTATTAGCACATCATATGCATGTTTAAACATGCATAAAACTACTGCTAACTTTGTGTATGGGGTGAGGGGTGGCTGTTGCCATTACTAACAAACTAACTAATGCCAATAACTAACAACATGCCAAAGTTGTTTCGCCAACAATTTTTCAATTGAACTTTAATTGAATTTTTCGGCGTGGTTTTGACAACAACAAGTTGTTGCTTGATTGTGCCGAACACTGAGCAGTGAACAATGAAATATTGGACTCGACTGTAATGGAAAGGCGGGAAGACTAAGTATTCAAACACTGGCAATCACTTCTGTTAGGAGCGTGGTGCGTATGATTAATATGAATGTGAGTTTGCATACACAATATAACTTCTGTTTATGATGAATTAATTGATCAGACTCATTAAGCATTACCCCAGTTTGTCATGCGATTCTTCTTCTCTAACGTCGCCAGCATAATGAAAATAAAGTGAATTTCAAAATCAAAAACTAAAATGTTTCTGTTTAAAATTTCGGAAAAAAATAACTCTTTTTCTACTTCAAAATGTTCCACCACATCAAGTGCTTGAAATCCGTACTGTTGCAACAACATAATTGCCACCAACAAAACCTGCTGCCCCCGCCCGCCCAATGCCACGTGTTACACTTCAAGTGTCTGGCGCTCAGAATGCACTCTAACCGAATGCAAGCATACAATTCCATGTCGTTTATTGGCAATCTAGGCTTTAGACAACGACGACGATGATGACGATGACCACAAACCCCAAACAACGCAACCCGAAACCGAACGACCAACACTTTTTCCAACACCAATGCGAGCTTGCGAAAAACAAAGTGTGGCAGGCAATAATTTGTGGCCTATACGCCCCCCTACGACGTACAATAAAACACTTCATGGTTTTGTGCAAAAATATAACGAGGCAGGGCAAACCTAGCGAATTTTGGATGTCAGCCCTTTTTGTTCAAACAGCCAGGCAGGCAGAGCGGCCTGAGAAGGATATGCCGTAGTTAACCGTGGCAAACATGTGAAAGTTGTGTTTTTTTTTCGGCCATTGGGCAATACCAACAAAAATGCCCTCACCACCTGAACACGGGTGTAAAGAAGCGGGGATTTGTTTTTGGGGGATTTTGAAGGTCTCGTGAGCGCTGATGGTGTGTTTGGTCGCGTTGCTGTTTTTGCAGTAAAGTCACTTTTACAGACAATTTGTACATATTGCCTGTAATAAGGTAATAAATCACATACAGATTACAATCATTGGACCCTCGGAAACAGTCAAGTGAAAACGCGAAAGGCAAAAAAGGGGAGATCCTGCAACACAACAACAAGAACAACAAAAAAACAGGCACGCCATTTATAAGGCAAATGTTACTGCTGTCGTGTCAGGCATAGGCGGCTGGTCTCGGTTGATTCAATGGATGGCCGTGTTTGGATGGTTATAAATGTTGACTGATTTTTTTCAATTTACAACAATCGACTGACTGCCGGGTTGTTGGTGTGCTGCTGCCGCACTTGCTGCTGTTGTTCTGTATGAAGTAATTGTTAAAATTGTTGTTGATGATCTCGCATGGACACGAATACCGGCATACAGACCCGACTATGCGGATAGGTGACTGTGTCTGTATTGTGCTTAACGATTTTATGCAATAGTTGCAATTTGTATTGCATGCTTTCAGGCGTTAAACGTACGAAATTCCATTCTGTTTCGCCCGTGCCCCGCAAGCACTCTCTCCTCCCTCCCTTGAACCAAAATTGTTTTCAATTGAAATTGAAATATATGGTTAGCAATACACCAGTAGCAGCAACAACAACAACTCAAGTACCAATAACAACAACAAGGACATGCTCATCATCAACATCCACATCAACTGCGATATTGGCGCTCTCGCTTTCGTTGTTGTTGTTTGTTCAAGTTTTATATCACTTTTACATGAATTGTTGCATGTACATCGTACCACGTCCGAACATTGTATGTAGTAACCATGTAGGCCTTAAGTAAATGCCACAATCTCCTCCCTTCAAGCGCCACTTTTTGTTAACTTGGCTTACAGGACTATGCAACAATTCCGAGCACTTCATACATCATCCTGATCATTATTTACCCCGGCATGATGGGTTAATTGCAGTTGAGAGCCGTTTTTTTTAAATATTTTATTACAAGAGATACTTCAGAAAATATAATGGCCAAAAGGTGCTCAAATAAATAAAGTAAAATAAAATAAAATAAAATAAAATAAAATAAAATAAAATAAAATAAAATAAAATAAAATAAAATAAAAAAAAAAAAAATAAAATAAAATAAAATAAAATAAAATAAAATAAAATAAAATAAAATAAAATAAAATAAAATAAAATAAAATAAAATAAAATAAAATAAAATAAAATAAAATAAAATAAAATAAAATAAAATAAAATAAAATAAAATAAAATAAAATAAAATAAAATAAAATAAAATAAAATAAAATAAAATAAAATAAAATAAAATAAAATAAAATAAAATAAAATAAAATAAAATAAAATAAAATAAAATAAAATAAAATAAAATAAAATAAAATAAAATAAAATAAAATAAAATAAAATAAAATAAAATAAAATAAAATCAATTCAAATAAAATCAATTCAAATAAAATCAATTCAAATAAAATCAATTCAAATAAAATCAATTCAAATAGAAAAAAAACAAATAAAATCAAATAAATTCAAATAAAATAAAATAAAATCAAATCAAATAAAACCAAATAAACTCAAATGAAATGAAATAAAATAAAATAAAGTGGAAATCGACAGTGCCTTTAATTTGCTAAGACCATTGACTGACTTATTCAAAACTGTCATTCATGGTAATTATATTAATTTTGGGAGAAACTACTTTCCAATTTCGTTTCCATGTTTCAGAATAATTGGGAACCACTCCACAAAGAGCCTGTGTTGCATACACGCGTATGTCCTGCTGGGATAATAAGAAGGAAATAAAGCATTCTTCTAGGATTCAATTAAAACTTTAATGGGGTCTTCTTTCCTTGGACTCTCTTTAGGCAAATGAAAAGTTGAAATTAAACGTAGATTAAACAGCAAGTTCTAATTGTCATTGGAGCAACGCCTCGGCTTCGGCGAACAGTTACCGGTACCCTTGCTGATGCCAGTCGATGGCGGATGAGAGGCCTTAACAAAAGGTTTCTTCCATTTCGTAGCTGAAACTACCAAAAGTATGACAGCCTCTTCTCTCACTGGAATACAATTTATCACTTAAAACGCATAATCATGCCATGACAATGATGGCTACAGAGTCTCTTACTCCATATCGGCTATGTCGGTACAGACGAGTATGTATGTGCTCTTTGGAAACCAGGAAAAGAACCGACATACCAACGTGAACGGAGGAACAACGAAAGTATGCTGCTGCCGGCTCATATCCCAGGAAAGCGGCAGCCTATCACGCAACAGGAATGTTCGCAGCTTGCCAGAGGAAATGGAAGCAAGTACACCCTTTTCACCTGCTAATATCACAGATACCAGCTATAATTGTGTATCATTTGTGTGTGAGATTTCGTGTGCGTTGGCGTGGGTGAGGGTTGGGGGTAAGTGCGAAAAGTGATGAACGTAATGATGGCCTGAAAAGGCTCCCTTTTAATTCGAGACATAAAGAAACGCTGGAATGCTCTAACCATGATTGTATTATGGAGGTCTAATTATGGTTGCTCAACGTAAATTCTTACACCCAGTTTTGTTGTTGTTGTGCTCAGTCCTCTATGTGTTCGCTGTGTTGCTTCAAGGGAGACACGCCATGGTGGGAAGCGTCGTGTGGTGTAAGATTCTTTTCACTGTTTGTTGCATTTGTTAAATACTTGTACATTTTTATTTGAATTGATAATTTATGGTTAAATACTTTTGTGTTGCCAAACCATTTGTAATTATATTTTTTTTTGTTGTTGGTGGTGTTCGTGTGCCTTCTTCCGTAGTAATGTTTGTTTGAAACGAATTTTATTTTCCAATTAATTATCTATTTTTTTCTTCTCTTTGTATTATTATGCTCTAGCACAATGGGGTTCGGAAACAGCCGTGTCTTTTGATTTTCGAATTCAACTGTTGATGTGGGTGGTTGGTGACGAAACGGGTGGAATTTCCATTGAAATGTGTGCTTCATTAAGCCGCAATTTTCGCCTGCTAATGGCTGTGTAAACGGCTGACAGTCTTTGTGGTGGTAATTTATGGAACATCAGAGGCTTCTCAAACCAGAAAGCATACACTTTGGACAGTGCCTGGAATAACAAATTTGAAAGTGAGAGAATACACATTGTTCAGGAAGACATAATTGGAATTGAATATCGTTGATATGCTGCTCCTTTAGAAAAGATGATTGAGGACTTAACAAAAACCATGTGATCCTCGTATTTAGATCTTACTGGGGTGCTACGATCCAAAGAGTAGCAGCGTATGTAGTTCTCCACCACTAACCAATAGGGATGCTTCAGCCACACACCGAAGTCTCCAATTACCCCTCTCTAGGGGTACAGGGTTTACCGGTTTGGTTTTACACCCAGTTCTCATCAGATTAAGTGAGACTTTCCAACATTGATCTGTTCTAATCTAAGTAAAGTGGCGTTTTAGAATTTAACAAAATATTGCTAAACAATTTTTTTTTTTTTTTTTTTTTTTTTTTTTTTTGTGAAAAACTATCCCCCAACTGAAGGCTGACGCATAAACTGATATTATGAGCGATTAAGGGAAATATTTAAATAAAACTAAGAACAGCTGAAGAACAACAACTTCACAGCAATCAACTCACCCGCTCTGTGTCGACGGCACACGATACCACTTGTCTTATCAACAAAGTTGTCCTCTTTTCTCAAGGAAGATGGGCAAAGGAAAAAAAAAATTAGCTACAAAGACATAAAATAAATGAGAAATTCTGAGTGAAATTCAGCTACAAAAATGTTCGCATCTTCTGAGAAAGATGGAAAGAAACAACACACACACACAAAGAGACCAGGAAGCAACGATAAGCATTTGCAACTTGAGCTTGCTAGTTGGGTTTCATTTTATTTTCTGGTAATTTTCATCTCAAGACAACTTGTCTTGCAGTCAGCCAGCGAGCCAGCGCCTGGCAGCTCCCTTCATGTAATGCCACGATGCTGGGTGGATGCCAGTGGCAAAGTGTTTGTTGTTGGCAATAACGTAGAATGACTGACTGAATGAATGAATGAATAGATTTCCACTTATGGGTGGTGTCTGCCGTTTTGCAATTTGCAACGAGTCGAGATGTTGCGCTTGTCTTGATGCAGCAGCTGCAACGTTTTGTGCTGTGTTGCTATGTTTTGCTGCCTTGGAGACCTTGTGCAGTCATGTGAGAATCAATTAATCTTTGCTAAGATTTTCTGCATGTTGTCTTGTTCAATGTCTTTTCATGTTTTACTCTTTCTTTTTTTTTTTTTGTTAGTTGTTTTTGTTGTTGGTTTCCGGTTTTCCTTTCCACCACTTCTTTATGCATTTCCTTTTATTTTCCGTATATTTTCTTCGTCTTTTTTTTTTTTCGGAAAATTGCATTTCACTGATTACATGCCTAACTGAAAAAGCAAAACGAGGGAATTTTCATCCTTCGCTGCTTATCAAAAGGGAAGGTCCTTTCTTTATTGCCTTGCAAATTTTTTTCTCCTCATTCCGCCAACGTCTTACGAAAAATTTATTAAATTAAATTTTAATTTGTAGAGTTTTCTCTGTGATTGAAAGTGAAATGTAATTTGGGTCGAATAATCAAAAAAAAAAAACTGTTAAAGCTCCATTAAACCACTCACTATATCACAATCTTTGTGTCTTTTAAGGAATTTAGGACTATATTTATTTTTCATTTAACTTCAATGTACGATCTATTTTGTGGAGAGTATTAATGAAATATTAACAGCATCTCGATGATATGAAGACTTCATCAATTCCGTATCATTCAGTCGCTTCCCGGACACTTAACAATTTAGCTAATCAGTGAAAGCAGTTATTTTATTTCTTTTGCTGTTCATTTCATTTCCGTTGTGCTTTCGAGTAATAAACCAAACTCCTGCCCGTCGTTACTGGTGTATGTATGTGTCGATTTT
Organism: Hydrotaea cyrtoneurina; assembly: GCA_958296145.1. Classification (NCBI taxonomy): domain Eukaryota; kingdom Metazoa; phylum Arthropoda; class Insecta; order Diptera; family Muscidae; genus Hydrotaea; species Hydrotaea cyrtoneurina. The sequence goes on from OY282514.1 coordinate 86,886,500, forward strand.
ATTACAATATGAAAATTTCCTTTGAAAACCTCTTAAGCAAACATTTTTTACGACACCGAGCTAATAATCATTTTTTTCCAGTATAAATTCCTGTGTAAACGTGTTTTTTTCTATGCGTTCTTTGACTGGGGGAAAGAAAAGCCATAAAATATTTGTTTAGGGTTGTAAAAATACAAGTGTATGTTCGGGGAGGACACCGGAGTTATTATATCGTCGCCGGCATACTCCACAGCGCGTGCTTGCCGTATGCAAATTATCGATTTCACCTTATTACCATATTGCCGCACTCACACCACCTCAGATATCCATCAAATCCTTCCACCGAACGACAAGAAAATAATTTAGTTTCTATTTTTATACGTCCCAGCTAAGGCAGCGCGTACCCTTTGCCAGTCGTAAGGTTCGAGAGACAAATAAAGTTATAGGTTGTTTTTTTTTGTGTGTGTCTACCTTCAAAGTGTATATAAGTCCTGAACTTCCTTAGAGGAAATAAAAAATGATCTCAACACAATATAAATCACCTTGCCAGTTTTTTTTTATAAACTCCCAAAAACATGCCGAACATACACAGCAAATACCCATTCAAACTCGTATTTCAAAAAAAAAAAAAACATTAAAAAAAGGAATTTAAAACATTTTTATGTTGGTTTTGTCGGCGGAAAAAGTATTAGGCAGCTAAACAAGGACATTTTAGGAAAGGTATGATAAGTGAGAGCAACGACATTTAGAAACTTGGGGGAACTTTCCAAACGGAAATGTTTTTTTAATAATGTCCTGCCACCGTATTTGTTTTTAGGCGACAGAAACTTTGATGGCTTAGAAAAACGTTATTAACGTCTAAGAAACTGTAGATATTTAAATTCGATAGATTTTCAACTAGTGTGTGGACACTTTCGGAACGTAAAATTAGTGCTTATTTTGGAGACTTCAGCTGTTTCTCTGTTAAATTCCATTGAAGTCGGTTTAAGCGTGTACAAATTACAGATTACCCTCAAGCGCGGATCTATCAGAGCTTCCGGCGTGGATCTTTTAGAACCTTAAACAGTCCTTCTTTTAGAGCAACTTCAATCGCTGATCTTTTAGAGCCTCAAGCCTTAAAATGTAGATCTATTAGAGCTCCAAGCGTGGATCTTGTATCTTTTACAGCCTAAAGTCTAGATCATTTAGATCCTCAAGCGAGGATCATTTAGAGCTTCGAGTCTGGATTTATTAGAGTCACGAGAGTGGGTCTTTTCGAGCAACGAGAGTGGATCTTTTAGAGCCACAAGAGTGGATCTACTACAACCTCAATCTTTTAGAGCCAGAAGCGTGGATCTTGTAAAGTCACAAGCGTGGATCTTTTAGAGCCTCAAACGTGGATCTATTAGAGCCTCAAGCGTGGATCTATTAGAGCTTCAAGCGTGTATCTTTTACAGCCTCGAGTCTAGATCATTTAGAGCCTCAAGCGAGGATCATTTATAGCTTCGAGTCTGGATTTATTAGAGTCACGAGAGTGGATCTTTTAGAGCTTCGAGTCTGGATTTATTAGAGTCACGAGAGTGGGTCTTTTAGAGCAACGGGAGTGGATCTTTTAGAGCCTCTAGTCTAGGTCTTTTAGAGCAACGGGAGTGGATCTTTTAGAGCCTCAAGCGTAGATCTTTTAAAACCAGGATCTTGGATCTTTTAGATCCGGTAGCCATAAACTGTGGAACTTTTAGAGCCTCAAGCGTGGATCTTTTAGAACCTAAACGTTGGTCTATTAGAGCCTCAAGCGTGGATCTTTAGGAACCTCAAACATTCGATATTTTTGAGCCACTGAAGTGGATCTTTAGGAACCTTAAACATTCGATATTTTTGAGCCACCAAAGTGGATCTTTTGTAGCCACAATTCAGATTCAAACCGTTTTCTAAAGCATTCGAGATATGGAAAGTTATCCCGCTTACATTCATCGGGTTCAGCATTACGTCATGATTCCTTACCGATTTCGCTATGCATATTATTATATTCGAACCGCATGTTTATGGGGAAGGGCATGTGGGACTGGATAAGTAATTTTTTTTTGAAAAAAAAAAAAAATATATTTCTTTTTTTTAAAAAAAAAAAATTTCTTTTTTTTAAAAAAAAAAAATTTCTTTTTTTTAAAAAAAATAAAACATTTCTTTTTTTTGAAAAAAAAAATTAAATATTTCTTTTTTTTTTTTGAAAAAAAAAAATTAAATATTTCTTTTTTTTTTGAAAAAAAAAAATATATTTCTTTTTTTTTTGAAAAAAAAAAATATATTTCTTTTTTTTTTGAAAAAAAAAAAAATATATTTCTTTTTTTTTTGAAAAAAAAAAATAATTTCTTTTTTTTTTGAAAAAAAAAATATTTCTTTTTTTTGAACAAAAAAATAAAATATATCTTTTTTTTCATCCGTTTTTGCCCCGCAGGTTTATGGCGAAAGACTGGGACACATTTTTTTTAAAACATTTTTTTATCCCTCTTTGCCCTATCAACGGTAAGATTTCATGCGTATGACGAAATAACAATGTTCTCTCAGTAATTTCGAACTTACTAATGTACTTCCGTTTGCCATCCCAGCCTTAGCATACCGCCATCGTTTTGGGCCATGTGAACCTGCTATACACTCAAACTCAACGGAATGCCTTGGTATGCCTTTACCTTTCCCTTTACACTAAATGGCTATAAATCAATATTACCAATTTTAAATTGGCTGGCAGCATTTATCCAAGTTCTCATACACGTACACTAACAAAGTCATTCCCAACAGACACACCATACATACACAGAAACACGCACACACACAGACACAATAAAACGTCGTTATAGACTCAAGTATTAAACCAATATTTTACTGATGATTGTAAAATGTATACCGCTGCAATAACGCTACGGTATGTTGTCTGGTATGTTTGCCGTGACGTTCTACACTTTTGCACTGCCCTCGCAGGCAAACCCGCATCACACACCGCATCCGTTTCCCAGATACTCGTCTTAAGGCCAACATTGTAGTTGTAATGGACCGAAGCTTGCTTTGAAAACATTTACTTTTCTATGTACCCCACCTGTTCATCTTGCTCCACTGACGGTTTTTTTTTCTTCTTCTCTTTTTCACCTGACACTGTGAAAAATCAAGGGAATTTGATGCTATTAAAATGCACACCAAGGCTTACAACTCTACAGCAGGGCAGGAAGAATATAGGAATTTGGTAGGTTTTTAGTTGTTGTCGTTGTTGCGGCGTCTGTTGCTGCCGCAGAAGGAAACATGAAAATCTAAACCGAAAGATGCCGTCGCACACATAGTCGCACACACCCACAGCTAGTCGATTTTTTTCTGCTTTCAATGGGACATTGTAATGGCGGGAGCACATACATGCCACAATTTAAGGAGAATTCGCTGACATTGCAGCCTCAGACGTCGAGATACATTTTCGTCCTTTTTTTGTAGCAGCAGCCTTTAAAGGGTGTGTTGAACCAGGTGACAGCACACAGTATGGGAATTTCTGTAAAGGAAATGTAAAAAGGAATGAGCATTATTTTGGAAAAGGTTGTGTTTTTCTATTGAGAATATGTCATGCCAATCAGGTGACCGAACCGTGGGAAAAAGTTTTCTTCTAAAGGAAATATTACCTATTTTCTGTGTATTTATTATGGACAGTTTTCTCTAAGGAAATTTGTGGAACACTTTTTTTCCAATTCTCTTTGAGTTTTAAAACAAACTAAACATTCGCTATTCGGAGGAGGACGTTTTCCATTGGCCATGAGGTATTTCTCTCTTCTCCAAAAATATCTGCTCGTATCGTTAGTTCTTCTATCTTCGTCCTCCCAAATGTGGCTATTACAATACTCATGTGTCGCATTGTTATGTGGCCGTAAATCTTACACAAAACCCGCATGTGTGTGTATTCGCATGTATGTATAGAGCACGTGTGTGGATTTCATCGGATTTCTTCCACCCACCAAATCGCGCTGAAAATTCTATTAAAACTGTCGTCGTTAAGTTATTTCGCTTTTTTTCTCTGTGCATGTGTGTGTGTGTGTTTTGGTTCTCGTTTTGGTGTTATCTTAAACTTTGAAATATTCCCTCAGCGAAGGGCAAAGAATATTTATGTGTTTAAAGTAAACGAGTGTGTATGTGTGAGAGTGTATATTGGAAATGCATTTCCTGTCGCCTCCGCCTCAATAGAGGTTAAGAAGTCACTTTATAGCTAATGGAATTTCTATTGTGTATGCATGGGGAAAAGTAAAATATATGTGTCGTTTGTTTATTTTACAATACATATTCGCTCAGAGGAACACACACACATACACTGGGAGCAGCAAGCACTCGTAAGAGTTTTGATAAAATAAATTGAAGATTAAATTGGAAAATCTAAATAAACCAAATAAATAAATACGATTTGTTATCGATGAATCGTGGGAAAAATTAAGATTCATTTGCCAGATAATCTGTTTACATTTAGAAAACTCTGAAGTTCGTTTGTAAATATATTATCTTAAGAGCGCAATGGGATATTGTTATAACAACAGATGTCATTATGTGGATAGCAGGCAATATTTTGTTGCTTTTTAACAAACTCCACTCCTCCTCAACATATCTACTAGATCAGTGCGCTTTTTTATATTGGTTTACATTCCATTGCATGGGAACCATTACTGTTGAAATAAACCAACTGTAAGATCATTACAAGAATTTAATCAAATTAATGTTAAATCTAATTTAGATTTATTTTATTTTGTTCTATTATTAAATTTATTGCAATTTTAGATTTATATTATTTCTAGATACGAATCTGTTTGTCCTAACATTTTTTAATGTTAATATTTTTTTCCTTTTTGTATCATTTCAGGTGAGCTTTGTAAGGTCATAATAGTGGAAAAAGAATATTTGAAGCAATGCCATATTCACTGTAAGTCTTTTAAAGAATTTCAATGTAACGTTTAACATTTTTTTTCTATGAACCACTTTTTTTTTAAAAAACCAAGCATAGCAATGCTCATGGCTAACATCGGGAATATTTTTCACATTTTCTACGATTTGCAAAATATATAATTTTTCCTTTCGTAAATATCAAATTTTTTCCAGTGGGGCCTACAAATGAATGATTTACAAGTTATCGTATGTCGATAGCCAATGACTATTTGATACTCTGTACCACTGAAATATAACAGATGCAATTTTATTAGAGAATGCAAATTCTCACTTTCAAAAATATAAGTTTTTGGATAAATGTTTCTTTTCAATTTTGAAACAGTTTACCGGATATAACGTCTTAAATGTACTATAGCTAATAACCAGTGTAGGGTGAAATCCGGCAAGTCCAACTACTTATTGGCTTCTCTAAAAAAAAAACAGGATATGGTGATTACTTACTTACATAAGTTCGCTCTATCACCTGTTGTTGGTAGTCTTGGTGTGTTTATTAAGTGATTTCGAAACCCTTTCATAATTGCCAAGAATTGAAGCCTAAACTCGATAAAGTGATTCTGAAAGGAAGACATGTTCCGAAATCATTTAATAAACATACCAAGTCTACCAACAACAGGTTGTAAAGCGAACTTATGTACGCAAGTAACCACCATATCTAGTTATCGTGTCTACCCTGTTTTTTTTTTTTTTTTCAATAAAGACAATTTGTAGTTGGCGATTACGAGTTTGTGGGCGAACACGAGCTTGTCTCCGTTCTTGTGAATCGGCCATAGTACGGGTGTAAGTCATGTGACATTAATCCTATTAACACATCTCTTCCGGTCTTATACAACTCTGTCGACAACTCCATCTGCAGCTCCAACCCTAGTAAGAACTTAGCTGGGATATTGTTGGTTATGGTCAAGGATTGTCAATTTCATCACCATCATTGGTTGTGGATTACTTTCAAATGTGTCAAGCTGGAGAATCATTGCTTGCAAATCCTCAGCACAGTCGAGGTGTCTCTTCCAACTCCCAGTTTTATCACTTCCCGAAGTTATGGCAGTAGTCAAGTCTTTCCCCTAAGTCAAGTCTTTCCCCTAACATTCCGGAAATGGAAACGACTCTCGAATCGGTGAGCGGTGCACGGCAAAATATTTTTTTTTAAATGTTATCGTTTTTTAATGGTTTCAGTTCAAAAAACATTTTTTAAAAATTTGGAGTCTCTTCAAGTTATGCTAAGAAAAGTGAAAAAAATATTTTTTTTTTAAAAAATAATAAAAATTGGGGAAAATCTGAGAATTGATAAAAATTGTTTTTAAAAAATTTGACGTGATACAGACATTTCCATTTCATACTTCAAACTTAAAAAAAAAAAATTCTGACGTGTACATGAAAATCGCCGATACACTTGTATTTTTATTTTTTATCCCCTTTCCGAAAAAGTAAATTTAGTTCATAGGACAGAATGTGTGTAACACGGTGTTATCCCTCATAGTTAGGGGTTGAATTCTACCTTACATCTCTGGTAGTCTTGGGGTCGTAGCACCCAGAGGAGATCGCCTCTAAGCCTACTCGAAGTCTTCTTGTGATTTGATTTTTGGGTGGGGTGGGAAAAGGGGGTGGCTAAAATTGTTCTTAGTTACTCCTATAACCATCAGCCTTTAAATTACAAAATAAACTCAAATTAAAATTAACCACAACTTGTCCAGAGTAACTCTTTTCGAATTCAATGACTGGCAGGTCAAAACTATTCTTTTACCCAATCACCGCTGATTTAATTGACACATTCTAATCCTGCCATTTACTTTAAAACTCAATCACTGTTGCTTTTATGAATTCGTGTTTTTTTTTTACTTTTTTTATTATTGTCGCCACTCAGCATACCCATGATTGTCATGCTCATCTCCTCCCTGCACCCACATCATTCTCATCATATTTACGCTTCTTCTCATCACAATTATATTAACAACAAGAATAACAACAAAAAGAAAATCTCTTGTTGCTCATCACATTAACACACCCCAACAATTTCGCTGCAAAACCATTGTGCCAACACTTAACGCTGGGGTTTTGTTCCACGCCCGTGCTCTCTGAATAAGCATAATTATGTCGTTGGAACTTGTACAAACATGCACTTATCAAATGTTTATATGCTGAAACTGAAGAAGACGATTATAAAGAATAATGCTGTGGAGAATGCATGAGCAGCACACGATAGAAAAAAAGAACCGAACTGGCTGGCAAGCAAGAGCAAAAGCGAAAAATAAAAACAAAAGTGTAATACCAACCAATTCATAACATGAAGTACTTGTTGGCGCCGTTACTTATGATTTTATAACAGCAAACAAAAAAAAGCCACACTCACATACACACGTACACGTTTCACGGTACATAGCCCAGCATATACAGCCAAGTAGCCTGACACATAACCCATCATACCTTCACACACACACACATACAGGGGCGAAAAAATGTGTTCTGTGAGCTGTAAGTAGTATGCAAGCCCGTTGTTGTACTTTGTCTCTCTCTCACATACACACAGACACTGTATGAATTGTATTATCGCATAACTGCCAAGCGGAAACTAACGGCAATGAATGTTTCCTGTAGCTCAGTAGCAGCGACAGCGACAGCGGCAACGGCAACAACAAAAACCATATCAGAAAACGGGGAATAAAGCTCAAGTGTCTTGTTCACTTGTGTACTTCATTTCCGGCTGGCACACACACTCCTTCAAACAATTGATGGTTGCTGGGGTATGGGTATGGTTTCCTCTCACACCGATTTGCATACATTTATATATAAACTCGTGCATCATTATTTCCATATTGTTGAATATCTCAGTTTTTCATTCTCTCTGTCTTTGCCTGTCTTCGCTGTACTTATGTTGTGGCATTGTTTGAATTTAGATTTTTTTTTCTTTCTGTGTGTGCATTTCCAAAGGGGAGGGATGGTTGGCTAGAAATAATGAAACGTTATTGGGTGTATGTTTTACGGATATTTTTTTTGTCTTCTTTTAAATTATGCCCTTTTTTTTCTGTGAAAACGGAAATGGGTGGTTTAAAAAATAATTGCTATATTGTGAGTGGCATGCATTTTAAAACTAAATATACATTACACACTTGATACATGTACTTTAAGTTTTTGGCCTGAAATGAAAAGAAAGGGAATTATGCGTGCAATTGAATATAAGAAACGTTAGAGTGGGCCGCAGAAATTTGGTAGACACGGTCAAGAAGTACAAAAGAAATGATAATGGACCCAAAATTCGCACCAAACTGTCACTCTAGAGGTTAACAAGTTCAGTAAGTCGTTGATGCAGCTTTCGGTGTCAACTTTGTCGCCCTTCATTTGTCTCGCAGTTTATCAAGCTTCAACATCTTACTCTACCAAATCAATGTTAGCTTATTGTTGTTCGAAATGTGAAAACAAATATATATGTGTGAATTTTTCTGCTTGTTTTAAAATATGGACCGTTTGTGAAAAAGTGAAGAAAATTCTTGTGTGTGTGTGTATGTTTTAAAGGCAATTCGAATTCAGCTAAATTTCACCTAATTAAAGATAGCATTGAACTTTTACACGCCGGTTCTTAGTAATAAACTTGTGTATCTTTTCGCTCGTCCCGAGACTTCCATAGTTTCTAACTTCTTCAAATAGTCCCTTTTACTTCTCCTTTATTGCCAAATATTTTTCTTATTTATTTTGGCAATTTTCCTTTCATTATGTTACACTTTACGCCCACCTTTAGTCATCTTCCGTTTTTTTTCAGCTATTCCTTCTAATTTCTTGTTTTCATTTTGATCCCCTGATTTTCGGGGTTTCCTGTTGATGTTGTTCGTGGGTGGGTGGACACAGAAAAAAAAGAAGAAAAAAAACGACACTGTAAAGGAAATGAAATTGTTAAAATATTTACCCAATTGATTGACATTTCTATTAACTAAAGTCTCCTTCATTTTGCTACACTTCTTTGGCTGCTTCTCGCCACTGCCGAGCATACATCCTGATAAGGCATCCAAGATATCAAGTGAGATGAGAAAGAAAACGAAAAGTAAACAAAGCCACAAAACCTGAAGCGAAAAACGAAATGCCCTCAGAACATGATAAACTTAAAATCTAGACCATTAAAATGATTTGTAACATTTTTGGCCAGGCCAACCGAAAAATAGGATAGAAAAAACCAACACCGAAACAAAAATTGAAAAACGAAATGAATGAACATCAAGGAAAAACTCTTGACTTCTACAAATTATAGCAAGTGTTATTTGTTGTCGTGCTGGGTTGACTCTGTCGCTGTGTCGGTCCTTGTTATCCCAAAACATAAAAAAAACGGAAAGTAAATAAACAACCAATTGGTTAATAGAACAGAAGAAAACAACACACAGAAACAATACAAATCTTCAAATCCACCAGATACTGCGACATAAACTCTACTCAGGCAACAGGATTTTGTTCGAAAGGACATCGTCACTATCGTTGTCCCGTTTGGTTATGGTTGGTGTACAACATAATCAAGGTGTTCCTACTCTAAATCAAGGTTAACTCAAAGAGAAATATTTACTCACTGCTGGATGTTATGTTTGCTTTTAAGACTTGGAAAAACAAACGATTGAAAAATGAAAACAACTGCAAGCGAAGATTAAAGAAAATGCCTAAAAGTATATTATGATTTTGAAGCGATATGTTTAAAGAAGGCATTCAAGTAAATTCCCAGATAACAGTTGTGTTAAGAAAAGACTCTTTTAGGCGATTACGCCAACAACTCATCTCCCGAGGACGCTTTAATGCAGTTACTTCCTCATTTTAATGACAAACGATATCCAAAACAATTGGAAGTATTTCCCTATCCTGAGAGAATTAATTCAAACCACGTTCAATTATTTACTCCAGTACAAACTTGTTCTCTGATATTGACACTACTTTCACGTTTCAACATCACAATGGTGACACTCCATTTCTCATGACTCCCTGAACCACAAAAACAAACGAAACAACAAAAATCCACGGTCGTTGCCAGAATTAAATTTCAAGAAAACTAGAAATAAATCTGTAAAGTTTGTACCAAGTTTAGCAAACCATATCAAAATACCAATTAAAAATTCGGTAAATGTTTGTGTTGATGAAGCAAAAAAAAAAGGAACGAACAAAGGATGTGCGGTAAAAAGGATGCGACTCGTGAAACAAAGGACACGGCCACAAGATGAAGTTAACCCAGCAGACAGATGAAGTTTTGCAAATGAAAGAACCTCTTGTAACCGAACAAGAAAAAGGACCAAAAGGAGTAAACAAAACTTTAGATGCCTTTAAGTCATTTTCTTTTGTTTTTGCTGAATATTTCAAAAAATATACGTCAATACCACCTTGGCCAGCGATACGAAATAAATACAAATTAACGTTTCAGTTTCTTGTTATTTGTATTTGTGGGGGGCAACCCTTAAAATATGCTTCAAAACGTTCAACTCTTATGTTTTCTTATTATTCGACGTTAAATGGTTTTTATTTTCATCCTTGTTGGTCGTTTTTGACGGTTTAAATGTTTAAATAACCAACAATCATTTGGTGATTGTTGTATTTTTTTTTTTATTATTTCATTTTCATTTATGTGTTTCTCGTTGTCTGTGTTGATTGTTTGCGGGGGGTATTTTCGTATTGTTTTTAATTTGAAATGCTTAACTTGCATAAAAATTATTTGCTCTGTAATTGGAAAACTGCTCTCGGTTGGTTAATGAGACAGAAGATGATAAACAGAAATGAAACGAGCAGGCGGGCTAGAATGATATTTGGTTGAGGGGAAAGAAATTAAAGTGTCAGTGGAGGGGAGAAAAACAATGGCTTTGCCATTATGGCCACATTTTGCTGGATTGGATTTTGTAAAAAAAAAAATATAATTTAAACCAAAAAAGAAAAGTCATCGAAGTGTAAATGAGGTCTGACCAACAGTCTTTTTATATCTCATATAGGGAATCGTATAGCTCACCAAGTGTCTGTTGAGTCTATTGAGTCATCATTTGAGCCAAAGACCTATGAATTGTTGACAATGATCGTCAGAGAATTGCAGACAATTGCATTTCACCAAACAAAAAGGTGAACTAATACGAATTGTTTAAGATTCGCATCGCTTATAGTTAAAGGCAAAAGAAAGACAATTAGAAATAGGAAAATATAAAAAGGAAAACACTCCTTTCGCAAGAGAAGCTTCGAGTCAAATGGAGCGTTATGACTCGGTCGCGAATATATTTATTCAGCATTAACTTAATAAACTCAAAATCGTGACATATTTTAATGAGAAATATTTCATTTAGCCATTGAAATATTTGCATAATTTGTATTAATCAATTTCGTAAGATATTTGTAACACTTCGTACCTAAATTTTCAAACACAAAATATTAAAATGTTTCTTTGGCTGGAGAATTTAAAGAAGAATTACAAAATTTCGTTTATTTTTCAGAAACATATTTTTTCAAACTAATTAATTTTGTTAAAAAGATTTTAAGATGTTCGAAAATTATATTGTAATATTTTTATTTGAATAAAATGAAAAAAAATATTTTTTTTTGTGAAATTTGGATCTCCAACAAGAGGTGTTAATTTGAATCACCCGGTATTGCGGCAGCTGTCACTTTTGAAGCTTTTATTCGTTGACATTTGATAAGTAGAAACCATGTCATTACCAAAAATCAAACAATACACGCTTCAACAACTTATTGAAATTATTAAAATTCACTACAAAAATGGTGAAAATCTTGCAGTCACACTTCGCACAACTAAAAAGTTTCCGTGTCGAGTTATCTCACCAAGAGGTGATCGAATTGGTCACGGAGATCTTGTGGTTTAACACCTTGCGACTTCTTCCTTTGGGCCACTTGAATGATAAGGTCTACGCCAACAACCCAGCTTCGATTCAAGACCTCAAAGATGGAATTCGTGAGGCTATGGAGGTCATTGGGCAGCCACTTTGCGATTTGGTTATGGAAAATTTCATTAACAGGATATGGTCCTGTAAGCGTGGTCGTGGTGGCCATTTGGCTGATGTTGTTTTTCATTATTAACGGCGGCATACCTTCATCTTTATTCATTTTTCTTTGAATTCCAAAATAACACCTCTTGATCGTTGACCATATCGATATATCCCATATATTCATAAAAATATATAACAGCTTTCTTTTTTTTAAATTTTTTTTTTTATTATTTTTTTATTTTATTTTTTTTTATTAATTTTTTTTTATTTATTTTTTTATTTATTTTTTTTATTTATTTTTTTTATTTTTTATTTATTTTTTTTTGTTAAGAAAAATGTTTGAAAATACAAAAATAATTTTGTTTATAAATATGTTGTACATTTTTATGAATACGGGGCTTAATATCAACTCCGATATCGAAACTTCTATAAATAAAATATCCACATAAAATATTAAAACTACACACAAACGTATGTTTGGCCAACCAACCAAATATCCAACCAGCCCATTTGAATTGTCATAACCAACTGATCAAACTTCTTTCTCATAGCTTCTCAGCGCTTCACTTGTGATAAAGTCAAAATCGAAATGAGGTCACAGCAAAAAGATTTCACTTTGTACTGACTGAGTGCGATGAGGCTACGGTCACACGCCACGGCAAAAATGAAATTTCCAACCCAAAAAAAAGAGATAACAACAAAAACCAGTTGCTGCTATTGTTGGTGTCATCAACCACTGTTGCTAAGCGGAATTAAACCACCACCGACTTCGAACTCGACGACATTTGTAGTATTTCAAAAAAAAAAAAATTAATGAAAAACTTTACATACAACTTTGGATGAAATTGACATTCTGAATTTTATGACACCCTGTTAATGTTTCGTATAGAGTTTCCTAGAAACTAAAAGCGACAGTGACTTTATCTTTTTATATCATTTCTACCACAAACTGAGTGCATTCCCCAGCCAATGTCACGGTCAATATCATGGCCACCAAATCATTTGACAATAAGTTTTGTTTTGAAAAAGTTTATTCGTCAACGTTTGAAAAATCAAGGAAATCATGAAGGAATATTCTACTAGGCGCTCAGTGAAGATCGTAGCGTTGTTTTACCTAAAGGTGGTTGAACCTATAGTTTTTGTCTATGTTGGCGTTAATAGTAATTTAGTAACGCTCTGTGGTTCATTGAACTTGAAGAAAAGTTAAAAACAACCAAAACGAAGAATAAGTCTAACGTCAGAGGTAGAAAATGTAGAGGGTTGCCGTTGGTTACATAGAAAGTTATGAAGAGGGATATGTAATGTATGGAATGGAAAGCATTTAAGAAGTGTTATTCATCAAATTCGAATAGGAGTATTTGGTTTTAACGAGATCTATGTGTTCCTTTGGCAAAATTACTGTTTAATTAAAAATTACTGTGCACTAAATGCTTAAGAGTCTTTCGCGAAGCCCCACAAAAAATGGTCTAATGGTGTCAAATCGCATGATCTTGGTGGCCAGTTGATGTCGCCACGAGGAGAAATTACGCGGCCAGGAAATGTCTCTTGCAATGAAGCCATATTCGCTCGAGATGTGCGGCATGTGGCACCGTCCACCACATATTCTCCAAGTCGTATAGCAATACTAGAGTCGGTTATCATACGACCATAACGCTCCGAATTAACGGTGACAATCGTCTTCGAAGAAGTAAGGTCCAATCACACCTTCGGACCAAAGAGCACACCAAACAGTGACTTTTTGTGGAAGTGGATGGCCTCTCTTCAATTACTTGAGTATTCTAGAAGCCCAAATACGACAATTTGGTTTATTAACATACCCACCGAGTGAGAAATGTGCTTCATAACCATAAACCATAATCTCCTCGTAAAGCACGATATGTGACTGTGCCAGAATCACCATTTTTAATAATTTTTACGCGTTGTGTGATAGTTAAGCGATCCATTTTCATCAATGTCAGACTTCCAAAAGAAAAGAAACAAAACTGGTTTAACAACTTAGTTTCACAGATGTCGAATTTCAGCCCTATACTTTTGAAACAACGAAATGGATAACCCTATACAAAGCCTAAAAACAATAATTACAAAAATGTATTCACAATACAATAGCATGATCAATTTTTGGGGAATTATTACCATTTCCAATCTATCGCATAACGAAATGTTCACTCGATTACACTGGCCGTGTGTCTGTAGCCATCAACTTTTAAACCTCACTACATAACATATCGATATTCCTTTTTGCCTTGCTGTAATTGTTGTCCATTTCAAGAGAAGACCGCTTTTATTATCACAATTTTCATGTTCCTTTGGAATTGACCTTGTGCTTATGCACATAAGCGTTCCAAGTAATCAATAAAACACATCATCTTAACTTCTTTCTCTGGTTTATACGTTCGCAGTTACCAATTATTGATGCCATTCGTTTAAAACAAAAAGTTTATATATTTCGTGCTTACGTTTTAAATGATCCTTAAGTAGAGTTTTGGTTTCAGCAGTTTCACTGCCAACGCTATTCGAGGCTGGGCAAGACACACACACAACCCCAAAAAGTGCAATAAATCCATTTAAAACAATACCAATGAATTTTTATTGCAGTTTTACATTTAAGGCGAGACACTAAATCGAAAGGAGTGTGTTAAGACAAACAAACAAAACAACAGCCAAGAAGATACATACACAGCGCCACCATACAAAAGCTCAGAAGAGTAAACCAGCAAAAAGAAAAAAAATAAATAAAGGAAGACACAGAAATACAGGGACGGACAGATGGATGGACAGGCAGAGGATCTGATGGCACGAGAGGAAACTTGTAAAGGCTTACACAGTGGTTTTTAACACACTTTTATTACGACTAAATTGGAAGCGGGGTAAGTAGACACAGAGGGGGGAGTAGGATAAACTTTAACATAGGTTTTAACAAAAGTAGGATAGATCAACTGACTAATTTATATACGAACTAGGTGATGGGTAAACTTCTCGTATAAACAGACAGAGTGGCAGTCTAGAGTCAACTAAGCTCTCTATGAAATGGAGGATTCAAACGGAATAATTGAGTGGCGACTAGAAAGACATTCAAATGCCAACGGGCAGATAGGATAATAATAATAATAAAAAAAATAATATTTTTTTTGTACAGAAATTGTGTTTTCCCCAAATTTTTTTTTTTCCAAATTTTTTTTTTCAAAAAATTTTTTTTTTCCACAAAATTTTTTTTTTCAAGAAATTTTTTTTTTCCACAAAATTTTTTTTTTCAAGAAATCTTTTTTTTCCACAAATATTTTTTTTTTCAACAAAATTTTTTTTTTCAACAAAAATTTTTTTTTCAACAAAATTTTTTTTTTCCACAAAAATTTTTTTTTCAACAAATTTTTTTTTTCAACAAAAATTTTTTTTTCAGCAAAAATTTTTTTTCCACAAATTTTATTTTTTTTCGACATTTTTTTTTTTACAAAATAGTTTTCTCAAAATATTTTTTACAAAATTTTTAAAATTAAGTAACAAATACTTTCTCAAGCAAATTACCGGGCGCCATAGGCGCATTACAACTTACTAGTTTTAAATATTATTCGTTATTCACCGGAAACATATGTTTTCTGATAAAAGTGTGAGTGTTGCCACATCAACAGGCGAAAATGTGAACAATTTTGGCTGATCACTGACAAGTCAGTTTTATTGGAAACTGAGTTTTACATAATCGTGGTTTAAGTATGATCTCATTTATTTGGGCTGACTGTTGGCAATGAGGACTCTAAGAAATAGGCCCCCAATTGAAAATATACCTAAATGAAAAAAATTACCTTTGGGTGTTAATTAATTTTTAGTTTTTTTGGGGTTATTTCGTTGTGAACATAAACAAAGCCTAAACAGTGTTCTTGGTCATTTCTTAGTGGTAGAATTATTTAATTCTTCTTCTTGGACCCTATTTCATTCCTTTGGTTGTTACTTCATTGGGGTCTAAATTTTTCAACTGGGTCTTAATACATATCTTGGCCAAAAACAAAAAAAAAAAAAACAGACAACAACGCATGAATTCATATTCAAATTTGGACGCTTTGTTCTGTGGACTCAGATTTTTGCCTGTAAGGATTGGCTGTTCCAGAATGATTATCCGTTTATGGGTGTCTGGTAAATATAATCGATCGTTTTTTTTCATTTCCAAAAAGCGAAATTAACCGTTGAAAACCACTGTATGCCACTTGAATTGCCGCTGGGTCAGACCGACATACTGCTGCACTGATATTAAGTTCCACGGGAGGGAAATCAAGCGGCATCCCAAAATATTTACACAATTTTTCTTTTTCATTTTGGGTGACCTTAAACCAACTCTCACGTCACGTTTTTCTTTCTTTCGAAACTGAGCTGCTGTAGCTGTTGCCCGTGCCCTAGGTAGCCAGCGAATAGATTGCATTGGCGGCGATGTTGGTGTGACTGCGTTTGTTTGCTTCAGTCTCATTGTTGGTGGCTTTTCTTCTCATCGCTGCTTTTGTGCAAAGGGGCTGGGTAGGCCTCTGTAGACCTCAGCCATATAAAGTATATGTTTATTTGAATGTCTGTATGTGTTAAGTACAAAATTAGCTTTTAAATGCTCATATGAATGTCAGTTATTTACGACATGTACATTGGTACGTTTGCAGGGCCTTGGGATATGCTGCCGACTCTTTCGATTGGATATATATAACTTGGTTTATGTTTTTTTCGTTTAGTGGCTTAGCCCTGTCTGTCCATACATCCGTCCGTCCGTTGGTATGTCTGTCCGTCGAATCGAACTTTGTATTTGGTTAACCTTGAATATTTCGGTTGGTGTGGCTTTTTCGGTGTTTTCTGTTTTGTATATTGTACACACATGTGTGTACGTTTTTACATATATGACGGAAATAATTTTGTTTTATTGAAATTTATTTATTTGCTTTTGTTTTTTTTCTCTCTCAAACATTTTCCAAGGTTTTCTGATAACGAAATATTTGCTGTTGAAAAACATGATTTTCAGATACAGAATCGCTTGCTGTTGGTTCATGCAAGCCTGGCAAAAATAGAACAGCGTTTTCTAGGTCCTTAAATAGATTAACGAATATTTAAATGTCAACAAGAAAATTCAACTTACAGAATCATTGCAATGGGCTAGAAAATTAAAATTTAACACGCTCTTTGTAGCAGACAGACCAGGCCTAGGAATGGGACAACCTACAAATAAGGATGATTTCTAAAGATCGCAAGAACAAAAACGTATAATCTAGTAGGGCAAAATACTTAGACCAGTCATGTTGATTTTTATAGAAATCGAAATTAGTATTTAAGTTATCAAATGATACTAAAATTATAGCAAAGTGTCAGGTGCGTAGTCAAAAGTGTTTTGTATGCCCCCCAATAGAGTAGAGGGCACATTTTTAATAATGTGTAAGAGCATACGAGTGTCGTATTATATTGTAGTTGACATAGATGAATTATTTTAAATACAGTGTGCTACCAGCCATGCTAGAAGTGGCAATGCTATGTGATTTCATCGGACTCTGCAATCCAACTATTTTATCATAGTCGGAACAACTGGAAAGGCATCTTCAAAGAATTGCTCTGTCTATGGTTTGTCATCAAAGTCACAGGGAATGTACGGCTCAGCTTGCAATATCAACTGGGTGCTAGGTATGACCTCAGTACCTTATCAAGAGGGGGAATTTGCAGTGGTTGGCGACCCAAATCGCACAGAGAGAGAATTCATTTCGATGTGGAGTTGCGATCTGAACAGCATACTATCGGAAGACTATCAGAGGTGTTAGGTTAATCTCTACGCCTAATATGGGGGAAGTATTTGTCGGGGCCGATGGCAGTCCAATCTTGGGAAACTCATGTATAAATCGAAACAAGGGTTCCTTTAGAATTCCCCATTTTCAATAGTGGTCATGTCACCAAACGATCTCCTTCCATATCTTTCATGACTCCATGGGTTCGTGCCTTTCTTCATCTGACTATTCATCCATGTCATCGTCCATCCATCAATAGTAATTTATATAGACTACGTCCGGCTATATATTCTAATAGAATTCAAGGAAGAACCTGTGTAGTTAAGGCTCTATTTAATCTCAAATTCACATGAACATGATATCCTTCCGCCTGTCCATTCATAATCATTGCCCATGTGCTTATCCATCCATCTCCGAAAAAAAGTCACTGTTTTCCTCAGCGTTGTCGCCTGACCAAAAAGACCAACATGAAAATTATACCAAAAATTCTGAAAAACCCACCAAATAATTTATGAAAAAGTCCCCAATGAAAAATGACACCACCGATACCAAAATGTTGGCTTATTTTGCGTACGAAAAAAAAATGATTAAAAGAAATATTTAAAAAAAAATATTTTTCATAATGAAAAATCCCCCATGTGTTTTTTTACGACACCGCCGAACCATATTTTGGATTATTTTGCGTACGAAAAAAAAAAATTATAAAAAAAAAATATATTGAAAAAAAATATTAAAGAAATACAAAAAAAATATTAAAAAAAAATTATATAAAAATATTTTTTATAATGAAAATGTTTTTTTTACGACACCGCCGATAACATATTTTGGATTATTTTGCGTACAAAAAAAAATTATTAAAAAAAAAATTATAAAAAAATATATTTCATAATGAAAATTCCCCCCATTCTGTGTGTTTTTTTAACGATACCGCCATATATTGGATTATTTTGCGTACGAAAAAAAAATTATAAAAAAAAATATTAAAAAAATATATTACAAAAAAATATTTTTCATAATGAAAATTCCCCCATTTTATGACACCGCCGATTCCATATTTTGGAATATTTTGCGTACGAAAAAAAAATTATAAATAACATTTTTGAAAAAAAAAATATTAAAAAAAATACAAAAAAAAATTGAAAAAAATATTTAAAAAAAAATTTAAAAAAATATTATATATTGCATTAATTTGCGCACGAAAAAAAAAATATTAAAAAAAAAATTATAAAAAATATTTTTCATAATGAAATTCCTCCATTTTGTGTGTTTTTTTTTATGACTCCGCCGATACCATACTTTGGATTATTTTGCGTACGAAAAAAAAATTATAAATAAAATTTTTGAAAAAAAAAATATTAAAAAAAATACAAAAAAAAATTGAAAAAAATATTTAAAAAAAAATTTAAAAAAATATTATATATTGCATTATTTTGCGTACGAAAAAAAAAATTAAAAAAAAAAAATATTAAAAAGATGTTTTTCATAATGAAAAGTCCCCCATTTTGTGTGGTTTTTTTGGGACAATTTTTTTTGTCATTGTTTAACTCATATTCATTTATTGGTACTCTTTAATGTGTTTACAGTTGGTTTGTTTTATGATTTTCCACAATTTACAAATGGCCCAGAATGGAATGTTTTAGAATGAGATTTAAAAAAAACAATACAAATGACCCATATTTTTATGAAATATTTGAGAAAAAACTAATTACAAATGCCCTTCATATTTTTATGGAATATTTTACAATGAGATTTAGACACAATTCAGAAGAAATACGTGTTTTCAGAGTATTCATATAATAAAAAATCTATTTGTAGTGATCTAGTAATCTATAGTATCTATAGTATCTATTTGTGCGCCTTTCATCGGCAACTCAAAGTTCATATTTATCTTTTGCTGAAGTAAATCCTTTACTAAACTGGCTTTGTCCTATCATACACTTCGTTTCATTCTAACCGAAAGGTTAAGATTGAAAAACCCTTCGGTTGCCATATCCTTAAGACCACACCTACATTGTTTGGATAAGGCTGAGTTAATCTCTCTATCTCCCAATTGCTCTCACTCCCCATACCGTACCTTCTTAAATACGCCCATGGTCTTGCAACTCGTCTTACGCACTTTTCATGAAATGCGCTATATAAGTTTTGAAATATTACGATTTCGGCGATGACTCTTGTTTGGTTGGTCACAAGGTGGCATTGTGGTGGTAGTGTCATTTTTATGTCGTTTGCATGTTGTACTTCACAGTATGCGAACGAGGTACAGACAGACCGACCGAGCGACAGTCAGTCCGTATGTTAGCGGATTTGAGTTCGTCTGTCCACTTCGGTAGGGCCCAGCAACAACGTTCAATTATGAAGTTCACAGCCATTTTGCCTTTATTATCGAATATAAAACTGGCTTAAGTTTTTTTTTTTTTGTTGGTATTTATTTATTTTTTACTCGCTGCATACATAGGCCTATGAACTTGAACATGAAGTAAACTTCAAGGCTATTTTTCATCAAATGAAACAGAGCAAAAAAAAAAGCAACAAAGCCCCATCCGACGACTTACTGAGATTAACGTGAGGATTAACAGTGTAGTTTGGCTTTTATTTGTAGGAGATTCCATAAACGTTTTATGTGGCCAACATTTTATGAAATGCTGGTCTCCTAGGCAAAAGAGAACATCTTCAGTCAACTAAAATCTAAAACAGCCAGGGAGATATTCAGCACAATGCCGAGAAACGATTCTAAATTTCATAGAACCAGCCCATAGCTTAACCACTTCAACTTATGATGCTATTAATAGTACTTTGTCTGTCCAAGTAGCTGCTAGTGGTTCTTGACTAGAAATTCTTGGCGGGCGTTTGGGTTGTTAAACTTTGTCAAGGTTATGATGTTTTTTTTTTCTTTCTCGTTATAAGAGTTTCAGCCTATTTGTTCTTTTACCTCCGAGCATTTGCTTGAGCATGCTGCTGGCCTGTTCGAAATAGAACAATGTAAAGCTTTTAAATTTACAATTTCCTGATTATTTGGGTTTTGCGGTGGAAGAGATGCCCAGTACAACAAAAGCTTCAGTTTTTGTTTTTTCTTTTTCGCAAAATAGTTTCATGTGTAAACTGGCTACAATGTCTGGTGGCCTGTTGCCCTTAGAACGATGGAGGACATCTTCAATTTTTGCAATAAACTATGAAACCATAGATAAGGTTATGGAATTGTTGTAAATGAACCCATCGTATTACGACTTGGAGTTACACTCGGCGAAATATGTTGGTTGAAGTCACCGGTATGGTAGAAAATAAATCGCAAGATAAGGAGCTGCTATAAGCAGACGCCTGATAACACGAGTAGCGATCTTTTTACTAAAGCCAAAGATCGTGTAAAGAAACTTTAGCATGTCTCTGTGGCTCATACTTTGGTTGGCTGTATGAGCCACAGAGAGCGTAAGCGTAAAGCGATTCATTTCGTTCCACTGACTTTCTGTCACAATTTCGAGTAGAAGATGCTATTGCTTTAAAAATAACATATGATTCAAAAAGAAAGTAAGCGATGGACATCCCCAGACATCAAAGTGAATAAAAAGCTCACTAGTTTAAAATATGTTTAATGATATTCGTCGTCAAATACATGTGCTATAAATTTATAAATGATGTATTTGGATGTTTCTAACAAAAAGTGTCGACTGGTCAAAATCCGTCATTTTACTGGCAACAGAAATTGATTTCACGAACTGACTAAACCCATCATAATTCTAAACCCACCTTATTTGTCATTGCAACTACCACGTTTCTTTGCCCGCTATATAAAATCTATAACTATTTGTTTATTTAGCTAACAGACATTATTTTGCTGAGTGTAATATACCCCACCGTCTCAACTTGACTATCTAGCTTTCTGGCTGATACTTTTTCAACTTCCTCGGCGGAAACAAAAGACAAAATGTTGAATATAATTCACTTGTTGTTATTTTTTTTTTTGGTTAATTCATATTAAACGTAATTTGCCTTAACTCCACATACACGTACATATATCATATTTATATAGCAATTATGTTAAACCAACACCAGCAAGTAATGATAATTTCTGTTTTAGTTAAGACCCCAAACAAATGACGTCTTATCGCTTTCTGTACGCCGCATAGCAAATAGTCAACAAAATCTAAACAAGTTACCAAATATGGCAACAGAAAACGTTAAATGGAAATACCAACATGGCTAGCTGCCCATTGGCTGCGGTATAGACGATTTAGAAGTAGATTTGTAGCGTGAAATAAAAACAGAACTATGCGTTGATAAGAAACCGAAGGTACACGGTCAGAATGAAAAACAATTCAAGAAGAAGCAGAGCAATATTTTGTTTTAGGTAAGCATGTAGAAAAAAAAACTGATAAAGGCAGTATAGGGAATATTTGTTGGGTGGTATTTAGCGTTGGGATTTCTCTGTTCTATTTGGCTGTAGATAACTTTATCATCTGTGACAGCTGCCTCTTAGGTAGATTTTGCAACTATAGCCGTTCTATTTCGGCCAGGCGTTCATAATTCCCAAGATGTACCATTATAAAGCGTTAAACAAAATCGTTTTCATTTTTTTTTTGGCTTATATGAAGTCCAAAAACAAAAAAACATTTTTCAATCTTTCAAAAAAAGGAAAACCTTGAGAAAAACCTTAACGCTCATAAACAGTCAGTCATACATACGTAGCCGCATAGCTACGCAGCACTGCCATATGATCGAATGTATGCATATCCGAGACTGCGTTCGACCGTCCGTCTCTCGGACAGTCTCTGTCGGTCGTTTTGTTTGGCTCTGCTAAATCAGTGTACTGCTGTTGTTGTAGTTGTTGCTGCCTTGTTTTACCCCAAAAGCGTAACAATTAAATGCAACAAGGTTAAATATTTAGTTATGTTTAATTTGTTCAGTTTCCTCAGGTTCAGCATTTTTTATTTTTTTTGCTGTTTTCTTCATTTGCTCGCTTCGTTTACTTGTTTGTTGTTGTCATTAACACATCGAAGTTAAGCCACCAAACAACACAACACCAGCCATATTAACACACGCACAAACAAACGCCAAAACTCCATAAGATGACAATTTTGGCCATGGCAACAAGTAATACTCGCTTAAAATATGACCATAGCTGGCTCGGTGTTAACTTGGCCCACTGCACACAATGAAATAGTGTTGCTGCTGCGCCAGACTTACATCCATTCACACACTTGACAAACTTGTGGACCGTATATGAGTATGTATGTGTGTGTGTGTGTTAGCCATCACTACCTTTGCTCTGGTTTTTATGTCTGGTTTCCTTAAAGGTCAGCCAGTGATTTGTTGGATGACATCGTCGTTGTCTTCATAAAATATCTGTACATATGGCTGTGAGTAGTTTTGCAGTTAAGCTCTTAAAGCTCACAGTGTCTTATGAGGGGCATACAATAAAGTCACGTGAATATGAGTTATTAAGTGTAAGCTTCCGCTTCATATTAAGGGCGGTGGTTGGCTTACAAGTGTCTACAATAAACTCTGATGTCTGGAAATGGTTTAAGTGAACAATTTGATATAGCGAAATTATAGCGATATGTTGTGGTCTTTAGGTGAATATAAAAAGGTTCTTTTAGTATTTCTTTTATATCCTAACATATTCAACAAATATTAGTAGTAGGTATGTCTGTTCGACTATAGCCCCAACTAAAGTAGTTTACTTTACTACACCAACGTAGTGTACTTCTCTCAAATTTTTTAAAAAATAGATTTTTATCAATTCTCAGATTTTCCTTATTTTTTTTTTTTTTTAAATTGTTGTTGTTTTTTTAAGGTTTCAGTTCAAAAAACATTTTTTTTCGTAACGCTTAAATAGTTTAAAAATTTGGAGTCTCTGAAAAAAATATTTTTTTTTCAAAAATAATAAAAATTGGAGAAAATCTGAGAATTGATAAAAATCTATTTTTTAAAAAATTTGACGTGATACAGACATTTCCACGAGTCTGCCTGATTGGATCACTGAAAAAGGCTTAAAAATCGGTCCAAAGGCTTTCACACAGGCCACTACGAGCTTCATACTTCAAACTTAAAAAAAAAAAAATTCTGACGAGTACATGAAAATCGCCGATACACGTGTTTTTTTAGTTTTTATCCCCTTTCCGAAAAAGTAAATTTGGTTCATAGGACAGAATGTGTGTAACACGGTGTTATGGATGCAAATATCATTGCGGTAATTTGTTGTCGTACAACAATCATAGACTATTCTAAACTTTCTCCAATCTCCCACACTATTCACATTCTCAAGCCAACCCGTTCTAAGTGTTCTGACCGCAAGTATTTAAACCCAGGAGCCATGATGATCCCAAACATTATCCCAAAGTAAGTGAAACGTAAAAGACGTTAACTGGGACTGCTTAGCTACCAAACAAAAATCAAAAGCTGATAATGCTTGACATGCTTGTCAACGAAAACACTAGCAATGTCGTTGAACTCTTCTACACGTTTACGCCAGAAAAAGTTCATTTAACTCTTTCGATTCTGCCGTAACCAAACCAAACTGTCGTAATTATATGCGTTGTGTCCGAGCAAGCAACGAGAAACTTAAAACTCTTCCCATACAAAAAGCAACCTTGAACACGGTTGAAAATGAAATCTGGCCAAACTTTAGTGTAACAGGTAAACAGAAGTTTCAATAGGGCCCTTAGCGCAGTGACTCAAACCAGACACGCACAGCGGCCAATGAACCCACCGGTGGCGAGTACAAGTATTCCGTCAACCGAAATGGTATCACATGTTTAAGCTGACTTTGCTTTGGTGTTGTGGCTTTTGTTTTGGGCATGTATATGGTATTTCAGTGTCTTGGCTACCAGCGTAGCTTTGTGACTGTGAAACTGTGTCATGGTTACGAAAGGTTATAGTGCCCATTAAGGGTCTTTTAACTTTTGTGCTCAATTCGAAGCTCGCCGCGTTTATTTTTGAGATTTCGAAAAAAAAAATGCATTCATTTCGTTGCGTCGAATTCACTTCTGGCGACGATCACTTTCGGTTTTCCGCATTTTATAGGAAGTCTCATGGACTTTTGTATCCACTCGATTAGGCGAACAGCATTGGTAGTGAGTTGCGAGTTTTATCAGCGGTTTGTATATTTTTTTTTATCGTATTTTGTATTTTTCGGATAAACACAAACGAATTGTGTGGAGACTATGGAGACGATACTTTGTACCTTAACGAAAACGAATGTGCGTATGCCTGCATAAAGGGTTATTTGACTAGGTCTACAGATTTTTGTGGGAGCTATGGGTGTTTGTATCGAACTGCAACAAAATGTTCATTTAATGTTTCAATTGGCAGTTTGGAGTCCTATTTTGTAGAATCTTAATGACAAGCAAGCGTGGCTTAAATTCAATCAAAGTTGTAAAATATTTATAAAAACTGTAGTTGGTTTTTTTTAACGAATCCCTACGAAATTTGCATTGGAAGTTGGGTTTGGCAGTTTGAGGTGGCATCCTATTGAATCTCACTATCGTAGGGACTGTTAAGCAAAACCAAGGATTTCCATATACCACATACTCAGTCAAATTGGAGTTTCTTATTCTCTTATTTTGAGTTTAAACCCCTATCACAAGTGTTGAACTAGAGAGAGTTTTTGAGAAATGTCGGCAGTACATATTTGAAAATTAAAAAAAAAACCTTTAAAAATAAACTAAAAAACTTTACATCTTAGAATGTTAAAAGCAACTCAAGAGTTGGCCGTTTATTTCACTGTAGGCGGCCGTGGTTTGACAAGTAGTGTGCCGAACTCTCGTTTCAAAAACAAATTTCATATTCAAAAAAAAAAAAAAAAATCTAAAATATTTAGTTCTTAAGTTGTAACCCTTCTGGAAGATATGTATACACATGGTTGTGTGCTGTTGACAAAACATGTTTCTTTTTTATTTATATTTTGGGCAAAATGATCTGGTTTTGCTTTGTGTTTTGTTGACTTTAATAATGAAAGTCAGATGATGTTGGTTTTTGACTTTCGAGTTGAAGAAAGTTTAATGTTCCGATTAAAGTTCTTTGATCTTTTCTTTGGCCAAAGGTAACGAAGAAGAAAGCTTATGAGGTTTTCAAAAGAAAGTTTAATGAACTTTTATTTCTTGTTGAATATTTCAAAGAGATTTTAAGTTTGTTAACCTTTTCGAAAGGTAAATGAAGTTAGTTAAACGAATTTTAACATCACAAGAAAAAGAGAGTTTTAGTGGTGGGTAAATAAAAGTTATTATTATTTAATTTCCACAGTTCCTAGGCGGAACAGGGGTAAATAAAAATTGTGGCTTGCGATTGTCTACATTTATATTTAACAAAAAATATACATACGTTTGAAGAATTGTTTAAAAATAGATAAGTGGTTAAGAGTTTGCAAATATTATTCATTTTTAAATTGTTTTATAATTTTTGAAAAATCGTAGCCAAAACTCTGCTATATTTTTTAAATAATTCATGTATTAATAAAAATCCTCTGGGATTAGTATAGATTTAAGAATTCTCCCCTGTTATTTTATTTTTTTTTTTTTGTAATCTATATGGAATTGTAAGATGTTACAACTTAATTATGCATTCTGGCGTTCAAATCAACTCTACATTGGCCGGGTTTCAATTCGGATACACATTTTAAAAGATACCCTCACTAAAGCTGTTTATAATGAACTTTGTTGGCATCTGCGATCATGGTTTAATGTTCTCACTCATGACAACAGTGTGTCGTTTTCCCTCTGAAAAAAAAGAAAAATATTATTAGGGGTATTAATGTTATTATATTTATTTATATTTTATCAAAAGTGAAACTGTGACGATTGGACGAATCCGCCGGGTTTCATTCATGTACCAGTGAATTGTTATAAACAGAAAAACAGCGGAAATAATATCTCAATTACAAAATCAGTCACCTCTGTTACAAATTTAATTTAGTAAATACTACACCGCGTTACAAAAAATAGATTTTTTTCTGTGATATGAACCAAATGCACATATTCGGAAAGAGGGAAAAAAAATAAAAATACACGTGTATCGGCGATTTTCATGTACACGTCAGAATTTTTTTTTAAGTTTGAAGTATAAAGCTCCTAGTGGCCTGTGTGAAAGCCTTTCGACCGATTGTTAACCCTTTTTCAGTGATCCAATCGAGCTGATTTTTGGCAGGCAGACTCGTGGAAATGTCTGTATCACGTCAAATTTTTTAAAAAAAAATTTTTATCAATTCTCAGATTTTCCCCAATTTTTATTATTTTTGAAAAAAAATATTTTTTTCATTTTTCTTCGCATAACTCGAAGAGACTCCAAATTTTTAGCTACTTAAGCGTTACGAAAAAAAATGTTTTTTGACTGAAAGTAAATTTGGTTCATAGGACAGAATGTGTGTAACACGGTGCTCATACCTGTCTTCAGTGGACAATTTTCGGTGGAAATTTATGATGAGCGACCATTTCACCCGGGCGGATACGTAAGCAAAGAAAAACTGCAATTGTGGGCCTCTGCGAGTACAGGTACCAGTCATGAGCAACCATTACATTCTGGACTAGGGGTTGAGGTCCTCACTTTGATGTCGAGCCGAACTGTCCCCGAAATATGACATGAATTATAATAAATGCAGCGGTCTTCTTTATAATCTGTTCGTTATAGGCATATTCACTTACTACTGCTGTTTCTTATAAGCGTATTCCAGAGAAACTTCACCAAACCCTTTTTTGCTTACCAAGTGTTTTTTTTGTTTATGTTGAAGTGAATCCCCCTAATATTTCAAACATTCAGTACTGTATGCTAATTAACCTCACAACTCGATCGCCCTCTCTCATTTTATTTCTCGCTCTTTCATAAGCAGTTTACCACACAATTGCCACACTCTACACCAAACAACAAGTCAGTGGTGGTTGTTGCTCACACAAAATGTTTATTTTGACAATTGCCGTGCCGACAGACATTTTTTTGGCAGGTCAACGGCCTCACACTCTCATGTACGGCAAACAATGAACGCCCAAAATAAGAGACATCACAGAATTTTAGGTATTCACTACAAGGCGCCCTACAAAATTTACTGATAACCTAATACCAGCATTACTCGCATGATTTTCCTTTTTTTTCGTTGAAGAAAACGAAATTTCTAGTAGGTAGTCACTATCTCGTGTGTGTGTGGCCACTTGTGTGGAGGGAACCGGCGGTAGCACCATGAAATGATATTCGTGTCATGGCAAGAACATTGACATACAAAACAAAGTCATTCATGGTGACTTTGCTATTAGCCGAACAAAAATGAGAACACAGCCCTGATCATGACATTAAATGTGAGGAGAAAAAATGGAACAATAACCTCTATGAAGATCAATGCTATCGAGCCAACCGACCAAACCTTGATCTACATGTGGACCCAAATTTTGGGGGGTGTTTGTAAATCCAAACCTTGTAATACTTTTTCTTTGTCGAGTTTTGCTTGGTTGGGTGAACAAATTCAGATGTGATGATACAGTTTCGTTTGTTGTTGGTGATAATGCGGTGACTAGGAAAAAATCGATATACGACTTTGCCTAAGTATGCGGGGTACAGCAAAGTCTGCAGTGCATTTCAAATTGTTTGTTTAAATATTTAAAATTATTTTTACGATCTGTTTGTGATCGGCGGATTGTTTCCATTTTGTGCACCAATGGCGGACTGTATTCCGAAAATTGGTCCGTCATTTTGTTGATTTGGTAAAATCAATGGCTGACTTTGTGTAAATAGCAGGAAACCATGAAAAGCAAGATGTGGGCCTACAGTTTTTTGTTTTCACAACAAACGATTAAACATTTTTGAGTACCCTACTTTAATGTGATAGGCATTTCAATACATGTCGACTGTGCCTTTTTTATTTATTTAACAGTGAACAATAACTATAAAAAATATTATTCGAAAACCCAGACTGTTGGAACTTAAAGTTTCTCACCGTGCACTGGAAATACAGATTTGCCGGCGAATAAAGGATATTAAAATGGAATTGGGACCAATATTTCTGTTGTTTATATGGCTAAAGACGACGTATTTTATTAAAACGAACGAAAATCGGGTTACATAGAGAATTGAACAACCAGAGGTTCGTTACGAGGCCTGTTAGACAACTATGATAGTTTTTGAATAATATCTTAATATATATTTACCCTCGACACTGATTCACTGATACACTGATTCACTGACTCTGTCACGCAGTACGTAAGAATTTAAATAGGCATTCTATATAAATTCTATAAATAATAATAATAAAAAAAAATAATATTTTTTTTTGTACAGAAATTGTGTTTTCCCCAATTTTTCTTTTACCAAAATTTTTTTTTTACAAAAAATTTTTTTTTTACAAAATTGTTTTTTCAACAAAAATTTTTTTTTTTTACAAAAATTTTTTTTTCCATTTTTTTTTCATATTTCATAGGGCGCCATAGGCGCATTACAACTTACTAGTGTATGTATAATTTCGATAAAAGCAAACATTTCATTGCTCAATATAATTTTATATTTTTTTGTATACCATTCAAATAATAGATTTTCTCAAAATAGACATTTGTTTCAGTGTTGATATTTTCTCTCGACCTCAAGCCATTTCATGGTTTGGTTTGAAAATAGAAGGCCTCAATGTCGTCTAGACCAATAGAATGATCTCGATGAAGTTTTTCAAAAATTGTATCAATTTTCCATACTTCTATTTCATGAACATTTTATTGCATTCAATGCTATGACAACGATTTTCATACGTGTCAAGGGTTTTCTACGGAATCACAAATGTTTTTTTTCTGTGTTCTAAAATCTAACTTGGCTTAGATTCGGACACTATTAGTGTCATTCCAAGTCGACGCAGCTCGAACACAACTAGCTAGCTGTTTCATTTTATACTTCTTGTACAGAAAACATATGACCCTGAATGTTGGTTGTTGTACTTCAATGGAAGATCTTCTTTATCATCATTGTCCGGACCTTAACTCACACACACACAATACTTGCCCCCACTGAAAACACATTGACTGTCAAACAGTAGCAACCAGTATGATACGTACTCGTGCGACTGGTTGGTTTCTTGCCGTTCTCTTTCACAGCGTACTCGCTGAGCATACAGCCCAGTTAGTGATGATCACTTTCGTTTTCAAAACGATCAATAAGATCATTGTAGTTTTGAATAGGCCCTCATCATCAACGGTAGGTGGATCTCGACAGTCGCTGGTGCACGCGTTGTGTGTGTGTGTTTGAGTGTTTTCGTTTTAAACATATTTTTGAATGTGAACTCATTTCACATTGTTTAATTCTCCACATTGTTGTTATTGTTGTAGTACAGCAAACAAAGCGTATACACCGAAATTTCGGCAGTTTGTGTGTGTCTGTTGTTTTTAATAAATGCGGGTTGTTTAAAAATACAGACGGACGGAAAATGTACGACAACAACAACATTCTCATATCTGCTAAGCATGACAGACAAGAAACAGCAACAGCGAGATGTGGAATGAGACATACACGAACAACACCACACGAGCATTTAAAAATGCTGTGATCAGCATTTGTAGATCCTCTACCATGGAATGGTGTGTATGTTTAGTTTCCAAATACAAAATCATACAAAAGTTTAAGACAAGATATTAAACGGCGCTATAAGGGAAATTATTGATGAATATCACGAATTATCAATTTCCAAGTCGTCCAAATTGGAAGAGTTATAAAATGGATTTCAGACTTTATTCAATTCTGGCTTTCGGATATATTTTAGATAGCGACATATGGGACGCAAGTCCAAAAGAATCAGTTTTATTGCGTCTTCAGAATCAATTTTATAGCGTCTTCAATGTTTGACAATTTCTAGCGAACGAACAAATTCGTTTTATGGAAACCTTTGTCAAGAAAACTGTATGAAAATAACGGGTGGCGCAAAAGTAATCCTCCTATCAGAAAATGCTATAAATTTTGCGATTGGCCCCTAATGTCAGTGGCAAATCTGGCGGCGGCCATTTACATGACATCATATTCTCGACTTGATGTAAAAAAAATTAAAAGACCAAATAAAAATAATCCACAAGAAGAATCAAAGTTTTTCATTTTTTTTAATTACAGCCAAAAAACATCGGAAGATTACTTTTGCTCTACCTGTTACAAAAACAATGTTCACACATTTTTCTTAGCAAAGGTTTTTCAATTTTTTTTATGAATATCGGGGTGTAACGTTTGTTCTAGTAAACATTATTTAGTGCTGTAACAAAATAGTTGCATGCAAGGAGTGAGGGATTATTTTAAGGTATTAACATTGCAAAGGGGGCAATTGGATGTATTTTAGAAATATTTCGATTTTGCGGAGTTTTTTTTTATATTTTATGGGCTTTTTACAGCAATTGGACGTCATTTGCCATTTTTTAAATGACCAAAAAATACCTCATTCTTCATATCTGAGTCAATTCTGCCGAAATAAATAGGCATTCTATAATTTTCTATAAATAATAATAACTAGTAAGTTGTAATGCGCCTATGGCGCCCGTTGAAATATGGACAACAAATTTTGTTGAAAAAAAAAATTCTGTGGAAAAAAAAAATTTTGTTGAAAAAAGAAAGTTTTAGTTTAAAAAAAAATTTTTGTTGAAAAAAAAAAATTTGGTTGAAAAAAAAAATTTGGTTGAAAAAAAAAAATTTTGTTGAAAAAAAAAAATTTTTGTGGAAAAAAAAAAAAATTTGTTGAAAAAAAATTTGTTGAAAAAAAAATTTTTGTTAAAAAAAAATTTTTGTTGAAAAAAAAAATTTTTGTTGAAAAAAAAAAATTTTGTTGAAAAAAAAAATTTTGTGGAAAAAAAAAATTATCTTGAAAAAAAAAATTTCTTGAAAAAAAAAATTTGGAAAAAAAAAATTTTTGTAAAAAAAAAAATTTTTAAGAAAAAAAAATTTTGGAAAAAAAAAATTGTTGGTAAAAAAAAAATTTGGGGAAAACACAATTTCTGTACAAAAAAAATATTATTTTTTTTATTATTATTATTTATAGAATTATTATAGAATGCCTATTTAAATTCCTACGTACTGCGTGACAGAGTCAGTGAATCAGGGAATCAGTGAATCAGTGAATCAGTGTCGAGGGTAAATATATATTAAGATAAAAAAAATAATATTTTTTTTTGTACAGAAAATGTGTTTTACCAAAATTTTTTTTTACAAACTTTTTTTTTTCCAAATTTTTTTTTTTTTACAAAATTTTTTTTTTTCCAAATTTTTTTTTTTTCAACAGAAATTTTTTTTCAACAAAATTTTTTTTTTTCCACAAAATTTTTTTTCCATATTTCAACGGGCGCCATAGGCGCATTACAACTTACTAGTTTGCTCATATTGTTAACAGCCACATTTTCTCCTTAGTAGGATTGTAGACCAATCGATTACTACCGATAACCATTTGGGGGTAAAAAAATAGGCTTTTTAGCCTAAATTCGCCGATATGAGAATATTATTGACATAGCACCGGTAAATGAACTCCGATTGGGATAAAATTTGACATCGGGTAAAATGAAATTTGCCAATGTTTTTAGCTGCGTAACTTTCCTTTAAACTTCAATAAGAAAATAATAATATAATTTGAAATTTAATTTTAATTAATGAATCTGAAAAGTCTGGTTGGTCCAAATCATATTTTCTTTCAAAATCGTTATTTTTCAAAGGGTTCCCATTTTCTCCTTAGTAGGATTGTAGACCAATCGATTACTACCGATAACCATTTGGGGGTAAAAAAATAGGCTTTTTAGCCTAAATTCGCCGATATGAGAATATTATTGACATAGCACCGGTAAATGAACTCCGATTGGGATAAAATTTGACATCGGGTAAAATGAAATTTGCCAATGTTTTTAGCTGCGTAACTTTCCTTTAAACTTCAATAAGAAAATAATAATATAATTTGAAATTTAATTTTAATTAATGAATCTGAAAAGTCTGGTTGGTCCAAATCATATTTTCTTTCAAAATCGTTATTTTTCAAAGGGTTGCTGAAAAAATAATTTTCTCCATCGTCTTTGGACAACATGCGACACTATTGAGAGAATCCTTTATATTCTTCTAGGGTAAATGTGTGTGGCTCATTTTGGCCATTTTTCTTTCAATGCACAGCTGGAACTGTTTTTACCATTAACAGAAAACGTTATTGTGACAACTTTTCTGTATGATATTTATATTCACGATATCTGGTGTCAACATGGCGGAGCTACATGTCACATAGCCACATGCGAAACAAACCCCCCATATTCATAAGAATTTTATAAAGCTGTCATGCATTTTTATGAATACGGGACAACGAATTTGTTGTGAACGAAATTCTGATGAAGAAAATTTCACAGAATTCCGAAGATTGCCAGATTTAATGCCTTATCCAGTAAAACGTTTATTAAAATTAACCAGAAGCAATTGAAGCTTGGAAGGACAACAGACGGTGTGAAATTCCCCACCTAAAGCCACAATTATGACGAAATGTTATCAACAATTTCAGGAAAATTATTGACATGTACGAGCGGGGGACAGATATCAATTATAAATTGTAGTCCATCTACCAAAAAATTTTTTTTTTTAAATAAACAAATACCTTTGAATACCTGGAACTTGAAAGACCCTGTATCTATCAAAAGAAATTGTTATCTGCATTCTTGTCACACACTTTGCATTTTCAGTGGGTCTTCCCATTTATGAGTGTCTCATTTAAAAAAATACTTGTGACTCCCCTTGGCATGAACTAAGTACTATGTAAGATTCGGCTAGACCGAACAAATCGCTGCCCTTACTTTTTGTTGGTGTGTATCAATGTTGTGCGTTATGGCACTCTGTGTATTTTTTGTTCTGATAACCGGTATATTTTTGAAAAAATTGTCAGTACTTTTTTATGATCGAATACAATTTTTGTAAGTAAATAAATAAATAAATTTTAAATGACCCACCCTGTATTAAAATGTACGTTATTAAAATAAAAATTTATGCGAGTACTTTGTAACAATAATAACCTTGTGTTCAGTGAAAATATATCCACTCATTTATTATCCAAATATTTTCTCCAATTAAAATTGTACTACAAAAACAAACATTCAGTAGAAACGACCCCAAACACAACACACACACACATACACCAACGAAATTCACATGATAATATCACAGTGATAAAATTCTACACACTAACGAATGCTGAACTCCCATTAGAATGGATAGAAAAGACCATGAGACTTCCTATAAAATGCGGAAAAGCAAAAGTGTTTGTTCGCTCGCTGCACAACAGAAACGACTGATCATTTACCGAAAACTCACAAACAACCCTCGACCGGGCCATCAGTAAACAATGACTACAGATCAGCGCCAGCGATGCGAGTACACTATGTGACGCACTTAAGCAAGTGACACATGTCGATCTGTTAATTTTGTTGTGGAAAATAAGTTCA
Source organism: Hydrotaea cyrtoneurina (assembly GCA_958296145.1). Taxonomy (NCBI): domain Eukaryota; kingdom Metazoa; phylum Arthropoda; class Insecta; order Diptera; family Muscidae; genus Hydrotaea; species Hydrotaea cyrtoneurina. Next base: position 86,920,466 of record OY282514.1, read on the forward strand.
ATAAACTCTCAAACAGGTTCTAAACTAAAAGTAAAACGAAAAGGGATAGCAAATATGGAAATGATTGAAGATATTGACGAGATTGTTTGGGAGATACCAGCGATAAAAAGAGAGGGATATATTCTCTCTATTTATATATCATAGATGGATCTGGCCAATCACGACTGACCGTCAGTGTAAAGCAAAGATGCGTACATGATTTGTATCTATTTGAGAGGTTAGTGGCCGAATTTTTAAAGGTTGTTGACTTCTTAACCAAAAAAAAAAAAAAAAAAAAACATTTTTTTTTTCTTAAAACTTTTATAACTTTTATATTAATACCGTCTGCCATTACTTTCTGACTATTTCTGTGTCTCTGTTACGAGAAAGTTCAATATCTGAATTTGTTTAAACAATTTAGCAATGTCAACTTATTGTTAATAAACTTTTCCTCTCTGGCATTAGTACCTTTTTGTCAACATAGGGTAGCCAATGAGGTATTTTTTTTAATGGGATCCCCCAACAGACGAATTATGTGTGATAAATTGAAATTTGATGATACATTGAAAAATAAAAATGGTGTCTGAAATATTGAGAACGATGACACGAATGAGTCCAATGATCTCGGCCTTGTCACGGCGTACCGTACGACGACAGTGATATGTCTCAAAAACTTTTCGTACGAACTTGAAACTTGCCTCATTTCGACCAAAACAAGTGACTCTGAAATAAATTTGTGTTGTTAAAGCGCAGCGATAGTGATAATGAAGTTCGGTCAAAACTTCGACCTAGAAAGAGCAGTCACCCTCAAAATAACATATGATTCACCACCCTGCAGTACGATATCGAATACCATAGAGAGGGTAGACGTCGCAGGTCGTTTTCCGATGCATTAGTTCGGTTTTAAGAACAAATACCTAAACAAATACTGTTGGAAATATTCTCTTGGAAATATTCAGAAAACGACTTGGGACGTCTGCCCTCTCTCTGCGGTCGTTGGCGAAATGAGACATTTTCTTCAATGTACGCCTGGTCATGAATAATAAAATTGAGTCATACAAGTTGATTGCATTTCCGTTTCTTATTCGAACGAGAAATCTCTCCCTTCTGTCTATGAATTTCTGCGATTCTGTTACAAAAAAGTTAACAATCGAATTTGTTGAAACCATTTTTGATTAATTGCATTTTTTTCATATAAATTCTACTGTGAAAAAGTTACTAAATAAAATAATGAAAAAAAAACAACAATACAAGTTTGAAATGTTTGAAAATAAGAAGTCAACTTGTTTTACTTAAAAGAAAACTTGAAGAACAATTGCTAACGAATGTCATTGTGGTTCGGCTAATTGGACTTTTTGCCCGAGTTTGTAACAATTTTTTTTTTCTGAAGGGAAAATAGTACGAAGCTTTGATAAACATTATCAACTAGTAAGTTGTAATGCGCCTATAAAAAAAAAAATTTCATAAAAAAAAAAATTTTTGTTGAAAAAAAAAATGTTGTTGAAAAAAAAAATTTTTTCTTGAAAAAAAAAAAAATTCTTAAAAAAAAAAAAATCTATTGAAAAAAAAAATTTTGTGGAAAAAAAAAATTTTGTGGAAAAAAAAAATTTTGTTGAAAAAAAAAAAATTTGTAAAAAAAAAATTTGGGGAAAACACAATTTCTGTACAAAAAAAAATATTATTTTTTTTATTATTTATTATAGAATTATTGAATGCCTATTTAAATTCCTACGTACTGCGTGACAGAGTCAGTGAATCAGTGTCGAGGGTAAATATATATTAAGATAATGAAAGACAATATTGTTTGGAATGGCACACTACGTATCTGTCAGAGTAGTTTCCCATAATGTCTAAAAGTAAATGTGACAGAAATACCATATACCCCCTATGAAAATACTGAAAAATCCCCTCTGGTTATTTTCTGTTTGTAAAATCTATCCCTTCCATTTTTAATTGTTTATAACAATTTCCATAATAATTTAATTGACTGACGTACTCAACACGCTTTGTTAATAATAATTCTATTTGTTTAAAGTACTCGGCTCTCAGAATAATGACAGCGCAATGTCCAACAACACAATAATCACAATTCATTTCAATTGAAGCACATTCCATGGCCACAATTACAAAGTAAATATTTCATTAAACAAATAAAGTAAATAATTTATAAATGTGTATGTGTATGTGTCTGTATCCGACATACATTTGTACATGACCTTACATTCCATGTATTTAAACACGTGCTTACATGCAGGCACTTAAATACGTTAACGGGCCACATTTCCTTATATTGATAACAAAACTATTTATAAATAAAGGCACGTGGGGGGTTTCCGTATAAACGCAGTGGATTTGAGAATCGAATTACAGATTGATAACGACTTGGATATTTTGTCTACCATGCAATTGTAGGTCGTCTTTTAGATTTCGTTGCCATCGATATCAGTTTGTGTCAATAATACCTGAGCTGAAGCTAATATCGGGTGGCCTTTATTTTTGAATCATATCATAATTTGACGGTGACAGCTTTTTCCGTTCTGAATATTTTCAGAAAGTCAATACTATCAGCCCGATTCTCCCAGGGAGATAATTCACGGGGAATTTAAATTTTTTGGAGAATAAAATCCTCCTACTCTGATCAAACCGAGCGAATAATAATAAGGGACATACAATTTCCATTATTCGGAGTCAGATGATTTGTTTGTTTTCCGGTGTGTTTACAATTCTCAGAAAAATTTAAACTAAATGTGAAATCCAGCTGTAATTCCATTAACCCGCTTATTTTGCCAACTAATTTACCGATATCTGACCCAATTTGTGACAGGACATGGGGCCTGGAAATCCAAACACAATCCCGCCTACATACATGCCCGTATGAATACCCTCTGGAGAAAGCCGTATTTCTAGAGGTTGCTGTAGTCGTTGAAACCTTACAGAAAATCTACAAAGTTTCACTTCTTCCAAAGTAAAATATTTACAAAGGATTTAAATTTAAGTCGCACGTCATCATCAGAAATTTGTTCTTCTACGGAGGTGTCTCTTAGGAAGTATCGATAGATTTTATTACTTCATGGATGGATTATTTGAAAGTACAATCCTTCCGGTTAATAATGGAAAATAATTCCTTTCAAATGTCTGCCTCGGCTGGCCATGCAGTAGCCTAACGACATCAGCACTGCGGCTGATAATGCGATCTTCAAAAACAGGGCGCAAGACATCGAGTGTAGCTTCAGCTGTGTGGCACGTAGCGCCGTCCTATTGAAACCAAATGTTGTCAATATCCTCCTCTTCAATTTTTGTAAACAAAAATTCGTTCAACATGGCCCGGTAACGAAAATAACGAAAACGAAATAAATTTGTTGAAATGTTTTCATGTACTTTGTTGGACCATTTTTTATGGTTTCCTTGGATTTTTGTCTTTTAATGAAAACATGGCAACACCTTTTAAAATATGATCAAGTTATTGGATATAAGTTTGGTTTTTTTTTAACTATTCCCTTTTGAGTTCATTAAACTTAAACTTTGGGTAACAAAATACTCAAGCAATTGGATTGTACCTAATGAATTTAGCTGCGATCGCAAGCTGCTAGTGTCGTTGTGGCTCGTTTTGTGGAACACTTTCGCTTTTCCGCATTTTGTAGGAAGTTCGATGGTATTTACTATCCATTCTATTAGGCGCTCAGTTCACCTTAGAATGTGGAATTTATCATAAATTTATCTTTGTCTTTGCCTTTTTTTTGTTTTTGTTTGTATGGTTTACTTTATGATGAGTAAATAATTTAAATGAACAAACATCAGCAGAAAATTGGGTAGAATGTATTTCATGGCATTGGTTGACAACAAACTTCTCAACTGAGTTTTTTACCAATCCAATTTACTTTTTGATTCGAAAGGCGTTCTCCAGAAAGTAGAAAACTGCTTTCTAATTAAAGAAGTTTACAAATTCTTAAATAAATGTTTAATGTTTGAACTGTGCTAATGCTGGATTGGATTGTCTAAAGTGAATTGTCTACGATTCTATTAAAGACTTTAGCATGTGACTTGCTGTTGCCCCCTCATTTCGCTTAGACTATACTTTTTGGATAGCTGCTTTCTAGTAGGTTCTGGCTACGCAATCATTTATCGCTTTGTATAGTACCTTTGCCGTTCCACATTTAATAGGAAGCCCGACGATTTTTTCTATCCATTCTAGTAGGCGTTCAGCTCATCACAGCATGTGGAATTTTTCGTAATTTTGTTTTATTTGGCATTCATTTTTTTCAATGGATAAATATGCGCGCACACTTACAGAAAATTGGATAGAAAATATTTTCGGTGGCAAAGTTTAAGCTTAATCGGTACAGCTAAGGTTTACACTGATGTGTTTTGTTTTGAATCAGTCTGACATTAACTCATGTGAATATACCAAATTGAACTGTCTAAGGGTCGATATCAGCTCGTAGAAAGTCATTTGGTGATACATACATCGAACACTTTTGCTTTTCCGCATTTTATAGGAAGTCTCATGGTATTTCCTATCCATTCTATTAGGCTTTCAGCTCACCATAGAAGGTGGAATATTATTGTTGCTTATTTTGTCGGTAACAATTTCGTCTGACCTAAATGCGTGTATGGATAAATGGATACACACTAAGAGAAATTCGGCTAGACATGAAGCGACATTGTGCTTTGGAGAAAAGAAAAAAATTCAATTTACAGTATGATTTATAGATATGGAAAATGTTTAAATATCATAAAAATATTTGCAAAAGATAGAAAGCACTGACGCGAAAAAAACCGAACAAAAACAATTCCCATAAAAAGGTGTTTGCTCAAGTAAAAAGGTCACATCACCAGAAATACACACGCCATACTTTAAGGGAACTTAACCCATTGTTGACTCCAAATCAATTCTAATAAATTTGTATTAGGACAAATTTAAAGAAATAAATCAAAAATCCATTATTAAAAAATTTTTTTCTATTTTTTTTTTCTTCAAATTTTCGTAAAAAAAAAGGTAAAATATTATAATGAGCGTCTCCGAGCCTTACAGGCTTTATGAGATAGTAAATGGCAACAATTTAGCGGTATGAAAATGTCTTTCAGGAGCTGGGGCCAAAATGAATAAGAATGTAAATCAGTAGAACAAAATATTTGTTTATGTTTTGTAATTCATAAAAATTAAAAAAAAAAAAACCTTTGTTTAGAAAAATTTAGGAAAATACAATAACAATTTTAATCATTTTTTCTTAACAAAGGTTTCTAAAATTTTTATAAATACGTGTGTAAATGTACAAAAAAAATATAAAAAAAATGTATTCCACTGATCACTTTCTAACTACATTTTCTATTTATTTGCCCAAGTTCTTAAAAAGCGGTCAACTATTTTTTCAGAATATTTAAGTAAATGCTGTCTCAATGATTCCATTTAATATCATTTCAAGAGTGTTGTGAGTCATTAGTCGGCCATATCTCACTATGAGGTCATGTAAAAATTCGTTGTATCAAAAATAGACAGCCTGTTTCCATAAAACGATTTTGTTCGTTCGTTACAAAACGTCAGTATTGGAAGCGTTATAAAATGGGCTTTAGACATTATTCAATTCGGGACATCTGGAACACAATCTCAAAAGAATGAGCTCTCACTACTGACAAACATCCATTGTATTGCGCCTTCAATTTTGACAGAAAGTGTAGAATGTTTTCTTTTGTGATTCACTTCGCCCCAAATGGGTTAAGTAAATGCACAACAAAAACGTATAAAGTTTGTTTGATCAGTTTTGTATTTTACTTTTGTGCTATAAAAATATTCAATACATTTTGGGAATGTATTTTGCGCCATACTGAAAATATCGGTGACCTACTTTCAAGAGTAGAGATCTTCAGTCAGAGTATACCTCACAATTGAATGATAATTTGAGAAATTTCCTCCAGCCAACTAGAAAGTGTGTCAGGCATACAAATTCATTCCCCCGATTCACCAAACCGTCGTTGTATGCCCGTCCCGCCTTCCGCTTGTTTATGAATTTTGTAATGCAGTCACTTGTGTTGTTATTCACTCATATGAACAAATGGAACGGACAGACAGATGGACGGACGGGACATGCTATCAGTTAGTCGTTATCATTCAGTAAAAGATTCACTTGTTGTTGGTGTTCAGAGCTGCGCGCGTTTTTTTGTTGTTGTTGCTGTTTTGCCTTTACGGAAACCCCCAAAATTATCCAACATTTGTATTGATATTGTCGCTGTCGCCGACTCTCGCTGACTGCCTGCCCGCCCGGCTGGCTGAGTGACTGACGTTGATGGTGTGGCGTTGTTGCAGTTGCTGTCTTTTCTAGGTCTTTGTTCGAATTCTTTCGTTTGGATTTTATGTACATTTCAATACAACTGGTCCCCTGGTATTTTAGTAAATTTTATAAAAAGTTTAAAAGTTTTTAAATATTTTTAACAAACAACAATATTTTGTTAATGTTTTGTTTTTTCCCCCCCTCAACCGTTCCTCTCCCTCCCACAAATGCCCGGCTCGCGCTGCAGTGATCACCAAGTAGATTTTATTTTACACAATATCCACAGCGATTCGGTATAATTTTGTACTTGAATTGTATTTAAATAAAGTGTTTACGGAAAATTTGAACTTTTTGTATGCGGAGGTCAGCGGCGAAAGGAAGACGCCGCCTTTCTTTACTTTCGCCTGAACAGAAATGTAAAGACAAAACACACATTTATATAAATAAACAAATAATGTCATCGTCGGCGTCGAATGATTCGTTTTGTTTTTAATCATTTATGACTATGGCGGCGAACGAGAGGGAGGTTGGTGGGAGGGGGGGTTTAGACTTTTGACTCATCACTTTTTTGTTTTGGTTGTTTTTTTTTATAGAAATCGAAAACTCAACGTAGGAGGGATGAGTTGAACGGAATCTTTGTGGTGTAGAAAAAAAAAATAAAAGCTGAGACTGTTTATTTGGGCTACAAAGAAATATTAGTATTAATATCTCTGATTTCCTATTAAAATAAGTCGAGGGCAGGCATCCGATCAGTAGGAAAGTGCACATAAAAATATAGAGGGTCAATTTTGGAGATTTTGTTCACTAGCTGATTAGGAAACACAGATGTTGTGCTGTAAATAGAAATCTAATTGATGTGAATGAAAAAATAATTAATATATAGCGATTTAGAGTACATAAATCCGACACTGTTGACTGGGAGTCTCCTTAAAGTCTCATTGTGTTCCTATACTGCAATTGCTAAAATTGGATGTACGTACAGGGTCCTCCCACAAGTGGTGTTAATTTGAATCACCCGGTATTTCGGTAGCTTTCACTTATTCTTTGACAATTGACAAGTAGAAACCATGTCATTACTAAAAATGAAACGATACACGCTTCAACAACGCATTGAAATTACTAAAATTCACTACAAAAATGGTGAAAATCTTGCAGTCACACTTCGCACAACTAAAAAGTTTCCGTGCCGAGTTATCTCTCGAAGTGGTGATCACAATTGGCCACCGAGATCTTGTGATTTAACACCTTTGCAACTTCTTCCCTTGGGGCAATGTGAAATATATTGTCGACGACAACAGCCCAGCTTCGATTCAAGACCTCAAAGATGGAATTCGTGAGTTTATGGAGGTCATTGGGCAGCCACTTTGCGATTTGGCTATGGAAAATTTCATTAACAGGATATGCTCCTGTAAGCGTGGTCGTGGTGGTTATTTGGCTGATGTTGTTTTTCATTATTAATGGTATTTCCTCGTCATTATTATGAAATAAACAGCCGACCATTTATCTCAAAAAGTTAAATTTTTCTTTGAATACCAAAATAACACCTCTTGTTTGGAGAACCCTGTATTGTTATTATTCCATTCGCAAGAATCAATCTAAAATACGATTTTGGGATTTTTGATATTTGGATTTCAGGTGAAAAATAAAAAAAAAAATTTAAATTAAAAAAAAAAATTTGATCAAATATGAAATGCATTTTTTTGGTTTATTCGAAACAAAAAAAATATTTTTGATAATTTTTTTTTTAGTTCGAATAAATCGAAAACTTTTTTTTGGATATTTTTTTTATTTTTTGATATTTTTTGGTTCATTCGAAATATCAAACTTTTCCATTATTTATGGAACACGATTTCAAGCATGTGGCTATCTCTCATCCTGCCAACCCAATTTACCCAGGCCTTGGTGACGGTTTCGAAAGAGCAAATATTCCCACTATTTAAGGAATACGATTTCAAACATGTGTCGACTGGCTTAGCAGATTCAAAACCAGCCAGTAGTATATTCCTGATTAGTGGCCAATTCTAAGTCGAACCAATTCCTATCGCTAACACAGTGCATTGCATTCATAGGGGGCACCCCTGAGTGTTAGTCAAAAAAAAAGTAAAGCTTTACAGTCTAGACTCTAGAGTAACGTTTGGTTTGGTGTCCAAAGAACGAAAACCATTCCAATGTTCATCCCAAGGTTGTACAGTATGCATTGACTATAGGCGCAACGGTTTTCTTTAAAATTACAAATACATTTTAACTTTCGAAATGACTAATTTAAAATCTGATCAAACTCCTAAAAGTATACACCGACTTTCACAATATTCTCTTAATAAATTACATGAATCTTTCAGAAATCGTATGTTTTCATAAATAATTATTTATTATTAACAGTGTAAGAGTTATTTTCACGCCTCAACCAAAAAAAAAAAATGTATTTTAATGGCTCTTTTACACATTATTATAAAAAGCAACAACAACTTGCAGTTTATCGGCGTAATTTGCATACAAACAACATTTTTCACAAATATAAAAAAAGCAACAATTCTAAATGAAATTTGGTAAATGAAACAGGAAAACAACAAAATAAAATAATACATGGCTTATGTAGAAAATAATTTTGTGAATTGTTATTACTATGGGTTAATAGTGCTCGCTAAAAGGTTATGCTCAAAGTGTGATGTTGATGTTGTTTAGTAAAAAATTTTAAAAAAAAACTTTACTCTATGCAAAGTTCTATCATTCCAGCAGAACACTTTTAATGTAAAATTTCTATTTTTTAAATTAATTTTTTATGGTTTTCTACCAACTCCACCATTAACAGTCGACCATTTCAACGGTTTTGGCCCCGCCAATCCATCTGTTGCTACAGCTCGCTATAGCCCGCACAGTCTGTCCTTTCTCCAGATATATGTGTCATGCAAAGAAAAGATCGTTGACAATCCCTAAAATAATAATACTCCCAGTCGAAATAAACCCTAACACCCAACGGGGAGTAATAAAAAGTCAACAACCGACTGTAATTTATGGCATTTGCATTCCGGCAAATGTATCGTTCGCTAAAATGCAAAATAATGTAAAAAAAAAAATAAAACTTTTTATCTTTTTTCTGAGAGAAGCATATAGAGTTGCAACATTCATTTTGAAAGATACATGTTCAAACATTAGAAAAAACACTATTTGGATTTGAATTTGAATTTCAGTTCGGGAAGGATTTCGGTTTATATACAATATTGATATTCTGCTACGTATTTTAGTGCTGGCCATTCTTGATATCGTTTGGCACCTCTGTGAAGCTTATCGTCTCAACCAGACAGGCGGTCATTGCATATTTGATCGAAACATTTCATCCTGGCATTACACTTTTGTTGCAGCTGCCCGTTTACAACAAGTCGCAATTTTCACATATTTTTGTATTAGGTGGTTTTGCATTTCAGTTAACAATATAAACATTTATACATGCGAATGCGAATATTCATTCAAATTGCATATGTATGCGTGACTGAGTGAAAACCAAATCTACACTCACACACATCTACATAATTTCTATATAAATTCACACTCTATATATTGTATATGTAGGTGTGTGTGTGTGTGTGCATACTGCTTCCATATATGATAAAATATTCTTTTCAACAAACACCAACAGCACCGACATTGGAAACATAAAACAAAAAAACAATCAGAACAAAAATTTTAATATATATATTGTTGTTGTTGTTGTTGCGGCATGCCTGAGGATATGCAAATATATAGAAGTCAGACACTTGTGTCACAGGAAATCACACTTCAGTGTGAATAATTTTCATTTTCGGTGAGACTTTTTTGTTTTGTTTTGTTTACTGGTGAGTTGTCACATTTCGCCCTCCAAACATTCGCTCAGACGTTTTTCGCATTCCGGGGGCTGTTTTTGTTCTGTGTGGACAGTTGTTTTTGGTTGTTGGTGCAACATTGCCGACCCAACAACCGTGTGTGGCAAATGGCGGCGGCAACAGACCTCTGTCACTTTTGTTTGTTATCCTCTGGGTGAGTTTAAGTGTCAACAAAAGTTTCAAAAAGAGTCAAGTTTTTTTGTTTTACCGTTTGTTTCAAAATGAAATAATAAAAACCGAAATTATTTCATTTCAGTTGTTGTTCAGTTTGAAAAACAATAACGTCTAACAAATGTTGCATTGTTGTAAAAATTTATGGAAATTAGTTGAGGGTGAACGCAGTCAGCAGTCAGCCGTGCCAGCCACCAGCAAACACTTTTAAATTAAGTTAACAACACACAAACACATTGCGCTAAGCATATTTTTTCCGTAGTTGAAATTTATAATATTTAAAGGAGACAACAATTTGATTTAGAAGTAAGTTGATAGAGCAAAGAATGCAACTTAAATTTAAGCTAAGCTTTTACAAGGGAAAATGACATTCGTAGCATACTTTTAGGCTCGTTTGATTCGTTGATCGAACCAAAGAAAAAGCGGCCAAAAATGATTAGGCAATAATTGCAGTAATTGGACAGAACGAAATGTCTGTTGGTTTTATCTAAAAAAGTCAGCGGAAGCTGGAAGTCAGACTTTTTTTCATTTTCTTGCCAACATCTAATTTATGGAAATACCTTTTTTTCCCACACTCACAACTGTTTCATTCAGTATATTTTAATCATTCGCTTGATTTTTGACATACTACCAAATCTATATGGCATGTATTTATTCAGTCGGGCAACGAATAATTATCCCCAACATGCTTCACATTTAATATTTTTCTCCTGTGTATTTAATAAGATCTCTGGTCCCAGCCCCATCCCATGCACACCGACACATCGTACCATAACCAATTGTTTAATTATAAGTTCAGATCTAAGACAACAATTAAGCATAACTAGCTAATGTATTAAAGACCTAATACAAATACTACTACTACAAGTACAGTCACAGATATAAAGAGAATACATGAAATCTGCAGACAAATTGAACTAATGTTCGACTTTTCTCATACCTAAGAATATAAGAGTGGGTCGCCAATTAAAAGTTCACAAAAACAATATCAATAGTAATTGTTTAAACAAAAAAATAAATGTACCTATAACGAAGCTGAAATTAAATAAAATACAAAATTTAATTTATGCTCGGGGTAATTGATATTTTTTTGAAAGTATACCCTTTCAATAAGGCAAAATTTCCGGGTACTGTCACATAGTTTTTCTAATAATTTCACTGTCAACGCCTTAAAATGTTGTATTTCTTGGCAAATTTGATTTGTATTTGGTTTTCAGTGGAGAATTTCTGATTTTTTTTGTGTGTGATTAATGACACCTATCAAATAATTTCAGTCGCAAGGACCGCTGCCCATTCTAATGTACACACAGACGACAACAGATAAAAATGTCTTTATTAATATTATTGGCCAATTAATGCTAAGCCAAGTACAGCTAAGCAATGGCAACGACAACGACAACAACGACACTGAAACTATCACCACCAATAACTTCTGGTGAGAACCACATATAATTAAAGTTCTATCTATACAACACCCACCCAGAACAACAGCAGTTTCCTCTCGGACAATCCACCACCCACGCACGGCCCCTTCCCCATTGTGTATTTTTCCGTGTGTGTGTGTGCAACTTGAATACAGAAACACCTTTAAATCAAAATAATGTTGACACACACAAAGCCACTCATCCAATAACACATGCATACACACGCACACACATACAGTGTCTCTTTAAGACTGTGCTAATATTACTTAAGTTAAGACGGCGGCGGTCTGTGTTGTTAAGAATCGGGCTTCGATCCACTGCTCATGCATCCGAGTGTATATTTGCACATATTCATATAACACACACACATAAGCACAGTGGGGGACAATGGAAATTGTGAAGAGATAATTGTAGCATTTATAAGAGTAAGAATGAGAGTGTCAGCGCCAGAGGTCGTACATTGGTTATGGTCGCAGTGTAATACCTAACATAATGTCTGGTATATCAGTTATTGTTGACCACACTCTGGCCGAACTATAGAACTGCTGTGTCCAATTCTATGCTGAAGACTCTACATTAAATAAAGGTTAATTGCAGCATGTAGATTACCTAATCTTGGGGTTTTCCATTTAAGATGTTGGCCATTACAGAAGTAGATAAAACAAACGAGCACCACAGATTGTGAAGAGCTTTATATGATTCTCACCGGGAAAGGCCGCAAAGTGTCCGGTGAGACCACGTTTCATAACTACTACCGAATTGTGCCCACTGTAGTCTAACTGTCAGCACAACTAACTCACCACAGTTAGTTTTACAGTCAAGCATCTATCGTATCTCGGGTGTATGAGATCAACATCTGCCCTAGACTGCCGTAGACCTCTCTGAGCGAGTTCGCTCAGCAGTTTGTAATTCATCTGATCTGGGTGCCTGGCCACAGACAGGGAACTGAATAGCAGACGAGCTAGCGAGACTCGTGACTACTTTAAGGTTTACAGCCGCTAGTCACTTGCCAACTCCCGATGAGGCCTAAAGAGATATGTGGACGTCTGTCTGAGGTTGCATTCATTTTATATATATGTGATCCGCTTTAAAACTTCTGTAGCTACCTAAAACACGATGCCTTATTGGTTGAGTTCATGATGAAAGGACACCGTCAAATATGAAGGGATACAATACGGCTGTAGGGATAAAGCGCAGGGCTAGTCCATAAAACACATTATATGCCATGGACTTATTGAAAGCCATTCGTAAAGAATATGCAGTAGGGGAATTTTCAATTTCAAACTACTGAAATGGTTTTTCTTAACTTCCGTATAACGCTTTTTCGACATATCTCAATGGCACATTTCCTAGACTCTTCTTGTCTAATTCTCTCCATTTTCCCATGATAGAAATTCTTCCTCGAATAAAGATGGCCATGTCCTTGAGCTTTCGTTTGCCTTAGTATACGATGTCTTTGTATGACAGCCTTTGTATGGCATTAGAGATATTTTCTCTAGCCGAGAAAGACGGTATTAAGAGACTGTGTACACGAGTGTGTGACTAAAACAAACTGGGCTAATAACGCTTGTGTGTGTTTGGCATACAATACAATGACAGGAACAACAACAACAACAAAACTCAATATGCTTTGTAATTAATTATTGTTGATTATTGTTTTTGTCGGGTCCACATAAGGCAGTTACACTCATTCGTGTACACAAGTGTCATATTGTATTCGTATTCGTATACATATATATGTGTGTGTGTGTACATGCTATTGTAAAAATGCCAAAGGTAATTGAGGTGATATAGACATGTATTATGTAAAACAGAGAGAAATTATTGGCGAAACAGATGACAGAAATGCTAAAACTCTAATTAATATTGGCCAAATGCAAATTAATTCGAAGAGCAGCAGAAACGACAAAATGACTTGAAAAAAAAACAAAACCCTACGGAAAGAAGTGTATGCCAAACTGTAAATCTAATAAATCACAACTGGCATATACTCACAAATAGATATTTTTTATTTCTACATTATTTCACCTACTTTTGAGAGTTTAGGTTAGCAGGGGTCACTCGGTTAGGTTAGTTGGGTCACTCGCCAACCTTAAACCCCATACAATGGCATATCCTTATAACAGTCGTTGTTGTTGGCGAAAGTTTTTTTTCCCAAGGAATATAAAATATATTAAATTAATTATGGATCAAATGGGATGTGTTGAAAAGTTGAACCGGGTCACACAAATCAATTGGTCGGAGAAAAGTGGTATTAGATGGACAATTGAATAAGTGCAGCTTGTGTTGAGGGCTTTGTAGGCAGGAAGGTCGCGGTAGCAATTGTGCCTGCTGCTCCCGCCGAAATTTAAGGAGGCCACGTCCTTGTAGGCAGGAAGGTTGCATGTTTAGAGCGTTCATCGTAGCAATTGAGACTTCTGCTCCAGGCGAACTATCACCATGACTGACGTCTTAGATGTCCTGACGATATCACCTCAAAATCCTTATGTATGTGTCGAGTATGTGGTGCGGCCATCAGAATCTGATAACTATGATGACGTGACAGGTGACATTTAGGCTGGTTGTAATCTTAAAAGTTATCTCATATAACAATAGTTTGAACTGCTGTACACAGAAAACAGTGTCAGAGACGCCAACAAACACGGAGGCAAACGAAGTTGGGCGATCTGCTGTACTGTTGCAACACCACAAAATTCCCTTCATACACGTACCATCAAAATTTAGTTTAACCAACAGATTTTCTTTATGTATTGCTGATCTATATTCTTCATAGAGTTTTATTTCTGTTAGACGAGTTCGAGATCTTTGATTATTTCTATTAGAAATGTTTAAAAAGGTTTCAAGCAAAAACAGAATCGAAACTGTTCTTCTTCCACCAAAAATTCCTGCACAACATTTTCTGTTGAAATGTCCACAGTATTCTCACCCGGCAATTTAAACCAAATGTCCTTTTTCCCTCTTGCTGTTTATCGTTTCGTTTGATGTTCTTGTACGACAGTTAAATGCATAAAACATCCTTTTTTTTTTAAAAAAACATTTAAGAGACAACCTATTAAATTCTGTCCCTTGGCCTCATTTTAAAGCCATTAAATCTTGGGGATTAACAAAAAAATCAATAACTTTTCAATGAAACAAGGACTGCGAAAAAAAATCGTTTATAGACTCTTAACACCATATGTTGTGTCCTTTGCGATTAACACCTCGTTTCGTTGGCTGTCGTTGGCTGTCGTTGCTATTTTGTTTTTTTCTTTTAAACGGAACATCAGAAGTGGGTGGGACTTAAAAGCAAATTATTGACGGCTGTCGCTGTGGCCATGACTCCTGTTGTCCTGGGCAGCTGGTCGATGTTGATAATGTTTTAGTAGCACGGCTGCTGTAGTTCCGGCCACTGCTGATGTTGTTGTTGCTGTTAATGTTAATGTCGATGTCGATGTACTCATAATATTTTATCATTAATTCTTAAAATCATTGTATCTTAAGTTGTACTTCCTTTCCTGACAGTCCATGCATTAATGTGAGTTTGTGTGTGTATGTTTTTTTTCTGTCTCTCCCGTAGATTTCATATTGGCTTTGCGTAATGTCAGCGTAACCATACCGTTGGCCGTTAAACGTGGTGATAATGCGATTTTAATCTGTAATTACGACATTGAAAATGACACTCTGTATACGGTTAAATGGTATCGTGGACGTCGAGAATTTTATCGCTACACGCCAAAGGAGAATCCGGCATGGAAAATATTCTCATCAACAAATGGTTTATCAGTGGATGTAAGTATTAAACAGCAGCGAGCCCAAAACAGTAACACAATGAAAGGACAATCTGCCCCACTGCCTATGACTACCACCTACACCGACAGCATTTCAATAAAACGACACATTTCAGCCCATCCAGCCTACTCTGCTACTCTGATCTGCGGCCTGGCCTGGCTAGAGAATCAACCATCCCCGATTCGATGTCAGTACCTTAAATACGAAAATTTAAAAATGACCACGTTTCCATTTGTGCCCGTTGCTGTTTTTTTTTTTGTTTACTTCGCTTGCTTTGTTAGTTGACATTAAGTGCCACTAAAGTAGAAGACAAACAGCAAAGGCAAAAAAAACACACACAACGTAACGTAAGGATAACAAGGACATGGCTGATGACACTGTCGGTGGCTGTCGGTTGCCAGCCTGCCATCGATTGCAGGACCGACCCATACAGTGAATTGATTTTTTATGGTTAAAAGGGGAATTAAGTGAAAGACGATGAACCAGCGGAGCAAACATACAGAAAATGCAGGGGCAAGGGCAACCGAATGAAAAGTATGCGGATAAATATTGATTAAATGTGATAACACTGGCTGATAATAAAAGTACACAAAATTACAATTAATGTTGTTAAGCCTAAAAGTAGACTTTACATTTTGTGTTTACCGAATAATCAAGTTAATATGCAAAGGCCAAGTGGCATTGAATTAATGGTTTGGAATTTAATACATTGTATTTAGACAAATTGAAGAAAATTTTTACTAATTTTCTTAACCAACGAGTGAAGCGCTTTTCAGTACATCTGTCTTTCGTGTAGGTGTGATGTGCCATCGACGGAGTAACTGGTCCTAGGAATGATCTGAATGATTCTTTCTATAGACTTGTTTAAAAAAATACAACAATTAAACGATGACTATCACGGCGCCTAGATAAGCCAGGGCAAGCCAACTGGCTAATACTAACATGACTACCGTCGTTGAGAGCATTCCACAGATTGAAGTCCCTCTCCTTCCTAAACGATAACTAAAATTACATTGCATTGAGAAAAATTGCCCCAAAGCGATAGCAGCTGTTATTCAAATTGGAAAACTCTTTAAATCTCATTTAATTACAGTTTATACACAAAAGTACACTTTATGCAAAAAGCACACCAAATGAATATATTTCAATTATATTTTCCCAAAAATTAACAACCAGTATTCAGTTGGTTATGAAGATATACGATACGTGTATTTTGCACAGACATACACAGACGTTCGCATACACAAAATGGTAACAACATTCCGCAATATGATAATTCATTAAAAATATAAAAAGGAAATGAAGCCACAGTCGTTAAAAATGAACGAATATATTTGATTTCTTTACCCTACGGCATTGCGGTGCAAGTTAACATAAATATCATGGCCAATTTAAAGCACCGACCGAGGAGTGGTGTCAAACTCAAAGTATATCTCGACCGATGACTGGCATGACTTTCTTTCAGACCGATCAGCTGGAGAGGTTTGAAATATTTATATTATAATCTTTTCTACCCGTAGAATAGTGAAAAGAAGTCGCCAGTTGCATGGCGTTTATACTGGACTTTAATAAACAAAACTATTAACCACCCAACGGCTTACTCGAGCTGTTTAAAATTTCATACAAGTTCGTTTGTTTCACATTTGCTTCACTCTTTGCCTAGGGTGTATCTAAGTCGGTTCATTCCACACTATATTTTGTCTACGTATAGTAAAAAATAATACAGCAAACCATTTAAATAAATATTTTATAAATATCGAGAGAGAGAGTGAAAAAAATACACATTGCAAGAAAAATATAAAATTTCTGCAACAAACTGGCAGTAGCACAAAAAAAAAATATTCACACACACGCACAGCTTTCGGAAAGTACTGGAAAAATAATAGTAAAACAAAACCCCATGCCAGACCGAATGTTGCAACACGTGCAAAATACATACATACCTACATGCATTTCAAAAGTATTTTACATAAAATAAATACTTGATTTCTGAGTGGTAGTGGTAGTGGTAGTGACTGACTGGTTGGAGACTGCATCAGACCAGTCATCATCGGTGAGCTGTTGCAAGGAGTAGTGTGATGATGATGATGTGGTCTGTTGGTGGCATGTGTGTCCGGTTTTGTTGCTGTGTGGTAAAATTAAATGTATATGAAGAGCGTTCTTGAATTACAAAATGTTTTAATATATTTTTTTTTAAAAATTCCAAAAAATTAAGAGGAATCAACTGTTTCAACATATATCTGATTTATTCGAAAGATCAACACTTTTCACACGGAAAACCCGGTTTCGCATGCTGGTAAGATCACCAGACATGTTTTCAACGGCTGTTTCCAATTCGTTATTAGGATCGAGGACGAGTCAATGCTCCAGGACTGAGTAACTCATTCTCGACTGCGGCAGCCACATTCTCTTCAGAGATTAGACGATCCAACTTGAACTCATGCGACTCATTGGATGAGTACAATGAAATAATGAAGCCTTTTTTTTAATAATTCCCAGCATTGGCAAGAATATTAGAATAAATCCGGATAGCTGCTGAGTCATAGGGTCATTAGAAATTAACAGTACTAAATTTCATTGCAGGAGTTTTGATTTATTGGAAATAATTTCCAATGACGCTCCTTCTCTGTTGGGGCTTTGTCATCTTAGATCGCTCATTTACTTAAACAGTGTCACAACTCAAAATACGATTTTTTCAGGAGGGTTTCATAGGTTGCCCGAATAAACCAGAGCCCTGATATACGTAGGTATAATTATCTGCAGAACAAAAGTCAATTTAAATAACAGATTTACAAATTTCCCTCGAGCAGACAAATAAACAGTACAGTTTGAATTGTGACACTATTGAAGTAAATGGGCATTATGTCCTTATTGTTTAAAAACTATGAAATACAACAAATTTTTGTGTTTCATATTTATCTTCCACAGACGTCTCAATCGAATGCCAGTCATGTGTTAATACGCAATGTACCCATTGCCATATCGGGCCGATATGCCTGTGAAGTATCAGCCGATGCGCCGTCATTCCATACAACGATGGTGATTGGTCTGATGGATGTGGTGGGTGAGTATTTTTAAAATTATAAAAAAAAAAAATTCACGAATTAAAAAAAACACTCTTTTTTTATCATGATATTCTTTCCAGAATTGCCCACACAACGTCCCATAATTACGGGGATACACTCACGTTATCGCCTCGGCGATGTTATCAATGGCAATTGCTCGTCGGATTATTCGAGACCGGCAGCGAATCTGACGTGGTGGATAAATGATATACAGGTAAGAGGACAGCATGTTATATAGGGAAAATAAATCAGAATATGTTGAAGATAAGTTTGGGTCTTCTTCCAAAAGAGTAAACTGCGCCAGAGGAGTTTATAGTGACTCAGAAAGTTAAATGGTGAAAAACGTTCCTTAAACATTTTTCCCACATGTTCCTGCCAGAAAAATAATCTGATTTTGGTGTGTAATAATGGCACAGTATAAGCATGACGCAACTTTTTAGTTTAAAATCGTTAACTTAAATATTCTTTTCAAAAATTTCGTAGAAATTACATGACAAGCCATTGATTTTAATTAGAGATCGAGACTTCTTCTAACACAGTAAACTGTTTTAACTCATTGACTTTTCTAGACGAGTTAATAGTGGCTCAGCCAAAAAGAAATTATGTTTTTGTTTATTTCCATTGAATTTAATTAGAGAACAGTATGTCTTCTAACACAGTAAACGCATTTAACTCAATGATTTTTCTAGAGGAGTTAATAGTGGTTCGGGAAGTAAGAAGGTGGACAACGTTCCCGAAACATTTTTTCTACATGCTCCTGCCTGAAACATAATCGCTCATTGTAAGCTTGACGCAACGTATTTGTTTAAAATCGTTAGCTTAAATATTCTTTCCAAAAATTTCCTAGAAATTACATGACTAGCCAAAAAGAAAGCATATGCTTTTTGTCCATTTTCATTGATTTGCATTTTTCTTTGCAATCATCCTTAAGGACTATAAATCATCCATTGTGACTAAACACATTCCACTTCCAAACAATATTATGTATGTAAATGTATTTTTTTTTTAAGGAACACAATCATTTAACAGATAAATGACATTAAAATTGAATTCCTATTGAGATTTGTTGTCAACAACTGGCATCTCCTGCAGACCTCCCAGAGGTTCTATGGAAATGCCAATCCAAGTCTTTGCACACTCACACACACATATGCTTTTACAAACACATACACAGCGGCATATCCATGAAGGACAAACATCCACGAAGACAGTAAACAAGAAAGAAAAAAAAACACACAGACACATACACAACCCAGAGCAAATATTCAACGAGCACCATTCATTAGCAATTTTCTTTGCCTCAATACTATCCTCTTGATTCTGCAACGAATGTCACACATACACTGCGATAGATGTCCGTTCTGAGTGTGTGAAAGCCATTTGCATATGTGTTGGTGTATTCGGTATTACTAATACTACTCGCACTGTATAAGACACTAGAATTTGACCAGTGCCACTGTGGCATTCAAGCAGTGGTCCTTGTAAAGCTCACACAGTTTGTGTTTTTTTTTTTTTGGTTTTCTTCTCTTTCAAAGTGTTGGTGTTGGCACACATTTTTGAATGTGTCTGTGTGTTTGACGTTATGTTGGGCATGTCCGTGTTTTAACAACAGCCACAAGAGATAAAGGGTGTATGCCTTGTGGAATGACACAAGTTTTCATTGAAAATGTTAAATGACATGCTGCATCAACAAGTAGAACGTATTAAAAAAGAAATCCACAACATTTTCACCATTTCATAATCATTCATTCAATTTCATTTCATAATTACTTAATTGTCTCTTCAGCCGATAGTTCATCCTATTTATTCATTTCTTTTAACATTCCGTGAAGGAACAGTTGGCAAACATCTCAGACAGCTGTGCAGGTTATACTTTGTATGGTCCATGACCGCAACCTACCGTTTGAAGCTGGCTCCGAACGGCTAATGATTTTAGGGGTTTGGAGAAGTTTTACATGTAATACTTTCTTAGTTAGCGATTACTTTCTTGCTAGTAAAGTCGCCGACATTTACGAGCTGGAAAACGGCCGTTGTAAAATTTTGTTGGATAATCTTACAAACGCTCCAGCCAGACAATTACCAATGAAGGCGCAGGTAGGGAAGACCGTGACTCCGGTGGAGGGACCAAGTGGAAGAAGACATAAAAATCCTTGTTAACACGAACTAGAGAAGCCAAGCAGAAGACCGAAATGCTTGGAAATCATTTATTAAGCAGGCCAAGACCAAAAACAGCTTGTAGAGCCAACTTAGGTAAGTAAGTAATCTTACCAGGATATTGAAGCTGAATCATGGCATCTCATACATCATCGTTGATATTGGTCTGCTTAATAAATGATTTTCAAGCATTTCGGTCTTCGGCTTGGCTTCTCTAGTTCGTGTTAACAAGGATTTTTTATGTCTTCTTCCACTTTGGTCCCTACAACGGAATCTAGGTCTTCCACAGGTACCTAGAAGCACAGGTAGAACAATCGTCGTGTTTTAGTTCATCCAGAGCGATCTCTGTTTAGACCGAAATAGCTAAACAAACAATTGCCTGCACGATGCATCGCTGTATTTTATTTATTTATTTATTTAAATTCACCATAATACAAAAGCCAAACGGCCAAAATAATGTATTACATAGTAATAATATAAATCCTAAGCTTCAATCACATCCAAATTTACAAAGTAAATACTTAAAGTTTAAATTTATATAACAAACTGGCTAACTGGTATTTCGTTGCTGACTTCATTTACATTTCTATTGAAGGCGGATCCCAGATATACAAATTCTTCCTCTTACTAGTAATGGCAACTGCTGGCCTCTGAAATGTCGATCTTCTTTTCACGTCACTTTTCTCGTTGAGTTGGAAACAAAATTCTCTGCAGCAAATAAATTTTGGAATTCCGACCGACTCCTTCTCGTTGAATGAAATTTTTATAACCTTCCCAAATTGACGATTTGTAACAAACAAACAAATTCGTTTTATGGAAACAGGCAATCTAAATATATATTTACCCTCGACACTGATTCACTGACTCTGTCACGCAGTACGTAGGAATTTAAATAGGCATTCTATAATAAACTAGTATGTTGTAATGCGCCTATGGCGCCCGTTGAAATATGGAAAAAAAATTTTGTTGAAAAAAAAAATTTTCTTGAAAAAAAAAAATTTTGTTAAAAAAAAAATTTTTGTTGAAAAAAAAAATTTTGTTGAAAAAAAAAAAAAATTGGAAAAAAAAAATTTTGTAAAAAAAAAAAAATTTTGTAAAAAAAAAATTTTGTAGAAAAAAAATTGCGGAAAAAAAAATTTTGGTAAAAAAAAATTTGGGGAAAACACAATTTCTGTACAAAAAAAAATATTATTTCTTTTATTATTATTATTTTTAGAAAATTAGAGAATGCCTATTAAAATTTCTACGTACTGCGTGACAGAGTCAGTGAATCAGTGTATCAGTGTATCAGTGAATCAGTGTCGAGGGTAAATATATATTAAGATAATAAAAAAAATAATATTTTTTTTTTGTACAGACATTTTTTTTTTCCAAAATTTTTTTTTCCATTTTTTTTTTCAACAAAATTTTTTTTTTCCACAAAATTTTTTTTTTCAACAAAAATTTTTTTTTCCCACAAAAATTTTTTTTTTCGACAAATTTTTTTTTCAACAAACTTTTTTTTTTTCAACAAAAAAATTTTTTTTTCAAGAAAAATTTTTTTTTTTCAGCAAATTTTTTTTTTTCGACAAAATCTTTTTTTTTCCACCAAATTTTTTTTTTTTTTTCAACAAAATGTTTTTTCCATATTTCAACGGGCGCCATAGGCGCATTACAACTTACTAGTTAATAATAACAGGCAATGAATAAGTGTCCTTCTTTCTTGAAAAAACGCCAGTTATAACTCGCTCTATTAGTAAGGCATTATTTTTTGCTTGAATTCATGTTGAGGGTATTAAGTTATCATTACCTGGTAAACCACGTGCCGAAGACATGCAGTTACTTATGCTTTCTTGGGATTGAAAATTGTATTGAATGTTTTGCTTATAATTCATACTGAAGGTAATGGCGGAGATTTCCTGATGATTATGAACGCTACGACTCGAGATGCAAACGAATAGTGACGCTTTTAAAGTCTTCTCTTGTTTTTTCATCACTTTCTGCGCTTACACTTTGCCTTAACACTTTCAATTTGTTGGCGGCTATATCTGGTGGCCATGTCAGCCTCGCCTCGCTCCACCTAATTTTGCCATATACTTCTTTGTGTTCTGCATCCATGACATGTATGTGTTTGTATTTATTGTGCAAATAATCTATTGGACGAAGTTCGATGTAAAGAAGAGAGAAAACAGCAGCAGCAATTTCAACAACAAAAAAAAAGACGAAATTCATTAGTTTGGTTTAGATTTGATTTATGCAGCACTTAAAATGGAAATTGTGCAAAATATTGAAATGCATAATAGATGGTTATTGATATTTCGTACCAGCTTTTTTTTTTTTTGGTGCACCACGTTTTGCTCCGAAACGACAAACACAAGCGAAAGGAGAGCAGAGATAAGTTTTCTTCACACTGCAATCGTTTTTGACAAAAAAGAAAAAAAAACGAAAAACTAAAAGAGATTCTTAACAAAAAGTCATTTGAAATGATAGACGTTATGGCTACGAATTCAATAACTATTTTTTCTTCTTTTTTTTTTTTTTGGGAGTTTTCGACATTTGCCACTTTCCACTACAACACATCTCTGGGTGCATGATGTGGCCATATGCTGGAATGGTCGTTTAGTATTTCGGTAGATGGGAAGTGCCAAGTCGAAAAAAATGTAATACCCCCTCCCCGAAACGGAAAAAAGTCCAAGAGAATTATATTTGTAATACACAACAACAGCAGCAGTGGCTAGCAACAACTTTTGCCAGCAACATCGGTCTGTCGCAGCAGCAATATTAGCATCTAGAGCAGCAGCCACAGCATTGATATTTCGGTCATATAATTGAAATTCGCAAAAATTTCGGACATTATGCATACTGTTCTCAATTTGCCCTTAGCTTTGCCTGCCTTCCTTTCGTCTTGTCACCAAATTGTATTTTATGACCTCAATATTTGCAAATATAATGCGTTAATAAAATCAGACCCCCCTCTCTTAGTTTTCTTCTCTTTCTCCTGCTGCACCATCAGAAAACTATCACCAAAAGAAGAAATTCAAAGGCAGAGCCAAGAGAAAGAAAAAAACGAATTGTATGTCGATGGCACCACCAATTATTGCAAAAGTAGAAATTTATTGAATAATTTATTTAGCGCTTTGTGTGAAATTAATGGCTTTGTTCATAAATTTCAGTCATTTTGTTTTGACGTAAGCATTTGTTTGGGTAGGGGCAAACGTAAAGCGAAACTAGACTTATGACACAAAGCAAGATGGGGAAAACAAAGGGCTTCGCTGGGCTCCAGAACACCATAATAAATTGTTTGTGTCTGTCCCCAGTATTCATAAAATTTTTGAAAAATATCCTATGTTAATGAAAAATTTACAAAAACCATTTTCACACATTTTTCTGAACAAAGGTTTTTTTTTTAAATTTTAATGTGTAAAGAAGAATTGACTAAAAGTTCGTAGAATCAATTAGTTTTGTAGTGTTTTTTTTTTTTTTTTTTTTTGGCAAATATAGAAAATTGGATATTCTATTACTATAACTGTAAATAAGTAATTGAATTTGTGTTTAATAACACATAAGAAAATTATAATTTTTTTCAAACATATGATTTCCATTTTATTTCTTTCCAGGTCCCTCCAAATTATTTGCACACCTATGACATACAGAAACACGTAGAAGAACAAATGGAATCGGCGGTTTTGGAAATCAATTTCATTGTAACACTGCAGCACTTTATCAAGGGACGTTTAAAGGTAGTATTGGACAAATTAGTCATTGCCCGAACAATTTTTAATTTCTATTAAATATTCCAGTTGAAATGTTCGGCCCGCATACACCGCATATATCATGGCGAAACGGAAAAGCACATAGAAGAAGATCGCCCACGTATACTGGCCTCGGGCAGGTCGCCCGAAGTGTTCCCCTATGATCACAATGATGAATTCGATGATGAGAATGGATTGTATTTGACGCACTACACAAGTAAGTTGTGTGAGAAGTGGGGGGTTAGCCTTTAGTTTTAATTAACGTCTTTATTAATGATTTTGTGTGGGTTTTTTTTTTGGTGTTTTCATTGCTGCCTTTGTCTTTCTGTTTTTCTCCCTCTGTGTCTCTGTGCAGATTATCATTCCTCTGCGAAATCCTTTATGGTAAATCTCAATCATATTTCACGGCACATGTGTGTATTGATGCCAATATTAAGCTGCTTATTATTCAGTTTTAATAAAAATTTATTAACAAAACCTGGGAGATTTCTGCAAAGCTGCTGCGGCACCACGACAAGAATCGTTGGCACACGCAGCCATAAAACAACACGAATAATTTCCCCAACCGAGCAACTTGAGCAACATCATCAGCGGCGACAATCTCGACAACGGCAATGCCTGCTCCCGCCACATTGCCACATCAATCGCTGCCTTAATAAGCGTTATGTTAATAACCAAAGAAATGAAAGCCAAGTACTGCAGCCTTTGCCGTTGCCGTTGCCATTGCCGCTGTACGACAACAAATGGCAAAGAAGAATCACCGTGATTGCCGCAAATGATAATGTGAGGCACGTAGAACGGTGATAAGTTAATTTGCACAATTATTACAACAATAGCAGCGGCAGCAACAGAACAAATTATTAAATAAAATTGTGTATAAAAACAACAGGAAATGGGAACATGCGATTGGGCAAGAGTGCGCCTGGAGATTACACGTGTATGCGTGTGTCATGCACACACTCCCGCATACGCACACCCATTGAAAGACGAAATAAAATCTGAGCTATTTAAGACATACCCACACACACAGACACACACATGCCCGATCATTTGTCTTTTGGGTTTGTTTTACTTGGTTTTCATGTTCGTTCATTCATTCTCGCGGTGTCTGTATATGAAACGTACTAAGTATAAAGCCAAATAATATTAATAACAGCAACAACAAATTTGTTAAGCATTTAATAAATTATAATAAATTAATGAATTAATTAAGAGAAAATATAGTATGCAAGGAAAAGAAATACAAACCAAAAAAAAAAAAAAAAAAAAAACACAGTACCAGAAATTCGCATTCACATACTTATCCTCACTCATATACATGTCATTTTATTCCTTCACAGCCGTTGCGTAGAGCTGCTGTCCGGAAACCAAATGAAATGCGAGAAGAAACGAAATATATTATTAATAAAATTGTCTGAGTATTTATTAAATTTTACCAGATTAAGAATGTAAAATTATTTAAGATTAAACTGTAGTTTAAAATACCAGATTGACAGCTCTGACATAAAGGTTGTCTATCGAGCATACTTTTCGGTTGCTTAGGTTCGAACATCCATATGGAGATATGGTATTTTTGAGAAAATGTAATAAGTAAGTTCTACTTTCGTGATACCATAGGGATCAACTGACGTTTGTGACAAGAACTGTGGTTGGTTAGCACAACAACGAGATCGTTTTATTTTGAAATACATTTTACTAGGGTAACAGGAGCAGATCTAGTATTGATTTTTCACGAGAACACCTTCTTTCTTTTTTATATCTTTTTTACAAATGCAATTCTTACTAAACGATCTGCTCATTTCTATAAATTTGAATTCGCTGATTTGAAATTGGAATACAAACAAATATCACATTTGTAAGATTTATTTAGTGCTGTTTATGTATTTCGAACTGCTTCGAAGATCATCATAATTAATTGAATTATAAACGAATATAATTTCTAAATTATAATCAATTACATAAGTCAGATTTAACACATTTTTGGTTATATGAAACCGAATTAGGAATTGTAACCATTATATTTGTATCCCGATATCTATCTATTAAATATATATTTGTATCCCAATTATACATCTGCTTCTACGATCCCTACAACTTTAAATATTTACATCTCCATAAGTCACAATAGATCCTGGTTTACATTTTTTTTTTCAATTCTCATCCACAGTTCTTAAACTCAGTCCCTTAACGAAAGTTCACACTTTGTGTTCTGTTCTATTTGTCCATAATAATTGTAAATATTTATAAACTAAAAAAAAACCAATTGAAATTGTAAATTATCCATAAGACATTTTACGAAACTAAAACTCTTTAAGTTTCGAAGAAAGAAAGACAGAAAGTAAAAGTAAAACGAGAAAACAAATGAACAACAATTGTCAACAGCTCATGAGTTGTATTTATTTAAGGATTTTTATTAAGATATAAGTTATGGAGATTTTTTGAAAAATATTCTAAAACATATACAAGTAAATGAAAATGATAAATAAAAAACAGTATGATATAATGTAATATTATGATGAAATACTAGAAAATATACATACAGATATAAGATAAATGAAAAGATGATTTTTTTATTTTGAAGGCTGGAAAGAAAAGGTAAGTGGGATGGAACAATTCTCATATAAAAGGCAAATGGAAAAATATATGAAATGTAGGAGTTTCTTGAAGGAAACTTCAGGCAGCGTTTGGAATTTCCATTTCCATTTTCTAATAATAAATTAAGACAACTATTAAGACAACCTTCTACAGGAGACTATTTCTTGCAACAGGGCCTTCGATGGAAGACTACATTGGCCCGTTTTTTTTGTGATTTTGCTTACAAAATCAGACTTCCATTAGACAGGGAGGATTTTCGTCCGTAGACTCTTTCATACAGCAGGGCCTTAGGCAGGAGACTATTTCTAACGACAAGACAGAAGAATATTTCTTCGACAGGAGACTGCTGCTGGCACCTTTTTACAAGACTACGTTGGCGGGGTGGGTGGCAGAATCGATGTGATGACGCGAAAAAGCCACGCCAACGTTCAAAGGTTTTACTTGCGAAAGGAGACTTCCATTAGACAGGGCCTTCGATAGGAGACTTCTAAAAGGGGTGGTCTTCGTCAGCAGACTATTTTTTAAAACAGGGCAATCAACTGTAGACTAATTCTTGCAACTAGTTCTTCGACAGGAGATTATTTCTGGCAACAGGACCCCGACAGAAAAATATTTCTTACAATTTTCTAGAAGACTACGTTGGCTGACAGAATTGATGTTATGTTTGATCGAATGCGGAACGCCAACTGTCATAGGTTTTATTTGGTAAATAAAGTATGCATTCAGAATTGACATATTTGTTTGTATCTTGGAAACGAGCTAAGCCATCGAATAGTGTCCAAATGATAGTTATTATATTTTGAATGCACAAAATATCTACTATAACCAAATATCGAAAAAAGGAAAAAAATATTTTTGTCCAAAAAAAAGGCAAGGGGTTAGCCTTTCAAAATTCGCGATTTTTGAAAAAAAAATATTTTTGCCTATAATTTTGCTCATCGATAGCGGACGCAAATCCGATGCTGACGCTGTGACACTTTTGGTCCCACATAAAAAATTTTCGGATTTAGTGGACATTTAAAATTCGCTATTTTTGTAAAAACAAAATTGTCTGTATTTAGTGGAGTTTTAAAAAATAAAATTGTATCAGGTTGCACACATAGAAATATTGCTTGGAACAGTTTGTCACTGTAGCTGCGCAATGTGGTTGCTCTAACATTGGGTTGCGCAAATAATTGATTGCACAAACATTTGGTAGAGCAAACATTTCATTGAAATTGGACAAATTAGACAAAATGAAGGAAAATATTTGTTTGAGTAAACATTCGGTTTGCGCAATCAAAGTGATATTGTCATGAAATTAAAGCTAGAGTGCTGTACAACAAAAGATGATATGGATCGAATGAGCTACGCTTACTTCCATCGCTTTTACATGCGAAATAAATAACGCATTCAGAATGAACCTTTTTGTTTATATCTTGGAAACCTGTTAAGCAATCCAAAAGTTTTCAGATGATAAACATTTTATTTTGAATGCACAAAATATCTACAGTAACCAAATATCGAAAAAAGAAAAAAAATATTTTTGCCCAAAAAAAGGCAAGGGGTTAGCCTTTCAAAATTCGCGATTTTTGAAAAAAAATATTTTTGTCTGTAATTTTGCTCATCGATAGCGGATGTAATTCTTAAGCTGACGCTGTGACACTTTTGGTCTCACATAAAAAATTTTCGGATTTAGTGGACATTTAAAATTCGCTATTTTTGTAAAAAAAATTGTCTGTATTTAGTGAAGTTTTAAAAATTAAAATTGTATCAGGTTGCACACATAGAAATATTGCTTGGAACAGTTTGTCACAGTAGTTGCGCAAAGTGGCTGCTCTAACATTGGGTTGCGCAAATAATTGATTGCACAAACATTTGGTAGAGCAAACATTTCATTGAAATTGGACAAATTAGACAAAATGAAGGAAAATATTTGTTTGAGTAAACATTCGGTTTGCGCAATCAAAGTGATATTGCCATGAAATTAAAGCTACAGTGCTGTACAACAAAAGATGATATGGATCGAATGAGCTACGCTTACTTCCATCGCTTTTACATGCGAAATAAATAACGCATTCAGAATGAATATTTTTTGTTTATATCTTGGAAACCTGTTAAGTAATCCAATAGTTTCCAGATGATAAACATTTTATTTTGAATGCACAAAATATCTACAGTAACCAATTATCAAAAAAAGAAAAAAAATATTTTTTGCCCAAAAAAAAAGGCAAAGGCAATATTTTTGTCCGAAAATTGGCCGATTGTTTGATAATGTACTTCAGAAGTCGGCATAATGGTTGCTTTTTGTCTCTCTTAGTATTAGTATTAGTATTAGTATTAGTATTAGTATTAGTATTAGTATTAGTATTAGTATTAGTATTAGTATTAGTATTAGTATTAGTATTAGTATTAGTATTAGTATTAGTATTAGTATTAGTATTAGTATTAGTATTAGTATTAGTATTAGTATTAGTATTAGTATTAGTATTAGTATTAGTATTAGTATTAGTATTAGTATTAGTATTAGTATTAGTATTAGTATTAGTATTAGTATTAGTATTAGTATTAGTATTAGTATTAGTATTAGTATTAGTATTAGTATTAGTATTAGTATTAGTATTAGTATTAGTATTAGTATTAGTATTAGTATTAGTATTAGTACTAGTATTAGTATTAGTATTAGTATTAGTATTAGTATTAGTATTAGTATTAGTATTAGTATTAGTATTAGTATTAGTATTAGTATTAGTATTAGTATTAGTATTAGTATTAGTATTAGTATTAGTATTAGTATTAGTATTAGTATTAGTATTAGTATTAGTATTAGTATTAGTATTAGTATTAGTATTAGTATTAGTATTAGTATTAGTATTAGTATTAGTATTAGTATTAGTATTAGTATTAGTATTAGTATTAGTATTAGTATTAGTATTAGTATTAGTATTAGTATTAGTATTAGTATTAGTATTAGTATTAGTATTAGTATTAGTATTAGTATTAGTATTAGTATTAGTATTAGTATTAGTATTAGTATTAGTACTAGTATTAGTATTAGTATTAGTATTAGTATTAGTATTAGTATTAGTATTAGTATTAGTATTAGTATTAGTATTAGTATTAGTATTAATATTAGTATTGTAGTTAGTATTGTAGTTATTGTTGTAGTTAGTATTGTAGTTATTGTTGTAGTTGTAGTTATTGTTGTAGTTGTAGTTGTAGTTATTGTTGTAGTTGTAGTTATTGTTGTAGTTATTGTTGTAGTTATTGTTGTAGTTGTAGTTATTGTTCTACTCATACTTCTTTTGTCATTGTACAAAGATTCAACTGACTTTCGAATATATTTAAAAAAAACCATTTTCTGA
The DNA here is from genome assembly GCA_958296145.1 of Hydrotaea cyrtoneurina. NCBI lineage: Eukaryota > Metazoa > Arthropoda > Insecta > Diptera > Muscidae > Hydrotaea > Hydrotaea cyrtoneurina. Next base: position 86,950,820 of record OY282514.1, read on the forward strand.
ACTCAATTTCTCCCCAACTATTTGTTCAATCTAAAAAATGAAGACAGGGTCTCGTTCAGATTAAGATCCGCTATGAATGAGCAAAATTTAAACGAAATCGATTTTTTTAAAAAAATCTAAAATTTGGATGGGTTAACCCCTTTCTTTTTTTTTGGTCAAAATATTTTTTTCCGAATTTCCAAATATTTTGCTTCTGGATGTATTCTGCCTTCGAAAAGATGAAATTATAACCACATATAGTTTATAAAACATAAACCATTGCGGAGTAATAGTCAAAAAATACATTTTGAGAGGGCCCCAGCGGATAAACAGTAAATCCTATGAATATGATCGTACAATAAAACTCCCAGTGGCCTAATAATAGCCCTGAAGTCTAGCTTTAATGTCGTACTACTCTTGTGGAGATAGCTTATTCCGTTGCTGAAAAATTGGAAAAATAGTTTCAATGGACTTTCGAATCTCTGATTTTCATAAACCCCATTCCCTGAACCCAATTTCTCCCAAACAATTTGTTCAATTTAAAAAATGAAGACAGGGTCTTATTCAGATTACGGTCCGCTATACCTGAGCAAAATTTAAACGAAATCGATTTTTTCCAAAAAATCTAAAATTTGGATGGGTTAACCCCTTTCTTTTTTTTTTGGTCAAAATATTTTTTTCCGAATTTCCAAATATTTTGCTTCTGGATGTATTCTGCCTTCGAAAAGATGAAATTATAACCACATATAGTTTATAAAACATAAACCATTGCGGAGTAATAGTCAAAAAATACATTTTGAGAGGGCCCCAGCGGATAAACAGTAAATCCTATGAATATGATCGTACAATAAAACTCCCAGTGGCCTAATAATAGCCCTGAAGTCTAGCTTTAATGTCGTACTACTCTTGTGGAGATAGCTTATTCCGTTGCTGAAAAATTGGAAAAATAGTTTCAATGGACTTTCGAATCTCTGATTTTCATAAACCCCATTCCCTGAACCCAATTTCTCCCAAACAATTTGTTCAATTTAAAAAATGAAGACAGGGTCTTATTCAGATTACGGTCCGCTATACCTGAGCAAAATTTAAACGAAATCGATTTTTTCCAAAAAATCTAAAATTTGGATGGGTAACCCCTTTCTTTTTTTTTTGGTCAAAATATTTTTTTCCGAATTTCCAAATATTTTGCTTCTGGATGTATTCTGCCTTCGAAAAGATGAAATTATAACCACATATAGTTTATAAAACATAAACCATTGCGGAGTAATAGTCAAAAAATACATTTTGAGAGGGCCCCAGCGGATACACAATAAATTCTATGAATATGATCGTACAATAAAACTCCCAGTGGCCTAATAATAGCCCTGAAGTCTAGCCTTAATGTCGTACTACTCTTGTGGAGATAGCTTATTCCGTTGCTGAAAAATTGGAAAAATAGTTTCAATGGACTTTCGAATCTCTAATTTTAGGAAACCCCAATTTCTGAAACCATTTTCTCCCAAACTATTTGTTCAATCTAAAAAATGAAGACAGGGTCATGTTAAGGTCCGCTATGCCTGAGCAAAAATTAAACAAGATCTATTTTTTCAAAAAAAATCCAAAATTTGGATGGGTTAACCCCTTTCTTTTTTTTTTGGTCAAAATATTTTTTTCCGAATTTACAAACGTTTTACCCTTTTATGTATTCTGAATACAAATTGATGTAATTATAAGAAGATATAGTTTATTTAACATTAGCCAGTACAGATTAATGGGCAAAAAAAAATAATTTTGCGAGTCCCTCAGGGGATACACAATAAATACTGTGAAAATGACTGTAGCGTACAACTCTCAGTGGGTTAATAGTAGTACTAAAGTGTAGCTTTAATTTGGTTTTAATTTTCGAAGGCCCTAATGCAAGAAATAGTCTCCTGGCCTCAAATCTCCAGTAAGAAATAGTTTCCTGTCGAAGGTCCAGTTTTAAGCAACAGTTTCCTGTCCTAGGCACTACAGTAAGAAATAGTCTCCTGTCGAAGGCCCTGCTGTAAGAAGTAGTATCCAGTCGAATGGTCCAGTTGTACGAAATATTCTCCTGTCTAAGGCACTGCAGCAGTGAATAGCGTCCTGACGATACCCTGCTATAAGAAATAGTCTCCTGTCGAAGGCCCTGCTTTAAAAAATAGTCTGCTCTGTTGTAAGTTACAGTCTTCTGTCGAAGGCCCTGTTGTAAGAAATAGTCTCTTGCCCCATTTTAATAAATAGTCTCTTGTCGAAGGCCCTGCTTTAAGTCATAGTCTCCTGTGGAAGGCCCCGTTTTAATAAATAGTCTCCTGCAATATGATATAGCATTATGCCTAAGGCCCTCTTGTAAGAAATAGTCTCCTGTCGAAGGCCCTACTTTAAGAAATATTCTCCTGTAGTAGACACTGTTGTAAGTCATAGTCTCCTGTGGAAGGCACCGTTTTAATAAATAATCTCCTGCAATATCACATCATTCTGTCTAAGGCCCTGTTGTAAGAAATAGTCTCCTGTCGAAGGCCCTACTTTAAGAAATATTCTATTGTAGTAGACACTGTTGTAAGAAATAGTCTCCTGTTGTGGGCCCTGTTATAAGAAGTAGTATTTTGTTGATGACCCAGTTGTAAGAAATTGTCTCCTGTCGAAGGCCCTGGTGTAAGAAATTGTCCCCTGTCGAACAGTCTGCCTTAAGAAATAGTACTTTTTCCTTAATACGCAATGATGGTGGTATACACTCCACGAAGAGGACGAACAAAGAATACGAATTTGTCCTTAAATCTTCTCCGCAAATATCCATCTCGTACATCATTTGTAAAATTTAAGAATGAATACGACACACAACAGCAAGCAAAATAATATGCAAATTATGTTAAATGGTCAAAGTGTTACCTCTACCTCTTGTAAGGAATTGCACTCGACACTAGAATATTCTAACGAAACAAAAAAAAAAAATCAACAGCACCATCAAACATTTCAAAATGACGGCAATGGCAATGAAGAAAAATATCATGAATTGCAGCGGCACAATTTCCACTTCCCTGAGAACAGCGCCGTAGAGAAATTGCTCTTCTCTATGGAGCTCTTGCAAGTTTGGCCATTTGTCTAGTGCTGCTACTTGAACAACTTGAATTGTGTTAAATTTTACGCATTTGTTTTGCATTACAATATAAGTTCCTCTGCTTCAAGAGATACCCGGTGTGGTAGTTGACTTGCGAAGGCAAACTGCATAAGAAGGGTGTTTCAAAAAAGAATGACAGTTTTTTTTTTTGAATATACAATTTTGGAATTGGCATTGAACAGTATAATTAGATTATTCGCTAATGTCGCAGGGAGTAGAACCCAAGTATGCTGAGAGGTGATTGTAATTTTCATTTACCGAGTGCATCTCTAAGAGGGTTGGAACTTCAACGATTCCACCAAACCTTGTTCTTTATATTTCCCACTTCATTTTGAAAACATCGCTGAAAACCATGATGATTTGCAGATATTATAACCAAAAAAAAAATGCTTCAAACTACTTCAACCGAAGGTCCACATACAGAATAGGCAGCGCCATATCCCTTCACTAAGTTGGTGAATGGTTGCTACGCATTTGAGAACAAACAGCAAACATTGGGAACATTTTCCAAATTGCCAAAACTAACTTACAACTAATTTACACTTGAACACTTGTATTCGTTTGGGGTGGGGAGAGGAGAAGGCCAAATTTGTAGTGGTTTCTGTGGGTCTACAACAGCATCAAACATCAGATGTGCATTACTTTTTCCCATACGAAAATTAAAATACATGAAAATATAAGTGGGTATGTGTGTGTCGGTATTCGTGTGGTAAACACACAAACAGTTTGTTTAGAACACCAGGGCACACACACATAAGCAACAGCCAAAAGGTTGATGCGTCATTCATTTCCATTCGTCCTTATTTGTTTAGCTCTTTGCCTCTCTGTCAATGTGTATGTTTATCTCTTGTGTGCGAGTGTGTCCCATTAGTAGTGGGTGTAGTTTTCAAGAGCCTATGTTTGCAAGGGTGTTGGTGTCGGTTGGTGGTGGAGTGTTCCTGGTTATGTGTGTGTGTGTGTGTGTTCGTCAGTGGCACTAATTAAGTGCTGTATTTGTTGATGATCTATTTTTGAACAAAACATCTGTAAATGCAAACAAACTTTGAATGTAAACAAAGGAGAGATTAATTTTGGTTCAGATTTTTTTTTTAAATTTTAGTAATGTGCGCCTGTGAATAGTTGAGAACTTGTGGAACACATTTTGGACCATTTGGAGAGAGGGGGATGTTTTAAAAAATATAGATCTGGAGAGGACGGTAGCCTCTGCCCAAGGAATACAGCATGTACGTAGGCTGGTAATTCGGCCAGTTGAAGACACTTATTTGTTAGCAAAAATGCATTGTTCAGGTATTTTTTAGGCTTTCTCCGGCCATTCGCTTTAAAGTTTTCGAAATCATTCTTCGTGATATCTTTCCTGTGAAAGTAATCTATTGATTAAATAAGAATTTCATCCTATGAGCAATTGATATGCGTTCATGCTGTCATTGTTGAATATTTTGATTAGCTTAAGCCTGTTTCGCCTCAATAGGATTCAGTTGGGGTCTCTCCCGGAATCCTTGATATTTTTCCCACATTTAATGTTTAAGTTCATTTCATATTCCCGAATTTTTCGAGTTGGTACATCGTTGATTTTGTTCAAGTCATACCAGTTTCGTCCCTACATCAATGATGTCTTCATCTTAGTTCATTCAGAAAATAATTGTTGAGGCAAACTCTTTAGCCTAATCTCGTTTTATTTTGATAAACTCTAGCTGAGATAACCAACACAAATCGAGTATCAAAATTCCAATACAATCTTTCAGTTTATCACACTAACAGCTTTACCACAACCGACATTGTCGTCTTTTAATTGGACTGCTGTCGTTATCCGAGGAAAAGTCAAAGTTATTGCAAAGAAAACTAAATTGAAACCATGTTCTCCCTCATGCCATATTTTTATGAATAAACATGTTTGAAAGTACAACAAGCTGAGGTCTGTCTTGGAGTTCCTGATAACGATCCACTCAATTTCTGAGTAACTTAATTCCTCACCTACAATACTTTCATATACATTTCTTGCCAATCAGTTCACCACATTTTCCAATCTAGTTTTCATTGGTATCACTGTGGTTTCACCACATATCTCGCGGTAACATTTCAATTTGAACGCCAAAAGTTCATTTGCGGTATGAAACTGGAAGCGCTTTATGTGATCTTCCAGCAGAATCTGTTAAAACACAAAAGCGACATACGCATACCAACACACGATGATAACTTTAACCCTTTCACTATTGAACTGGCAAGTGTTATAACAATATTTGTTAATTTCTCAACTCATTATTCGTTGTTTTATTGGACAACCTCCAAAATGGCTCATAAACAATTGCCCTGAAATCGTTAATTATTTGTTTTCGCCTTGGTTGCATTTTATTTTTCGGACTATTCATTAAAATTCAATTAAAACACAGTTGTTATTGTTGTTGCTGTGGTGTTAAAACGATTCCTCTTTCTGCAGCAAGTTTGACTAACCCCTCACTGTGTTATTAACCACTTTACCTACTTATTTTCGCGATTTCATTGTTTTTATTCCGCAGTCATTCTTGCGGAGCATTTTGCACAAACATGCCGTACATACAGAACTTCATTTCGGATGCATTCATTGGAAGTGTTAAACAAAAATATTTTTTAGCATAACAGTTCACCAGCAGCAGCGAAACAAAAGTACGCATACCCGGAACAAAAAAAAATACAGAAACACACACACACACAACACAAAAAGTTGAATGAATTGGAAAAGCAAAGAAAACCCGCAGATTATTTTGGTTTAATTCTGAGTTGTTGCTGTTGGTGTTGATGCTTTTCATTCCATCATGAAAACAATTGCGTTCTTGTGTTTTTTTTTTATTTTCTCTCTCACAGCTTTGCTTTTGTTTGTTGTTAAATTTAACGAAATTTGTGTTTTCCTGGGGAGTGGGGGAAAATGGGGGTTGGCATTTTTTTCCGATTTTTTTTTATGGAAGTTTTACAACTTTTAGCATAACAATTGTAAAACTTAAATTGCTTAATTATTTACTCTAGATTCGTTTTTCAACTCATTCGGTTTGCATATACAGGGTAACCGCTTTGGCAGGTCGGGCGGATAATTCTAATATTCAAGTGAAGCTGACTTCCACAAGAAAGGATGCAAGAGTTCGGTACATTGCATGTTGGTTGATTAAGTAATTGAGTGATTAATTTGATTAAATGATTAATTGATTAATTGATTAATTGATTAATTGATTAATTGATTAATTGATTAATTGATTAATTGATTAATTGATTAATTGATTAATTGATTAATTGATTAATTGATTAATTGATTAATTGATTAATTGATTAATTGATTAATTGATTAATTGATTAATTGATCAAATGGTTATTTGATTATTTGATTAATTGATTAATTGCTTAATTGGTTAATTGGTTAATTGATTAATTGGTTAATTGATTAATTGATTAATTGATTAATTGATTAATTGATCAAATGGTATTTGATTATTTGATTAATTGGTTAATTTATTAATTGATTATTTGATTAATTGATTAATTGATTATTTGATTATTTGATTATTTGATTATTTGATTAATTGATTAATTGATTAATTGATTGATTGATTAATTGATTAATTGATTAATTGATTAATTGATTAATTGATTAATTGATTAATTGGTTAATTGGTTAATTGGTTAATTCATTAATCGATTAATTAATTGATTAATAGATTAATAGATTAATAGATTAATAGATTAATAGATTAATAGATTAATAGATTAATTGATTAATTGATTAATTGATTAATTGATTAATTGATTAATTGATTAATTGATTAATTGATTAATTGATTAATTGATTAATTGATTAATTGATTAATTGATTAATTGATTAATTGATTAATTGATTAATTGATTAATTGATTAATTGATTAATTGATTAATTGATTAATTGATTAATTGATTAATTGATTAATTGATTAATTGATTAATTGATTAATTGATTAATTGATTAATTGATTAATTGATTAATTGATTAATTGATTAATTGATTAATTGATTAATTGATTAATTGATTAATTGATTAATTGATTAATTGATTAATTGATTAATTGATTAATTGATTAATTGATTAATTGATTAATTGATTAATTGATTAATTGATTAATTGATTAATTGATTAATTGATTAATTGATTAATTGATTAATTGATTAATTGATTAATTGATTAATTGATTAATTGATTGATTGATTAATTGATTAATTGATTAATTGATTAATTGATTAATTGATTATTGATTAATTGATTATTTGATTATTTGATTATTTGATTAATTGATTAATTGATTAATTGATTAATTGATTAATTGATTAATTGATTAATTGATTAATTGATTAATTGATTAATTGATTAATTGATTAATTGATTAATTGATTAATTGATTAATTGATTAATTGATTAATTGATTAATTGATTAATTGATTAATTGATTAATTGATTAATTGATTAATTGATTAATTTATTAATTGATTAATTGATTAATTGATTAATTGATTAATTGATTAATTGATTAATTGATTAATTGATTAATTGATTAATTGATTAATTGATTAATTGATTAATTGATTAATTGATTAATTGATTAATTGATTAATTGATTAATTGATTAATTGATTAATTAAGAATAATTAAAATATGAATTTGATTTGGTTGCTAATTTAAAATGTTTTGTGTTGCTCACCTCCTCACAGTGGCTGGAAATCGATGTATTTTAGAAATAATTCTTCTATTCGGATTAAAATATATTTTTTTAGGAAAAACTCTGAACGTATGCCCTCATTTTGTAAAACGTAATTTTGAAAACGGAAATTTCGTTTCATTCAAGAACCAGCCCATTCTATAAAATAATAACAAATGCTTTCATCATAATGAAGTAATAACAATACCGGTACTGCAGAGAAAATGCCACCTTCGCATGTCTGATAGTTGTGAGTCGGGAATAAAAGTGATCGGAATTGGTGGCAATAATTTCCCATTTAATGAGCACATGTAGAAATCGAAGAGGTAAAAAAAACATTTGTGATACCCTTCAGCATCCCATTTGGTGGTCGTGACAATCGTGGCACTCTCGAATTTCAATAATCGACTTCATCGAACTTTATTCCCCATCCTCGCCAACGAATTTCTGATTTGATTTTAAAATTATGAAGTTTTTCTCTTTTGTTGTCATTCAAATGCGATTTCCCCTTTTTCGTCTTCGCCTTTTCATTAAAAATCTTTCTGTAGGTTTGGTTTTTTTTTTTTTTTGGAATATTGAAAAAGATTTTAATTATAGTTTACCATTGTTGTCCTGTTTCGCATTTTCATGCTGAACAAAAGATTTATAACGGTTCACGTTTATGGTTAGGGAGACTAAAACAATAAATCCAATTTTAACTTTCGGCTCAACAAATAGAAATAAACAAAATAATTCCCAAAAAAAATGTGATTCTCTCAAGTTCTTCATTTTCAATTACAGGACAAAACGGAAAACGATTAAGTTCAATGAAGTGAAGGTTTTGGGCTCCCAACCAATAGAAATTAAGAAATCTAAAACAAATGACATTTGGAAATGAAATACAATTTGAAGAAGTTACAAAAGCAGAGATGTTGCTATAAATTATGTAAATAATGGAGGAAAGTTTAGATGTGCTTTCGTCACTTGATATTTTTCATTGACCTCTCATAAGCAGTCTCTGGCTTCATTAATTGAATAAAGAACAAAAGTAACGCTGGTTTTGCATTAAAACTGCATATCATTGTTATTGGTTCTACATTGAATTTGATTGATACTTTGAATAAATATTATTATCTACAAACATTCCAATGAAACGTGGCGTTAATGAAGGATGAAGTTCTTGACTGATTTGCAAGGAAATAGTTGTATCAATTTTATCACTTAAAGAGTTCCATTGTCACAATGAACCGTCATAGTTTTTTTTCTGTTTGAATCAAATACTTTACTTTTTTTGAATAAGGTAGAATATATGAATTAATATCATGCAGACTTAATATTTGGCATGACATCATAAATCTCTGAATTTTACAATAATAATTGTTTAAACAAATCTTGGTTCACTGCTGGCCATTATTGCCTATAATTGATTTGATTTTGTCAACCCACACCCGCCGAATCTCATTGTAATAAGTTGTTTGATTAAACATTTAATTAGCAACACGCTCTCTTAGGATTCCAAGCAAAGCTTCATTAATTTTGCAGACTTTTTCTGCGAATATTTATGCATTGTTGAAAAAAAAGGATGAATAGAAAAAAAATGTTTTAATTTGTTTTTCTATTATGCTGTTAATTTGGCTCCCATGAGTTTATTTGTGTGATGTTTTTATATTTTATTAACAAAAGATGTTTATTGTGTTTGGTGCCGCAGAATAAGAGAGGAAAGCAAAAAAAAAAAAAAAAAAGTCAACAAAAAACTCTCTAATTGATTCGGGTTTTGCTGTATTTTTTAAGCATATTTTGTTTGGAAACATTATTGTACGCAATTGATGCAAGCACCCTATAAGAAGAATACAATGACAAGGAACAAGGGAAAAAAATAGACGGCCCTAGAGGAGATGCATTTAGATGAACCTCAACTCAAGTTTTACACTTGCATTTGTGGAATGTCCATTTCTAAGGGGGGGTTATTTTCTATAGAATAGATGATGAGAATATACAATAGATGATAAGCCCCATGGGTGCTCAATTTCTACAGTAGATGATGAGCCCCTTGATGCTGATTTTCTACAGTAGATGATGAGCGTCATATGACCCATTTTCTATAAGAGATGAGGGGTCCCCATGGGGCTCATTTTCTACAGTAGATGATGAGCATGATCTGTAGTCTATCAAATAGATGATAATCCCCTTAGGCTCATTTCCTACAGAATAGATGATGAGCCCCCATAGAACTGATTTTAAATGGACACATTCTCTGTAAAATAGCTGAGAATATATTTTGTAAACTCGTAGCACCTCCCTAGAGTCACCATTGCATCCATCAACTTGGACTTAAAAAAATTTCGTCAATTGTTGTGGTGGATTCTCGTGTTGTTTGTCGTCGCTTGTCTCGCGTTCCATGCCAACAAAATGTGTTGAGGGGTAATTACTTTAAACGCATTCACTTTGTGTAACTTTTTTAATTTTTCGCTTTTGTGCACAATTGGTTTTCACAACTTGTAATTTGTTGTTTTTTCTTCTCACTTCATCTTGTCTCCTTCCATTGTCGCTCTTTCAATTTCATTTTGTGGTAAATTTTTTGTTTCTAAAATAATTGTGGATGGAAATTGGGTTTTGGTAGTTCGGGGTTTTTTTTATTGAATTTATCTTTTTGCAGGGTGACAGATTTAATAGTTATAAATATGAAGCATCATTTAGTTACATATTATATTAATTACTAAACTAATGGGCAAGAAAATGACCGATCGTATGGGGTTTTTTTAGTTGGAAAATGGTAGTATGTGTTATTAGTAGGACAAGGGTAGTTGTGTTTTTCAATATCTTTAAATTTCTAAGAGTTAATAGCTTTTATCTATGACAAAGATCCGGCCACATGTATTCTTTAATTAAATGTTAAGATCATCCTCTTTTTCCCAGGAATTTTTCTAAGATTTTATACTCTAAAAAAAAACAATGATTGTGAAAATTGTATTGTAAGCAATCCCTTAACAAATATCCTATTTTTGTATACATATAACCTTCATTTTGTTTGCAATCATCAGTCAAATCTCCATATTTCTCTTTGCAATTCCATTCCGTACATGGCACAATTCAAGTCCCATAAAAACTTTGCCGATCATTTGATACACTCTCGCCTTGAATGCTTTTAAAAACTACCTGACACGTCCACACACACACAAAAGTCCGTTCTAGCTTCGGTTTCCACAATCCACTCGTCTTGTAATTATTTTCATTAATTATAAACCGGAATAATTATAATTTTCAATGAGATTTTCTCTTAATAACATATTGTTCTATTTTGATAAATACCTTTAAATGTATTAATAAATACTGTTACACATTTGTCGTGCGCGCGTATTTCCGTAGAGTACAGTAGAGGACAACATTGAAAATATAATTTTATAAAAAATATCTTCAAGAGATCTTGAAATGAAGATAGGTTAAATTATAGCAAAACAAGATCTAAGGCAATCAAAAATTACAGATGATTTGTGCGACAAGGTTTATGTTATAATAAATATCCTTAAAGATTATCGGGTAGGCTCCATCAATTCATTGGTGAAATGACATGTGTACGGCTGATCAAGCTTCAAGCTCATATAGATTTCTCCTAGCCAACTCCGGTCAAATTTGACACCATGCAAGTCACTAAGCCTAGGCACAGCGTGTCCAGACTTTTCCAAGAACTTGTCATGTACATTGTCATTCTGAGGGTAACCCATGAACGTATATCCCCTACTGGGAATATAAAAAAAAATTTCGCCAGCCACAAATAGTTTTTAGCATTCAGACAATATTCATAAACTAACATGCGGCAAATGATAGTGTGTGCTGTAAGAAAATCTAAACAGTGTGCAGCTCCCCATTTCACCTTGGAATTTACCAACCGGTGGTCTTACCAGAATACAAACCTGGGTTTGCCCATGATTTGCCATTCACTTTATGACATACCAACATTTTGAGATACACAATTTCATGCTCACAAAATTTGGCAGTTTGCCTATTTTTTTTGTTGTTGACAATTACCCACGATCAAACATTCACTGATCGGTCAATAATCAGTAGCTCAAACCATCACTCATCGCGGTACTTTCATATATATTTTGTAATTTCTCCACGATAAAAAATCCTCACATTTGTTTTACTCGCCGGTGTTTAATAATTGTATAGAAGTGCTTGTTAATAATTTTATGTTTATGTCATGTTTGTTTGTGTGAACCATGATGATGCTTTCATCCATCCAGGCATACATGCAAAAGTATCTGTCTCTGTGTGTGTGATTATATGAGTTTCTTATTATAACTCACCCACACACATGATTTGTACGCTGACCGTTGTACTGTTTGACGTATGTATGTGTGGCCACTGGCTGCAGTTGAAGAGTGAAACGATTTTTTATTCATAAAAATATGTTCAGAAGAAAGAAAAAAAAAATTAATTACCTGTATAATGAACGGTTTGGTAATAATGAAAGTCATTATGTGGCATGTCAACAGTTTATATGTTATTAATTTGTGTACGCTTTCTACCCCGTTCACTCTCTTTTTAACTCCCTCTGCTGCTGGCTCTTTCGGGCCGTACCCTCTTCCCATTGACTTTTTAAATACAAACACTTATTCGCTCCACACATAACATTTAACGCCTGACACATTCACATTCAATCATACGTCCTTGTCCAAAACGAGGACAGATCGGAAACTCAACATAATCATTGCTTAAAGGCAGACTTTTTTTTTTTTTTTGCTCTGGACGGATATAGTCTGATAAAGTTTAGAGGATTATAAACCACGATCGTGTGGATAATGATGGTCTTGCGGGTGGTTGAATGTTGGCTAACCGGGTTGGTTGTATGAAGAATCTGTTGTTTGTCCTTCCAGGAAGTTGGTTCGCCTAGGGCAACTTAGGGCATATGTGGGGTAAAGGGTTACTTTTCATTCATTTCTTTATTCCCCTTGAAATTTTTGTCAGTTTTGCTGCATGTGCTGTTTGTCTGATTTTCTGTTACAGTGATCCCCTGCGGGGTTCTTGGTTGAACATTAAACAATTCCAGTATTGCATTTTCTGTTAATTTTATGCATTTGGTTTCTGGTTCCATACGACGGTGTGTTCTTAAGCTAGCTCCAAATCCCAAAGTAGCAAGTATTTCCTTGGATTTCCTTTATTATTCTTTACTAGTAAGTTGTAGTGCGCCTATGTCGCCCGTTGAAATATGGAAAAAAAAAGTTTTGTTGAAAAAAAACATTTTTGTGGGAAAAAAAATTTTGTTGAAAAAAAAAATTTTTGTGGGAAAAAAAATTCTGTTGAAAAACAAAAAATTTGTGGAAAAAAAAAAATTTTTGTTGAAAAGAAAAAAATTGTAAAAAAAATTTTGTAAAAAAAAAATTTTTTTAAAAAAAAATTTTTGTTGAAAAAAAAAAATTTGTAAAAAAAAAAAATTGTAAAAAAAAAATTTTAAAAAAAAAATTTTGGTAAAGAAAAAATTTGGGGAAAACACAATTTCTGTACAAAAAAAAAATATTATTTTTTTTATTATTATTATTTAAAGAATTATAGAATGCCTATTTAAATTCCTACGTACTGCGTGACAGAGTCAGTGAATCAGTGAATCAGTGTATCAGTGTATCAGTGAATCAGTGTCGAGGGTAAATATATATTAAGATCCTTTATCATTCTTTCAGCTTATTTAGATTTCTCCTTCTTCTTTTCCATCGAGAATTTTCCATAAAATTTAATGAGCAAACCTTATGCCCAAGATTCCAAAGTTTCTAAAAAAGTAGCCGTACGAGAGTCGATATACCTGAACAAAAAAAAAATATTCACCATCTCCTTGTATGGTAATTTTCCGATCTGCCCTCACTCAAAACACATACAGACTGCAAATATGCTGAGGAAGATACATTGGATGTTTGTTTATTTGTTTGTTGACAAAATACAAGTACATGAAATATTAATAAAGTTTAAACTGTTTAAAACATTAAATAATCAGCAGATGTAATTAAATGCCATGATGAGATTCATCAAAGACACACACACACACGTGTGAAACACTTTACAGGCCTACGTGCATATTAATACCTACACATGCTGGGACATAAACACATGGGCGAGGACAGTGAAAGTGTCAGGAGTCAGTGAAAAATTCAACGATGAGATTTAGGAAATGCTACAAAGATAAGAGGAAATGCTTATTACATTCATAAGGAGTCTATGTGTGTGTGTGTTCTGTTAACCCATTAATGGCCAGCGAATTTTGTTCTTGTATGTTTACGATTTATCGAACAGTGGGTCAATATAGGCGAAATACTTCGTGTTTTCTTGTTGGGTTTAAAAAAATGAATATTTCTGTAATATCTCGAAATTTTCTTTAATTGGATTTATTATTTATTTATTAATATTTAATAATACGACAAATATTTCTAAGTTTAAAAACGTTATACATCACTTGCAGTAATGGTTATCAGCTCTAGCAAAATTGGATTTAGAACAATTAGCCTCTGATAAGCTCACATATCAATTGCTGTACACTTGCCCATATAGCCATGAGATTTATTTCTATTTGCAAGTAATCAGATTATGAAGGTTTCTTCGAGTTGAGGATTATAAAGAATTTTGCTCTAAGATTAAGAACAAGTTTGGAAATACTTTAAATTTACACAATGACTTTGTGCCCAGAGTTCTTCTTGACATTTTCTTTTGGAATCCCTTCGTAAATTCATAAACATTTACACGATGACTGCTTAAAAAGAAACACGCCTGCTTGTTGCTGAAGTGTATTAATTTTTTTGTAAAAACAATATGAAAATTACAATGGCCAACAAAATATTTTTTGTTTTAAATTTTCAATTAAAAAGACATCTTTACCACAATTTTCATTTCGTGTCAGTCTGGCTGCCCCTCACGCTTCTCCAACCCCTTCGCCAACAATCATAGAACGTCTTGCCTTTTTAACCGGATCTACGAAAAATACGTTGCCCCTTCCCCCCAAAAAAAAGTTCCAATGTTCTATTTGTTTTTTTGGGAATTTTTTCAAAACAACTTGAAATAATTTTTTGTAACGTGTTTTAGTTGCGAGCCTAGTTATCACATTTGAAAAATGGTCCCATTTCAAAAATAAAATATCCACCCAGTGACATGATAGGCAGTGTGTGCGACGGGTTCGTGATCATCAACCGTTTTTCACTCTTCATCATTCTTACAATTTATCTTAGCAAATTTGCTCTGGCTCTTTTCACAACCTTAAAAACAAATGCACGGATAAGTTCAACTAAAATATTTGCAATTATTGTTGCTATTTATAATTTACCAACTGTTTTCTACATTCAGTTTTCCGTTTTTTTTTCTCCATGCAGCGAGGGCAAATTACATTTTGCCTTTGATTTGATAAGTTTACCAACAATTTTATTACGCATTATGTGCTACAAACTAGGAAACAACAGATAGAGGAGACAAATAGAAAAAAGACAGAGAACAGAAAATAATAACGCGTTTTATTGCAATGCTCACTTCTTTGGCAACGTTCTACTTGTTTTCCACTGTTGTTGCAAGAACTGTTCCACAATTGCATTTGGCCCGTACACCCTATGCATGCATGCGGAAAGCCCCACAAAATTGTTGCAACATGCGAGTGTTGCACGTTGAGTGTGGCGGGGCGTGACAGCGGCAGCATAGGCAGTCAGTGTGGCATGACATTCAATTACAATTCTCGTCTTCCTTTTTTGTTGTTGTACACAATTTGCATTGCAACAAATTGTGTTGCTTATGTTCGAGGTTTATTTTATGTTTTCTTTTTTTTTTTTTTGCCTTTTGCCACAAATTGCAAAATAAATTGTATTTCAGTTTATAAAATTATAATAATATGAAAAGGAAACAAACTATTTACTAAAAGAAGAGGAAAATTGAATTTTCTTAAGCAGGCAAAATTAGTTTAGCTGCGAAGGACACAAATAACAGATAATATAAATATTGCCACGATTTGTGGTCCCAAAAAAAAAAGAAAAGCAAGACTTCAGCGGAATGTTGATCATTTTGCTGGGCAAAAGAAGTAAAATGTGAATAAAAATAAGACGACTCAAACCAGAATAAGTGAAGGGATATTTGCGGTTGACTTTAACCGGAGTGTTTGATATTGGATTAATCGGAAATCGGGAAACAATTACTGGCAGTTAATAGAGGACAGACTTTTTTCTTCGTATAGCGTGCATTTTAAGTTTTTATTTAGGTTCCCACATTAGGACACCTAACATTATATACATTTTTTTGCTAGAAAATATTTTTTATTTTATTTATATAATTCTTTTTATTACAATTAACATATACAGTCAACTCGCGGAAACGTGAACATTCTAAAACATGACCGACACAGAAACGTGAACACAATAAACAATAACTGACATTTTTTTAATTTTACTCGTATATATTTGCAACCTTTGCGTCACTGAACATCGAATTTCTTTGTTTTTAACCAACCAACCAACCATGTTTTTGATATACTGGGCATTGAATTTATAAATAGAAGTTCCTTTCCATGATTCAAAATTTCTGGATTCGAAAACGTGAACGAAATCGTCAACGTGAACACCCTCAACATTAATTAGTTCCGGTCTCCACGAGTTGACTATATGTACACCAGTTTTTTTTTGTGAACCCCCAGCGCCTATTGACATTTTAGAGGCTAATTAGGTTTGTTAAAGACAGGAAATCGGAAAATATTGTGTCGAAAACTTTGCAAGTTATCATCTAGATACCAATAAAACCTATGATAGTGATGGTTGTCTGCGGATTTTGGAGTGGTGGCACCATTTTCTTTTCGTCTTCTGACCTTTCCATGCGTCTCCAGGTCTATTCCAGCTCTTTTCTCCTTTCAATAACATTTTTTCCGCTCGTAAAAATATTTGATTGTATACTCTTCAGAAAATTTTCAGACCAAAGGGTAGGTGGAAATATCTCATCTCATATCTTTGTAAATTCTGCATATAATTCCAATCACCCTCCTGAAACTTTGTTCTTCTTCTCCAGTATTTAACTGAAAGTCAATTTTTTTTTAAACCTTAGGTTTAAAATTTGGATGTCCATTCTTTTTCTCACTGATCCAAAAGAGCTACTGTCATGTTCTGCATACATGAAGTGTTGAAATCGATCATTGACATGAAAAACCAAAGCCAAAGTATTACATTTATCCTTTAATTAAAAGTAAAATTATTCTAAGTTTATATTTTTGCCTGATTTTTTTTAAATCAAGTGCTTTTGTCACTTATAAGAGCATTGTCTTGAATTACATATTTATTAATCATGGAGTTGCTGGAACTTCTAAAACAAATATAATTTAGACTAAAAGAAATTAAATCACTTAGAAAGGTTTCCGCTCTTGTTGATATGATAAAGGCCTCTTCAAGATTTCTCTTTTAAGGCTATTTATACGGAATTAGTGTTTGAAACTTCACCAACAGTTTTGTCGGCTTCTGTTTTGTTTGTTTCAGCGGAAATTTATTGATCTTATAGTTTATGATTGTATGTGTGGGAACATAAAGGCATCGGTTCAGAGGTTATCAAACCCAGCAAACTTTTTGACGGCTTTTAGGGCTATTACTTTAAGTTGATGTCGCAGCTAGACTATTATTATGTTAGATTTGAATGGAAATTATTATGTTAGAAAATACAAAGTACCCAAAAAAAAAAAATATAAATTCTTAATTTTTTTTTCAAATTATTATGTTAGAAAATACAAAGTATCCCAAAAAAAAAAAAAAAATATATATTCTTAATTTTTTTTCAAATGACGACATATTTTTCTAGTTAAATGCTTCGTCTTAATATATAAAACAAAACAATATTCTCTATTAAAGCTTACTAAAACTAATTATTGCTTTATTTAAAATTTTTTCTGTACAAAATCTCCGATTATAAATTATCTCTAACGCTTGATTGGCCAATTGCTTGCATGATAATTTCCTCATGGAAATTAAGATATCGAAAACTTTTCAAATGTGCCTAAAAATTGTTTTGAAGTGGTTTGGTTGTTGTTATGATCATGTCTTTGCTGAAATTATTTGCTGGGTTGCCAAAGGCCAGACAATCCACCACCATTGTAGCCAAACAAATGTCTAAGTGTGTGAATGAACAACTGCAGGCAAACGTAGGCACACATACATGTGATAGCGTGAATGCACTTTCATACAAGAAAATGCACACACACTAGGACATTTTTAGATGGCTTCGTAATATCCCATCTGTGTGTGTGTGTGTGTGTGCAATATTGAGCCCTCTTCGTTTTGCTCTTTAAACGAGCTTGTTAACAGCACAACAAAAAGCAAGTCTTTATCATCTTCTTCTATCTGTTACTAAATAGTTATTTTCAAATTTGCCATATACAAAGTCATACAAAAAGTATTTTGCGCCTGGCTTTTTGTTTATTTGTCTGTCGTGTCTGTTTGTTTGTTTGTGTGTGAACAAAAACAAACCAAAGAACTTTCCGTCTACACTTTGCTGCATTTAAGGACGCCCGACTCTTGTAGTTGCAAAAGGACCCTTAAGGCTGAAGACTAAAAGACTTTGAAAAAGTTTTCCAAGTGTGAGAATCTATTTCTGCACACATGTGTTGCCGTTTGCTTTGGCATGGCAAAGAAGCTTTAACGCAAAAAATCCAATTGGCTTGAAATGACCAAATGATGTGTTCATTTGAACGGTCTGAGCAAAACATTTCTGTGGGAAAATGGACTTGCCACGGTTGGATATTTTCCCTAAGAGTGAAGATGTGTTCATTTTAAAGGTCAGGGCATAGCATTTCATTAGCAAGTAGGCAGTTTTCTCCGATAGAGAAAAGTTAGTCAAACTGCGTTTCCATTCCCAGTTGTTCGTGTAAGGGAAAAAGACATCTTTCTGTCTTGTTTTTTTTTTTTTTGTTATTCAGAGAAAAGACATCTTCCAGTCTTATTTTGTTATTCTGACCATGTTGGCTTTATCTGTAAAGAAATGCTGTGTTGCATCCTCCCTTGCTTTATCACATAATGCGAAAAATGTCGCAAACGTAATGTAAATTTTAGCAAGAAGCAAACGGGAAAAATCTAACATTTCAACGGACATCCGGCGTTCTTTAATGGTGCATTTCACAATTTTTCTTTCCATGGAAAATTCTATGGAATCACGACCAGAAGATGTGAGAAAAAAACGGGAAGACTAAATGACGTGTCGTTGCACAAACATATCCTGAAAACATTTCTTGCAGATCTCTGTAGTTTTTTTTGTGACGCTGTCGGAAAGCTAACATAGTAAAGATGCACAAGAAGAAGATGAACAAAAAAAAAACGAAATTAACTGTCTCAATTTCTAGATTTCTTTGCAGTTCAACCTTTTGGTCTTTCTTTTTGTTGACACCTGCGAGAGATACGGGCAATTTTCTCGTGGTGGTAAGCCATGAAAAGGCTTGTGGTATGATCAGTGCGGGGAATTTGATATATACCATAGTTGACATGAAAATGATAAAAAATGATTATGTCGATACCGGAAATTGTGATATTTTGATATCACCGTCGAACGAAATGAACAACGTGAACAAATAATTCAAACTTATTTTCAAAGTAAATGCTGAGCTGATCCCAAATAGGGCGTTCATTGAAAATATGCTAGTGGACAACAATCACACTGACGAGAATTTGACTGCCTTAGCCGACTAGGTTGTCCGCCTCAGACCTGGATCTCAAGAACTCAACACTTCACGCACGATAATCATGAACCTTTTCGGCGACTTTTTCTTTTGGAGAATAGCTAAGAAATCTCAAAAAAAAATGCTGACGATAAGCAATAATTGGTGTCCCCTACATTTAAAACAATTATAGGCCCAATTGGTCTTTCCAAGACAGGGGATGTGAGAACTGTCTTTAAATGAATTGAATCCACTGATTTCAAAACTGTTCTTGGTTTTATTGAGTCAGCTTAATTTTAAGAGATTTTAGATGGTCAAAATGACCAGAGTCCACAAATAAATCCTATCGGTACTCATACGATATTGGTTGCAACATTTCTTTGAAAAAGTCTTCAACAAATAATTTCACCTGTAATTCTTTAACTGTTGTTTAATTCTTAACCGGCGACTGTAAAAATGGCCACAACTGTGCTGTGATTTGGAACCTATGCAATTTATCTATAAAGCCATTTAAAATATACACACTCACACACACGTAGATACACCATTGCCGATATACATGGTCGTCTATGTATGCCCATGTGAAAACATGTTCATTTACAAACATTTCTCTCGCTACCTGTCCAACTGTGTGTAGTGTTACCATCCATGGCTGTACAATCCGGTCGTCCGTCCATTCGTCGTCTCACCTCATGTGATGTCATTTTTCCATTGAAACCTACATAAATTTTACAAATGATTGACTCAGCAAACTAAGCATGTGATAGACGACGATGCATTTTCCAGGCTTAGATCATTTAACATTTGCCATCGCACCAACACATCAACACTAAAATATATACACACACACACACAGAGGGACACATACTATGACATGGTTCGACCGACAGACAGAATATTCAATGGGTCAATTTACTGCTCAACTACATTGTGAAACGTTAAAGGCCACTGGGGAATTGCTATCGATGAGGCGTAGTATTGTGCCAGAGCTGCCGTGTGTCGGTGCGTTCAATATTTACGAAAAAAAAAAACAAAATTGTTGCTGGAAATATATTCGATGACCTGAAGCCTGTTTTTGTTTGGACAAATCGTTGATATATGTTAAACACTTTAACTTTAACCAGGTGTAAATGAGTGAGAGTATGTGGATAACTATTGTTGGCATTGGGTAATGGAGAGTGAACTGGAATTTGGTTTATTTTGGAGGTTATTTGAACAGGAACGATGTGCGAGTTATGAAATCCTCTGAAGGTAGGTCTCTGATTATGTATTCGATGTTTTGGGAATCAATGGCCTAAGATCGTATGAAAGACTTACGAAATCATTCCCCAAAAGTTACTATTTGCTTGAGGTTAATAGGCAAATAGAGAATCGGAAAGAAGGACTTCTAATATCAAACAAATTTGTTTTCAAACAAATTAAATTTTCTTGCACTCCATTGAATTACTCAATTTAAATTATGTAAAATAACAAAATGTGCGAATGCCTTCTCTATATATTGAATTTTCTCTGGGTTTCATTCGTCATCCGGTGCATTTATATTAAAAAACGAAAACAAGAAGAATACATTTCTTGTTTCAGTGAATTTCAGCACTTGGCTTAAATAAGTACACGGTAGTATTACACGTTGTATAGGTATATGTATTTTTCTTCAAAAAAAAAAAAAAAACACAACACAACACTACTCTCAAAGGAAGAAAACCGAGCAATGAAAATATATTTATGTATGTAAGAAGGAACCGACGCACGTATGTATGGTATAATTTTAATTACATGCACATCATATGTTAATTACGTACAACAGTTGAGGTAAAGTATGGGATCTGTATCTTTTATATCACACAAAGGCAGACATTTGCCGGAGGATGATAGAATATGAATATTTTCAATCTCTATCTTTTCTGTTACGAAAATGAAATCGGAGAGTGTCGCAGTTAAAACGTGTCGAGCAAACTTTAATTTAATTTTTAATATTCTGGATTTTTATTAATTATGTAAACTGATTTTTGTCTGTCTTACATTTGTCTTGGATCTTTATCTAATTGCAGCCATCTCGGAAACATATACTTTTATAGAGTCAGATTGAATATCTCTCTCTATATCTAACTAGTAAGTTGTAATGCGCCTAAGGCGCCCGTTAATTTGCTTGAGAAAGTATTTGTTACTTAATTTGTTAATGAGAAAACTATTTTGTAAAAAAAATTTCGAAAAAAAAATAAAATTGGAAAAAAAAAAATTGTGAAAAAAAAAATTTGTGAAAACAAATTTTTGTTGAAAAAAAAATTTTTGTTGAAAAAAAAAAATTTTGTTGAAAAAAAAAAAATTTTGTGGAAAAAAAAAAATTTTGTTGAAAAAAAAAAATTTTTGTGGAAAAAAAAAAAATTTGTTGAAAAAAAAAGTTTGTTGAAAAAAAAATTTTTGTTGAAAAAAAAAAAATTTGTAAAAAAAAATTTTGGAAAAAAAAAATTTTGGTAAAAAAAATTTGGGGAAAACACAATTTCTGTACAAAAAAAAAATATTATTTTTTTTATTATTATTATTTATATTATTATAGAATTATTATAGAATGCCTATTTAAATTCCTACGTACTGCGTGACAGAGTCAGTGAATCAGGGAATCAGGGAATCAGGGAATCAGTGTATCAGTGTATAAGTGAATCAGTGAATCAGTGTCGAGGGTAAATATATATTAAGATAAGAGATTTTTGCAACCATCTCGGAAACTTTTTTAGAGTCATTATTAAAAATATATTTTTCATTTTGTGATATCGGTCTCCCTGCTGAAAATATTGTTATCCTTTCTTCTCCAGAAAAGAACTTAGCCGTTCGGAGCCGGCTCTAAATAGTAGGTCCCGTTCAGTGAGTGTACACAATTATATCACGCACAGCTGACTGATTCGAAAGAAGTTCTCCATGGAATGTTAAGGGAAGTAAGTAAGTATTTCGGTTGACTTCGTCCATCATCTTCAGTAGGTGTTCAGTTTTAAATTCATTTATTTGAAAGATGCTGTTTCGCTCACAAGTCTCTACTGTTTATGTTTGTTAACACGGTCTCTAATATTCTTTAATTCAAGTCAATCTCTGTTTACATTCTCTAAAATTCTATAATTATACAAAATTATTCCAAAATTGTCATCATTCCAAAATGCCACTACTATGGTTGCTTTTTAAATAAAAACTCCAAGAAAAACAAGAATGCAATAACTTCCTTTGGGTATAAAACAGTTGCATATGAATTCGCCCCCCACCCCTCCTGTTGTCTTTTCTGTTTTTACCTTAGACCCAACACCGGCATCAGGTCTCATGTTGCACTCCTTTTGCATACGAGTGCAACAAAATACGCAGCGACATCGGGCAACAAAAAAAAAAAAAAAAAGATAAACATACCAAAAACTTTAGTCAGTTCCGTTACGTTACGTTTCTTTTATTTCTCGTTTGCTGTTGCAACGACCAAGACGCATGTTAAACAAGCCTCGCACACATGCAGCAAATGTGAGCTTGTATTCATGCACAAATAGAATACAACTGTACCTGGTGCCACAAATGGGTGGCAAATGTGGACAGGACTCTGCGACGGTTGGTGGAGTGGGCGGCATGATGGGTTTCCCGAGCAAATGTTACTGTTGAAAAATAAATTAAAATTTTATATTTATTTTCGTATGAATTTGTGTCTCTTCTTATTGCATGCTGTTGCAGGTACATTTTGTTGTGCATTAAATAAATATAAAAGGAAAGGCAATGTAAAGCCAGTTAGGATATGATGAAATTCCCTTAAGAAATTTAGGTAATTTATGAGAAACTTGCAAAAGCGTTGCCTCTGCAATCATGTATTTGATGAGGGAGTTAGAGGAGTAAAGAATGTTTCAAATTTGACAAGTGACAAAGAAGACATATTTTTTTTTAGCAAATTTTCCAAAAAAAAATTGGATATTGTTGTTTACCTTTTGTATTCGCTAGGAACCCGACTACTGGTTTTAGCAGATCACATCGCTGGAACATGCCACTTCTAGGTCAGGGTTACTGTTATAGAAGTTAGGACTTTAACCCTTTTCGTACCAAGCTCAAATTTTTGTAATGTAAAGTAACGCCTGTTTATATAAAAACTAAAATTAGATAAAAACGAATTGACATTTTTTAAAAGTAAACTATTTAAAGGAATAAACCTAGACATATGGGACAATAAGGTCTACTGTACTTGTGATCCGAAGTCACTGCTGAGCCAGTCGTGGTTGTCATATCAAGCCCTAACCGTGAATAAGACGAAGGCTCCTTTTTTGCGAAACGCGCTTTTTAATGAAATTCGACGAACGACGAACTAAAAATTTATATTTACAAAGATATAGCAAAATTCAATTGTATCGCAAAAAACCCTCTCCCGTAAAAATGTCTTTTTGGCGCTTACGATTTAGAGCTCGATATGAATGATATTTTGTTCCCTTATTAAATGATTAAGTTCAATCTTTTCATTAAAACCAGATATTTGAAAATATTATTAGAACTTTTTTTTATAGCCGATTCAAATTTAAATCCTTTGGTTTACATGTCCTTCTAAGGATTCTGAAAGCTTTCTTAAATTTTTAGCTTATCACACAAAACACAGACAACTGCCCCCAATTTGTATTGCTAGTCAAAGTCTACAACAATTATTTGGACTATGCAATATTCATGCCCTGTAACGAGAATATAGAGTGGAATTTTAGTAAATTCTTAAATGTTCTATCCAAAAGTCCTAGCTCCACTTAAGACAAATCAAATCATGAAGCGTCTACTTAATATGAAATAATTCATTTCGAATCACTTATACGCCCCGATGGCAACAACTTAAACTCTAATTTCCTCGACTTCCTTAGAAATTACTCAACTGTCCGAAAGTGTTTTCAAATGAAATATAATACAATTTCCTTTAAAAAGAAATACAAGAGAAAAAGGGAATTTCATTTTTCATCTAAAAGCAGAAACGCAACAGAAAATAAAATTGACTGCACTTCATAAAGCTCCCATTGAAATTAAAAGGATATGTTATATTATATGTCATATCATATATATGACAGTTATCCCCTCTGCAGTCTTTTTCCAATTACGATCTATTTCAGTTATTTTCTATTTTTTTTCTTCTTCTTTTTTTTAATTTTACTTGCAACATTTTGCCATTATTAGTAGTAGAATTTATTATTATCACTATGAGAGAGAGCGAGAGAGAGGAGCAACAAAATAGTGCAAACTGACTAGTATGGCATTTAGGGCAGCTATGGCAGTATGCTCGTGGTGTCACTACTGTGTGTTATTAAACTAATTAAATAAACTGTCAACATATTGTATTTTTAGAGTTAATAATTTAAAATGACAGTTGTCGCATTATTTGAAATAAAATGTGCTAAAAAAAAGTGTGTTATATGAAACCAATGGAGGAAGACGTGGCGACCGGAAAGATATGTGAAATATAAATGAAGCCAAATATGAGGCATATGTTCGCATATGTTGAAGTGTGGAGGTATTTGCGATTGCGTCACTGTACATATGCTGCAGTATTGTGAAACTTGCTAGGGAATGATGAGATGTGCTAATAGTGTTTCATATACAAATGTATTAAAAATAAAAATAAACCTAATTTCGCCTTGTTTGTTTTTAGAATTTCCAGACAACTAAAGTTGAAAAACTCTCTCGGTTATAAAAAATATCCCATTACATGTCTCTAAAATTGTATACCCTTTATTTATGATTTCCAATCATAACGAAAAGATCATTGCTCAGAGGTTTAATTTGTAAAGAGTCAAGCGAAATTAGTATTTATTTCCGATTATAAATGTTCTATGACATTAATGATTGTAAATGATATGTTATTAAGTTGAATTTTCATAATGAACATTTTCACTTACCTAAAGCCGTTTACAGACACCACGATATGTTTGAAAATAAAGAATAATGCGGCGAAAGCGAGCACTATTTGTGAGCTGGTTGTTATTATTAGATTTTTAACGAACGAAACATCAGCACTCATAATCGAATTCTTCCAATGCCTATATAATGTTCTTTGAATAAATCCAAAACGTTATGCAGTAAGTTCAAACATACACGATGACTTTTTCCCCAGAGTTCTTCTTGATATTTTCTTTCGAATCCCCTTCGTAAAGTTATGAGCATTTACACGATGAGTGTTGAAAAACAAACACGCATGCCTGTTTCTGAAGTGTATTCTTTTGTAGAAACAAAAAATATTGTCACATTTTTTGTTGATATTTTAAATTATAAAGACAAATTTCCCAATTTCCCATTTTTCTTATTTTGTAGAAACAAAAAATATTGTCACATTTTTTGTTGATATTTTAAATTATAAGGATAAATTTTCCAATTTCCCAAATTTCAAAACAAAATGTTACTGTTTTTTGTTACTACCCCTCTTGCTTCTCTACCCCCCTTGTCAGCAATCGTCGAATGTCTTGCCTGTTCAACTTGGGGTGGAAAGTCATCGTGTAAATCCGGTCTATCTGTAGAGCAAATTAATTAGGGATTACGCTCTTACATGTCAATCTCCAGTTTTTACTATGAGAATTTGACAGCTGAACAAAGTTATATCCTCACCGGGATATGAACCACAGTTTGCTGTTTAACAGTCTCGAATGCTGTCTATCACACCATGCCTATCACACCATGTCTATCACACCATGCAGCATACCATCCTGTACAAAATGTTGAGCCTGCTATTGAATATCCTTTTCACTTTTACACAGGTACAGGGTGGGCCATTTAAAATTTTAAATTGGAATCGACTATAAAAAAAGAACTGATTATTTTTTTAAAATTTTAAATTGGAATCGACTACAAAAAAAGAACTGATAATTTTTTTAAAATTTCTGGTTTATTGTGGATGCATTGGCATTTCAATGAAAAATTCGTATGGAAAATGCCGCCAAAAAATGGACAATGAAAAATTTCTCCCAATTTTTATTTTTGGGAAATTTTTTTTTTTGGAAAATTTTCATAATATTTGGGGGATTTTGCTTTTGGTAGTTTTTCGTAAATTATTTGGGGGATTTTTCAGAATTTTCGGTGAAATTTTCGTATTGGGCTTTTGGGGGGATTTTTCGTTTTTTTTTGGGCATTTTTTATTTGGGGCTTTTTTTTATAGAGCCGTCAATTTTGCTTATTGAGATAGCCAACGAGATGAAAATGAGCTTCATCTGAAAATGCCGCCAAAAAATGGACAATGAAAAATTTCCCCCAATTTTTATTTTTGGGGAATTTTCATAATATTTGGGGGATTTTGCTTTTGGTAGTTTTTTGTAAATTATTTGGGGGATTTTTCAGAATTTTCGGGGAAATTTTCATATTGGGCTTTTGGGGGGATTTTTCGTTTTTTTTCGGGCATAATTAATTTTTTTTTTGCATTTTGGGCTTTTTTTTATAGAGCCGTCAATTTTGCTTGTTGACATAGCCAACGAGATGAAAATGTGCTTCATCTGAAAACACATTTTTTCGGTAAAATTCTTCATGTACGGCCGAGCCAATCGTGGTAGTCCTAGGAACGATATCGTGTTCCATTATTAATTGACAAAGTTCAACCTTTCCAATAAATTCAAAATTTTGAAAACATTATCAATTCTTTATTTGTATAACCGAATCCAATTTTAAATGACTCACCCTGTATGTTAAACACTTAGACAAGAGATTTGCAATACCCCCAGAGAGATGGAGTTCTGAATTTAAAAAATCGCAGTCTTGTCGTAAATACAAGATTATGAATACGGATCGGAATTCCGACACCAGATTAAGATACATTGATGATTTTCAGCATTGCCATTTGCTTTGCAGTACCTTTTGTAAAAATGATAACTAAAGTAAAAGTCGATCAGATAACATAAATCGAAGAGGCCACCTTCATAACCAGAGCCATGCCGGGGCAATATTTTCTTATTGCAAGACTCCAAACCTAGTTTACTGTGTTTTGTTTTTTTTCGCTTTTAGTTTAACAAACAACTAAACAAATCCATAATACACTGTGTCACATTGAGGCTAAGGGTATATTATCCAACCCCTCCAACTATTTGCAACTATGACACGGAATGGCGCACAGTTGATGACCCTTTACTTAACACTTATCGCCAAAAGACACACTGTGAGTACATTCGTTTCACCACGCGGCCATGGGTGGTAAGGACAAAGTGGTTTACTACCGCCCCCCCAAAAAAAAAAAACGAAAAGTTTCTACCCATGTCCTCTTTGGCAGTTTCTTGGCAAGACAATCGAGTTGAGCTGTAAAAGAATTACTATTTAAATTTTGCATTTACCCAAAAACCCTTAACGTGAGTTTATAACCCTCAACAAAAGGGGTGGTCCGGGAGAGAGGACGTGAGCAGGAGGCGGAACGGCAGCAGCGGGGCGTTTTAGAAATAGTGTTTGGAGGTTTCAAAACTTTTCGACATCACTGCTGTAAGATGTTAGAGTTGCAGTTGTGCCCTGCAACATTGTGTAATATGGTTATGCAGTTGAAGGAGTTGGAAAAGTACAACTAATGTCACACTTTATTGTTAACGTGGCGGTTGGTGGCTCCAGTCATTGTTGGTCGATTGCCTGCCTGCAAAGCGGCCACCAAAACTTTAGCATAGTACGGATAATAATACAGGCACACAGTCATAGATACTTGGGCATTTTGAGTGTAGTTCCCTGTAGTGGCAGACAGTTACACATCTAATGCGGCCACCACTTGCTGGCTGTGGAGACGTAACGTTACAGTTTTCTGCTGGAATATAAATTCTATAACTAAGGCCGGTTGTTTCCGGTTCAGCTTCTAAGTATAATACGGACAATGATCATCATTGTTCTCATCTTCATCATCATCAGCTACACCATCATGCGTTTTGTTTTCGCAGTTGCAGTTTTTGAGTTCAAGTGGAAAATGTGTTGCAAATGGTTTCTAAGTGTTTTTTTTTTTTTTTGACAACAATTCAGTGTGTTGTGAGTGTTGACTACGTTTCGCGTGCAAACTCAGCCACACTTCTGTGCCTTGCTACACTGTCTTCTCTTCAGTATTCTATTTGTTTGTTTCCAAATTGGAGCTGTTTTTTTTTCTCCCCATCTTCATATAGTTTTCCTGCACAATAATCTGTTACCACTTGAAATCTTAGAAATATGTGTATGTAGTTTTTTTTTTTTTTGGTCATTAGTGTTAGTTTTCCCTCATAGTTTTCCCTCTCCGGCTTTCTTTGTATTCTCGGGCTCGGTTCTCTCCGTTTGCATGAAGTTGTATTTCTACGTCAAGTAGAAAAGTTGTTTACCACTCTCTGTGCTCATAAAACGGAATATAGTTGTTGTTGCTGCTGAAAGGTTCAGATCCTTAGAGTGTTTTTGATGTAGTTTACACAGCAATTAAAAGTTTTAGTATCTCTGTGGATGTGGACGTTTTTTTCTGTTTGTTTGTTTGGTTCTGGCACTGGCTACCATAACAGACGCATGATATTTTTGAGTAATATTACAAATTTCTTTGAATAAACTATGAAGTGCAGTGGACGTGCAAAAGCTGGGAAGATATCGAAGCTGGGAATATACCGAAAAACAGTTATTAAATTAGAAGGTCTATGATGTGTTAAGGTTTCATTGACGCTAGAGTTCTCTTTAGTCGTGGAGATATTTGTATTCAAACAAGATGTACCTAGAAATATAATCGGGAGAGAAAGAGAGACCAAGGACAGAAAAGATAAGGGCGGGAGACCGAGACAGAAAGATATAGTCAACAAATATATAATCGGTAGAGAAAGAGAGACCAAGGACAGAAAAGATAAAGGCGGGAGACCGAGACAGAAAGATATAGTCAACAAATATATAATCGGGAGAGACAGACAAGTTTTGGGCGGGAGACCGAGACAGAAAGATATAGTCAATAAATCTGAAATATAAGGCTAGCGAAGGCAAGAGCAAGGTACATTATGAGCGATTTCGTTCCGTAACTGTATGACGAAAAATGTTCTCCAGTCGATCCTCTATGTATTAATGTCGGTCAACTTTGTGGTGAACCGATTCTCCATGTATGAGCTAAAAATCGTAACCAGTTTTTGTTCCAACTGTAGGATAGACTTTCACATTTCTAATATGTTTTATGTGTATATAGTATAAATGATTGATTTGTTGCAAATATAAATTATACGAGGACATTCCCACATATTCATTATCCTCCTTGAACTAACAAATATTTTCCTCAACAAAATATACTTAAACTGTAGAAGAGTTTAGTCTTTTGTTTTTCTCTGCCGATTTATGGCCTGGTGATCCTTGATTTCATGTCGTTCTTAGTTGCAGCTGTTATATATTTTGTTTGTTTTCTTTTTCTGGTAAAGGCGAAGTAAAATAAAAACTAATAGCGACACGTTTAGCACCCATGTTGCTGCTAATACGCATATTAGCCAAAATATTTCATACATGTATATACACACACACACACACACAGGCATACATAAACACATTTGTGCAGTTTTTTCTATTCGTAAATGTTCGCATACACGCAGACATGCGGGGCTCACTTATTCACCCAATGTGTGGTAAAATATCCCATAAATAGAATAATGAACATTAAAATGCTGGGAAAACGGAAATCTGCCACAGTCATAACAAGGCAAACGCAAAATGTTCCCCTTTCCGGTCGTCCATAGGTATATATACAAATGTACTACATTTACCATAGTCAAGTCATTTGGCATCGAACAGAAGCGGCAGCAACAGCATCGCCATCATCAACAAAATTGCAGGGGCACATTTGGCTACAGCAGAGGCAGCAGCAGCAGCAGCATTTCAACTTTACAAACTGGAAATGTTATGAAATAATTGAACCACATGTGGTGAAAAGTATTATGGATTTTTAAATAACCAACACGAGGTAGAAATGTGTGGACGCTCGCCTTGTGGCAGGGCAGCCAAGTATTGGAGCGCAAGACAAAGAAAATGAGTTGAAATAAAATTTTATTAAAAACAATTTGAGTTGAGTTCAACGAAAGAAACAAAAAAAAAAAGAAACCAATGAAATGTCGATGTTTCCCGCAATTAGGGTTAGCGAATCGGGAATTTCCTGGGAGGGAAATTTATAATTAGCAAGAAAATGGGATATAGACAAAAAATTGTCAATAGAAATATTTTTTTTTAAAAATAGAAGACTTCGCTATGGCTTTTGTTAATTGAAATTTTTTGCAATAGGGAAGATGTGGAAATCATTTGTTAAGCAGGCCAACAGCAACAACAAAAAATTTTCAATAGAAATATTTTTTTTAAAATAGAAAACTTCGCGCTGGCTTTTGTTAATTAAAATGTATTGCAAAAGGGGAGGTATGGAAATCATTTGTTAAGCAGGCCAACAGCAACAACAGATTGTAGGGCCAATTTAAGCAAGTAAGCAGTTGGTAGCGCGCTTGCCTATCAGCGTGGGGCTGTGGGTTCGAGTCCCACCAGAGGCGTTGGTCTGTCGCAGCAAAAATCTAGCCATATGGTCTGTGACACCCGGTTTAGCCTTGGACCCCTAATTAGAATATAAATTTAGTTTGTATTGTAATTACAAAAAAAATTGGATATGCTTTTTTTTTACATTTTATAGAGCATAACCAGAATGGTGGACAGTCCCATTTTCCCCCTTTTTTTAAGGCACATTCACCTAGAGAAACCGATGGAACTTACTTACTTACTTATTTCCCTAAACATTCCATGAAGGAACAGACGGGGAACTTCTCTCGAAACAGTGAGCTGTGTATGATATATTTTGTATATTCACTGACCGGGATCTACTTTTTAAAGCGAGGTGGAAGCAGCCGCTGAAAAATGTTTGATGGTCTTACTCGGTTTTGAACTCGGGTTCTTCTGTGAGATAGTCGCACACACTACCTACAACACCACCGCCTTCCACAATGGATCCACCAGCTGAAAATCCAACGTTTGCTGACCTTATCTTCTGTTAGGACCATGTCTTGTTGCTTCCTGTAGTTCCATACAGACCATACACAGGACAGGAGTCCCAATTCATTTTATGAGCCTTTAGTACGGAAACACACTCCAGATGTCAGTAATAAGCATGGCACCATTTGATGGTTTTTCAAAGAATATCAGAGAAAATACGGGTTTTATGTTGGCATTATATACATATGCCCTCTTTTGGATATATTGAGCAAACGACTAAGGACGTCTGTGTATTAAATGGTCTTTGGTTCTTAGGTGGAACAAAGGGTTATTGCAAATAAATTTGAATTGTTTCAATTTATTGCTAAATATTTGTTTCTCGACATGTATGATCTGCTTCCAAAGCTTCTGTTTCTACGAACCATCTTTAGATATTTGCTGGTCTAACTTGTCTACCACTGCCTTGTAATTTCCAGTCAGAGACTGTGCGGCTGTTCAATGTGTGTACGATTAAATTCAGTTTACAACGTCGGATTTCTGAGTGGATTGGTTCCTATTCGCTTATGACCATAAGGCGGTGTTGGAGTTGGATGAGGCCGCATTTCTTTAGTAGATGCCACCCACTTGAAGCTTTCGTTAAATATTTTGGTTTTTTTTTTCTTTCCCGCCAAATTCCAAACCCTATTACCCATGAAATAGAAACTGTTAGAAGAAAATTAAAAAAATGTGTTTTTAAGTGCCTTTCGCACAAAAAAAAAAGGAATTTGTTTTTATTATCCGCACCCAAAGCAATGGTGGTGTATTAGGGTAATTGTGGTGGCAATAATCGATGTCGATATTTTATTGAAATTTAAGATTTATTTAAGGAAATGGAAAAGATGAACTAAATAAAATCGAACCACAAAAAGAATAAGCATGTAAGGATACAAACTGAAACTAGTCAAATATTCTTAACTAGTAAGTTGTAAAGCGCCTATGGCGCCCGTTGAAATATGGAAAAAAAAATTTGTTGAAAAAAAAAATTTTTGGGGAAAAAAAAAATTTTTTTTGAAAAAAAAAAAATTAGGTGAAAAAAATATTTTTGTGGAAAAAAAAAAATTTTGTTGAAAAAAAAAATTTTGTTGAAAAAAAAATTCTGCTGAAAAAAAATTTTTGTTGAAAAAAAAAAAATTTTGCTGAAAAAAAAATTTTGTAAAAAAAAATTTTTGTAAAAAAAAAATTTTGCAAAAAAAAAATTTTGGTAAAAAAAAAATTTTGGAAAAAAAATTTTTGGGGAAAACACAATTTCTGTACAAAAAAAATATTATTTTTTTTATTATTATTATTTATAGAAAATTATA
Organism: Hydrotaea cyrtoneurina; assembly: GCA_958296145.1. NCBI lineage: Eukaryota > Metazoa > Arthropoda > Insecta > Diptera > Muscidae > Hydrotaea > Hydrotaea cyrtoneurina. The sequence goes on from OY282514.1 coordinate 86,983,427, forward strand.
GAATGCCTATTTAAATTCCTACGTACTGCGTGACAGAGTCAGTGAATCTGTGTCGAGGGTAAATATATATTAAGATTATTGTATCTAAGAATTAGAAACAGGGAACAAAGACCATTTTAAACACAGACGACTTAAGAAGTTTGCTTAATATTTCCAAAATAGGGCGTAGGGAAATATTGTCAGTATTTTCTCTTCTGTCCTTTGTAAAATTGTCAAATGGTAGCATGCGTAGTACTGACATCTGGAGTGTGCTTCCGAACTAAAGCGTCAGAAAACAACTTGGGACGTCTGTCCTCTGTACCGTCTTGGCGTGGAGTTGAGATACATAGGTTATGCTCATAGTTAGATATTTTCTGGCCCTATTGCGTTCTGGCTTAAAATACAAAATATTCTTAGCAACTTGTTCAACATTTTCATTAAAATGAGCAACTCTACAGGAACAACAACATCATGTCAATGTTCGTGTGTAACACAGGCTTTGTATTCATTTGAGTGCCATTATTCCTTTGCAAACGCACACTTTGGCAGTTATCGAAACCCTACAGGGCAGTGTAAACAACGCGATAGTATTCACCAACTAATCTGGCATTTCTGTGTACACGCTCAATTTGAACGGTCCTATCACATCCACTTTCACATAACAGCTAATAAATACCCGCAGTAACACTTACGCTCAACGCTACACATTATTGCACTTGTATAATTTCACGACAAGTACGGAGCAATCAAATATCGCATATTAAACAAACACATATCATGCAGTGTAGTGTAAACGGTTCACGGGCATACGGACCGACAGCCTTACTCAAAGGACTGTCGCCGTGGCAATGGCGGCCGCACCCGTCTGCAGCCATTATAAGATGCACTGGGTCAATTTACATATTGTTCTTCATTCGTTCATAAGACATTCATCTTGGGTATGCAGTGCCCGTTCAATGAAAGGCTAAGGACGACAGCAACATAACATAGGCCGTACATGTGTGCAGTGCATGTCCATGTCTTTGTGTGTGTGTGTGTGTGCGAGTTGTGTGTGAGTTGTTAAGTTAAATATTTAAAGACATACAAAGGATTTTAATGAACATAAAGGATACGAACGATAATGTCGAGTAGATGAACGGATAACGCCCCGCCATCTGACTCTGTGTAATGATGCCGACGATATGAATGTCAAAGATGCTGTTGTCAATAATACTTTACAATGCAAATACACACACACACACATGCAGATGAAGTTGTATTTAGACATTCATATAATGATAATATTATATACATACATACATGTATATCTGCGCCGCTGTATTTGTACTTGTGACAGAGCCCCAAGAGCGCTTAGTGCAAAATGTTGTCAATGAATGGATTATGGAAAACGAAAATGAAAGTTTTTTAATGATCTTAACAAACTCGGGGAGTTTTTGTGCTTCGCTGCCATCTTTAATACCGTGAGGTGCTGTAAACAGTTTGTATGGAAAACTTTAAGTTTTTAAATACTTTTTATGACCGAAGGGGGTGAGCAAAGGGAATGATAACAATTTTAGATTACAAATGTAAGAGGTGAAGAAAATATTATACCTCAGTTTTCAGTTAGATACATAAACAGAAAAGAGGAAAGCAGATACATGCTAGTTATCCCGAGAATGTCTAGCTTTCAAATTGTGCTGTAAAACAACACTACAGTTCATTAAGCAGTGGACACATATTCACCAAAAAAGATTCTACATGTGTCTTTATGTCTACCATCCGGGTAAACCTGTCTATACCAATCCAAAGCGTGATATGTATGCGTCATAACTTATCTATTGGAGAGAAGCCGAAGTTTAGCTTACACATATGTCATCTATGGCTCACAGCAATATATGTGTGGAAACTATCCTCAGAGATCTGCACCCCCTGTACAGAACAAATTCCTCTGTTCCACATTTTGAATATCAAGATCGTTTAGTCCATAGTTCCTAGTTCATATTTATATACCTAAGCTGCAGAACAGATGAACAGAGTAGATATTTGGCATTGGATACAACGACGATGTGACTACGACTTATGGGAGATTATGTTTTTCCTCTATCTTTGGTTATGTGTCATCACAGGACCTCGTACCAGTGTTATTAATAATCACCTTGACACTTTCGAATACCGGTGCTTCATCTGGTGATCGCAGCCATTTTCCATTATCCTTTGGAATTATATCGGTTGAGCAAACCTGCTGAACAGGAATACCACGTGTCCATGTCAGAACGTCACCCTGATGATTCATGGACAGTGGTCGTTAGTCAAAAGCCTAGTGCGGGGGCTTTTCGAGATCGAGGTCTTAGACAAAGTACCAGTCTTGCTAGAAGAAGTCAGATCGCTGAACTTGATGACAGACCAAGAGATATATATGAGTAAACCCCTTACGATTTTAAATATACCTTTCCTTGGAGGATTCGGCTAAAATGGAGCCTTGACTCATGAACAATATTAGTACACAAATTATAGGAAATTTCCTTTCGAATCTAAAAAGTTATATGGCTAATGAAAATATTTACTACATTCGTAAGGTTTATCAAAGGCGAGATTTTCCTAAGCCCCTGTTTTTAGTTATGGCACTTTAAAACTCACTCAGTGGCATCGGGTATATAAAATACAACCCAGCCCAACTTAGTGATGTTGTCCACTTTATTTTAGCAGGTTTTCCCATTTACCATTTAATGAGAACTTCCTGTCAATTTCCCTAACCACCAGCCACATGTTGGGGAAATGCTTGATGACATTCAGATGATTCCCGGTGGCATAGCTTCGAAAGAGAGGGAAAAAACCTATCACACCAAACTGAAAACAAAAAACAAAATGTCCGTACTCTGTACCTCCCCAACTTTGACTAAGTTAATAATAATCTTTCAAGTTTTTACTGTGTCCTTCTTGTTCAAAGACATTCCAACAGAGTGTCGGTGTATGTGTGTGGCACATCGTGTGGTGTCTCATCATTTAAGTCCCTTTGGTGATTCCCAATAATCTGACCAAATTAAGCATACACAAAACACTAAAGTGTAAGTGACATTAAGTTAATTTTGTGTATTTCTGTTTAGAGTGTTCTAAATATACGTACGTATCTTTCTACGCTTCTTTCTTTTCTCTTCTTTTCGTTCATTTCATGTCCTTTTCCGTTTCCATATTTCTTTTTTTTTTTGTTTTTTTTTTTTTGCTGGCCTCACCACATCTTTCATAAACATTACACAAGTTTAATGTGGAACAAGGCAACATTGTGGGAAAAAATATGCAAAAGGGACAGCCAAACAGCCAAGGAATACGAAAAGCATAAAACAAGAAACCATGAAGAACAAAAAAGAACAAAAAAAACTTTGGTTAAAACATTTTAGTGTATACCAACATATATAAATTTCCCCAGAGATCAATCAGTATTATGGCCAAAAGAAGTTGAATGAAGCTGTGAACACACAATTGAGCCGGAGAAAAAAAATTCTGCTACGTTACGTTACAGCAGATTATGAGCAGAGCATTAAGGACCGTACGTTGGTATGCTGCTTCCGCTCTTGTTGTTCGGTTTGTTGTGGATCCTGTTGGTGCTCTCAGCAGTGGCGAGAGTTATAAAAAAGTTTTATAATGACCCGATGATGACTATAGTTTTAGCGGCCAGCCAGTGAAGTAACCTAAAACTTGTAAAGAATCGATGAAATTGTGAAAACGTTTAAGGAGAGCTTCGTTGGACTTTTTACTTGACCGTCCACAACAATGACAGATGTGTGTTTGCCTTGCTGTTGCAAAGCTGACAAAGACAATTAGGCCAATTTATTGCAGTCAAGATGTATGCCTTAGATGACGAACGATTTAAAATTACTTTATCTACCATTTTCATGTCTCTATATTAAAACTTAATGAGTCATTGGGAAAATATTGCTCACGAAGCTCTGTTTAAATGTAACTGTATCAAAAATCTTAAACTAAATAGAAAGCTTAGTAAGATAAGATTCCCCTTTGTTTTCTTTTTTAGAAATTTTCAGACAATTATTTTAAGAAAAAGTCGGAAAAATAAATTTCAAGTCGCTGTGACTTTGCGAGTACGAATGTAATCTCTAATTCATATAAAACTTTTTTATTTTATCGTTATCTATTGTTTTTCATTATAAGACACCAGAGACCGTTGAGTAATTAACTTAGAGGACTCTTCGGATGAACAATGGCCAAATATGTCCAAGGTGGAGAATGTGGATCTATCGGTCAGAAAGGTCATAAGCATCATCGGTAAATATTGGACATATTCTGCACGCCACCATTTTTGGAAAAGAAAAAAATGTTCTTCTGTAGCGCTGGTGCCAAAAATTCCATAAGTTCAGATACGAATTATTTAATTAAATAGTCGCATTTATCCCTTTGTTCACTATGTATTTTACTTTATTTGGATTCAAATAAAGTCAGAAATTATTTGAAAAAAAAAAAATACAAATTATTCATTCATCAACTTTTCCGTATGTTCACTTCCTTTGAAAACCTTTCGAAATGATCTTTGTTGCGTCATCATGGTGACGCCCGCCTTGCCTATTTGCTCTTAAGAAAACATTCTCTTTCGCTGACCTATTATCCCAGTTAAATTCGTAAGTTGCATCCTCATGCACATTTTGAGATTGTGAAAATTTAGCAGCAAGAGTAAAAGGTAAATGTTTGTTAACACTTTTTCACACTGTTTAACCCAAATAAAGTTCGCTTTACTCTAAACGCACAACTGTACTCTAGGGTGGAGTGAAGCTGTGCATGCCAGTATTTTATTTTTAGAATATCAGCAGCAGAAATCAGTGCAAATGCAAGAAATAGTCTATGATCTCAAACCCGACTAACAGAAACAAAACTGTATGAAGAATATAGATCAAATATACATAAACAAAATTAAGAAAATATATTATAAATATCTAAAATTTGAACCATTATGGGAGATATAATTTCATATTTATTCATAGTTGCATGAATTAAAGAAGTCTAATTTCATAAGAAAAATTAGTTTTTAATAAATTTGCAAGTGCAAAACTAATAGAAAGAAAATAAAAAAATAAAATCTTATTGAAGCTTGTAATTTCATAAATTCTCAAATAATTACAAAAACTAACAAAAGAAAATGTTGAGCTTAATTTTTTCTCGTCGACCGTTTTTGAAGCTTGTAATTTGAGTTTGTAAAGCACCACCAAACACCAAATGTTTTTTTTCATAATTTTCAAAATATGATTTTCCCTCCGCCCTACTGTACGCGGCTACAGTATGCATGTTACGTTTTAAGGTGCATGAGTTTGAAAGCTGTTGTAGTAGTAGTTTTACAATAAACACAGCTTCACACTCGCTCATACAAACATACACACTCATACTTTGCTCTAAATCTTCAATAGTTGTTGCAGTAATTTCAAATATAATAAACGCGTAGAGATTTATACCAACACTGTTAAATATATGGAGGGCACTGTAAACGTATAAGTTTAGACAATCTTGGCTTTTTTTGTTTTCGAAATACTTCTGACCGTGTAGGGGATTTTGTATGGAAATGGAAAACTCTGCAACCTATGATTAACCCATGCAAAGATAGAGCTTTGTTTTGGAAATACTTTTTAGAATATAGAATTTCTACTCCTGTAGGAATTTGGTATTTTTCTTTGGCTAACACTCAGGGGATGCCCCCTATAATCTGCGTTAGCTGTGGGAAATAAAGGTATTGGCAGGATGAGACAGGGTACTCCCTTGTTGAAAATTCCTTTGAATATGACAATGTCGCAGATGGTTGGAAACATTTTATTTTTTCTATACATTTTATAAAGAAAAACAAATAAATAAAATAACCTTCATAATTTCGTTTTATTTGGATTTCCGGGAATACCTTGAAAAATTAAATTTCATCACTCCCAACATTTCTGTATTTCTTGGTGGGTTTATTGTCCTCAAACACAGTTCTATTTCCCCAAAAATATCGGATTTTCTCGGTGGGTTTATTGGCCTGAAACACAGTTAAATTTCACCTCTCCACACATTTCGGATTTTCTTGGTTTCTGGGTTTATTGCATTTACTTGGGAGCATGTCTGATGGTTCAGGTTTTATTTATTTATTTTTGGCTGATAATCATGTAAAACTGATCGACTAAGTTAGTTCAATGTAATTCTAAGCCGATTTCAGATTTCCGTACCTCCCCTTTAGAGGACTCTTACCACCCCTTTAGAGCAATTCTTTTCCTCAAAACTTCAACAGTGCTCTGAGTCACATCACAAATACTTGTATGTTGTATTTGCCTTTGCTTTAACCAAATAGCAAGGTGTGCAATTAGCCGGGTTTATTAATTGCGCTACAATAACAAATAAACTCATCTTCCAGCGAATGCAGCGCATGAAATCCGAACGCACGAAGACACACAGACCCGCTGAACCCAAGCGAATTGATGCTTTAACATGATTTTCAACTGCTTAGACTTTACACCTGCAAACCTCAATACTCCTACTAACAGAACTTCCCACCATTCTTCGTCTTTTCTCCCGTAACTTCCCACAACAATTTGGAATTTATTTAGTGTTCCTAATTAAGCTGTGATTTTGATGTTGTGCTAGCAACAACTGATGTTGATGGAAGATGCTGTGACTGCTGTTGCCTTAAGATGTTTCGCAGCTCATTGGTGGGAGGGTGGTGAGTGCTGGCGCTTACGAGGCTGCTGTTGTCTGTCCCATTTGTGCTCATTACAAATGTTCATTTAACACGAAGTGAAAACAACAGCGACACACTAGTGTCTACCAAAAAAGCAACAACAACAACAACAGCACATAATTAGCATAATATTTAACAATAACTAACACAATCTTTGCAATTACAACAAATTCAAATCTCCAGATTTAAATATTGTATGCTTGTGTGGGTTCCAAAAGGTGTTAAGGACTTTACCCAAGTGTGTGCCTGCCTGTCTGTCTGTCGGTGTGAGTATAGTGGCAACATTTACCCCCAACCTCTCCACTTGCCGCCCCAAGAACACATTTCCTATGGAATGCCAAGAAGGGGGATTTTTCAAAATAGAGTCATAACTACAATTAGCTAATTTGTATTCTGTAAACACCGACAAATACAGAAATCATCTTAGAAATCATTATAAGCAAAATTATAATGTTTGACGTTATTATTGTTCGGCTATAATAAATTGTATTAAATTAAGCACTGATTGCATAAATTAACAACGAGTTGCTGTTTGTTGATTTATAATTTTAATCCCAGCTTTTTTTTTTTTTGTTGTACTTTCTGTTGATAACTGTTGGTTTATTTTGCTCCGGTAAACATGTTGAGCATACAAAGAATTTTAATTATTATTTGTTTAATGAATTTTCATGAATTATAATCAATTTCATTGACTTATGGACGAAGGTGTAGCTGGAGGTGGCACACACAATAAATTGTGGCTTAGCATAATAATATTCGATTTTGCTGTACATTTATGGGAGAGAAGGGGGTGGGGGGATTGAGGGTTGGGTGGGTTAAGTAGATCTTGTGATAGATCTGTCTTCAATATATGTTCATTAGATGGAGGCTCCCATCTATAGAGCGATTCCTGAGAAAAGTCGAATGGAGGTGTTATCAATGTAAAATGCACGACGTTGCTTTCACCAAGGCGAAGAACGGCTTGACCCCATTGTTCAGGTCTCCAACAGATCGTTTTCTACAAAAGCCATGTTGTCGATCATTCAGATGGCCATTAAATTCTAGATAATTTATGGTTAGCATGGTTAATCCATAACCCGGGAGTGCTCAGAACATACTGCAATTGAATGGTAATTTGTAGTCCCAAACAAACTCCGCCATGCGTACGGAGTTTACTTGGTTGGTTTATTGGGTTCACTTAAAAGACAAAAGGCAAAAGCTCACGAAACTCTGATATTAATCTGTATTACAACGACATGACCTCTTTATAATGGGGGTACTACGAGACCAATTGATCCAATGGATCTACAAGAAGTAGGATACAATGAAAATTATGTTTGGGATAATCTTTAAAGTTGACGATGATTTTAATAGTTTGATCACAGATTACAATCTCGAAATTTTAAGTTGCTTTCGGATAAGTGGCTTTTATATTTTAGCAAATTTCCCCATGTTACCCAAGAAAACTTTTCCATGAACGATTTTAATTTTAAAATTAATGCGGTCATGAATTTGTCTTAAACTATTCGATAAACAAACTATGCCCGACGCGTTTTGTGCCTCTGACTCATTCTTGCCCCCCAGACTACTTAAGTTCCAATGTCGAAGATGTCCCTATCCAAAGACGACGGTTGATATCAATTTGCGTGTTCCAAAAATCCGTGGTAATGTCATTTTCATGCAATTACTTTTTATGTCAAAAAACATAAACATTTATTTGCCTTTCAATCTGTTTACCAAGAAACCTCCCCAGCTGAATCCGATTTGATTTCTGTACGATAAAATTTTATTAGATTATAATTTTCGGGAATATTTATAAGACTTCCAAGAAAACAATAATGTCTTTCACATGTCATAAATACTTGGTTTTTTTCCCCCCGGCCGTATATTCAACGCTTAGTAGGAATTTACCAAATAAATACAAGCCCTTGATTTGTGTGTTGTTGACTTTGTCTGGATGTGGCAATTGCCATACAATGGAAAAACATCAACAGAGAATTCATGCCCCCCGACCCGGGAATGCCATCATCAAATTCTGTAAATACTTAATGATCGACGAAAACCAGGAGCGACAAAATACCAAAAAAAAAAAAAAAAAACATATACACACACACACAGCCATACTTAAAGTGGGTGTGTACGTGTTGGAGTCAGACACATTCAATAAATGCCCCCTGTTTGAGTAATTTCTGACTTTTTTACATTTTGTTTATGTTGTTTTTGGTAAGCGTATAACAATAAAATTTTATGATTAACGTTACGCAACCACCATTGCCACCAACTCCAACAACGGAAGCGGAACCAGAGTAACAAACAACAATCATAAATTATGTTTCAATTCGCTTATGTGAGTGTCTGTGTGTGGAAGCGTGAGGGGCATTTATGCTTTAACTGCCACACATACCAACCCAACACATACTTCCAATTATTCTTTAGATTTTTTTTTTGTTGGTGTTGTATGACGACGATTTACGACAAGTCAAAACTTAACGCTTGTCATAATTAAATTTCGTGTTAAATACAAATACGTGCTAACGAGAGTGGTATAATAAGACGAGCACTGTTTATAATTATGGCAAAGAAGTAACAAGTTGGATTTAGGTTTTTTTGCCTTGTCCAATATTTCATGGGCAATTCTAATATTTTTGTGAAGTTAAGTGGCACGAGAAACAACTAAACTATGATAGGTAGTGTATCACTCAGTGAACCCAAGTTCGTATCCTGGTAAGAATATGCAATATTTCCAGTTTCTCCTGGTAAATGCCAGAGACTCTAGGAGTACGACAATAATCGATGGGCCATATAACGGTAATAACTTTCTCTACGGTCATATCGAGGTTTCTCAGAGATCGTTCTCTACGAGTTGTTGTTCCATAGATTTTCAAACTTTATCTGCTCTTAAGATATCCGTCTTCTGATACTTTTATGATGTTACGATATCTTTAATATATATTTACCCTCGACACTGATTCACTGACTCTGTCACGCAGTACGTAGGAATTTAAATAGTCATTCTATAATTTTCTATAAATAATAATAATAAAAAAAATAATTTTTTTTTGGTACAGAAATTGTGTTTTCCCCAAATTTTTTTTTTACCTAAATTTTTTTTTTCTAAAAATTTTTTTTTTTACCAAAATTTTTTTTTTTTACAAAATTTTTTTTCCAAATTTTTTTTTTTCAACAAAAAAAATTTTTTTTCCACAATTTTTTTTTTTTTCAACAAAATTTGTTTTCCATATTTCAACGGGCGCCATAGGCGCATTACAACTTACTAGTTTAGGATATTTGGCCATTCAAGGACTCTCATCCGTACCTCATCCAATGACCGCTTGATCGCACGAAGTTCTATAGACTAAATTCGGCCGAACTGTTCATATGTAGAAGTGACCTATTATTTAGAGAACCCCATTCTTTTTGGCATTACCTAAATTTCCATACCTCCCCTGGCAGTAACCGCTTTCATATGATCCCACCATCCCACACCACATTTCTTGACGCCTGTTAATGCGGCGTGAGTGAGATTAGAAACTATACCGTGGCTTGTATGTGTGTGATACCGCTCGAGTGTGTTTGTGCCAATGAGCTATTGTATTCGTGCCTGTGTGCAAATGTTAGCTTGTCTGTATGTAAAATTGTGTATTCAATTCAGTCTTGTGTCAAATTTAATGTCCCAAATAACAGTCACATACCATACCTTTGGCTGAAACCACTGGTGTTGCTTCTTCTTCGTAAATGACGGATAGTTAGTTTTGTGACTGTGCGCGTTTACTGCAATGCGTAAATTGTACGTACGCCTTAACCACTCTCACGCACACAGATACCGATAATTACGCATACACGTACGCGCACACACTGGCACAGTGGGGAGTTGTCAGCGGTAGTTGTTGTAGTTATAATCTTAACATATCACATTTATGTAGTTATGATTGCATATATGTATGGAGTTCTTGGCGATATACGAGGGAAGTTAGTTATGATTGGCAAACAGAGACAGTTATTCACTACAAATGTTTTTTTTTTTTTTTTTTTAATATTTTTCTATTGGAAGGTCTTCAAAATAAGTATTTTTAAAGCAGTAAACGCTTCTTGAAGCGTTGAAAAATATTTTTTATACACGTTAAGGGAAGAAAAATAATACTTCTGTCTTAGATCAGAACAATCAGGTGGTTTTATGGGCCGAAACTGTGCAGTAGTGCATGTATTGGGTTTTGTGTGTGTACGGTTGACGATTGTCTACACACTGTGGATCCAATTGAACAAAACTTTAATTCTTTTTAAAGCTACTGTATCGATGTGATCCATATTTATGGAGGTTTTGTACAAACTAGCCAAACTCAGCATTGCAATTTTCTTGGACCAATAAAAAAAATATCTTAATATATATTTACCCTCGACACTGATTCACTGACTCTGTCACGTAGGAATTTAAATAGGCATTCTATAATTTTCTATAAATAATAATAATAAAAAAAATAATATTTTTTTTTTACAAAAATTTTTTTTTTTAACAAAAATTTTTTTTTTTTGTAAGAAAACATTTTTTTTTCAACATAATTTTTTTTTTCAACAAACATTTTTTTTTTCCACAAAAATTTTTTTTTTGTAAGAAAAAATTTTTTTTTCAACATATTTTTTTTTTCAGCAAACATTTTTTTTTCCACAAACAATTTTTTTTTTTCAACAAATTTTTTTTCCATATTTCAACGGGCGCCATAGGCGCATTACAACTTACTAGTTTCAAATATGCTTCTTTCACTTTTTCTATTTAATTTCAAACCACTGTGCCACATCGGTCCGTGTCTGCTAGTTTACAATCTATTCCCCCCAATTTTGTAACTCAAAAATAGTGTCGCCTTTTGATTGTATGCGCTCTCATACGTCTTCGACGGGATGACATGCTCAGACTTGATGTCTTTTAAGTGTATACGTGAGCTGTTAAGTATTACAACTGTCGAAGTTGGTGTCGTAGCGCCGTTATGACACTTTTCCCCGTGATTGTCGAGTTAATAAAAATTAATGGTGGGGCCGACTATTGTTTAATATTCCACGGGTAACTCAGACATAATTCCATGAGTGTTGAGTGACGAATATGTCATCATCATTCTGGCTCTGGGATAGTGAATGGATGTGTCAATATCAGTTGACGTTGTTGGCTGTCTCAGGCATAACGAAAGGTGAACTCACGGTGGACATTTGTGTGCGTTGTTGACTAATTAGATGTGGGTTTGATGGAATTAATCACAATGACAAAATCTGAGATAGTTAGCAAGTTTCTTCAAATGGAATACAGTTTATTTAAACAAAAAAACACCGACATCCTTTTTTTCACTTTTTTTTAGTTCGTTTCTAATGGTTTAATCAATATTGACTTGTTTGCTTTTAACACGGCAATGCAAATAATTTCGTGAACTATTATTTTATTGAGGGAAAAGTTTGTAGTTTAAATTTCACCCGAAGGATGTGGCCGATTCTCAACTTTTTGGGAGCCTCTACCGATTTTGTTCCCTCATCCACAACTTTAGCTATTTGATATGTCACTTTCGAAGAACACGATGGCTTCTTCATCCAAGTTTGTAATATTCTCTTTATCATTGTCGATGGTGGAATTAACCACCCGCATCGATAGAAATGCATTAAATTTTTTGATTATATTTTTGTTTCAATCAACATCCCAACAGATTTTATTCCGCATTCTATTCAAGTCTTGAACTGGGGCTATATTTTCACCAATTTTAGGAGAAAATGGAGCCATAATAAATTTTCGTTGCCCAATAACTGTCCTGGAGTCAAATTTGCTCTGTCTTTTTCTTTTTTATGGCACGTCCAACTCAATCCTTCCTTAAATAAATGTTATACATGAAAAAAAACATTAAATTTTTTTTCTGGCAAGGACAAAGACCATACCGAGGACAGACGTCTCAAATCGATTCCTGAACATTTCCAAGAGGTTATTTAAAACGTTTTCTTTAAAAAAACATTATTTACTTTGAAAACCTTTCAAATATTGCCATGCCACTTATTGACATCTAGAATGTGTAGACGAAATGTAGCCAAATGTGTCAAAAAACCTCTTGCGTTCTTTTTTGACTTTGGTAAGGATGTCAGCAAGCCCTTGTCTGAACTCATCTGAACTGACAAGTGTTGCTACATCCATACAATTTTGCAACTGCCATTTCGAAGCAGTGACTTTGGCGAACGTGTGTCTGTGTGTATTACAAATTAAAATTGAAAATTATCAATTTGTAAAATAGTCTTAAACAAATAGTTCCAATATGTGCATAGCCACTTCATCGCCATGTACTTCCTATGTCCCGTAGGCATTATTGCGTAAATTGTTCGTAGACTCAAACGGTTTAAATTTATATTTAAACAATCGTCTATCACATCAATGCATCTGTTGCAGCTTTTATGTTGTTGGTTTATCTTCTTTCATTTCAACCAACAACCGTGTTACAGCCAACGACAATCTAATGTACACCAATCAATACTGAAAGCTAAGATCGGTCAAGACGAATTTTGGAAACACTCGACGCCGTTAAAATAAAGAAGACCGAAATATTATTTAGAAACGTTTACCTCTTATATACGTAAAAAAGAAAATCGTATTTATCACATTTCGAGTTGAAATCTATTAAAAATGTATATGTGGAAATGTCCAGTCGATATCCGAACGAAAAGGAAAATCTATGGATTCTCTCGTTCTGTGACAAAACATATGGCAAATGAAACATAGTTTTCCTGCCGTTGTAGAGGCTACAACGAAATGTGAAAAAAATCACCATTCAAAAACTATCGAAATGAAAATGAATGAAATATTTCAATTTATGTAAATAGCATTTTAGCACTTAACGATAAAGGCATTGAAGTTGGGCCGAAATATAAAAACAATTCCAGACTCGCATGCTTTACGCGACACACATATGCAAATCAAATGGAGTTATAGACGTATATGTGTGTTAGTGTGTGTAAGTGCTCATGAATATGGCCCATACATTATTGCCATGTCAATTTTGTTGACAAGTAGCACATTGTTAAACAAAATATGTGCGCTCCACGTCCGTCCGTCCGTCCGTCCTTCAGTCAGCCAGTGCGTTGTATGTCTGCTTGCCTAAAAACTGCCAATGTGTCGTACTAAATGTTTGTTTTGAAAATAACATTGATTTGACATATTGTTTTTTGTTGTTGGTTTTGGTTGTTTGTTTTACAGCGACCCCTCTTTTAAGGGTGTGGGGGTGTGGAGTTATAGGAAATTGTTTGAAATATATATTTTTCGAAACTAAATTCTACTTTATTCAATCATCGGTGTTACAATAGAAGAATTTTAAAATATTGCACACAAGCCTGGGATATTCAAAAAATTTTAGCGAAAATATTATCACGTAATTGAATAGAATAATTTGATTTTACAAAGCTATGGCTTTCGATAAATCCCGCTTTACATTCACTACAGCGACAATGTAATTGCATTGCAGTTCCGCTAATTGATTTTTGTAGAAATACGCAGATAATGAAAGGAACTAATCCGGCAGTGCTGAAAGCAATTTCTGAAAGAATAGATGGCATTTTGGATACAAATTGGCTTTGCTTGGGAATTATTTGCATAGTTGGATTTAAATCCCACTACATGACCCCGGGTGTAAAGTGCAATGAAACTCCCCACTCAAAATAACATATTTTTGATACCAAAGCAAAAAAATATCTGATTAAACAATTTGGAAATTAAAAGCAATTCTTAAAAGCTAAATGAAATTTTAAACTTAAGAATGGCAATAGAGTAACCATAGAGGAGAGACCACTTGGCCAAACGAAAAGAAAACACTCGCAACGGACCACAAGAGCATCAGTTCATAACTTATACAAAGAAATAATGGAAGTGAAGATAAAAACCCACTTGAGGTGCAAAAGATTAAAAGCAGAGAATGCAACAGAAAAACAAACTCCGCACACACACAAACACAACACTTCCATACCACCAACAGTCAAATGTATGGCCACAAAAAAAAAAAGAAACAAAACAGCAAGACAGAGGACCGCAGATACAAACAACCAGAGGGGACAAACAAAAACGCACTAACACACCTTGAAACTACAAAAAATAGAACAGAAATGAAATCGTTTCATTTATACAATGACTATTGCAAAAGATTTATTAATGAAAATCTCAAAATACAAAAAAAAAATTGAGAATTTGCAAAAAGGAACATAAAAAGCCAAAAAAAAAAAGAAACAAAAATGTAGAAGAGTGGACACAGCTAACGACTAGGCCACATGAGACCCGGGGGGGAGCAAAAACAAAAGCCTCATGTGACACCGGCTATAAGCACTCTCAAATCCAAACAAAAATATAAAGATAACAGATACAACACAGCAACACAGCAACGACAAAAACCTGCATGGCTCCCCTGTCCACGAACGAAGTAAACACCAAAAAGCTCAATGTAACTGCCACGAGCTACCATAACAGCAACAGCAACAACAACAATAAGATCAACACCAACACCTACAACATCGGTAAGACCCAGCACTAAAACAAACGATAAGAACCCGAGTGAGGACAATATACAATTTTAAAACATTTGCTGGAAGAAGAACAACAAAAAAAAAAGAAACTCAATTTTGTACGGTTTATTGTACCTCCTGTCAACGGGGCTACAAAGGGCGATATCTGCAGTTTGTTATAACCCTAGTGGCAATATATCAACATTTAGAGACGCTGAAGGTGGGACCTAAAACTGGTGATGGGTAAAGATTCAGCTATTGGGTTGGTCATGTCAGGCACAGCAGTTTATCATTATTATTACTGTCCAAGTTCCTAGGTGGAACATGGGCTCACAACAAAATTATTCAAAGCTTTGTAGTGGTTAAAATGTTCTTTCATTCTACCTAAGGTCGTCTTTAACTTATCATCTCTCATATTAATGAAACTGAGGATGTTTAAAGGATTCCAAGCGCCCCGGTAGGCGATGATTAGCATGATTGCCTATCAGCGTGAGGGTCATGGCTTCGATTCCAATCAAAGGTTTTGGTCTGTCGCGGAAAAAATCTCTCCATATATTCTGTGTCACCCGGTTTATCCTTGGACCCAAGATTAGAATATAAATATAATTTGTATTGTAATTAAATAAAAAAAATAAAAAATAATAATTAAAAAAGATTCACCCACATATGATTTGGTATAAAGCCAGATTAATGTTTTCCTAGTTCGCAGGAGATCGCAATTGAAGTCCTCTTATTGACCTGGCTCAGCAGAGGTCTACCACTATGGTTGTAGTAATCAGAAAGGTTGCTCTTTTTAGGAATATTGATTATTAATATTTCTTCTTTAATACCAGGTATTCTCGATGATGGACAGTATTTGCCATTTCTGGGGCAATATGATCAGATTTATTATTTTTTTAGAGAGCACATATTTTTAATACTGAGATTGGCAGAATACTACAGTCATATCAAACCCTCTGTAATTCACAGCCGGTTACCCCTGTAGGGTGCTCGCGTTTCGTTTGAACCAAGTCTGCCCGGAGTTTTACTCATTTATTTCTATGCTTCAGATATCTTTATCCACTTATACACACCCTCACAGTGAAAAGTGTGCCTGCATGTCGTAAAAGAGTTGTTACCCCAGATTTGAACCAGATCTATCTAAAGGGAATAACCATAAAAACCGTTGCCACTGTAAGTGGACCTTGGGCTCGGTGTAGGTGTGTGTGTGTGTGTGGCTGAGTGTTGTTTTTAAAAAAGCTATAAGCTTATACACAAAGGATGAGGACGAGCATTTTTGCTGGGGAAAAAGTTAAAGGTTTTATATTTCAAATGATTGCGATGCATGCATATGCGAAAGTGTGGTTATGCTGCTGGTACTGCCACTGCCACTGCCACAGCTACCGGTGGTGTACGTTTGGTCATTTGGTTTTGCTACATGCTGCATGTTGTTGTACATATACAATTTGGTCAAATAGTGTGTGTGTGTGTGTGGCTGAGTGTACGTGTGCCGGTGATATACATTTTGGTGGCATGTTTTTAACTTGAATGCTACCTGATTTTACTGTTCTACCACTTTAACCAAATATCAAACATTGTATAACATCGCCGGAGGAAAAGCTTCTCTGCAAGTTTAACCATTGACATTAAAAAGGACATACGCAGATTTTCATTGTGGTGCCGTGCGAGAGTGGGTGTTGTAGAACTTGTTCGTTGTTGAAATGTTAGTGCTACCAACACACACATTCACATTTGGCCATATTTATGTGGTCAAATGATTTAAGAGCTTTGAGGTATAACATGTACCTCATGTCGTAGTTTTTCCTGTTGCGGCTGATATGAATGTTGAAATTGTAAAGTAAAGTTTTTTTTTTTTTTTTTGTAAACAAAGCGTTGGGGGAATGTGGATGTTAAAAAGAAAGTGGAGAAATAAATGTTTGCTGGATTTAATTGCCAAGGTAACCTATGTAAGCCTTAATTTAAGTATTGTTCGGAAATTATTCTCTTTGCGATCAGATTTGTCGATAATGAAATGACCACTTTTGTCACGAATGGCTCGTGAACTGGAAAAATTTCAACACACTTTTTCTAAAGTTTACCTTTGAAGTGTAACCTAGGATGCAACTGTGCCCTGCTATAGAAAAGCGCCCTATATTTCACAACTTCTTATTTTTCTTATGCAAACTTTATTTTAAATTTGCCAAATTTTCTCTTGTTATTCGTCGCCCCGAAAAATGGATTACAATTTCTCCTGACTTTTATCGATTTCCATCCTGTCATCATTTGTTGTAATTGGTTCTGTTCCCCCTTTGCCGAATTTGCCAGCAAAACAATGTTCACAGTAAACAAATGTTACTATCACAAACTTTACAGCTTTTAATGATATTGACAACTGAACATAACGAAAAAGGGCAAACGAATAAAACGTATCGAAATGAAAAACTTTCTACCCCTCAAATTCGAACGCCCACACGACTTTTCCGTTGATTTTTATTTTTTTTTTTTTTGGTTGCTCCCTCTGCATGAACCAAAAACATATAAACTTTGTAATTTCAAGTCAATAAAGTTTTCACCGTCTTGCCAAAACACCCGTACGTACAGGGTGGCGGTGACGGTGGCGTTGAAGGGAAGAAAACGAAAAAGTTTTGCCTTTAATAGAAAATAAAATAGAAAAAATATGTAAACATAAATTGAATGAGAATGAGATGACAAATTGGTGAAAAACAATCAAATAAAACTAAGAAATGAACGAAAGGACAGAACGTAGTGAAAACAACAACTGATAAACAGGAAATGAATGTAATAAAGGAAAAAGTCGTTGCGTAATTAAATTTCATCACTACTATTGAAATTGTTATAGTTTTGGTGGGGGAAGTTTTTTATGGTATTACATTTTGCAGTACTTTTAATAAAACATACATTTCCGGGTTTGTTGTTCAATAGAAAGTTCATTTAATTTTTATCATTATTTTTAAGTTTCGTTTACCTGTCCATTTCGACAATTCCATTTAAAATGTATATTCAAATATTTTAAAATTTTTTTTAAGCGACTTTTTTCAGAAAACTTTTCAATGGCAGATAGGAGGTTCACAATAGGGAAGATGGAATAAATTTGGCAGAATGTTCAACGGGTCAACAATTGTATCTTAAGGAAACATTGGGTCGAAGTCAATGGATGTATACATACGGATGTATGTATTGATTAATCTAAATATCAGATAAAGTTGTTATAACTTTTTTGTCTCACCTAAGAATTTTCGGATTTAGTCTGCTTTTGAAATTTATATAACTTGATATTTTCATTCATTGGTCCATTTCGGAAACCAGCCAAGATATCGAAAAGTAATTGTCATTAAATTCAATCAACATTGCTGTATTACAATTGATGCAGTGGAACGAATGAGCCACTCGAATTGTCATAGGTTTTACTAGCGAAATTAAGTCTGTCTTCAGAATGAACCTTTTCGTTCATATCTCGGAAACGGGCTAAGCAAACCAATAGTTTCCTAGGGATATATGATGCATTTTGAATGCACAAACTATCTTTCATAACGAAATATCAAAATAAGAAAAAAAATATTTTGGCCAAAAAAATATTAAAAAAGGTTAGCCTTTCAAAATTAGCGAAATTTGAAAAAAAATATTTTTGACTGAAATTTTGCTGATTGACAATGGATGTTAATCTGAAGCTGACGCTGTAATTCTTTTTGTGTCACCTACAAATTTTTTGATTTAGTGGACTTTTTTCGGATATAGTGGAATTTTATAATTTATGTATCAAATAGTCTCCCAGCGAAGTATGCTTTAAGAAATAGTATCCTGTTGAAGAACCTGTTGTTAGAAATACAGTCGAGTCTGGTTATATCGAACTCCTATGGACTCGTCAAATTGGTTCGTTATCAGCGAAGTTCGTTATATTCATGGTAAAATAAGGTACAAGCAAAACTCATGGAACTTAAAAAAAGTGTTCGTTATAGACGAAAGTTCGTTATAACCGGTGTACGTTATAACCGTACTCGACGGTAGTCTCCTGGCGAAGATCCTTCTGTTAGAAATAATCTCCTGTCATCGGCCCTGCTGTAAGAAATATTCTCCTATCGAAGGCCTTGCTTTAATAAATAGTGTCACGTGCAAGGCCCTGCTTTAAGAAATAGTCTCCTGTGGAAGGCCCTGCTTAAAGAAATAGTCTCCTGTCGAAGGCCCTGATTTAAGAAATAGTCTCTTGTCGAAGGCCCTGCTTTCAGAAATAGTCTCCTGTCGAAGGCCCTGCTTTAAGAAATAGTCTCCTGTCGAAGGCCCTGCTTTAAGAAATAGTCTCTTGTCGAAGGCTCTGCTTTAAGAAATAGTGTCACGTGCAAGGCCCTGCTTTAAGAAATAGTCTCCTGTGGAAGGCCCTGCTTAAAGAAATAGTCTCCTGTCGAAGGCCCTGATTTAAGAAATAGTCTCTTGTCGAAGGCCCTGCTTTCAGAAATAGTCTCCTGTCGAAGGCCCTGCTTTAAGAAATAGTCTCCTGTGGAAGGCCCTGCTTAAAGAAATAGTCTCCTGTGGAATGTCCTGCTTTAATAAATAGTCTCCTGTAGAAGGCCCTGCTTTAAGAAATAGTCTCCTGTAGAAGGCCCCGTTTTAATAAATAGTCTCCTGTCGAAGGCCCTGCTTTAAGAAATAGTCTCCTGTGGAAGCCCCGTTTTAATAAATAGTATACTGTCGAAGAAATTGTCTCTTGTCGAAGGCCTTGCTTTAAGAAATAGTCTCCTGTAGAAGGCCCCGTTTTAATAAATAGTCTCCTGTCGAAGGCCCTGCTTTAAGAAATAGTCTCCTGTGGAAGCCCCGTTTTAATAAAGAGTCTCCTGTCGAAGGCCCTGCTTTAAGAAATAGTCTACCCTCGAAGGCCCTTCTTTAAGAAATTGTCTCCTGTGAAAGGCCCCTTTTTAAGAAATAGTCTCCTGTCGAAGGCTTTGCTCCTGTCGAAGGCCCTGCAGGAAATGCAGCAGCGCCCACCGCACGGCTACGGGTACCACGAAGGTTGCCTCATATTGGCGAAAACATTTTCTTAATAAACTCACTATTTGGCCTACACAACATTGACTTTCGAATAATTTTGCCCACGTTGTTGTCGCGAAAAGAGTGTGAAAGCGAAAAAAACTGTAACTATCAAAGCATTATGTGACTAAAAAGAAACAACACCAGCTATCTGTATTAAAGTAAACGAAACAATAGATAACAATTTAAAAAAATATTTCCTTTCTAATAAATTTCAGTCTCTGCAACTCCAGTTTAGATAAACTTTCCCACATTTACCAATTTCATCATTTCAATTTTGTTATCCTTTAACACTTCAATTTCCATTTTCAATTGAAAACGACACTTACTTACACATAGAGTTTGCTGGCGTTGTGAGTTTTTACTTACACTCATTTACAAAGAAAAAAACTCTGCATATATGTAAATACATTCACATGTTGGGGCATATTAAATATATTTATAAAATCATGTTGTTTTGAAATAAAAAAAAAAAAAATGCAATGCATACATGTATGTGAGCATAAAGTAAAACTTGAAAACTGTAAATGAAAAACAAAGTTGTTGCCCTGAAGTTTTAATTGACTCTTTGCCTAAAAGTGCATAATGAACATATTTCTACGAAACATGCTATCACTCAATTACTGTACATGATGTAGATGTACAAAAACGACTCATACGAACTACCCTAAGTTCTCAGGGTGATGGGGGGAAAAATTCATTGTCCAATGTATGAAATTTCTTTGTCTACTCCACACATTGATTTTACCCTAGTGTGGGTGGTCAATTTCAAGTACATGCTGGCAACTTTATTGCGAATTATTTGTTACACCCCAAAAAATCGTTGTGCTTTATATTCCACCACCAGTTTGTATTCCATTGAAAATTAAACAAATTAAATCCCCTCTTTACGCATAAGTACTGCTTATATAATATTAATCATACGTTCCGGTGCCTTTTGTTTCGTTTTATGCATTCACAGAAAATATTAACCATAAAAATCATTAACACGACATTAGGTTGACATTGCCTCAACTAAGACTTAACTGATTTTCACAATCAAAGTTCAAACACCCCTCCAGCCAACACTGCCCAACAGAACGGCACAAAAAACCATCATTTAATTTATTATGAAAAAAATGGCTTCAACGCCAATAAAACGTGACCAAAATTCGTAAATAGCCAAAAAAAAGAATAATAAGAGAATGTTTATGCAAAAGAAAAGCAACACCGAAAAATATCACGGCAGGGCATGCGATGAAGGACAGGAAATTTACATAACTTTTTGTTTCTAAAACAAAACGATTTCTTTGCTACTTTTTTATTAATTCTGGTTTTTGTCGCTCTTTTCGGGATTTTGTTTGACTTTTGTTTCCCTGAGGTAGCGTTAACTATTAAAAAGTTTTCATCTAAAAATATATTGTTTACATATCTTTTACACCAACCAAACTTGTTCATGTTTGGTTTAACCATTTCACCTTTTTTTTTTGAAACTTAAAATAAAATATGGTTGTGTAAGTATATTTGATTTCTATTCTTTTAAAATGTCTTAATAATGTTTTTTTAGGATGATCTATTTTTTAAATCACATGTTATTTTGTAATGAGATGACACTTCTCCCGAAGTCTAGATGAAAAAGTCAGTACCATAACTCCGAAATATGACAACGTCAAATTATATTGTTTTCAAAGATCCTCCAACTCGGAAAATATTTGTATAAGAAAATAAAGTAGCATTACGTCGACTTCTGGCGTTGATTCTCTGTCGTTGAGCAAATTTTAAGACGAAAATATTTTTTTTCAAATTTCGCGAATTTTGAAAGGCTAATTCGCTTGCTTTTTTTTGGCCAAAAATTTTGTTTTTCCTTTTTCGATATTTTATTGAAGTGGATATATTGTGCATTCAAAACACATTAACAGTCATATGGAATCGATGGGATTCCTTAGCTCGTTTAGAAGATATGAACAGAAGAGTGCATTCTGAATACATGATTTAGTTCGCCAAAAAAAAAAAAATATTAGGACGTGGTAGTGAATTATTCGACCCACTAGATAAATTATAGTACAGTACTCTAGCTTTACTTAAATAATAACATCACTTTGATATCTTGTCTGGTTTCCGAAATAAAACATATTCAAGTTATGTATTTGTGTGGGTGAGTATACATATACTATCCTGATTTTAGAGACGTGCCCTTTTATTCGTTAAAGTAATGTTCATTAAAATATGTAAGTTGTCTTCTTATTTGTAGCATGTTGTATTCCTTCAAGAAGAACATTTTACCTGTACCAATGCCTTTCTAACGTACTGATTTTCCGCATTATATCCCCAGTCCTTAACACATGTGGCTTCTACATGCCTTGTAGCATGCATAAAATGCATTTTCACAGAGCTACAATGAACTCTACCTCAATATGAAATATCCCTCCAGTTTTGTACGTTACAGTTCCTTAAATATGCCTCCTCTGTCCCCATTTAGGATTCCTTATGACATATGAATAGAATTTCGCTCATTAATACAAAATTTAGCACACATGACAAAATCATTGTGGTGGCATAGATTGTCTCTCTCTTCCTTCTAACACATCGATTTACGCAAGCACGCCAACACAATGACAAATATAGTTGTGAGTATGTGTGAGCTTAACAAAACCTATCGGCATTTGCCGACGATGGAGGGGGTTCAGAGTGGTTATGAATGTCACCCCTACACATGCATACTCGGATATGTTTGTATGAAAGCCTGAGCCGACCGTGTCTATGTCTAATTGTGGGTGTTAGTGTATCGGTATTTATATATGAATTTATACATATATGCATGTGTGTGTGTGTGTATATGTTGTATAACTTTGGTATTTAGAGACCATAATTTATAACTATTAGTGTCATAAGTTCTTGACATATTCATCAATCAACACACAAATAGAGAAAACCTATACCATTCACACAATACGTGTCTCATACAAACGCAAATATACAACAAAACGATAAAACGGCACAAATACACAAATATCTGATAGCTCGGTGTACACTGCACACTCACATGTCTGTATGATCATCCGTATAGTTGTCTTTATTTTGTGACGGAAATCATTTGGGGATTGCTGGAGATAAGCATGACATATTTAGGAAATGTACTGAGGGGGTAATGGGCAGTTATCACATCATCTTAGTTGAACATTTTAAGAATGAAAACAAAAACTATGAATGTTCTTTATGATTGGTAGATTTGGATTGAAATGCGACCAATTTGTTTGAGAGTATATCAGATATAGAAATAAGTGTTGTCCGTTTGAAAACTGAAAATATTTTGTGAACTAATTTACGAAGTTATCGCCAAAACATGTAATAAATCCGATGTTGCGAGTGTTCGAATCTGAACCCACGTAGGGGTTTAATTTAATTCTGTATAATATGAATGAGAGCTATCACAAGAGTTCCAATATTGTGGAAAGTAACAGAGATCCCAGTCTGTTCTTTTATACAATCATCCTATTTTCAATTTCATGGTGACCTCACAAAAACACTACAACTGTTGGCAAATTTTCAATACGACTCCTCATTGCTTTGGGCGAGAAATACTGACACCACTCAAACATTCTAATGCAAAGTAGACTTAAATGGCTCATTCACTCTACTTAACTGGCGCCCTAGCAAGGAAAAAAACCTTTTAATCACCTATTAAAGAGTACAGCAAACAAAACACTGTATTTGCTTGTGCCACACGGCGGATGATTAAATAAAAAAATAACTCATACGCACCGTAGAACACTGAGGGCTTCGTTCAGTATAGTTTTGTTGGTTGGGTTTTTTTTTTTTGTAATAAAAGTCTTTGAGATATGTACTCAATCAATTTGTACACCATTTCAATTTATCAAATCGCTTCTCCATTATTTGTTTTTTGTTGTTGTTGATTGATTTACATGCAGTATGCCAATAAAACGTTACTAAAGCAACGACGTTGAGTACTGTCACCAAAGTGGACAATTAAAATCACTTTGTAAATCGGCTAACAGCCAATAGTAAACCATAAATGTTTCAGTCATAGAAAGAGCTTTCGATATTCAAGTAATATGCCCGTATGCGAATTTCGATGTACACATCGCTGTTACAAGCCGGGAGTTGAGAGGCTATCCAAATCAATTAAATACGTATCAGCTATGGCAAAAACTCAATTATCGATGGTTTTAGATTTTCTAATTACGTCAACGAAACGTTTCGCCAGAACCTGTATCTAAAATGGCATCATAACGCCTTTAAATACATGCACATTTCACATACGCATATGGGAAGAACATGCTGAGGGATACTGGTTAAGAAGTAAATGTTGTCCAGTTTTGTTCGACAAACTGGTAGGGTTTTGGAAAAGGTGAATAGTTTTAGTCTTTGTAATTTTGTATAACATCACCAATTTTTATACATTCCTGATTCTACATTCAAAAATTCTAAGGGGGTATGTTTATGGAGTGATCTTTAGGAACTAAATGAATGATTTGGATCTTGATTTCTAATATTTTGGATGTCTCCTCAAAAGCCATGATGAAAATTGGTTAATAAATATTATGTTTTATATGTAAACATTTCTCCAGAGCCAGGAGCCAGCTTCAAACAGTGGGACCGGGTCGTTGACTATAGAAATTATGTCGTGTACATCATACTGATTCGAAGGAAGTTCTGCCTGTATGGCCTTCACTAAATGATAAGAAGACATACGAAAAAGGAAATCGGAATTTGAATTGTACTAGACTTAACCATCTGATGGACAGCTCCCCTTTGGAATAATACTGCGATAATACGGCGGTTTTTCTAATTTAGCTGTTGAAAATTAATATCTTACGAAAGACTGTACCAATTCTGAAAAAAAATCCGTACTCTCCCTAAAGTGACGAAGATCGGTATAAGAAATGAGGGAAATGTACTATGGAGGAGCTAGGGCCTCCGAAAAACGGCTCCAAAACAAAATAGATACAATATATTCGGTTACACTGAGTAGTTGATTTATCTTAATAAACCAATGGCATTAAAGGAGGTCAGGATTAATATCCATACCGCAATTACCACAGTTTCGGAAGGTATCTATTAAAATGTGAGATAGAAAATTGACTTAAAAAATGGACTTGTAATAAAAAAAAAACTCAATCCATAACTGAATCGGACTTGTGTTCCACACATGGAATACAATCAGCTCCTGATGCTTCTGATGCCGGATAAATCTATTCACTTTCCACTTTCCAAAATCTATGTACATTTTTCTATTTGCTACAGCGACAGTACCGATATATGTGGCCATATATATGTGCAGTCGACAATTTCTCTACACTCTGCACATAGTTTAATTGAAAGGTATTTACAAAGTAATAACATTTTTATGTGTAATAGATTTCCGAATGTTATTTTTTTGTTTCAATTGATTTTGTTTCTAATGGACAGCATAGATTTACTTGTTGTTGTTTTTTTTTTGTATTCACCATGAAAGTTATAACTTAATTATGTTAATTGAATAGGACAGACAAAAAAATACATTTTATAATTGATTTACAAAGTGTTTGTTTGTTCGACAAAACCAACATATTCTATGGAATAGAAGTGAAACTCCCCCAAACGAATATAAAATACAATTAAACAAATTCACAATTAATTAAGCAATTACAAATATATAATGTCTTCATAGAATTGGCATTTTCAATAATGTAGTCTCGAGTTTTTGAATTTGTGGAAAAACTTTTGCACACACCTTCGTATCTGTATATAACATAGAGTGTCATAAATCATTTCTTTATAGCCTGCTGCATGTATGTGAGTAGTCCTTCATAACCTTAGCACAAAGTGTACGC
Source organism: Hydrotaea cyrtoneurina (assembly GCA_958296145.1). Lineage (NCBI taxonomy): Eukaryota > Metazoa > Arthropoda > Insecta > Diptera > Muscidae > Hydrotaea > Hydrotaea cyrtoneurina. The sequence continues at coordinate 87,009,401 of OY282514.1, forward strand.
TGTCCTCTTAATCTCTGGCTTTCACATTCAATTTTCTTTGCCACGTTGCTATTGTTTCTTTATCTTCGATTTTTCAAGCCCCCCCACTCTCCACCAAAAAGTGAAATTCTTTCTTCAAAAATATGAAAAGGGTTCAAATTCAGGGTTATTACAATCACCATTATCGTCCTTATCACAATCATCTCTTCCATCGATTTATATACACACACACATATAGTACATACAAACATATGTCTGCAGAAACATTGTTGTTCTGCTCTGATGCATGTTTGCGTGCGGATAAAATTTAAAATATTGGTTTGAAAAATAAAAGAAGAAGAAAAAATCGAAAGCAAACAGAAAAACTCCTCATGTCAGATAAGGCTTTTATGTGTTTGTAATCATGTGTATGTGTTGAGCACATGTGTCAGGAAAGCGTGTAGAGTCCATAAGAAAAGAGAAAATATTTTTGAAAACCCATTGAAGCATGTAAATATGTTGTGACAGGGATTAAATTATGGTTTAAGATAAAAATCTTTCACACACAATGAATGAAAATGTGTAAAGTGTGTTGAGAAGACACTCAAAATTCACATGAATTATGGAGACAATTTTTCGTACACAAGAAAAGATGTCAAATGTGTTAATGGCGATTCCCCAAGGAATGGATTTCCCCGTACAAGTGGTTATATCCGGTGAGTAGGATACCGACTGGAAAAAAAAAACATTCCACAAAGTCAAACAATCAAGGGGGTGGACAAAAATGAATAAATAAAAAAATCACATTAGTCTGTTGCAATGTTAATATCAGCTAATAGAAAAAAATATTCCTTTATTGAGTAAAGATTGAAAAAAGTATGACGTAGTGTAAAGGGTGATACAAAATTCATGAACGATTTGAATTTTGCCAAATTTTTGCGATGCTAACTGAATGTCAATGAACTGAGTTATATATTTTTGACTGAGGGAATAGAGAATGGTTAGGTTTACTGAGAACGCATAAAGGTAATTAGGAGAAAGGGTTTACACTTTTGAAAAAAAAACTGTGTTATGTGTGAAAAAATAATGCTTTAAATTTGGAATTTTATTAACTAAAACTTCAATTTCAGAACACAATATTTGGTTTACCAACGAAGCCGGCTTGGTAAGTACAAAAAAGTACATCCTACCCAGCTCACTGAGAGAAGTTCCCCGTCTGCTGTTAAGGGAAATAAGTAAGTACACATTACAAACAAATCAAATTATTGCTTTTCTCTTACAACATTTTTCCCATAATTATATTTCCGGTCCAGTTATCAAGCCTATAAAACTAATTGATTTATGTTGCAGCTCAGTAGCAGACATTTTTCTCAAGAAAAACTGCTCGACGATTCAAAAGATATTCTCGTATCCAAAGACTAATATTTTTCTAACTTGTTTCTTCATCTTTGGACTGTAATACAATATGATCCGTTTTGTTGCCAGACATGTGCCATCGAATTACTTTACGTTATCTCGTACTTTTGAACTTTTGTTGTCTTATTTGTCTGAATGCGCTTACAGTACGCATGATTAATATTAATTATCAGCTCCAGCGCCATCTCTGCAAATGGCAAATGTCTGGAGGAGTAACTTGTGATTTAAATCTTTCCCAAGAAAAGCAAAGCGAACCAAAAAAAAAAAAAAAAAAAAAGCGGAATTTTGTTAATTAAACTTAAACCAATTTTCCCAGGAATTAAACTAATTTTGTCGTGGCGTGGAAGTAGCAACCCCACCGACAACAACAGCGTCAGGTTGAACACGAGTTGGTTGGAACAGAATGTTGCATATTAACACATACGAGTACAAACATTGAACCCGACACGTTTTCACATATGTCTAATGTCAACTGCATTGTTGTAACAAAGTTGTTAGAACAAACATGAGGAATTGAAGCAACACCGGCAGCAGCAAACATCGCAAAACTTGTAAAAACCAGGGAATGGGAACGGGTATGGCAAAAAAAAAAAAGTTGCCAAAGATTGTCGAAAAGTTTGTCCTTTGACACTTTTTAAGCACAAAAAAAAAAACATGCTGCATGGAAAACAAAAGAATAAGACGAAATTGAGCGCACGTTTTTGCACGTACACACTTTGTGTGTGTGTGTGCCGTGCGTCTTGTGTCTTTGGCTGGTGTTTGGTGGCGACAAGCCTTCTCATTCCTAATGACAATAGATGCCACACAGCCCACAAAACCCTCACCCGTACAGACACACACGCCCCTGCCGCAAATGCCAATTACATGAGTGTATGTTAACGAGTATCGTGGTATCTTAACTTAAACGTTATGACTTCTTCACTTCGGGCAGCCATACAGTATTCGGCCAATAAATTATGGCTATGACCCTATATGGCTTTTTTTTTAGCACCATGACACATATCCTATCCAGATTCATAATTCAATTGCGGTCTGTCTTGACATAGAAATCCGTCTGACAGCGTATTAAGTTTGGACAGCTCTAATTTGCGCTGCCTGTCACGAAAGGATGAGATTTCAAAGAGGAAGGGACCATCCACGATTATTCCTTTGCGCCCTGACGATTATTCACAATATTTCTTGAACTACCACCATTTTCGTTTATTTTTTTTCTGTACCTCAATTGCCAACAAATTATTCATTCAAAAAACATAATTCACAGATTACACTTATTTTAGTGCAGTTTTCCGATTGGTCCATAGTGGCATGTTGAGCAAAGTATTTTATTTCCAACTACAAAATTCCCGGTAGACATATTGGTAGCGTGCTTGCTTATCAGCGTTGGGTTTGTGGACTCGATTCTCACCAGGGTCTTTGGTCTGTTGCTGCAAAAATCTAGCCATATGGTCTGTGTCACCCGGTTTCTCCTTGGTCATAAAATTAGAACATAAATTTACTTTGTATAATTAAATAAAAAGAAAAACCTCCTTCATAATACAATATCCTTTTACTGTATGTAAAAATGAGGGTGTGTATCTGTGTATGTATTTCATGTGTGTGTGTGTGTGCGTCCCAGTATGCGTTTCTTTTTGTTCTATTCATTATTAGCTTCTCATGGGTTACGTTAAAGAGGAAATCAACTTTAAATGTCTGCTCCCACGGTTTCTCTACCCACCCACCCATTCCTTTGCTGTATCCCTGTTTCTTCTAACATATGGAATTTCTTTGTACTGTCTGTTTGTTCCCTCCTTTTTCTTAACTTTTTTTTTTGTTCTGTCGGTTGTTGCTGGCGCGGAATTTTCTGTGTCTGTTATCATTTTTATATTTGCTGTCATTAATTTTCGACAAAACGTTTCTGTGCGGTTTGTTGTTCACTTTATTTTTGTTTTCGTTGATTTGTCTTTAATTTTGTTTTGGTTGGTTATGCTGAAGGTTCTTTCTGTGTTCTCCTTATTGTTGGTTTTGTGCAAACTTTGTTGTCTAATTGCTTTAGCTGGAAAATATTTTGTTTTATTGCGTTTGCTTAAAAGGTTTTAAATAAACAGATCAGTTGCCATGGCATAGACGTGTTAGGTGACGATTGATTTGCGGACTCATAAATAAATCGACAATCGAAAATTATTTAATCTATTTATCGTAGAACCACAAAGGAAACCTGGGGAAATCTTGATTACAAGAAAACAAGAAGAATACTCGGGTTTAACAAAAATTTGCTGACTAAGCTAGTTGGGGTCATCACAGGACACACTAGCCTAAGGGCACACCTATTTAGGATAGGATGTTCCGAGAACGACGAATACTTCCTGTGCCGGAACATTTCCTGTGCCAGTGCCCTGCTATCACGCAGATCAGGAAAGTCCAATTAGGAGAGGACACTTTAGATGACCTGTCGGTCGTCAAAGCAATGGACATAAGGAATTTAAGGAAATTTATAGAGGGGACCGAATTCCTAACATAAAAAAGGGGAAGAGAATTTGTAGAAGAAACCAGGAGCGCACAACAGGCCTAATTGCTGGCCTAGGTGAATGTCAACGACATGAGACAGTCATGGTACATGATCGATTCTCCATTTCAACCTAATCTAACCTAAATCGTAGACTTCGTTTGTCCAGATAATTTGATGATATCAGAGATGTTTTTATTATGTCTGAAAATAATAATTACCTATAACAAAATCTCTGTAAAGCCTCATACATGTTAGAACCCGCGAATTTAATTTATGCTGTTAAATGTAAATTCATTGGGCTTGTTTTTTTCGTAAAACCGGAAACTAAAACAGATTAACATTTTTAATAGAAAAAGTTTAATTTTTCGAAGTATTTTCATATTTTTTGAATATAACGAAATCATGTCCTTTTTTTAAAAAAAATGTTTAATAACAAATTAGTTGTTGTTTGTGTAAGGTGACCACTTAAACAAAAATGTATATTTTGTATAAAATATAAATTCTGTGAAAATGTTAGAAACATACGATTCTCCGTACGCTAACAATAAACCAATCTAAGTTTATCATTACTGAAAAATTGGTGAAATAGTTTCAACGGACTTTCGTATCATCGAATACACAATTAAGCCTCTGCAAAGGATCGCAAGGATAGCATACAGCTCTCAGTTGTTTAATAATATTACTAGAGTCTAGCTTCAATTTGGTGCTACCTGAAAGGGACTTCAAAGGGACTTTCGAATCTGTAATTTTGACAAAAAAAAAAAAACAATTTTGTGAACCAAATTTCTCCCAAACTATTAGTTCAATGTAAAAAATAAAAATAACGTCTTGTTCAGATTAATGTCCGCTAAGCATGAGCAAAAATTCAACACAATATATTTTTTAAAAAAAAAATCCAAAATTTTTGTGGGTTAACCCCTTTGTTTTTTTTTTTGGTTAAAATTGTTTTCTTCGATTTTCCGAATTTTTTGATCGTACAGTAGGTTTTCTTTTGGTTGCACAAACATTGGGTTGTGCAAACATTTGCTTGCGCAAACAGTTCTTTTAGACATTTTCGAATTTGATGTGTTACATATCCACCGAAACATCTGAGTAATAACCGATTGTTTTTTCGCCCAAAAAGTGCTTTCCGGCCTTTACTGAATGCAACTGCTTTCTCACAAATAATAACAGTATCAAGTACCCTCACATAGGTACGACAATGACAAAACACTTTTAACAGTTCCTTTGCAAATAATACGACAATTTGCATCAACATTGATTAGCACGCCGAAATCGAGATAACAGAAACGCTTCAAAAACAAAGCAGTAAAAAACGTAATTAAATAAAAACATTCAAGATGAAATTGAGTTTACCGCAAAACAATTGCCATGTATTGTGCGTTGCACAAGTTCTCACTCAACATTTGCAACTCCTTGTGTGTTGGCAAAAACGGCATTTCAAAGTTTACTTGGAAGCGAAGGCTATAAGGGAATGATGCTGGATTTCCATTACCACACTCCAGCAACGGCAGCAAAGAAATGCAATATACTCGTAGCTGGAGCAAAGGTTCAATTGTAATAACAGTTTTTTTCTACAGAAAAGAAAAGCAACACTCATGTAAAAACCGAAGCGAAAACACACGCACTTGTAAAGACAAACTTGCAAGCGTCTTCTCATTCCTGTATACGTGCATGTGTGTGTGTGTGAATAAGTGTAGGTGTACGTAGGATGTGCCTGTAAGTGATTGTCTGCATAGACGAGCGAATGCATTATTCACAAAAGAAAACACATACAACTTCAAAGTGCGCATTGTGTGTGTTTTTTGGACTTTTGCTAGAAGCACAATTGTAAGTTAAACACAACAAAAGGATGTCTTTCTTTTTCACTTCCTATGAATGTGTGAGTCTATGCATAGAAATGACTGTGTGTGTGTGTGAGTGTGCTAGAATTGGTGTTTTCCGTTTCCTTTCGGTATGCGCTCGTGCATGTGTGTGCCAGTGAGCAAATGCGTGTAGTCTGTGAATTGTGTTAGTGTGCGGCTGTGTCGAATTTGTGTATTAGACACGTTAACCTAATTGTGGCTTAGAATTGCAAAAGAAATGTTTCTAAGTTATGGATTCAGGTTTCTTGTTAGACTTCTGCCATAGATGGAAGTAATGGAAAAACAAATTGTATACGATGTTATTGTTCTCTTCCTCTTGATACTCAGTTCAAAGGGTGTTTTGTTTAAGCAAATAGATGGATTGGAACTGGGGCGACGAATGAAGAAAATCATTTCCATTTACATATTTCTTAAAGAGGATACGATGGGATAAAAAAAAAAAGATAATGACGAGCCAACTGATGCAAATTAAGGGCTAAACTGAAAAACGATAACAAAGCGGATGATCATATGCCATCACTTGCAGAGTCAATGGGAGCTGGCGGAGACCCCAAGCGATTAATGCAGGATGTCCGCATTTGACTGATTGCGTGCAGTCCGTTGGCAAATCCATGTGCCAGGACACCTTCTCGTTAGAGTGCCTTTTACGACGACTGGACCATGAGGGTCGTCCTCTATCCAAACAGTCTGACGAACTTTTGCACTGACCATTCTTGTCTGACCATATTCCGATCTAAAACTTTAGACATCGGTACTATTGTGTTCCGAATTCGTTTCATCTATGCTGGTAAGCATTATCACTTGCATTCATACTGAAAAACTCAGGCAGTGGTTACTGCAGAATCTGTGGGTACAGGAAGGTGAACGAAATTATTGAACAGAGTACTTATTTCAGCTTTGGAATATTTATAGGAATACTTTGTTCCGGATATGTGATTATCAATCCATACATTTTAATGGAACCCACATAATCTCAAGTTCTGTCACTTTCAGTTAGTATTCTTATGAATTTTATATTCTCTTAGTCTTGCATAATCTTGTCACCTGGATATACTGTTAAGAAATTACCCTCCACCTTCAGTGTGTGCCACTTTGGCATTCCCCTGTGTTTTCCATTCAATTCCAATGCGTAAATTTAAATTTTCCCTATTTTAAATATTGAATATATAAGCTTTATTTACAGCTTCAGCGAATTGCAAGAAAATGGAAATTCATACAAAATCTACAGATTTACAAAGTAATGATGATACCCCTCTAATGACTTAACGCTACAATGATTGCAAGAGCAAGATTTCTTGGCTGACACAAGAATATCTCTCCAGACATAAACCGAAGGATTTAAGCACAAAAAGGAAAGAAAACAATATGATACATTTTAAAGCTCTAATTCTGGGCTTATAATAAAAATAACGAAAAAGAAACAGAAACAGAAGGAACGTACTCGACATGCCCTCGTTGCACACACTTCATATCCCCATACTTGTTTTCCCTCCGCCAAATATTAGCAAAACATACGCACACATGCCGGAAGAGCGGGGGAATAATCGATGTAAGCGGTGCCCTACTCAAATGGATTGTCTGTCTCCGCACCGTCTTTGGCTGTCTATAGAAATGTTTATGTCAGTCAGTGTTTTTATGCCCCCAAACATGTGATGATTGTGTTAATAAAATTTATTGAAAAAAACGAAGTAAAATGCAAAAAGAGAAAAACCGAAGACCTTTCAAAATATTTAATGCCAAAGGATTTTCTTTTAAGCAAATGTGTTTTGTGTGCGTGTGCAAAAGGGGTGGTCCACCCCTCATGGTTCTTACATTTGCTCTTTGGCCGTTGGCCCCGCATGGAAAACATATATATTTTTTGGCGCGTAAACAAACGTATTTACTTTCACTTAGGATTTTGACGTTTTATGTGTATTGAATTTATGTGGGTGCGTCTGTGTTCGAGTTCACTTTTATTGAATTTGAAATTTCTATATGGCGGTGCTTTTGCCAAGCAGCTATTGCGATTCAATATCGTGCAGTTGGTTTTCTTTTCCCTCGAATTGCTGCTTTTATGAGATCACGTTACAGACATAAACGCGGGTTTCTGTGTGCAGGTATGTGCTCGCTTCTTAAGATTCAACCGCCACAAACTCTTTTGCTGCTGGGTAAAATTTGGGCGGCAAAACCCCTGCTCCACTCATCTCTTGTTAAACATGAATGCCTAAAAATGTTGACTTCCACTTGTGTCGCTTTCTATTTAAACCGAGAATAAATTCACTTAATGTTTTCTTTGTAAGTAAATTGTAAGACGATTCCTCATATTCGAGCTTAATAATCGATTTTTTTCTTTTTGTTGATGATTGAATGTAGTCGATTTTATACGGCGTGGTGGAGTGAGTATAGAGGACAAGGAATTGATGTATTTGTTATTAGGAAGGGCAATTAGATTTTTCACATGCAGGTTTATCAGGGGTATTCGGAATCCATGGACTACGAAGTTTACGCCTGGCCAACGATATTTATTTAAAACGTACACCATTAGAGTGGACGAGGAATTACGTTAGAAGCTTTGTGGCGGGTCATCTTTGGAAGTCATTACTGCCAGAAGGTTATCGTTTTTTACTCGTTGCGGAGCAAGTGACTATCAGTTGGCCCTTGATATAAATTCCCTTGATGATCCATTTTAAAGCATCTTCTTTTTCGTTCCAATTTCATAGTATATAGAGGAAAAAAAGAGTTTGCTAAAAAAAACTCAAATAAGAAGTTGAAACTGGTTTTGCTTTTCCGGTTAACCTCTAAACTTTTAAATTGTTTTATTTTTATTATTATTTTATGAGAATTGCTCATGATTTAAAATACTCCGAAGAAAACGTATATATGTCGGGCTAATAAATTAAATAATCCTAAAAAAAGTAAGGAAATCGTAAAAGTGCCTTAGACAAGTTTATGTGCAATGAACTTTTGTGAATGTGAGGAATACCTCAAGGCGAATGCCTTTCAAAAATATGTTGGTGGCAAGCGAAGTTATTGGGGATATCCTTGAGTTGATTAAAGTAATTTTCCTGAGTGCACTAAAGTTTCTACAGTTTTATTTTAAGAGCATTACAAAATTGGACTATTTCTGTAAAGCCAGACCATTGCGTCACTGATTTTGTTCTTCAATTTTTAAATGTAATTGCATTTTCTTCTAGCTGTCCCAACGTCAGTTATCCCTGTTACTTTATCGGCTGGTTTTCCTTACTTCACACCTCCGCTCTTTCACGCCCTTTACAATTTTCTTTTATGTCATTTTTTCTCAATCCCTTCTCTATAAATTGCCATTCAATCTGTTTCATGTTGTTTTCTACTCTTGTTTTTTTTACCTTTGACTGTTTAAATAGTTGTGTTTTTCTACTTTCATTTATTTTTATTGCTCTGTTTTTTCTTTCCTGTGCGACTCCTTCTGTTTGGGTGTGTAATGAAATCATTGCAATTTAGTTTTCAATCATTGCAATTTAATTTGTTTGCATTTTCTATTTCAATCTCAATTTTATTTATTCTGAAATTGATGTTTTTATTAAGTACTTTTATTTGTTTTCCTTTGTGGTTAATGAGATGAATTAACAAGAAAATGACGGAGCCCGTGAGCGGGTGGGTAATGCAAATGGAAAAGAAAGGTGCAGAAGGGAAATGCGATTGTATCTTTAATGAGAGACTAGATTTGAATGTATATATATACATATACAAAAAATACTTACTTAAACTCGATAGTACTTGATCACTAGCTAGAATCTTTGCTTTGTTCCAAGTCACATTATATGGGGATTTAAATTACAGTTATAGTCTCTGGATAGTTTGGCTCTAGAATGTGTTTTTAAGAAGTTATGCCGGTTTTTAGTTTAATAGGGAAAAATAAAATTTTGGCTTGAAAAAAGTGATCGCAGATTGCTCTCGTTTTGGCTTTAGGAGGCTTTTTTATGGAGATAGTTCGGTGTTCAGTTCACCAAGGAAGTATTGACAATATATTCACACACATTCCTGATCGTCACTTCTATGTCAAAAGAAATTTCATAAATTTCATGACCGATGTTCACATAAAGAGTTGATGTTCATTAATGAGTTTTAACTTCAATGGTTTTTTTTTTAAATTATCGCAGTTTTTTATTGTTGAACCGACCCTAAATATTTCCCTACGCATCTGCAGACGTTTCAATCTCAATAATAAATCATTATCTCTCATGGGGGCGTATGAGGAATATTAACATCTATTTGCATTACTCATGCACCCTAGTGGCAATATGTAATGAAGTCGTATGGTATCATCACATACCATTTAATTCATAGAACTTGTCTACATTTTAACCGAATCGCCGCACCGGCTTTAAAAACATATCTTTTCATAATAAAAACATCTGTTTTTTCACGTTTTTTTTTTACTTTTCCTTTGATTTTGTTTCCCATTCCCATTGCCAGTGGATTTAGGCCAAACAATTTCATAGATAACTCCATAAAGCATCGTGTGTGTGTGTGTGTGTGTATGAGTGCATACTGCTCATTAACCACGATTACATGCAACTTGTGCATGTGCCACAAACATTCACTGAAATATCTATTGTGCAACACTTCATACAAAAACATATTTCAAACAACTGAATGTAGGGGGAGAGGGAGAGAAAAAAAAACGCTTTCACAGAAAAGAAAAACATTATGCTACTAATAATCATGATAATTATAATTAACAATTTGTTACACAATTCACATGCACACATACACTCAATATAATAAACAATTTTCAACGTAAAAAAAACCGTATACTCGAGGAATGTGTGAAAATTGGAACTAGAGGAATTGCTATCTTAATATATATTTACCCTCGACACTGATTCACTGACTCTGCCACGCAGTACGTAGGAATTTAAATTGGCATTCTATTATTTTCTATAAATAATAATAATAAAAAAAATAATATTTTTTTTTTGTACAGAAATTGTGTTTTCCCCAAAAATTTTTTTTCCAAAATTTTTTTTTTTCATTTTTTTTTTACAAAATTTTTTTTTACAATTTTTTTTTTTCAACAAAAATTTTTTTTCCAAAAAAATTTTTTTTTTTCAAGAAAAAATTTTTTTTTCGACAAATTTTTTTTTTCCACAAAAATTTTTTTTTTCAACACAATTTTTTTTTCTACACAAAAATTAGATGGCTTGGAAGTTTATTTCATTTATATGTTGCCGGTGGGTTTTCAGAATTTCATGACAATAAGGTGAGAATCTTTCAGCGTCTCTAATGTTGAAAATATGACATTGTGTTAGGTTACCCTGTTTTAGCACTTTGGACTTCCAGAGACTTTCAGGTGGTCAAATGTCACGAACACAATTGCTGGAATCGTTAGCAGATGGATATATCGCGATCATAATTAATATTGGCGGACATAGCAGAAATATTCTCCTCGGTACGGTTACGGGTCGATAGATTATATAAATACTCGTATATGATTTCATTTAATTTCTATAGGGAACACAGGGTTGCAACAAAGTTGTTCCAATCGCCTTTTTCATTTGCCATACGACTTTTTTCAGCTCCACCGGTAATCTGAAGTTCTGATTTCGAAGTCGAGCTGCCATATCCACGTATAGACCGGTCCGCCAACCCGCCTCTGGCCTTGTGTAGTCCCAATCGATTGCCATTCTGGCAAAGTCATCAGGCGATTCCCTGATCCAACGTTATTTCTGGGTGGTGTGCCAAAGATCAACGTTTCATATTCTCTCGGGTCGTTGGATTACTTTCCAATAAAGTCAAACTGGAGCCGATTGGATTAAAATGGCTTTAACAGCTTGTTCGGTGGCTCGATTAGGATGACCATAAAATGTCTTCTCATTTTCTCTCACACTTAATACACGTTCCTCGCTTTTCCTGCTTTTATATTTTTGTTGGCGCATGTTGAATATAATATCATAACACAAAATTAATGAAAATTTTGTAATGACGCTTGAGAACGCCAACGCAAACGAATAAAAGGCAACAAACAAGTTTTATGAAATAAAGCAAATAACCAGCAACATGCTGCATGCAACACATAATTATGTGAGGAGGGAGCTAAGCTGTGTGGCAAAATTATTTTTTTTTCTCTCTGAGCCACCGAAAAAAATTCCAAACACTGTCGAACGAGTGAGCTCAAAAAAAGAGAAAACAAAAAATTTAATGAAAAAAGGAACACATTTTTTTTTTGGGATTGGTGGGGGGCAGGAAGTTTTTGAATGAGGCTACATCAGCAACTGAATTAATATATGAGCAACTATTTAATGAATGCAACTAGAAGTTGCACACATACACGCACACATAGATGCGGTTGTTGGTTGCACAACGAGAGACTGAGACGAAAAAGGGTTTAGGGTTTTCACAGTTTTTCATCATTTCTCTTCCGCTTTTTTTCTTGTGTATATGTGCGTGTGTGTGTGTGTGTGTCTGTACATTTTCGGTTAATATTATTTTATGTGGCACATTACGGAGTGATGAAACTTGAATGAATAGACTGTGGATTGTGGACGGATGAATGCTGAGTGGTGTACAGACATTGTGTGCCTGAGTGCCGAACACTTGCATATGTTGTTGCAAATGATGATGGCGCTGCTGATGTTGCAGCAAACATACAAATAATTTATGATGTTGTAAATTGTAAAATGTTGACATCACCATACAATTTACAGTGTAATGCAATGAGCGGTAATGGTTGTGGCAAATGGTTGTTGCCGGGTTAGCAGCAGACCTGCTCCTGCTGTTCGGTTCTTTGGCTGGTTAGGTGTGTTGTGTTGGCGCAATCATGCCGAGCGGGTTTTGTGAGCATGTGTGTGTGTGTGGGTGCGCGAGTGTTTGTATTCATGTTCGTAAAGATTGCCTTGTGTTTGTGGGGGCAAGCAAAATAGTTTTTTGGTTGCCCGTTGCCTAATGTTGGGGTATTTTAATTTTTACCATTCTTTTGTAACAGCCTCAAATGCTTATGATATCTCTTGTTGAAATAGGGAAACATTCACAATTCATCATGTTTTTGTTTCAAAATTAGACTGCTAAAAAATAGAGAAACGCCTCGAAAAATAACCAGCATCGATGGATAATGGAAAACATTATACTGGAACATTATACCGAATTACTGGAACTACAATACATTTTGAACTATTAACCGAAAGTCAATGAGCAATAACAGACGGGGCAATAGTGACATTTCTGTGATGTGGTTCATAACATTTAGGCAAAAAATTTGTAATAATACCATGAGAGTTCGTTGGAATCGTATTGACTGCTGCTTAGTATTTGCTATAACAGAATAACAACAAAAACGTGTTCACTGCAGACACATACTCATCAATGCGCACTGTGAGTTTTATCCACTTGTATGGCAATTGTTCGACAGGAAAGGGAATTATTTACAGCAGTGGAAGGCACCTACGATTCGACTTAGCCCAACATTTCTTTTCATTTTGCTACACTACATTTCCGTTTGCATCTTTTTGTGCACTTGAGCAATTGTACATTTTACATGAATAATTTTTATTTGCTCCTTAACAGCACACTCGAACAATCGCACACACACACATTCACATGCCACACTCACACACACGAGCGCTATTACAAACGCTTTTTCATAGCCCGAAGCATGTGTGAATACCTCTTTTGTGAATGTGTGAGTTGTGCGTTTGAAAGTTTGCAGTGACACTGCATGCACCCGTGTATATGTGTGGTGGATACACATACACAGAGAAATATTTGCGTGTTCGTGTATGGGTATTTGTTGTTACCGTTGTTTGATGTTTATTTGTGTGCATGGTGTTTATTATCACGTAAAAGTAATTATATGAAATTTTCATTATGCACCCTACCCAGCTCATTGCAATTCTCCATGGCATCTGCAGGACGAGAGAAAGAGCGAACGAGATGGGGGTAAAAAGGAAACATTTCGAAATAATAATATTACGAAAACACACACAGCCAACAAACATTAAGTAAAAAAACTACATACATACATATATATGCAACATTTGCTGTAAATAACGTAGTGCACAATAGATATATAATGTCTTCGGGATACATGCCAGTGTATATGGACATTCGAGTGGGTCGCTAAAGCAAGCAATGTATGTGAAATTCGCTTCAAAGTAGTTCATACTAGGGATGTAGCGAATATTGAAATATATTTCTTGAGAAAGCGAATACTTAAATATAAAATTCTGTGAAAGCGAATATCTTAATATATATTTACCCTCGACACTGATTCACTGACTCTGTCACGCAGTACGTAGGAATTTAAATAGGCATTCTATAATTTTCTATAAATAATAATAATAAAAAAAATAATTTTTTTTTGTACAGAAAGTGTGTTTTCCCCAAATTTTTTTTTTACAAATTTTTTTTTTCAACAAATTTTTTTTTTCAAGAAAAAATTGTTTTTTCAACAAATTTTTTTTTCAACAAAAATTGTTTTTTCAACAATATTTTTTTTTTCGACAAAAATTTTTTTTTGAACAAAAATTTTTTTTTCAAGAAAAAATGTTTTTTTCTACAAAAATTTTTTTTTTCAACAAAATTTTTTTTTCCAAAAATTTTTTTTTTTTCAACAAAATTTTTTTTCCATTTTTCAAAGGGCGCCATAGGCGCATTACAACTTACTAGTTTCAAAATAATAGGAATAATTCTTATATTCTTCGAATGGGAAAGCGAATACTAAAATATTTTGTTTGCGAAAGCGAATGTTCAAGATGATTGGCATATCCGAAAGCAAACTTCGTTACATCCCTAGTTCATTCAACACATTTGTTTGTCCTGCTAATTTTAGTGAATAGTAATATTTAAAAAAAGTCATTAACATCATTTTGAGCGATTGCGCTGGCAGGGCCCTATCGGTCGAAGGTATACAAATGCTGCAGCCAGAAAGGCGCAAATGCAGGCGGGGAAGACCGAGACTCCGGTGGAATTACCAAGTGGTAGAAGATAACAAATCCTTGGTATGACGAACCGAAGAGCTTGGAAATCATTTATTAAGCAGACCAAGCCCAACAACAGGTTGTAGAACCAACTTCAGCAAGTAACTAAACACGATTGTCTAAATATTTGAGATGTAGAATCTCAGTGTACCGCCTTGCACCACATCCGTTTATTTAAATATATTTGTTGCATAGGAAGCGTTCGACCATTAGTCACATTTACTATAGAAGAGTTTTGCCTTGCCCGATTTAGCCAGAGCCAAATTGTATTCTTCATAAAACGACTTAAATATTTTTTGTGGAACTGCTGAAAGTAGAAACTAATTTTCACTACCCACCTTTATGTATATGTATATATATATATATAACAATACAAAGAAATATTTAATTAGTTTTGGTGATTGTGTGGAATATTAAAAAAAAAATATGAAATATGTTAGACAAATTTAAATGCCATGTGATCATAAATTTGCAACACTTTCAAGCTCCTGCATATTATTATTATTTTGTTCTCGAAATTCAGTAAGCTGACACTGCAGATCTCAAATGCAGCATTGCCTTATCAGGGTCATAATTAGCTTCTGGGTTATCAAGAAATTTCTCTCGATACTATAATAGTCTTAGTACGATAATAATAATGGGATGCTGTATGGAAAATAATAAAACAGGCAAATAGGATTTGTATGTCCAAAAGACAAATGAAGAACCTGTAGTGTTTACAGGGTCTGAGGAAAGTGTTCGAAAGAGAACACATTGAAATTTATACCGTTCTCCAGTAGCAAAGTTCGCTTGGCATTACTATTACATTGTATCCAGTTACCTGATGGTCTATCGAGGGGTTCTTTTCGAATCAAAAGCTGTCTTGACAGGTCCCTGCAGTCTAACGAAGCTCACTGACCAGAATGTAGCTGTCATAGCCGATAGTGTGCGGCTCTGCGTGGAACACGCATCTCTACCCGTGATTTCAAGGAAAAACTATTTTTCTAAAACTAAAACAATTTACTGGAACTATTTGTAAGCGAAAGTAGCTACATTAGTAATATTGTAGAATTTTTCCTTGACAGTTTTAGCCAGATTGACTTGGATAAATACTAAAGAGACACTCTTTCCAATTATTCTGTAATCTGATAGCTATTTTGACTTATGAGCATGTCCCGCTCATACATCATATTTATTCATATTTTCTCTTAATTATATTATTATTATACTGTTACATTAAATTACTCACCGATGGTTGACATAACAAATGTATGGCGTTTGTTTCCCTCAACTGTCCTCTCATAATTCAAACGCTCCGCACCACATAAATACAATTCGATACTACACGAAGTCTCCATAGGAATCCTTTTAATTTTGTGAAATGCCCATTAATATTCCCTAATTGTCCTGGAATTGTATGAAATGATCTAATTAATTATTTTAAGGTAACAAATCATCATTATAAATGTGTGTGTTTGCCAATTGGGCAGCATTCAAAGACAAACGTTCATTCGGCCCACATAGTGAAATAGCGAAGTGAGGAGGCTCAAATCTCCATAGAACTCCCACGCCGTACATTTGGTTAAGTCACGTTTTAAGCTGTAATGAAAATCAGTTAATCACTTTAATATTTTATGTTTTGCGGTGTTGCTGTCAATGTTGTTGCCGATAGTCGCACCACCGATGCCGCCTATTGCTGCTGCTAATATCGAGGCCGATAATGGTGAGTGAGCGGGTGAGTGAGTGAACTATTGTTTGCCATCGCCTGTAGTTGTGGATACTGCTGCTGCGATGGCTTACAACCAATAATGCTTGTAATGTTCGTGTGAATGGGGTATGCGCGGTTGCTGGGGCATCGTTGTACTGCTACGTGTGTCTCTGTCTGTGGCTGTGTGTGATTTTGTTAAATGCCAACCATCAAATACGTGTAATTACTTGAAATTTGCATTAATAAACAATTAAACGATAAAATATCAACACGAATTTATTGGGTTTCACTGCCATTTGAAATGCGAGACATGAATTGAAGATTAATAAATTGCCATTCAAGCTAAAAGAGCAATATAAATTAATTGTAATGAAACTATTTTGCCACAACAATTTGCACGTCTTTACATTGTGTACTTATTGGCGAATATCAGTGTTATGGACTCAAACAATACGCCAAGGATTGACACGCGAAATACTTCTGAAGCGGTACGATTGGAAAAGTATTCAGTGTCTGGTAAGAAAAATCCATTACACTTTACACTGGGATTGTTATGTTGGATATACAGAAAATGTATTTTATGAATAGAATTTCTACTGTTGGAAAAACAAAAACATTTCATTATACACTATTTCCGAAAAACAATTTAAATACCTCAAGTGCTCACTTGCTTTAGAATTAGAAATAACAAAAATTTCAATTAATCGCTTAACATTCTTTGCCTCCAACAAAGTTTCACCAACAAAACAACGTTCAGGGTAGAGCGACCGCCCGTTTACAATGGCTGTGGTATCCATACGCCCCAAAGTGTCCCAAAACAGCTCTCTCCCAGCAGACATCCATCACTAGTCGGGAATTTTATTATGTTCATTATTAGCAAAAATCATTCTTAGTCATTGCGCATCAAATCACATCAATAAATTATTTCAATGACATTTCTATTGACAGTCATTTTGGTCGTTGTCATTGCTCTTGTATTTGTTTTTTTTTTTTGTATGACTTTTTATGAGAGCCGTTTGTTAGGAGTCAATGTACATATTTGAATGCTAAGTTGTGTGTGTGTGTGTGTGCGTTTGGCAGTTTAACAGATAAATGCCTTTGACGCTGGGTTCTTTTTATATTTTTTGGGTGAATGAATCAAAGCCGTTTTTCGCCTCTTTTCTTCTCTAAAATTGCCGCTAATATTAGAAATTCTTAAGATTTTTTTCAAAGCAACAACAGCAGCGTTGTAAAAAGAACTTCAGCTCTGAAGGAGACAGCAAAAATGTCATGACAGCAGTTTGTGAACATTCATGTTTCAGTTGTCATGACAAATTTAATTCAAGTCCTTTCCTTTTTTTTTCTTCTGTTTTCCTACCATAGGAGGTGGGGACAGTCGAAGGAGTTTCAGCTTCAGGGAGCTTGTTGGTCTGGTTACCGAATACTATTAGTGGGGATAATGAAATTGTGTGCCATTGCATGTCTATTGAAATTGACATTTGAATTCTGTGCGTATCATTTGAATATTTCGTTGCGAATTTCGCGTACATAAGTGGATTTTTTTTGTTAAAATGAAATTATTGGCTAAAGACAGACAGGTTGGCATGTGCAAATACACTTAAGAGTCGACTTTGTTTTGCGTAGGTTAATGAATCGATCGTTCGTTCTTTTTAAACCTAAACGGATTAAAATCCCAATGAAAGGTAAGACTATTTTTTAAAAGCTTAATCTATTTAGAAAATTACAGAGCTAATGCTATTTGCAGGGGTTACAAAAGAAAGCTTCTTAGAAAACATTCCACTCGAGAGGTCAACAGTTTTAAATTGAATTCCCCTTTCGAATGGGGTAATGAACTAAGTAGGGATTATTTAAAGGCTGAGGAAAGAGGAAATGTAAACGAAACAGGATGTCTCAGATGCAACTTTGTGCCCTTATCTGTTATTTAGGATTTATGAAATATATAAGGAAAGAATAAAGCAGTGAATGCGTATATGTGCTTGATGACATAGAAAGTCAGTTGGGTATGAGGGCACGAATTAAATAAGTCCTTTTCACATATGAAAAAATATGAAATTTGAAAACGTCCACCATCATCACCGTCATATCTTTCCCCACACCTTCCACAGCCTCTTCGCCTAAGAGACCATCGATCATTCGAGAGAGAGAGACCGAAACGATGTTTCGTTTATTTCATAATTTTACTTTACCCAAAAACTTTCGAAAGTAAATTATGCTAACTATAAAGTTACTACTGACACATTTCAAAGATACCAAACTTAACTCTAATTTAGATATGCGCTTTCTCGTTCTACCCTTAACACAATACACCAAATTTCATTAAACATTGACAACAACAAAAAATAGACAATGTGCACCCAACAAAAGTAATTAATATCAATTAAATTTACACGACATTGTTTCAAAAACTACAACATGAGATAGACGGACAGGTAAAGCATTTGGACATTGAATTGAGACCGTTAAAGGATTTTGTTAACATCGAATATTACTTTGCTAGTAAATGGTTCATAAACTCGTTTTGGCAACAGTACGCAGTTGGAAAATTTTTCATATTAAAGTTTTTAGACTCACTACAGGTGTACTAAAATTGGTGTAGCCTCATGGCGATATGATTCTACGCATATAGACTACAAATATAAGATGTATATCTTATTTTCTTTATATCCGAACTGGAAAAATTCTGGATTTTCCAGTCGTTAATTACATCGATTGTGGTGGTCTACACTAAGCGATCAATCAGCCAACGCTGCATCGTTTGGAAAACACCATCGATCTTAGCTAGGAGTGCAGGTGAAGCCGATGAAGTCAGTTCCCCAGAATCCAGAAGAATTCCTGCTGTTTTAACGAGATATGTTTGCTCACTGGGTATTGGAGCAATTAGATAGAAATCACGATCCCGCTAATTCACGTGACATATTTTAACATGTACCTTTTCCTATGGAAAAGTGCTTATATGTGGAAAATGGAACAACAATGAGATTTCGACAATATCGTTCATCATTCATTGTTTGTATTGCGGATTTCAGTATTCAATCGACACAAAAGTATATCCCCACTCAAGAAGGTAGGATGTTTAACATCGGTTAAAACTTCGCCAACTTCGTCTGACTGTGGAAACTATTCAACTTGAAATGCAGAAATTATTAACAGTGGCGGTCATAATTCAATGGGCTCTCCATAGACCTAAACTTAAGCACGCTCTTGTCCTCTCTCTCACACACACACACACACATACATGTGGATAAAATTTAATTAAAGCCACCACACATAATGCATGTTTAACCCTTTCTGACACCACAATCAACAAACCATCCCTCCCTCAACACTCTGTGTGTATCTTTATGGGCGCCGGAGCGTTTATGTCTGTATATGTGAAGTTATTCTACGAAAATTAGCTTTAAAATGTTTTAACGTATGCCTGAAGGCTAAAAAGGGGATTTTATAGGGTGAATATCGTTAGCTATTGTGACGGAATATGTAGAGTTGAGTAGTTGCGATGTAATTGGATTAAGATCATCACAATTATGTATTGTGTTTGTGTGAGTATGACTATGCGTGTGCATGTCGGTGTATGTAATTGTTTATGTGTATGCTGGTGTATTATAAAGTGTTAAATGTTTCAAATTAATTTTAATTGAAAAGGGATTTTTCGCAACCGGACTCATTAAGGAATTTAATGAAGACGTATGGGTGACGTTTAATGGATAAGCTCCAAATTAATCATACGCTCAAGGGTCACTTTTGCCTAAGTAAGCAATCAATCATATGTAATGGCTCGCTCGGCATTTCAAGCAACACCAAATCCCCAGCTAGGATGATTATATGTGTAAAGGCTGCAGCTAATAGAATGTAATTCAACTGGTCCCATTACGGTTTGATGGGAAATTTTACAATAGATCTGTGAACTTTTGATAATCACTTGGATCGAACGCTTAAATGTCCAATGCCTGGAGCGTGGGGCGATGTCTAGGGGCGATACAACACCAAATGTGTGTGAAATTTCAAAAATAACATATCGCAACCTAAATCTTAATATATATTTACCCTCGACACTGATTCACTGATTCACTGATTCCCTGATTCACTGATTCCCTGATTCACTGACTCTGTCACGCAGTACGTAGGAATTTAAATAGGCATTCTATAATTCTATAATAAATAATAAAAAAAATAATATTTTTTTTTTGTACAGAAATTCTGTTTTCCCCAAATTTTTTTTTACCAATATTTTTTTTTTCCAAAATTTATTTTTTCCAAAATTTTTTTTTTTCAAAATTTTTTTTTTTTACAAATTTTTTTTTTACAAAATTTTTTTTTCCAATTTTTTTTTTTTCAACAAAATTTTTTTTTTCCACAATATTTTTTTTTTCAACAAAATTTTTTTTTCAAGAAATTTTTTTTTTTCAAGAAAAAATTTTTTTTTCAACAAAATTTTTTTTTTCAACAAAATTTTTTTTTTTTAAGAAAAAATTTTTTTTTCTACAAATTTTTTTTTCCACAAAAATTTTTTTTTCAACAAAAATTTTTTTTGTAAGAAAAATTTTTTTTTTCAACAAAATTTTTTTTTTTCAACAAAATTTTTTTTTCCACAACATTTTTTTTTTTTCAACAAAATTTTTTTTCCATATTTCAACGGGCGCCATAGGCGCATTACAACTTACTAGTATCAAAATAATTCGCCTTAGTTCATCATGCAGAAGTAACGCATACACATCTACATAACTGTATTTTTCCAGTTAAAGAAGATAGTGATGTGAACGATTTTTTTGGCACTAGTTACAGATGTGTACTCTGAATTAATTTTGTGGAATACAGCCAGTTTTGGAAAATTTTGAGTTGTGACCTTTTTGTATTTAGGGTGCGATATGTGGAAAGGAGTTATGTGGAAAGTATGGTTACATGGAGCTGATGCCATTTGAGTTTATATCGCAGTTTATATCGAAGTGGAAAAAGCCTCAAATAAAAATTAAAAATGGAGCAATAAATAAAAAATCGCATAATTAAAATTAAGTAGTTTATGCCAAAAATTGAGAAAAAATCTACCATAGTGTAACCTAGGGAAATTTAATATTGTTCTGAAACGTGTGATGGATATTTGTCATGAGATTCGGGTACAATTTGCTCGTGCTCATGATATATTTCACTATCAGCCCGATTCTGAATACTCCCGGGGAGATAATTCCCGGGGAATTTACATTTTTCTGAGTATAAAATCCTCCTATTCTAAACAAACTGAGGGAATAATAATAAAGGGCATACAATTTCGATTATTTGGAGCCAAATGATTTGTTTGTTTCCCAGTCTGTTTACAATAGGAGGATTTTATACTCAGAAAAATGTAAATTCCCCGGGAATTATCTCCCCGGGAGTATTCAGAATCGGGCTGTATATGTATGTGGCTTCTGCTGGGAATAGTCGTCTTCTCCACTGTAGTTTGTTAAATACCACAAAAGCTATAGCGGCTTATGTGCGGACTGGCTCAGAAGTTGATGAACACCGGTTATCTTAAACAATTCCATCATCTCCTGGAATATGCGAGGCCTTAACTAGCGGATGAAATAGACAACGCAGAAATGGTGGGTATTCATGAAATGGGATGGCCAGGACCCACCTTATATATTACAGATTCCATGTGTTTGTTTTTGTCGATTCTTTTTGTGCTCAGTCTTGTCAAAGTCATCACACTAAGAATCTTTCTTAAAGCGAATGAAATTTACCATTATCTCTCATAGAATTATGCTTATTTATGGCGCCGAAACATGGGTACTTAAGAAAGATGTTGAAGCTGTGCTGGGTCTATTTGAGAGAAAAATCATTGGCAGAATCACATGTGAATGATCTCGTCTTTGACCGTCCTTTTGGTTTTTTTGCTGATTTTATAAACATTTTTTGGTTACTCTTCTTTGGCAGTATTTGAATGCCACTAATCCCCGTTGATCATGTCCACAAGCTGTTTCCTCTTGGGTGATATGAACTCCTCATTACCATTTATGTCGCTGTAGTTTTACGAATTCTGCTTTTATAGAAAAGTATGAATATGAACCTGGTTTTGTAATGATCCAACATACGCCCACAGTCTATTCTTAGGCCCCGTATACTATTGAACTCTCAAACCAGCTGAAGTACACTTTTATTTATTTATCCCTTAGGTCACCAAACAATATCCAATTTTACAAATCTCCAGCAGCTGCACACAAAACCAATTGGAAATCAAATATTAAATGTTAACAAAAGTAATACAAGTTTAATGGTTTTCCACATTGCTCACTCCTTTCTCTCTCTCTCTCTCTCACGCTCCCTCTGTGCCTTTGTTCAGTTGAAATTATACTAATGTTAATAACAAACAATTAGTACAACAGAAAATTCAGAAGAGCACATATATATATTTTGCTTTCTAATTAAATTGACTTAAATCTGCAGAAGGCGGTCACTCTCATGAAACTTGGTAGAATCCAAGCAATACAAAGTCAATAATTACTTATTAATTAATCTGATATAATTGCTTTAAAATATGAATTGGTTTCGTAATAAAATTTAAATTTATGATTTCAAATTGAGTTAAAATACATTCGGCTGTGGATGAAGTTGCACACCAATAAGTGAGGATTAACATTGTAATAACAAAATAAATTGATGATTTGTAAAAGAATAATTATGCCTGGGGCCAAAACATTGTTGGCTTTGGAAATAATGATAAAATTGTAAGCGACAAAAGGATATCGAAAGGGATAACAAATTGAAATTGGTTTGTCCACAAAAGATATGCGTTACCGTTTCAGCACATAAATTAGATATGTACAAATTAAATTGGTTTACGGAAAGTATAATCGTTGTATACAGTAGGGGTATTCACAGGGTTGAGTTACATTATATAAACAATGGCAATTTTTACACAAATGCTACAGCTTATAGTTTCCATAATTACCCATGAAAGTGAATGCCGTCATTGTTTGAGAACTGTTGCTGACACGTTTGCTTAATATTTTAAAGGTGGCACGACACTATGGCCGTGTGAGTATGTTTGTGTTATTCTGAATGTGCTCGTTAATGTGTGTGTGTGGATCTGTGGATGTGGGTTTGGAGAGACATTGGGGGGGGTCTCAGCACAGTCATTGCCTTTTGTGATTTTGTATTTGATGCAAAATGAAAAGGTACTTTTAAATCGCATGGATTTAAATGTTAAGCTCAATTTAATTATTTTTAGGATTCATAGTAATTTAGTTTTGCCACAATTATAACAATACGAACACACATACACAGCCACAACAACAATATGAACAATATCCAGCCGGCAACACTAATATGAGCAACGGCAAAGGCAATGAAATTGAGGACTAAAAGCAATTAGAGAAAGGACTTAATTAAAAAAAAAAAGAAAACAGAAACAACATGAAATTATTAAAAACTAATAGAAATTCCAAGAGATTATACAGAATACCGAAGCAACATATTGCTTTTGCAAACTGCAAAACATAAGTTCAGGGGAAAATGATATGTTGTTTAATAGAAGGATACACTATTTTAAATTATGAAATTATCTCAATTGGATTTTTATTATGGCCATTTAAATCAGGTCAAATTTCATAAAAATAACAATTCAAAGCACTTTGTTAAAACACAAACACACGCGCGTACACTAACACAAACATTTGTACATAATTCAAATGTTGTGTTGCAGTTGTTACAAGTGCAGTGCAAGTCACAGCGGAAAAGACGAGTGGTAAGAGGAGATCCTGATGCAATGACAAAAAAAAAAATAAAGGATGCATTCATACATAAATACATATCATTTACGCATTTTGTGGTTTTGATAATAGTTGTATACATTTTTATACAATTCTATAGGGGGGGGTTATTATGTTGATGCCATTGTGCAGCTTCTTTTCGCCATTCGCACAGTGGCTTTGAGACCAAAGTACTTGTATGGGTGTAACTAGAAAATTCTAAAAATCACGTACTTACTTATTTCACTTAATATTCTTAACTAGTAAGTTGTAATGCGCCTATGGCGCCCGTTGAAATATGGAAAAAAATTGTGTTGAAAAAAAAAATTTTTTGCTGAAAAAAAAAAAATTTGTTGAAAAAAAAAAATTTTGTTGAAAAAAAAATTTTTGTGGAAAAAAAAAAAATTGTTGAAAAAAAAAATTTTCTGGAAAAAAAAATTTTGTTGAAAAAAAAAATAATTGGAAAAAAAAATATTAAAAAAAAAATTTTTGTAAAAAAAAAATTTTTGTTGAAAAAAAAATTGTTGTAAAAAAAAAAATTTTATAAAAAAAAAATTTTGGAAAAAAAGTTTTGGTAAAAAAAAATTTGGGGAAAACCCAATTTCTGTACAAAAAAAAATATTATTTTTTTTATTATTATTTATAGAAAATTATAGAATGCCTATTTAAATTCCTACGTACTGCGTGACAGAGTCAGTGAATCAGTGTCGAGGGTAAATATATATTAAGATATTTAAACTCGAATCAGACAGCTGTGTACCATATAATTTGTATACTCACAGGATCTACTGTTTTAAAGCCGGCTCCGAGCAGCTAATGCTTTTCTAGAGAAATTTTAGATGGCTTAGAGATTACTCTCTTACTCGTAAAGTCGCCAATATTTACGAGGTTAATGAGAGGTGCAACCAATACCAGAGACATGCCTCAAGTTTCACGAACAGATGCATTCACAAACGGAATAGCTTTGTTAGAAGACAAAACAAAAAGGTTGGCATCCTTCAGAAATTGATTCTCTAACCGGCAAGACCGCCATAAGTATTAATAATTGTGTTAAATTTCATAAAAAAATATTTTCCCTCTAACTGGCCAAACAGAAATACTCAAAAATCCTTGCAACCTGTTTTTTTTTCTACCAGCCTCAGAGTGTTATTGCCGTTTCGAGGTTTCAAAAACTCATTCGTTTGGAGGATTTATGATTAATAGACATGAAGACACAGGCTAATCCATCAGAATCGAACGTTGTAATATCCACACCTAAGTATGATGTAAGAATTTGTTTTTTATTAGACAATTTTGAATATTTAGCTAAATTTTGGCCTCAGCGCCAAGAAGGCACTATTGGCGCAATTTGGCATGTTATTTATATTTCTTAACTATTTGTATGTAAATACTAGTAAGTTGTAATGCGCTTATGGCGCCCGTTAATTTGCTTAAAAAAGTATTTGTTACTTAATTTTAAAAATTTTGTAAAAAATATGTTGAGAAAACTATTTTGTAAAAAAAAATTTCGAAAAAAAATAAATTTGGAAAAAAAAATTTTGTTGAAAAAAAAATTTTTGTGGAAAAAAATAAATTTTTGTTGAAAAAAAAAATTTGTGGAAAAAAATTTGGGGAAAACACAATTTCTGTACAAAAAAAAAATATTATTTTTTTTATTATTATTATTTATAGAATTATAGAATGTCTATTTAAATTCCTACGTACTGCGTGACAGAGTCAGTGAATCAGTGAATCAGTGTCGAGGGTAAATATATATTAAAGATAAAAGGAGTTATTTAGATAATAAATATTAAATGTATTCAATCACAAATAACTTTTTACCATAGAAGTGTTTCTCTTAACAATATTCGTACCAGGCAGTGACTTCACTATTAAAATTAATAGATATAGATGTATTTTATTTTCCATTAGTCATTATGGTCCCATACGTGTAAGTTTCTTCCTTCAAGTTGGTTGGTTGGTTGGTTTACGTGGCCGCTCCAGAGACCCAGGAGCGTCAAGTAGCGTCTAGTGACACCGTTTTGAATTGCTGTTACCACCCCGCTCTTAAACCGTCTGTTGTCGTGTTTACTCATATCCAATTCATGAGATTGAGCAATTTAATAATGCTGTCCAGTTGGATATTCGATATGTCGGAGATATCATGCAGGAACCTTGAGCGCATTGTCTCAAGTAGTTTACTTAAAACAAAATTTCCATTGGAACTTTTTTTTTTAAAAAAAAACATTTTGCATTTTGCTGTCGTTACTTTTCGTTACAAATTTAGCTTAAATTTGAACTAACAATCACTTTGACTTTGAAAGTTAGCATAACATTCACTTTTATTTTCATTTCATGGAAAGCTGTCTTTTGTAGTCCCTGCCCATAAATGGGAGTTGCATTTCATTTTTATTCAAAAACAATTTAGCAAATTTTTGTGTTTCGCCAATTTCAACTTTTTTATTCAAATCCGATTTCTACCAATTTCAGTCATTGACTTTTGTCAGCCACTGTGTGCCGTTTGATGGCATTGTTGTTGCCGCTGTTGTATCTGTTCTATTTGTGGTCATTATGTGCATAAATGAATATTTACAACAAATACTTTTGCCAAGCAAGCATTCGGAATGCATACAAAACAACCGCAAAATAATGGCATACTCAAACGTGCACACACACACGCACAGGCAAATACGCAAAGCACACATCACACAAATACTACAACAAAGCGAGCAACAGCAAAAATACAAAAAGTAGTCACCATTGTGTCCCTGCGAGTGTACATGTCGTCCTCATCGCGACCAATTGAAATGGCAGCCATAAATGTGCAACATACGACGACTGGCCGTAATACAATCACCATTACATTCACATTCAGATCTACAATTACATTCTCATTCGCAATACAATACACACTCACACATTCATACAAATACATCGAAACACTCACACACACACAGATGCGACATATTTAGCTTATTTATAAGGACAAAGAAATACATGTGAAATGTTATAGTGTTTTTGTTGTAGATATATCTTTTTTTTTATTATTATCAAAAGAAAAGAATATCATTTCTATATATTCCGTTATGGATGCACACATTTCCAATGCAATTGAAATGATCATCACTGTCCATGACCATTTATTGGCTGGATATGTGAATATATCATTGCTGGTTGTCTATCTGGTCCAGAGAAAATAATGCGATATGAAACACTTTTAAAGTGGAACTATTTATCAACTCTGATTACATTAAATGGGGGGGGTTTGTGTGCCGATATTTCTGTGCCAAAATGGGGCTTGAGTAAGTCCCCAACTTAAGTTTGTCAAAAGTTCGACTTCTTATACAGAAGGACCGACATGCTCTTAACTCAATATTTATTCAGTTTGAGGTACAACTCTATGAGTTTCCGTAGTCAGCGCATAACTTCCGGGGTAAAGAGTAGTCCCAAGTATTTGCAATGAGTGAGTAAAGCAATAGCTAACAAATCCATTTGCCTGCCACAGCTATTAACCCACCAATAGGAGATACCATCAATAAAATCGTAACCGATATTCTTCCCATCGAAATTAGATACTCACAAGTTTAAATGAAAGATATTGTTGTAAATTGATTTCCCCTCGGCCAACTTTTCTAATGGAAAATTACAATCAAGAAAAGTGCTGGGAATCAACTATTTCACCCCAAGCCCAACTGATTAGGTATTCTGCACAAATCTAATGCTACAGCAATGCTGCTGCTGTTGATTTCGTAAGCCGCTGTATGGGATAGTGGCCATCATTCTCTGACTTATCTCATTGTGATGTTTTTCGTCATGCTGCGAACGCTTTTCCTTTTTTTTTTAGGTTTTGTTGGTGCTCCTGTTACCGTCTAAAACTAAGAATTATTATGAAATGTCACTGGCAGAAGCATACGCTGGCTGGCACTGGTGCTCTTTAACGTATTGCGGTCATTAACATGATGTTGCCGGAGATGTTGATGTTGCAGCTAATGCAATGTGCATTTGGCGCAAGTCATTCTCTGGGCGACACTGTTTCCATAAACGTGTGTATGTCTGTGTGTGTCTGAAATTTATGTAGGTTTTGCTTTTGTTAAAAGCTTGTGCTGTTTGGTTGTGTGTTTTCTTTTTGCCGCAAATATTGCCACTATCATCAGCAGCACTTCGGCTGCTAGGGCCACCAGTAGCTGCTACTGGAAGCCACCCCCTAGGACAGTACGATGAATGTTTTGGTGAAAAGCTGGTGCTGTTGTTCATGTTGTTTATATTATTGTTGATGACATTTTAGTTGATGTGACCACCAACGCGCTAATGCTATTGTTGCATCCACAATGTAACACAAACTATCAGAAACACACACACCCCCCCACACACAGACACATTTGCAGATACAGATACAGATCTAGAGGGACAAACATGGGAAATTATGAAATATTCAATGCTACCCCTGGTTGGTGTGTTTGCAACTCACTGAGTGTGGCAGCAGCAAATGACTAAAGCATAAAATTTAGTTGTCAGAAAAATATTTCCTGTCACACAGCAGTCGACGAACAGACGTGTATGCCGGGCCACAGGGGCGAAATGGCTGACTGGCGGGCGAACCGATGGTTTCGTGATAGACACCGACAACAACACCTCATAACCCCTCTGAGGTTTGTGGGTTGTTGTAGAGCTGGTGGCCAACTAAGGGCTCGACTTTCTGAGTCAGACAAATGACAATAGCACACAGATTTCATTGTACTCGGATAGAACTAAAAATTCGTGCCACAAATCGCTGCACTTATAATATGCGGTTGCAGCATCATAGTCATTATAATCATCATATTGCATTATGTGTGGCAAACAGGGAGTAACACGAACAACTTGGCCAGTAAACATAAACGCCGCAGGACATCAACTACTGCCAAAACATTTTCGTGCAACAAACCGTGGCCGAACTATTTCGCTGGGTTTGTCAGTCAGTAGTAATGCTGCTCGAGCTGAGGTGCTTCAGCAAGGACATTACATTATTATGGCGCGGAGCATAATTTGCGCCACATCGCTCTCGTTCTCCCAGCTGTCCGCCAGTTTTTCACTTAAAATGTATGATGTGGTATTGCGAACACTAATTCATTCTTTCGTTAGCTTTGTTATTAGTTGCATGGACGCTCACCAGCCCGTTTCCTCATCCAGCCAAGCAGCCAGCCAGCCAGCCAGTCATCCATCCGTCGGACCATCCAGTCATTCCCGAGTTGGTTGCATATTTTAAATTGCAGACCACGTCTTTTTCGGACGGGGAGAGGTCCCTTGTAGTCAGTTCAGTTCGTTTGCTTTGCGTTGGTTTGGCTTGGCTTTTGTATCATTTGCAGTTAATGTTGTGACACGAAACAATGTTCGTTTAGAGTTGCTACGATGGCGGCCAGTACAGAGGACAAAAGCTTTAGAATTTGTTTTCTCATCCCCACCCCCCCACCCATGGAAAGCAGCGGTTGTAGCTGTTGTCATTGCCGTTGCTACAGTTTGTTAATGAAGCATAGTCAAGGCTTAAAAAATTAGTTAGGGAAAACAATATTTCCTTTTTGCGTCGAGCCCGAGACACATTGGGCTTATTGAATAGCTAGACGGTGATTGTTTCGAAAAGTCAACGTCATAATGGGCATGCCAGCAGGATGCAATTTAAACAAACGCAAACAAAAAACTATGTGAGTGAAAAGAATTTAACAAATAAATTTAAACTAACGGTGAAATTAATCCTTAAGTAGGGATTTGAAGACAATGATTTTTTAAAGGCTTTTAATCAAGAAACTGACTCGTAGTGGATGAGATGTTTTACTGGGTTTTTTCTGGAAATGGATTCAGTGGCTTAAAGGACATTTTGCTGCTACTGCCTCCTGTGAGACGTAGCGAGGATTGTGTTGGTTTGAGGATAATTTCTGAAGCTGGATTGCTGGGATGGCCTAGTACTGGGCTCGGCTTTTGTACGATTATGCCTGCGGTATTCGGTGGGACGTAGGATACGTGTTGCTGAGTTTTTCGGGTGATTTCGATGCCAGGTAATGATCGCAGAATACAACCAGCTACATTGTAGAGTACAGGCGACAGATAACAGCATCGTTAGCTTGATGGGTATAAGGAATAAAGTAACGTCGACTAGTAGTCGATCTGCGCCACTCAATGTTTCACTCATCATCCAGCTGCTTATGATGTTGCACAAAGACCTTGTACTGTTCGCCATCCACAAAGCCCACGGCATAATCGATCGTTTGCGGTAAGCGTATTATCAGCCATCTCGACAATATCAGTTGGTCAGTTTGTCCTGCAGTTTGATGCCATAGACTTAAGAGTTACCCTAAGAAACCGATGAAATGCGAAGAATCC
This sequence comes from Hydrotaea cyrtoneurina, assembly GCA_958296145.1. NCBI lineage: Eukaryota > Metazoa > Arthropoda > Insecta > Diptera > Muscidae > Hydrotaea > Hydrotaea cyrtoneurina. The sequence goes on from OY282514.1 coordinate 87,039,802, forward strand.
GTTAAATATTCAGGACCATAAGATGAAAATCATCACTATTGTCTTGGAAATTAGGTAGACGGGAAGCGTTACATGAATTAAATAGTTTTCCACAATATTCGCTTTTTCGAATCGCCCTTTAAAGTCCTGAAATTCTTTAAAAACAGAAACTTATTACATACAAGTTGAGCAAACTCTCGAAACGTCTTAACGAGTATGACCTTTTTTTTCGTTTCTTAGACATTTGTGGGGTTCAGAGATTAATGTCAAATAAATGAATGTCTGTAGACTACATTTTCTATCATATTGAATGACAATATCCGATTTATACCTAAGCTAATTTTCCTTTGGGCTGTCTGTCCTCAACCAAATCATCCCTGTAATGTTAACTGTCATTTGCTAATAAAATAGCATTTCATCATTGTCTACCAAAAATTATGGAAGACATCCCCACTCCTCGTTCAAGGAAAGGTAAACAACATCGCCACAACCCACACAAAAGAATCGTAAGACACCAATAAAATCGGGTTTATTTCCTTCTGCACTAGTCTTGTGATTGTGCTCCATGCCCAGCTATGACAATTTATGAAAGAGACCGAGATGAATTTTGTGAAATGCAAAGGACATTTAGACAAACAGACAAGATTAACATGGGAACATTTGGAAAACAGACAACTGACACAACATTTGACAACTGTTGATGAATGCCGTTGTGTTGTGGTGCAAAGAGTGGGTGGGGCGGGTGTTTGGTTTTGTTATGATGACATTAAATTGTCACAGAACAGAACAGGTATGAACAGTACAAAAGGTACACGAGATGGGGGTGAAACAAAAAATTCCTTTTCAAATTGTATTATGGCCGTCTTCAGTGTTCTGTGTTTGCCTTACATTTTTGATATTAATGAAAGACTCAAGGTTGTACATTTAAATTCAAGGGAAATAATGCTAATGTCACAAGGAGCAAAATACTGACTATGACAGAGGTTAAGATTTTCCCTTGAAGGTGTACAAATACTTAAATGAAATAATCGGACAATGTACTAATAAGACCGTCTGACTTTGGTGTATGGAATTAATTGAGAAATATTTCTTACATCTACGGAGTGACGCTGAAATAGGAATTTGAGAAAGATGCTTTCGAAAATATCAGCGAATTGTAAAGTCTAGACACATTTGAAATGGCAATCAAGTGTAGTGCAATTAGTGATAAGAAAATAGTTAAAGGAATATTTTTGAACCACATTGGAATTTGAAGTTTGCTTATTAACTCTCCCTGCTGCTGTGGAATATTGAATCGGAATCATGATAATACAAGTTGGACTGTTAAACGAAATATTCAAAATATTCAGGTGCACACTGTTCATTTATGAAATATCGACTATTCTCAAAATGTTGCGCACAAGAAAGTAATGTTTTAACAAAATATTTCTAAGCTGCTCTAGCAAGACATTTTGTGTATAAAGAGCTTAAGGAATACAACGGCTTAGATTTAGAATGTTTTTTCTCAACTCAATTAATACTAGTAATATTAACTTTCTTTGATTACCAAAAAACCAAATGGAAGTTCTATCAAAACAGAAACTCAATTTGAAATCTACGCATCTTCATATTTTCCTCAATAGTCCATGAACCGAGAGTGAGCTCTATACTTACTAAAATCTCCATACTTTCGTTTAAAACTAAAACTTATATCAGAACTACAAAAAAAAACTAGATTTTTTAATTAAGTCTTTTATTTACCATAAAGGAAACATTTACCAGACAAAAATCTTCCCCAAAATGTTGTCCTTAATTTCATGTGTACCTTTCATCACACTAAGCTCCACCCTCGTGACTGTGCGAGTGAACAGAATAAGTTTTAAGCATAATTTTAGTTTCGTTTGTAATTTATGTTTAAATCCTTTTGAGGATTATATCTGTTGTTTATGTTGTTCTGTAAAGGATTAACCTTTGATGACAGAGATTTTCTGTAGTTTTGTGTAAAAGTTGGGTTACCATGTTGCTCGCTCATGTTTGTCGTTGGGCTGCTGTTATTTTAGTTGTTCCCAAACAAATCCTACATGGAACAAATGAACTACGATGTTTACAAACACTCGTATCTAACAGATAGTGAATTGAAGGTAGAGAATATAAAGGAGGAAATGACAAGTGGATTGTGTTTTGATTTTGAGGACTTTTAGTTAGGGAATTCAAAAACAAAAAAAGGTAGAAATGGAGGAAATATTTTGGGATGGATTTAATCATAATACATCCATGAAAAATACACCAAAGGAAAAAATGCCACAAATGAAGAATTCACCAAAATAAATGAGCCCAATATGTTAATTTCCCCAAAATTCCCAAAAATCCAAACAGTTTATGAATTTTTTTTAACAAAAAAAAAAAAAATCAAATATGAATAATTGATCCAAATTTGGGGTGATTTAAAAAAAATCCCAAAGTGGTTTCTAAACTGGATCCCGTGAAGGCCATCCAAAATGTCCTGCTAGGTTCCAACATGTTTCCCTGTTGTTTTCCTAGTTTCCTGCTTTTAGGCTTCATCATATAATTATACGCTGGTTCATATATCTGAGATTGTCCTGAGTTGCCAGATCAAGCATCTGAATATCTCAGGACAGGTATAAGATGCCTATCTAGTGCTGTCGTTCTGCCATCTATGACAACTACCATGAGGTCTATTATGAAAAAAAAAAAAAATATTTTTGTTGGAGAAATTCACATATCCAGCATTTTTACCACGTCTGATTAAGCTTCCGTCCGAACGAACCTAATTCATAGACGGCAGTTTCTATAGAATTTTAAATTCACAACTTTGGGTTAGCTCTTACAAGCCCTTGTGAAAATGGTATTGGGAAATATTTTGATGTCAAAATCGATTTCGACATCACAACATTTCGCATATGATCTAAAAATGTCTTCTCCACAAAGAAACTTGAGTTTCAAAATCGGTTTTTTGAATGTTATAACTTCACAACACTCTGTTTTTTTCTTTCAATTTCATTTCAGCATATTTAAGATTGCATCTATTGTTCCATTTCGTTGCCAACAACATTTGTTAAATTGATTACCAATACTTTCCGTCTATTGAACACTCTCTGTTTCCTGATGAGCCTCCTCTCGTTGTTGTCCATAAGGATATTCTAATTTATGGTCTTAATTAAACAAACCATAGGAAGATTATGACCTCAGCACACAGATGACAGAAGAAAAAAAAAACAGAAAAACCTTAAGAAAAATGGGAAAAACTTCGATGGGAGTGAAGAAGAAAAAAATCTGTAACAAATTTGTTATGTATTGAAGAGGAAATGGCAGAAATGGTGCTTACGCAGTGTGAAGGAAGAAGTAGAAAACATGAAGAAATATAAAGCAAATGGTCACAGCAGGACATTCCTGAGATTACTGACTGCTGTTTGATTTGTTATTGTGTTTTCTTCGTAAATATGCTCTAGTGCTACGAATAATTTCACTCTACAGCAGGCAGTACAAAGAAAATATATTATAAACAAGTTATCTTTTAAATACTTGAGTAAGTATTTGGGTTTGATAACCGTGACATCGACTGAAATAGTTCTCTGTCGGTTTGGTTTGAATAACAACTACCTTTTTATATTTTTGATTTTATTTAACATTCCCTCTCTCCGAGTTTAGGGTATCACGACAGTCGCTGTTTGCCCAGCGATAATTCTCTTCGGTGTGTTGGTTTAGTTTGTGTGAATTGTAGGGGTAAATTATTTGAAGTTGTAAATGTTTATTTCTTGTTAAGAGGAAATCGGAAACCAATTAGTTTTGAAGTGATTTACAACAAGACCAATACCAGATATAACAGCAACATCAACAGGACAACACCATCAATGTTCGGAGCAAATAAAACAAATGTAGGGGGACGAAGTAAAGTATGTTTCTCTTCGGTGTGTGTGTATGTGTGTGCTAAGAATGTTAATATTTGTAAAACAATATGTTTCAGATTTACGCAATTTGTTGCCAGCGTTCTTTTTTGTTGGTCTTTTTCGCCCTGTCGGCCATTACAACTCCTCAGGATACAAATCGCAAGATAGGCATCTGAGTGTTGGAGTGGAAATCCATTAAAAAGGATTAATGTTGTCCTGTGTGACAATTATATAAAGAACCAGCACGGAAGTTATTGTTGTTGTTCGTGTTGTCATTGGTAAAATTTGTACAATGGAAAATAGATTTTTCTCTCTCTCTCTCCAAGCATTTGATGTTTTTTGTTGAAAGGAAGCAAGTTGTTATTGGATAAATTCACATTATTTCCATGTAACTGATCTTATCCGTTATGATGCTGTGTGTTACGCACTTAGGTTCAGTGTAAAATAAATCACCTAAGCGCCCCGGTAAGCGAGTTGGTAGCGTGCTTGCCTATCAGCGTGGGGGTTGTGGGTTCGATTCCCACCAGAGGCTTTGGTCTGTCGCTGCAAAAATCAAGCCAAATGGTCTTTGTCACCCGGTTTACCCTTGGACCCAAAATTATAATATAAATTTACTTTGTATTGTAATTAATAAATAAATAAATAAAAATAAATAAAATAAATCACCTATAATGATTCTATTTAACTAAACGGGAGGATAATTCAATTTGAAGTGCGGTTTAAAGTTTTTGAGGAGTAGATAAGATTGTGTTGAGGAAAACATATATTCAGGACTGTGGAGTCGTACAATTTTAACTTCAGCATTTTTAAATAGCTTGACTCTGGAGTCGATTCCGTCAGCTGTTCAATAAGAAAATTTCGAAAATTGTATTTTCGTCCACTATTCTTATAGTCTTCTTTATACTGAGGTGCGTTTGTATTTTATAGATACAAAAAATACATATAACATATTTTAAATATATTTCAAATTTAAAAAAAATATAAACTTGTTTGCCGACGCCGGGCAAATTTGTCAGACTACAAGACTATGACTCCACTGCTCTTCTTCACATGAAATATGAAATGGCCAAAGGGTTTCTAATTTTTAAAGGATAATAACATGTTCATTTCCGTATAAAGTAAAATTTGACTCCCAAAAATGGTTGGTTGTGAAACTGGAGCCCATTGGTAGCAGAGTTTGATGTCCGACGACACCCTAAGCAAAATAGCCACTTTGACTCACTTTAAATTGATCCGATCTGTAATCATAAAATTTATCATCATTTTATTAAATTCCAATTCATTTTATGTTTAATTTGTATTTCTCCGAACAGGGGAAATATATTCACATATATTTTTTTTACACTTCACAAATACAATAGAAGGACAATTTACATTTTTAACACGTTGCTTTTCAATTTTTATGCTTTACGAGTCGAATGGTACTTTTTTGCGTGCCGGAACTTTTTCCGCACACAATTTATGTTTTTTTTTCTTCTGTCTCCCTCTACCACTCTATGGGTAGAAGTTTGAAAGTTTTATGCCAGCCAACTCAAACACAAATACCTACATAGTATGTAGTTGACAACAAAAACAACAACACCAGCACAAATACAACAAAAGTGACAGGCAATCCTCTATCAAAGGTTCACAAACACACACACACACACGTAGATGTTAACATAGAAGGACCCACACTTGTCATAGCGGCGCTCTTGCACAGTCACATGCACATTAGACCAGACCTATATGACTTGCCCTGCCATCATCATCGTCGACGTGTATACAATTTACACATACTACTACGACTACTATTTACATTCTATTGTTGTTGGTGTAGTTGTTTGGGGACGATGATGATGGTGGCGATGTTGTTATTGCTAATATTGGTTTGTGCGTTCGCAGTGTGTGTGTGTGTGTGTGAGTGTGGGTGTCTGCTTTCTATGCTATGAAATGAACGTTAACAGAATCGTGCTGCTGCTGATTTTTTACACAATCTCTGGCATTCGTGGGTTTTTTTTCCCAACTCTACCGGATATCCTTTTGCAGTTTTTAAAAAGGCCATACTTTCACACTGTTCGCATGTGTATGTGTGCGAGTGGGCGTGTGTGTGTGTGTGAGATTGTATGATGGCTAATGTAAAATTTTCTAAAAAAAAAAAGTTGGAAGCAGAAAAAATTGGCTGCCAGCATGTTGACGCGTACGTTTTCCGGCGTAATCACGATTAAAGTGTCAACAGAATACTAATTAGATTGTTGTTTGCTACCCAAAGAGAATCAGCAACACACATACAGCCACAATCTCGCATACAGGAACGCACAGCCCTTCAGTCATCCTAAGCAGGAGAGATCTGCAGCTCAAGGCTGCCACCAAGGCACAAACACTGTTGTACTTCAGCCGTTGTCGTTACAACCATGTCTGGGCAACAATGGCTGTTGTTGATATTGGTGATTTCTCAAACGAACTCTTGTTGAATGTTATTGTTATTTTGGCATTCGCAGTCCTCAAGTAAGTGTGAATACAGCATCCAGACAGTGAGTTGGGACGTAGGGCAATTAAGATGGCGGGGAGATTTGTAATGTGAAAGTGCTGAACGTTAAGTGTAGCTTGGATGGTTCTTCAATTATCGTTCAGCGTGCACAGCCAATTGCATTATATGGGGGCGGTCATATTGGAGCAATCATATAATTCGTCTAACTATTTTAGTTGTATTGAGATGTACATATTTTCAAACATTTTTCGTGTTTTTCACTATTCCTCCATGTTACACGATTCTAGTTGTGTTAGTAGTAACACTCCCCTTAGGTCTTCCATTTGGAACAGCTATAAGATAATTCAGCTGCTGGGTGGTAATTTGAACCAATGTCTATGTCCGTTTATTTCCCTTTGACAAGGACTCGCAGGATTTCGAAAACTTTTGTTCATCTATAAGAAGAAAACGTTACAACTTCACATTGAGTCAAAGTTCGTCTAGCAATTTGGGTATATACGACAGCTAGCTCGATACTCTTCAAGGTCTAGCTAAACTCATGATATCTTAGAAAAGTCAATACATTATCAACTATAGACTATTTTATGTTGTTTCTGGATTGGTGACATTCTGACAAGCCGATGTTGCAGACATCCAACAAATGATGCTAATGATGAGTGGAATGATCTTGGACATGAACTTACACCAGCTTTGTTGTTAGCAGTATGGATCTCCCTGTGGTACAGTCAAACAAACTATAATTTTTTTTTACAGAAAGGATGGTACCCACCTAACACAGTGTTTTGGATGCAGCATGGATTCCTACTTGTGATTCCCACCTATAGCTCGGGGATTTCTGTGACACAGACATTAATTCATGTTTATGTTTCTTTGAGAAAAGCAAAGAAAACTAGGGGAACATTGCAATGAGACCACGGCCGTCTGAGTAGCATCCGACTGACATTCACCTCTCAACTTTTTAATGCCAAAAATAAAATAGAAAAAACATCATCATTGTTAAATCAGAAGATCACCTCGAACGACGAAGATGGCCTCAGTAGAATATCTATGAGGCTGACTCGCTGTGAGCTATTCTCTTTTCCGATCATATCACCAATTATCTCATCAGTTGCAATTGCATGACCATCTACTGTATTTGGATTGGTATTTGAGATTATGTGTAGATGTCGTGGAGTGTGTTTTGATATTGTTATGTCGTAATGTTGGAATATATGCATGTATTAGATAGATTCGTTGACCACTGTACTGTTTCAATAATTTCCAATGACTTTGGGAAATAATTTACGAAACTATTTTATGTATCCTAAATATTTTGTTTGGAACATTTTCTGCCAATCGATTAATGAGGGCTCCTGTCAAATAAACAAAACTAGTGATCTCTCTCGAACCTCTCCAATGTCTATTCGATTTTGTGGATGTATGTTTGCATTTGTATGTAAAGTTTGAAACATTGCTGTCAAAGTTGACTTTCTGATTTAAAGTTTTCTATTCCCTTTCATTTTTCTTTTTCGGTTGTTACGTGGCTTCTATTGTCCTTACCAACTTTGTTATTTCCTGGACGTTGTCCTTCTGCTCGTAATTTTTCGTCCGTTTCGCTGCTGGTTTTTTGCTTTTCATGAAATGTTGGTTAGGTTAAAGGTTACCCCAGTGTCTGATGGATTATTTAGGTTTATGATAAATTGTTATTATTGAACATTTATAATGTTTGACAGCAGCTCCAAACTGAAGTTGTGACAACAATATTGGCAAAATTGATATTTTTGACTTAAAAATCAATTATGTCCATGTAATGGGGGGGGGTTACTTTTCAATTAGAAAGTTGATATGAACTTTGTAAATAATATGCACATAAATGTGAATTAATTTTAGGGAATTGATAAAATTTGGGGCTTATACTTGTAAATCTATTTGAGGTACATTTTCAAGATAATTTTTAAATAATCTAAAATGATGTGTAATCTGAGATTGCGAAAAGATTTCCAAAATGTGTGGTAGAGAATACGCCAACACTGAAAATCTCTCTTCCCTGGAGATAAAGGGTGTTAATAAAACACAAGAAAATCGTTTTAATGTCCATCGATTTGGCTTTATTGGAAGGATAATTTTATGCCATTAATGTTTAAATATGATTTCGGGCATGTGGCCGCCGCGGCTGGCTCGAATAAAGCCAATTCTACAGGTCCAATTTTCAACCACTTGTTGGAACCACAACTCATCCACATTCATGCCATCCAATTCGGGAACCATTACTTTCGAAATAAATTTGCACGATTTGCAAGCGTTGTCCTTTTGTCAACCTGTTCATGATGAAATGGCAAACCAAACTAAATATTAATCACTTGACAGCTGACAAAATGGCCGCCAGTTAAAAAAGTGATGCCAACTTAAAGTTCTATACCCCAATAAAAAACACCCTTTATTATCAAATTTAAAAATATGACAATTCAATTTTCCTATATTACATATTTCAATATTTTCCCAGACATATGAGTAAGTAAAACTTTGCAACAGTAATCAATCTAACAAATATTTCTAACAATTACTTTAGTATACTCCTTAGTTTTACTTTTGTTTACAAAATTTAAAGGTCAGACTAGAAATATATTTACCAACAGACACCTAAATCCAGCAGACAACCATACAAGTAATAACAAAAAAAACCCTTTTGGGGGTGCACAAAAAATAGACAGTATTTTATATCTCAAAATAAAACACAAAGAAGGGAGACAAAGAAGGAATAACATAAAACACATTTTGATATAATGAAAAACATGTTAAGCCCGTAAAGCTCTAGTTTTAGTCAACATTTTAGTGAACATATTGCTCATGTTCCGATGGTCGGTACTTCTTTGGCCAGCATCTCCACCAACACCACCATAAAACAGACCAAAAACGATGCATTGCACAGCAAAAAAAGACAACAACAACTATGAAATACATACATATGTTTCAAGTATTAATATGAGCATGTCCACATATACATATATATTGTTGAATATACCAGACACACATACATATACAATACATAACCATTTGTTCACATACAGACATGATATAAAACATATTAAATCTCGTATTGTCTATACTACTTAAGGCCATCCAAATGTTTTCTTGTACACAACAAGTGTGGTCAAGAACACACTATCCGATCAAGTCGAATTTTTATACTCACTACAGTTGATAATTTTATATTAAGTATACAATTCAAACATTCATTGTTTACCCATAAGAATTGTTAATGGCAACAGACATCTGATGGAACATGGATTTTTAAAAGTGATTAACTAATCTTCTAGCACTTCTACAGTTTCTGCTCCTTCCTGCCGAGTATCGGTCTTCCCTGTCTTCGCCTTCCGTGGTAGTTGTCATCCAATCTCTACCTGGCTGAAGCGTTTCGATTCATTTGACCGATATGATGCAGCCAGCATAATCTTTGCACTTAATTAAGTTTATGTCGGAATATAGATCACGTAGCTCACGGTTCGTTCGACGACTTGTTTACACAGACCGGTTCTAACAGTTGCAAGGATATGTTTTGTATGGTCTTCATTCAACATCAGACTCATTCAAGCCCATATCTGATAATACTAAGTAGAACATTCCAAAAATATAGACGACGATTATGTGATGCAACGAAAACTCCACCCAACCGGCTATGACACCTTCAATATCGTACCGCAAGTCATTTTGGTGTAGTTTATAGAAACCGTATGTACGACACACAAACATAACACATCGATTCTCTGGTTGTTGCTGTTGTCTTTCATTCTGTTTTCTTGCCATATTCGGTGAAGCTTCATATCAGAAACAACAACAGAAAATAGCATACGGTATATAAAAAGAATCACTTCACAAACGCATTTACTACTCCTACACAAGTCACAACAGGGCAAAGGGGAAGAAAAAGGATTTACTTATGCCTCAAAACATATCCTTTCACTTTGGCTGAGTTGAGTCTGCTCTTCCCATTTGTGTACCGACTGTTTGATAGTTTTATATGGTGCGTCTATGTCTTTATCTTTGGTCTTAGTTCTATAATTGTTTACTATCTCAAATACTTTCATATGGTTTTGTTATACTTGTTGTTGCTGCTGCTATTATCATCGTTGTTCTTGTGGTTATTGCTTGTTTGTTAATTTTGCTGTTGTTGCTCTCATTTGTTAGACATCCATAGAAATTAATTCATTGAGTTTCTTATCTTGATGCCTCCAGTCTAATTTTCCGTATACATTCTCCATCCATGCCAGACCGCACGAGCATTAAGATGAAATTGTGCATCTTTATTTTTTGGGGAGTTTTGGAAGCCCGTTTTGTCTGTCCGTCTGTCCTGTCGTCCTTATCGATATTTTGAAATCTTTTATTTTACTTTGCAATTATATTGTTAGGTTTATTGTTTGTCCGAGTCTGATGTTCGGTCATCTCGATTAAGACATGCTCAAATGCGGTTACGATTTTGAAGAATTTAATTAAAAGCCATTAAATATTTGTTTTGTTCATTCGAAGGCGTTTGATTGTCAATTCTCATACTTATTGCTTGTAAAGTCAATAGGTAGGAATTCTAACAAAAGACAATACTTTGTATTTGATGAGAAATTCCAACGGATGTATGAGCTGATATCTATTAATTAAGTTAATATTACATTAAGAGTTTCTCTATTGCGCTATGTTGATTTTTTTCAATAGTTATCGTAAATATTGAGGGAAAATTGTAGGAAGAAATTTAGAGTGAAGGTTAGGAAGAAATTTAGAGTGAAGGTTTTTTTTTATAAATGAAATAGAGAAGGAATTCAGTTGTTGGTCTCAAATAATGCGTCATAATATAACAGATTACGGCAAGAAGTATATGGGTAACAAGCAAAGTTTTAATTATGAAGCATTCGGTTTTATATTTAAAAAATAGATATATTTCGAGAAAATATCAATAATGACATTAAACACCGAAAACAGGAACCCTTGAAAGTAGCCAAAGAAAGGAAAGACTTAAACAAACCAGCCATAAACTGAAATTGAAAAAAATACGAATTCAATACATAAATGGAAAATCAAACTGACGAAAAAAATAAATTTAGAAAATGAAATTTAAATAGCGAACATATAAATTGAAAAAGAGAAATAGAATTTCACAGGATTTATTGTATATGCAATGGAGAACTCTCATTTTTTTTTTTTGCTTTTAAAAGGTTTGAAAATTAAAAAAAAAACTTTTGGCCAAAAAAAAAAAATAGATTTTGTTGCAATTTTGCTAATGTATAGCTGACATTGACATTCAGAATGAATATTTTTGGTTTATATCTTGGAAACCTGTTAAGTAATCCAATAGTTTCCAGATGATAAACATTTTATTTTGAATGCACAAAATATCTACAGTGACCAATTATCAAAAAAAGAAAAAAAATATTTTTGCCCAAAAAAAAGGCAAGGGGTTAGCCTTTCAAAATTCGCGATTTTTGAAAAAAAATATTTTTGCCTGTAATTTTGCTCATCGATAGCGGACGCAAATCCGATGCTGACGCTGTGACACTTTTTGTCTCACATAAAAAATTTTCGGATTTAGTGGACATTTAAAATTCGGTATTTTTGTAAAAAAAATTGTCTGTATTTAATGAAGTTTTAAAAATTAAAATTGTATCAGGTTGCACACATAGAAATATTGCTTGGAAAAGTTTGTCACTGTAGCTGCGCAAAGTGGTTGCTCTAACATTGGGTTGCGCAAATAATTGATTGCACAAACATGTGGTAGAGCAAACATTTCATTGTAATTGGGCCAAATTAGACCAAATGAAGGCAAATATTTGTTTGCGTAAATATTTGGTTTGCGCAATCAAAGTGATATTGTTATGAAATTAAAGCTAGATTGATCTACTACAATTGAAGCTTCGGATCGGCTGAGCTACGCTTACTTCCATCGGTTTTACATTCGAAATAAATAACGCATTCAGAATGAATATTTTTTGTTTATATCTTGGAAACCTGTTAAGTAATCCAATAGTTTCCAGATGATAAACATTTTATTTCGAATGCACAAAATATCTACTATAACCAAATATCGAAAAAATAAAAAAAATAGTTTTGGCCATATTTTTGTCCGAAAATTGGCCGACTGTTTGATAATGTACTTCAGAAGTCGGCACAATGGTTCCTTTTTGTCTCTCTTAGTATTAGTATTAGTATTAGTATTAGTATTAGTATTAGTATTAGTATTAGTATTAGTATTAGTATTAGTATTAGTATTAGTATTAGTATTAGTATTAGTATTAGTATTAGTATTAGTATTAGTATTAGTATTAGTATTAGTATTAGTATTAGTATTAGTATTAGTATTAGTATTAGTATTAGTATTAGTATTAGTATTAGTATTAGTATTAGTATTAGTATTAGTATTAGTATTAGTATTAGTATTAGTATTAGTATTAGTATTAGTATTAGTATTAGTATTAGTATTAGTATTAGTATTAGTATTAGTATTAGTATTAGTATTAGTATTAGTATTAGTATTAGTATTAGTATTAGTATTAGTATTAGTATTAGTATTAGTATTAGTATTAGTATTAGTATTAGTATTAGTATTAGTATTAGTATTAGTATTAGTATTAGTATTAGTATTAGTATTAGTATTAGTATTAGTATTAGTATTAGTATTAGTATTAGTATTAGTATTAGTATTAGTATTAGTATTAGTATTAGTATTAGTATTAGTATTAGTATTAGTATTAGTATTAGTATTAGTATTAGTATTAGTATTAGTATTAGTATTAGTATTAGTATTAGTATTAGTATTAGTATTAGTATTAGTATTAGTATTAGTATTAGTATTAGTATTAGTATTAGTATTAGTATTAGTATTAGTATTAGTATTAGTATTAGTATTAGTATTAGTATTAGTATTAGTATTAGTATTAGTATTAGTATTAGTATTAGTATTAGTATTAGTATTAGTATTAGTATTAGTATTAGTATTAGTATTAGTATTAGTATTAGTATTAGTATTAGTATTAGTATTAGTATTAGTATTAGTATTAGTATTAGTATTAGTATTAGTATTAGTATTAGTATTAGTATTAGTATTAGTATTAGTATTAGTATTAGTATTAGTATTAGTATTAGTATTAGTATTAGTATTAGTATTAGTATTAGTATTAGTATTAGTATTAGTATTAGTATTAGTATTAGTATTAGTATTGTAGTTATTGTTGTATCTTTAGTTATTGTTGTACTCATACTTCTTTAGTCATGGTTCTTGTATTAGTTGCTGAAAAATAGGAAAAAAAAGTTTCAACTGACTTTCGAATCTCTATTTTTAAAAAAACCTAATTTCTGAAACCAATTTCTCCCAAACTATTTGTTCAATCTAAAAAATGAAGACAGGGTCTTTTTCAGATTAAGGTCCGCTATGCATGAGCAAAATTTAAACGAAATCTATTTTTTCAAAAAAATCTAAAATTTGGGTGGGTTAACCCCTTTCTTTTTTTTTTGGTCAAAATATTTTTTTCCGAATTTCCAAATATTTTGCTTCTGGATGTATTCTGCCTTCGAAAAGATGAAATTATAACCACATATTGTTTATATAACACGAACCATTGCGGAGTAATAGTCAAAAAGACATTTTGAGAGTGCCCCAGCGGATAAACAGTAAATCCTATGAATATGATCGTACAATAAAACTCCTAGTGGCCTAATAATAGCCCTGAAGTCTAGCTTTAATGTCGTACTACTCTTGGGGAGATAGCTTTTTCCGTTGCTGAAAAATTGGAAAAATAGTTTCAATGGACTTTCGAATCTCTGATTTTCATAAACCCCATTCCCTGAACCCAATTTCTCCCAAACTATTTGTTCAATCTAAAAAATGAAGACAGGGTCATGTTCAGATTAAGGTCCGCTATGCATGAGCAAAATTTAAACAAAATCTATTTTTTCAAAAAAATCTAAAATTTGGGTGGGTTAACCCCTTTGTTTTTTTTTTGGCCAAAATATTTTTTTCCGAATTTCCAAATCTTTTGTGCTAGTATGTATTCTGCCTTCAAAATGGAGTAAATATAAGCAAATATAATTTATATAACATCAGTCATTACCGAGTTATGGTCAAAAAATACCTTTTTTTGGATACACTATAAATCCTATGAATATGATCGTATCATATAACTCCAAGTGGGTTAATAATAGTCCTAAAGAAAAGCTTTATTTTGATACCACAGTCGTTTGGATACGTTAGTCCTTTGCTGAAAAAATGGACAAATAGTTGCAAGGACCTTCGAATCTCTAATTTTAAGAAAAATCAATTTTCTCAAGCGAATTTCTAACAAACTATTTGTTCAATCTAAAAAATGAAAACAACGTTTTATTCAGACCAATGTCAGCTATGCATGAGCAACAAAATCTATGTTTTTTTACAAAAATCTAAAATTTTGAAACAAAATGATTTCATCGTTTCATTTCATGGAGAAAATGTGTTATTTTTAATAAATGGATTAAAAACTTATTTTCCATTTGGTTCTTTTGACTTTTTTTTCCATTCTGTCATAAATCACTTGCCCTGCCCCCCCCCCCCTGAAAGATGTGGAATCGGAATAGTCTAGACACCCTAACGTATGATTATTCCGAAATAGAATAAATATTAATCATACGCCACATGTTAGAATTAGTTCATGACTAGTATGGCCTCTCTTACTGGGAGTTCTGTTGTCAACTTTTTGTATACACCTACCCTGAAAGTAATATAAAACTGTGAGGAATTTTTGTTGTTTGAGGGAAAGTAATTTAAATTTTTGGTGTCTATACTTCCAGCTAATTTTGCAACACCTCCTGGAAGCAAAGGGAAAAATTAACTACAATATATCTGTTTTAATGGTTGCTATGACTCGCGGCCTCGTTCCTTTTCCTTTTCCTTGTCGTTGTCGTTGTCCTGTTCTCTTTCTCTATCTCTGTCTATTAACTTGTGATTTATATTTTATAATAATGTTTTCAACATATAAACTCTCTGCACATGGCAGTATTTGCTGCATTGTTATCTCGGTAGATACTTTATTGCCATTACCTTCAGTTTTTTTTTTGCAACTTCAGACCGCAGCACTGAAAGAGGAAGAAGCTCAATGTTTGGTTAACAAAAAAAAAAAAAACTCAGAATGAACTTCGTTTGTAACCATAGCAAAACAACCACCTGCTGCTTTTTATGTAATTATTTTTTAACGTACATAAATTTTCAGCACCAATACCCTCAGAGTTTGGTGGATAGAAGAAAAAAGCGGTCTTCATGTTGGACCCCCATACGGATGCAGGTAACGATGAACTAAGGCTCGGCAACAGTATCTGTATCTGAAGCAGTAATGGTAGCGTTTCTTAAAAAAAAAAACGGTTTTGATAAATGGTTGTTAGCAAAATATTTGATGGGGTTTTCTCCATTCACTTTCTCTGCCGGGCCGCGGAGCTAATAATAATGTTCGGTTGAGTCGTTTGCCATCAACGTTGGAAAGTGTATGTGTTTGCTTTTCTTTTGCTTTCGCCTCTTCCACTTTTGTGCAGAGTTTTTTTTTTATTATCTTTAGGCCAGGACATAGAAATGATTTAAATCTTTAATAAATTATTTAAGGTGTTGAAGTTTTATGAATAATAAGCACAGAAGTCATGATTTGTAAATGTTTTGCTACATGTGGTCGTTTCTGGTGAAGATTTGTGAGACTTATTAATGAGGAATGAACACTGAAATTGTGGACACGGTTGACATGCCCGATAATATTTATCGGGAAGATCTTAAATATATTAGAGTGTATTTAAATGACATTTGAATAAGTAGCAATTTGTATCTCATGGGGGGGCTGTAATAGGAACAATAACAACAAGTGTGAATTTCCTATGGATTTTATAAATAGTGTAGTTGTACTTAGAATTAATTAAATATCGCGAAGGTACCTCAACTGGTCCAAGTGAACCATCCTCCTTCCGAAGATATCAGCAACCAATTGCAACATTCACTTATTTAATACCATGACAAAAGTTGCCGAACAAGAAATTGGTTACTCAGAACGACACGATGAGGAGTGGAAAACCATCGCTGAAAAATACAAGTGATAAGTGCAGGATTCTTCCCGAGTCAATAGCCTGTCCCATAGTTGATAGTCCCCTTCTCATCTTGATCTGAAGAGTTTTTCCTGAGCTGGTAGCCTCTTCTCCTAAGGCATTTTCCTGAAGTGAAAGATTCTTCGTAAGGTGACTGCATCTTGCTTAGGTGATAGTTTTCTCCAGATGCCTTTTCCTGGGGTGAGCGAGGTGATATCCTTTTCATGCGAAGAAGGATTCTTCCTAAGTTGACAGCCATTGTCTGAGGTTGTATCCTCATCCAGAGGTGATAGTTTCCTCCTGAGGCCTTTTCCTGGGATGAGGCGAGGTCATAGCCCTTTTCATGGGGAGAATGATTCGTTCTGGGGTAATATGCTCTGAGGAGAAGGTCTATTCCTGAGATGACAGCATCTTCCTGAGGTGATAGTTTACTCCTTAAGTATTTTCCTAAAGTGATATTTACCTGCTGAGGTGATATTCTCCTCCTGAAGCCTTTCCATGAGCTTATTGCCCCTCTACCGAGGTAAAGTATTCTTCCTGAGATAATAATCTCGTTCTCTTCCTAAGGTGATAATTTCTTCATCAGCTGATAGACTTTTTTCTGAGGCGATAATATCTTTCTGCGTCAATGGCCTGCATCTTCCCCTGGTCTGAACAGCGTTTCTTATAACCACACATTTTCTTAAAAACAATTGTTATCGCAATACAATCTCTTTGTCAAATATCCTTTAATTACTGAAACAATTTTACACGAAAAAAAAACCCAGACAAATCCGTTTAACAGCTCATTCCCATTTAAATGGAATTTTTTCGTCAGACACTTTTAATCTCCAACGCCAAACAATCGGTGGCAATTCCATCGGAATAAAATACCACATTCCAGCTGTGAGTTAATGGTTTTTGGATAGCCCAATTCAAAATCTTTTTTTTTTCTCTTTGGTGTGATGCCCCTCATGGCAAATTGAGCAACATCCCAATTAGTTTCCTGAAATAAAGAACCAGTCCGACACCGATGTCTCCCTTGTTTGCACAATTTTCATTTTCGGCAACAATTACCGGGGCCCTCTTTCGAAAATGACAGAGAAGGAAAAAAACAAAGTGTTATTTTCGGTATTAATGAAAAAGCAGAAATTCTTTTCTACATATCACATATTCGATAGACTAGCTGGATGCTTGTCTGTATGTATAAATAAACGATTACATTTTTTTTTCTCCTTTCTGCCTTTATTATAACAGTTATCACAGAGCCAAAAGACATTTTGGGCGAAAGAAAAAAAAAAACAAAAAGTTCGGAAATTGCACTATGAGGGTGTCATAGTAATGGCAAACTATTTTCATATACCACGAAGAAAGAACGGGAAAAAATGAATGTCGGACACAAAGTGGCACACAAAAAAAAAACTGGTGAAATTATTAAAAAGAAATGACAATTTTTTCCTTCGTTCATTTTGCGTACATTCACACGTACCGTAAGTAATTAACGTGTAATGTTAAAACATTAAAAGGACATTGTAAATGTTGAATAAATGTATGCAAAGGGATACCGCCGATGATGGCGGCAACAGCGAGGATGTACTTAAAAGGAAATTGTCTGAATGCAAGAAACTCCATGTCACGCTGATATTCTCGGCGGACCATTATCCAGGCAGATTAAAACGCAGTAAGAAACAGGAAAAGAATTACTTGAGCGGTGTCGGCTAAATGGGCTTTTAAATAAACTACAATATTGAGGTTAATATACTTGAAATCCAATGGAACTTTGGCGGCATTCAGTTCGACGATTGAAGTAAATATGTGTGGGCAGGTTGATAGTTATAAGTGTATACGTGGTGCAAAGAACCATGTGTCTCACAGGACTATCAGCTGAGAAGGGCATGTATAAGGTGCGGCCACAATGGAGATATCAGGTCCTGGTTGCAGAACGTCGTTGTTTTTTTGGCTCATGACACCGGCTTGGACGCCAACTCTATGCCGATCAGTTTGCGAAACAGCTTATTTTTCATGATGGATTGCCAGCATCAGCCTAAGATTTCTTACATATCCCCCCCGCAGGAAATATCTTCCGCAGGAGTCTTGGATAAAAATGAAAATACCCCGAACGTAGAGTGTCTTTGCCACTTTTCGATACAGGGATAAACCTTGTGATGAAAAGGCATAAGAGAAATCTATCAAGGACTATTAAATTGAAATCTGTATTCGTCTGCACGGGCAAACTGGCATACATGAACGATTCATAACAAAATAAGAAAAAAAAACTCTTTGCATAATGAAAAATTGTAATCAATTTCAAATAAATTATATTTCTTTGGTACTCCTTTAAATACAAACAAACTCACACACACACACACACATATATACGCACACTACTCCATACCGCAGACTTTTGTTTTATCTTTTCGCCATTATCAAGAAATGAGATTTATTGCTTTTTATTTGTAGTTCATTGTTTCGATTTGTTTCGTATCGACAGCGAGCAAGAGAACGCGAGTGTGAGAAAGAACTGAGGAAAATATTTCATAAATTTGATGTTATTAACATTTAATGTAAATATGGAATATTGACATATGAAGTCATTCATTTAATTATTCCGGTGGAGCCAAACAACCAGCCAGCCAGTCAGCCAACCAAACAACCAAAGAGATTGAGTTCATAACTGGGCCAGTGCCAGAGTTTGAGTTCATAACTTTGGCAACCTTATTCGGGCCACAATGGCTTTGTGGCCATCCTACGGAATGAGGTAGTCCTTACGGCAGAGTTACGACATCTCGTTTCATGTGGCGAAAAACAATACATTATTAATGACTGTATCGCTGTAGTTGTTGGAGCAGTAATCATTTCTGATGAATTGGCATTTAAAGTGAAATTATTGAAATGTAGTTTCAATCTAGTGTTCCGTTTCGATATTATTCCTTTCTGTGCTGATAGTTTAATGGCTTTGGTATTTGAAAATTGACAGGTTCGTGAATTTATGATTTCATTTATCTGATTTATTTTTTATTATTTTTATTGTATGAAAATTACTACCAGAAATATAGTCTTAGATGAAATATAGTCTTCTTAAAGAATTTTTCATTTTCGTTTTAAATGAAATAGAAAAATCTATAATGGGATGGTTTCAAAGTAAGATGGTTGATGTGGTCTATCATAAATCGGCGGAATGCATAAGCAAAGTAATTGATTTTAGCGAAATCTATAACAAATGTCCATTGAATGGGTCATAGGACACTTTTTAGTGAATTTATCTTTATAAGGATAACCAAAAGGGAATTGACTGTCCTTTAAGTACATTTATTTATTAAAGTTAATTTATATTCGAATTATGAGTCAGAGGGTAAACCGGGTGATACAGACCAGATGGCTAGATTTTTGCAGCGACAGACCAAAGCTTCTGGTGGGAATTAAAGTACGCTACCAACTTTCCTAGCGGGGCGATTTTGTTCTATTATATAACGGGTGGCGCAAAAGTAATCCTCCTATCAGAAAATGCTATACATTTTGCGATTGGCCCCTAATGTCAGTGGCAACTGTGGCGGCAGCCATTTACATGACATCATATTCTCGACTTGATGTAAAAAAAAATTAAAAGACCAAATAAAAATAATCCACAAGAAGAATCAAAGTTTTTAATTTTTTTTTAATTACAGCCAAAAACATCGGAAGTTTAATCCACAAGAAGAATCAAAGTTTTTAATTTTTTTTTAATTACAGCCAAAAAACATGGGAAGTTTACTTTTGCGCCACAGTATTTTCAGTAGTTTACATTGTCGTTTTCTCTTGTCTATCTTCGCCATAAATTATATCCCACAATATGGCCTATGTTGCTTTCTTAGCTTTAGTGTCAACTCTTGAATCTTTACCGTACCATTGGTTTGTATCTTACAGTTTTCGTTACTAAACTTTTTCTTTGGCAGTTTACCTCATGAAATCTTTGTTTGTTTACCTGATACATCATTTTTATCAAACGGCTACTGGGAAACATAATGATCCCGCCAAAAATGAGAATCGATTTAACGGGAAATAATAATAATATGATCTGAGGGAAAGGATTCAATAACAAAAAATAACAACCCAATATTGTATATCTTATTATTATATAAATAAAGCTGATTATGTCGTACAACACAAATAAAATCCAAAAAAAAAACTAAGAGAGCCTCCATATTCATCTAACTACATACAAATGATGTGTTACAACCGAAACACACTGGTTGCAACTACATAATGCGGAACTTTGTCAAGCAATATCAGTGAAATTTGAAAATTCCTATCAAATTCTGGTTAGAAAATAGTCTCAGCAGGAATCATTTCCATATTACTTAGGTTGGCTCTACAACCTACTATTGATCTTGGCCTGTTTTGTAATTGATTTCCAAGCAAGTCGGTCTTCTGCTTGGCTTCTCAAGTTCGTGTTACCATATATCTTCATGTCTTCTTCCAATTACCGGAGTCTCGATCTTCCCTGTCTGGCGTCGTCCACCGCCACAATTCAATATTCAGTTTCAAACATAAATTGTCATTAGCACCTTTGCCGGTGAATTGAGACCACTGTGCACCGATATGGAAAAATGCTAAGAAAACAAATTCTAATATATGAAAACAAAACCGGAAAACTGATGACAACCAATTTATTTAAGTGATGTCACACAAATAAAACAAACACAACCCACACTCACACAGAAACACAAACTGCCACTTGTGTCCTTGTGCCCCCGTTATGAAATCAAGCCAGAAGTTACTTGTCTCCAACTCACCTTCAACCCACCTACACAACTCACTTCAATCAACAGAAACCCCAAGAACCCTGGCGGAAAAAAAAACAAAAACGTAAAGGTGAACAAATTTAACATCTCCATTATTACGGTGTGATGATGAAAATGTCTAAAGGTTCTAATCAAACTTAAATTCAGGATGAACTTTCTGTATGGCTTGCCAGCAGACGAAGGCAATTTCAGGTGGCAAGGACGGACGATGGATGGAGGGACGAACGGAAATGTGATAGAAATCGACAACAGAGACAACAGCCACCAACACCCACAAAAATGGGAGACAGATAAGAATCAACAACAACACCAAATAAAAGGTCTTCCCAAAAACAACCAAAAAAGGGATGTGAGCACAAATGTTGACATATCCAATATACACAATCCAGGGTTTATTTGTGTGAGTGTTACGTGTATGGCTGAGCATAAATGTGTGGGTTGACACAATGCTTTTGAGGTGTCAATAGTTTGGGAAAATACGGAAAATGTTTATTTTAGTTTTGCTCGACATTGACATTAATGCATTTAAGATTGGCTTTGACTTATTTTCTTTCTATGACCAACAAAGCATAAACTTTCCCAGCAGCTGTTTGTCTGGATGTTATTAGACCATTTTGTTTGCTGATACTTTTAAGCCTATTTTGGATCCAGGAAAAACAGAGCTAAAAACACACCCTAAACTTCATGTCTTCCACATTCATTGTGTTTATTTTGCTCATATGTTCCTTTTGTTTGTATGATTTGTTACTTCACTGGGTCATGTCATGTTTGTTTTGTTGCGCTCTACGAACACATTTCGTGTACGAAATTTGCGCTACTACATTTGTGTGTCGGACACGTGTGTCCTTTTCCTTCGATTTTTTTGCCCTTTGTTTGGTGACCAACAGGAAGACAATGTCCCCTCGTTCGGCGCAATGTGTGTTAATTTCGTAAGTTTATTTTCTGTCGGTCGCTATAATTTTACGGTGGCATGATGTTGACAAAAAAAACACTTAAAGTTATTCGTAGAGATTTCATGAAGACCTAGTGGTGACGATTTTTAGCCAGCAGACAAAGACAGCCAGTGGCTTAAATTTTGTTAATATTCGCCTACCCGGCGTATGATTGATATTTAATCTTAATATATATTTACCCTCGACACTGATTCACTGATACACTGATTCACTGACTCTGTCACGCAGTACGTAGGAATTTAAATAGGCATTCTATAATAATTCTATAAATAATAATAATAAAAAAAATAATTTCTGTACAAATTGTGTTTTCCCCAAATTTTTTTTTTACCAAAAATTTTTTTTTCCAAAATTTTTTTTTCTTAGTTTTTTTTTTCAAGAAATTTTTTTTTTCCAAATTTTTTTTTTCAAGAAATTGTTTTTTTAAAAAAAATTTTTTTTTCCACAAATTTTTTTTTTCCCAATTTTATTTTTTTTCGAATTTTTTTTTTACAAAATAGTTTTCTCAAAATATTTTTTACAAAATTTTTAAAATTAAGTAACAAATACTTTCTCAAGCAAATTAACGGGCGCCATAGGCGCATTACAACTTACTAGTTAATGATATGGAAGTGGTAAGTTTGATCTTCTTGCAGATGTACAGTTTTTTTTAATTGAGCAACACTTTCTGATTGGCTTTGAAAATGGACAAAGACTATTTCCATAGAAAATTCGAATTATTCATAGGGAATGTAGGCAGGAGCTCTGTGCGGTATGCTCTCCTCTGGATATGGATGTTGTTGAGCTCCACTTAAAAACCTCAATGGTCAACAAATTCTAATTACTCCAACCAGAAGCCTCTGTTTTGTATTTTCCTTTGTAAAGAGAATATATTAAAAATCTATTTAAACCCGAGCACACAATTAATTAGAAACAAAATTGTACATTTTTTCTCCTAAATAGGGACATTTGCCCAGACTAAAGCCATCTCCAAAGAATCATTTCCATTTTCTTTTGCCCAAAGCTGCCCGTCACCACTTGCAATTGTTAATTATGCATAAGAATTGGGGGTTTCGGTTTCGCGCTTACCGAAAACCATTCCATATGAGTGATTTTCCCGCAACAAAAAAAAACCCAAGAGTAAATGTAAATATGTGGCCTACACACTTTCCTTTCGCCAAGGATTAAATAAAACCTTTTTGATATCCCAAAAGAAAATATAAACTTAAATTTTCAAAAAAAAAAAAAAAACAATTCTTACACAACATAACAAGGAAGCGTGGACCAAAGCAAACGCTGAGAGAATTATATTCAACACTTGAAAGGGAAAACAGCGAAAAAAATCATATTAAATTAAGAAAGACCAACTTTAAGGTGTTTGATAAACAACGAGAGCCAAAGGGAGCCAACAGAACCAAACAACCAACAATGCATCAAAATGAACACACACACAAAAAAAACAAAAATGAGGCAACAGACCAGAGAAAAGATAAGCCACTGAGTGTGAAAATAAGCTGAGGCAATTAAAATAATGTTGAGCAACAGAAAATTATAATTTTGTTTTTTTCCCCATTTTTTTCGCTCCATTTCTGCGAAGGAAATTAAGAAACCCCCAAACGTAAATGAACAATTTTGTGTGTGTTCTGATGCTATTTTAAGAAAATGAGCAGCGGTGGCTGTGTCAGGAAAAAGTTCAAAGGTCTGACTGTGACCTCAGGGACTGAAATTGTTTTAAACTTTCATCTGTTATGTTGCTTGCACGCCATGCGGTTGGTAATATGATAATTTATGCAAAATTAGGTTAAATTCAGATCAGGAAAAAACGAAGGAAATTAAAAGGAATCATTAGAAAGTGTGACGGGAAAAATATAAATAATTCAAAGATGTTAGAGCGATAAGACATTTTCGACATTTGATATGTTGTGTGATTTAGATTCAATAGATACGATTCATTTTTTTTTTGATTTTTTTTTTTGTTGAGGGGAAAAGTAAAAGGAGATGGAGTTTTATTTCGTTACTACGGAAGTCGTGCAGACATTGTTTCAGATGACCAACTTCTGCGAAATTTGTGCGCTGTTCATGTTAACAGTTATACACTCACTGAACTTTTCTGTAAAATTATCACTAGTTTCGAGCAGATTTTAAATGTTAGCTCTTACTCAGTAGACTATAAAAAATTGATATCGATTAAACCTTACAGATTTGACAGACTTTCATCGTGTGTCCCTCAATATGATGTTGATGGAAATACGAAAGTAGTCTTTTCTAGAGAAGTTTTTGGTAACTTTCAAAATTAATCAACTGCTCGTAAACTCTACCCCATTTAAGGGGTGGAATGGCCGCTAAAACCTAGTCGATTTTCCAGGACTGTTCGAACACTCTCGGCTAGAGAACGACATTCTTGCCAAACGCTACATGAGTTCCTCTTATTCCACAAACGATAATTATCATCATCCGACTTGTTATCCAAAAGATAATTAACCATAATTTAGAACATCCACATTGACTTTGGGCTTTATTTCGCATAATATCCCAGCCTCATGCAAGCGCATAACCATTTATTTCAATCCAGGGAGATATGATTTTGACATTCTGTCAACATTTCGAACGGGATGGAGCTGCCAAAACACCGTATGATTCAAAAAGAAACCACTGGATGGACCAACGGTTATTTATCAGGACAAGTAAAGATTTAATTAGCCGTTTGAACTCTAGCCAGCAAATGTTAGAAGAATGACCAGAAATTATGCAATTGAAATAAATGACCTCCCCTCGCCCCACAAAGGTTCATTGTCATCATCCCAATTGTTCTCCAAAAGAAAATTAACCATGATTTACAAATTGTATTTCGCTCTAACTCCCACTGCCACTTTCTCTCACTCTCTCTCTCTGTAACTCATACCTGGCTGTTCCTATAATTGATCCTATTTGCTAAGAGTCTCCTGCGTTACATACCAAATCATATATATTAGATAATATCCTTTGCCATGGCACTCTGATGGGGGGGGGGGGGGCGATGTTGACAATTGAGTTAAAATCATTCAATCGTTGATAAATTCATACGTACATACGTTGGAAGCTTCTTCGCATAAGAGCTTTAATTGTATTATAAACAATACTTGTTTTCCCCCCCTTTGTGACCTTCCGGCGTCCCTCATACGTTATTCACTTGGACCTCTTCTAAATAATCCATACAATTTCACATCAATGGCTGTGGAGTGAGAAACGGAGAAAAGGGACAGAAAACACCCAGACCATACAATACAATTTGCATTCATCTTTAGAAAAAAGCCAAACAACAATAAAAAAAAAAAAGAACAAACATACAATACAAACGGCAGAAGAATGGAGATAGGGGGAAAAAACATGAAATAAATAAAAGCGAATAGAAAGGAAAGAAGTGAAAAGAAAGGCAAAGAATATAACACGGTCATTCAAAAGATAATAAGTCAATAAAGAGTATCAAAAGAAATGATATAAAAAAGAGTAAGTAACAACGGAAAAGGTACGTTCATTATGTCTATGGAAACAGCGCATTTCAAAAGAATTCAAAGGACGCACACCGACAGTCACACACACCAAAAGGCATGTGAAAGTGAGTGTTGAGGTCTAAAACCGGGGTCCTTGGCAGGCGTTTACTTGAAATTCTAACTGAATACGTATACACTCATACTCACACACACACATTAAGGATATTGACATTCAGTGTACAAGTGTGTTCCTTTTGATTGCTGGTGAATGCCAGTATGCATGTGTTGCTGTTGGTCTTTCAATGTATGTGTGTGTGTAAGAGTATGTATGTCTTTAACCGGAGTACTTATAAATATCTTTGAATATTCTCCTTTCTACTTCTTTTTTTTTTGTATGTCCTTTTTATTTCTTCAAGTGTCCTTTGGATGTGTTGCTCGGTCTGTGTGTGTGTGTATATTTGCTTACACCACCACCACTTTTAGTGGTCACACTTTAAGTGGCATCTGCAAAAAAAAAACGAGAGAGACGAAACACTACTTAACATAAGAGCCAGGGAAATGATGTTATCAGAATAATGGTTATAACCCAGCAAACCGTTTTCATGGTAGATAAATTAAACTGCAAACGGAGAACACAATGAGTTTGCGACTTGGAAAGATCAAAACCAGAAGAATATAGAACAACATGGAAGATTGTTCTTCAATCAATGATTTTCCAACTAGTAAGTTGTAATGCGCCTATGGCGCCCGTTAATTTGCTTGAGAAAGTATTTGTTACTTAATTTTAAAAATTTTGTAAAAAATATTTTGAGAAAACTATTTTGTAAAAAAAAATTTCGAAAAAAAATAAAATTGGGGAAAAAAAATTTTGTGGAAAAAAAATTTTTGCCGAAAAAAAAATTTTTGCTCAAAAAAAAAATTTTGTTGAAAAAAAAATTTTTTGTGGAAAAAAAAAAATTTTGTAGAAAAAAAAAATGTTTGTTAAAAAAAAAATTTTTTGAAAAAAAAAAGTTTGCTGAAAAAAAAAATTTTTGTTGAAAAAAAAAAATTTTTGTGAAAAAAAAAATTTTGTTGAAAAAAAAAACTTGTGGGAAACAAAATTTTGTGGAAAAAAAAAAATTTTGTAAAAAAATAAAAATTTTGTAAAAAAAAAATTTTGGAAAAAAAAATTTTGGAAAAAAAAAATTTGGGGAAAACACAATTTCTGTACAAAAAAAAATATTATTTTTTTTATTATTATTATTTATAGAATTATTATAGAATGCCTATTTAAATTCCTACGTACTGCGTGACAGAGTCAGTGAATCAGTGAATCAGGGAATCAGTGTATCAGTGAATCAGTGTCGAGGGTAAATATATATTAAGATGGTGACAAAGTTAACGTTTTTAGAATTTTACTAAGTAGGGTAGCATTTGGGGACATCGAAGAACCAGTTAGTAATTTGGAGTAGATCACACCCATATCCAGGCATTGGCTGATATCCACTTAATGATACATCAGGGGCTGAGATTGTACTGAGAGTGTACCCAACAGATCGCTACAGAAAGTTCTGAAAATCAGAAAAAAAAACTTGAAACTAAAAGTTTCACTGGTCTTCCGGCCGATAACAAACCCCTCTTACGAATGATAAATAGTCACACAGCATTATCATACTGATGTTCAATGTTTTTCCGATACCAAAATGTGACTGAGTGAATGAATCTCGCCAAGGCAACACAACAATGATAAAATTCAAGATGATGAACAGCAGCAGGACAACAGCAACAACAATATCAACCAAAAAAAAGGACGAGGCTGTTTTGAATGCGTGTTTAGTGGTTGTTATACAATAGTTAACTGTTTACGTGATCTGAAAGATTTATTAGTTGTTAATAAAGAATGTTACACAACACAACAGCAGCGCCAATACAACAAATGAACATAAAAGCCCGTCGGAATGGAGTGAAAAGCTTATAGTTTCTTTTTTTTTTATATACATCGTCTACTCGCATTCGATAAAAATGGGTTTTCCCATTCCCTTACATCGCAAAAAGTGGCTGGTTTTTTTTTTTTGGTTGAAACAGAATCCCACCACAGATGAAGAGGAAAAACAAATCCCTGTCTTTAAGATGATGAAAGATAATAGGATTTCGTATGACTATAACTAATAAATAACATTGAATTACTATTATGAGTAATAAAGTGAAGGCGAAAAATGCATAGAACCGAGCGGGAAGGCTGAACTGAAATCATAGAAAATTGATTTCAAATGGATTCTGGTTTTATTTCGAAGATTTATGGAGATGAGGAAATGATGACCATACATAACCGGGAACAATGGCCACAGCCGTATATTCATAATTCTCAAGGAGAGGGGAAACAAGTTTGTGGTCAAGTGTAATAAAACTGAAATGTATATCACTCAATATGTATCGATAAAATAGAAGATAAAGCTTGAGCCTGATAACAGGCAATAGTTAGCAAATTTTAATGGGGTACTCGTAATATCTGTTTGGTTGAGATTTCATGGCAGATTTATTGGACTTTCTCTTGAAATAATGCGGGGCAACAAAAGTATTTAAGTTTAGCTGAAAATGTTACATTAATTAAACGAAAGTTATAGATTTGAAATGTACAACTCTTGTTTAGGTCTAACCAGATGTGGTGAAAATGGGCGTTACGGTCTCAAAGTCCGATGGTCAACTATTCAAAACGGCATCTATAAAGGTCGGTAGCACTTAACATTAAAACTCATTACTAGCCGATGTACAGAAACCGAAATTGGCAATTTTACAACGATAACAAGAAAAATATTTTGTTTATAAGGGTAAAATGAGTGACACAGACCATATGGCTAGATTGGTTCAGATTCAGACCAAAGCCTGTGGTGGTAGTCGAACCCAAAACACACACGCTGATAGGTAAGCAGGCTAACAAATCGCCGACCGGGGTGCTTAACAAAAAATTGTTTTCAATCTGTGTATGACTTCAAAAAACTTCTAGATATTTCGAAGAATCTTTTAACTGATCAATTACATAGGTCAACAGCGAAACCGGAATTGTATAATCACATCATGGCGTACAAAAATGGTTAAATTTTTCAATTCTATGGATAATTTTTTTTTAAAAATATTTTTTTTAATAAAATTGACAATATTTTGTCTTAATTGTCCCATTTTATTAAATAAATTTAATGTTGTTTACAGTATGTTAAAATGATGATTTTTACGAAAAATTTGGCATACCACCACGTGGTGGCAAATATTGTACAAGTAATGAATATCACTTTTTAGGTGATTTCGGTTCAAAAACGTTCCGCGCAAAAATGGATTTCTAAAAAAAGTCAGATTTTTTTTAAATATTTTTTAATTTTTTTTAATATTTTTATTTTTAAATTTTTGTCAATTGTTATATGAAATAAGTTTTAAGTTTAAAGTATCTGATGATTTACACAATGGTAAAATGTCTTGCACAATGGATTTGGCAATCCTTTTCATTAAAGGATTTCAAAAAATGTTGTAGGCGAGCGACAACACCATGGTGTCTGCCAGTATTTACACTGGTTGTATCGCAAATTATCATTTTAATTGATTCCAACAAGTCGAAATCACATAATAATTCTTTTATTCCGTGAAATATCGTCGACGCTTTTCCGTCATTCAGAACTAGTACACCTAATTTTACTTCCCTAGAAGCATTTTTCAGTACTACGACCTGATATTCCTTCTTTCCAATTTTTTCCCCGTCAAAATGCAAGCACCAGTTTTCATTTTTAAGAGTGTTTTTGAACAGTTTTTTCTTTTGTTCGGCATTTTTGGTGTAAGCTTTGTAAATTCCAGGTTGGGATGGCGTCAATATCTCTACACCAGATTCAGACAACTCTTTACATATTTTTGCGGCCTTTCTAGTGCTAACGTTTGCATTCATAACTAAATTAACAGCTGGTTTCATAGGCTTCTTTTTTTGTAATAGGCTGGCAGGTGGTTTGTAGGTAATATCATCATCTGATGACACCTGATCATCGTCCATTATGGTTGGAAGTTTGTAATCATCATCCAACGGCACATTATCGGTTTTAGATGTTGAAATGGGGAAATGCTCCGATTCGTCTGATTGTTGCTCTTCGTTGTTTGAAGTTATATCAAAAATTTTATTAAAACTATATTTATTAGTATATATAGTATACTATATTTTACTTAAATCCTATGGTTCCTATTTCTAGTTTACTTATCACAAATATCTCTCTCAACTATTAACTACATATATGCTTACATTCTTTAAATCGTTCTCCTTAATCTTCGAGTGAGGAACGGATTTACAGTGGATCTTGTGAGTTCCCGAGTGTAGGTTCACTACCCTTCCACACAGAATCTACTTTGGAAACCACAGAGTAGAAAGGCCGGTACGCTAGCGCTAAGAAGTCTCACAAAGGAACACAATTACAAATTAAAGTGTTAGAGTAACTTCATAAAGAAACCCTTGGAAATCTAGATGACTCCAAACTGCCAATTGTTGAGAAATGTCGATCGTATATATACGTTTAGTTCCCTTAAGGGTTAACAGGCAATTCATTCCTTTTGTGATTTTGTCATATATGACTTCTCATATTGCATTAGCATTGTATGCCTTATCTAACTCGTACCGATTTGTTTATTGTTGTTATACACAACAAGAACAACAACAACAAAAAACAACACTCAAACAGAGCTATACATAAAACGATACGACTATAAAAGAGGCAACATACCATAAAAATGGTAATTTGCAATGTTACTGACAATTTAATTTCGAAAAATAACTGACATTATCTCTGGGTAAAAAGCAGGAAGAAAAAAACAAACAAAACTAACAAAACCAAACACAAAAAAAAAGCAAACTGAACACACAAACGTTCAGCAATAACACTACAAATAATAGACACATACAGATGCAAGTGCATTTAAACACACATACAAACAGCTATTGCGGTACATATACATGAACAACGAACACATACGTACGTACATTTAAAACCGGCTACACTGGCAGGGTAGCCGGCGTAGTTGGACGATGAGACGGCGGAAAGAAAGAGCCCATGAATGTAGACATCAGTAAGCAGCAATGGTAACCGTAGCCACGGTGTTCTCTGGCAGTTGTTGCCCTTTATAGAAAATAGAGCAATTTTTGGTTTCCGGTTTCCGGCGCAACAAGCTTTAGTGAAAACTTTCAGCAAATACTTGTACTGCTCATACAAGTGATGCACTGCCCTAACCTAGGAAGGCAGTGTAGTTTAAGTCTCAAATGGCCATTCGTTGAGGTGGATTCATCGGTTGTTGAAAGGACGTAGTGGAACGGTGCCGCCGTCTATGAAAAGTCTATGCCAGTAGTGAAGCTCGGCAGAGATTTTCTGTTTTTGCGTGCTGGTTGGGCAAAGCCAGGAATTGCTTACTTTACTTAACTTCACAACCCGACAATAATGACAATGAGAACAATAGATTGCAAAGGCACAAACAAACCAAAAAAAAAAAAAAAAACACAACTGATGCCAAGATAAGTTAACAATTTTGTGCAGAACATTTTAAAAAGCAATTCTGAGCTTAACTTTATATGCTAATGCAGGATGTCGTGAGGAGGAAAATGAGTACTCCAGCTGCGCTGAACTGAGTTACAAAGTCGCAAGGCATCAAGTCAAAAGGTTGTGAGCTGAGGATTTCCCAAAAATTATGTGGATGATTTCGTTATCATTGTCTTCGCTCGCACAGCCACACACAACAGTTTGCGGTGCTTTATGGCAAATGCGACAAATAACATAAAAACTTGCAAAATTCATTTCACTTTAGTTCAGATTTCCTTCATACTTTTTTTTTGAATACCATTTCTATTTCCTTTGGACTTTTTCTGTCATTCTATACATTCAGTCTCTTTTCTTCTTCTTCTTTTTTTTTTTTTTTTTTGAGGACAAAATTAGAATTTTATTGCTTTAGAGATCAAAAATTCAAAAGGAAATAAGCATAATATAAAACTTTATTAAAGCATCCTCATCATCATCAGCAGCAGCAGCAGGAGCAGCAGGAGCGGGCAGCGCCAGCTACGTGGATAACATGAAGAAATTAAAATCTACACCAAACTTTAGCAGCCATAAAATGTGGACCATCCCCGCAGCTCGATTGGGCGACCAGGATGTGGTTTCAACGAAAGCACTATGAAATGAGCTAATTTAGTGGCATCAGTTAAGAAGGTTGGCGACGGGACACCGCATACACACACTCTCGTACAGCCAAAAACCTCAACAACTTTTCAACAATGATGACAAAAATGATAAAATTCATTCCAAAAGAAAGGATTCTGGCCAAAAAAAAAAAACAAAATAAATGCATGAATGTGCAGGCTGTAATGTATACGAGGAGAGATGGTTTTTGGTCACAGCGCACAGGGTTTTTTTTTTGGGGGGGGGGGGAAAAGGCGGTCGTTTTTGTTTTAAAAAGAGGAGGGCCATTTAGAGACTTTTCACAAATATGAGGCTGGTATGATAATCAGAGTAAACGGAATGAAATTCATAGACAAATTATATTTTACACATACGTGTTCGCCATGTCGGCCATCGAGTAATTAAAAGCCCTCTAAAGAATCTTTCTGGTTAAAAATACAGGCGTTTCCACCAAGAGGTATTATTTTGGTATTCAAAGAATAATGGCACCTGTTAATGGAAACATTGTCCAGATCAATATCATAGTTCCATTTTTATACACTCCATCATAGGATGGAGTATATACTAAGTTTGTCATTCCGTTTGCAACGCCTCGAAAGAGTGATCTGCGACCCTATAAAGTATATATATTATCGGTCAGTGTAACATTCTAAGACATTCTAGCGATGTCCGTCTGTCCGTCCGTCCGTCTGTCCGTCTGTTGAAATCACGATAGAGTGCGAACGACCAACGCTAAGAAGCTGAAATTTTGTAGGAAGATGTTTTTTGCCCATAAACAGGTTAAGTTCGAGAATGGGCAATATCGGACCAAAGGGGAAAAAGTTCCCCTTTACGGGACTAAATATATCCCGGCCATAATCAAATTTTTCAAATATTTTTTTTCACTACATCTACACTAAGTTTATATAATTTATAGATGGGGAAAAAAATCCCAAAAATGGGCGTGCTCATGGGTTCCGTGGACCCTTGGGGCCCAAAAAAGGGCCCATGATAAACATGCGCATATGGGTATCGAAGTGCAACGAAATTTACTCACGAACCCCAATATGCCGTTATTTTCATGATTTGCCTACATTTTTTGATCCGGTTTCTGGGACTATCGGGTCACCAGCGGCCCAAAAACCGTCCCTTGACAAACATGGACATATGGGTATCGAAATGCAACGAAATTTTCTCGCGAACCCAAATATGCATTTATTTTCATGATTTGGATAAAATTTGTGATCGGGTTCCTCGGACTATCGCGTCACGAGCGGCCCAAAAACTCAGTTAGTTTTCTTATTTATTGACTTTTTACGGATCCATGATGGAGGGTATATAAGATTCGGCCCGGCCGAACTTACTATTTGTCCACTTGTTAGTAATGGCGTAGTTTCGACTTGTCAAATGTCAAAGAATAAATACTTCAAAAGTGACAGCTACCGAAATACCGGGGAATTCAAAATAACATCTCTTGTTGGAAAACCCTGTACACACATGTTATTTTCTTTGTGTTCATATTCATGAAAATGTACAAAAACAATTCTCACACATTTGTCTTAACAAAGTTTTATAAGGTTGTTATACATTTTTATAAATACGGGGTTTAGTTTAATCGGTTGTTTAATTGTCCATTGTCACCTATTTCAAACTAGAGTCGGATACAGAATATAATTCAGCTTTTTATTCGACTATATGCCTTCGAAAGCCTAGCCAAAAATTTTAAAGAAGGTTGCCAAAAATGGTGTCTGCAAATCAATTCCCAAAAATATTTTCAGACCTCAGCGATTCACAGTTTATATTTTCCCAGAAAGTCTGCAGCACTAGTCGCCCACTAATTATCATGCTAGACCCCTCGTCCAACTCTCATATATACGATTGAAAATGGAAGCGATTTAACAAAATTACAATGTCATTCCTCTTATTTCTGTGTGAGAAAGACGGAGAAAAAAAAGGAAAAAGAGATTTTCTAGGGGGAAAAAACGAAGAAATCAGTGACTATTTGATGGCACATAAGTAAGCGCATAAACACACATACACATAAGTGTGGGTATACGTTTCACTGATGGCAGACAGATCTACACGCGTACATTTGTCACTGTATATGTATACTATGTCTATGTATGTGTCTCTCTGTGTGTGTGTGTGCAAGTGTACACTTTACTTTGTTGAGTAGCTTTACATCATGTGCAACAAGCAGGAAACATGATGGCATGCTGGTATTACATTTTATAGCGGTTGTTTCCGTTTCCGTTTGACTTGTAGGTACAAACAGAATATAAACTCTAATAACACGTAATGCGAGCAAAAAACCCCCAAACTACCAACGCAACCAGCGTACTCTATACATTATTTAAAGCTGAGTTCAAACAGAAAATTTGTCTGTGCGAGTGCAAGAGAAAGCGACTTTTTTTTGGTGGTGTCGTTTTTGCGCTGTTCCCAAACTACTGTCAAAAGTAGATGAAATATTTTATGCAAAATTCGCATATTATCCTACCACTGTAGCTACTTCAAAAATTTGCACACAAAAAAAATTTCCTTTCGCATTTTTCATTGCTCTGCTTTCTGGCTGCGCGGTTATCTTGATTGAAATATATTTTGTACTCATTGTTCATTTTCCGACTTACCTTTGTTGGCTGATGGTTACTGGCTGCAGGATGGAGTCCAGAGGACACAAAGGAAATGCTGGCGTTCATTTCTTTTCCCTCGACTTCTTTTTGTGTGTAATAAAATTTTAATAACGGAAATGAAATGTGATTTGTTTCGGTTATGTGCGTGGGCGTGTGTGTGTGGATGGCGGGTGTAAACTTTCTTGTTGACTTCAGCTTTATCTCGCCATTTCCATCAAAATGCAATTCTTTTCAGTGTTGAATCTTCGTTTTTTTTTTCTTAAGTTTGAAGAAAATTTGTGTTCTTTTGTTGAGTATCTGCAGGAAATGCCAGATATTTTCTGTAGTTTAGCCAAAGGACGGGAAGCGCATAGTTTTCTTTTTGGAGCAAATCAAGCTGATTTGTCAGATGAAAGGATGAAACGGGAAAGAACTGGCGGATATCTTACAGATATATTTAAAGGGACTTTTTCCAAAGCAGAAACTACTCATGGATCGTAGAAATACAAAGCCAGAAACCCAGAAAGATCCTCTAGGAAAATCTATTGTAGACGGCTTTAATTTGTCCCATAGAGTGAGTATTAAAATAATATCCTGCAGGACTTACCAATTTAAGATCCAACATTACAAAAAGTTATTTTTTTCCCCGAAAACTCTAAAAAGCTCGTCTGT
Organism: Hydrotaea cyrtoneurina; assembly: GCA_958296145.1. Classification (NCBI taxonomy): domain Eukaryota; kingdom Metazoa; phylum Arthropoda; class Insecta; order Diptera; family Muscidae; genus Hydrotaea; species Hydrotaea cyrtoneurina. Next base: position 87,074,777 of record OY282514.1, read on the forward strand.
ATGTGGATATTAAAATTAGACAGATATCTTCAAGAGGTGGTTACTCCTACCACTCGTTCCCCTTTTATTACATTTGTCGATCTGACTTTTCGCAAAATCTATTTTCAGTTTTTCTCTTTGAAATGTCTACAAATCAATGAATGCCAGCACAATAGACTGACGGACAATGGATTCTGGCTAAAAAAAAAACGCCAATAATTTCCCAGCACACATAAGTCCGCCACACAAATACACACACACACACACAATTCCTCATCTTTCGCTCAACGCTTTGAGAAATGACTTGAGTGCTGTTAAGTATTACGAGAATAGTAGCACTTGCAGCACTACTTATTGTCGAACAATAAATGACAATAAATGTATAAGTTTCTGCACTTTGATAGTTGTCACTAATGTCAAAGCAATGGAAACCATTCACAAAAAAGGAAATAAATGAAAAGCTAAAAGAAAGCGACAGGAATTGAAGACAAATAACACAACCCCAGCCATACCCATGCCCACGCATAGACCAGTTCAGACAATGCGAAATGTAGTAACGTAGAACTGCCATTTTTTTTTGTTTTTTCATTTCGTTGTAAGTTCGCTCTATGTCCTCTGGATATTGTCAGTGCTGCCACTACTTGCAACATGCGAGACATTGAACAGCAATGAAAAGTAATAATAGCACCAGTATCCTATCCCATTCATAAGGATACACACCAACACATGTACATGTGTCGTAGGACATGTAGTGTAGCCACACATGAGCAAACAACGGCACATGTACGCTTGTATTAGTGTTGGCAGTGTTATTAACGGACCAAAGTGACTTTAATTGTGCACAAAATGTCATAAAGCCGAAAAACTTCTACACACATACCATACACAACCATTCATTCATAGACGAGAGCAATGGAATGAGTCTGTATGTACCGATTTACTGTGATCGCAGAGACAGTGGGTGCGTTGTGTAGAGGAAGTGGCACAGATATATTCGTAACAACAAATAACGATCGATGGTGCCAATACAGACACCGGGATATTCTGTGGAGGTATTCTGCCGTAGGTTTCCATGCGCGCTAAGGGTATCCGACAATCCATCTTGTGCTCGTGAGTTGCTGACTCAGGAGCTCAGTCGGACCCGTACCAAGTTAAGTAGTCTACACCTTACCATTCAGTCAATAAAGTACGACATCTACCCGGCTAAATACTATGTGCTGTTACTCTCTGTCGCGACTCAAGTAAATGCCTGTAACGAACCATGTTTTCCCCGTGAGTTGAACCCCAGTAATCGGCGGTGAACTTGTCGCCAAAAGATTTATTTATTTTTTAAATAAATTTCTCGAATTTGGAGGCACTAAACGATTCATGATGACTTGTCAAACCTTACTGAACAGAAATGTCAAATGTCATAGTTTCACATAGTTAACGATATCGATAGTTTTCATGCAGCCTAAAAAACACCCCCACTATTTCCTTTATCCCACACAATAGCCCATAGACACAAGTACACGTTGGCCACTGTGCAAATGGCTGGTCGCAGCAGTAACAGTAGACAACTCTAAGTGGGTATATAAACGATTACAATGATTGCAAACAAAGAAAAAAAAACGGCGTTGGATAAAACTATAGACTGACTGAATTGCGAAAAAAAAATTACTTCACATAATTTCACAGTGTCCTCAGCGCCACCTCCTCAGCGTCACCTCCAACTCATTCCCACTTGCTGTAGCTGATGATGACAATAGAAAGAATATTTTTCACTTCTATGAATTCTCGTTGATTTCTGTTTTTTTTTCTTTCTTTTTAATTTTTCGTTATATTGAATGTCTCTTCGTCGTTGGCTTTATTATTCCTCCATCAGTTCATTTTCGTTGACAAAAGATTTTTTCTTTTAATTGATGTCATGTTGAATGCATTTGGAACCGAAGCAGCAGCAACTACAACAGCATTTCATTCCAATTTTTTTTTTCAATTCATTTTTATGGGGTTTCAATTTGATTTCAGAATATCTTCGTCTTTTCAGTTGCCCCCTGTTGTCCTTTTGTGATTTTGATTGGAAGGGGTTGTGGAGTTTTTTTTTTTCTTTCGGAATGATATGCATCTGTTGCAGAGGAGGGAGAACGGGGGTGTGAGCAGAGCTTTTCATTATTTGTAATTTGTCTCAATATCATTGACATAATTATTTAAATTACAAATGTTTTTTTCCATGTTTGCCTTTCTCGCACTTCTGTTGTCAACTCCTTTTCAGCAACAACTGTCTATTAAGTACCGAGAACAGAGAACAAAGAAATTCGCATAATGAAAATTATAGGAAAAAAAATGCTGTTAATGGTAGAATTTTTATTAAAAAACACTCTTGGCAATTGATGTGTGTGTATGTGTGTGCGTGTGTCATGTCCTTTGTCGGAGGATATCTGTCATGTTAATTTGCATGTAAATGATTGTTAGAAATTTCGGTTTTTTTTTTCGACTGAATTTGATATTAATGAAATTCCTGAGTTGGAAAACTATGACAAGGATATAAATGACAGCTAAACAGAATTGTGAAATTTTAAAAATGTTGATGATCGCAATAATAACGGTTGCAGGATGGAGGGTAAAAAAGGTCAGGAGATTCAAAAAAAAAAAAGAATAGATTGCTGCCAATTCGAGGTAGTTCCATAGCACAATAATAGAAGAACAGGTCGAGAGCCTTTGTTTGTTAGAACCCTTATAAAGGGTTTTGTAACTTTAAATCACCCGATATTTCGGTAGCTGTCAATTTTGAAGCTTTTATTCGTTGACAAGTAGAAACAACGCCATTACAAAAAATGGAACGACACAGTCAACGCAAAAATTCACTACAAAAATGGTGAAATACAGTCACAGTTTGCAAAAGTAAAAAGTTTCCGGACCGTGTTATCTCTCGAAGGGGTGATCACGAGATCTTGTGATTTAACACCTTGCGACTTCTTCCTTTAGGGCCACGAGAAAAATAAGGTCTACGCCAACAGCCTAGCCTCGATTCAAAATAGAATTCGTGAGGCTATCGTGGACATTGGGCAGCCACTTTGCGATTTGGTTAATCCACCAATGATTACATTGATTTCGAGTACAATGAGAGTCAATGAGAACAATAGTCCGTAATTTATCCCGCTGATGCTGAACCTTTCCTTGATTCTTCTTTTTTTCCGTAGTGTGTATCCATGAAACAAAATGTCACATTTGGAGGGACCAGTGCTTGCACATCAACTGTTTTCTATACACCAACATTCTATGGTGAAGATTTGTATACTCTACCGTTGACCTAATTACTAATGTAGTAATTTTCTGTTAATTAATAATAAGAGTAGGAGTTGCTTTGCAAAAATAACTTCACCGTCTTGTTGTTTTAGCTATAAATTCACCCTGGCCCCCGATTGGTGTTTTTAACGATACTATTGCTATATCGCCTACCACTTTATTGTATCTGGAATCAATTATCATACAAACAATGCCGTCATTATATTCCAATCTCCATCAAAATATCCCAAATCCATTATGATTCCTTTCGGAAATCTTGTTTTTATATGCGCATTAATTTAATTTATTTGAGACAATTAATTATATTTATACAGATTGACTGTTGTGTTTCCGTTCCTCCATGGGGATTGTTTTGGCATTCCGCTCTCTGTGCTGTTAAACCCAAGACGAAGGCTACAAGTATTATTCAAATATTTGTCAAGTTGATTTTCCGTCTGTCTCGCTTTATCTCTCTCTCTCTCTCTCTCTCGATCTGGATATACAATGTGTGTTGCTGGGTTACCATTGAATCCTGTACGGGTGCGTTTGACAATGACTCCATGCCGGGGTTTTGTCTGTTGGAGTCATTACAACAATTCCACGAAAAGTGTTAACAACATGTCAACACTGTATTCTCCTCATTTTACTTGGATGTATGTATTATTGTTTGTTTCATTGTGTAAATACCAAGTACCAGCAGTGTTGTTTTGCACCGCTGCTACTCGAACCAATAATTTTATAAAACCGAACCGAAAATGGTAGAAACAAAACAAAAGAAACAACAAAATGAGAAAAAAACAAAAACAGCAAACGTAGAAGAAGGAGCAAATAATTTAACAATGAGACAAAACGATTCATTCAGTCAATCATTCAAAGTTCTGCTGATATTTACATAAAAAAACAGAGTCAAAGAAAAATGTTTGCCCGAGTTGAGTTTAAAAGTGTAACGTGGCCGATATATAAATTCAAACATTTGAATCGCACTCACTCAGAAATACCCTACAGAAGAAATACAGATTTGAATTTTCACTCTTTTCGCCAATCGCAGTCATTGGGTGTGTGTTATTCGACCACCTAGAAGATTTTACCTAAAGACCGCGTTCTGAAGCCATATAAAATACAGCTGTCACAGAACTGTTGCTACCAAACGTTCTCCTTTCAAAAACTCGCCTAAGTTATGCAGGAAGAAGATCACATAGACAATTTTGGGTAAGGAACTTTAGCTGGTAGCCGTACCTGGTAGCACACACAAAGATTCTTCGAATCAACGGAATTTGGTAATAAAAGGCTCGTAATACATATTTTTAATTGATCCCCAGACCATCACTGTTACATACACAACGAACCACTGCCCGATCTTGGGCTACAACTGTAATTTTCCCTGGAGTGTATGCCGGTTACAACCAGTCAAATGATGATGTTGCTGCTCGCGATGTTGATGATGTCGATGACGTTGGTGGTGCTGGTGGTGCTGGCGAGGGTGGTGAAAATTCTTTATTGAGATTTTTTGAACATGATTGACATTCTTCATGTTGTTTGTTGTATTGTTGCCACTACGGTTGCTCTCCAAATGAATACTCAGCAAGAGCATTATGGCTGATACTGATGGTGTTGCTGATGCTGCTGCTGCTGCTGCCGTTGTTCAGATGTATTGTTACATGTATGTAAATATTTTAATTGATTTTACCTTTTCATGTTTATTTTACTCGTGCCTTGTTCTGTAGCGTTGTGTGCATTTTAACCTTAAACACATACAAATTCGAGCAATACACCACCAGCACAACCAAATAAACTCGCGTATACGCACACATATACAACCACACAGTCCCTGAATCCCTCATGAGTCCCGCGCTGGATCCTGTCAATAGATTTAATGCGACTGAATGACAAGCGGCGAACATGTTCGTTGAATATATCTGTGTGTGTGGATCATGGCAAGAGAGTGTTTGGTGTCAAACGCGTGAAGTGGCGGAGCTGGTGCGGTAGTTTGACAGTATTGTTTGTGTTGCCCGAAAAGTTGCATAGTGGAATTTTCAAACAAATGTTTTATTAAATGGAATTATTTGTTTTCAATTGCACTTATTTTGCTTTTGGCTGTTACGCCACGCACAAGTGGGGCTATATGCGGACAGGCTTGTCTCTCTACATGTGATGTCCTTTTATGACCGCCCATAACACAATGACAATAACATGACCATTAAATTGTATACAAATACCACAGCGGAATGCATGAATGAATGAATGAACGAATGCATACATGAATGTATGGTCGGCACACAATGGATGGCTTGAATGATATGTTGCTTTCTAGCTGTTGCCATTACCCGATGTTCGTATTTCATTTTATTTGTTGTTATTGCCATTTCGGTTATTGTTTTATTATTTCATAAATGCTATTTTATTGTTGTCACCATTGTCAGTGTTGCCATTGCCTCTGTCCCTGTAGCTGCCTCGGCATCAGTTTGTACGAGTATCTCTACACCCGTGTAACCAATTGCTGCTTTTCTGTTCAGTAAGCTGCATTTTTTTTTGGCGATTTTAATTGCTATTTGTTCTTAACCTTGTTTTTTCCCCATATCGAATAAAATAGATCATCAGCGTTTTTTTGTATACGTTTTAATTCGCTATCTACTTAAGCGTTCATTTATTTATTGCATATAAAAAGTAGTTTGTTGGTATAATTGTTTTGGGTATACTGTTTAAATAGTTACTATTAATTTCAATTAACAAAGGACTTCTGAATAATCAATAATCCTCAACTGATAGTGAAAGAAAAATCTTCAACATTTTTTTTTTGGGGGAATAGTTTAAATGGAAAATTGAAATAAGTTGAAGCCACCGGGTTTTAAATAAATGTGAATTATTTTTTAATTTTATTTTAGAAATTTGATGATCACTGATAATAAAATCTGGATATGTGGTAGGAGGAAATAAAAATCAACCGTTTCTTACTATACTTACTTAATTATTTCCCCTAACATTCCACGAACGAACAGGCCAATAATCAGTGAGCTGTGCTCGATATAATTGTGTATACTAACTGACCGGGACCTACTGTTGAAATCCGACTCCAAACGGTTAATGCTTTTCTTCGACTGGAGACTATTTTTTACAGCAGGGCCTTTGCCACGAGACAACTTCTTAAAGCAGTGCCTTCGACAGGAGACTATTTCTTAAAGTAGGGCTTTTGCCAGGAGACTATTTCTTAAAGCAGGGCCTTAGACAGGAGACTATTTCTTAAAGTAGGGCCTTCGACAGGAGACTATTTCTAACAGTAGGGCCTTCGACAGGAGACTATTTCTTAAAGCAGGGCCTTCGACAGGAGACATCTTCTTAAAGCAGTGCCTTCGATAGGAGACTATTTCTTAAAACGAGGCCTTCGCCAGGAGACTATTTCTAACAGTAGGGCCTTCGACAGGAGACTATTTCTTCGACAGAAGAGGGCCTTCGACAGAAGAGTATTTTTTAGAACGGGGCCTTCGCCAGGAGACTACTTCTTAAAACAGGGCCTCGTTTCTTAAAACAAGGCCTTCGCCAGGAGACTATTTCTAACAGTAGGGCCTTCGACAGGAGACTATTTCATAAAACGGGGCATTCGACAGGAGACTATTTCTTAAAGCATGGCCTTTGCCAGGAGACTACTTTATAAAGCAGGGCCTTCGACAGGAGACTATTTCTTAAAACGAGGTCTTCGACAGGAGAATATTTCTTAAAGCAGGGCCTTTGCCAGGAGACTACTTCTTAAAGCAGGGCCAGGAGACTATTTCTAACAGTAGGGCCCTCGACAGGAGACTATTTCTTAAAACGCGGCCTAGGACAGAAGACTTTTTCTGAATGCTGGGCCTTCGACAGGAGACTATTTATTAAAGCAGGACCTTTGTCAGGAGAGCTGTCAGGGGCTTAGGACACGAAATTATTTGGTACATAAATTTTAAAAATCCACAAAATACGAAAAATCGTATGTGAGACACAAAAGTCCACTAAATCAAAAAACTATTATGCGACACAAAAAAGAATCACAGCGTCAGCTTTAGATTAACATCCTTTGTCAATCAGCAAAATTTCAGTCAAAAATATTTTTTTTTAAATTTCTCGAATTTTCAAAGATTTTTGATCTTTATTTTTTTTTTTTTTTGGCAGAAAATATTTTTTCTCTTATTTTGATATTTCTTTATATTAGATATTTTGTGCATTCAAAATGCAACATTTATCCACTGGAAACTATTGGATTGCTTAGCCGGTCTCCGAGATATGAACGAAAAGGTCCATTCTGAAGGCAGATTTCATTTCGAAAGTAAAAACTGTGGATGTTGGCTTGGATCATTCGAGTGTAATCACTGTAACTGAATTAGCCGATATGATTATGTCTCTATACTAGTTGAAAAGCCCGTCAAACAACGGTCGAAAAAAAACATGTCTTTCTGCTTTTTATGTGTGTTTGTTGTTCTTTTTGTGAACATGACAACAACAACGAAACAGCCAAACACACATGTGTAAACAACACACAGCCACACACACTGCGAATGTGAAAAGAGAATGATGACGTGTTAAAAAATGAGCGAGCAAGAGAGAGAGTAATGAAAGAGAGTAAAGAAATGCTTCACCGCAGGCAGTGAGGTGCACAAATTATTATATTTAGGATTAAGCTGGTGTGGCCAAATTTCAATTTTATAGATAAATATTTACTTTCTGTTTACGACTGTTTGATGTTGAAATAATAAAATCTAGCTCGTTTTCGTAGTTATATATATCGGATTCGCAAAAGTATACGCTCAGATCCGTTTCCCCAAAACGTGTGGCGTCAACACATATATGTATATGAACACCGGACAGTCCTATCTCCAAATTTTTCTCAGCCTCCATAATATATGATTTGGACACCTCCATTTCTATCGTTTTCATTTTAGAGACACATTGCCTTGCTGTTCTCGTCTGACCATGTTTTCTTCCAACCATTGCAGTCATTGTTTGGAGGTCCAGAAGAATTAATTTTTCTTGTCAATCTGGATATCAGTACAAGATCTTTAATGAAACACTGCTGGTTGGTGCATGGTCGATGCTTTACATATGTTTTGAATAATTACGATGTTGCCTCTGACCGTAATCTGGTAGAAGGCCAAAAGGTTATCCCAAAATTAGAAGCACACATGTGCCTTGTAAGTAAGGCCATAAATAAATTGTAGCATATTTGAATGATGACTGACCGTATACATCAGTGGCAACAACAGCGGCATATCGTAGATAAAAAGCCCACTTTAATCGAAAAACAATCGAAAGTATTTTTGGCGATAATTAATTAAATCATTAATTTATCTACTTATCAAAATATGTACGCAGAGAAATCAGTTGAAATCACTTCTGTTCAATGCCGCCACTTTCTTTGGCCCAATGCACACACGCACACAGGAGAATGAATTACAGACTGAAAAAAAATGAGAGGAGAAAAAAGCCACAATCAATTACTTTGATTAAGTGTCAGGCATTAAATCAATGTTATAATACCGATACCCAGGCCCACAACGATTTATATGCAAGCGTACAGCTACATATGAATCACCGCTGCACGCGTAAATGAATACTCGAACACCCACTCACGCACCCACACTAACCACCGCAAATACTCACGCAAATGTATGTATGTGTGCATATGGAGATATCCTTAACATTAATGACTCTTTACTGGTTTTGGTCTAAATCTATATAAATTTCGTATTTCCTCATGTGGCCTGATAACCGTCGCAAAGGAAGGAGTGCGTGTTACCACTCGCCTGTGCTATTAACAAATGTTCAACAGAACAGGGAGAGAGAGAGAGGGGGAGATGATGTAGAATCTGTGGTACAGGAAACAAAATTAACTTAAATATATAATTTCTGTTATTGTTCTAAACAATCGTTGGCCACAACAGAACGTTCATACAGGCAAAGCGAAATCTTCTTCGGAAAACTCTTGTAATTCAAATACAGTGTCAGAGAGAGAGGGAGGACAACAAAAAAAGAAACAAACGTAACGTTTGCAATTAATTCAAGGATTAATTTTACCAAAGGGATTAATTCGCCAACAGCATTGAAGAAGTTGCCATCACAACGCCAATATACAAAGTGAACGAGAAATAGTGGGCAGGGGGAGAATGGGTGAGCATGAGGTTGAGAGCGTGAAGGATAATCATACAAATACACCATAAAAATGGCTTAAACACGGCATTTGTAAGGACAACAGTGTATCTGTCTATGTATGTGTGAGTGTGTGTGCGTATAAATCTGTTTGCTCGATGGTTTTAATGTTAACACGTAAAACAACAATGGCAGTACCCTGCCACACTCATGGACTCTGCTACCCCTTCCCATCATCGGCACGATGATAAAGTGGCAACTTTTCTCTTTAATGATGAAGTAAGACGAAGAGTTGTTGGCTTATTTCCTGTGATTTTGCATGTGTGCTGTGGGAGTTTCGGCAGAGATTAGACGTTTAAAAATACATTTAATTAGATTTGTGTTAAATTGAGATTTTTTCCGTTTTCCTCGGCTGACGGGAACCGAAGGGAGCTATTTATAGTAGAGTAGAAATTACTAACTGTTACTAATTAAATAAAATTGTAGAATTTTTCGAGTCGAAAGAAAAGTGATGGGATTTGTTTGTAAGTGATAATGAAGTTCTTACTTTTATTTAAAAATATTCTTTTCTATTGAATATAAAACTACAATTGTTGTAGATGGACTTACGAAGCCAGAATGAGGTTACCCAGTCTCTTACCCAGCCATCGACATATCTTTATGTAGCAACTCCATGATAACCTCAAAGATCGTCTGACTTCTGCTTAAATTTTTTGAAAGCCCAAAATTGTTGTAATTTTCCTCCAACTCATGCTTTTTCTCCTTTTCTTATCTACCCCATCCCTTAACATTAAAGGCAATATAACCTATGTTTCCTGACTATTACAACTAATATTATGAACTAGTAAGTTGTAATGCGCCTATGGCGCCCGTTAATTTGCTTGAGAAAGTATTTGTTACTTAATTTTAAAAATTTTGTAAAAAATATTTTGAGAAAACTATTTTGTAAAAAAAAATTTCGAAAAAAAATAAATTTGGGAAAAAAATATTTGTGGAAAAAAAATTTTTGTTGAAAAAAAAATATTTGTGGAAAAAAAAATGTTGTTGGAAAAAAAAATTTTTGTGGAAAAAAAAAATTTGTGGAAAAAAAAATTTCGTTGAAAAAAAAAAATTTATGTTGGAAAAAAATGTCTATTGGAAAAAAAATTCTTGTTGAAAAAAAAAAATTTTGTGGAAAAAAAAAATATGGTTGAAAAAAAAAATTTGATGAAAAAAAAAATTTTTGTTGAAAAAAAAATTTTGTAAAAAAAAAATTTTGTAAAAGAAAAAATTTGGAAAAAAAAAAATTTTGGAAAAAAAAATTGGGGAAAACACAATTTCTGTAAAAAAAAAAAATATTTTTTTTATTATTATTATTTATAGAATTATAGAATGCCTATTTAAATTCCTACGTACTGCGTGACAGAGTCAGTGAATCAGTGTATCAGTGAATCAGTGTCGAGGGTAAATATATATTAAGATTCTTTTATTACAATTGAGAGTTTTAATAAACTACATTTTAATTAAATTGGTATATGTATTTTTAAAGAGAAATATCTCAATCTAAATCGTTTTCAAAACAAGCAGAAATCATGTTTCATCCTTGACTTGAGCCTAAAGATTTTTTGTAGTTCCGTTAAGAACACACTCACGATTAGGACTTCAATTACCAAAAACGGGAGTTTTGGACTAAGTTTTCTCAGTAACATTATTTTTGGTAACTAGGCATGCAAACATCAACCCCCTAATTTTAATACATAAAGCTGCAGTAAACAAGAAATTTCTTTGGTCAGGGTTCTTGTAAATCTCCGATAAAAGTTGGCCTCGTAGTATTTTCTATACTCTGACACAAACATTCTTTCCTCCATCCACTCCAATCCACAGTTTTTTTTTTCCATTATGAGTAAAATAATTTATGTACCCAAGAAAGTTATTCATGGCAGTTGAAAACAATGACAACAAGAACAAAAATACACAAATGCTTACAATGCAAAATATTATTAACAACAATAACAATAAAGGACTATTTACATACTTTTGCCGCGATGTGACACCACATGAAACATTTGCTACCTGGGAACCTTCGGTGCCTCCAACCGAGATAACGAACCAACCCTTTTGTTCGTACTGCCAACAATGCTTGACAATATTATCATATGGAAATCGTATAAGATCATGGCAATATTATTTGCCAGGCGCGTTCTTGCTGCTGCTGCTGCTGCCACACTATTCATAATAATAACGATAATAATAACGTTAATAACGCGCGTGAAAGAATGAAAGTGCTGCTTCAATTGAAATGTAAATGTGTGGCGAACACAAAAAAAAAAACAACACAACACAAAGCCGTAGAAGAAGGCTTTGAGAATCATACGCAGAATTCATAACGAGGACTGCATGCATTTCTAACTACATTTCTTGCTGTTGCCACAACACATACAATCAACTCTTTTTCTGTTCAGTTCTACCTATGGTCTCACACACACACCCAAGGAGGCCATAAAAAACGAGGACTGTCTTTTCTTGTTTGCTTAGAACGGAAACGGAAATATGATGTAAGCACAACTGCTGTTGCTGTTCCACTGCTACTGCTTCACATTATTGTATTGCCATTTACACTGGTGGCTGTTAATGTTGAATGTGGTATGCTGGGGATGACGTTTGCCTCCCTCCGAGTATTGAAGTTATACACACATATTTTGTGCCAGCTTCTTAGCATATTGTATAATATTGCCCTTATTTAACGCACTTTGCGGAAGAGTATCTTTGGGAATGATGCACAGTGGGCTGAAATATTGTTGTTAAATAACTACAGGTACAACTGTCTCTATCCAATTATTTGCGGATTTTCTTTATTATCAATCGTTGGACGATTATGAATGCCACAACTTTCACAACTAATCGAAGAGATTTTAACAAGAGTTCATTAGTATGAGATGTGTAATGTAAATATCAGACACAAATACAATGATGTTCAGGACTTGTAATTCATAGCTTTGTTCCAATGTAGCAGTGAATACTGGCTGACCACAGATAAATTAATAATTATGTAGACAAAATCATACATGTATTCCCAACAAAGACTCAATAAATCGAAATTTGACCTCAGAGTCAAATGCCCACATCGTCATCGAAACTGTCTACTTTTCAAATTGGGATTGGCAAACTCACAACGGTCATTTGAAACAGAATCCATATATTTGCCGAATCTCAGCATATTATTTTACTGGCTTTCTTAGGATCACTGTTTCTCATGTCACAATGGAACAGTCAACGAATTAAATCCGAAAAACAATAACTTATTATATAGAGGCCGCTAAAGACGCATAAGAAATTGAAAAATTTCATTAAGAATTTGTATTTGCAAAATTTAAGTCACACTAATATACTAAGTTGTTGGCCCTTATTAGTACACTAGTAAGTTGTAATGCGCCTATGGCGCCCGTTGAAATATGGAAAAAAAATTTTGTGGAAAAAAAAAATTTTGTTGAAAAAAAAAAATTTTGCTGAAAAAAAAAATTTTGTTGAAAAAACATTTTTGTAAAAAAAAAATTTGTAAAAAAAAAATTTTTGTAAAAAAAAAATTTGTAAAAAAAAAATTTTAGAACAAAAAAAATTTTGGTAAAAAAAAATTTTGTGGAAAAATAAATTTTGTTGAAATTTTTGTTGAAAAAAAAAAATTTGGAAAAAAAAATTTTGTAAAAAAAAAAATTTTGTTGAAAAAAAAATTTTGTAAAAAAAAAAATTTTGGAAACAAAAATTTTGGAAACAAAAATTTTGGTAAAAAAAAAATTTGGGGAAATCACAATTTCTGTACAAAAAAAAAATATTATTTTTTTTATTATTATTATTTATAGAATTATAGAATGCCTATTTAAATTCCTACGTACTGCGTGACAGAGTCAGTGAATCAGTGTCGAGGGTAAATATATATTAAGAAGATACTTTGATCCGAGCCATGCTCGGTCTTTGTGAGTTAGGGGACTTTCCAAGTTTTGTGGAGGTGCCATCCGCATGTGAATCTTAACCCTTTTATTTTCATTTTGTAACTCTTCTTATTTTACACGACCCACATCACGTTGTCTTTTATAAAATACGAATGATTATATATTTTTCCAAAAAAAAAACAAAAATCAACAACTCCGGCCACTGTGCCCGTTTCACAATGAATGTCTGAGCATTGTGTAGAAAAACGAATGTTTTCAATGAGAGTATTTTGTCTGTATGTGTAACAATATAATTTTCACATACGTAAATAAAGTGCACATTTTCTCTGTCTACTACTCCTCTGCGACATCGAAGATATCTCTAAGAGATATCATTAGTAGTGGGGTTACACGAAACACCACTCGTAGGTAAAGCCAGACTGTTTCCTTACAGCTTTAATTAACACGATGGAGAATGAGGCCTCACCAGTTCGCCCTCCCTCTTTAAAAATGCCCACACATCCTTGGATGTCATGTTTAGAAGTCTACATATGAGTTCATACACCAACACACATATACATCGGGTATTTTCATACTCACATACATATACGTACACATTCCACCATACATATATACATCTGTATATAGACATGTCATATATACTGTTATTACCAACAGCAATGCTCATTACATTTCCGCTTTTATTGTTGTTGAATGCCTGCTGCTTCTTTGCGGGTGGTTATGGCGCGGTTGATCTCCACATCTTCTTTTGGTTTAATTTCAGTGTTGCTTGTTTTCTTTCAGTTTTTTTTGCACTACTCTACCGTTATTTTTTATTTCTGCCGCGTTATGTTTCAAGGTAATAAAAAATAATTACTTTCATATAATTTCCTTTGCATATTTTTGCGGTGTTTATTACCCTCCAGACCAGAAGGAAGCGAAATATGGGTACATAGGAATGTGTCACATTACCCGCAATGTTGTTGAAGGCATTTCCAACATGAACAAATGAATTCATTCAATTCGTCTTGTTTTCATGCAACATCTCATCTTTCTCGCCCGTACAGAACGAAAAACTGGAAATTGAAATGTATGTCAGCCGGCGGGAGGAATTTTTAAATTTTCATTTAAAATGGAATTCTGCTGTGCTGGTGCGCTGCTTTGTTTTAGATTTATGTTAATTAATGGCATTTTGATTTGAATATGATTTAAAGCATATGCTAGGGCTTAGAATTTTAATACAATTTATGGCATACTTTGGGGATTTGTTATTTAAGTTAAATTAGGGTAATTTACAAAAAAAACATATGTATGTACTTGGTCCTTTCGGTTACTTTAGATATTGCAATCGAAATGACGGTAATACTTTCGATTAGTATTTATGAATGTTAAATGATTACATTAGGGGTGGCTGATTTAAATAGAAATTCTCAAAAATAAATGGTGCTCAGGTGTTGGTAAGCTTAACTTCTCTCTCTCGCTCTGTTGTATTTCGAATGAATGGGAGATTGCCTCTATTCTGTATGACTGACTAGGCCTATTCTTTGAAATCATAAATGTTGAGAAAACAGATAGAAATGCTTCCCATACAAGAACCGCTTGAAATGTGACAATCCAGAGTTCGGATTAAAGACAAAGATGATCCGATTAATATTGATGCAGACAAATGATGAATACCGACAGCAAACCGTATAATTCTACTTAACCACTTCATAGCCAGCGATGCCAGATGGCACAGAAAAACAGGATTTCGTAAAGTTAAAACTATCAGCGGATTCGAAGTCTGGACCTTTTTTTTATAAAATATAAAATTTTTTTAAAAAAAAATTTCTAAATGGGTTAACTCAACCCTACTAATCTGATAAGTCAAATTTTTTTTTATATATTTTTATTAATTTTATTATTATTAATTAATTACAATACAAAGTAAATTTATATTCTAATTTTGGGTCCAAGGGTAAACCGGGTGACAAAGACCATTTGGCTTGATTTTTGCAGCGACAGACCAAAGCCTCTGGTGGGAATCGAACCAACAACCCCCACGCTGATAGGCAAGCACGCTATCAACTCGCCTACCGGGGCGCTTATACATTTTTTTTTTCTTTATTGTGAGCTCAATTTTGAGGGCAGACGATCTAAGACTATTTGCAGAATTATAGCACACTTTGAAACTTAACTTCACATCTCCCACAGATAATGTGTGAATCGTCGATAGCAAAATCTGGATAAAAACGCATATGAATTTTGTCCACAACACTGTGTTTGATAGTGGCCATTTTTTTTTTTAGGAATATCCTCTGTCCCTCCCGTCTTTCAAGAAACAACATTCTCATTAGGCTTTCCAACCGGTGTGGAAACTCAATTTTCAAAAATTGAATTTCTGCATAATTCCATCAATAACTGAGTTTTATAGAAATGCTGAACATTTTTCTGTTACCGCAAA
Source organism: Hydrotaea cyrtoneurina (assembly GCA_958296145.1). Taxonomy (NCBI): domain Eukaryota; kingdom Metazoa; phylum Arthropoda; class Insecta; order Diptera; family Muscidae; genus Hydrotaea; species Hydrotaea cyrtoneurina. The sequence goes on from OY282514.1 coordinate 87,090,479, forward strand.
AGAACATGTATCTGTCCTCACTTATTTTCTTATTTAATTTATTTTAGTTTTCGCCCAATAAATCTACACCCAAAAACTGTTTATGGCCGATAACAATCGGTCGGACTCATCATTTTATATTTAGCATCGTTGAAGTACACTAAATCCTATTCATTAATTTTAATGGCTAAATAAATACCAACATTTTAACCACTCAACCAGAAAAAAAAGCAAATGATTCGATAAATCAATATTTCCGACTATATTAACGATAATCCAGCGGAAAATATAAAAACGACAAATTTGAAATAGAACAGTGTAAATACTAGTAAACGTTGATGTTTTCAGATTTTTGGCATGATGAGAATTCTATAGGGCTTAAGGGTGTATATCACAAACTTTCTCTAACGACTGTTATTTTTATTCGGAATGTGTGTGTGTAGTTATAGCGATGATGTAGTTAAATATCGATGATACTCTGAATCCTGCACCAGTATTCTGACTCAAATTAGTATTCTGACTCAAAATACAGCCCAGTGTCCTTGTTACCTAACCTGATATCACAAACAGTTTCTCCATTTCTATATACTGAGTGTGTCAGTCCAGTAATTATTAATTAAATTTATTTGTTTATTCATTACAATTCAAAGTACTTAATAAAGCACTAGAACTAGGATTTCGGCCTATCCTCCACTAATTATAAAGGGATTTACTCAAATACTGGACCCCAAATATTATTATTATTATTATATACTAGTAAGTTGTAATGCGCCTATGGCGCCCGTTAATTTGCTTGAGAAAGTATTTGTTACTTAATTTTAAAAATTTTGTAAAAAATATTTTTAGAAAACTCTTTTGTAAAAAAAAATTTCGAAAAAAAATAAATTTGGGAAAAAAATATTTGTGGAAAAAAAATTTTTGTTGAAAAAAAAATATTTGTGGAAAAAAAAATTTTGTTGCAAAAAAAAATTTTTGTGGAAAAAAAAATATTTTGTTGAAAAAAAAATGTTTGTTGAAAAAAAAAATTTTTGTTGAAAAAAAAAATGTTTGCTGAAAAAAAAAATTTAGTGGAAAAAAAAAATTTCGTTGAAAAAAAAATTTCGTTGAAAAAAAAAATTTTTGTTTAAAAAAAAATTTGTAAAAAAAAAATTTTGTAAAAAAAAAATTTGTAAAAAAAAAATTTTGGAAAAAAAAATTGGGGAAAACACAATTTCTGTACAAAAAAAAAATATTATTTTTTTTATTATTATTATTTATAGAATGCCTATTTAAATTCCTACGTACTGCGTGACAGAGTCAGTGAATCAGTGTATCAGTGTATCAGTGAATCAGTGTCGAGGGTAAATATATATTAAAGATTTATTTGTTGCACATATAATTTACAAGAAATAGTAAAAAAGGAACTGGCTGCCAGGGCCTTCGCCTTTATGGACCCCATATAAATTTCATGGAATGTTAAGGGAAATAAGTAAGTAAGCATTATCAGCTGAGGAAGCTCAGCCGAGTAGGACTGTGGCTATTGCTGCCTCATATGGAGTACAACAACTACTGGAATTGGGATACACAATGCAGGAGTCTTCAAAAATACAACAGAGTATCCTATTTAAACCATTTATCCGAAATTTTGAATTTTTCACATTTGATATGCAAAAAGTCTTTTCTTGAAAAACGTATTCTAGGTTTTTCGAAATGGAATTGGTAAATTTCATCTTGTATTGTTATTTGAATAGGTTTCTGATTGCAGCACACACCCTTTTTTCACACCCTTTCTCCACAAAACAAATAAACTCAACGTAGCCAACCATCATTAGCATAAAACGCCAGCACAGAAGAATTTACTCGCAAACGAACACACACACGCACAGCACAAACAACATGTTAATTAAAATTGAATATCAACAAAACTATTTGAAATTAAACAATTTTTTTTTTCTGTTTTTGGGCAGAAATCCTAATACTCGCACGCACCTCACCTAAGCCAATCTGAAACGATTCCATGGCTGTGTTTAATAATAACATATTTATGTATGCATCCATGTGGCAGCGGCACTGCCATCAGCCACACCACAACGACAACAGCAATTGCAACATCCGTTGCAACTATCAACTGACGTTCACCGATCCTGTACGTACAGCCACTCGTAGCCACACGACTCCCCCAACCCCATACACCGCAGTCAATATGTTGTTTATTGCTCTATTGATGATAAGCGCATATAAAATTTTATGAGCAAACAACAAAATCCTTAATAACTTTGTAATTTGTGCAACACAATATGCAGATGGCTCTTTGCGGATGACGACGGCTGTGGCACGCTTTGGTTGTTGCCGTTGTTGCAGCAACTGGCTGATTGTGGGCGATGTGCCACGCTACCGTCTACCTAATTCTATACATCATCTCCCCCCTCGTGGGACCATCATCTGTGGCACACAGAGATCTCTCATTGTCATCAACGGCATCAACATCAGTAGTTTGTGCAACAGTATTTCATTTATGCAAATTCCAATACTTTTATAGCGATTAAAACACCTGCACCGAACTGTATAAAATTATGCATTGTGGGTGGGTGGGGCGGGTGTGTGGACGGGTAGCAGTGGCAGTGCAGCAGTATTGTCAAACGTGTGGTCGGCGTGGTAATATGAGCTGAAACTCCCACATTTAGCAGCAACAACAATAATTATGTTTTGTCAAAGTAATAATAATTTTTGAGCGGATGTTGAGGGTGTGAATGCCGTCATATTTTTCGTAGAGCCAGCGCTATGGTGATCTGATGTATCTGATGTTATTCAATAGGTTTGTAACAGTTTTCATTTGAAATTGTGGTGAAATTGTTGTCGAGTTTAAGGACAAAATCCAGAGATTTAATTTATGTTATGTATCAAATATTCTTCAATTTAGAGTAAATCTCAGTCTGATAAAAACTCCAAATAGATAATCTTCGTGTTATAATTATCATATTAACCCATTAATGTCCAGCGATTTCTTTCTCTTGTGATTGTTAGAGTATAGTGTTCCATTTTTCGAATGCTGGATCAATATGTCACCTATTAAACCACAGGCTCACAGGATTTTCCCTTTTGGTAGAAAGGACCGCTTGGAATGAATTGAAGTCGAACATATTCTCCTGTATTAAACCACAGGTGCACAGGAGTTTCTTTTTGGTAGAAAGGACCGCTTGGAATGGATTGAAGTCGAACATATTCTCATCTATAAAACCACAACATCACAGGAGTGTTCTTTTTTTTTTTGGAGGTATGATTTCGAATGGATTTTATTTAAATAAATTCACATTCACTTATAAAGAATACACAAAAACATTCATTAGAACTGTCCGTATCGATATCTGTACCAGCTACCCCACCCACGTATCTACATCTAACGGGTGACTGAATGTCGTTGTTCACATTTTTTTTTGTTGGCGTTTCTATTTTATTACAATGTTTGATGGTGAACATATTTTATTTTTATGCAACAGAAATTAAATAGGGATTTAAAAAACCATATCTTTTGAATAATTCATAAATAATTAAAAATGCATATTTTAGAAATTAAAAACAATATTACTTGTGTGTACGTGCGTGTTTACTTTCAAAGTATTATAATTATTAAATTATGGAATGTTTAATATGTTTTCTAAACTACTGTGTGTATTTTTTATTTTTCTTATATTGCACAGCCATTTAGGATATTTGGTATGCAATATACTGTATCATTGAAGCCATTGACCCATATTGAGAAGACAAAAAAGAGAATATCAGTCAATATCTGTGGACAATTTCTGCTTCATTTCATTCTAAAGTTATTTTGATGATTTTGTAGAATTTGTTTCATATTTTTTGTTGTTGCTTAGACTTCTGCCTTGCGGAAAAGCCATCTTATTTGGTAATTTTATTGCATTGCATCAGGGATGGGAAACATTATATATAATGTCAGGATAATATTTGGCGACATGTCACAAAGTGATGAGGGCAGAGAATGATATTGTATTTTAAAATAAATGTCTACTAGTTTACTTACCACAATTATCGTTAATATCCCTTGAATATATTGACTATACGAATAAGATAGCAATTTCTTTGTTGGTTATGTTCTGTAGAAAAAAATGTAGCCCTTCAGAGTCATCTATAAACAGAAAGTACCGCTGAGTAGTATATTCAAATTATATACGACACATCACACGGATTCGATATTTCCCGTCTATGTTCACATACATCCGCGATGAGTAGGTTAATGAAGGCATTGGTTGCAACAAATATTAGCTTTTTGTGTTTTTCAATCGATCTTTGGAACAGTCTCGTCGCAGCTGCAATGAAATGGAATCACGTTATAGGTATCGCCTACGCGAAGTTCTTGATAGTGCTGAAAATTCACAGATTCAAAAAATCCTATTAAATCGACGAATGTCTTTTACTTACATATTTCCCTTAACATTCCGCCTGGAACTTCTCTCAAATCAGTGAGCTGTGTACGATATAATCCAACTGTTTAATGCCGACTTCGACCAGCTAATGCTTTTCTAGAGAAGTTTTACATGGCTTAGAGACTACTCTCTTACTCGTAAAGTCGCCAGCATTTACGAGGTGGAAAACAGCCGCTGAAAAAATGTTGATGGTCTTAACAGAATTTATTTTGCTTCAATAAACAAGTGATTTATATATATAATTTTACATTCCTTCGTAAACCAATTCCATTTAGACCATCTCTGATATAAATACCAGTGTGTATGAAAGTGGTCCAAGTCACAGCGGTGGTTTTATTCTCATAAACTCTAAAAACTACATTTTTTTCTTGATAACTTATTTTTCAAAGCTGTTTCCATTTAGAAGTTTTCTAAAACCAAAAAGGATTTTCTGACTCATACTACTACAAGTGACTTAGGTCGTTATCAAAATCAATGACATATATTTTGTGGTTTTCACACACACACACACACATTCGAATTTTATAACTAAAACGACCAAAAAGGGGACGCCATATTTTGTGTAGTAATGCAATATTGATTGGAATTTTAATAAGGTTCGCTTGTCGTGGCAAAGTAGAATGAAGAAACCCGAAAAGTAGGGGCAATTTAAGAAAATTCGTGAAATAACTTTGTAAGCTAAAAAAAATAATCGCATTTACATGATAATATTACTAAAGAAATATTGATACTTTATGGTCAAAAAAAGAATGTATACATTTGTCAAAAAAATGTTTGCTAGAGCAAAACTAAGAGTTCTGTAATCGCATCACTTGTTGTCCAGTAACTCCATAAGCTCACATTTTATTGAGATTTTTTTTTTGATTTCATCGCTTTATAAATATTTGTCATTTATTATAAACCGTAATTTGATTAATTATCTTAATTATTTTATGCTTGGAATTATTTCATTCCATTGTTAAATCACTTGTGTGCATAATTTATATTTTTATTAACTTCCAAAAAGCCACAACTCAAAATGTTAAGGGGTTTTGGAAAACCAAAAAAAAAAAAAAAAATCTCCACTAATTACAATCTTAACAAGGATATGATTGAGTTCATTTCCACAAGAATGTGTCCGGCCAACCACAAAGGGGTGGCGTAATTAAGTGTTCATGTTCATACACCGAACAACGATGACAGGTATAAGAAGAAAATATTATAGCCTTAGTCAAAACAAAACATGTTTTTATGTGTTTTACAAAGCACACAAACAAACAGATTAAAAAAGGGTAATTTGTTTGTTTGCATTGTGTTGTTTGTTAACCTCAAAGGACAACCCAAGATAAAGGCATATCTCACAAAAAACGACACAACCCATCGCACACCAGCACTACCTGTCACCGCTTACACATGCCCATGAGGAGATGTGCCGTTGTTTGCCAGCCTGTATAAATTACAATAGTTTCGGCTAAAGACCATCATTAGCTTTTCGTACGTCAAAGAGAAATCATTAAAATTTACTTGTCATCCTTTGTGAGAAGAAGCAAAAAAAAACAGAAATCATGAACAATTTGGATATATTTCATTTGGCTTTGCTTATCATTCTTTTTGAATTGATGAAATGTTTGTTCGCCCGGCTGACAAAGGAGAATACGTTGGCCACATCATTTGAATATAAATCACCCAAGATAAAGAATACGATGCCTGAAAGGACGCACTGCCACTTGAGCGGTATGAAATTGTTGACAGCGGAGCAAGACGATGCTTACCCGGAGACACCTCAAGGACACTTGGTGGCAGCGGTAATGGAATCACGCCATAAGAATCGCATACGCATGAGATTATACTCGAAGGCCCGGAGGCAATTGCAATTTTGAAAAAGGTACAGATTCAGGAAATCCTACCCAAAGGAAGAGGAAATCTACATTTTACGAAATATTTTAAATATAAAATGCATGCATAGTTGTAAGTTAGTTTTAAACATTTTCTAAAAATAATAATAACAAACTTTTCTTATTGATAATTTAATTAACTTACTTTCTAAATTTTCTAAAAATAAATAAGTCTTACATGATATTTCGTATGCTTGCTGTGATTTTATTCTTCATGCTCGAAAACATTATTTCAATTGCCGTGGACTTTTATAAATATCAACTATTTCATAATCTCAAACAAACAAATTATTCTATGCTGAGAAGAAGAAAACATATTCGCATAATCGAAGAAGAAATTAGTACAAGAGAAGCCCACTTATACGGCCAAACAGGCATTCGCATTGAATTTGTATTTGTATGCCCAAGATAAGTGGAAGAAAATGTCAATGCCAGAGACTGGGGGTTTAGGCCAAACAATGTCTAGTTTAATATGCATAAGTCAAATGAATAAACAAAGAGTCGGTTTTGAATTTAGAACAGTATTGAAAGAGTCAGTGTTTTACTCCCATGTAATAATATGCACATTGTGGTCCTTCGAACCGATTTAAATATATCCACAAACACATGCTGTTCAAAAAACTCTATTAAATGACATTTTTTTAATAAACAGAAAAACATGCTCATATCTCCCTTCTTACAGTCTATTTAAACAGTTTACTTTTTTTGTTCTTCTTTCACTTATATAGCAAAAAAAATGTCATTTAATCTGTTGCCTTAAATCGTTTTCAATTTTTTCGAAAAATCTTTTGGAGTCAAATTTGTTCTTGGTGAAAGGCGGATACGTTGTCTTTTGATGTTTTGAAAAGGGTTTAATTTCTTTGAGGTTTTTCTTGTTTGGTTTCATGTGTTTTTTATTTGTGTGTATGTGTGTGTGTGTGTATTCATGTCCTATTGTTGTTCCCTTTTGTTTTACATTGTCATCGTTGAGCTTTCTTTTACACACATCCTGTGATTTCCAAGAGCATTTCTGTGAGGTTTTCGGTTTCACGAGCTATAAAAATGTCAAAGTTAATATTTGTCATGGTTTAAGTGTCTTCAACCTTTAATCTTTTCGAGAAGATGCTGACATATTGGCTGTGTCGGGGATTGCTTGTATTTTAAAAAATATTTCCTGACAGTCATAGGTATGGAAAATTTAAAGAGGTTAACTTGCAGCTAATACAAAACTAATTTAGTTGTGCTCGATCAACGTTAAATTAAGTGTATTTCACTTAACATGCCGTGAAGGAGACCCGAACCTACCGCTAAAAGTCGATTACGAATGGCTAATGCTTTCGCAGACAAATGTAGATTAGGGTGGAGTGAAAACATGCTTTTTTTTTAATTTGAAAAAGTTAACCTCGGAAAGAGATGTAGTCTGGGGTCCTAATGAGGGGAAAAATAAAAAAATTTTTAGGGGTCGCGCCACTCCCTCGAAATGTGGAAATTATCGCTATTTTGGCGTTGATTTTAGAAAAATCCTAAAAATTAACGACTTAACTTATTCGAAATTTAAAAGTTTGAGCTTGTTCAGTGCCCAAACAAAAGTATTTGAGGCAAATATGAGGATAATCGACTAATATTTGTAGCTTTGGTGGCGATTTCATTGTTCAGTCAATTTTCTGAAGAAGGGACGATTTGACTTATTTTACTTTTTGAAATTTTTGAACAATGAGAAAATTTTTTTTAAATTTTTTCATGTCCTTATTTCATTGTTTACTCTATTGCAAACATTTATTGACATAAAACTTTTTAGGATTTTTCTAAAATCAACGCCAAAATAGCGATAATTTCCAAATTTCGAGGGAGTGGCGCGACCCCTAAACATTTTTTAAATTTTGTTTCTTTATTTTTCCCCTTATTAGGACCCCAGACTACATCTCTTTCCGAGGTTAACTTTTTTTTTTGAATTTCACTCCACCCTAATGTAGATGGTTTACAGATTACTCTCTTACTTTTGAAAGTGAACACAGCGGCTGATAAATTATTGATGGTCTTACCAGAAAACAAATCTGGGGTTTTTGTATGGCAATCGCACAGCCTACCTGGCAAATCACGGCCGTCCACTTAAAGCATACGCCTTAGGTGAAACAATACAAAACCTGCTAATCTTGTGTAATAGAGGAACTCACTACTTGGAAAACTCATGAATTGGGGTTTATTTTTTTTGTTATAAAAAAATAACCTTGGGTTAGCTTAGGTTGTGCGAAAAAGTTGTCCTTAGCAGTTGACATTACTGTTTCTACAGAAAAGTTGACCTCAGCATGCTGAGTTTTATTTTTTCTACAGGAAAGTTTACCTAAGCTCGCTCAGTTTATTTTTTTTTCTACAGAAAATTTATTTTTTTGTTCTCCTCAAGTTTTAAATTTTTTTTTATAGAAAAATTGATCACAGCTGTCTAAGGTTGTATTCCTCAGTAGACTGAGTCTGGCCTCAGTAGACTGAGGTTTGGCCTCAGTAGACTGAGTCTGGCCTCAGTAGACTGAGGTTTGGCCTCAGTAGACTGAGTCTGGCCTCAGTAGACTGAGGTTTGGCCTCAGTAGACTGAGTCTGGCCTCAGTAGACTGAGGTTTGGCCTCAGTAGACTGAGTCTGGCCTCAGTAGACTGAGGTTTGGCCTCAGTAGACTGAGTCTGGCCTCAGTAGACTGAGTCTGGCCTCAGTAGACTGAGTCTGGCCTCAGTAGACTGAGTCTGGCCTCAGTAGACTGAGTCTGGCCTCAGTAGACTGAGTCTGGCCTCAGTAGACTGAGTCTGGCCTCAGTAGACTGAGTCTGGCCTCAGTAGACTGAGTCTGGCCTCAGTAGACTGAGTCTGGCCTCAGTAGACTGAGTCTGGCCTCAGTAGACTGAGTCTGGCCTCAGTAGACTGAGTCTGGCCTCAGTAGACTGAGTCTGGCCTCAGTAGACTGAGTCTGGCCTCAGTAGACTGAGGTTTGGCCTCAGTAGACTGAGGTTTGGCCTCAGTAGACTGAGGTTTGGCCTCAGTAGACTGAGTCTGGCCTCAGTAGACTGAGTCTGGCCTCAGTAGACTGTGTCTGGCCTCAGTAGACTGAGTCTGGCCTCAGTAGACTGAGATTCGCCAGATGTTTACCGGTTCTATGGAAAAGTTGAAGTAAATACACTCAGACTGATGATTTAATTTTCACCGTATATCGGGATTTAGTTCGCAAAATGTCTTAGGTTACTGTTCCAACTTTTTAAGCGGCATTCAATTTCCGTTCTGCTGTTGCCTTTAAAGTTCTTATCTCTTAAGTTCTTAACTTAAAATTTCATTTGAGTGAAATAATTTATAGAAACCACAAATCAATAACACTTTTATTGCATTCAAATTGCACTTAGCCCTGACCTCCTTACAGGCAAATGAAACACTAACCAGTAGTGTTTGCGATTGACGTCAACAATTTCAACTGCAATGATGATGGAAGTGAGATTTTGTATTCACATATTGAAACTGTTTTCACGGGGACGTGGTAGCCACCAACCAGCACCACATCAGCCGATATCATAATAAACTGGAATGTGCCACCAGAGAATCATTGTGACAGCCGTATGCCCGTTCAGGGGGGGGGGGGGGGTGGTGGCGGTGGCGACGATGGCGGCATATGTCTGCCAGTGGTTTATCTGAATGAGGTGAGAATTCGCTGTCATTAACATTTAAATATCGATATTGAACCAAAGTACCCATAGTATCCAAACACAGAGCCCTCCTCTACCACAGTCTCACACAGAGACACATATTTGGTTATAATGGCATTGTGGAAATTGTTTGCCTTTCCTAGAGGGGTTGTGGTGTTGATGGTGTCGTTGGCGTCAATGAGGGTTGCGGTGTTGTTGTTTTCCAATTACTACCAAGGGCACAATTTTCTAATAGTTGCAATTTTGTGGCAAGTCCATGATTGTGCGGCAATGGCACAAGTCAATGTTGTTGCTATTGCCACTGCTCCTATCTTCGGTGAATTTTTAATATGAAAATTGTGTTTGCCTTGCGCTTGTCTTTAGAGATTTAATTAATTTTCATTATAAATGTCATGGTTTCGTATTACCCATGAACATTGTTAGAAGTGGATAATTGTGTTATTGATATTCATAATGTGCACACTGTGGTTAAAAACCCAATTTTCTACTATTCAACAAAAAGCTATTTATTTTAACTTGACACCTATGATTGATTTAAAACGCTAATAATTGAATGGCAACATGTCCCTATTAGTGGCAAACAGTGTAAACGATATGATGAGCGTTGGGGGAAATCTAAATGACATCTGATGCATTAAAATGATGTTGAATGGTAATTAATATAAATAATTGGGATTTGACAAAGCTATCTGTGTCTTTTTATGAAATCTGTTTTTGTCCTACATTATTTTATATTCTCCAATTCGCTATCAAAGATGGTTTCATTTCTTTATGTGGATTGCATCTGCAACGACCGATCGCGTTTTTTTTTGGCATTGTCTCATCATCACACATGTTTTGTAGGTCTAGTCCAGCTAGCCCGTGCTGAAAGTTAATCTTATACATACTGGGAAATGGTTTCGTTTATGAACTGACATTAAACATTTTAGTATTTGTCGTCCTTATTGTATCTTTAAAACGGATATGATTTCTAATATTTTGCCCTTGGATAAGGTCTTTTTGTACTGCGTTGAAAAAACTACTAATACAATCGAATAAATACATTCTTTAATTTAAATTGAAATTTTTGCTGCTCGCCATTCTTTGAAATTGTCAAAAGCCTTTGCCTTTGGAAACCATAAAACACGTCTTAGTTTAGCACGAAACCAAGCGACCAAGCGACCAATCAACAGGTGCGTTACTGCAACATTTTGATTGCATGTGTTAATATCTGCTGCTAATCTTGTCATTGAGGCACATAAACACGCATTCTGCCAACCACTACATACACACTAAACAAACACACACACACACACACACAGATACACTGTCATACGCACTGGCACAAAAGAAGAATCATGCCTGGATAAGTGTGTGTGGACACTTGCTGACATTTTCAATGGCTTCATTCACACCGGCCGTTGGCTGTTTTCGGTTTTAGTTTCACTGAATGACTGCCACACCAAAACCCGACCAGTCCACTCCACACTAACAAAAGAGCGATTTATCTTGTACGACTTGTTGCAAAAATCAAACAAGTCGAGACCGAGTGCGTTGGCTTTTTCTGCGGCAGCTATTTTACATATTAGACACATAAATTTTCGACGAGAGGTGATTTTGTGTCTTTTTTTTGTTTGTTTGTTTGTGGCGGTGGCGGCTGCTTCTTGCAGGCAGGAAGTTAATGTGATTTTGATGATGAAGTCTTGTGGTTTGGAAGCGCATAAGTTATTGTGGTGTGTCGCTTGTTGAGGCTGATGTCATGTCGGAGTGGATAAAAAGAGCTGTTCGCCAGAATTAAGGACAGGTATTGGTAAAAAGCTATAGACAGCTTAAAGCAGTAGGTTCCTGTCAGTCAGTATGGATATTATATAGCTCATTGGACCATGATTTGAGCGAAGGGAGAAGTGATTTCAAATATTGGCTTAATTGGAACTTGTGACCACCAGGTTCCAGTTGGATACAAACTTTCTGTAGTTTCCAACGAATCAGTCACTTATCTTAATATATATTTACCCTCGACACTGATTCACTGATACACTGATTCACTGACTCTGTCACGCAGTACGTAGGAATTTAAATAGGCATTCTATAATAATTCTATAAATAATAATAATAAAAAAAATAATATTTTTTTTTTGTACAGAAATTGTGTTTTCCCCAAATTTTTTTTCAACAAAAATTGTTTTTTTCAGCAAACATTTTTTTTCAACAAAAATTTTTTTTTCAACAAACATTTCTTTTTTTCTACAAAAATTTTTTTTTCAGCAAAAATTTTTTTTCCACAAATTTTATTTTTTTTTCGAAATTTTTTTTTACAAAATAGTTTTCTCAAAATATTTTTTACAAAATTTTTAAAATTAAGTAACAAATACTTTCTCAAGCAAATTAACGGGCGCCATAGGCGCATTACAACTTACTAGTCATTTATAATGACTAAGTTCTTCAGTTGTTAGCAAACATGTCTTAGAAAATCTTGCAATTCGGAAAAAAAATTATCCTGTGGAGTCGCTCCCAAAATTGCTTGACTCCGACTCTGAGTTCAGCATTTTTAAACTTCAGCAAAATTTCAAAAATCATACTGAGATGCGTTTGTATCTTAAAGATAAAGAAGTTCATATAATCGAAAATATTTCAAATTTTACAAAATATTAACAGATTAACTTGTTTTAAATAAATTGTATTTATTTTATGGGAAATGTAAGCAAATAAAACCCCGAGTCTGAGTTAAGCAAATTTTTCCACACCAGACTCCAACTCCACAGCCCTGCTCCTGCATATATTTTATTCCGAATTGTAAGAAACTACTTCTACTGGGTTACTTCTACCCATCATCATCTACGATTTGGAGTGAACTAAATAGTAAACCCTAAGATGTTTGCGAAGAAGAACACAGAAGAGGACGTATGACGAAATCTTGACCGCCTCCCAACCAAAGACTGTTTTGCTTGGATTATAATTTTCTCAGATCTTATAAAAATATTCAGCAAGGGGAAATTATTGATTTCATATGCTCAAGTTGGTTAGCCAGGACCAAGATCTTTCTCAGTAGGACCTAAATATTTCCTCCAAACGTTCCAATACAAGCAGATGGGAATGTCTTGACTTAACCCTTACGATTAACAGTGGTGTTCGTTTAAACGTTCTGTATTACCAAAAACTCTCGCACTCCTTCAACAATAGGTTTACTCAACGCATCCTGTAGTATCACAATTGTCCATCCTCTTCCAGTATCCACCGGAGATGATGGCTATTGACTATGCAACATACCCTACGTCATTCATTCTTCATTTGCTTAACTCTTAACTCTAAGCATGTTAAAACCTCCAACTGACACAATTATTTATGATCCAGAAATGCCAGAAATTCTTCAATTTCATTTACCCAAATATCTGCTCAAAATGTATAACATCCACACTTACACTGGGAAATTGTGTTATCGTTTTGTGTTGGGCAAAACCGACCAAACTTTCCTAATGACCAGTTTTTCTGTGTAACTTTATGTTAAGGACTCACAGGCTTCTTTTTGCAATGTGCAACAAACAAGCGGCAAGGAAACAAGAAATTACAATTGTTGTCAAAAACACTTAAAACCCATTAGCCAACATTATGTTGACAAAGACAATGTTTATGTACTACAAAAAAAAAAAACAACAGCAACAAAATTAAAACTTTCACACAAAAGCTTTCTCCGCTTTGTAAAACAAATGCCTTAGTGTGTGTATGTATGTGGGTCTGTGTTCGGCCTTTTTGTGCATTATGCCCCCGAACAACCGAAATGTGCATTATGCATATTATTACAAAAACAAACAGCCCGAGAAAAAGATATAGAGCTGCGGCTCAAAGAAACTGGCAGCCCCACCAGCAGCCAACAAAACCAAGAGCCACCGACATCGACAACCAAAAAAAACTGAAAAGGACAGCAATGCGCCTACTTTGTGGAAAACATTTAAAACTGTAATGTTTGTTTTTTTAGCAACAACAACAAAAAAACGGATACATACAGAACGTCAACAACAACAACATAAGTGCATGCAAATGGCCACAGTGCCACTGTTAGAATTCTACAACTAACATTGAGGCAGTTTTGAAGTTGAAGGGTCATCAAGTGTCGTCAAGTGGCAGTAGAACAAACGGTCACTGAATGCACGACTGAATGGTAGAACGCAATGTTGAAACAGTTTCTTGCATAAATTTCCCAGAGTTCAAGAAGTTTTCGTTTCGTTTCTTTTTTGTTTTGCTATTGTTGTTTCCTCCGTTACGTTTCGAATAGACTGACAGTCGTAAGAACACAAGCATCGGAATGCCTGTGTTTTTAGGCAAATTGATGGTAATTAAATGCATTCAGGAAATTGAAAACAAAAAAACATGTTGGAAGGAGGCGGGCTTCATTTCATTTCGGTGACATCAGAGGTTTTACACATTCTTTTTTGTGGGTCGTAAGGGAGTGCCACAAAAATTTCTATTAAAATTCTTAGTTATTTTTGGGTCTCTTGTATCGCTTCTTAGTTTTCTTTTTTTGTTTCATTGACTGATTTTTCCATCTCCACATGTCATCACGTAAAAAGAAAATAATTACGTTAAATGTTGCATTTAAATGTCGTCTGTACTTGTTCATGCATTGTTTGTCCTTAACCGGCGGTGGTATGACAATGCTGGTGGCAAGAATAATAAAATGTATTGAATCCTCTTTTAGATTGTGGTTCGTCTCAGGAATGACTGTCAGAGCAAATAAAAAGTTTCCTTTCCGGGTAAGAACATATTCTTAACCAGCGGTCTTACCACGGTGATCCATACCCATCGAAAATGCCATGACCTTTCTGTGTAAAAAAAAGTTTAGTAATTTTTCATTAATGGAAATTCTTGTTTTAAAATTAAATAATTTCATGCTGTTTCGGCTTTGTGGTCTGTATTTTGATTATAGAGATAGTTTAAGACGGACCTAGTTTAAGAAGTTGGACTGGAAGTATTGGCTGAGAAACGTCCATCTGCGATAAATACATAAGACAATCAAACATTTTTCAGCAGCTGTGTTCCACCTCGTAAATGCTGGCTACTTTGCTAGTAAGAGAGTAATCTCTATGCCATGTATAATAGGGTGGAGTGAAATTCAAAAAAAAAGTTAACCTCGGAAAGAGATGTAGTCTGGGGTCCTAATGAGGGGAAAAACAAAGAAAAAAATTTTAAAAAATTTTTAGGGGTCGCGCCACTCCCTCGAAATTTGGAAATTAACGCTATTTTGGCGTTGATTTTAGAAAAATCCTAAAAAGTTTTATGTCAATAAATGTTTGCAATAGCGTAAACAATGAAATAAGGGCATGCAAAAATTTAAAAAAAAATTTCAAAAAGTAAAATAAGTCAAATCGTCCCTTCTTCAGAAAATTGACTGAACAATGAAATCGCCACCAATGCTACAAATATTAGTCGATTATCCTCATATTTGCCTCAAATACTTTTGTTTGGGCACTGAAAAAGCTCAAACTTTTAAATTTAGAATAAGTTAAGTCGTTAATTTTTAGGATTTTTCTAAAATCAACGCCAAAATAGCGATAATTTCAAAATTTCGAGGGAGTGGCGCGACCCCTAAAATTGTTTTAAAATTTTTTTCTTTATTTTTCCCCTCATTAGGACCCCAGACTACATCTCTTTCCGAGGTTAACTTTTTCAAATTAAAAAAAAACATGTTTTCACTCCACCCTAATGTATAACTTCTCTAGAAAAGCCTTAGCTGGTCGGAGTCGGCTTTAGGTCCCGGTCAGTGATTATACAGATTATATCGGGCACAGCTCACTGATTCGATTTGAGAGAAGTTCCTAGTCTGTTCCTTCATGGAATGTTAAGGGAAATAAATAAGTAAGTACTAATGGGCTTTAAATCCAAGTAAGAACATACGTAAGAACTTGTCTCGATGTTTTATTTTCAAACTTCCCTAGAAAGGCAATGCACATTTAGGAATGGCGCTCAAGCTGTAGGTCGCGATCAGTGAGAGTGAAAACTACAGTTAAGAAAACTTCACCGTTTATTCCTTAAGTTGAAGTTGATAGAAATACCTCAATAATAGTAAACTATTCATTTTATGGAATTTTGAAATATTTTCTCATTTTCTTGAAAATTCTTATACGCCCCTCTACGGGTGTGTCCTTTTAATGCGTTTCTTGTTTTTCTGCGAATTTTTCAATTTTCAAAACAACGTTTTCTTCTACTTCTCAGCGTACGTTCTCATGCACGTTTAGGAACGAACCGAAACTTTTCTGTGTATGTTTGCATTTATCTTCATCCGGTTCTCTTTGATTTCACTTTGGTGTTTTCTGATGATGATGACGGTGGCGTTGGCGGTGGCACTGGCGTTGGTGCCTGTAAAGCTGGTGATGTTGATATCGTTCATGTTGATGTGGCACCGTCAACAATTTGCGATAAGTTTACTTGTGTGGAAACTAAAAATTACGACGAAAAAATGTGCTCGCTTTCTTGAAAACTACCAAAACGCACAAAAGTTAAATATATTTTCTTTTTTTTTTTCTTTATTATTCGTATGTGAATGCGTGTTAGTGCATAAATGAAGTCATGCATTTGTGGGTTGGAAGGCTAAGTGTTTGTTTGTGTATGTAATTGTGCCGTTGAGTGAGGGCGCGTGTATTTCCACGGAAAGACGGGAAGCTAAAGTGACACATAAATTAAAATTCCTAAGATTTTTCTTGTACATTTAGGTATGGGAACATTCTTTAAGAAATTGTAGATTATTTGATTTAACATTTTTGTGGATTTCTGGTAAACAAATGTAGAAGAATTTTCATAATACAGCTATTTCTTAAAAAATAAATAACAATTTGTTGTGATAATGCGGAAAACCGAGATTTGTGCTGACAAATATTTGTGCAGCGAAATATTTTCTGTCAGTTTGAAAAAAAAACTATGTTTGATGAATACCAGGAAATCCAAATTGATTCTTGTAAAATGGCCTAAAATACAAAATACAATTTTACACTTTAATATCAAAAATTAATAATTTCATGGGCGAATTCTTAAAACGACGCAACAAGAAGACTGTCATGCCTCTGCTGTGAACTAATGAAAACGCTTGTTAAGTCATTTTGGATTTCTGGTGAAATTGATATCTGTGCAATAGGGTGGAGTGAAAACATGTTTTTTTTTAATTTGAAAAAGTTAACCTCGGAAAGAGATGTAGTCTGGGGTCCTAATGAGGGGAAAAATAAAGAAAAAAATTTTAAAAAATTTTTAGGGGTCGCGCCACTCCCTCGAAATTTGGAAATTATCGCTATTTTCGCGTTGATTTTAGAAAAATCCTAAAAATTAACGACTTAACTTATTCGAAATTTAAAAGTTTGAGCTTGTTCAGTGCCCAAACAAAAGTATTTGAGGCAAATATGAGGATAATCGACTAATATTTGTAGCTTTGGTGGCGATTTCATTGTTCAGTCAATTTTCTGAAGAAGGGACGATTTGACTTATTTTACTTTTTGAAATTTTTGAACAATGAGAAAATTTTTTTAAATTTTTTTTTATGCCCTTATTTCATTGTTTACGCTATTGCAAACATTTATTGACATAAAACTTTTTAGGATTTTTCTAAAATCAACCGCAAAATAGCGATTATTTCCAAATTTCGAGGGAGTGGCGCGACCCCTAAACAATTTTTAAAAATTTTTTCTTTATTTTTCCCCTCATTAGGACCAGACTACATCTCTTTCCGAGGTTAACTTTTTTTTTGAATTTCACTCCACGCTACTGTGCAACAGTTGTAAATAGAAACATTCAAATGCATTTTGAATCCATCACCCATCCATGACATAGTTCAACTCATAAGTGCCGGCGATTTTATAAGTAAGAGACAGTAAAACCTCTCTCCTCTTGAAAAAGATTAGCCATGTGAAGCGGGCTTTAGGCCAGTAGGTCACTGTGTATACGAATTATATTGAACACATCTCACGGACATCCACGATGGAATGTTAAGGAAACAGGTTGCCGTCCCTCTATGGCAAAAACTGTTTACTAAGGTTCCAGATGGAAAATTCACTACTGTATCCTGTATTCTTTCCAGGTTGACACAATGCAGTAGACCAGACGGCAAATTAGAATATTTAATTTATTTATTTATATATTTATTACAATAAAAAATTATAATAAACTAAAATATAAGGGCACTAGCATCAAAAACTGTCGGCTTATATTATTTAATATAAATTTGCCATTATAGAAACGTGTCCAAGTCCCCTAACGCACGAGTCAGCAGATGTCTTTAAAAGTGCCTTCTGTCGCCGTCGAAAAAAGTTTACTCATTCAATTTCAATCAAGACTTCATTTAGTCTCCGATCCAACAATAATACTCCCTTCAAATATGAACAACGCCAGATAACGTCTTTTGGCAATGGAGAAAATTCAATCAATTCCAACAACATGAACAGTTTTTGGATAAATTGTTGCCCGGTATCTATAATTTGCAATGAAACACTTGTTCCATACACCCACCTTAATTTAGACTTTTGATATTTAGGTGCATTTCAAACATACACCCACACTATGTATCACTCACAAGAGAGGAGAGAGGAGAGAAAAGGAAAAACGGAGGCATTATAAATTTTTCAAACGATTGACTCAGCAAACTGTCCATGTGACATGATGATGTTAAAACATTTACTGCAAACACAGGCATACACACACAAGGCCATGTTAACTTAGACACACGGATACACACACACTCACACATCCTAACACTCAGAGAGAGAGGTAACCAGAAAAGGAACGGGACAAAGATATTAAACACGTGCATTATGAACAGCAAATGTATGACATAGCTGTGTAAGTGTGTGCGTGTGCGTTTATGTTGCTCTTTGTGTTTTGTACATTTAGCTCATAACCGAAGGCAAAGATTTTGCTCTGCGAGACAACACACACGGACTGCGACAGGCTATTGCTGAGGCTGACATTTCATGTTGTTGTAGTGTTGGTGTCAGTGGCCCTTGAAGTTGATGCTGCTACCACTACTGTTTCTGTTGGTCTGTACGTATGTGTGTGTTGTTGTTTTATCAACATCAATAAACACATGCGGCAAAACAATTTTTGCCAGTTGACTTACAACAGCAGCAACAACACATCACCATCAGCAAACACACATCAGCAGACCACACTCTAGAGGCATATCAACAACAAACACACGCACCCAGTCAAAGACAAACTAAATGTTACTTAACATCCAGTCCATAGTTAGTGTTCTACATGATACCCTGTATGTGTTGCTGTATGTGTAGTGTGATATGCTTGATATTGGAAAAATCATAACGTAAGCAGAATTTGATGTTTACATTATTACATATTAAAGATGTATGGAAGAAGGCTTTCGAAAACGATTTGTAAAGCATGATGGATTTTACCACAATGAATATCGGTGTCCAACGATGGTAGTGTAATAGGTCGCACAACAGAGTCCGGTTTAAATCTCCTTAAAAGAAACCAAATTGGTACGCTCTAGTTTCGCCGGACATCCTCCCTTTCCGGTGATTATGTCAAAAAAAACCGAAATACAACAAACAATCCAAGTGAAATATATTTGATTCAATTCCATCAATGACTACCGGGACATTTCAAAATCAATCATTCATAAAAACCCACACTTTATGTTATTTCTGTAACCAATCGCCCAATTGTTCATACTCTACTTAACTTTAATCAAATTATCCTACATAAAATGTCATCTATCTTGTATTGCGGTCATAATTAATTGGGTTATTTCATCTTATAATTTATGATCTTTAATTTAATTATTAAATAATTTCGATTCAATTCAAATGTATTTTTGATTATGTGAAAAATCTTTAAAATGGCCACATCTTAAACTATGTGTAGGCAGCTGTGTGTCTTGAGTTAACAATTAGATAAAGTCATGTTGTCGAAAAGTAAGTTATTCTAAACAATTAATAGGGGCGAGTGTTAAAGTACACAGTACAAAGAAATGCGGGCATTGCCACAAAACCACAGGCAAATGGCCAACATACACACACACACATAAAAGGCAAACCACCGATGTGACATCGTAACTTCAAACTGAACTGGGACGAAGTTTACAAGTAAAGTAAAAATGTTGGGAAATGTAAACGGGTTGAAGAATTGTCAGTGATACGATGTGAAGATAACAACAGAGTTTGTGAATTAAATGCAAGAAAATCGAATATACCATCTACAAAAAAATTAAACTTATTTAAGGTTCGATTTCTATTCTATAGTTTTCATCTTATTTTCTTAGAAATTATTGAGGGTCCTCGTTTTGCAGAGGTTCAGGTATTAAAAGCATGAAAATCTTTAATATACTACCGAAACAATTCGAACTTATTTAAGGTTCAATTTCTATTATAACACATTTTTTGCCTGTCCTATGAACCAAATGCACATATTCGGAAAGAGGGGAAAAAATAAAAATACACGTGTATCGGCGATTTTCATGTACACGTCAGATTTTTATACACTCCATCATAGGATGGAGTATATACTAAGTTTGTCATTCCGTTTGCAACACCTCGAAAGAGTGATCTGCGACCCTATAAAGTATATATATTATCGGTCAGTGTAACATTCTAAGACATTCTAGCGATGTCCGTCTGTCCGTCCGTCCGTCTGTTGTCTGTTGATATCACGATAGAGTGCGAACGACCAACGCTAAAAAGCTGAAATTTTGTAGGAAGATGTTTTTTGCCCATAAGCAGGTTAAGTTCGAGAATGGGCCATATCGGACCAAAGGGGAAAAAGTTCCCCTTTACGGGACTAAATATATTCCAGCCATAATCAAATTTTTCAAATATTTTTTTTCACTACATCTAAGTTTATATAATTTATAGATGGGGAAAAAAATCCCAAAAATGGGCGTGCTCATGGGTTCCGTGGACCCTTGGGGCCCAAAAAAGGGCCCATGATAACCATGCGCATATGGGTATCGAAGTGCAACGAAATTTACTCACGAACCCAAATATGCCTTTATTTTCACGATTTTCCTAAATTTTTTGATCCGGTTTCTGGGACTATCGGGTCACCAGCGGCCCAAAAACCGTCCCTTGACAAACATGGACATATGGGTATCGAAATGCAACGAAATTTTCTCGCGAACCCAAATATGCATTTATTTTCATGAATAAATAAAATAAAATTTGTGATCGGCTTCCTGGGACTATCGGGTCACGAGCGGCCCAAAAACTCAGTTAGTTTTCTTATTTATTGACTTTTTAAGGATCCATGATGGAGGGTATATAAGATTCGGCCCGGCCGAACTTACTATTTGTCCACTTGTTTTTTTAAGTTTGAAGTATAAAGCTCGTGGTGGCCTTTGGACCGATTTTTAACCCTTTTTCAGTGGTCCAATCGAGCTGATTTTTGGCAGGCAGACTCGTGGAAATGTCTGTATCACGTCAAATTTTTTAAAAAATACATTTTTTATCAATTCTCAGATTTTCCTAATTTTTTTTTTAAAATGGTTGTCGTTTTTTTTAAGGTTTCACTTCAAAAAACATTTTTTTTCGTAACGCTTAAGTATTTTAAAAATTTGGAGTCTCTTCAAGGTGAAAAAAATTTTTTTTTTTCAAAAATAATAAAAATTCGGAAAATCGGAGAATTACAAAAAAAAATCCGACGTGTACATGAAAATCGCCGATACACGCGTATTTTTATTTTTTATACCCTTTCCGAAAAAGTAAATTTGGTTCATAGGACCGAATGTGTGTAACACGGTGTAATGAGATAGTTTTCGCCCGTCTTTCTTAGTAATTATTGAGGATTTGCAGAAGTTCATAAATTACAAGCATGAACATCTTTAATAAACATTGTAAACTTATTTAAGTCTCGATTTCTATTTTATTGAGATAGTTTCACTTTTTAAGGGTCATCGATGAAAATAAATGTTGGTTTTTTTTTAATTTTCACTAATTCACTAAATTTGAAATCATCCTTCATTTGCCATTTTTTCAAAATATTTATGACACATTTTAAGGAAAATGCATACCAACCACCATCCTGTTGCATTGCGATGAAAGTGTGTAAGTTACCTTTTTTAAAAAGAACTATTATTCTTGACTCAGGTGTTCGTTACCCACAACGAACACCCGCACTCTTACATATGCAGGGGCGGAGAAAACTTTATCAATTCACCAAACAATCTCTCGCAAATTACTATATGGGTTGCTATGGAAGTTTTGGAATTGTATGGAGCAAGTAAAAATGTAATGTAATAAAACAGGAAATAAAAGAGTTAAATCGTTTCAGTTTTGCTGCGTGTATCGCGTATCTGAACACAACTCTGTTTAAGATTCTTACTGCACTATATTCGTTACTTTTTTAATAAACTAAGATTTACCAGTTTGTCACCTGGTCTGGAGTTATATAACTTTCCACCTTTGTCTTAGGCATTACATTTCAGCACCAACTATTGATAAAAATAAATATTAAGCAAACTATTTAGCCAGAGACTATTGAGCAGCTATAAGTTGTCCTTCGGCAACTGCCCCACCTATAGTTTCAACTTGTTCTTCACCTCATTCAGGGTACTTTTCAAATAATTTAAACTTCAATGATTAGTATTTCGTTTTTATTTGTATCCACTCATGTGGTCTTTATTTTTTGTACTGGTTTGTATGGCTTCGCAGTTTTTCATCGTTCATTCTTCGTTTTGCCTGTGCTTTATAACAATTTGCCCATATGGTTGAATATGATATACAAGGATAGTTAAAGTTTTCTTTTTCAGACATATGTGGTCCATGGCATGCGAGTATCTGAATAAAGGCTAAATAATACTTTTACTCAGATATATATATATGTATACATTTATATATATATATATATGTAGCAGCAAAATAAAACAAAACAGCAGCAAACGAACACGATAGCTGAACAACATGAACTACAAGATGCCAGGCCATGATATACACAAGACAGGAAAAGCCAAGACCAAAATTGAATAATGTACATGTTCATTGATACCACCTCACTACAACTACGACCAACGAGCAACGAGCAACAACACCGACAACAACATTTTTGCAACATTTACGGACGTCGGCTACAGTGGCAGCAACTACTGCTCCGTTTACTGTTACTACTTTGAGTACAACAACGACTACAGCAATTATGTTCATATACGTCTCTCACACTTACATATACACTCTATGTAAAAAGCGCCAACATACATACATATCTCATGTATGGGATATTCATGTGTTCATTTGTACCATATGTATGTTCTCATATATACGGAGCCTGTAAATTCTCAACTCTTTAACCAAGAATCTTTACATGTGCTTGTATATCGGACACCCTTGTCTGTGGATGCACTGCACATGAGGCGGTATTTGTATCGGCTGAATATCGGAGGCCTTCTTGTGGGAGGCCCCCAGTGAACATATTCTTGATATCGCTCCTTGTATACAAAAGCATCACAAGTCAAAATAAGCAAATTATACAGGAGCGTCATTTTTATACACTCCATCATAGGATGGAGTATATACTAAGTTTGTCATTCCGTTTGCAACACCTCGAAAGAGTGATCTGCGACCCTATAAAGTATATATATTATTGGTCAGTGTAACATTCTAAGACATTCTAACGATGTCCGTCTGTCTGTCCGTCCGTCCGTCCGTCCGTCTGTTGTCTGTTGAAATCACGATAGAGTGAGAACGACCAACGCTAAAAACCTGAAATTTTGTAGGAAGATGTTTTTTGCCCATAAGCAGGTTAAGTTCGAGAATGGGCCATATCGGACCAAAGGGGGAAAAGTTCCCCTTTACGGGACTAAATATATTCCGGCCATAATCAAATTTTTCAAATATTTTTTTCACTACATCTAAGTTCTAAGTTTATATAATTTATAAATGGGAAAAAAATCCCAAATATGGGCGTGCTCATGGGTTCCGTGGACCCTTGGGGCCCAAAAAAGGGCCCATGATAAACATGCGCATATGGGTATCGAAGTGCAACAAAATTTACTCACGAACCCAAATATGCCTTTATTTTCATGATTTGCCTAAATTTTTTGATCCGGTTTCTGGGACTATCGGGTCACCAGCGGCCCAAAAACCGTCCCTTGACAAACATGGACATATGGGTATCGAAATGCAACGAAATTTTCTCGCGAACCCAAATATGCATTTATTTTCATGATTTGGATAAAATTTGTGATCGGGTTCCTGGGACTATCGGGTCACGAGCGGCCCAAAAACTCAGTTAGTTTTCTTATTTATTGACTTTTTAAGGATCCATGGTGGAGGGTATATAAGATTCGGCCCGGCCGAACTTACTATTTGTCCACTTGTTAAAAATAATTTTAATTATTTTATGATTTTTGTAAAAATTATGTGTTTTCGTTTCGGGTGTTTTCGATCATAAAATGACGGCTGTTTTAGCGAAACATGAAAGTTTCATCGTTTTATGCAAAAAAATTATCTTAATATATATTTACCCTCGACACTGATTCACTGATTCACTGACTCTGTCACGCAGTACGTAGGAATTTACATAGGCATTCTATAATAATTCTATAAATAATAATAATAAAAAAAATAATATTTTTTTTTGTACAGAAATTGTGTTTCCCCAATTTTTTTTTTTCCAAAAATTTTTTTTTCAATAAATTTTTTTTTTTTCCAAATTTTTTTTTTCAACAAATTTTTTTTTTCCACTAAATTTTTTTTTTCAATAAAATTTTTTTTTTCAATAAAATTTTTTTTTTCCACAAAATTTTTTTTTTCAACAAAAATTTTTTTTTACACAAAATTTTTTTTTTCAACATTTTTTTTTTCCACAAAATTTTTTTTTTCAACAAAAATTTTTTTTTTAAGCAAAATTTTTTTTTCAACAAAAATTTTTTTTTTTCAACAAAAATTTTTTTCCCACAAATTTTTTTTTTCCCAATTTTATTTTTTTTCGAAATTTTTTTTTACAAAATATTTTTTACAAAATTTTTAAAATTAAGTAACAAATACTTTCTCTAGCAAATTAACGGGCGCCATAGGCGCATTACAACTTACTAGTTGTTGATATTTTTTGAAATGTGTGACTTTTGTATTTAAGGAGCGATATATGGGAAATTCATCTGGGTTTGCAATATATATATGTGATACTCATATATATTGATACATATTAACAGAGTCCTTTTTAAACACCGTTGTTGTGAAAAAACTATTCACTGTTATCGTTGGAGTTTGACTGTCTTATACTGCAATACTTGCTTCTTTCAATAATCTTTTGTGGAATTCCCGAACAAGACATCTTCTTTCAAAATGACAATAATTTTTTTTTTTTAAAATATTATAATATTTTTTCCTTTCGAATTTTACCATTTTTCTTTAAAAATATTTAAATACATATATAAGTATTTCTAAAAAAGATGCCGCCTTCCTACGAATCGCCTGCCTTGAAGGCCTTATCAGAATCCCCCCAGAGGCCTCTGGCATTTACAAGGACATGTGTTTGCTGGTTATACATCAGGCCTGCAGTAACACGTTTCCTCTGAAATGTATCTGTGAATCTGTGTATGGCTTGACCATACATTTCATGAAAACTAAACAAAAATGACGATAAGCATTAACAGACCATTTAGCAATTTTATTTATCTAATAACTGTTATTTAATATGGTAAAAGTAAACGGAGAACATGATGGACTTGATTTTAATATAAGGTTAATAACAAACCTTATCATGTGAAGTGGGAAATTCATGACATTATCAATTTCATGGCATTCACAAGGGAGAATGGACAGTAGACCCTTAATTCATTAGAGAGCACTGTGACTATAATGTTCTATTTCAGCCATTTCGACCACAATGTCCAAAATATCAACACAGTAAGCAGGTAGTCTTCATACTGTAATGGGAAATCTATTCCACATTATGGGGTTTTCCCAAATTTACCAAACTAGAGAAAATAACACTTGTGTTTGGTGACGTCAGCCAGGCAGCAGGTAAACGCTCGACCACATGCCACACAAAGAGTATTTTTAATCTAGTATTCAATTTGCCAATATAAGGCTCATGTGCGATTTTACCACCTCATATAAAATCATAATTCGAGAGCCACAAGTAAAAACATAACACCTTTTGAATTCCAGGTATAAATATTTCCACGTTTTTCCCTGAAATAAGTAGTAGGACGAATGTTTGATTGCCATATTCTAATATAAAACGCTACTGTGCCGAGGTAATTGGTTAACATTCAAACTAGAAAATACTGCGAGAGGCGGAAAATCCTAATGAGTGTGTTAAACCCAGTAGAGAAGGGACAATACCTGTAGCTACTCTAATTGTCATGCTCGATCGGTGTGTACAAATTTCTACGGCCCTTATTTGCATACGTCCTTTTCTCATCCCTTGTTTTGATAGTTGTTAGTCCTATAAAACGATTTTTTTAAATTAAAAAAAAACAATTAACATGAATCTATTTGTCTGGTATATTTCTGGTTATGTCCATTTTTTTTTTTTTTTTTTTTTTTTTTTTTTTTTTTAAATTTGCGATTGTGATTTGAAATCGTGAAATTTGTGACACAGAGAGAGCAATCGCATAATATCTGGCAATTGCCGATCTTGTCTACCTGGTGACCTCATATTTCATTTAAAGTATCAAAAAACGATGCAATTGTACAATTTAATATGTTTCTCCATATATGATCACAAAAAATGTATTTTTCTAAAAATTTTTTTATTAAAAATGTGTATTTAAAAATGTTTAATGTTTTCATTATATCTGCGAGGTGGCCAGCTGGCATTGACGATACGGCCGATAACCATGGTGCTCAAACAATTAAGTGTGGCGTGGGCTGTATAGCTTGACTGTTCATTGTGCTAAACCAAAAGATTGTCAAAATTTTTGTCATTGTCTTCATAACGAAAAAAAAATCTTTAAAACTTGTTTACTTTCGAGAAATGCAATAATATTTCAACAATATTTTTAACTAGTAAGTTGTAATGCGCCTATGGCGCCCGTTAATTTGCTTGAGAAAGTATTTGTTACTTATTTTTAAAAATTTTGTAAAAAATATTTTGAGAAAACTATTTTGTAAAAAAAAATTTCGGAAAAAAATAAAATTGGAAAAAAAAAGAATTTGTGGAAAAAAAATTTTTGCTGAAAAAAAAATTTTTGTTGAAAAAAAAAAAAATTTGTTGAAAAAAAAAATGTTTGTTGAAAAAAAAAATTGTTGTTGAAAAAAAAAATGTTTGCTGAAAAAAAAAATTTTTGTTGAAAAAAAAAATTTTGTCAAAAAAAAAAAAATTTGTGGAAAAAAAATTTGGGGAAAACACAATTTCTGTACAAAAAAAAAATATTATTTTTTTTATTATTATTTTTATTTATAGAATTATTATAGAATGCCTATTTAAATTCCTACGTACTGCGTGACAGAGTCAGTGAATCAGGGAATCAGTGTCGAGGGTAAATATATATTAAGATGTAACTGAAACAAGTGCAAGATATCCAAAATGAATACAATGCATTAATGAAACCCATTCACTTATATTAATAACTCTGTACAGTTACAAATAAACAAATCTTTACGTTATTTGCTTACACTATCGAAATAACAATTATGTCTTTATTCGTAAGGAAATGCACACACTCAGCCAAACGTATTAACGAATTGCAAGACGTACACACAAGCACACATACGAGCTTGTCCGTATGTGAGCACATACACCGATACCCATTTAAATGAAATTATTTTCGAGTATTTATTTAGTTTAGTTTCAGTTTTCCGTTTTCAATTTTAATACGTTACATTTGCCACAGCAAATATCAATTGTTGCCCAGGCAAAATGCATTCAATTACAAATTATGTTTATTGAAATCCTGTATGTAAATATGTACGACAAACTAATAATATATAAATATAATCCTATTGATATTATTGTCGGCTATATTTCGGTAATTTTGGTGAAATTTAAATGAAATGAAATGTTCTGACTTCATTACATGCCAAGCGGTTTTACAATTTGTTTCATTGTAATTGGTTTGCTGCTAAATTGAAAATTTGTTGGCAAAAATTAATGAAATTTGCTTGTTGATTAAGGATTTTACGAAACATCTGGATAATTTATCAGTTTAGGGTTTTCCCTTAACATTCCTGGCGGGAACAGAGGGGGAACTTCTTCAAAATGAGTGAGATGTGGCCGATTTAATTGTTGTACTCACTGAGGGGATCTACTCCCAATGAACCGCAATCAGTATATAGTATACCGATATGAAAATAGTTAAGGGCAGCAAAATACAATGGTTGCTTTGGCTGGGTCATGCCGGTCTAGTGAATCCACACGCTTCAGCCATAAAGGCTTGGCAAGTGCAGTGCTTGGAAATCTCATATTAAGCGGGTCAAGGTCAATAGAAGGTTGCACGGCGGGACACATCTATTCCAGTTTATTTCGTCGAATCTGCTGTTCACTGGTATGTCTCTCTGGACATACCTTATCTGGCAGATAAGGTGAAGGCATAACTGCTGAGTCATCTCCATGAGAGATCTGCGGCAGATTTTTTAAAAAAAAAATCTAATTCATTTCTTTTGTTGTCAGTCTTTCAGATCTCGTTGTCCTGCCTGTGGGATATATAGTCCTTCCTCCTCCTGGGATGCCATTTATACCGCAAAAAAGGAAAAGTTTTGTGAAAAAAAAACACCAGTAACCACCGAAATGTACAAAAGTAACACCTGTTCTTTGTACTTTCATAATTTCCAAGTTACTTTTTCGCAATGTGTACGTGTCCTGGTGTACACTAGCACAAGGATATCTATGGCAACATACAAGGAGCTGCCACAGCAAACACTCACATTCTCGTGCACTATTATTTTATGTTATTTTGTACACACTGACACATATCACCGAGTCACGTGCTTATACAGTATTTCACCTGTGCTCAAATGGAAAGAAAACTGAAACTTTTCTTTCCACTCGTGGAGGGGCGGGAGAAAATTATGATAGTAAAACGATTTAACATAAATAAACGCAAACGTTTAGTAACAGATACCAATAAAGATTGGAATGTGTGAGACAATTTTTATGGTTAACAAACGTAATTGGTTTGGAATTACGGGAAAGTGTTTTATCAAATCAAAATTATGTGGGGTAACAGATAAGGGGAGATTAATGGAAACCCTTTAAGGACCACAACATATGAAATAAATATCAAATAGTTTTCAAATGAAAATACTAACATTCGTTCTTCTAATATTTCATCAGAAATTGAATAAGTTGATATTTGAAAAACTCTACAGGTCCTTAATGGTTTAATATGGCAACAGCTGCGGTCGAATTTCATATTTTGTTGTAATTGCCTTTTCTCACGCAATGCAATTAAGTTCTTGAGAAGTTTCTGAGTGTCACGGATAATTCTTAGACATTTGTCATATCACAGTGTCAGACATTTTTGCGGCACCATGAGTGGCCTAAGGCCATGCGAAACTTTAAATGACATTAATACATATTATTATTATTATTTGTTGTTACTGCAATTGAATTAAAGCTCTACAAATGGATTTCAGTTTGCTATTTCAGACAAATGATATAGACAATGTGTCATTTTATGTCATCCAATTGCATTAAAATATTGTGTTGAATTGTTGTAGACATTAACTGCATTTGAGAGAAAATTAAAAGGGTTTATTTTCCGCAAACGTATATTTCGTCCAACAGGGATTCGTTTGACGACGTAAAAGTGGCACTGCAAATGAAAGATCGCAGTCTGACTGAATATATCGTTGGTGGAGTGTGTATTACAATCCACGATTCTGCGTTGACCAAATTTTCAATCAGTTGTCATGTTTTAAATGATCCTTTCATCAATAACATACAACCTATATCCTAGTATACATCTAGAGCGAAAAGAGGCAAATCATCATTTTCATTTTTCATCATTTTTTTTTCGTCCAAAATGTGAATATTTCCTTAGAAAACTTCAAACAGCCATATCTCAGTAACTAAGCGTCATAGAGCAAAAAGAGGCCAATCCTGTGATCACTTTCGTCATTCCAAAAATGTAATATCTCGTCTTAGAGCGAAAAGAGGCAAATCCTGTGATCATTTTTTTTTTCGTCCAAAATGTGAATATTTCCTTAGAAAACTTCAAACAGCCATATCTCAGTAACTAAGCGTCATAGAGCAAAAAGAGGTCAATCCTGTGGTCACTTTCGTCATTCCAAAAATTTAATATATCGTCTTAGAGCGAAAAGAGACAAATCCTGTGATCACTTTTTTTTTCATCCAAAATTCAATGTTTTTTGGAAAACTTAAAACAACGATTACCATAAACCATAAACCAAGATTGCAAATCCTTGCATTTTATTATCAAAATTCGTGCCCTGTGTAAAATGTATGTTATCGTAAAATAAATCGATTGGCAACTCCAACAATATGCCCAATTTAACATCCCATATCCTACGATCCACCGTGCGCTCTTACTGGTGTTCTAGCAATAGTTTTTCTATTTTATTATTCCAGATCACTATTTCAATATGGATGACAAGCTGAATATCAACTACAATTAAATTCCCGTATACATACAAATTTATAACAGCTTTATAAACCTTTGTTAGGAAAAATGTGTGAAAATTGTTTGTCCACCCATTTTTCTAAACAGAAATTTAATAAAGTTTTATCTTTACGAGGGTTCTCATTGTTATATCAGCTGCAGAATGTCGAAATCAATTATTTCTCTTTCTGACAAGATTACTTCTTGCCATCGGTATGTTATGTAAGTTACACATTATTGCTAATAATTAAATTTAATGTGAAATTTTCTAATCCCATTCCACACACATTAGTTTTTAGTCTTTATGACGGAATTCGTACATCGATTGTAAATGTCAGCACTTCACTTCTTGTCTGTTTTATAAATAGCTTTGCCCTATTCTTCGAAGGATCCTTGACAAGGACAAACACGAAAAATTGCTTTGGAGGTGTTACAAATATCTCCTGAAATATCTTCATCGTACATGTTTTTTGGGTAACCTCACAAGTGTCCATTATCTGATGGTCATCGAATGAGAACCTTTTTTCTTCCTTATCGCCAGATCTTTTGTGAGATGGTGACCTATATGGTTTCGACAGTATTTGGCTACTTATTGGTCTTGTTGGAGAACACTCAATGGCAGAGGTTTTCTTTTTGGTCTTTCCATGAAACGAACTTGTCGTAGTCGTGTATATAAATGTTTTGTTTCAATTTTCATCTCCTTTCACCTTTTCTGGGAAACATGTAGGCTGGCTGAACCTTTCAACAAAAGAAGACAATATTGTTTTTACGTTCCTTTTTTTTAGGTGTGAGTGTTTGTTTGTTGCCGTAAGTTGTAGGGCTCTTACATGGACTTGGAACAAGTAAAAGATGTCTTTGTTGTCTGGTTGTGGCTGTTGTTGAAACGTGGGCTATTTGACATTTTTATTTTTATGGAGCTGTTGAATTCATGTTGTTGTGGTGTAGAGTGTCGAGTTGGGTTTGCCTGACTTTGTGTTTGTTGTTTTTATTATGTCCAAGTTCTTGTTTGTATTTTGTAAATATTTTCAAAAATGAATGGTTTTGGCACTTTTCCAATAAGTTTATTAAAGACATTTCTTTTTCACATGCCTCCTTTTTTTTTCTTGCGATTTTCTTGTGTCCTTTATTTTCGAAAACAGGCACCCCCCCCCCCACACAGCGGCAGCAGCAACATTATTTCGTTGGTTGTCAAGTAGTTGTAGTACAATACTTGGATTTTAAAGTGTCCTTAAACGAAATGGGGGGAAATGGAATATGAATGCTATCCTTGGGCCTGGATTACACAATATAATACTATAAAACCGTTTTCAAGCTATTTAGCGTTTCAATATGTTTTTTTTTATTATTATTTTTCGAGGAAAATTGTTTTCCATTTAAGTTAATTTTAGTTTCAATTTTCACAATTGGCTTGGCCAAGGACAAAGCAATAACGGTGCGGCCAGAACCGTAAGGCCGCCGCTGTATTGTCTCTGATATTAGGGTTGTCAAAGTTGTGTTTCTGCCATTTGAATGAGGAGGGAATTGGTTGAGTGTCAGGGCGCATGAGAGCCATTTTATAAACACATTTACCTGCGACTGTAAAGACAAACGGCAAAGCTTTTCATAGGCCTGATATATTCAGGGTCAGTTGGCAACCCTTGTGGAAGATTGTTGCAAATCTGGAAGCTCCAATACGCTCGTTCTTTGTTTGTTGAAAATATAAGGTAAAATAACGTTTTCGTGTTTTTAATTTTGTCGAGCAAATTGTTAGCAATACAGTCAAGGTATCGAAGAGCTATTACCATTGAATGAATGCTAGATTAATTTACTACAACACATGTAAGGGATTGAATGAGTCTCGCCAACTTCTACAGGTTTTACTTGCAAAATGAAGTGTGTATTCAGAATGGACTTTTTTTAGTCATATCTTGGAAGCCTCCTCAGCAATTCAATAAGTTCCAGATGCTATTAATTTCATTTTGAATGCACTAAATTTCTGATACAACGAAATATCAAAATTAGAAAAAAAATATTTTCGGACAAAAAACAAGAAAGGGGGTAGCCTTTCCAAAATTCGTGAAATTTAAAAAATATAAATTTGTCTGTAATTTTGCTCATGGATAGACGATGTAAATCTAATGTTGACGCTGTGACCCTTTTTTTCTAATGAAAGAATTTTCGGAGTTATTGGAATTTTTAAAATTATATACTTTGACCTTGTCTTTGTTTGCTCATATTTCGGAAACCAGTCAAGGTATCGAAGAGCTATTACCATTGAATGAAAGCTAGAGTAATGTACTACAACATATGTAACATATGGAATGAGTCTCGCCAACTTCTACAGGTTTTACTTGCAAAATGAAGTGTGTATTCAGAATGGACTTTTTTTTAGTCATATCTTGGAAACCTGCTAAGCAATTCAATAAGTTCCAGATGCTATTAATTTCATTTTGAATGCACTAAATATCTGCTACAACGAAATATCAAAATAAGAAACAAAATATTTTCGGACAAAAAACAAGAAAGGGGGTAGCATTTCCAAAATTCGTGAAATTTAAACAATATAAATTTGTCTGTAATTTTGCTCATGGATAGACGATGTAAATCTAATGTTGACGCTGTGACCCTTTTTTCTAATGAAAGAATTTTCGGAGTTATTGGAATTTTTAAAATTATATACTTTGACCTTGTCTTTGTTTGCTCATATTTCGGAAACCAGTCAAGGTATCGAAGAGCTATTACCATTGAATGAAAGCTAGAGTAATGTACTACAACATATGTAACATATGGAATGAGTCTCGCCAACTTCTACAGGTTTTACTTGCAAAATGAAGTGTGTATTCAGAATGGACTTTTTTTAGTCATATCTTGGAAACCTGCTAAGCAATTCAATAAGTTCCAGATGCTATTAATTTCATTTTGAATGCACTAAATATCTGCTACAACGAAATATCAAAATAAGAAACAAAATATTTTCGGACAAAAAACAAGAAAGGGGGTAGCATTTCCATAATTCGCGAAATTTAAAAAAAATAAATTTGTCTGTAATTTTGCTCATCGATAGACGTTGTAAATCTAATGTTGGCGCTGTGACCCTTTTTTTCTAATGAACGAATTTTCGGAGTTATTGGAATTTTTAAAATTATATACTTTGAAAATTATATACTTTGTTTGCTCATACTTCGGAAACCAGCCAAGGTATCGAAGAGATAAAATTACATCAAAAAAAGGTTTAGGTCACGACAATATTCCTTCTAGGACGGTTGTGGATTGTGATGATGTTCTTACGCCATATTTGGTTAATGTTTTTAATAACATGCCAATATATATCCTGACATTTTAAAAAAGTCACAAAGTGGTGCCGATTCCGAAGAAAGTGCATGTTTTCACAGCTGAGAAATATAGACCAATTGCGGTTTTGCCACTATTCAACAAAATTTTTGAAATAATTATGCATAATCAAATTTCGACATATCTTGAAAATTATAACTTACTGAAAAATTTTTAGTATGGATTTAGAAATACCCTTCTGTACAGAAATATTTTTCCTTCCGTATTAACTCTTTACGGTATAAATAAAATGAAACTCTTAATGTATGTCTTTAAGTGTATACATAACATAGGTCATCAGACTATACAATTTGCTATAAACCAACGAACATTTCACGCTAGAAATAACAGTGTCGCCTTGAAATTACTAAACAATGAATTGAAAATGTTGGCGCTCATGAATTCAATAACCTGCCTCATAACATATAAAATATAAATAGAATGTGATATTTTAAAAATGAATTAAAAACTTCACCTCATGTCCCATTTTCCAGCCAAGTATTATTAATCAAAAAAAAACCCAAATGATCAGCTTTCATCTCATCCAACATTTAGTAATGGTCCTTAAAATATTTTCTGACCCAAATACTCAAAATACTCCTCATTTGCTGAGGAGGTTGTTGGAAAGGGTAATGGAACAAAGGCCTCATCATATCAATGAGTTTTTTTAGCTTAATGTTCAACAACATCTATTCAATGATTTCAAAATTCCTTCAATTAATTTCTTTCCTATATCAGGAATTAAAATTCTAAAATCACAAAAACTGTAC
Source organism: Hydrotaea cyrtoneurina (assembly GCA_958296145.1). Lineage (NCBI taxonomy): Eukaryota > Metazoa > Arthropoda > Insecta > Diptera > Muscidae > Hydrotaea > Hydrotaea cyrtoneurina. The sequence goes on from OY282514.1 coordinate 87,124,959, forward strand.
AACATTTGATTCTTAATATTTCGCTCTTCACAAGGTGTCTTCCTTTTCAAATCCCAAAACGCTTTTCCACCCTTCCGGGGCCTACACAAATTATTATTGTTTGCCCAACCGTCTGTCTGAATGTCTCTATTTGTGTCTGCATATTTCCGGTAAAATTGTGTCCACTACCTGCCAAAACAATTGTCTCTGTGTGTTGTGCATACCAACAGAACCGTTCTCTAACTGATGGCTTTACCAAAAAATGTTGGTTTGGTCAACATTATGTTGATGGTATTTTAAATCTCTTTTGTAACCACCTTTTATCGGGCCACAGCCTGTGTTCGCCCCGCAGAAACGAAACTCTAAAGCAATGAACATACATGTGTACGTCCACACATCCATTAATAAAATTCTATATTCGTTGTTTTCCTTGCCAACAAAAATGGCACGAGACTCAAAGCAAATAAAAATCTGTATTTTGTGTGTGAGTGTGTGGATTTTTTTTTTTTGCAGTGTTCCCCCTTTTTGGTGGGACCGTTTAGCAGTCCAAACCTCATCTATGGACCGCATATATGAATGAGGAGGTCAAGCCTGCTGGTCTGTTCAAACGAATGTGTGTGTGTGGGTCCCCACGGGAGCGGTTTATTCTATGTGTTAATGAGTGATTCAAAATAGTGATAGCATTTTTTTGAATTTTACTTTTGAAACTTTTGCCAGAAAAAGTTAATACAACTTTAATGTAATGCCAACATGTGAAAAGTTTAATTGGAAAGCTGGAGGAATTTTAACCAAATTTCTTTTTGTTAAGGTCAACAATTTCATAATAGTTAAGTGAATATGTGAGCGATGGTCTTAATCACAGCGAAACGTGTTTGGCTTTGGTTAACGTTGGATGTTCGAAATCAATTTTTTGTTTTTGCCAATATTGTCATTACCATAATAGTTTATCCAAGCAGCTCGACCAGAACGCTTAACCCTGCATGACCAACCATATTTTGTGTAACATATGAAATACACGAGTGTCTAGAGCCGGTACGAAGAAGTTTGGGCATGCAGGGTTGAATATCTACAGTTAAATAAATTACCTCGATTTTTATTTTATAACTAGTAAGTTGTAATGCGCCTATGGCGCCCGTTAATTTGCTTGAGAAAGTATTTGTTACATAATTTTAAACATTTTGTAAAAAATATTTTGAGAAAACTATTTTGTAAAAAAAAAATTTCGAAAAAAAATAAATTTGGAAAAAAAATATTTGTGGAAAAAAAAATTTTGTTAAAAAAAAAATATTTGTGGAAAAAAAATTTTGTAAAAAAAAAAATTTTTGTTGAAAAAAAAAATTTTTTGTTGAAAAAAAAAATTTTGTGGAAAAAAAAAATTTGTAAAAAAAAAAATTTGTAAAAAAAAAATTTTGGAAAAAAAAAATTTTGGAAAAAAAAATTTGGGGAAAACACAATTTCTGTACAAAAAAAAAAGCATTTTTTTTGGCTGTGATATAATAGACACCGCCTTGGAGAAATGAAGTACTTGCATACTGCAGGCCTGGATCGTTATTCCTTCAAATGCAAGCCCAACGATGTCTTACTATGCGAAATAAGGCCTTTCGTTTTTGTCGCCCATCGAGATCGTTCTTAACTGATTTTTTTCTCAGAACCATGGGCTAAGAGGGCTTTTTCTGTTACCGATCTGCGACGGGCTTAACTATTGTATTCTGAGTATTGTTTACAAGAACCGGCCTTCCATCACATTTGTTTTTCCTCCTTAATTTTAAGTGCTGTAATTATCAAACATTCGACTTTACGAGTAAGAACGTCATCTCTAAGCCATGTAAAACTTCTGTAAAAAAGCATTAGCCTTTCGCAGCCGACAGTAGGTCCCGGTCAGTGAGTATACACAATTATATCGTGCACAGCGCACAGATTCGAGAGAGGTTCAACCTATGTTGCTTCATGGAATGTTAAGGGATATTTTCATTTGCATTCTGTTCCTTTCCCTCTTCTCGATACACAGTCCTGCCATTTAAACGAGATTTGTCGAAGTTAGCTTCACCCTATTAAACGAACTGCAAGGCACACATTTTATTCGTTATCTAAGTGTATTCGGCATCTCTTATTGAAGTACTAAAGTTATTGGACAATGTAATAACTTGATTGATGGCACCCTCCTCTTTCCATTACAACGCAAAGCAAACCTGTCGGAAATATATTCAGGCAATTAACACCAACACACATGCAAACCGTATGTATGCATGTGTATTATCCTATACATATACTCGTATTGGGGTTATTTTTTGTTGTCATCATAAGTTTCGCCCTGCTGTCATCTAACGCCCGAATATATGAATGTCGAATTATAGATTGCCTATGAACACACCCATGGTCCATCCATCCATCTGGCCATACAGATGCAGCTGCCCATGCCACATCATACGAGGCCTTCATAAACACATTTGGTAGCGTACATAAATCGAGCGGATGGACATTTTTCACGGAAAACTCATTTCTACACACGGAAAATTGCTTGATTGACAAACATGCAACAATATGCAATGCGAAGAATGATGTTGCCACTTTTGTTGGCGGCTTTGTTTTGATGCGTTAACACCTTCTCTATTAAATGCAGTGTTAAATTTTCACACGCATCATCAAAAAAAAAAAACAAAAAACAACAACTTGGACACAGGGAGAATTTGTGGAACAACTATTGAGGAGGAGTGCCGAGGTGCTGCTTTTATACCGATGTGGCAAGCACCTGGTCACTTCTCTCAGTGTATGGTGGACATGCTGTCGTAGCCACAGCTCAGATGGGTTTGCTATGGACCACCCCCCTTCCATTTGGATAAACAATTTTTGGGCGAAAAACATATCAGACGTTTTTTTGTTGTTGTTGTTTTCGGCCAATTTTATGCAAATTTAAAATACACACAAGCACACGCACTGTGTATTTCTGTGATGGGTAAATCCAGAATTGTTTGACCAAATAAACAAAAATTTCAAAAAAAAAAAATCTACGATGATCATTTTTTTCCTATACGAGACTTGAATATATCGCCCATTTACTTCAATAGTGTTACAATTCAAAATTCACTTTTTATTATCCAGCTTCAAAAAGTTGACATTTGTTCTGCAGTGTGTTATGCAAACATTTTTATTTATTTATTATTAACTAGTAAGTTGTAATGCGCCTATGGCGCCCGTTAACTTGCTTGAGAAAGTATTTGTTACTTAATTTTAAAAATTTTGTAAAAAATATTTTGAGAAAACTATTTTGTAAAAAAAAATTTCGAAAAAAAATAAAATTGGGAAAAAAACATTTGTGGAAAACAAATTTTTGCTGAAAAAAAAATTTTTGTTGAAAAAAAAAATTTTGTTGGAAAAAAAAATTCTTGTGAAAAAAAAAAATTTTGTTGAAAAAAAAAATTTTGTTGAAACAAAAAATGTTGTTGAAAAAAAAAGTTTGCTGAAAAAAAAAATTTGTGGAAAAAAAAAATTTTTGTAAAAAAAAAAAAAAATTGTAAAAAAAAAATTTTGGAAAAAAAAAATTTGGTAAAAAAAAAATTTGGGGAAAACACAATTTCTGTACAAAAAAAAATATTATTTTTTTTATTATTATTATTTATAGAATTATTATAGAATGCCTATTTAAATTCCTACGTACTCCGTGACAGAGTCAGTGAATCAGGGAATCAGTGTATCAGTGAATCAGTGAATCAGTGAATCAGTGTCGAGGGTAAATATATTTATTATATTAATTATTAATTACAATACAAAGTAAATTTATATTCTAATTTTGGGTCCAAGGGTAAACCGGGTGACAAAGACCATATGTTTTTTAGATTTTTTTTTGCAGCGACAGACCAAAGCCTCTGGTGGGAATCGAACCCACAACCCCCACGCTGATAGGCAAGCACGCTACCAACTCGCCTACCGGTGCGCCTATATATGCAAACATATGTCACCCCTCTAGTTTACTCGGGAATCCTATGATTTTTTCCTAATTTTGTTAAGTAAGAAGCAAATGACTCTCTTGAATTTTAAATGACACTCTTCAATACAAATTCCACAAGACGTAGCATCTTCACAGGATCTTCAGTGTTTGTGAAATTCGGTATGAGAAGTTTTATCATGATACGAAACATTTGTAGAAAACCTGGAGGGAGAGCTACTAGGTGTATATTTTTTAAACAACATCTATATTCCTAGTTTATCTAGGAGATCTACTCGAAGGCAAAATTGGCTAGTAAGTTATGATAAGCTTTATGGGAATTGGCCTTGGTTCGATAACAATTTACTATCAACATCCATATAGATCGAAAAGGGAATTAATGTCGGCAGGGCATTTCGATTTTTTATTGGCCAAAACTACTCTACGATGAACCCATACAGACTTATATTTTCCTGAGACTAAATTGGAGTATTTTCTAGACAGGAGTTGTGAAGGATATCTAATGGTTTGGATCATGAATCATGTGATTACTTTTTGTTATTTTATAAACTGTCATCATTTGTGGTTGTTTCGAAAACAGCGCAATGCTAGCAGTAATTTCGATATGGCGGGGTTGTCCTTCCAAAGACTATGGCGGTTTCTGTATACGGCTCAACATTTTCGAAATCACTCGTATATGGAGAAACAGCAAAGCCATGCACCGCTTTGTATGTAAACTGCATTAGCTGCAACCACAGCGTTGACAGCGCAACGTAAACAACGACATGTGTTTTGATGACCATGTTTTACATTTTACATTTATGTCACTGTCCATCCTCTGCCCATCCGTAGGTATGGTCATACGGCGACAACCACGGCACCGGCAATCTCATCTTTAGCTAGTTGTTTTGTTGCCATCTCCATCTGGCTTTGACTGTGCCGTGGCTCTTGTTGGCCGGGCGACCGACCAACCGACCGACCGGTAGCGCAGATATCACTAATACAACAATATTGTTTTCCTGTCCACCAGCAACCATCCACGGAGCCATCGAAAATTATCTGCGCGTGTAATGGCGGCCGTGTGTGGCGATGGTGACAGTAATGGTTATGGTAGGTGTGACAGTGGGTGGAGTTGTTTTTGGCTACACAAACAGCAGGTAATTTTGAAAAGATTTTGTTATTTTAAATTGTCGGAAATTGTTGGATTTTCCCCCCCCCCCCCCCCCGATTCTAAAATTAGAAACGAATAACAACAACAAACCCTGATCATATTAGCTTGCATTCGAGTACCAACATACTCTTAAACAAAATTTAATAGAAAAAGTTATCATACTAATATAGTTTGCATGAATTTCCCCAAAACGTAAATGATATGCGAATTATAACAACATTTCGTCTATCAGCAATTTTGATATAATACAAATAACTAATTTTTCAAGGAACCTACATTTTGGGATATGTGCTGAAAAAGCCCATACTGTCTTCGTAACGAAGGAACAAATTCGTTTTATGGAAACAGGCAGTTATTTCCCTTAACATTCCATGGAACAAAATTCTCTCTAGAAAAATCATTTGCCTGTCAGTAGCTCCCAGCCAATGTCAGTGAGTATGCAAATTAGATAGTGCAGATCATACTGATGGCATTCTTTCCAGCCCTTTCCCTTCGTTTGTCATGTATAGAACCACAAAAGCAGCACCACCTGGCGTATGATTAATATATAATACTTCTTCATCTTATATTGTAACTCATACGCTCCACTGTCCTTTCTCCCTCAATTCGTCTGTATTACATGATTTAAGACATTTTGCGTGCTATTTAATGTTTTTAATTGAAAAAATTAATAAGCCTTTCGGTATATCGGCGTACACGTTTAGATGGTGCACATAAATAATTGTGGTTTTGACATTTTTCTATCAATTAAGAACAAAAAAAAACAAACACCATCAGCCGAGTTTATTATTTTATGGATGTATGGAAAGTAATCATGCATAGAGATTAGTTATTTAATTACAATAGCATCTAACATTCATGTACGAGTACAGCTACATACTCGAATGAACACAAACTCTGCATATGGGCCATTCCGCACGAGCAGTAGTTGTTTCAATTGACAGTTTGAAATATATGCGGGTTTACTCGCAAAGCTTCAGGGCTAGCTTCAAGAATAAGTATGGAAAATGTGTAGACTCGGAAATGGGCTGGATGGTGATCATAGGAAGTGGGTCATATGTATACACATATCAATCTGCACACCTACATATACATACATATTTATATGTATGGATATATATTTTAATATAAACATTTTCCGGTGCATCTGTATATGTATATGTGCATACGTTTATATGCAACATAAAATAATTATATTTACACTTGAATTAACACTGTGGCTATAGAAGAGTGGGTCGCGACTGAATTGAACTGTTTTATATTCATAATGGTCTTCAAAATGTTTTCTATTTACAGTCAAACTTCCATAACTCCAATCACCATTATCCCGTGAACAAATTTGACTTAGGGAGAATTTGAGTTATGGAATTACGTATAAAATTGTTAAAGGGAACGGTTTACCTTAACAGTGACTAGAAGTTCTTCGACTTAAAGAAAATACGACTTATGGAAGTTCCATTGTATATAAAAGTATTTGTTTGTAAATTGATTTTTTTTAAATGTATTGAACGAATTAGGATATCACTTGATTTAGGTCGGGCATTAAAGGAGCACCATCTGTGGCTAGAAATTACCTTATTTGTAAGGTAACTGGAGGTATTTCTGTTTTATTTTTCAATGTAGAAACGAAATACTTCAGCAAGGGGTCTAACGAAACCCAAAGTTAATTTTAGTAAATTAGAGACTATTTATTTATTTATTTATTTATTATTAATTACAATACAAAGTAAATCTATATTCTAATTTTTGGGTCCAAGGGTAAACCGGGTGACACAGACCATATGTTTAGATTTTTGCAGCGACAGACCAAAGCCTCTGGTGGGAATCGAACCCACAACCCCCACGCTGATAGGCAAGCACGCTACCAACTCGCCTACCGGGGCGCTTAATTAGAGACTAAATGAGGAAGTTCCTTGTGAAAAATGTAAGTCAAGCAAGACCTGGCGTAATTTACAAATAAAATCCAGTTTTCAGCTGCAGGTCACTCTAGCTGAATAGCAAATTAGAAGCCGCCTTTCATTAAGGTATATGACTATTGTCAATGGCACAAAGTTTGCTTCGCCATGTAACCCACTGACCCACTCTCATGTATCTGCTATGTTACAAACTCATTTCGAAAAACCATTATTTCTATTTGTGGATGCAATAGAAATCAATTGACAGAGTCATTATTAAATTTGATAGTGGGACTTCTTTTTTTTTTAATACGCCAACATAATATAGTGGCGATACCATACCCTCTCAATATAGCGAGTCCTGTCGCAGTAGTTTCGATGAAAATCTATTAAATGTCATAACACACATTTGCCACTGAAATATTATGCAAATATTTATGGTAAATTTTTTTGTTTCGAGTTGTTTTTATATACACATGTATGAGATAAATTGCTATTTGTTATGTTGTTTCCGAACAACAACAATATTTTGATTAATATTTTGTAGCTGTAAATATATTCATGAAAATATTTGCAATATTTTAGTGGGATTTTTCTAAATATATTGAAAATGAATATAACTATTTGCATGGACTATAATGGGAGGCATAAAGAAACCAGCCGACGTAGTCGAATGGAGATTGGCTCTATACCAGAGATATTGCGAAAGGGATTTGCTTCCCTAAAGGAAATAAGAGCTGGTTTTTGCAAATACAATACGTTTGACAGACCAGTCGATTTGATGATGCATGTCCGTATACGTATTGTTAATAAGCAATGTAACACTATCCAAATGGTTTTACCAGGATGGGGTTTTGTCGAATGGTATTCTAAAATATTTTTCGTCCAACTTTGTTGACATACGTACCTCATGTAGGGCTCTTATTAAAATGAAAATGATTTCAAACAATTATAAATTAGCTATGCTAATGGAAAGAATATTATAAATTATAAAATGATTTTCAAATATTTAATGGGATTTATTGTATTGGACTATATATGGCCAGAGTTGTACAGTCAGGCAAATATTATAAAAACACTTAGAGGTGGGTTAAAAATAAAATGGTTTAGCATAAACTAAGTTATCTGTTATCGGGCGTGCACAGTCGCCTTTAGAAGGATTTGTGAATATTTTAAAAGATTTTGTAAAAATTAGATTGGTGGTTCGAAATAAGAAGAAAGAAACAAGAAATCTTCATTGGCTTATATTGATCATAAGAGTTATTTGGATTTACTACATGGTGTATTTTATTTAGAAAGCTAGACAAGTGAAAGCCTTGAAATACTTGTTTACATTATCTACCCTGAGGGCAAAACTGATTTCAATGGATATTTCGTTTAAACTTTAAATTACGTTATTATTTGTCTAAAAATTTAAAACCAAGCGGAAAACTTAATCCTTGGCTGGCACGCAATCCTTGGCTGGCACGCAAAATCCCCTTACACCCCAACCACGCGTTGAATGGCAAAATGCACTTTAAATGTCCTCTGACAAAGATGATGAAACTCAAAGCAGCAATGCATTTTCATATTTCCACTCAGACCTTTGGGCGTTTTTCAGCGAAACTTTGTCATCGACAACTTAAAACAAGGAAACACGCAAGAAGCAACAACAGAGAAAACACGGAAAATGTGCCACAGCAACGCAAGCCAGGGAAAGTTCTTCTGCTCAAACGCAATTTTTATGATAAATTGTTTTATGACATTATGGAAAACGCACAAAACAACAACAACATCAATGTTAGACTATATGATGGGTAACATTTTAAGTGAATAAGTATGTTAATAATAAAAATCAAATGAACAGTAAACTGGAACAGTAACAACAAACAACAATAAATAGAATGACAAAGGCAGGACCCAAAAATGACAGGCAGACTGGAGGAAAATCCTCCTTCACTAAGTGCCTGTGAGTGGATAAATGACTGGTGGCGTCTGGTATGGACAAAGAAATAAAATCTCGTTAGCGGCATAATTTTTCAAAAATGGTTCCTTTATTCACACCACCACCAAAACAAAACCTGCTTGTTTTTCTCCTTACTTTCATCTTCATCTTCTTCATCGGCTTTATTTTTCAATTCGTTAACATTTGACGCATTTCCATCTGCCGAAATGCGAAGAAGATGAAAACACTGAAAATTTAATTTAAAATTGTTAGCTTCAAGCACGGACGGAGTACAAAAAAAAATTGAGTTTTCCAAATAAAATGCCAAAAGACAATCAAGAAGATGAAAAAATAACAGAAATCTTTTGGCAGGTATTAATATGTGAAAACATGTGGATAAGAGTGCATGTGTGTGTGTGCTTCGTAATAGGAGGTGAGTAAAATGCGGGGTGCAGAAATTAAAGCTTAACGTGTTGCATTATATTTATACGAGGGGTCTGGAGTTTTTTCAGGCTGTCGCTTTATTAGTATTAGTATTAGTATTAGTATTAGTATTAGTATTAGTATTAGTATTAGTATTAGTATTAGTATTAGTATTAGTATTAGTATTAGTATTAGTATTAGTATTAGTATTAGTATTAGTATTAGTATTAGTATTAGTATTAGTATTAGTATTAGTATTAGTATTAGTATTAGTATTAGTATTAGTATTAGTATTAGTATTAGTATTAGTATTAGTATTAGTATTAGTATTAGTATTAGTATTAGTATTAGTATTAGTATTAGTATTAGTATTAGTATTAGTATTAGTATTAGTATTAGTATTAGTATTAGTATTAGTATTAGTATTAGTATTAGTATTAGTATTAGTATTAGTATTAGTATTAGTATTAGTATTAGTATTAGTATTAGTATTAGTATTAGTATTAGTATTAGTATTAGTATTAGTATTAGTATTAGTATTAGTATTAGTATTAGTATTAGTATTAGTATTAGTATTAGTATTAGTATTAGTATTAGTATTAGTATTAGTATTAGTATTAGTATTAGTATTAGTATTAGTATTAGTATTAGTATTAGTATTAGTATTAGTATTAGTATTAGTATTAGTATTAGTATTAGTATTAGTATTAGTATTAGTATTAGTATTAGTATTAGTATTAGTATTAGTATTAGTATTAGTATTAGTATTAGTATTAGTATTAGTATTAGTATTAGTATTAGTATTAGTATTAGTATTAGTATTAGTATTAGTATTAGTATTAGTATTAGTATTAGTATTAGTATTAGTATTAGTATTAGTATTAGTATTAGTATTAGTATTAGTATTAGTATTAGTATTAGTATTAGTATTAGTATTAGTATTAGTATTAGTATTAGTATTAGTATTAGTATTAGTATTAGTATTAGTATTAGTATTAGTATTAGTATTAGTATTAGTATTAGTATTAGTATTAGTATTAGTATTAGTATTAGTATTAGTATTAGTATTAGTATTAGTATTAGTATTAGTATTAGTATTAGTATTAGTATTAGTATTAGTATTAGTATTAGTATTAGTATTAGTATTAGTATTAGTATTAGTATTAGTATTAGTATTAGTATTAGTATTAGTATTAGTATTAGTATTAGTATTAGTATTAGTATTAGTATTAGTATTAGTATTAGTATTAGTATTAGTATTAGTATTAGTATTAGTATTAGTATTAGTATTAGTATTAGTATTAGTATTAGTATTAGTATTAGTATTAGTATTAGTATTAGTATTAGTATTAGTATTAGTATTAGTATTAGTATTAGTATTAGTATTAGTATTAGTATTAGTATTAGTATTAGTATTAGTATTAGTATTAGTATTAGTATTAGTATTAGTATTAGTATTAGTATTAGTATTAGTATTAGTATTAGTATTAGTATTAGTATTAGTATTAGTATTAGTATTAGTATTAGTATTAGTATTAGTATTAGTATTAGTATTAGTATTAGTATTAGTATTAGTATTAGTATTAGTATTAGTATTAGTATTAGTATTAGTATTAGTTGCTGAAAAATTGGAAAAATTGTTTTAAGGGACTTTCGATTCTCTAATTTTAGGAAACCCCAATTTCTGAAACCAATTTCTCCCAAACTATTTGTTCAATCTAAAAAATGAAGACAGGGTCTTTTTCAGATTAAGGTCCGCTATGCCTGAGCAAAATTTAAACGAAATCGATTTTTTCAAAAAAAATCTAAAATTTGGGTGGGTTAACCCCTTTGTTTTTTTTTTGGCCAAAATATTTTTTCTCTAATTTCCAGATTTTTGGTACATGTTTATATTGTGCCTTCAAAATGCAGTAATTATAACCAAATATAATTTATATAACATCAGTCATTGCCGAGTTATGGTCAAAAACACATTTTGTGAGGTCACCATGGGATACACCATGAAAAAAATATTATTATATTAAAAATATTAAAATATTATTATATTAACTATACTCGCTTAGGTTTTCAATCTTAAATACAATTAATAAAAAATGCATTTCACAGTGATGACCAGTTGATGGAATAGAGTTTACTTAAACTTTAACTTTATAACAAATAAACTGAACTAGCATTAATTCTAAAATGGACTTACAGTCCCATTTCACTAAAGCCAGAAAAAAAACTTCTAAGAAATCATTTAACATCTTGTCAGCTAATGTTGTGAAGGACAAATAATTTTCGTGACCCGTTGAGAGCTTCCCCATCGTCGAAAACCCCAACAGTCACCCGGGACAAGCGGTTAAGTCTGCAACATAAGATGCTTGAATCATTTACTCCGGACAAACACAATTAGTTCCGATGATGTAGAGATATCTCTAATCCCCCAGGAATTGCGAAACAATAAATCTCCCCTTATTTTATCAGGAAGTAATAAACGCACATCAGGAATGTCTGTGTGTGTGTGTGTGCCAAAACTTCTACGAAGAACCCTCGTAGTCATGTTTGATGTACCTTTTTTGCTGTTGTTACTGTTGGTTTGTTGTATGTTCGCTCGCTTGTGGGCGGTGAGTCGTTCGGTCTAAACGAAAAACTGCCACCAAGAATTATAATGTAATGAATTTAACGTTAATAAAAAACGTGATTGAAATTTAAGATGCCTTAATGATAATAAAGTCCAGCTGGAAGATATACACCGACAAACGTGGGCCCAAACACCTTAACATGACAAAGTGACACAGTCGGTAACCGTTACGGCGAAGGCGGCTGGGTTGAGTTGATGACTGAGTGACTGTACGGGTGAGTGACTACTGTACGTGCGTGCGTTCAGTTTTTGTTTATGTGTGACTTTTTCCCCGTACAACATTTTTTTTTTTTGGCGTTCGGTTGTTGTTTTGTCGGTGAAACATCATGTCATTTGTCAATTTATTATACAATGCATGTGTGGTGCCTATGTGTATGTAAGTCTGCTTGTTCTGTATTTTCATCTTCGGGAAAACAAAGTTTTTTGCTTTTGTGTGTGTTCGTGTATGCGTCTGTGTCGAATGTCATTTGATTTCGTTCTTATTTGAAATTCTTTAGAAGTCTTTGCTTTACTTTGTTATTTTTGCCTTGTCAATTGATGATTTGTTTTCTTTCCTTTTTGCTCAACCGACTCCCAGGCCAATAACCAAAAGAAAGCAGGCAGAAGCCAAAAAAAAAAAAACAGCGGAGAAAAATTAGAAATTCATTTAGTGTTTTCCGTTCGAGAAAAATGTGAACACACACATACACGCCGAGAATACATCACCATGACAAACTTAACAATATTAATGAAAGTCATGTTCTATTTTGGCAACGGCACCAAACAACACACAAAAAATGCAACGAACGTAACAAAATTCTATTAACTATTGTATAAATACATGGAAATGCTTGAAATATTTTGCGTGTTATCCACTCCACAGAATCTCAACATAATTTTAAGCAGCGTATGTCCCTTTGGTGAACCTTAAAGGATATGCACAACGAGTGGTAAAATTCAATGGCGAAGAAAAATAGGGAAGTAATTGAACAGTCGATTAAACCACGACTATAAGTCGGCTATAAGCTTAGAGTCCATATTCCCCTAGTGCTGTTAAACAGGAGATTCTGTGAGGGTGAACGACAGGATTATGAAATTTCTACGATCAGAGTTGTACACTACCGATACCGACATTGTGTGATGTCAACAAGACAATACAACTGTAAACGTAATCACTCATTCCTTACGAAGTGAAAAGTTATAGACATTTCGCCAATGGAATTGATATCAGGACCACTGTGCCACGGGAAGTAGACTCAAGGTCACAATGGAAATTTCTGCATTACGGGTCCCTTGGACGGGCGACACATTTCTCTAACTATTCGAAAGCAATTCGCAAGGGAATGTAATTGTATTCGAATTTAGTCATATCTGTACAAAGATAAAATCTGAATTTGTAAGGATATTTTGTGGATTTGAAATAAGTTTTGAAAATGTATGTATTGATGTGTATTCCACCACGGATATTTGTAGAAATTAATCAATGTTTGTCTTCATTGTAGTCATCAGACCGCCTACGAAAGGAAAACACTCCAACAGAATGGAAAACAAGTGATGGGACGTCTTTGCGTAGGGTAATCAGACGCTGTTAGCATATGAAATGCTTCACTCTAAAGACAACTTATTTCCATTCCCACTTGTTTCCACCGAAGCGTATCATATTTTTCAAACTCAGATAACTTTTTAATCCCAGAAATATTTCATATCCACTTATGATTATACGGCAATGCAATTAAACTTTTGCCTTGTGTGCCCGCAAAATCACAGGAAGTGAGAGTTATTATAATTGCAGTGCATACATTTTCCCAGGCGAAAATCTGTTTGTTTGGAAAACATACGCACGTTTATTCAATGGACGATGATGATGATGTTGTTACTGCTGCTCCAGATGAAGAAAATCCACTTCAAAAACAATATAAATTTCTTGGTTAGATTGCTCCACTCGAACGACTACTAACATCGAAGGGAATAATGGTAAAACTAATGCTATAAAAAGTGCTTTCATTTCAATTTTATTCAATGCATACGATTACAGATATAATTCACATAAGACCGATTTGAGATAGCATACAGAGACACGCACACACACACGTATAAACTGCTAATGGCATAACAGCTTACATGAACACTCAGTCATACTCACAGACTATGAAATGGCGGGCCATTCATATGAGGTATGGGTGCGTACAAACACAGAAGCACACACGCACACACACATACTCTCAAGTCTTATGAGCCCACAATAAAGTTATGATAACGTTTATTATCGTACAATGGGGGCCTTTTTTTTATAGGATTTACTTGTCGTTGCCATTGTTGTCGCTTGGCTGCGCCGCTATGGGCGGGGGCTGGTGGATGTCGTTGTTTTTGTTAAGTCTTCATATTGGCATATTACATTGTCTTTATGTGTGTAGGTATGTGAAGAAATGAGCGCAGTGAGCAGCCACATATCTGGGCGACCCTGCTACTCGTTCTATGCGTGTATGTATATCGTAAATCTAAATAGATTTTGAAGATTATATAGTAAATTTCGCTGAAAATCACAGCAATTTCTTTTAACAATTACATATGAAGCGAAAAATATGAAAAGAGGATTTTCCATACCAGCACACACACACATTCACATACATACATGCAAGTGACTTTTATTCCCAGTATGATAAATGTTGATAAACATACATTTACAGACACATGGGCACTTACAGTAGATAGGGATTATTTAGGTATTAATCTACGACTTCGTCTATGTACGGTTTCTCGATCTCTTTGGGTAGGTCTGTTGGTAAATAACTTTTTAATGTAGGTTAAATATGCAAGTCAGCACGACTTGCACGACAGTCTAAACTTGCAGGGGGGAGAATAACGACATAGACATTTAAGAAAGTTCAAAGGTAACAAAGCGCAATGAGAAAACGTGGGAGGACCAACAAGTCTTGCCAAAAAAAAAAAAACAGCCCACATGCTTGTACACTAGGGTGGAGTGAAAACATGCTTTTTTTTTAATTTGAAAAAGTTAACCTCGGAAAGAGATGTAGTCTGGGAAATGAGGGGAAAAATAAAGAAACAAATTTTAAAAAATTTTTAGGGGTCGCGCCACTCCCTCGAAATTTGGAAATTATCGCTATTTTGGCGTTGATTTTAGAAAAATCCTAAAAATTAACGACTTAACTTATTCGAAATTTAAAAGTGTGAGCTTGTTCAGTGCCCAAACAAAAGTATTTGAGGCAAATATAAGGATAATCCACTAATAGTTGTAGCTTTGGTGGCGATTTCATTGTTCAGTCAATTTTCTGAAGAAGGGACGATTTGACTTATTTTACTTTTTGAAATTTTTGAACAATGAGAAAATTTTTTTTTAATTTTTTCATGACCTTATTTCATTGTTTACGCTATTGCAAACATTTATTGACATAAAACTTTTTAGGATTTTTCTAAAATCAACGCCAAAATAGCGATAATTTCCAAATTTCGAGGGAGTGGCGCGACCCCTAAAAATTTTTTAAAATTTTTTTCTTTATTTTTCCCCTCATTAGGACCCCAGACTACATCTCTTTCCGAGGTTAACTTTTTTTTTTTGAATTTCACTCCACCCTATTGTACACCCCCACATAAGGTAGAGTACGATATGATAGGGATACAAATTGGATTGCGCTAAAGTAAACCTACATACAGTTAAAAAAAAAACTTACCTCAAACTGGAATATTAAATGCTAGCGGTGTCTTCGGAGACTGTAATCTGGTACCGTGTATGGCCACGAGCCTGTGGGCATTGCTTGATGTTTCGAACTAGCTGCGGTCAACCATTAAAACAGTAGGTAGAGTACGTCTCGTCTGGAAGTTGCGATCTCAACCAGGTAATACGGGCCTCAACCCCTAACCAAGAGGGAAGATGTGACCACCGAGTTTTCTTGGTTGGTTTACTGGGTTTGTTGCGAAGACGTAGATGACTTCATCGTCGCTACTCCATATGTGAAACTCTTCGTAATACTTACTTCTTTCCCTTAACATTCCATGAAGGAACAGACGGGGAACTTCTCTCGATTCAGTTAGCTGTGTACGATATAAATAACTTCGTAATGCATGATTTAAAAATGACCGATGTGTAAATATTATAGAACAAATACACTTACCTGGTTTCGCAAAATTCCTCCGGCCGAAAAACTCCAGCATCCAGTAATAACATATCTGTCATATCAATAGGGAGGAAAAACCTATGGTTCTGGCAAAGAGATTGTTTATATCTGGGCAGGGAAGGTCAAAATGCATAAAACAAAATCCAAAAAATTCGATTTGTTTATCCAAACATCGTCAGTGACGCATTTTGTTCATGCATTTTGACTGTGTAGAGAGGGCTTTACTTTGTATGGGACCGTGGTGCGTATGCTTTATATTTTCACTTTTCGAGTTAATAGCACTTATGCGCTCTAGTGAAACAATGTGAGGAATTGGAATTGCCAGGCTAATGAAGTGTAAAAACCCCTATTAAAACGCCTGATATCATGATATTTTTACCAGCTGACGGTTTCGATTCCCAAGAGAGGCTTTGGAATGTGGCCCGAAAAATCTATTGTGTATTTGCTTTGTTACGATTATTTAAAAACTCGAGTATGTATATGATTATTTATTTGAATAAAGCCGGGAGGTGATAGGTAGTGTATGCGGCTCGTAAATCCCAGTGACTATACGAGTATGTGAGTTATCTATGTTTCATGTGAAACTCCTCTAGAAAAGCATTCGCCATTCGAAGCCGGCTTTAAACAACAGGTCTCGGAGAGGAAGTATACAAATTATATCGTACACAGCCAGTTTATTCTAGAGATGTTCTCCTATATTGCCTCATAGAATGTTAAGGCAAATGTGTAGATAAACCCACTAAATCCACAGACAGAAAAAATAACCAAAAGCCCAAGAAAAACGGTAGCGATAAAAAGTCATAACTGTGGATAAATTCATCTCTGTACTATAAAACCTGATATGCGTGTGTAGGTTGTTGCAACACCCTTCTGACTCGTAGTCATCCCAACCAAGAAGATGCTGGGTTAAACAACATAAAAACCTTGATTACATAGATGATGACAAAGTAGAGGATGCGGCTAAGTTATGTGAAAAAAAAATTACAGAAATTCTGTTATGAAATTTCCCGTTCTCATTTTGTATTCCCTTTTTGTGAAGTAGTCGGCAAATACGATAAATATTAAAATAAATGTCATTGCACTTTATTGTCAAAGTAGAAGTTGAAACTGTGTAATGAAATTGAATGTAAATCCGGTGTACACGAGAGCAAATTGCGTGGCAGAGGTGGCGTATCTGAGACAGAGATGCGTGTAGGCAACAAAAAGAAAGGGCAAAAGAAAAAAAAACGTAATAAAAATCTTCGTAAAATCCCCAAATTGAAAGGGTTTGCGCTTTAAATGACTGTCTGACCGTTCTACAAGTATTTATTTTATTGTCCAGACAGACTGAAAACATAACATTAATTGTTGTTTGACAAGATGATTTATTTGTATAGGATCATAAAAAATATATCAATTGATTCCCTGAAAATGAGGGAAAAGAGGGGTTTATGTTTATTTTTGGCATAAGGACATTTTGTGTCTTAAATATTTACATGACTAAGGCGATAGTCAAGACATAAAATTTTAAAAAAAAAAACCTATACAGGAATACCAAGCATATTACTGCTTCGATCGGTATAGTTTCTCTATAGAACTGTTATGAAATATCCAAAAAAAAAAAGTTCTCAAAAAAAAATTCCAAAAAAAAAATAATAAAATTACATATTACTGCATCGGTCAGTACGATTTCTCTATAGAAAAGTTCTAAAATTTCCAAAAAAAAAAAATGTTTTTTGAAAAAAAATTTAAAAAATTATTATAAAATTAATATATCAAAAAAAATGGTTATAATACTATTATTGGTATTTTACTTTTATGAAATGAAAACATAAAATTTTCGGAACTTTTCATACGTTTAACATGTGGTCGTTACGAAGAGAGGCAGAAATGTTGTTTTATCCTTAAAATTGCGATGTTTTTTGTTCAGTTTTTTTTTAAATTTTAAAATGTTTTTTTTTTTCATTTATTTTTAAACATTTTAAAATTTATGTTTGAGAAAATAAACCTCAAAACGCTTGACGTGCTTCCCTTTTTAACTATTTGGCCCCCTAACCTTAAAGGGGGTTTCTCCTGTCGGAAATAAATTCACACACTCACACACAATCCAATACACATTACATAGACATACACATGCAAAATGTACTTAAACTATTACAGTATCCTTATGCGTCGTAAGAGAACAAAAGCAAATGAAGTGAGTAAATGTATTTTTCATTAACATGAAAATATATGCACACTCATACCCTAATGTACTTTCCCGTCCACACACTTATGCGGCTGTGTGCGGAAATCCATGCATATAAGTACACAATAGAAAATTATTATTTATCCACTGATCAACCGTTACAGTAAAAAAATAAAAGTAACGTCTTCACCACTCCACTCTACTCCCACCACTTGCGCATGAAGGCTAAAACCTGCTGCTGATATGTTAAAAAATATTACCAAAGTCTTGAAGAGTAATGCTGCTATTACTGCGATTACGCTGATGCTGCTGCTGTGTATGTGTATGTGAATGCTGATGCAGAGATGGGTATGTTGAAGATGAAGATATTGCCCACTTTGAGGTAGATGATGGCTGCTGATGATGTTGATGGGTTGAAAGTGTAGCCCCATCAATATAGATTTTTTTTTAAAGTATTTTTCTTTTACTACGTTATTAAGATGCTTTTAGGATTTATACTTTGTCTCTATCAACATCGTGCTCACCATCACAGGAGGCAGCGGCATTCACTCCGAAGAGATGGCTTCATTTGGCCGGATGATATGTGCGATGTAATTTTTACATATTTGTCGAGCAATGAAGAATAAGTGTTTCTGCTCTTCCTTGAATGAGATTGGGATAAAAAAAGAAAAGTGAATGAATAAGAGGTAATAAAATAATAAATAAATATAAATTAACTGGGAAGGAAATCATTCAGTTTTGTCACACCATAATAGGCGATAGATTACATAAAGTTATCGGATAGGTCATAGACGACCAAAAAGTATCTTAGTTATGAAATATCATCTCTAGTCTGTTCTACAGATTTGGTGGCAATTCATCATACTGCCACTGATTGTATAGAAACTTCCAGTTTGGTCGTCGTCAAACAGCACTACACTGAAGAAAAAAGTGCACTTTTAAAACAAGAAAATGGGAAAGAAATTTTCTCAGTTAGACAAATTCGCAGCTATCAAAATTAAAAACACTTCCTTGAAAGCTCAACAAAGGTTGAACTCAATGGAAACTTTTGATTTGATATGCCATCGGTCTCTCAGTGTATGCGCCGACTCATATGAATATAATTAAAATCATTTCACATATTTACAAAATCCTCACAGCATTCCTGATGATATTTCATTATCGCCCATAGAAAAATCAAGAGTTCAGTCACTCTACGCCATACGAATCCCCTAAGTCTCCCAGCAGACACAACAATTCCTGAATACACAAATATTGTCGTAGCACTGCAAGTTTTTCCAAAATCAAAAAAGAAACGAAAAACTGAAATCTCATTCTCATTATGCATGAGTGGTGCTTCTTATGGGATTTCTCGATTTACATTTACATATTCATCATATGTCTTTTGAATATGCATTTACAAACACATGTCTACATGCACTACGAATACTTAATGTAAATAAAGGAGAAAAAAACAAAAAAATATGTTCTGGAATTTTGTGTGTGTCTCGGTTGAGTTTCTTAAATCAAAAGCCAAAATATATATGCAAAATGTGATTCTCAGAATATAAGCGAATAATTTGCAAAATGTGATTCATAAAACATGAAGACTGTTTTACAATCATATTAAGAGAAGTCATTTAGCAGACTATCAAACCATACCGATTAAATTAGACCAGCATCTTGTACTATCAAAGAGCTGAAAATACTGATTTATCTATGGATTTATTCATACAATTACTATTATTCTGTGGAACATTACTCTCAGTCGAATGAATCAGACTTAGACAGGTAGAAAAGAGTCTGAAAATCACCAGCACAGTGGAAGAAGATATGGAAATCATACACACCCATGGGAGCACACTCTAAACTAAAGTTTTTGGAATACGTTTCTTAAGCTGACCAAGATTAATACATAGCCCGTATTCGTTTTTGGTCAATTCTCAAAGAATGTGGCACATATCACACAGTTTATAGATTATATGTGGCTTCCAAACGGACAGAACTTCAAATAGTGTCCGATATAAAGATTACAATTTTCGATATTCCGAACATAATTTGGCAATTTTTCTACGAAGAGCTACTAATCCTTTTGCCATTGCTTAATGGAGTTTCTCTTTAGAAATGTTTATAAAATTTTATTTTTTAAATAAATCATTTTTTTTTATTATTAATGATTTATTTAAAACATTTTAATTTACATATAGGTATTTAATTTGCACTTGAAAGAGATGGCTTAAACTAACCTTGCAGCAATTTGTTTCGACCCCCTGCCTGGTCCCCTTCCGTTCGGTGTCTCAGTCTTCCCTTTCGGCGTCATCCGTGGTTATTGTCAGGAGCGTTGGGATTCAGTCGACCGACATGGATCAGATTGCTCTGGCTAAATTTTCAATTAAAAATTAAAATTTCCTTTAAATTTCTACTTCGTGACTGTTTTGCAACTCATCTTGCTTCTCTACCGCCTTCGCCAACCTCATAAAGGTATTAATTTTCATATGGAAAGTCAGAAACCATAAAGGCCTAACACGAGTTGGGACTAAATTGAATTTTAAGTGTTATCGCGTTACTAGAATGAATGCAAAAGAATACTTATGTAAGAAAGCAGGCCCCCCGGTAGGCGAGCTGGTAGAGTGCTTGCCCATCAGCGTGGTGGTTGTGGGTCCGATTCCCACCAGAGGCTTTGGTCGGTCGCTGCAAATATCTTGACATATGTTCTGGGTCACCCGGATTACCCTTGGACTCAAAATTAGTATATAAATATACTCTGTATTGCAATTAAATAAAAATAAACAAATGTAAGAAACTTAAATCAAAAAACTGCCTAAGTTCCCGTTGGAAATCTAAAAACTCTGACTTATGCTGTTATTATCTGTGACCATAGATATGTCCATCAATCGCTTAACAAATATTTTTGTTTCTTTAACAAAAGATAAAACAGAAAAATGCTAAGAAATCTGTATTTTCTACTTTGGAAATACAAAGATAATCTAAATCTAAATAATAGTCTAGCCAAAAACCATATGCAATTTCTTTTCGGTCTAAAATATATACACAATTATATAAACGCTTAAAAATTAATTACATTTTGAAATTCTATGTCATTGTTTGCTTTTCCAATATTTTCAATTGTTTTTCCATTCCAGTTTTTTTGTTGTTGTTGTTCTGTCATATTTCTTTTATTTAATTTATACAATTTCCTTGGTATTACAAATTAATTTCAGACTGTTTACATATCCCTGCTAATTAAATAATCATTGCTGGCAATTTTTTTCCCCCCAGCTCCCCTACAGCTTTACAGCTGTCATCATTTTTTGCCCAGCCTTTTGTGTAAATTATAATTAAATCAACGCAATTATTTATTGGTTTCAGATCATTATTAGTAACAACTAAATATTGTCATTCAGCCGTTTGAAAAACCATACGATTGTTTTGCAAAATGTAGAACGTAGAATTAATTTATAATGAAAATATTAAAAATTAAAAATTGTGAAAATTGTGAAAATCCCCAACGCATTAAAAACGTACACAATTGTTTAACAAAAGCCTTTGGTTGTTGTTCTTGTTGTGCACTTTTAATCATTGTATAGCACAACTGCACGAAAATGTTAATTTAAATTCAAATGTGATGTTTGGTATTATTTATAAATAAATGATAATAACATCAAAACAATAACAGCAGCAACAACAAATGATACAAATGTACATTACCAAACCACATAAATACAATGTTTGCGGTTGTATTGAGGTTTTCGTGTGTGTGTGTATGTTGGAAAACAAAAACAAAAACATTTTACAGAATCCTCAAAACAACGAAACATTTTTTATGCAGAAACCCCTGACGCCGAGGCTCAATGCCGACGACACCATACCACACACATACACACATACTCAAATGAAATCAAAGTTTAAATAGATACAAAAATTGAGGTGAATTTGAGGTATTCAAAGCCAGCAAAAACATTGAGGTTAGCACGACCAAACTAATATAAAACAAATAACTTGATAATGCCTGTCATATCTAACTAAGCAGTTGCTAATTAGTGCTTTCACACATTTGTCGAATATTAACCTGAAGTTTAGAAGTGTGTAGGGGATTTGATTAAAAATATAATGTAACTGGGGATTAGCCTGGTTCAGTACAGATCAGCCTTCTAAAGTTCATGCGTCATGTCTGTCCACCTGTCTGGATATTCATCTAAATAAATTGCGTTTTAAAGTAGCTCAACAATTGACACCGTGCCCCAGTGTGCATTTTTTCAATATAAATCTGACTTGAACAATTCGATGACGCTTGCTGATATTGCTTTACATTGTCATAGTCTTTAGTCTATGCTGGCTCTACTTTACGTCTCAAACCAATGCTCTGTGTTCTAGGATATGAGAATAAAGACATTCTGCTTTTAGATTAAATACCTCTCTGTCAAAATAACAATACGTTTGTAGCAAACATGAACGCCAATGAGTTCTGTCCAAGCCGCTGAGTAGCCTTAATGGTTGGCTTGAGGTTGGAACGATTGACCAAGGATGGACTGGTGTAGTTTAGGTGGTGAACTTTTGAATAAGGCCTGTCAATTTATAACAGTCACTTAGTGGTATCCCATGATCCTGTGAAGCAACACAAGTGTTGACAACATTTTCGTTCCGATATAATTGTAGATGCTTCGACTTATTTGTCGATAATGGATGCCGCGCATAGACCCCTGTTAAAGTTATGAGACGAAGTCTGTCTAATGCCTGGTATTTTAACAGATTTGGAAAAACAATGTTAAGATCCCGAATATCGCAAAAAAGTTCTGTAAACACTTTACAGAGATTATCGAGAACGACCAGATGAGACTTTTTATCATTTCGCTATCCACTTTGTCAGCTTCTACAATCTTCCACCGGGATCCTCAGTAGGGTTGCCTGTCTATCTGTCTGACAATATTCAGTGAAACCATTGACCAGCCTAGAAAATGAATCGATTAGGTGGATATTAAATATTTCATTACATTTTTTGAATGTAACCTTACCAGATTTTGAACTATTTGGGTGTCAAACCATCTTTCGTTCGCCCATATGAGACCATTTAATCAGAGATTGAGCTTCTATACAGATATGACTTTCTAACCAGCTCATACAATTTATTGTTCCTGATATATTTGATGGGCATATGTAGCGTGTGCGAGTATCACAACACGTATCCAATCCATTGATGGTGGCCGTTTCCATTTTGTAAATGTCTAAGAATGTATGAGAAATTATGCAACTTTTAACTCATAGAAAACTTCTACATACCAAATATGAGTCGGTTTTAAACAGCAAGTCCCATTCGATGGCTCTACGAATTATATCATGCACAGCGCAGAGATTTCCAAGAACTTGTCTGTCTGCTCCTTTACGGAATGTTAATTGAAATACGTACGTAATTCTGAAAAGAAAAATAATTCTGTCTGTCATTAAAGGTTGATATCGTTCGGAGCCGGCTTTCAACTGTATTTCCCGGTCAGTGAGAATACACAATTATATCGCGCACAGCTCAAGAGAAGGGAAATAAGAAAAATAACAGCCAGTTTTTATGAAACGAATGGGTCTTTTGTATCGTCAATACTTACTTATTCCCCCAACATTCCATGAAGGAACAGACGGGGAACTTCTCTCCAACCAGTGAGCTGTGTACGATATTATTTGTATACTCACTGACCGGGACCTACTGTTTTAAAGTCGGCTCCGAACGGCTAATATAGCGAACAGAAATTCTGTTAAATGAGGATCAATTCCCACATAGATTTTGGTAACAATCTGGCACTGGCTTTGCAGCATTCACAAAAAAACTACCCTTCACATTTAAAAAGTTTCCGCTCCTCATCAATTTAACTTTCTCTAATTATGGCAATAATTTATTCTTTCCCGCCTTGATCCATCTGTCAACTATGAAACACTTCTGTCGCTGAAGTAAACGTTGTTTTTGACCACTTACCCCCCAATTTCCTTGTTCTACTATCCTATATTTTCATTATTTTTATAATATACTAGTAAGTTGTAATGCACCTATGGCGCCCGTTGAAATATAGAAAATAAATTTTGTTGAAAAAAAAAAATTTTGTTGAAAAAAAAAATTTTTGTTGAAAAAAAAAATTTCTTGAAAAAAAATTTTTTTCTTAAAAAAAAAAATTTCTTGAAAAAAAAAATTTTGTGGAAAAAAAAATTTTGTTGAAACCAAAAATATTGCGGAAAAAAAAAATTTTGTTGAAAAAAAAAATAGGAAAAAAAATTTTACAAAAAAAAAATTTTTGTAAAAAAAAAAATTTGGAAAAAAAAATTGGAAAAAAGAAAAAATTTTGGGAAAAAAAATATTTTTAAAAAAAAATTTTATGGAAAACAGAATTTCTGTACAAAAAAAAAATATTATTTTTTTTATTATTTATTATCTTAATATATATTTACCCTCGACACTGATTCACTGATACACTGATTCACTGACTCTGTCACGCAGTACGTAGGAATTTAAATAGGCATTCTATAATAATTCTATAAGTAATAATAATAAAAAAAATAATATTTTTTTTTTCCAATATTTTTTTTTACAAAATTTTTTTTTTCCAATATTTTTTTTTACAAAATTTTTTTTTTCCACAAATTTTTTTTTTCCACAAATTTTTTTTTTTCAACAAAATTTTTTTTTTCCACAAAAATTTTTTTTTTCAGCAAACATTTTTTTTTTCAACAAAATTTTTTTTTTTCAACAAAAATTTTTTTTCCACAAATTTTTTTTTTCCCAATTTTATTTTTTTTCGAAATTTTTTTTTACAAAACAGTTTTCTCAAAATATTTTTTACAAAATTTTTAAAAAAATTAACGGGCGCCATAGGCGCATTACAACTTACTAGTAGAATTATAGAATGCCTATTTAAATTCCTACGTACTGCGTGACAGAGTCAGTGAATCAGTGTATCAGTGAATCAGTGTCGAGGGAAAATATATATTAAGATATATTCCATTATCTTCGCAGCCTCAGTTCGTTCGTAAATTCAAATCAAAAAATCATCTTATTATTCATGGTTCATCACTTTTCCCTTTACATGTCAGTAACTTAACTGTGGACATTTCATTTTGCTAAAGTTTAAGTCACATAAACAAATGTTGAATATACTCTGAGGCGGCTGTGACTCAACTAACAACTTTCCTATATTGCCAGTTCTGTGATATTTCTCCAAATACAAGTTTGTTCAATGAATCAATGAAGTATATAATACAATTTCAAAAGTAATACCTACATTTCGAAATCCGATCCATTTCAAAAAAAAAAAAAAAAAAAAAAAAAAAAAACTAAAACTAATTTTAAATGGATGGCTTAACCCAAAAATGCACATACAGAAAATCACCGGAAAAAAACTGAAACTAAAATAGTTTAACAAATATTTAAATATGTTGGTCCAAACCAGCAACGACAACGTTTTATTTACTCTTCCAACATTTGATAGACGTATGTAGGTAGAGTACGAAAATAAAAAAAACCCGAAATTTCTAAACTCAAATAAAACTAAATAAAATCGAATACAGAAATGTAAAGTCCGACATTGGTTTGCGATTTTTGTTGTTGTTGTTTTTTTTTTTTGTTCTGGCCAATAATAGACTACGTATGTGTACTGCAATATTGGAAAAATAACAATAATGACAACACCAATACCAATATCTACATCATCGTCGTCGTCGTCGTCGACATCGTCAGCATGGTGGGTCCGTTCGTCCGAATGTCCGCAGCATCATCATCTGGATGAGTATTGTTTGAGTTTGAACCTCAATTTACCCAAAACATTTTGTTATAAATACACCAATACACAAACACACACACACACACACCTATGCCCAAAATACTGTAAACACATTGTAACTCAGCCAGTGCCAGTGTGAAAGCGTGTGTGTGTGTGTCGCAAAGTTGAAACCCCAATTCCATTGGAGTCGTCTGCATGGCCACACTGGATGAAATCCACAAATTGCTATGAATCATGAATGACCAGAAAAATATACACAACAAATAGCACAAGAGAATGGATGAGCAATACAAAAACGAACGACTGAACGAGCCAACGATCCTGGAAAACTGCAGGTATGCTGAAAGCATAACAATCACTGACTAAATATACTACACTTGGGTATAAAACCGGTGAGCTGGAGGGCAGGACCAAGAAGGCCTTTCGAAAGATTTGTAGTCACAAGAGACAGTGGTGGGCCTTAGATAATCAGTTAGTAAGGGAGCTTCAATGGCCTATGCAAGTCTAAGTTCAATAGAAACTGTTGATGGTCCATAAGTGAAAGACAGAATGCATTAAACCAAACTAAACATTTCAATTTTATAAGACTCATTAAATGAAATGACTATTAATTTTAAAGAAACCAGTGTCGAAGGGAGAGACCATGAGAAACAGCCAAATAAATTTTCAATCCTCATGGCAACACGAATTTACAGCTTGTTTTTATAAAACGAATGGGAACAGAAATTCTGTTTCGTCAGTTTGGGTTTTTGTAACGCGAAAGTCTCAAATAAATTCTAATTGGAATTTTTTTCTTATGTATTTTTGTGTGTATTGTCTAATTGAATTCGTTAGAGTTATAGAAACACAATTCAGTTTCGTTTCTGTTCGTCTCAGACGTATACGTTTTATAAAAACCGGCTGTAACTTCGGGCACAATTCTGATTTTCCGAAAGTAACTGTTTCGGAATTGACAAACAGGAGAGCAATCAATAAATCTATAGAGAGGGGAAAGGGATACTCATTCGAAACCTAAAATGTCGAGGTAGTGAAGAGTACTGGCATAGTTCCTACAAGTCGGTCATCTGTACCAATATCGGAGGTAGAGGACAAGTGGACTGAAAGGATCGCAGTCAGCATGACAGGGGCTGGCCTGATATCTAAAACAGGCAACAAAAGCACCAAAAGACGCCAAGTATTTGGGAACCGCAGTAGAGTCGTAATGGTTCGCCTTAAGGAGACGAGTGTCCGAATGTCCGATACTTTTAAAATCAATGATAACGACATTTAGAATTTCACACCATTTTATCCACCATTTTTTCATCGATCCTGTTTTTAAAAATATACTAAGAGTCAAGATTTGTTCAAATAATATAGCCAACCATCTATTTTTGAAATACAACATAGGGTGGCAGGGGCTGGCCTGATATCTAAAACAGGCAACAAAAGAACCACGAGTGTCGGAGACTTTCCTTACCAATTCTTTTCACATCACCTGCAGCATAGAGAGCCTACAAACCAGGAATGCCGATTCCCAAAATCCACTGGTGCTTAAACTAGCGACAATTTACCTCTTAAGATAAAAGGAGGGAAGTGGATAAAAACGACTGCTTAGAACATGAGCAAAGAGACTGCCCAAGTCTTTCCCAATCGTTAAAAGTAATACCTAAATTGAGTATCGCCGGGAGTTGGAAAAAAGGAAGTATTTTACTCGGTCATACTGGCACATAACTCAGGACATACACCTTAATCTTCTTTTTCAAAAAAAAATAAAAAAAAAACAATGTATCAGATAGACAATTCCTTCATGCCTTTGGGCTAAAGCTCTGAAGGTTTCTCAGTAGTTCCGCCCCTGACCATGACAATGTACAGTGGTGAAGGCATACAAACATACAAACTTTTAAATCATTGACTCACATATAAATACATGGACCTGCATTGATGTGGTGTATACCTACATATATAAATAATACAAATACACACTTTTTTCTCAGTGTCAGCGCAAGTGTGTCTGTGTGTGTGTGTGTGAAAATTTCAGTTACCGTAACGAGGTGTATTAGTTTTAACAACATATTCTCTACTTTTCTCTGGTGTTCCTGCATTATTTTTCTTCCAGTGGTCAGATCACGTTCTATTGTTCTCGTACGCATTCACTGGGGCAAAAAAGTCTATTCAATATGTTTGGTAAAACCACATGGATTTAGGGGGGTGGTGGTGTGTCCGGAAAAATGTCGTGGACTGTGAGATGAAATATGGAACTACATGTAAATTACTGGAATTTTGATATCTTTTGGAAAATATTTCTTAATTGCAGGCAGCTCGACTAACATTAGAAGACATTAAAGACAAGAAGCGTGTGATTGTGAGATAGCTCGATCGTTTAGACTTTTTGTTTCAAATGTATATTTCGGTGAGTAAGCTGTTGCGATTGTAACTCTTCGTTGGTTCGGACACATTTTTGTTTGAAAAAGTTTTGGTAAAAAACTTAACCCCCGTATTCATAAAAATTTAAGAAACATTTGTTAAGAAAAATGTATGAAATTTTTTTTTTATTTTCATACATTTTTCTTAACAAAAGTTTTTTAGGTTTTTATGAATACGGTGGTAAGACTACAAATCAGAATAAAAACGAGGACAGCTGGACAGCAACAACTGGATTCATAATCAGACCGCAGATACGTTTCTTTGAGTTTAAGAAAAATGTTGTTGGTAATGCACGTACACCCATGTTTGTGGGTGCATAAGTTTGAGTTCATACAATTTTACTGAGGCGGTATGTGTTTGAAATGCATTTAATACATACATGTTTATTAGCATGGCCCAACATTACACCGTGTTACAAAAAAAGTAGATTTTTTTCTGTCCTATGAACCAAATGCACATATTCGGAAAGAGGGGAAAAAATAAAAATACACGTGTATCGGCGATTTTCATGTACACGTCAGAATTTTTTTTTTTTAAGTTTGAAGTATAAAGCTCGTACTGGCCTGTGTGAAAGCCTTTCGACCAATTTGTAACCCTTTTTCAGTGATCCAATCGAGCTGATTTTTGGCAGGCAGACTCGTGGAAATGTCTGTATCACGTAAATTTTTTTAAAAAATTAGCAATTCTCAGATTTCCCCCAATTTTTCCCAGCTCTTTATTATAACAAGTAATGCCTACTAATGGAGTTTACTGAAAATCGCAAAAACCGTGGTCCTTACCTAGATTTTCCCTACTTGATTGGCCGTAGCTTTGTGTCCAGCGGTCAACTGAAAAAGGAAATGGATTTCGGACCAACCTTATCTATATACATGTGTGTAAATATCAATAGTTTAATTTGTATTTTGTTTTTGTTGTACTTGATTTTACTTTAAAGTTGTCTCTCCCTATGCTGGGGGGTGCAACGAACGTCCGTCCCGTTGGTAACATGTCAAAAGCATAAAAAACCACTTTATACATTTTTTCAAAACAAAAAAAAAAAAATACAAACTTCTGATTCTCAACATGCTTCCAACACACAACTATTACAATTTGTTATTTCTGTTTGAATATTTTCAATTCGTTATTGGAGCAGAACTGAACAGAAAAATAATAACCAAGAAGTTGAAATTCCATTATATTTCTGGTTTTCTCTGACACTTTTTCACAATTATGAGAAAGCAAACCGAACAAAGTGCAGTAGGGGGAGGTAGGAGTCGCACATCTGTCTCATAACCATCACTTTTGTTTATGACCACAAGGAAATGTATCCTCCTTGGATTGGTTTCGCTGTGCCAGTCTTGTCTTTCAACATGTGTGAGTGTGTGTGTGTGTGTAAGAGTTCAGTTGGTTTGGTTGAGATTGTAATTAGGCTTATGATGCCATTAACGTAATGAAAACTATTGCATCGGGGACTGTGTTTTTCTTGTTCATTTTCGTGTTAGTCTTTTCTGCTACTTTGCCATTATTTTGCTCAGCGTTGCACGATGCACACGGTGTCTTTAATGAATTTTTTAATTATCATAACAACCTTAGGGATCCACAAGACGGCATAGTTCAAATACAGGGAAAGACATATATGGACAAAAAACCCACATGCATGTGTTGTTGTTATACAAAAAAAAAGTGGGTTTATGCGAGGGTTGATAAATACCTGTAGGTAGGAATTAAAGCCATAAGGCATTTAAGTCGAATTCATGACATGGCCGGTTTCTGAATTCACGGAATGGAAAAAATAATAAAACCATGAACGAGTCAGCTATCCTATTTTGCTGGCCATATATGTGAGGCATAGAAAAATAAGAGTAGATAGTCTTTCCAAAACGACATTTAAGGCAGGATTAAGAAATAATGTAGGCAAAACAAATGCAATCCAAATCTACATCTAAGGCTGGATTAACAATTAATGTGGATACAACAAAGGCAATGCGAATTCAGAGCAACATAAACGGCTTGCTCTAAATCAATGATAACGACATTTAGGATTTCCTACCACTTTCAGTTATTTAGCGATTCTGTTTTTAAAATAACGTAAGGGCGCATTTTGCCTTCATGTGAAAATCACCTAAAAGAAATTATTTACAGTGTGTCTAAATAACGTAACGAATCTTTTGAACTGAGCATAAGGATATCTTAACAGAAGAGTTTATTCTGTGTGGCCAGCAGGTTATGAAATAATATGAAGCATTCCAAGTACACTCTCAGGTCCTTTCATGAGACTCTCCAACAGATATCGCACTTTTTACCCTCTAGCCCCCAAATTTTTAAAGTCTATAAACGAACGTGCCTTTAAAGGAGTGGTTTAAGGCACTATGGCGGGTTAATGGGAGAGACTATTTTCAGGAAAGTCGCAATATATATGAGAAGTTGATATATGTTTTTGAAATCCAACTCAAAAAATAAACCATTGGAAATTATCATCTGCCAACCACAGATTTCGTTTGCGTTTTTTCCTTGACGAATTACACATTTGCGTTGCATTTAAGTTGTCCTGTTTAAACGTGTGTACATGATCAAATAGATGAACCAGCTCAGTACCGGTCTTTAAGCACGTCCAGATTTTTTTGCCCGTGATTTTTGTTTTTGTTTTTGTTCTTTGTTATTCTCTGTTCATTTTTACGTATTTGTTTTCGTATCATCATTGTGACACGTTGACATCATTTTCTTGTAAAGCACATTATCTGTTGTTACTCAATTTATTGTTGTTGTCACTCTTGGTGTTGCTGTTGTTGCCGTTGTTGCAGGTGTGTTCCTGTTATGAGTTTAACTTTAAAATAATCTCCACAACTTACATTCTGGACTTTTTCGACAGCACTGTCCGAAAAGCAAAAAGATGGAGTGGGGGAGGCAGAGTGTGGGATGACGCGTGGGAAATACATAACCAACTTCCAGTCAGTTACAGGCCGGGTGCAGTGGAGTGGTTTGTATGTGTGTGTGTGTATTTTAAAATAAAAGTTTCATTTTTTTTTGTATTAAACAGTAAACATGTACATGACATCATGACACAATACACAATGACCAAAAGTTGGCAAAGGGTGTTTAAAGCGCAGGGGTGATGGAATTTTTAAAAGGAGGAGAAAATGTTGTGGGCATTTTAAGGTGAAGATGCATAATTGTAGGATTTTAGGGAATATTCAGTTGCCCTCAATCGTAGAATTTTAGGCAACAGGAAATTGCCCTCAATCATGGGGGTTTAGAGAGTCCGAAGATGTCCCCAAATGTGGGTTTTTAGGGAGTACGAAGTTGCACTCAAAGGTGGGCTATTGAGAGCAAACATTTGCCCTTATTCGAGGGTTTTTTAAGGAGTACAAAGTAGTACTCAATCATGGATTTTTTAAGGAGTACAAAGTTGTCCTTATTCGTGTGTCTTTAGAGACTAGAAAGATGCCCTTAATCCCGGGTCTTCAGGGATTATGAAATTGCCCTCAATCGTGGGTTTTAGAAAACACGATGATGCTCTTATTCGTGGGTTTTAAGAGACTACAAAGATGCCCTTAATTGTGGGTTTTTAGGAAATACATAAAGGGTGTTTTTTATTGGGGTATATAACTTTAAGTTGGCATCACTTTTTTAACTGGCGGCCATTTTGTCAGCTGTCAAGTGATTTATATTTAGTTTGGTTTGCCATTTCATCATGAACAGGTTGACAAAAGAACAACGCTTGCAAATCGTGCAAATTTATTTCGAAAGTAATGGTTCAGTTCGCGAAGTTCAC
Organism: Hydrotaea cyrtoneurina; assembly: GCA_958296145.1. Taxonomy (NCBI): domain Eukaryota; kingdom Metazoa; phylum Arthropoda; class Insecta; order Diptera; family Muscidae; genus Hydrotaea; species Hydrotaea cyrtoneurina. Next base: position 87,157,062 of record OY282514.1, read on the forward strand.
CGCAAACTGACTGTTTGGTGTGCTCTATGGGCTGGTGGAGTCATTGGGCCATACTTCTTCCGAAATAATGCTGGAGAGTCAGTTACCGTTAATGGAGACCGGTATAGAGCCATGATAACCGACTATGTTGTTCCCGAATTGGATGGCATGAATGTGGATGAGTTGTGGTTCCAACAAGTGGTTGAAAATTGGACCTGTAGAATTGGCTTTTTTCGAGCCAGCCGCGGCGGCCACATGCCCGAAATCATATTTAAACATTAATGGCATAAAATTATCCTTCCAATAAAGCCAAATTGATGGACATTAAAACGATTTTCTTGTGTTTTATTTCAATTCGAAGTTCTATACCTCAATAAAAAACACCCTTTAGTTGGACTGAATGGTGGGTTTATAGAGAGTCCCAAGCTGCTTGCAATTGTGGGTTTTTAGACAGTCCGAAGCCATGTAAAACTTCTCTAGAAAAGCATTAGCCGTTCGGAGCCGGCTTTAGACAGTAGGTCCCGGTCAGAGAGTATACAAATTATATCGCACAAAGCTCACTGATTCGAGAGAATCAGTCCCCGTTAGTTCATTGATGGAATGTTAAGGGAAATAAGTAAGGAATGGGTATTTATCGCATGTCTAAGTCATTCTTTTTCGGGAGAAATTGGTTTTTCAATTGAAAGTTAATACATGATTTAAAATTTAATTTTTTTAAAATTCAATGTTCAAAGAATCTGCTGTGTTCCATCATCTTATTCATTCAAAGGATATACAGCAGCTCCTGGGGCCCTAAGAGATCCTAAGATTTTTTTTTAATCTTGCAGTTTTTCGTTCTTAATGGTTCTTCAAAACGATCCTATTCATTTCAAAGCTTTTCTTCATCTGGATTTTTATGGGTTTAAAATGAACTTGTTCTCAACTTATATTGCTTTATTGGGGATATCTTCCACTTTTTTGATCGATCACACTAAACATTAACCTGTTTCAGACGAATTATATAAACACATGGACCACATACTGAAGGTGTCCTTTATCAACGTCATTCGCTTGGAGTTGAGACGAAAGGAAAGCGCCACCAGCATCGTTCCGAAAACAAAAGTTGGTATTTCGTGTAGTCAAAGGTAAAGGGAATATCCTGCTAAAGGAACATATTGTGTCGTCATTGTTATTGTTAACTTGGCTAACATGTAAAGTTCATTCAGTTCCCACACACACACACACACACACACCGCCACTCACAATACACCATAATGATGGTGGCCAAAGAATAAAGACTTCCTCCACCTCCAACCAATCCTTCTACCTCCGTCTGATACACATGATACACAGCGAACAGCACGACTAGCAACAGAGGAGAAATTCTTGCGATAAAAAATCCATCACCCACCCGATCAGAGCCAAAGTTTGTATATTTTGTTAACTGACAAAATACGGATAAAAATATGCTGAAGTGCAACTGCAACGTGAAGAAGATGAAGGAAACCGTCAGCCGACAACATCAGTTCATGTATGATGTGATGTTGCAGGGCGTTGTTGTTGTTGTTGCGATATCCCATAACTGTAAACAGTATGTGAGTGGGTATGAACATTTTGTGAAATATTTATTCAGACAGAGAAACAAAAAACAGCAACAAGAACTCTTAACTTTATTGTTGTCTATATGTCGACCTGACTCTTTTGATGACCGTCCATCAGTTTATTCCGGTGATGGGCTGACATTATAGTTGAGGTTTAACTGGAGGCAAATTATAAAATATTGCATATGGAGAAAAACCCAAGTGTTGTATTGATATGAACAGTGGCGGCGACAGATGTATTAAGGGAAGGGAATGTCGCAAGTGTAAACTTTCTTATACGATGTTTTTTATTTCAAGTTGCTCTCGAAGAGGACACCCTGCAAACATAAAGTCTATTAGTCCCCCAAAGTTGATCATTCTCAACATATTTTCTACTATCACAGGTCAAGGGATGCGTATACACAGTTGACATTGTCCACACTTCGTTTACAGCTACCTTATTGAAAAGGAGTCAGCGAAAGAGGGTGAGACGGTAAAGGGCGACAAAGCTAAGTTTCAGACTCTAACTAGAGCTCCAAAAATACGAAACCAACATTTATTTAAACTGGTCTGATGGCATGAGACTTTCTCAAAAAAAGACAATTTTCTGATTCCAACTACAGCTCCTAAAATACGAAACCAACATTTATTTAAACTGGTCTCATGGCCTGGATCTTTCTCAAAAAAGCCAATTTTCTGACTACAACTACAGCTCCTAAAATACGAAACCGACATTTGTTTAAACTGGCCTCATGGCCTGGAGCTTTCTCAAAAGAGCCTCTACCATCACCAAGTAAGTGCAACACTTACGCAAGTGACCTTGCAATCATGAAAATAGTCGACAATAGTCGACATGCATTTAATTGCTAAACCATTTTTACAATTTGAACTTGTTTATCAGTTGTAATTGTTATATTTTAAACGAGGCAGCTCCGCTTGTAATTCAACACGATGGTGAAAGTAACATTTACTTGCACAGATTTTCTATGATTCGGTGTTGTATATTTTGCTTACAGCCCTGGAATACATTCACTCTTAACCCATACTGATGTGAGACATTAAAAGCCATTTCTGCGGAATTTCACAGTACTTTTTAAAGGCAACAGCAGCCATAACTTTTCTACATAATAACGTTGCAATGCTCTTAATCGTAACAGCAGTTTCTACCCAAACGTGTGTATACGCTGCACGAGGCGTATGAGTGAGAACTCGAATAAAAGCAAATAAATTGCTCATACTTAACGTGAAACTGAAATGACAAGTTTTCAGTTGTCACAGTATCGGCGACATCAACATCACAAGAGCGAAGAACAGAAAAACACAGCATAAAAGAAATTCGAAATAATAAAATGGCATTTAAATTAAATTCGATGGTTCTTTCGCTTTTTTTTTTCTCTGTGCGAGTTTCTTTGTTTGTTGTAATTCTTAAAACACGCAAAATTATATGTTACCCGCCACCAAAAACTTTGCATATCTCCCCAGCTCAGGGCTCAGCCGTTCGCTCCTCATGTCACCCAGGCTGTTATTGTTAACAACAAAACCAGATAATCCTTTAGCATAATAATAAGTTTATAATACAATGATGGCAGCCAGTGATGAACAGTGGGTTGGAGTGGGCTGCTGGAGGTGGAGTAGTGACGATGTGAGTTGGTACAAAAGCTTCTGTTGTTTGTGCATAAATTGCCAACACTCGTAATAATTTACAAATTATCACGAAACCTTAACAACAACAGCAAAAAAAAAAAAAGATTTATATATTATACGTATAAACGGAAAGTACTAAAGTTCCAACCAAAAAAAAAAAAAAAACAACAACAACAACTTTATGAAAAGTTTTACAAACATGAAAGGTGGTGTATAAATGTTGGGTAAATATAAGTGAAATAGTAATACAGTGTACTCTTCCATTGCGGACACTTTTTTCACTATCATTCCGTTTCAGTCCTTGTGTGTACTTCTCTCATAAGCGGACAAAATTCTCAGTCCCTTACGTGTCCGCTTACGAGAGAGTACACTGTATTTAATAAATAGTGCATACATAAATTATCTTATTAGTCCCCTTAACATTCTATTTTCCGTAACATTTCTTAAAGGAACAAATGGAAATCTTCTCTCGAAGGAGTGAGCTGTGCACTGACCGGGTCCTACTGTTTAAAGCCGGCTCCGAACAGGTAATGTTTTTTACATAGCTTAAAGATTACTCTCTAATTCGTAAAGTAAAGTCTGCAATTACGAGGCGGAATCAGCCGCTAACAACAACAAAAACCCTGGCTTGCATTCGAGTATAACACACTCTTAACATAACGATATAAAAAAAAGTTTGATGATCTTACCAGTTTTCAAACATGAAATTTACTGTTCACTCATATCTTATCTTAGCTCTTATAAGTCTGGAATAAAAGAGTTTTAGAACACATAGGTCACAGGTGAAAAAAAAGATTACTCACGTGCGGGTTGTCCTTCTTCTTAATATAGAAGCTGCGACAAAAATGTACTTTCGAGTAGAATCGTCACCAAAACAAATGATCCAAACTGAGAAGTGATAATAAAGCGAAATCTGGAGATCTGGGTGGTCAGTAAATGTTCCTTTTTTTATATATCACACGTTCTGGAATATGTTCGTTAAAAAAACTCCATTGTTTGATTTGCAGTTGAAAACTGGTGTACGCATTTGCCATCATCAATTCTACATCGAATACCATAGTCTGCCGCTCCTTTTTTGTAGTAAAAATTTACCAACGCCATTCCAAACAGTCAGTTTTTGATTCGCTGCAGTGGTGTTTCATGGATCTCCATCCCCTTAAAGTGGCAATCGATACCAGAGAGTGTGATCAGGGCCTCGGCGATCATGAACATTTGCTGCAAGAATCCGTTTAGTTTAATCTATGAGAGCGACCGCTTGGCCATATTCCAAACAAAGTGGCAGTGTTAGTTGAGTCACTATAAAGACAACGGCTTGAAAAATCCAATTGTTTACGTTTCTAAATAAGAGGAAAAAACGGTTAGGAGATATTTTGTAAAAGCACCACAATATAAATATTAATCATACGACACATAGGACAAACCTTTTTTTTTTGGATATAAATACAGTCAACTGAAATGTATTTTCTTTGAATGAATTTCACTTCCTATGGAAACAAATGGAAATTCCACCAAGTGGTTCCACTAACGACAAAAAGCTGAGGCCAATGGCTACACCATCGATTTGAGTTTTCGCCAGCCCTCTATCAATTACCGTTTCAATAAGTTCAGTGGAATGACTTAAGCGACGATAATAAATTACGATAGCAAATGACGAATATTGTTGTCAGGCGGTTTTCCACGATATTACCGATCTGATACACGCTGAGGAGTCCTGGAGTGGGAGTCTGAAAAACTTGAGCGGAGTCGAAGTGTGGAGTCGAAAAATTTCCCCGACTTTGAGTTTTATTTATTTACATTTCCTGTAAAATAAATAAAATATATTGAACTGTTTAAATTTTAAATATTTTTGTTTACATCAATTTTTTTATCTTTATGGTACAGGGTTCTCCAACAAGAGGTGTTTTTTTGGTATTCAAAGAAAAATTACATTTTTTGAGATAAATGCTCGGATATTTATTTGATAATAAAGAGGAAATATCTAAGGGACGTGAACGATTTTCTAACAAATTAATATTGTTGTCCTGACAAAAAAATAAACAGATTTGTAGACCAACCTAGTTACCAACCAATGCTCAGGACGAGAAAGATGCCACCAAAGTCGTTACCACAACTTGCCCAACCGCCCTCTTACAATAAAGGCCATACCCAAAAAATTTCAATCTGTATAGAATTGTCTCCCTCCTCTAACCCAACAATTGTTCGCACAGATATATTTGTGTGTGCGAACGAACGTCTGTAACTGAATGAGCATTGTGTAAATAGAAGTACTTGAGAGTTTATTAGCATATAACAACATACGACAGCCACCAGCGCAAGATCATAATCATTCGTCCTAGTAACCAGCATCGCCGCCGCCGCCACCCACCTACACACAGACACATTCATAATCATGATTGCCAATACAACTACGCTGCCACAGAATAAACCTCAGTTAACAACTTTTTAAAACGTTTTGCCAAAAAATAAAAAGCATTCTCTTCACAAACAAACAGCGTACACACACCCACCCACTACAAAAAAAAAGTGTAATTATGGTGTAAATATTCGCAGTTTTTGCTTTGTTCGCTGCAGAAAGTGAAAAACAAGAACTTGTTAACGAAATTTGAATAATTCCATAACAACAAATGTGCATGAGAATGCCGAATGGAGTAATACGATTTTAAAATCAGTGTTGAAATCTGTAAAGGGTTAGATGGAAAAGAAAGGAGTGAAGGAGAGAAGATGAGGGAAAACACCACGTCCGATCAACAACATAATATGTAGATAAAGTGAGGCTTTCTAGCCAACGAAAAAAAAGCCTCCACTAGGTAAAGCAATTGTCCATTAAATTGGTTTTTTGTTTTTTTTTTTTTTTCTTGAGAAAATGCCCATTACAAGGGTACAGGTTAAGGACTCCTAAATAAACCGCAAGTCTTCATTAATTGTGTTTACTTACATAACAAGTATTTGTTTGTGTTCAAATGTTAATAAAACAGGTTGCAAGGATTTTCCAGGATTTTTCTTTGGCCGGCAAGAGGGTTATATTTCATAATATCGTTCCATTATTAACATTTGTTGAAAAGTATGGGAACTGCGAGAATATTGTGGAATTCGTGAGGACAATCTTAATATATATTTACCCTCGACACTGATTCACTGACTCTGTCACGCAGTACGTAGGAATTTAAATAATTCTATAAATAATAATAATAAAAAAAATAATATTTTTTTTTTTACAGAAATTGTGTTTTCCCCAAATTTTTTTTTCCAATTTTTTTTTTTCCAAATTTTTTTTTTCAAGAAATTTTTTTTTAAAAAAAAATTTTTTTTTTCCACAAAATTTTTTTTTTCAAGAAAATTTTTTTTTCCACAAAATTTTTTTTTCAACAAAATTTTTTTTTCAACAAAAATTTTTTTTTTCAGCAATCTTTTTTTTTTCAACAAAAATTTTTTTTTTCAACAAAAATTTTTTTTTCAGCAAATTTTATTTTTTTTTACAAAATAGTTTTCTCAAAATATTTTTTACAAAATTTTTAAAATTAAGTAACAAATACTTTCTCAAGTAAATTAACGGGCGCCATAGGCGCATTACAACTTACTAGTAAACAATATCTACATATAAAAATACAACCAAATATTAGAATACTCTATATATTATGTATTTCAAATCAGATCAATTCTCATTTCCAAAAAGTATAAAAGTATTCGGTTCTTTAGAAACATAACTCATCTCTTTCGTAAATAAAATTGCAAGCAAAACATTTAGTTTAAAAGTTTCCTCAAACCACAACAACTACCAAACAACTTTAGAGTAGAACAATCAAACCACTATTACCAGCATTTGAAATGAAATAGCATTTCCTTTAGGCTGTAACAACAACGACAATAAACCATGTCAAACGGAAGTTTGTCTACGCATTTTCTATGCGACCGAATACAATCCAGCGACCAAGCAACACACAAAAACAAATACAAAAAAAAAAAAAAAAAGTTGATGGAATAAAGCATTTCTTCATTTCATTTTAGGACTGTGACATGTGATGACGTTGATGATCATTTTGATGGTGATGGAGAGGATGGCGATGATGGTGATTTTGAGGCGGTTGTCGGCAGTGGCGATGGCCATGGCGACAATGATGTTGCTGTCGGTGATGGGTCGTGCCGGGATGCAGGGGAACAACGGCAATATACGAAACATTTAACACGCATCCGTTTACATATCCTTTATAACGCTGAAGTTGTATTTCATTTTCATTTCACATTCCTCGTTTTCCGTTTTCATCATTTCGAAATTCAGTATAATGCCTACCGGCTCTCTGAGCCGTGCCTGTGAAGATGCATGTGTGTGTGTGTTGTGTTTCGCATGCTTTTAGCCCCAAATGTACAAAACAAAAACGTTAAAACCGACCAAACGTAACGGACATTAAAAAAATATTCTTCACTTATTTTGGGGTTTGTCTGTCTGTCTGTCTCTGGCTCCAGAGAGAGAGAGAGAGATACAAAGAGAACAAAACTGCACTTGTGTTGACTTTTGTTCCATATCCCCTCCGTTGGCGAATGCATGAGTGCGTGTGTGATGTCGCCACTGTCGTATGAATCTTGTGGCCATCGGACAAGCACTACAAAGGCATAAATTATTATAAAGCTCCATGGTGGGGCTTTGCAGCATATACCGACTCGTCCGCTGGTGCAACTAAGTCCCATTCGGCCTGCAGAGAGTGCAACATCTTTTTGGGGGATTTCAACCATAAATACGAGTGCTACTCTGTTGATTTTCCCGATGACAATGATAACATACATTTGTATAAAATATGATTGTGCTTTTTTTTCGGTGGCACCTGGCCGCAGGGGGTGGATGGGCAAAGGGATGACAAATGTAAGATCAACTCTTTGTCTGTGTACCCTTGTATATGTCATGTACAAGTAAATTAAGGTATTCGTATTGTTAAAGTTTTCAATTTAAGCCGGAGCTTAACGATATTGGCCGTATTCAATTTTCAATACAAAAATGTAAAAATATTGGGTGATGTGAATTAAGAAAGAGAAAAGGAGAATTAATGGTCTTGAATCCATTCATAGACATCATGAGATGTGGAGAGCTCTCTTAGCCAAGCAGACACAAAACCGATCTGATTAATTTTCGATTTTCGAGCAAAACTTTGAGCAAAATTCACATCAGGCTGGTGTTGAGTCGATTTTTCTGCACAGAGTCGAACCCTCTGGCCTACGCAGCCACATTTTAGATATTTTAATGGTATCTGTTCAGAAGATATCCGTCGTCTGGTCCCTGACGTTAGAACATTTAGCCGGAATACTCGGCTATCCAGGGTCCGTTCATTGTCAAATGGCCGGTTGACGCACTATAGAGAAAATTCGTTCTTCAGCCGTACTGTTCGCATGTGGAATAATCTTCCTGCAAGTGTTTTTCCTGCCTGCTATGACATTACCAAATTCAAGGCCAACGTCAACAAACACTACTCCCTCTTTCCTCCCTCCAATACCCTCATTTCCCGTCGCTAACACAGTGCATTGCATTTATAGGGGGCAACCCCTGAGTGTTAGTCCAAATAAAAAAAAAAAAAGTTTCCATAATTGCCCAAAGTCATTCAAGCCTAGAGCAATTCATAGCGTTCCTCAGAGATATGGTGAAGAGGTAAAGAGCCAACTACTCACATACATTAAGTAACTCTAAATTCATCAAATTATCCTAAATTCTCGAATCTTGCTGTATTGCGATTTTTTTTTTTTTTTTTTTGGGAGTTTCAACTTACATTCACTTATAACAAATATCCGAATATTTAAAACAACGACATACATTAGACGAAATATCTTTAAAATTCTTCTTCGGTTAAATGCCTCCTAAAAATAGAAACTTTTCGAATTTAAAATGCGGAAACTTTCGAGTGAGAAAAAGAGTGCGAGCTGCATACTTTAAACATAAACTAAAGTATCTCATAATAATGCAAAAGAGGAACTCGCCACAAAACCACATACGCACATAAAACCAAACGCCAGTAACTCCATAGACGAAACTTCCCGCAGAGCAAACACAGACCCGAATACATACAAGACGCCCACACACAGACGCGAGTATAATAAACAAATACAACCGAAAAAGAATATACTTTATGCATGATATTCAGGATATACTCACACTCGCATACACTCAAGCACGAAATGGAGAAGAGCGCTCTTCCCTCCTAAAAAAAAAAAAGAAAACGAAAAATGGAAAATGGTAAGAAACTATCAGGGGAATTTCGACAATTTATTTACAAACTCCAGCGCATAGTTATCTAAAACTGTTTATGCAAAATAATGTAACATTATATTTTTATCGCAGAAATACCATAGAGCCAGGAGACTTAAAAAAATGCACACACACACGCACACACACTTATGGTGGGCTAGAAAACTGGCGAATACATGTACAAACTGAAATAGACAGGATCAACAACGAGAACAGCAGCGGCAACAGTAACGTGAACACATGAACAGCAGCAAGGAAAAGCATGCACAGCGCTACTGCCCGTACTTGCAAAGGAACTGCCAGGGTTATCGCGGCATTTGTTTGGGGATTTGTGTGGCAAATTAGCCATAATAGGATTATTAGGGAGTCTGTGATGCGTGTAATATGAGAGAAAGAGATGGAGAGAGAGAGTGGTTTGAAACTGAGGAGCATGTCGAAATATTACAATTTTCGCCATCGTCCAACTGTCTGGTTAATTCGAGAGCCGAAACGGCGCAGCTGAAAAGTACTTGGTAAAAATTACCAGAATAGTTCCAAGATATGCGGAGAAGAAACATTTCCTCTTAATTCTAAAGAAAATTAAAAAAAAATAGATATAAATATATAATTATATGAATTATATATATATATATATATATATATACTAGTAAGTTGTACTGAGCCTATGGCGCCCGTTGAAATATGGAAAAAAATTTTGTTGAAAAAAAAAAAATTTGCTAAAAAAAATTTTTTTTGAAAAAAAAATATTTTCTTGAAAAAAAAAATTTGTTGAAAAAAAAAAATTTGTTAAAAAACAATTTTTCTTAAAAAAAAAAATATTGTTGAAAAAAAAATTTTTGTAGAAAAAAACATTTTTGTTGAAAAAAAAATTTTTGTGGAAAAAAAACATTTTTGTTGACAAAAAATTTTGTAAAAAAAAAAAAAAATTGCAAAAAAAAAATTTTGGAAAAAAAAAATTTTGGGTAAAAAAAAAATTTGGGGAAAACACAATTTCTGTACAAAAAAAAAATATTATTTTTTTTATTATTATTATTTAGACAGACCACGTCTTGAATATAAATTTTTTTTCATTCAATCCATTCTTTGTTGTTAATTGACTAAATTGCCTGGACTAATAGAAGAAGATAACTGCATTGAAATATTTAAAAAATATTCAAAACAAAATAAGTTAGAAAGTGTTTTCTTCCTCCTGAACATTTTAAAAAATTGGACTTAGCACGTTTGCATACTAAGCCAACGATATGATTAATTCTTGTAAAACGTCATAAAATACATGTCGCTGCTAAAATTTACACTTCAATATCCAATTTTATGGGTGAATTACCAAACGAAGGGTGTTTAGATTCTACAACAAATGCTGGTTAAGTCATTTGGGATTTCTGCTGACGATATAATGATGGAAATAAATATATTCTCAGGCAGTCAAACTGACATTATATCTCCGTATTCTGCCTTCCTGAGGTCCGCATCAACCCTGTAGAGCCGAAGAGTTAGAAGTAGTTGGAACTAGTGCCTTATGAATTTGAGCCCAACTGGAATTTGCAGAAAATTCAGTCCACCGAGAAAAAGATAATAGATGAACATCCCATCGAGGTGGCATTCAATCCAGATATAGAATTAAATAGGAAACTTCCTGTGACTATCAAACAACGATAAGTTCTGTCCATCATTACAGGATACTGAGTGCTAGGAAGGCATGCAATGAGACTGAAGGTTGACGTTACATCAGCTGGAAGAATGAAAAACGAGAGGAGTTCATAAAACAGCTTTTCTGCACTTGAACTGACTTGGCGATAATGCGAGAATCAAAACTAGGTTTGTATTTCTTAGGAGAACTGGACGATTGGGCTGAAATTTATTTAAAGAGCTTCTTTTCGAAAATCAGGATAATTCACACTGGTGTACTAGGGATACGATTTTCTTCTGACTTTGACTTGCGACGCTAAACCCATTTAAAATTGATTCCCTTCCTATTGATGGTCGTCGAAGGCAACAGCCAAAAAAATAAATAATAATAAAAATACATAGAAAACCAACATATTTTTCACATTTACAAAAAGAAAATGAGGTAAAATAGTTTAAAATATCTACATAGGTCAAAAATACACAACTAACTTATTGTGAGTCTACTTAAAAGGACTGCCACTCGAACTTAACCGGTGTTTCCTATAGGATACAGCCAGCCTACCGCACTATACAGCCCACCGGGTCAACTTTTATAATAGGGAATCCATCATATTTGGACAGTCCTTGGCAAAATAATTTGCTGTTAATTTGCATACAAAATTGGGAAATATTCGAAACTTTTGTGTTTGAAACTAATAGTATACTTCGCGCATTTAAGGCCTAATCTAACCACCATGTTATTCTGTGAGTATTTTGGGTAGCGGAAGAAAATATACTTATGAATAAGTCAAACTTGAAACGGCGGGCGTGCTATTTCCCTAGAAAAGTATTTCTGCCATTCACAATATCTGAGCCATATGCCTAAACTTTCGCTGATGCTTTGCTCGCCCAATGACTGGAACAGCATCTGGAAAAATACAAATCACGGGCATTTTTATCCCAAATGTAAACAGAATTTACACTGATGCAACAAAAGCAGGATATGAAAATCCCACAACAGCTTGCCAAAACTATGGCAACCACAATCTTTCGCTGCCCTTGCTACTGCAACAAATGCTGTGTGGCTGCTGCCCCTTCAATACTGCTTAAGCTACGGCTTTACTAAATTTGTTGTTATTCTTGTTGTTTTGCGAGTTTATTTTATATGTATATGGAGAGAGAGAGAAAGAGGGAGATACAGTTTATACAGAGTACTCCACACTTACATACATATGCATATTTAATAGACCAAAACTGCATTATATGTTTGTATGTATGCACTGGTGTAAATATAAATACACATGCACACGAAACAACTATTCATGGTTGCTGTTTTTTTCGCCTCACCGCCTCTGCCGAAGAAAGTCGTAAGATTGCAACACAAACACACACACATCAACAAAATATGCAAAAAAATGTTTATTGATACACTTTACCGAACAACAACCGAAACTAAACGATATTTTCTGGTGGAGTTTACTAATGCGCTATTTTTCTGTGAGACTGGAGGTCTTCTGGATGTCTCCTCTTGGACCATTTGAAAAAGCTTTAAGGTGTTTTTGTGAAAACCACATCAAATATAATGATACGTTTCCTAGACTTTACTATAACTAGGCAATAAAAACATATGCTTGAAAAGTAATAATATTTCGTTTTGATTGCTGATATGATCAAATTATGGAACCTTTCAAAAACTAATCATATTGATCAATGTAATGAACTTTTATAGACTTTTTAAATGAGGAAAGGAGAATTTCTTAAGATCTTTTGAATGTGGAAATTCCGAGACCTATAAATGTTGAAGTAGTGTCTAAATATAGAAAGTGTAAAAAGGCGACGTGTCAGATTTCAGAGTCCAATTTTGGATGACTTAGAGTTGGCGTCCAAAACCTGAATAGTAGCTGGTTTGTCAGCATAACCTATGAAGTTTACGTAGCACCAAAGAATGTAGAAATTCGGTGATTTACAGCCGGTTTTTATAAAACGTATACGTCTGAGACGAACAGAAACGTCTGTAGCCGAAACAAAACTGAATTGTGTTTCTATAACTCCAACAAATTGTATAGTACTCACAAAAATACATAAGAAAAAATGTTCAATTAGAATTGAACTGAGACTTTCGTGTTTCAATAACCAAAACTGACGAAACAGAATTTCTCAACGTTATTTTAACGCAACGAAAAACCCATTCCTTTTATAAAAACAGGCTGTTATAAAGGTTGAAGTACTGTCCAAAGCATAACCTATGGACTTGACATAGACCCAAGGAAAAAAGTCAAAAGTTCTGATATCACACGATCTAGGAGGCCAACTCACCGGTCCAAAACGTGAAATTAGCTGCTCTTACAAATTATACATTGTTTGAAGAGCTGTATGACAAGTGACTCCGTCCTGTTGAACCCAAATCTCATCAAGATTATGACCTTTAACTTCTGGCAGCAAAAAGTCCGATTTCATGGCGCAATAGCGAGCACCATTCAGGGTTATGTTCCGGCCATCATCATTTATTAAAAATAATATGGAGCACCACCACATAATCCTCACCAAACCCTGGTTTTCTCTGGGTATAATGCCAGCTCTTCAACCTCTTCTGGTTGCTCTTTAGCTCTTTATTGTTTATTGATCCAGAAATGGACCTCATCACTGAACAAAATTTTGTTCGAAAACAGCGGATCTTCTTCCAGAATACAGTTGCACCATTTCGAGACGTTCTTGCGGTGAAAGTCTTTCCATGATTAAATGGAAAACAATACTGAAAAGAAAAAAATAAAGTTTAACACAATTCAAGCGTAATCTTTGAAAAAATTGAAAACATACCTCTAGATTGATCACCCGTATCTCCTATGTTGCTTCCAGATTGTCAGCAGTTTAATGCAATTTCAACTGAGCCATTTATTAGACCATTTTAAAATGCAGTTCTTCATTTGACTACGTTTTAAGCAGAATTTGATTCAGATCAAATCTCCCATGATGCTTCTAGAGCCAAGCCCTTAAATCGGAAGAATTTTCGGTGTGAGAGTTATATCAGGACTGGGGCTTCATATTTCTACCGGCTGTTTGATGACAAGATTAGCTGGACAGACAGGCTCACTGAAGGACAGTCCGTCAAAAAAAGGTGTAATACACATGGTGTCTACCTCGCTTTCTTGTAGATTTGAACATCGGCAATAAGTTTTAATGTACTGCAGATTGTACAAGTATATCCGCATTTCATTTTATCTTCTACAAAGTTTCGTTTGTATAATCTTTTTGCTTCCTTGATCCATCACTGTCTGTATCTAAATTTATTAAAATAATACTTCATTAGTATACAAACTATTATCATCTGTTCTGTTGGCTCATCCTTTTCACAACCATCCTTGCCATTCATAATTATACTGTTTATATTTCCATCCATATTAGGTTATATTTCAGTTGTCTTGAGTTGTGAAAAGTTGAAAAATAATTATAAATTACATAAAACTATGATGACATGCTTACGATGGCGATGAATGAGGTTGTTGGCGACGACGACCACGATGACGACAATGACGACGATGGCACTGTTGTTAATTAAACAGAATCCAAAGCAACTTTAAGCAAAAGATGGACACTAAAACAAAGAACGAGTGCTAGCATCATCGTATGACATGAAATTAAAATAGGAACTAAACGTTAAAGTCTGAGCAAACAGCCACTCCGGGACAAATTGAAATAAAGTAATGCGGTGACATAAGACACACACTCCATGTGTGAGCTCTTAACGTGTAAAATGGCAAGAAGATACTTCAACAGCTCTCTTTGATTAAGATGAACACGAGATCTGATCATTAGGTCTTTCTAGGCATACGACCGTCTAAACTCAAGGAAGTTTAGAAATAATTTAATATAATTTAGGAAAAGTTAAAACCTCTCAAACTTTTCGCAGTGCGAAAAATGTGCAATTTTCCGAAACCGAAAAAGGAAATGCCAAAAGTTGATGTGTAATTAAAGTCAGAAAAAAAAATATCACTTACAGACCCCTTACCCGTTGACATGACTTTTGTATTTAATTTTCTATGCCAAAGGGGGACCATGTGCGGGTGTATACATGTGTGTGTGTGTGTGTGTGTAATTTGCGTTTTGTTCCATGTCCCGCATGTGTGAGTGCGTGGGCATGTGTATGTGACTGCGTGAATGCCATTAAAGCAGCCTTTGATGACATCCACTTTTAATTAGATTTTCTCACAGTGACACATTTGTAAAATCCTCTTCACAGTTTGCCTGTTAATATCCTTCTCTGTGCAACTGTATGCATGTATGTGTATGGATTTCTTTCCATATACATTGTGTGCGAGTCTGTAAGTATGTTTACACACATACATACAGATCAACGTATATATTTGTCAGTGTAAATTATAAATGACAAATGTTTTAAAACGCAAATACAGCAAAATTAAAACAATATTGTAGCCAAAAAGAGAAAAAGAAACACACACACAGAAAAACAAGTAACAAAGTATGGCAGTAATCTGAAACTGAAGCATAGATATCCACATTGTCGTCACATTATTCACAACACAAAATATATGTCATTTTAATTAAAAAACAAAATAGCGAATCATTCATATGTCGGTATGCTACGAATTGTATATGACCTGACACATGTACGGCTGGGGTAATTTAATAATATCTGTATGGGTATGGAAAAAGATGAGTTTACAAAAATACCTATCCCTTTCCAACATGTCTACCCTTTTTGTCTATCTTCAGATTTTTTGGAAAAACGGGGAAATTCTCACAAGTGACTCAGTTGACTTGAGCATTAAATACAATGGTTCCAAAGAAAGTGTATGGTTGGTTGGTGATAATTTTAAGATACGCCCTTGGCTTTTATTCAAAGGTCATTAGTGAGGTATTGAACGGCAGTATTATCCACCAGAATTCAGAAGGGTGTTTTATGAAAGCACTAACCGATATAATAGAATTTCTATTACTAACAATTCCCCCACTCGTAACACTGATGTCACTTCCTTGAATCCCCACAAAAATGCCAATTGTTTTACTTTAGATGATCTTTTGATTATTTCAAATGTCCTGTTTAAGAAACAAATTAAACATCTCTGGTATCACTGAGATGTGCAGAATAAAATTTCTTCAATGAGAGAGACTTACAGTTCAAAGCCGATTTTTTTTCATTATAAATTCAAAAGTAAAGTCACCAGCAGTGGGTGTGCTTACATGGATTTAGACCAAAGTCGATTGTGAGCTAGTCAGGCCCTTACTATTCTGCTGTTGTAATATTCATTGTCATAAATGACACGTGTTTTATATCTTCGCCGTAAGCCGTCGTCCTTTCTCTGATCGACAATTTATTTAATTTCCTTTCTCACCCCCTAAAACTTTTCTCGACCATCACAAATAGTAATGAACGCATAATCAATTTATCTTTTTTATACCAAAAAAAATATATATGTATATGAAGGCAAACTGTGGGCATGAAAGAAACAAAATCGAGGTAATGCGCATTTTTATTCTCATCAATTTGTCCTCCACTGTCTTTATGGTAAATGCCGTCTAATCGGATTTGTACTTTTTTTGTTCGTTTGCTGTTGCCTCCGATGTCCCATCAGGTTTGTAGGATGGCTGGATGGAACGTCATGCTGACTATTAAAATATGTTTGCAATTTGCTTAACGAGGGCAACACACATACGCACAACAACAACAAGAAAAAAAAGCAAATCTGTCGGTGAAATGGTATTGAAATGAAGCGCCAGCAAGAAGAATCAAAATCTGATCTATAAATCTTATTTTGTTAATTTACCATAAAAATGTGCATACACACACCGACAGACATATACAAATGTGGACATGTAAGAAATTTATAAAGGCCATAAATACACGTGTACACGGCGTACGGTTGCCAAATATAATGTTAAGGTGGACTAAATACCGATGAAAAATTTAAGGAAGTTCCTATGACGCTCAACTGCGATTTATAATAAAAAATTTATATTTGGTTGTAAATTCGTTGACTGCATTTAGTTTTGTTTAAACTGCTGTTTCAATGAAATATAAAGAACATAGAATATGATTAGGCATGGAGTACAACATCGGACATATAACATACACACATACGCACCAATTTTTTGTTTTGCAGAAATGTTGAGCCGTAAGTCTTTGACAAATAAGTTTATGTAGATAAATCCAATCCAACGAATATCAAATTTCTCATCCTCTAATAGAATTGTCTCAGAGTTGTATGATTCATGGTTATGTCACAATTATACATCGGCCATTCGGTGATTATGTCTGGATATCGAACCATATCTGTGGTTCTGGACCAATTGTGACACTTTGTGAATGGACCTGGGATTGTCTGAGTTCTAAATGAGAAAATTTTAAAAATTAACCAAAGCAAATATTGTAAAATGAGAGCATTCGCTTACCATTCCACTGTCGCCGAAGCATTCCAAAGAGACGTTCTCATTGGGCAGGGCTCTCAGATTACTTGGCGCTCCAGTAACACCCATTACTTGAGACAGCCAATTTTCAAGAATGTGTGGCTCTGTGGTTCTGGACCCATTGTGAATGGACCTGGGATTGTCTGAGTTCTAAATGAGAAAATTTTGAAAATTAACAAAAGCAAATATTGTAAAATGAGAGCATTCTCTTACCATTCCACTGTCGCCGAAGCATTCCAAAGTGACGTTCTCATTTGGCAGGGCTTCCAGACTGAGATGTTCTCTTATCGAAGTCGGCTGTGCAGATTTGGTCGGTAGTCGATTTATTCGACCTAAAGCCAACCGGATAAAGTTGAATAATATTGTGGAGTATCAGCTTCAATCTTCCACGCACTAAGGAGTTTTAAATACACGTTATGGATGACAGAGTTATTCTGATATAATTGATGACAACGGCCTTGTTGCCTCTTCTTGTATATGAGTTGCAGAAATGCTAATTGAGGATCCTCTGCAGCTACGACGTAGCTCAGGCAAGAGTGAGAAAGCGGATTACTCATAAATACTACCAATTCCCCAGGACTAGGACATACACTTGATACAGTAAATCGACGAGTTGAGCTCTATCCTTAGTGGTCCGAAAGATTTTATTAATATGTTCCATCCAAAATGTTTCAGCTGCCCCGTTTCCACCTCGTAAATGTTGACGACTTTACGAGTAATAGAGTAATCTCTAAGCCATGTAAAACTTCTCTAATAAAGTTACTCTCAAGCGTCCCGGTAGTCGAGGTGGAAGCGTATTTGCCTATCCGCGTGTAAGTTCGATTACCAACAGAAGATTTGGTCTTTCGCTGCAAAAATCTGGCCATATGGTCTGTGTCACCAGGTTTACCCTTGGACCTAAAATTAGAATATAAAAGTTGTCTGTATTGTAATTTAAAAAATAACAATAATAATTAAACGAATTTACCAAAACGAAAAATTCTAAAGATTTTTGTCCGAAAGCTAAGAAAAATGTGTGAAAATTGTTTTTTTTTTTTTATTTTCATACATTGTACTTAACAAAGGTTTGTGAAGCTGTTTTAAAATTTTGTGTTAAATTTCCAAAAATTGAAAAAATTGCTTAAATTGTTAAAGAAATCAAAACAAACACTCGCCCAACTAAACACAAGCAATTAAAACATATTTCTGAAGTCTAATCTGCAAACTCACACAGTGATGTGTCAAAGCCCGGCAGTTTTCAGCAACATCAAACATAACACTCCCCGCTAAGCATCACAAAATCAATTTGGTGGCCTTTTCCACAACAGTTGTCTGTGTGTCGCCCTTTTCGGCTATCAAGTGTTTGGGATGCACTTTTTGTCGGGGTGCCCATTGTTGTTGCCTTTACACGTATATATGTCGTTTGGGCGGTTTTTTTTTTTTTTTTTTTAGGAAGTTTTTGTAAATAGTTGATTGTTGTATTTTAACAGAGTTTTTTTTTGTTGTCGGTGTTGATGTTTTTGGCATTTGTAGAGGCATTACGCTACGTTTCAGTGCATCCATGGAACGGACAAGGACATACGTGTTTGTGTTAAGCGCTCTTAAGACCGAAACATGAAAGCACTTAGCACGAACTGAAATGAACAGCAATAGAGGGGGTTCAGTAAAGTCTGGGCGTCATTTGGAAATCGCTTCAATTGTCACAGTTTTAGTTTTAATTCCAAACAGTTGACGTGATGTTGTGATGTTTGGCGTGCACTGACAACTCAAAAAAAAAAAAAAAGAAACAAAACGACAACAACAACAACAAAAAAACGATGATGTAGATGACAGAAGCGGCAAGGAAGGCCAATATCAAATGGGGAAAAGTTCAAGTGGTTCAAGTGCTTCCAAATGTTGCGCCTGCAATCCAAAGAGTTGGCGACTAATTTGCAGCAAGAAAGTCGTTATACTCATCAAAGTGCACAGCAAAACCCTCTTACTCACTTTGATAATTTTCGGTTTTTCCTTAAGCTTCAATCTGCTGCACATCGGATTTTTTTCCTCCATTTGGCCTCTTCATCAAACCGGGGCAAATTGATTGATATTCCTGGTTTGGTGTTTGTATTTTCGCAACACTTGCCATCTTGAAAACGACAAACATTTCTCCCTAATAACCAATTAAGACGTCAATTAATGGACGCTTTCAGCTACAGATATACAGACATAAACACAAAAATCTCTGATTGCATACTCCGTCGTAACCAGTGCATACAATCGTACACATGTTTGTATCGCTGTGATACTGCCAATTCATCAGTTCACACATGTATTCCATGCACTTATTTGCTCAAAACGTGCACATCTTTCCAGGGCCATGGAGACATTTACATCTGGCTGAAGCTGGAAGCTAACGGGGGGGCGACGGTTTCAAAAGAGCAAGAAGGAAACCTCACCGAAAAAAAAACGAAAACCGCCAGCAACAGCAAACTGGCCAAACCCCCCGACAAAATAGTCTCGTTGCCGACAGTCACACTCGGGACAGTGATACAATTAAGTAAAAGCCAATGTTGACAGCATTTAGCAAACAGTTTAAAAGAGCTGTACCATCACTCTTGGGCTGGGGCAACGCAAAAAAAAAAAAGAGTGAAACGATTCAACCGCAAATACCACAGAAATCAAATACACGTGTACGGCGTATGGTAAAGTGGAAAACGGAGCACAGACTTTCGGTGGAGTGACTCCCCACCAACCAAAAAAACAGGACGATTTTATACAGATCTGAACACTTCGGAACGTTGAAAAGAGCTAGGTGACAAAATTGAGTTGAACTACTTTCATTTATTGGGTTTTTTGGAAATTTAAGGTTTTGAAAAATGTAAACTAAAATATTGTTCTACCTCATAAAAAGTCTCTGCAAAGATTATGCATGTAGAGGCAGACGACCCAAGTCTGCCTGAGGATCATTAGTTCAGCACCATTATCTTCTGCTCGCCCGTGGTGTGTAAGCTAGTGTGTGTGACTATCACACACTGAACCCAGGTTCGTAGCCTGTTAAAACATTTATCAGCGGCTATTCCAATCTCGTAAAAGCTGGAGAATTTACAGCTAAGAGAGAAATCCCTAACCCTCTAGAAAAATATTTTCGATTATATGAAATTGTTTATCTTTGAGATACAAAACGCACCTCAGTGTTGTATTTAGTATAGGAATAGTGGACGGAACTAAAATTTTCGAAATGAAGTTGGGGTTGACTCCGGAGTGAAGCTATTTAACCCTATTCCTACCCTACTCCTACCCTATTCCTACCTAAATAATGACTAATGTGAAATAAAAGTTCCCCGTTTTTTCCATCATGAAATGGAAATATAGAACCAAAATTCAGATGTCGCTAATTCTTTTAATACATTCAATGGTATGTTCGTAGAAAAAAATCAGTTATTTGATTGATTTTTTATAAAGTGCTTTTGTAATTCTTATTCTATTAAAATTTTCAACAAATTGAATGGAAATTAAGAAAAATTATAAGCAAAACAGAAAAGGCTTAAGTTTTTTTTTTTTTTTTTTTTTTTTTTAAATCCCAGCGCATGCTTTTCGTATATTGTTCATCAAAAATGTGTATAAATCTGAATTTATCGCCTAATTTTAATAAAAAAAAGTTCATTATTTCTAGTGTTATTAAGTTTCCTCCTTCTCCTGTAAAAAGTGTTGTTCATGAGTTAGGGCCTTTTGATATTGAGATACCAATATACAATCATTGTTACATTGTAGACTTTTCACAGTGTTCTGTATACCCACTAGGGTGGAGTGAAATTAAAAAAAAAAAAGTTAACCTCGGAAAGAGATGTAGTCTGGGGTCCTAATGAGGGAAAAAATAAAGAAAAAAATTTTAAAAATTTTTTAGGGGTCGCGCCACTCCCTCGAAATTTGGAAATTATCGCTATTTTGGCGTTAATTTTAGAAAAATTCTAAAAAGTTTTATGTCAATAAATGTTTGCAATAGCGTAAACAATGAAATAAGGGCATGAAAAAATTTAAAAAAAATTTTCTCATTGTTCAAAAATTGCAAAAAGTAAAATAAGTCAAATCGCCCCTTCTTCAGAAAATTGACTGAATAATGAAATCGCCCCCAAAGCTACAAATATTAGTCGATTATCCTCATATTTGCCTCAAATACTTTTGTTTGGGCACTGAACAAGCTCAAACTTTTAAATTTCGAATAAGTTAAGTCGTTAATTTTTAGAATTTTTCTAAAATCAACGCCAAAATAGCGATAATTTCCAAATTTCGAGGGAGTGGCGCGACCCCTAAAATTTTTTTAAAATTTTTTTCTTTATTTTTCCCCTCATTAGGGCCCCAGACTACATCTCTTTCCGAGGTTAACTTTTTCAAATTAAAAAAAAGCATGTTTTCACTCCACCCTAATACCCCCGTATACCCGTATTTGCCGCCAAACAGAATGATTCACTTTAAATAAAATTTGAATAAAATTGCATCGACATCCGATTTCTCCTACCAAAAATGTGTACACTCTCTCACATCTTTTTTGTAATGTTTATAATACAAATTTATCATTTTTTTTTTTTTTTTTGTGTGTTAATTTAATTCGTTTATCTTTCGGCGTTGAATTTTTAATATTTATTTACGTATGTAGGTAAGTAGTTTAGTTTTAGTGTTTATTGTTTTGTGGTCATTTATATTCATTTTAATCCAGTTCCCCTTCCTGTTCCTTTCCGTTTTCCTCTCCCTTTGCACACATACATACATGTATGCCAGTAACAAGAGTGGACTTCATTACTGTTATTCTCTTTGCCCTTTTGCAAAAGTGAAAGATATATTTTAGTGTGTCCCTTATATGTGGAGTGCCATCATTACAGGTGAAAACATTCGGGTGTTTTTTTTTTTAATT
Organism: Hydrotaea cyrtoneurina; assembly: GCA_958296145.1. Classification (NCBI taxonomy): domain Eukaryota; kingdom Metazoa; phylum Arthropoda; class Insecta; order Diptera; family Muscidae; genus Hydrotaea; species Hydrotaea cyrtoneurina. The sequence goes on from OY282514.1 coordinate 87,179,365, forward strand.
GTCAACTGACATTGCCGTCATAATTGAGAGGAATAGTTTTGTGGAAAACAGGGACGGATCAGAGTTACATTATTATTTGAGTTTTTCAGACTTTCATTTGACTTTAGGTGGAAGTATTCATAATTTATTTTTTTTTAATTTAATTTTTTTTGGAAAAAAATAATTTTAATTTTTTGGAAAAAAATAATTTTAATTTTTGTGAAAAAAATAATTTTAATTTTTTGGAAAAAAATAATTTTAATTTTTGTGAAAAAAATAATTTTAATTTTTTGGAAAAAAATAATTTTAATTTTTGTGAAAAAAATAATTTTAATTTTTGGGAAAAAATAAATAATTAAAAAAAATAATATAAATTGGAAAAAAATAATTTTAATTTCTTTGAAATAAATAATTTTAATTTTTTTGGAAAAATAAATAATAAAAAATAAAATAAATTGAAAAAAAAAAATTTTAGTTTCTATGAAATAATTTTTTTTAATTTTTTTGGAAAAAAATAATTTGAATTTTTTGGGAAAAAAATAATTTAAATTTTTTGGGAAAAAATACTTCTAATTTTTTTGGAAAAAAAAAGTAATTTGGAAAAATAAAATAAATAATTAAAAAAATAAAATAAATGGGAAAAAAATATTTTTTTTTTTTTGGAAAAAAATAATTTTATTTTTTTGGAAAAAAATAATTTTATTTTTTTGGAAAAAAATAATTTTAATTTTTTTGGAAAAATAAACAATAAAAATAAAATAAATTGGAAACAAATAATTTTAGTTTCTTTGAAATAAGTTTTTTTATTTTTTTCGGAAAAATAATTTTAATTTTTTGGAAAAAAAAAAGTAATTTTAATTTTTTTGGAAAAATAATTTTTTTGAAATAAAATTTTTTAATTTTTTCGGAAAAATAATTGTAATTTTTTTGGAAAAACATAATTTTAATTTTTTTGGAAAAAAATAATTTTAATTTTTTTGGAAAAAAATAATTTTAATTTTTTTGGAAAAAAAATAATTTTATTTTTTTTTTTTGTAAAAAAATAATTTTATTTTTTTTTTGTAAAAAAATATTATATTTTTGGAAAAAAATAATTTGGGAAAATAAATAATTAAAAAAATAAAATAAATGGGAAAAAAATAATTTTATTTTTTTGGAAAAAAAAATAATAAAAAATAAAATAAATTGGAAAAAAATAATTTTATTTTCTTTGAAATAAATTTTTTTGGGAAAAAAATAATTTTAATTTTTTTGGGAAAAAATAATTTTCATTTTTTGGGAAAACAATAATTTTAATTTTTTTGTTTTCTACATAAATTTATTTATTGGAAAAAAAATACCCCCTTTGGGGGTTTTACTATAATGACCTAGTACTTTCACACTGACTTGGAATTTCCCACCTCCCAAATTGGTTGTTGTGCGGTTTCATCTATGGGTGATGAAGTCGCTGAAGTTCGACGAAGAAAATAGCACTGGATCGGGCACATTCTGAGAAAGGAAAAATACTGATAGAGAAGTCTTCAGTGAAATCCACAAGGCACAAGAAACAAAGGACTTTCTAAGCTAACGTGGAGCAGGTCAACTGAGGATGAAATGCACCGTGAAGAATTGCCTTGGCTACAAATAAGATGTGTTGCGCAGGATAGAATCATTTGGAGAAACACAATTAAATCCATTCCCCGTATTCATAAAAATTTAAAACAACTTTGTTAGGGAAAATATGGAAACATTGTTTTTGTATTTTCTGTACGAACAACTTCTTCAACTAAAAAAAAGGATACTGAAATTTTATTACTTTCATAGTTTCAATAATTACGTCCCTCACAACACGAATTTTCTCATTTCAAAACTAACTCCCCCCCAATTACATCATGCTTTCCTAAGAATGCCTTGTCCAGCTTTGTTTTTCAACACCAATACCGCCTACTTGGCATTTCATTGTTTAAATATTTGACAATTCTGTTAACAAGGCCCCTATTGTTGAAAAGTTTAATATCCCTGTGGAATTTCCATTTAAATCCACACTGCTGTCTATCGGGGCAGAGTATAGTTACTAATTAGCACCATACTAAAGGTAATTTAATTTTATTTGTTTATTTTTCTAATGGTTTATTTTCAACTTGTATTCCTTCCTCCGGCTTGCTCTACGCCAGCCAAACACCGACAAAACATGAAACTCAACACATATATGAGAACACCAAAACAGGAAGCGGATATAAAAACTTGTTGGTGTATGTATTCACATACCTATAGAGCAGCACTCGTGTTTAACACAAATATAGAGAAATGGGTGTATGTATTGTATGGCTGTGTCCATGAGTGTGTATTAGTATTATATAGTTACTGGCAGTAAAAGTAGATTTTTGAATTGTTGTTTTATAAAGTTGTTGTTTGCCCGGTGGTTGGTTGCTTACGATGGGTTATACGGTTTATACATTTTAAAGGTTATCTAAGGATAAACAAAAAGCATACTTTTTCATATGTTTGCCGCCACAGTAGACCACCGGGGCTTCTGCGTTTGGGTGTGAGGAAAAGCTAAAGGGGATTTTAGGAAACCTATCATGGCGCCCACAGAAGAGGAAGCATTAAATTATATCCGTTTGCCATGAAACTGGGTTCATGGACGCTTATGAGAGTATATTCAGAAAGATAAACACAATAGTTAATGTTATTAAGGACATTAATTAAAATAAATAGGTAAAGGGAACAAAGCCTTCTCCCCCTTTTGGGAAACAATTATGAAATAACATTCACAAAAAAAAGGGCTACAAATAAGGGGGAATGGAATAAGGACTACGAACAACAATAATATGAAAACCTAAAGTGTGAAGTATTACGACAAAATAGATTACTGTTTGTGTTGCTGGGTTATTTAAAAAGAGAAACTTTCAACGAATTCTCGTGTCTAAAACAGAATTTCGATCCGAGAGAACACAGACCAGGGCTTGGCCACGTTCTTAGCCAACTCCGTCTAACAAATTCTATTAAAAGTGAACAATGTTAACGTTCTCTGTAACAAAAACCATTCAATACACTGGCGCCCTAAGTCGTTTGCTCAATTGTTCCAAAAGAAGGATGTTTTTGTATATTGTCGGCATAAAACCAGTATTTTCCCTGATCTCTCAAAAGGTGTCACAAGCAGCGTTGTCGTTGATGATACTAAAGTATCAAAATGATACTTTTTTTTGGGTCTTGCCACTTTTTTGATACTTTTTGTTTTTGATACTAAATTTGATACTTTTTGTTTTTAGATCACTCTATGATCAAATCAAATGTTTATATAGATTATTTCGATTTAATATCTGAATTTAATTATAAAATTAAAGATGCAGATGAATTTGTGAGCGAATATCAATCTTTGGAGGCTTTAACAAAAGAAAAAACATGGCAGCGCCTTTTCCAAATTAGGGATGCTGAGGAGTTTTGGGGGAAAGTAGGAAAAATGAAAAATTCCTACAACGAGCCCTTGTTCCCTACATTAAATAAATTTGTGTCATATATTTTTACACTGCCACACAGCAGTGCTTGCGCTGAGAGTATTTTTTCAAAACTTTCTCTTATGAAAAATATGCTAACAAATAGACTCAAAGTTCAGACCTGTAATGAGAGACTATCAGCTCTTAAATTGGTAGATACTGATTTAGAAGATTGGAAGCCAAACCCGGAATTAATTGACAAATTCCGAAAAAAAATTATTCATTACTTCATTACTTTATATGAATTTGTATTTTTTACCTTGTTTTATTGTTCTGCTTACTTTGTACCTAATTTGAAGTAATTTTTAAATAAAAAAATCGTTTTAAACGTTTTATACTTTTTTTTAAAAATGATACTTTTTTCTTGGTACTTTTTTTTGAAAATGATACTTTTTGTGATACTTTTTGAAAAAAGTCAACGGCAACGCTGGTCACAAGTAGGAATGACATCTGCAGTGTGCTTCCGAACTACAGCGTCGGAAAACGACTGCATATGTCTTTGCAAACTTTCAAATGGCCTAAGAAATTTTCGAAAAGCCCAATTAACCTCTTCTCCCCTAACTACGCTTGGTTCAAATTGATCTCCCCTTTTGAAAATACCCCCTGACACATAACAATTTCGATTTTAACATCCACATTTGTCTATACTCTTGTTACACTTAAAATGTCTGTCTGTCGGTACGTTCAAATCAGTTTGTTTTTGCTCATCAGCGTCCGCGTACTCGTATCTCCGGCAAAGTCAAACAAACATCTGCGGTCACGTCAGTCGGTGTATGACACTGACACCCGACACAACAACAACAACAAAACCATTGACATCATTGTCGAGTAAAAACTATCAGCTATCATTTGGCATCCCCAAAACCAATTGCTGTCTGCAAAAAATTTAGAAAACTTTTTTTTTTTTTTTTTTTATTTTGTGCGGCGGTGGGAGGCACGAAATAGAAAATCGCTAAACGAAAAACTAATATTGCAAACAATAGTGCAAATGACACATTTGCGGTTGAGTTAAATGTGACTGATGTCGTTGGTGGTGCCGGACAAACGAAACAACAATAATATGGTAGGGAGGGGGTAAGGGGCGGCGATGGAGTATTAAATAAAACAAAATTGCATTTAGAGGATTTGTGAAATTAAATGGTTGTGGTTAATTTGGGAAATGCCTGGTGGACGATGTGTCTGGATTTGAATGAAAAGGAATAACCTGGGAATTCGAGAAAGAGTAGCTTTAAAAAATTGTTGACTGGTTTCAAGTTAAATCTTGAGGGGGAAAAGGCGTTCTTCATATACTTTTTTTTTTAAAAAAATACGACCATTTAATTTTTTAAAAAAGTAAAAATATTTAATAATATTTAAGAACTCTACCAAGTATTCCAAACAGTATTAACCCATTTTTTTAGAACCGGCACCATCCAGCGGTTTCCTGGCACTAAGTATGCCAAATAGTATTAAGCCATTTCTCATTGTTCTGAATTAGCATTAGCAACTTTCCATTCGTTTCATGCAAGTCTTACAGAGAAATGGTGATTTGTGGAGCTGACCAATGATAACATGGAATTCAGTTTCTGTATAACTACAAACGCTTCGGTTATTATTTTCACCACATTTATCCTTTACATTTTTCCTTTACTTTGTTTTTTGTTATTTTTGTCTAATACTTTAAACTTTATGGCTCCTGAAGTGGCGCAAAGAAAGTGGAGTGCATTAACTCTTCTTTTATGTTCGAGTTTTTTTTTTTTTTTTTTTGTTTGTTTTGTTCCACAACCACACTCGGCCATCGTCGTTCGCACAAAGTGTGAAAATAATCTCAAAATTATGTTTCTATTACAATGTTGACATTTTCATAATAGAAAGCAGACACTGAAAGTTAAGTAACTTGAACGGCTTCCATTTCGACTTCTACTTCCGTTTTTCCCACTTTAACTTGGCAAAAAATACATTGTTATTTTTATAATGCGCAGACATTAACACATACTCAGAAAACCACTTGTTCACACATATAGTACACCAACACATGCACACACACACACATATATACAGTAACTTCTATGGAGTCCTATAACGACAATGGCTGAGGCGCTGTGGAAAATTGCCTTTGGTTAGTTGTCTCCTTGGCGTTTTGTTTGTGTTACTGCAGATGGCCATAAAACATTCCTCGCAGTATATGTGAGTGTTTTCGTTTTGAAACTTCGCGCAAAAAAAAAACATAGGAAGTTTTCCTTACCACTGACACTAAGTTAAGTTAGGAAATACTTTCTTTGCGTTGTTTTCCAAGCGAAAGAAGTACCGCGAGAAGAAAAATAGTTTCACACTGTATGACATTGTCTGCAGATGCCGTTGAAATGTAGATTATTTTTAAATTATTAAAATACAATTTAATTTGGATTTTCGCCTGCAAGTGGCTAAAATGTCAACAGGAAACTTTCCAAAAAATAAACCAATAAAATAACCCAAACGGGGCCACCGTCCCAACAGACTCTGATAAAACGGAGAACATTTGGGGTGAATTGTCAAAAAAGAAAATTCTTTAACATTGGATTTTTCGAATTTTATCAGAGAACGAATAATTCTGCAACGAATTATCGTGAATTTTACATGATTATCAACGTGAAGGTTTGAATCCTGATGTGTGTTTTTTTTAACTTATTCTTTTCTCATTATGCCTTTATTTCGTTTTATATCTCGACATAAAAAAACCTTTAATATTTTTTTTTACTTAAATGGCCAAATTAAACAAAAAGAAAAAATACTTTGCCTCATCGCAAGAATTTTCTACATGCCAAATATGTTGCTATAAATACGCTTTTTGTGTCCTGAGTGCCAAAAGGTCCCCTGTCAAATGTTTAACAAATATTTGACACAATTTGCAATAAAATTTATTGTTTAAAAAATATACATATACAAGATACAAAACATTCCCCCAACTCATACGTATGCACATTCCTCCAGATAGCTGCTCTCCAGACAGACAATCAGTTTGCGATGGTAACGTGTGCCATCTTATGACAGAAGCAACATTTGGTTATGTTTGTGTACATGACACACATGCGGATGTACACATACACGCGCCCATATGAGACATGCTCTTTAAGCGGTGCTTGTTTAAGTCTTATCGAATCAGTCTCAATGGTTTGAGTTCAAATGCATTTCATTTGTATTTGTTTAGGGGGAAATGAAGCTTTGCCTATAAAAAAGGGCCAATAAATAGAAACTTACAAAAAAAATTTAAATGTAATTTTTCGTGGTACAAAGAAAAAAAAGCGGGAAAAAAAGAATCCTTCCGAGTTCCATTCTGAAATTTACAGGGAATATTGAGATTCTGCTAAACTTTGAGAACATATTTTTTTCTGATTTTTCGACAAATTGTAACAATAACAAATAAAAAATTCATCCACTAGTTTTATAAAAACATCAGTTGGAAAGTTGTCATGTCGGATAACGTTTCACGATATTCAAATGCTCAAAATCTTTTTAAAAAAAATTATAATTTTTTTAATGTTTAAAAAATATTTTGAATTATTTTGAATTATTTTTTAATGTTCAACCTTTTTTTAAGTTTGTTTAATGTTCAAAATTTTTATAATTATTTTTTTTTTTTTATTTTTTTATTTTTAAAATATTTTTTTGGTTTTGTTTTAATGTTCAAAAAATATTTAAATTACTTTTTAATGTTCAAAAAAATGTAAAATTATTTTTTAATGTTCAAAAAAATGTAAAATTATTTTTTAATGTTCAAAATTTTTCTAATTTTTTTTAATTCTCAAAAATGTATGCATTTTTCTTTGTAATGTTCAAAAAAATATGTAATTTTTTGTAATGTCCCAAAAACATTTTTTTTTGGTTTTGTTTTAATGTTCAAAAAAATTTTAAATTATTTTTTAATGCTCAAAATTGTTCTAATTCAAACTTTTTTTAAGTTTTCTTAATGTTCCAAATTTTTATAATTTTTTTAATGTTCCAAAAGAAAAATTTAATTTTTTCTAATGTCCCAAAAAAATTTTTTTTAATATTCAAAAACATTTTTATTTTTTTAAATATTTAAAAACATTTTTTTTTAATGTTCAAAAAATTTGTTAATTTTTTTTTAATGTTAAAAACTTTGTTAATTTTTATTAATGTTTAATACGTGGGGCAATTTTAAAGGCAATCGGAAGAGATGTTGTAAAAAAGTGTTTTTAAGACTAGAATTTTTTATATTTTTTTTAATGTTTTTTTTTTTTGTTTTCAAAAAACTTTTATTTTTTTTAATATTCAACAACTTTTTTAATTTTTTCAATGTTCAAAAATGTTTTTTTAATGTTCAGAATTTTTTTTAATTTTTTTAATGTTTAATTATTTTTATTGTTCAAAATTTTTTTTTAATATTTATTACGTCTGGAAAATTTAAAGGAAATCGCAATGGGTGTTGTAAAAAAGTGTATTTTAAGTCTAAGAATATTTTTTTTTTAAAAATTTGATTTTTTTGTTTTAATATTCAAAAACTTTTTAGATTTTTTCAATGTTAAAAAATTTTTTTTAATTTTTTTTTTTAATGTTCAAAAAATATGTATTTTTTTCCATTTTTAAAATTGTTTTTAATATTATGTAATATAATACTTCTGGCAAATTTCACGAAAATCGCACGAGGTGTTGTAAAAAAAGTTGTTCGGTCTGACATGGAATGACTCATATACACGTTGGAGTATGAGAACATTCTTGTTTTAACATTCAAAATGTTCAGAAATTGATGAGGATCTTTTTGTGTCGTTGTGGTGTTTCTACTTTCTGTTCAACATGAGTGTGTGGCTCCACCAGCAATCGTGTAGGTGTGAGTTTGTGATACACTTTGGAATGCCAATACACAGTCATAATGTAACACATAGACAGGCAATCATTATACAGCCACCTAACCGATGCATTGACGATGATTATCACCATCAGCATAACCATCCACAGCATGGCCATGCCCATCAACTGAAACATCTAGTGACATTACCACTTGTATATCAGCTACAGCATCAGTCGCATCGTTCTCATCGGAGCCCCCATTACAATCATTGTCATCATCATATTGTTGATATTTGACACTTTATTATGTGCACATCATTAAATTTAATATTATTGCATATTTGTCTGCCTATTTGTCAATTCATTCTTCTTCTTTTTTCACTCTCCCTCTCTCTCTGTGCCTTTTTCAATTGGCATGCCAAACAGTATTTTTCAATATTTTATCGTCAGACTGTTTCATTCCAAAGGGAATCAGAGTGATGATATTTATTCGATTTGTACACACACACACTCACATTGTATATGTCGATACGTATGTGAGTGTGTGTGTGTGTTTGCATTGTAAATTCTATACAAAACATTTTTCTCACATGAGTGATTGTGTCACTCAATGCGACAAATGAGATGTAAAAATGTATGTGGTTACTTCCAGCATTTGTTGGCAAATGTGCCAGTAAGGGCTTTGCCACATATCACCCGACGTTGTAGGACAAATGTGCGATGGTTGTTGTTTAATATACAATTTTGTTGTTGTCCACTCTTCGAAAGGAACTTTGATTGTTGTTGTCCACTCTTCGAAAGGAACTTTGATTGACTTTATAATGAATGTTAATGTCTTTGAACTTAAAGTAAATCGAAATACGAGTTGAAACTTAAATTGGAAGGCCCTGAATAAATCTGTTAATTGACATACAGCCCACAAACAGTTGTTGGCATTGTGATCGCCATCCATAGAATTCTATACACATAATCTCTGTTATAAATAGTAAAAATCTATTGTATTGTATTTCTAAAAATAAAATATTAGGATTTTTCTAAATCTAGTAATTGACTGAAACAGTTTTGATCTTATTGAAATGATCAGCGCATAGATGATGTGTATAAATTACTGTTGTATTGGCCCTTTACAGGATTTGACCGAACCGTGGTTGACCGAATTCAATTATTATATTAGCTATCACCTTGCCGGCTCCCTTATGTATCTAGTATCTGGGGCACACACCACAGTGTTCCCATATTTTCCGTCAGTCCTCCTGTCCTTTCGCTACTGTACCTTTTTGTCTCTATGAATTCGTAGATATTATTCTCAACCAGAACACACAAAATTATTTGTCTTTCTTTGTGAAAATTAACCTCTACTATGTACATGCCCTCCCAACCTCCCCTTTTAGGCATGATAATCCGCAGGAATTTGCACAAAAATGTGTTTATGCTTATGATTATGTTAATGAAAATGAAAAACAAAATCAAAATTAATTTTCCCCAAGACATCTCAACAAATAGAACGTGAGAAACATTTTGTTTTCAGATTTACAGTTTGCCCAGTCATTCATGAATACGAATGATTATGGCCAGCAACAAGGAGCGCAAAACGTCCTCAAAGGGCAACGTTAAAATTCATTTAACATTGTTCCGTTGGTGTTGGTAATTCACGATGCCATTTTCGAGGTCAACAACAACAACAAAAGTAATAAAAATCTGCCGTCCGAAATAATGAAAATCATCACACCATGCAGAGAGGCCGCCGTTCAAAAACCAAAAACAAAAAGTGTGAAGGACCGAAGATAAACTCAGTGAAAATCACAGTAGCGCGAAAGCATTACCGTCATAAAATGACAACTTATTTTAAATTACACATTTTTTTATGTCGCGATTCGTTTTTCCATTTGGGGAACAGAGTTTCCGGCGCTAACACTGCCTCTTCTCTCGAAAAAAAAAAAACAGAAACAAACATCAAATAATTGAAAACACAAACAAAATATCGCCAAAACAAAAACATTCAACATCATAAACTGGCGACCACACCAGGCCAGACCGGGTCAGGCTGGTGCTGTTGCCGGGGCAAGAGGTCTCGCATTGTTTGACTCGGTTGTTTTGCGGGCAAACAAACATACACGACGGTGACGGCGACGTTAGGCACCAGCTTCAGGTCTCCGGGGCTATGATGTCGCACGTGATTTTTTTCCCCGCTGAATGTTTTTGATATGAACGAAAAATAGAGGTTTTTGCACAGAAATCCAAACATAACAACGATTTTTTTTGTTTTGTTTTTTTTTGCGCCGCTGTTTGTTTTGTTTTCTTTTCGTTTGCCTTAGTTGCTGGATTTCTCTGATGTTATTGTTGTTGTTAAATTTAGTTGCTTTGACCTCGACAGTGCGAGCCGCCATTTCTAACAACATTGGAAATGGACCTCGGTGAATGTGAATGAAAGCTCAGTGCTGGGTGGAGTTGAACGAATTCAGGTGGTACTTTTTGTTTAACAAAAAAAAAAAATGAGACAATACTTTGGATTGCAGAAGAGAACAGAATATGGTAAGAAAACAGACTCTAGTATTGGATGAACTATGGATGTAACTAGCTGCAATTCTTGAACATTATCGATGTTTTTAATTCTTAAATGTTCAGGGATTATTGGGATTCGAGGAGACTGCCAACCAAGTCTCGCGGGGACGGTTACGGTACGTCTTAAATATTCTTGAGATACTGGAAGTCAGAGAGACTTCGTTGGTTAACGAAAATATGTTCTCTACTAGTAAGTTGTTATGCGCCTATGGCGCCCGTTGAAATATGGAAAAAAAATTTTGTTGAAAAAAAAAATTGTTGTTGAAAAAAAAATTTTTGTAGAAAAAAAATTTTTTTCTTGAAAAAAAAAAATTTTGTTGAAAAAAAAAATTTGAAAAAAAAAATTTTGTAAAAAAAAAATTTGGGGAAAACACAATTTCTGTAAAAAAAAAAATATTTTTTTTTTATTATTATTATTTATAGAAAATTATAGAATACCTATTTAAATTCCTACGTACTGCGTGACAGAGTCAGTGAATCAGTGTCGGGGGTAAATATATATTAAGATTGGCTTTGAGGACAGAATTTGCCACATTTGATAACTGAAGCCGAGATCCAGAGACAAGTCTCAATTACTGAAGGCATTTGATGGCTGCATTGGATTTCCAGGTGCATTGCGAAGTATTGGAGGAACCCACAGCCATATCACGTCTCCAAGCAAACGAAAGACAAAATACTAGTAAGAGATTTTAACATATTCGTACGCTTAAGAGACAGACAAAGCAAAACGATGTAGAAGGAGTAAATTATTCTCTGGAGGAAGGAATAATTTAAGCTTCTCAGTAGATATTATTTAATATTTTTTATATATTCATTGTATATGCGGTTAAATCCCAACCAGACGATAAGGGTCTAAGCTGGATAATCCTCAATTAGTAATTTATTTAATTTGAACATTTAGAATGTTACAGCCTGTTTTTATAAAACGTATACGTCTGAGACGAACAGAACGTCTGTAGCCGAAACGAAACTGAAGTGTGTTTCTAAAACTCCAACGAATCCAATTAGACACACACAAAAATCCATAAGAAAACAATTTCAATTAGAATTTAACTGAGACTTCGTGTTACAAAAACACAAACTGACGAAACAGAATTTCTGTTCATTATTTTAACGAAACGAAAGACCCATTCGTTTTATAAAAACAGGCTGTTAGACTCAAGAAAATATAACTGACAGCTTCTTTTATCGAACTTTCTGTTGAGTCTTAGAAAACATAAAGGAACATTGAGAGAGTTTGAGTGTACAGGACTTACAAAGGATAGAAAGGAACATACTTAGGATCAATGTGATAAAAAGAATGTGTATTGTGTACATGTAATTAAAAGAGATCGGCAGAGAGCTTGTATATTTCCTGTTAGCAATCGTGGCACCTAAGGTACATGTGCCACTTTTAATATACTCTAGAAGACAGACAAAGAAAAAGGTTGTAGAAGCAGTAAACTATTCTCTGTAGGACTCTGACGAAAGTCCATACAAATGGAGGAGGCAGACAAGGAAAAACGTTGTAGAAGTAATAAACTATTCTCTGTAGGACTCTGACGAAAGTCCATGCATCTTTGTAACGTTTAAAAAAACTAAACGATAAAGCTTTTCCCTAGTTCCCCTTTGTAGGGTTCCAGTGTAACACAAAAGTGAGACAAACATTTCCCAAAAATTACAGGTACAACTAAAACACCACAAAGTTCCAAACTCTAGAACGAACATAATACACTATCCCACTGCAAGCGGTCGATGTCATCAAAATTGTTGTATTTGCCGGACAATGTTCTCGTTATTTGTTTGTTTTTTGTTTGTTTTTTTTTGGTGGCATGAATGCTTGAACATTTTTCTGGCTGTTATTTTTGTGTTTTGTATGTTTTTCTTCTTGGTTTTGGGTGCCGCAATAAAACACAACATCATCATCAGCAAACCCATGAATGGGAATGGCAAAACAAAAACAAAAAGAATTGGATGAAATTAAAATGTACTACAATTAAAGTAAATAACTCTGGCGGTTGTGTGATATTATTGTTTTCGCTCCCTCATGTCGCCATTGTTGTTGCTGGACCTTTTGTACGGACGACGCTGTACACAATCGGGTATTTGGTTTTGTGTTGTAGCACGACGGAGTTCCTTTTTTTTGTTTTCCTAGATTGTGTAGAAATTAATTTAAGAAACAAATTCATCTAAATTGAGCCTGATGCGGTTGTAATGTAGTGTGTGTGGCGGAAAATATTTAAGATGGCGGCTTTAAAATAGTAAATATTGAAGTTAAACGGAGAAATATGAAGTATGTTTTCTAGGATTAACACAATTTTATCCCAATACATCCATCACAAAAGTTGATTCGATTTAATATTAATAAGAAAAATGAGCAGTTTAATTTCGCTAAAATTTCAACATGTCTGTCTTTCTCTTAACGAGGAACGCGAATGCAATTTGATAGCTCAATAGCTGATAATTTCCAAATACTTGTAATTTTTCTCTAAAAGATATAATCCAATTTTTTTTTAAATATCAGCCCCTCTAATGGTTTCTTGTATCTGTAGCCACTTTTCAAATAGAAATTGTAACCCAGAAAAAAACACAACATTTCAAAAACCACTGGAGACACCAGTTGACTGTAAACGCTAACTTTAACTGATAGCAATTTTATGTATTTTTTTTTTTTTTTTGAAATTCAAATCCCTTTTTGTTCCACATCTCCCCTTAAAAACAACACTATTTAAAGGCCGCCATAAATTGATTTGTTTCCCCGAAAAAAAAAAAAAGAAAAAACAATTTTCCAAACAATTCTCAAACAGCGAAAATAAAACTCTCGCAATATGTTGTTTATGACCAAAATTCCGAGAGTGAAATCAAAACGAAAAGTATCGAAAAAAGAATCACGCCCGACCAAAACAACAACATAGGATATTTTGTAAACAACAAATTTGTTACCATTCCAACTTCTTGTTCGTTCAAAAAACCTAATGTTGTTTGTTATTGGTAGCCACTAGCGCCAACAACAAACCGATAACGACCGAACACAAAAAAAAAACACTCCAAGGACATAAAATAAAAACTTTTTGCCCCCCACTCACTAAAAGTTACACACCCACCCCCTCTCGTGTTGCACAAGAAAAGACAGAACGACAGCAAAAAAAATGCGCGTTTTGTATGAAAGTCAAGTTTAAAATTTATTGCCCTCACTAAGGGTGCAACTATTTTCATTTAGACCCGTCGTCCTCCAACCAAAAGCAGGCAGCAGCTCAAAGAACAACAACAACAACAACAGAGAACATGGAACATGGCGCAAACGAAAAGTTGTTAATAGATGAGGAGAGAACCAGCCAACAACTGAACAACAAAAACAAATGTTGTTAGCAACAAAACAAGCAGCCAACACCAACAAAAAAAAAACATGTGTAGGAAAGTATTGAAATTACAAAGTTTTAGCGGGGAAAATATATATGAGAGCGGGCAAAATAACGGCTGGGTGGTGTTAGAAACGGCCATGGTGTTGATGGCGGGAAGGGGCTGCAAAAGTTGCGGAAAAAATGTTTATGGTTTTTTTTTCTGTTAGAGCCCTGCTACTGAAATCTAATATAAATTGATTTATAAAACTCCAGAGAATGAAGGGAAGAAATTCCCAAAAAAAAAAAAAAAAAATTATCGAGAAAAAAGGTCAAAAATATTGGGTGTAGGTAGAAAATAAAAGGGTAGAGCCATATCTCGAAAATTATAAATTACACTAACCTTAATTACTTTATTGGTTGAGTCAATGGCGGGCTTTAAGTCCACCAAAGCCAAGCAATGGAAAATGTGTTTGGTTGTCTCCTGCTCCTTTTTATCGTTGTCACTTCTACAAAAATCTTTATCCGCGTATGTGAGCCCAGCGGCCAGTGACCAGTGATGACCGCAATAAGATTTCTCAGATAGAATACATCGCACAATCCGCGTCATCCAAATCAGGCCAGATTTTATTGGCTTCCAGGCAGGTTCTGAAATGAGATAAAGTTTTCTTAATATCAGCTGTTTATTCTCAAAGAATATGGATGTCAATATCATAACGACAGTTACTTGAATTCAGGGTAGCGCCAGCTCTTGCAAGTGTATCAGCTTACATTTACCAAGACAGTCCCTATGTCGAATGTCTCGCTATTTTATCCAGAGACAACCGCCATTCTCGAACAATTGTTGAAGTGATGAACACATTGCCCAGGGACTTAATAACTGCCATGATGTCAGTACATAAGAACATAACCCTGCATGATATCTCATGATACTGAAATTTCTTTCAGCCATTATTTCGGCCTGCATTCCAGATACATAATACAATGATAAGGTGGTTTAAGGGACCGCATCTGATCCGAGTAGATTCCATAAATTCTATTTCAATCTGTTAGTAAATATCTAAATGACATCCCCTGGACGACGAATGTTATTCAAGTAGTCCGATCGATGTCGTGTTCTCGTCAAAAAACTGGACTCGAAAGAAGTCTCAGTTTGTTCATAGTCAACGAGAACTTTTATCTTGATTTTTTATGAGATTCGAGCAGGTCCATACTCTCAGCTTTTATGGCGCATTGCAAAGAAACGACGATTTTTAATTCTGACGATATTAAAAAATAGTTTTGACGATTTTTTTGACACCTAGGCATTCTTTTCGGGCAACACTATCCGGGAATCGCTCTCAACCAACAGAACAACAGTCTTGTGGTTTTTAATACTTTGATTTCTTCTTTGTACACTTGAATTTCATGATTGTATGACAAGCGGAAAGCCTTTTATTCAGCGACATCTGTATTAAGCTGGAGAAATAATTTATAAAAATTCAATTAATATTTAAATATCTATTAAGCTGGAAAAATAATTTATAAAAATTCCATTAATATACGTTGCAAATTTTAGAAACTAAAATTTTCCACAAATCCATTTCATATTTTAAATATGACAACCACATAACATACATCCAATACTGTTCCAATCTCAAAGAATAGTTAATGCATATATTTTTTAAATATTTCCCAAAAAAAAAAAAACGCATCGTAAAATATTTAAATTACAATTTCAGCGAAACAACAACAAAAATAACAGAATATGCAAAACTGTATAAAATGTTTTTTAATAAATAAACATTTAAAGTTCATTTTGTTGTTGTTGTGTGTTCTCTCGTATCCGTTGCAAACGAAAACAACAACAACAACATTGTATATGTTTATACTTGGTCAACAACAACAACAGCAACAACAGAGTTGTGGAAAAACAAAGAGCATTACAAAAAGCAGATGTGAAAGTTTAATAGAAACATCAGTTAGGATTAAAGTTGGACATTTGTTGTCTTCGCTTACAGATCACACACATAGAAAAATAAATGCACACACACACACACATGCACACATATTTCTGTTACTATACGCACACTAGTACACATATGTACGTATGTATATACACACATGTGTTCAACATGCATTACAACATTTTACTAAATAAGCACACACACTTACACACATGTACATTTAAACTGCAAGTGTGTGAATACTTGGTAACTCTGAATATCCATGAGCGTTAGAAGATATGCGTTTGTATGTGTGTAGATCTACATCTGTGTATGGGTGTTTGTGTCTGTCTGTATTTGTATATGTGTTTAACCAAAAGCACACAAAATACAGTGTAAGGACAAAAAAACACAGCAAACTCTGTAGATCCTTAAACTGAACAGCCAAATGTAGAAGAGAATCGCTAAAAACAGCAACAAGGACTCCATGCTGGAATCAGTTTATGCAAGCGAACACTATGATGTATGGTTTGATTACATATATAGGGGCTATTATTTTGTTTGGGTAGGGGGGAATGTGATATAAGTACAGCAGACATAAAGTATTGCCAGCTTAGAGAACATTAGGCAAGAGTATAAACTTGTGGCTTAGATATGAAGGAGCATGAGTTCTTTTTACCACCGTCAGTAAAGTTTTAATTAAAATATTTAAATATTTAATTACTAGGAAATGTCGTGCACTTCCTGATCCAAAATACTTCAGGCCAAACAGTAATATCTTGGGATTATCAATGGGATTTACAACAAATTCCTTTCTATGTTTCAATCTCTGAAAATGCATTAGAATTTCATATATTTCCTTACATTTTAGATACCAGTCGAACACTTTCGAACAAGTGTTCGCTTATACGCATGATCTCACCAGCGAAACGCATCTGGAAAATGTGTGGAGACAATTCAAAAGCACCAACTTCTGCTGTTTGTGTGAACGCCACCTTGATCACATCCTGAATGTAGTCGGAGAAAGACCTTTTGCAAAATATGTCCCATTCCATCTACGCTGACGGAGAGTCCAGATGCCGCACGATCCCTGAGCTGTACCCTGATCATGACTGGAGCTTATTTCTGCTTATTAGGCTTTAGAGAACAAATTCCACAATCTAGATTCTAATGAGAAAAGGAAATATTATTATTAAAAAATCCTTAAAGAGGTTACTCAGAAAATCCAAGTGCTTTTTACCTGGCAACTCTAGTTGGCAATTCTTCATTAAACTTCAGCTGTGGCTTAAGCTGTTCTTCCTTGTTGCTTTTTATGTTGGCCTTTGCTGGCAGTATACTCATCGTTATGTCCTCGTGGATCTGGGCAAAGGAATTGCCTTCGCTTGCTTATTTTTTTTTTTCTTCAAAAATGCTTCTGAGTCGTCCTACACACACACACACACACACGAAACTTTCAATATATTATGTCTTCTCTGATCCGGTTGATGACGACCACGACGTGGCTGCTGCCAATGTTGCCGTTGTGTTTACAGCAAACTCGTACTCGTGTTCATCATGTCAAAGCTTATGTTCAGCTAAACATCACAACTCCGGCATTCGAACGATTCATTCAGGCGCCAAGATGAAAAGGAACATGCTTGCAGCCTGCATCGCAGCTACAGTAGACAACAACCAACAAATCCCAAGGCATTATTGGTGGTTATAAATGTGCAGCGGTTGTATGCGAGTGGGTACAGTCCTGTTTCCCTTTTTCAGAAGGGTCATGTATCATAACAAAGGCGACGCATTGTCTGTGCATTTGCGTGATTGAGCCCTACTTTGTATGACGGGGGCAGGGATAAAGTGAATGAATATGTGTTGCCATAGAGCTGCTGTATAACCCTTGGTGGTCTGTCTTCATTCCATTTCCTTTATGTTTCACATGTTATGCGATTCTCCTTCTTTTTCTAATAAATATAAAGCGCTGAAAGAAACAGAAAGAATGAAAAACAAATGGAAACTATTGAAAGCTAACTAAAAGTCCACTTAATGCATGAAACTACAACTTTTAAAATTGTAAGTACATAATTTTATATACTGACTGCACAAGTGTAAAAACAAAAAAAAAACTACACATCCCTTCTGGCAGACGCAGCCACGTTATGTGACCATATGTACGTCTCTACACTTAGTCATTCCAACAACCGGCACTGGCAAGCCCAAGTGCAAGTGTGAGGACATGAATGCGTATCTGTTGTTGGTGCCGTTGTTCTGGCTAACGAACGTCTTTCACTCAACAAAGTTCCTGTTTCTGTGCAACGCCATGGTATTGAAAGGTTTGGCCAAGCACACACGCCAGTACTCATCAAAAGTTCATTGATAACTGTTTATGGTTGATTGCACCAATACAATAACAATTAAAAGAAAGGAATGAAATCAATCATGACAGCAGACAAATGTGGTTAGGGATCGATGGGAGCATGAGAGAGCCAGACAAAATGAAAAGGAAGCAGTTGCAGGAAAAATTACTAATGAAGAACGCCAGTAGAGGAAAAGTTTCATATAATGAGCAGAAAAGGACTTTTGTTTCCTGCCCGGGAGACGTTTATCAAATTGCAATGTTTTTAAAGTGCTAAATTATGTTAGATAAATGTTATGGTGCGCTTGAAATTGCGGGAATAGAAATATGAAATGTTTTATTTATTAGAAAACTATGGGACGTTCTACATCGTTTTTTTTATCGACGATGAGTCTGGCAAAGAGAAACGAAATGTTTAAGATAGACTTCAAGAATTTTGTTTGGAAGCTGCCACACCTATTTGCAATAACTTCTTCTCCAATTATTGGTCTAATATGTAACATAGTTGTACTCAATTAAAAGTTTTCTTTAATTTCCAAAAACCAAACGCTTAGTAAATTTGATGATGTTAAATTTGTTGAAAGTTATATTGGAAACGGTTGATTTGGTTTAGCATTTCCTTTCAAGACAATTTTGCAGACTTCAAATTTTAAAACAATTCGAAAATTTTTGTAAATGGAATATTCAGATTCTGTATGTGTTTCCTTAAGATTTCTTGAACAGATGAGAGTTTTTGTAAAATTAGTAAGCAGTAATAAGTAATTTTTATACTCACTGGCCGGGCGGTGATGTTTAAATCTGGCTTCGAAGGGCTAATGCTTCTCCTAGAGAAGTTGTCTATGACTTGCAGATTACTGGTAGCTAGTTTTTGCGTGGTGAAATCGGCCGATGAAACATTTTCGATGTCCTTAGTATGCGAGCCTTGGTTTACTGTCTGCTGGTTTTACACACCAACTGCTCCAATTCAGATTTTCTGTAATTTTTTGTTCACATTTTTGTTCTGCTAGTCCCCCAAATCGTAAGACATCCTTAAGACAATCGCCATCAAACTAATGAATAAAACCAGAGCTACAAAGCACACCAAACCAATAATTCGAATCATCAGGAGATTTAAAGGCGCCAGTGGATTTTGCAGAAGACGCAGAATTATAAGCACCAATGCGGCCAATATTAAGGCGCTCACCAAGATGGGAATGTAGATTAAGATGGACATTGCGGTCTCTATAACATCGGTGATGGGCAATAGGAAAAGAAAGCTGAGAAAAAGAACTATGGTAAATATTAGAAAGAAAAGAAACATATTGGAACTAGTTAGGATAACCAAAAATAACAATTTTGATAACTGGTAATTTTGAAAGTTTCCGAATGAAATGAATTGTTATTCCAAAATATTGATTGTGAAATTTCCCATTGTTGCTCAGTTTTATTTTCATATACCTATTCCAAAAATTTTTTTTTTGAAATTTAAAAAAAAACATACCTATTCCATAAACATAAACTTTGAATATTCCAAAAATGTATGCAGTTTTTTATGACATAAAATATTGAACAACATTTCTTCTCAACTGCATTTGTTACTGTTGTTGATTTTTTAATTTGGAAAATGAAACAAAAAAGAATTCGTCATTCCTGTCTTAACATATTCCTAACATCCGTATTAACAATTTAAAGCGTTCCTTTGCCGCTTGTCTTTTGCTGCTGTATGTTTGTTGCTACTTGTAAATGTAAGCATAACTTCGTTCCATTCTGTTTACTTCCTGATGGTGTACGAAAACTTTGTGCAAACAAAGTTTCCTAAAAGAAAGGCCAACAGAACAGTGAAGTCACATACGAAGCTTGAATAATTTATTGAAGACATAGACAGGACTCGGGTGGAATGTAAACCCTTCATAATGAATTGGTCGGAGCGCTACAAAATGTGCCGGTCGGTTACAAAGGCACTAGCCGTCATAATCCAAGTATGGTAAGGTCTATATGATAATGATTTTAAATCAAGTGAAAAAGTTGCAGTCGAGTAAACAGGAAAAAAATATACATGTCTCATATTTTAAAGTATCTGAAATCCAAAAGTGGACGTGGCAGCCACATTTGGATATAATATCTGTTATTAAAGTAACATAGAAATACTCGGTTTTACAGAAAAACTGCTTGATTACACGTTTTCAAGCCTGGGCGTTTTATATGGGAGGTACCAGGAGAGGCGTTCCAATTTTTTCTAATACATAATTTGTTAAGACTATGTAGGGAGTAGTAATAATACACGATTTTCCCAGTCGACGGAATGGTACATTTGTATGGAAGGTACCAGAAGGGAGTTATGTGACTATTAGTCCATTTTTTTCTGGAGAACATTATATGGTTATTGCTTTGTTAAATACTTAAGATCTCATAGGGTATTGTAATATTATTACACGATTGACGTGGAGGACGGAATGTTAGATTTGTCAGCGAGGTAACCGAAGGTATATGGCCCATATGCAATCCCATGCCAAGTTTCAAAGCAATTGTTTAAGACTTTCGAAAGTCAGTGCACGTGCCAGCCGGAGGGACAGACATGGCTGAAATGAATTAAAAAGTCATGAATCGAAGTCGGTTCAAAGAATATGCCAAGGTGTTGCACTTCTGGGCCGTATCAAATGGCATATACCCTCCTATCCGTGGGGTATCATAAACTCATCAGCTAGATTTGATCAGTGTGTTTTTTCCATTAATAATGTACACAAATAACCGGTGCCAAATCCAAATTTTGTTCTACAGTTCTTCACAGCTATGACACTTATGATTACCTAGAAATAAGATAAATTAGTTGTGTTATCAGTGAATTAAATAATGTTAATATATGTTAAAAAATTACCTTGTTGAGGAAAATTTTTACATATGTCCATCATTCGATATTTTTATCGATTAGTAAACAATTTTGATTTCGTAAGAAAAGAATTCAACATTTTACTGACCATCTTTCTATAAAAAATGTTTCCTCTTTTTGGCGCAAAGGCAGTGCCGATATTTCCGATTAGACAACGATGACATCGGTGTCTGTATAAATCGCGGTAGAGCTGTCAGAAGTAAAGCCTCGTGGATGATGTTTAACAAATATTAGAAGGGGTCGTAAGTTTAAAGACCTCAAGGCGGTCTTGCCATTTAGAGGGTTAAGAGGGTTAATATATAGCCTCAAAATGTAGTTCCATATTTTGATTAGTTCCATTTTGTAGGTCCAAACGTTGTGTCACTATAAACAAAAGAAACATTAAAAAATGTTGGCTTTTAAAATATCATAACAAATATTAAAATTGACCATATTTGACGAAGCATTACTTTTGTGGCCAAATCGAAAAACCTACAGCTTTCAATAACAGTTGGGACTAGGGCTTGCCTTCGCACCCGTTGCTTCTAGCCTGAATGAGGTACTTCAGGGTCATACTGTGATACTGTACCGGTATCAGCCAGGATGAATTGATGAATCTTGAAGTCGGACTCATTCCACGTATCGTGGAATCTTGTAGAGGGATTTACCCAGACAGTAGCAGAATCCAAACTTTGAATAGCCTAGTCTAGAATTCAGGGTGAAAGCACCTTGCCACCACAGCCAGTATACGTAAACAACTCGTACTCCTGTGAATTCACTATTAGGAATTAATCTGAAATAAATAGGGAATATAAGAAACGGCAGCCGAAGATGAAATCCACAATATACTTACATTGAAAGTGTCCTTCTCCTCCTCATAGATTTTCTTGGACTTACTTGCAAAATCTGTGTAACATTGTTATCGCTCTACGATGCGCACGATGATCCAGACCAATGCATACACATAGAAGGTGGTCTTATTCAATATGAACGGTATTTTTTTACAATTCATTTTCTTATGGCACACCGTTGAACAATTTCCTATCATACTCTCCTCAGTTGTTGTGTCTAGTGTAGAGTGTACAACAGATATCTATTTTTTACGCTTTTTTTCCTAAGAACAAACTCTAATGCAAATTTATATGTATGTAGTATATTTTTTGGGCTATTTGTATGTATGTATGTACATTACACTATTTTACAACTCGTACAACTCCCACAAACTCGTGCCGTTTTTTTTCTTTTTTTGTTTGTCAGAGTTGTTCCATACTATCTTGCATAACAATTAACATCCGGCTGTGCATAACTAAAAGTTGCAACTTGCAACAGTAAAGACGGAAGTTCTTTAATTTCCGGTAAAGAGATTTACGAAAACGGCACAGTATATTTTCCTATATACACAAGCAAACATTTAATGCTAAAATTGTATTCTTATAAGAAAAAAAGAAACCGAATGACAGTCTAAGACTCAGACCAAAATACGAAAATTAACAAACAAACAAAAGTGTTCAATATTGTGGACAGAACGACTATCGGACAGGGGTTGATAACAATAATTGGCAATCAAAGGTGTAGGTATATACATATGTATGTATGTAGAATGTCATACATATGTTGTGGTAGCTGATATTGAACTTCGTTTTGAAGGTTATAAGAAACGTATCTGAGTATCATTGTCAGGACAAACAATTGAAGCATTCTAGCGAATACCGTTGTTAGCGACATTTTCCGTACAACTGATTTGTTTGAGACACTCCTGTTAGAATTACTATTTCCAGTTCAGGAGATACGAGCGATTCAAGCTTTAAAAATGAAAAACATTTTCTTTATAATTAGGACAGTTTTAAGTTATTTAAAAATAATGAATTTTTGGTTTAGGAAAGTGTTCACCGATATCAGTCGTTTTTGCACCACAATGCGTATTTAAAGAGATACAATAGTTTTAAGTTTGTGAAAAATAATGACTTTTTGTAGAAAAAAGTGTTCACAGTTATCAGTCGTTTTCGCTCCACAAGGCGTATTTAAGGAGAAACAGTGGTTTTAATTTTTGAAAAAAAAAAAAAGGTAATTTTTATAAAAAAATTACATCTTTAAATACATGACGGAAATCTCCAATATGATGAATGATTTTCATTATATTATAGACGATACAATTTGATTCGCTACCGCTGTGGCAAGCCACTCCCAAAGCCCAGATCATTGATGAATCGTTGATTGTCGAACATTGTCTCAGGGACTAACATCACGGTGTACATGCATTTTTTGATTTTTATTACGCTGAGTTGGATAGGTCTCATTAATTTTATATTTTCTTTTTCAGTAATGGCATTCAATACAGTCCCATATTCGATGACTTATGTCTGGCTTAAATGATATCACTGCGTCACCATTGTAATAAAATAAATTTCCATTATTTTTTTTTTTAACTTTAATTTAACCCAGCAAAACTTAGTGTTGGGTCACCCAAATATGCCATCAACATTTTATCTATAATTTGTAACATATTTTTGTCATTATTTGTTATACAATAATGGATTTGTTTATATACGTATGTGTATGTATTTCATTTCATTTCATTTTAATTCCAATTTCTCGATATTTTATATTTGAAATTTGCTGTTTGTTGATATAAAATTTATGATATGTTGCCTAATTTATACCGAGGGTATTTTGTTGTTGCTTGGTGGTTTTCATTTATTTCAGTTTTTTTGTACATTTCAATGTTTTTTTTTCCATTCGTTTTATTGCCGCTGTATTATTTCTAATTTACATTTCAGTGATTTTTTGCGTGTAATAGAAATATGAACAACAATAGTCCAATAGCTACGAGTGTAATAATAAAGGCGAGAAGAGTTGCCAAGCTCATGTTACAGTACAAAGAGAGAGAAAACCCTCACGACAAAAATGAATTGTTGCTGTATGTAAGCTATTCTTGGAAATGTTGGGATATTTTTTAATATATATTTACCCTCTACACCGATTCACTGACACGCAGTACGTAGGAATTTAAATAGGCATTCTATAATTTTCTATAAATAATAATAATAAAAAAAAAATATTTTTTTTTGTACAGAAATTGTGTTTTAACCAAATTTTTTTTTTACCCAAATTTTTTTTTACCAAAATTTTTTTTTAAAAATTTTTTTTTTCAACAAATATTTTTTTTTAAAAATTTTTTTTTTCAACAAATATTTTTTTTTACAAAATTTTTTTTTTACAAATTTTTTTTTTTCAACAAAAATTTTTTTTTCTAACAAAATCTTTTTTTTCCAAAAATTTTTTTTTTTCAAGAAAATTTTTTTTTTTCAACAACATTTTTTCAACAACATTTTTTTTTTTTCAAATTTTTTTTTTTCCACAAAAATTTTTTTTCTATATTTCAACGGGCGCCTTAGGCGCATTACAACTTACTAGTTGACAATAGTTTATAATTCTTTCACAGTTTCCTAGGTGTTGCTTATATTCCCCGAGCATTGTCTTAGACGTTTGGTCGGTTGAAGTCAGACAGTAGGGTCTGCTAATTTTCTGAATGACCACTACCCATTTTATGGAACTCAAAGTGAAGGTAGTCTATGGATACAAAGTCTGACTTGTATCTGGCACTACATGTAATCCAAATCCTCTGAATGTTATTACAGCTGGAATAGTAGGTGTGGATCGTCGGTAAGTATCGTAGTGGCTTAGGGTGGAATACCATCGCCATGAAGGCACACATCGAATCGCCGGCCGTTTATTATTCCGTTTCGTTTTTTGTTTATTTGCATCTGGATGTCAGCAATAAAGACATGCTGACAACCCAGTCTGATAATATAAATATAATATTTAGAAAATGTTTTCATTTCGTAGCTTGTTGTTGTTTTTATCAATATTATGATATAAATGTTTATATATATATTTTTTTTTGTCATACATTCCCCCACACCCGTTCCTTTAGAAACACAAAAAAAACACAATGCCGAAATGAGTGTTATTCTAATAATGCTGTTGTTGTTGTAGTTGTTTTAAGTTTTGTTACTGTCATTCCGAATATCACCCATATTAATTTGCATAATTTTTGTTGTTTGTTGATATTTCTATGCCACTGTTTTTGCTGCCTGTTTGTTTTTCAGCTACCACACAGTTGGATATCGTTGAATAGGTCATAGGTTGGTAACAGCCCAAAAGGAATGAAATCAGTAATTCTCCTATAACAATTTGTGACCAGATAGCGCTAAGGCGCATCCAAAAACGTTTAACTTAAAAAAAACGTTTGCAGTGAAAAAAACAAATATTATCGAAGTCATTCATTTTCATGGATAACGTAAGTTGTGGAGAATCCCTAAAGCCATGAACAAGTTCCCTTCAACAAACAGGCACAGAGTTTAATAACACGGGCACACAGAATATCACAGGAAGTCATGCATCAAAGGGATCCTTGTGAAAGACCGATGTTAGACGAACCTTCCAATATTGATGCTGACCCTTTAGGCGAATATCGAACAAGCCATTGATCGGATAAAGCCGGAAACCGTCATCAAGGTCTAGGAAAATATAGTTGACTCTTGCGATTACCAGGGAAATGGTGCACTACATTTTGCCACATTTAAATTTTGGCAGCCAAATGCATATTTGTCAGCCCAAAACCATAGAAGACCGTTTTAACGAGAACCCAAGTCGTTGACAACCGACCAAACATCTGCGACGGATAGATATTCATTCATTTTCCCAGAATCATAAGTATCTGTGTGATTATGTTTGTTGTTTTTTTTTTCGTTCTTTTTTTTATATGAAATGTATTATTTTCCTATAATTTTCGCTTTAATGTTAATTGTTGTTGTCAAATACTCAAATTGTTGTTTCGTTATTATCCTTATTGTTGCTGTGCAGGATTGTGCCCATTCATGTGTACTCCAAATATTTTTGTTTGTGTCGGTTGGTATTTTAATATTTTTTTTTTTTTTTATAAGCCGAAGGACTTGGTTTTTGTAATTATTAGTCATTTCTAATGGATGTCGAGATGCTTGTTTGAAAATAGTTTTTAGATAACTATTAAATTTTCTATGGGAATTTCCGGGACAGACTGCCTCAGAATTTTAAGCATACCCAATTAGGAGTTGAGTTTGAGATTATTTTGTTAAAAATAAATACAATCCAAGTAACATGAACTTGGATAATGTCACGCTGAAGTATATGAAACTAGTCCTGGTTAGGTAGAGAGCCTCGATAACATGAGTTTACATACCATAAGTATAAAGTGAAAAAAGAAATAGTTGGACAAATCTTCAGTAGAAATGTTTTCAGGCTAGGCTGTAGCCATTGTTACGGCCTATTCCTGTGAAGTAAGTTTTAAAACGGCTTTGGCTTTGGTCTATGGTGATGTGGTTAGTGAGATGGGTGTGGCACCATTTAGCTTTTTTTCGGGACGGCAGTGCTTTGATGGGAAAACCAGCAAACGAAAAAGTTTACAACCACTTGTTTGATGAACATATCATCTGGAAATGCCCATATGTGTGTGTAACCCGCCCATCCTATGCCTCCATACATTTCAGAGCAACGAAAAAAAAAGCCACAACTTTCATATTTAAAAACTTTTCTGAATAGATTTTTGATTGTTGCGTTTTGTTAATCTGTAGTTTATGCACAATTATTTTAATTACTGTTTGCTGTCACAAACAGTTTTGTTAATTTCCATAGGATTATAAACACACCGGCACACATACATAGATAGCGCAGCGTCATAGCATTTGTTGACGTTTTATTTAAACATTTTTTGTTTTTTTTTTGGTTGTTTGTCTTTGACAGTGTTATTGCAGATGTCATTATTAAATGTTTATACCTGTATTATTATTAAATGACAACAGATTATGATTCTGATTATACGCAATAAAAGTGTATGTCAGAAATATGCTGAATGGGAGGGGGGAAATCTGACATGCAAGTCAATAGGATTACATGGTCATTAACAACAAAAAAAGTGCCATAAAATCATGCAAGAGAGTTGGTTTTTTTATGACCAACAAACTGACCAGGGAGAGGATTAAATCAGTTATTAAGTATTAAATAATAATTAATTAATAATGTTTAAAGGTTTAATCGGATATTAGATATTTGTAGATGTTTCAGAGAAACTCGATTTAAATATAAAAGTTATCTCATTTCAAGACGAACGTTCCTTAGTGATATATTTATTTATTTTTTTATTTTTCATTTTTTATTTTTTTACTTTTCTTTTCTCTTCTTATTTCTTATTTTTCATATTTTATTTTTTTATTTTTCATTTTTTATTTTTTTACTTTTCTTTTCTCTTCTTATTTCTTACTAGTAAGTTGTAATGCGCCTATGGCGCCCGTTGAAATATGCGTTAATTTAAAATGGATGCAACAAACATTTTCATACACATGAAATATGGAAAAAAAATGTTGGTAAAAAAAAAAAATTTTTGTTGAAAAAAAAAATTTTGTTAAAAAAAAATTTTGTGGCAGAGTCAGTGTATCAGTGAATCAGTGTATCAGTGAATCAGTGTATCAGTGAATCAGTGTATCAGTGAATCAGTGTCGAGGGTAAATATATATTAAGATTTTTCATATTTTATTTTTTACTTTTTATTTTTAATTTTTTTTTTAATTTTATTTTTTACTTTTTACTTTTTATTTTTTACTTTTTAGTTTTATTTTTATTTTTTATTTTCCATATTTTATTTTTTGTTTTTCATATTTCATTTTTTATTTTTTATTTTTTATTTTTTATTTTTTATTTTTTATTTTTTATTTTTTATTTTTTATTTTTTATTTTTTATTTTTTATTTTTTATTTTTTATTTTTTATTTTTTATTTTTTATTTTTTATTTTTTATTTTTTATTTTTTATTTTTTTTTTTTATTTTTTATTTTTTATTTTTTATTTCTTGTTTCTTATTTTTCATATGTTATTTTTTACTTTTTATTTTTATTTTTATTTTTATTTTTATTTTTATTTTTATTTTTATTTTTATTTTTATTTTTATTTTTATTTTTATTTTTATTTTTATTTTTATTTTTATTTTTATTTTTATTTTTTATTTTTCATATTTTATTTTTTTTATTTTTCATTTTTTGTTTTTCATATTTCATTTTTTGTTTTTCATATTTCATTTTTTATTTCTTATTTTTTACTTTTCATTTCTTATTTTTCATATTTTATTTTTTAATTTTTATTTTTATTTTTATTTTAATTTTTATGTTTTATTTTTTTTTTTTCATATTTTATTTTTTATTTTTATTGTTTATTTTTTATTTTCTGTTTTTTTTTTTTGTTGAATTACAATACAAAGTAAATTTATATTCTAATCCCGGTCCAAGGGTAAACCGGGTGTCACAGACCATATGGCTAGATTTTTGTAGCGAGTCCTCTGGTGGGAATCAAACAAACAACCCTCACGCTGATAGACAAGCATGCTACCAACTCGCCTACCGCGACTCTTATTTAATTTTTAATTTGTACTGTAAGCAATAATTCTGTGTAACTGCTAAGGTTCGTGCCTTTTGTTATAGACATTAAAAGAAATAGATCGAACTTTTTTTCGTATAATCACATAAACACATAAAACTAGTAACTCTATTCACATTAATATCCTTTATTTTTGTAGCATTCTCTAACGATTTCCTAAGGTAGTCCCTTAGGAAATGCAACTGACATCATATTTCTCTTTGAATTTCCCAATCCCTCTTTAGTAATTAATATTTTGGCAACTGAATATGCCATTTTGACTACAAAATATACCTTTCCTTCCCTTAAACTAAATGCATGGGCCTAGAATTGCATTTGTCTTCAGAAATACTTTCTCTTCGACCAGCAAAAATACCTTAGACTTTATTAAAAGATTTTGACATTCAACTCATCTCTCACACCTTACAATGTAATTTTTGACTTTACTGAAACTCTGTGAAACGACTTTCCTTTTCAAATTCCCGGATATCCGGAAGGATATTCGGATCTGACGACAAACATCCGCATTTAAAGCTTTGAACTACGTAAGGAATTCCAACAAAACGTGAAACTATGGGCATGCCCATATGGATATTTTCATTTGTCGGTTATTGTAATTTTAATCTACTTTTTCTTCATCCAATATCCAATAACATCAATTTGCAATCAATGCCGATGATTTTCCCATGTTGCAACTGCCATGGCTGCTGATGGTGCTGCCGTTGTTGCAAGGGTCCTTTTTGCCAGCCAACGTTTTTTGTGCAACTGCTCCGTTTTTGGTTGCCGTTGCTGTGATATGTCGGTAACCGCAAAAGTGATTCTTTTGTTCGTTTCATGTCCAGAAAAGAGTGTTTACAGTTTGTAGTTTAAAACTCCATGACCATATACAAGAGCCTGTCGATGCTGTGTGCCACTGTTGTGCGTATATGAAAATGCGTGTGTTCGACTATAAGTACGGTGTGTGCAAAGGGGGGGGGGGGGTTTTGAGTTTAATGCTGTTACCTCTATACAATGTTTTGAGCTTTAACAATTTGTTTGTTACAGCAAGTTTTATTTTACACACACACACACACACACGCGCATATGCTGTCAGGGACATATAGCAACACCACTACACGAACGCACACTTATGCACCAAAGTGCATTCTCATACATGTACGAGTTCATGTAAAAAAGATTTTCAGCTTCGTGCTTTGATAATCCTTAAAGTACAATTTTCATTTTGCCAATGTTCGCAATGAACACCGAAAGAAAAACGCCACACTACATAAATGCAAGAGTGTTAGCAAATTGAGATTGACATTGTACCGAACACATTTAAATTTCTGATTATGTTTCAGGTCTAGCGGTGTTGGCTTAATATAATTACTAATTTGGACGGGAGTACGTTTAATAGCTACATCAATTCTTGTTGCTTTTCTTTCAGTGTATGCACATACGTATATAAATACATACTAGTATACACACTCACAGTCAAAGCCATGTACTTGTGTGTTTGTGTGGGTACAGGAGGATCGACATTCACACATTAACATGATTATGTGGTCGAATCAATGAACACTATGATTTGTTTTGTGCCAATAACACTGTGTGGATATTTCAAGTTGTTGAAGCCTCCCCAGTCACACCGAAACGTACCCACTCACCAACAGGATGGAACCAACATACAGCCACGGACACATGTATATCTCGGCAGAAGGGATTTATCAAATGTTACTAAATTCCGTTTCCGTTTTGCCACAAACAACCGGCACAAGCAAACAAACAAACAAACAATCGACCAAACGAACGGACGAACGTATAAATGATTGCCGTACGATAACGACCAATTGATCATCATATCGTCCTGGCCATGGAAGGAACTGCCGAGTATTGTGTGTTCAAAGAACAATTCACATTTGAATCTCCTCGGCCATAGCACTTGTGCAACAGAAAAGCGCCTGATTTTTGCCGATTAAGCAACAGGAAATTCGAAATTCCTTTATGGAGCCAAAAAGGGCTTATAATTTCTTGCATTAGAAATTCAAATGGACATGCACTTTCTGGCCATTAGATTTGATAATTGTATGGAGGGTTTTGGAAATGTTTAATGGGTGGAGGGGGGAGCTGGCAACATCAGCCATAAAGGCAAATTTAAAGCGTTAAACACCAACCTTTTGGAACTTATCTCAAACGAAACATGGGAAATATTTCAAAAATATAATTCAAGGTAAGAAAAGAAACTAGAGTGGAGAACACAAGCGTTTTCGTGACTAACTACGTTGAATTAAGTAAATGCTGACAGAGAGGTATGTGGGAATAGGTGGCATGTAAAAGGTGGCATGACAACTATAAAAGACCATTTATGTCCTTCATTTATTAAGGGGACAGTCGCCCACAAATTCGGAAATGTACATATTTTCACGATTTGTCTGAAACATAGTCTGGGCACCATGGGACTAACTTAGATCAAAGAACCTTAGGCTATAAATCCCACTGCTTATAAATTCCCATAATTTCTAATACGGTATGTAACAAGACATTAATTCGTCCTTTGAATAAATATAGTGAGTCGTACGGTCAACCGGTCATTTAACAATGAACGGTTAAGAGATAGTTTCATAATAAAAATTCTGTACCTTGTGTTCCATATGAGATTGTGATGTTTCATAGTCTGGCGCTGAATTCTATTCTCGACAAATGTGATGGCAAATGCAAAGTAAATAGACTTGTCGTACAGGTCTATTCATGATAGAAACTCCTTATTATCCACATAAACTTGAACACATCTAGGCTATGGCTTTGTGTGAAGCGGCTTCCTGCAATCGAAAGGACGTTAGAGAAGTGTTTAAAATAAAATATTGTGAGTGTCAACAAAACCAATTTTTCACATGTCGAAGCAATTTGAGTGATTTCAATGTGTAAAAATGTTAGATTTGGTTAGAAGGTATTGGATGGAGCGAGGTTGGAAATCCGTGAAGGGGGTAGGTAGACAAACAGCACATTTCAATCTCTACAAAAATTTGGTAAAACTATTCACAATGGACAATTTCCCAAAAGATTGATAACTGCTTTCAATAAAGAAGAAGTCGTCGCCTTGCAAGCTCATCCGCTTTGCAGATCTGTGATATTTCTCCCTATCCCGGAGATAATTTAATTATGAACTGCAAAGTAATCTCGTTACAACATTTGCGGCAGTCCTGGGCTGACGAGTAAAATCGAGAAA
Organism: Hydrotaea cyrtoneurina; assembly: GCA_958296145.1. Classification (NCBI taxonomy): domain Eukaryota; kingdom Metazoa; phylum Arthropoda; class Insecta; order Diptera; family Muscidae; genus Hydrotaea; species Hydrotaea cyrtoneurina. The sequence continues at coordinate 87,211,221 of OY282514.1, forward strand.
CTACATGGTAGATTCAATGAACCTAAGGGCGCTCCATGGCACATGAGAACAACACGAACAGGAGACCTGTAAATACAAATAATGAAAGAGGATATTTAAATATATCAAACAGAAGTATCAGCACAAGGTAGACTTACTACTTCTCCCTTAACATTCCATTAATGAACAGGCGGAAAACTTCTCTCCAAACCATGAGCTAAGCACGATATTATTGGTATAGCGACTGATCGAAACCTACTGTTTTAAGCCGGCTTCGACTAGGCTAGTTTTACTTGTAAAGTCGCCAACATTGACAAGGGTTTTTGGGTTTCGAGCACAACACGGCCATCCACAGCACAAGCTAGAGCCACATACAAAAAGATTGGCTAGAAAAGTAAACTGAATCTGCAGTCCCCGACAGGCTCAATAAGCGGCCAGCATGGCCGTTTCTGTAGAAACGTAATACGTAGTGTGTAATTGGCCAGATTAAATCCGTTGGGCTTTCTTCTTGGCATATTGTAGTACAAATCACCTCCCGATAAGTACTTGCATCCCCTTGGGCCATTGTAGGTAGAGCCCCTCCTCCAAGAAGGTGCCTTGGGTCACCTGGGTCCATGCTGAGACCTGTTGGTAAAAAAAAAAACATTTAAATAAAATTGTAATTAAATTCGTTTAATTATGATGATTAAATTTATTTAAAAAAAAAACTATGTATTTATCCAAAAAAATAGAAATGCTGAAAGTATGTAAGGAAAATGTCCCTAAAAGCCAGTAATTCGTAAACGAAGAAAACTATGCCAGCGGTGCACTTTTCGCTATATAAGGGGACGCTGTTTGTAGAGAAAAATACAATTTATGATTGGTTGTGCAAAATCATTAATGGCACTGCGAAGTAACCAGAGTTATAAACAAAGTTATATAACACCGCGTTACACACATTCTGTCCTATGAACCAAATTTACTTTTTCGGAAAGGGGATAAAAAATAAAAATACACGTGTATCGGCGATTTTCATGTACACGTCAGAATTTTTGGCCTGTGTGAAAGCCTTTGGACCGATTTTTAACCCTTTTTCTGTAAGCGCCCCGGTAGGCGAGTTGGTAGCGTGCTTGCCTATCAGCGTGGGGGTTGTGGGTTCGATTCCCACCAGAGGCTTTGGTCTGTCGCTGCAAAAATCAAGCCAAATGGTCTTTGTCACCCGGTTTACCCTTGGACCCAAAATTATAATATAAATTTACTTTGTATTGTAATTAATAAATAAATAAAATAAATAAAAAATAACCCTTTTTCAGTGATCCAATCGAGCTGATTTTTTGCAGGCAGACTCGTGGAAATGTCTGTATCACGTCAAATTTTTTAAAAAATAGATTTTTATTAATTCTCAGATTTTCATACGAGATTCATTCTTCAAACTTAAAAAAAAAATCTGACGTGTACATGAAAATCGCCGATACACGTGTATTTTTATTTTTCCCCCCTCTTTCCGAATATGTGCATTTGGTTCATAGGACAGAAAAAAATCTACTTTTTTGTAACACGGTGTAATAAAGGCAAAAAATTATTTTCATAATATTTTGTCATATCTTGAAGAGGACTTGTACGATCACTAAATTATTTTTAATCTTTGTCATTAGTGCCTTTTAGTCTGTTATACCGTATCAGAAAAAAAAGTAATATTAACAAAATCAATACAATTGATATTTGCATATCTTTGTAAATATAAATTATAAATTTCTATTATTTTGGAATTAAGACCCTTGGACAATTTTCTATCGAACTTCATTAAAAAGTGAGTATCGAAAAAAAACAACTCTCGAAAATCTCACAAAATATTTTACGATAACCTTCGGTTAGACATTCAACATTGATCAGTGTTGTTAATTGTAAGGCTTCAGTTACGTTAATCTCTCATTTCGCAGCGGAAATATTTGCCAATGATATACTTTTGCCTACGTAGACCGCGGGGATTATACAGATTGTAGTCGTAATTGAATATATTATAATTTTCGCACTTGTTTTTCTAGAGTGGGCGAATATAAAAAGCACTCAACATCCAATAATGAATATTTAATGCATTTATTTTCCATTTAATCAGGTATTGAAGGCATATATTCTGTACACTCAATTGGCTATTCACACACACGCACACACACACACTCTTTTACAAAAATGTGTATACACTGCATCATATATATATATATACTCATACTTATATACGGATACATATCTGTGGCAGTGTGTTAAAACAACCTTAGTCGATGTAAGAGAACATTTAATATAAACGTAGTAAATCCCGATTCACATTAGCCCTTTTCAATTGTAGAAGAGAGAGGTAAGAGAAATGGGACTGGCAATTCCTTTCATGTTCTTCATAGTGTGAAGTTGGCTGCAGATTATTTTGATATTTTCATATTTTTGTGTGAATCGGGACTAGGAACGATTTAACTTTGTGATAGGTCTATTTATATCCTTGACACAATATTTGAGTTTGTTGTTTCTTTCAAACAACTAACGAAAATAAATTTGTAAAAATACTATCACCTTCAATATTCAAATTGGAATGATTTTGTTCAAAAAAAACCAATTCATGTGACTCACAAAAACGCAATTCATTTGTCTTACGTTTTTATTGGTATCAAACTTCCTTTTCCTTTTACAAAAACAGGCTAATACTTAATTTCTTTTTTTTTTATTCCGGTAGCACAGTTTTCTTTCTGATAAACTTGAAAATATCACAAAACCCAAGTTATCCACTTAAGCACTTTTGCCATAACTGCCACGATTTAATATGGTCTTTCACAAACACTCTCCCTCCCGCGCTCACAGCCACTGAAAAATTCGCCACCATTGAAAATCAAAACTAATCCTAAATCACCTTTTTTGAAATTGCCACGAGAAGTACTCCTCACCCACCAACTGCTGGCCACTGTTGGGCCCGAGCACTACCAACATTTCCGTCGGTCCAATGCTAACCATCTGCCACCCCGTTCGTCGATGGCAATGGCACAACACAAACTATGTGACCATTCAACCAAACCGAAATTTGTAGGGCTGCACAAATGAATGAATGCATTTTCCATGATCCTGTATGCAAAACAAAAGCCCTCACACATACACACACACACATGCACAGAAATGCATTTACCTCTACATGCGTATTCACACATGGAGAACAAAAAGAAGCATCAAATTAAAATCTCATCATTTTATACAATACACTGGCATTGCCGTGCATCTATTCCCCGCTGCCACTGCTTTGAATGTGTACGGGAATGTTTAAGTACCACTGGCGGTTTACATGAGGCCTCCACACTCCCCACCCATAGTTTGCCCAAGTCAGTGGGAAAAGATTTTACTGGATTAGAATGCGGTTTAACAGCAAACATAAAGTTTTTACTTTCAAAGACTCACCCGATACTTCCCTTTGGCGAATTGTTAAGCTCTTCCCTTGAAGCCTTAGTGGAAGGCCCCTCAGAAACCGTTTCCTTCGCCCCTGTCCACGTGTGCGTATGACAACTGCCGTCATTTGGTCTTTGTGTGCGTGAATATGGGAACATGGCAATTGAACGTGCAACTTAACCGCAGAGAAAAAATTATATGAAAACCGCAGCTAACTACACTATGGGTGCGCAGTATTCAACAACCAACTTTACTGTCATAGAAATGAAACAGATAAATATTTTTAAATAAGCATGTCCATATAGGCTACATATACATACATACCCATACATATACGAGTTTATATATTCACTCGAATATATAGCAAAGCCTGGCTATATTGAGTATACGCTTGTATGCCTTTGTGAGCAATTGCTGGGCAATTACACCGCGAAAAATCGAACTGTTCGAAGATATCGTTAAAAAAAAATAAACAACAAACAGAAGCTTATGTTAGTAACTTGACAGCACGGGAATTTATTAAGTTATGAAGAGCTAGACATGTTGCTGAGTAATATCTTGCTGAAGTAGATAGGATACATGCTTATATTCTCAATAGAACCAGAGTTTCTGAAATCTTCAACAATAGCGTGAAGATGAGACGCAATATTTATTGAGCTTTATCCCCTTCCTGGCATAATCTTCTTAATATATATTTACCCTCGACACTGATTCACTGACTCTGTCACGCAGTACGTAGGAATTTAAATAGGCATTCTATAATTTTCTATAAATAATAATAATTAAAAAAATAATATTTTTTTTTTGTACAGAAATTGTGTTTCCCCAAATTTTTTTTTACCAAAAAATTTTTTTTCCACATTTTTTTTTTACAGATTTTTTTTTTCAGCAAATTTTTTTTTTCCAAGAAATTTTTTTTTTTTTTTACAAAAATTTTTTTTTCAGCAAAATTTTTTTTTCCACAAAAAATTTTTTTTTCCAAGAAAAAATTTTTTTTTGAACAAAAATTTTTTTTCTTTTTTTTCAAGAAAAAAATTTTTTTTCAACAAAAGTTTTTTTTTTCAACAATTTTTTTTTTCCACAAAAATTTTTTTTTTCAACAAAATTACAACTTACTAGTTTTAAATATAATTATTTAATTTTTAAAACTAAGAAGAAAAAAAAAATCGCCATACTCCTTAAATAAACCTCCTAGAACCAAAAGGAGTGGCATTTGTCATCACTTGTTTTTAATCGCAAAAATTCCATATTTCCACGGAAAAAGAAAAACGGTCATATCTCCTTAAATAAGCCTCCTATAGCCACTGTGATCTCTTTTTCAATCACATAATTTCCATGTTTCCTTGGAAAACTAAAACCGTCATAGCTCCTTAAATGTCTAATAAAAAAAATCCAATATGGAATCACTCTTTTTTTTTTGGTAATTTTAATAGAACCACAGTATCTGAAATCTTCAACTATATCGTGACGATGAGACAGATTATTTATTGACCTTTGTCTATATGTTCTGGCATAATTTGAAATATCGTTATTTCATTTTTAAAAATAAAAAACGTCGTATCTTCTTAAATAATCGTCTTAGAGCTAAAGGATGTGGGATGTGCCCTCACATCTTTTCAATCACAAAAATTCAATATTTCCTTGGAAAACCATAACTCCTTAAATAAACCTCCTAGAGCCAAAATGAGTGGAATCTGTCATAACTTCTTTCAATCACAAAACTTTAATATTTCCTTGATAGACTAAAAATCATGGCTATGTGAAAAAAAAAACCCCAAATGAAAAATGCCCCAAAAAAAAATCTCATACAAAATTGATGAATTTTCCATAATGAAAACAACATTATAAAAAAAATCGATATATGATTGACTTCCGAAAATATCCACAAAAATAAAAAAATACGAGTTTTTCATATTTTTTAGGTAAAATTTCATTTTCATATGAAAAATGTTTCAAAAAAAATGGGTAATGGAAAATGCCCCAATTTTTTATTTTTGGGTAATTTTTCGGTTTTTTTTTTGGATATTTTAATAACAGATTTGCCATTTATTAATGTTGTGTTTTTGGGGGATTTTTCATAATATTTGGGGGATTTTAAACTGGCAAATTTTTCATAAATTTTTGGGGTATTTTTCAGAATTTTTGTAGATTTTTTTATATTGGACTTTCATTTATATTTGGGAGTTCTTCATTTTTTTGGGGGGCATTTTTCATAGAGCCAAAAATCGCTCCGTATAACTTGTTTTTGGTCATTTAAGAAATCTCTAAATCTAAATCTTGATTCCGGGTTCGTGAAGATGCGTTAAGTGATTTTTGAAATATACTGACATTAAAATCGAGTACTTGGATGGATGGAATATTGTCGGTATAAATCGGTTCTGATTTCCATATTTGGCATACGTAAACAGGAAGAAAGAATCCTTCAACTAAAAGATTTATAAAAGCTAAAGCCAATAGTTTCCGAAATATACAACTTGAATTGAAAATATTTTTTTTTTTTTTTGGATTAGTTGGCTCACAAGATCCCTTATAATGGGGGGAATTTATGTTGAAAAGGTTCGAGCCTCCTTTATGAGATCGATTGGTTTCTTGTGATAAAGTGAGAAAAATGTATTTATTACATTATTTTTCTTCTCAGTGTACATTAGGGGGGGTCAATTTGTATGGATCGAAAAAAAGTCACCAAGCGGTTATCAAAATCGTAATCTACGACGAATTCTAAGAAAATTTTCCAAAGAAACCATGTGTCTAAAATCAAAATCGAGCTTCCGATTTTTAACGAGAAAGTTTTCGTACGTCTTTCCGTCTGTGGAAAACACGCTATAGTCCACAATAATAATGCTAGAGAGCTGACATTTTACAGAAAGATGTCTTGCTGAGAAGGTAAGGTCAAGTTCGAAAACGGGTTGTTAAGTTATGTTACCTCTCGCCTCATTAAAATTAAAATAAACAATTTTGCGATGTTTTGAAAATATCACACTTTTTATTTCAACATAACTTATTTTTAAGGTCTTTCTTGCTATCAATCCTAGGTGTTACGTTTCGACTTTTAACTGTGACTGCCATAACACCATCGCGATTTTTTTCAATAGTTCGACGTGAGACTTTAGTCAGTAGTTGCACAAACCGCTCGGTTCCTTGAATGTGTAGAGGAATGTGTGGATCCGGAAGCGGTGGATCGTCAAATTCTATGTAATTGAGCAAGTGTTCATAGGGTATGCTTGCAGTGAATGGGGGCTCCGATAAAATGCCATCGTTATCTAAGTTTATCATGTCGAAGTATTTAGTGCAGTTAAAATTTATAGTGGGCTTTTTGTAAACTCTTAATTTTGTTGGGTCGTAAAGATTTTCACGATAATGTAAAATTTTTTTTAAAGCCATTCCGCGCACTTCCTTTCTGTTGTCAAAAATCATTGTTAGAAGCACATTTTCTGAGTGGGCAAAATATCCGTTATTTTGAACAACATTATTTACAATTTCACGCAAATTTTGTGGCAAATATATTTTGAATACAAAAATTTCATAAATATTTAAATTTTTTTTTAAAGATCACAACGAAAACTAAGTCGTTAAAAATCGGAAGCTCGATTTTGATTTTAGACACATGGTTTCTTTGGAAAATTTTCTTAGAATTCGTCGTAGATTACGATTATGACAACCGCTTTGTCGAGAAAAAAATTGACCCTACCTAGTGTACATCCTACAACGTATAGACATTTTTTTTTTCAGAGTTTTTCTGTTTTTAAGTATTTGGTAGGCCTCTTTGTACGATGTGCGGTTTAGGTATTAAATTTTTGAAAATCATGCGTTAATTTCATTTTCAAAAGGAGGCTAATGAAAATGAAAAAGTTGGAAAAAAAAAAGTAAACCCAAAAACAGGAAATTATGATAGCTACTGTTATTGCCAATAATGGTGTTGTCGCCTTACTTGTTGTTGTTGGTGTTGTGAGAGAAAATACATGGCAACACATATTTAGATGATGATGATGACGATCAGGCAGCTGCTGCCTGGTGGGTGTATGAGAATGTCCGGGGAACACCAAAGCTCTGCCCGGCGATGATAACACTTATGATGATGACACCGAGCACATTAGTGCTGGTGTCGGTGCTTTCATTGGTTACACTTTAAACAACCGCAAATATGAAAATACATACATATATAGATGCCGATGCAGGTACATTTATATACGCGTACAGTACAGTATTTACGGACCATTCATACGTTTTTCCAGCCTCGTCGTCGCTCACAGTCATACAATAACTTTTGTAGTTTTACAAAGTAATGACACAAATGTTTATTGTTTAAAAAAATTGCAATTATTTCCATTTCCATTTGTATGTGTTAAATTCAGTGGAATGAGTTGAAAATGAAGAGCACCAGCATATAGCAGCGAAATATAAGTGGAACACCTACATATGCTATTCGTTTCATATTTGATTTTAACTGTGGCAAGGATAGAGCGATGAAAGCAATCGTGGAGTGCGTGGCATCAAACCGTTGTCTTGTGGCCATACAACGAGGAAACCTCCTATGCAAGACTTTGAAATATATTTTAGTTACAAGAAAGTTTAAGAAAGAAAAAAATAGGGTTTTTGTATACTTGTATTATGTTTCCAGGTCAATATGTTTTATCATGTGCAAGCACATGAATGGGATAACTTAGGTAGGAAAAATGCTATACCTGGAAAAGTCCATAGCTCTTGGTCCCCTGGCAAGTTGCATATGCGAAATCAAAGCAATACAGTCATACAATGAGGGAAATTGCGTTCAATGTTACCATTTCGTTCCAACATTGAGCTGACAATTTCTGGACTATTTTTCACTGTACAAAAGGTCCAAAACAACATTTGCCGGGTCAGCAAGTGTATAATAAATATGTAATGGACATTTCTGGAAAATGTACACCCCGCTTCTGTTATTCGGTTTATTTAATTTTAAAAGAATCCCTGTTTTCTTCATCGCCTGATTCGCCTGCCTTTTTAATATTCCCTGAGATTTCGCCGGTGTCCTTTAACTCTCTGCCTGCCTTTATCGGTTGTCTGCCTTAGATCTTAATAGATTTATTTTATCATTATCTTTGAAATTACCTGTCTAAATATTTATGCCAAAATAAATTATATTCTGCGTAAACTAATTAGCATTTGTAGCCGCTGCTGCTGAACTTTATGGTAAACGTGTCAAGAGGCTTAAAATATCCAACGAAAACAACATCGACAGTATAACCAATCAACCATAAGAAACCGCCAGCAACCAGTGCTTCAAATCTCTAGCCAATGAAACTGCCCCCTTTTACGGCACACAACACCGCCAACCAAACAACTCCTCCTCCTCCTACACCTCCACCCACAACAACAGCAACAAATGTTAATAATCATATTAGAAGAAAAAAAAAACAAAAAACTGTGAAACGCTGGCCAACAAAAGATGATAAAAAAAAAGTGAACAACAAGCGAGAAAGTCCCCGGTGTTGATGTCATTATGGCTGAGAGAGAGCAAAACAAAACAAAAACAAAAAGCGAACTCAAGGATACAACAAGAACAACAGCGCTAACAGTCACAACTGAAAAAGTGAACCAACGTTGATGTTATTGTTGCTGTTGTCAACGATGTTGCTGCTGCTTTTCTGATGTTGTTTATCAAAGCTTATTAAAAGCACATGAATAGATGGGGGCCGGCGAACGAGGTCGACTTAGATGGCCTTATCAAACGATCAAATATTCTAATCAAAAGTTTAAAATGCAAGAAACCTCAGTTGTCATTACAAGAGGAGAAACGTTTGCCGGACATTCAGCAACTATTTAATACCGAGAGTCCATTGTCGTAGTCTCAATGCTGAACAAGGATTGTTAGGCCTGTGAAAAATATTAAAGATTTTCAGAGACTTGCACAGTTCGAAAAACTAAAAAGTTTCCAGACCGTGTTATCTCTCGCAGAGATGATCACAATTGGCCACCGAGATCTTGAGATTTAACACAGACAAGTTCTACGCCAATAGCCCAGCGTCGATTCAAGATCTCACAGATAGAATTCGTGAGGCTATCGCAGACATAGGGCAGGCACTTTGCGATTTGCTTATGGACAAGTTCATGAAAAGGATATGGACATGTAAGCGTGGTCTACGATAGGAGGCTGCCTATATGTGATGTAAGGAACCCAAACCCCAAATAGGCGTATGATTAATATTAAAAGGTAAAAGTCACAGTAGTTTTTGCCAAAACGGGATCCATTTATTGGAGGTTCTGAATAATATCTTCTTAATATATATTTACCCTCGACACTGATTCACTGACTCTGTCACACAGTACGTAGGAATTTAAATAGGCATTCTATAATTTTCTATAAATAATAATAATAAAAAAAATAATATTTTTTTTTGTACAGAAATTGTGTTTTCCCCAAATTTTTTTTACCAAAATTTTTTTTTTCCAAATTTTTTTTTTACAAATTTTTTTTTAAAAAATTTTTTTTCAACAACATTTTTTTTTGTACAAAAAAAATTTTTTTTACAAAATTTTTTTTTCGAAATTTTTTTTTACAAAAATTTTTTTTTTTCAATAAAATTTTTTTTTCCACAAATTTTTTTTTTCCACAAAATATTTTTTTTCAACACAATTTTTTTCTTCCACAAAAATTTTTTTTTTCAACAACATTTTTTTTCCATATTTCAACGGGCGCCATAGGCGCATTACAACTTACTAGTAAAATAATATAAATTATGTAAAAGTTATATAAATTATCACTCTGACAAGAGGGACTTTTTTTTAAGTATTAACTTTTCCTGAACACGGGGGTTACAGTTCTGTCACTCTGTTGTTGCCCTGGTACTTCCATTATCAGTCGGGTTTCGTAAAACATAAGCCAACCACTGTCAACCTTCACATCATCCATAATTTTACATCATACTTTGGAGAATTGTGACCATGTTGTCGCACTGATATTGTAGCCGTTGTTGGCTTTTCCTTTATTTCATTTCGTTGTCTCCGTATGCGAGCGTCTGTCGTCGTGCGTTGCCAGCAAGCAGCAAAGCCTTAAGGGACTTTGTCAAATGTTGCAAATGATAATGATTGAACGGTACAATAAGACCGAATGAATGGCTGAATGAACGAGCAAACGAACGAAGGAGGAGCAATGAATGGCTGGCACCGAGTGACTCAAAGAGCACATGAATGACAAACTGGATGAATGAGTGTACGGATGGATGGATGGATGGATGGATGGCGGACTCCTTGTTCGAATGGTTGGCCCGACTAGAGGACGGGCATGACGATGTTCATACTCATCAGCTTTGTCTTTTTGTAAATAATGTTATTAGATTAGTTTAAATTCAATTTTGTCAACATGCAGCACCATGCACCACCAGTTACCCATCCCCTTCGAAACCAGCACAACTTTTGCCCTGAAATGAAAAGTCACCAAGGATATGACAGGCAACAACAATAGACAACGTTCGCAACATCTTATCGTTTGACACGCTCACACCAAAGTCGCCCAATGAGCCCACGATATAGGCGCTGTTGCTTTGCCTGCAATTGCAATGCCAATGCAGCACAGGCTCCACGCAAGACCTTGAGTGGCTTAACTATCCCCAAGAGAATTATCTGGTGCCAGTGCAGCCAGTGCACGGTGCCTTCTTTGTTATTGTTATTAAATTGATAACAACTAATCGTGTTAGTTGCTGCTGGGGCTTATAATTACGATTTACTTTATTCATTAGGACACACACACAGACAAAGCCATCGCTGAAAGTAAATTCGAATATGAAAACATTTCTTTTCTTTGGAAAGCATTTCATTGAGAGATTGCAATGAAGCTAATGCAATTATGATGTGACGACAAAGGGAAAGTGATGGGCATTGTTTGAATGAAGGAATTTCTATGACAAGAAAAACTGATAAAGTAAATTTAATATTAATCATACGCCTCATTGAGTTGAGATATCAATCTCATCAGATATCTCTTTGATTTATGATCAGCTAGCCATCAAGCAGATATTTAATAATATATGGAATATTGTTCTTATAGATGTAGGTCCATTCGTAAGTCTTTATAAACATCCCGCCAGTTTGAGAAACAATCAAGATTCCGAATTAAAAAACCATCGTTTCGATATTCAAATGTGAGAACAGGTTCACTCGAAAGACATGAAATAAAAGCGGAAGAGCCAGGGTGAAGGAAGAAAGCATAGCAAGGAGAACCGAAAGGTGATTTCCATAACTTCAGACAAGGAAGTCAGCGGCAAGCTCACTACCGGCCAAGGACTTCATGGAATCCACTCCCAAGATAGGACTGGGCAGTGATGTAGATTTTTGTCTTTCGGCCCATACATAACGAGTTCTGCAAAAATGAATTGCCTCATTTGGGGTTTACCTCTGATCGAACGCAGCGAGTAATCCCACAATTTTTGCCTCTTTTCCTGTCCATGCAGTTGTGGTTTCTTTCTGAAGCTGAATTTTAAAAGCATGGCCTTCATGTACACAAAATATTCAACGCTCATACGCCAAACTATACATGGGCCTTGTACAGGGTTCTCCAACAAGAGGTATTATTTTGGTATTCAAAGAAACATGGAATTTTTTGAGATAAATGATCGAATGTTTCTTTCATAATAAGGAGGAAGCAATGCTATTAGTAATGAAAAACAACATTAGCCAAATGGCCACCACGACCACGCTTACGTGTATTTTCCATGATATTTTCCATTTTCATGAAATTTTCTATAACCAAATCGCAAAGTGGCTGCCCTATGCCCTCGATAGCCCAACGAATTCCATCTTTGAGGTCTTTGAGCCAAATAGCCACCACGACCACGCTTACAGGTATTTTCCATGATATTTTCCATTTTCATGAAATTTTCTATAACCAAATTGGCAAAGTGGCTGCCCTATGTCCTCGATAGCCTAACGAATTCTATCTTTGAGGTCTTGCATCGACCCTGGGGCTGTTGGCGTAGACCTTATCCTTCTCGGTGGCTAATTGTGATCACCTCTTCGAGAGATAACACGGTCCGGAAACTTTTTAGATTTGCGAACTGTGACGGCCAGATTGTCCCCATTTATGTAGTGAATTTTAATAATTCCAATGCGTTGTTAAAGCGTGTATCGTTCCAGTTTTAGTAATGGCGTAGTTTCTACTTGTCAAAACGTCAAAGAATGAAAACTTCAAAACAAGACTCTTGGAGAACCCTGTATTACAAACTGGGTTAGTTTTACTTCATAGTTTGCACCCGTGTTTTTCTCTCCGAACACTCTTTACAATCACAAACAAATACAACAATTACCCGAACACACCGCTGCAACGCGGAAAAAAAACCACCCAGCCAAAATCAATCTATATCTCTGCAATACTTATTTAACATGGATGTTGAACAAAACCGCAAAAATCTATCAGTGCATACAGGAAGATGACACAAAAACGCCAACAACAACAACAAACAGAAGACCACAAAAATAAAACAACGACAGCTCAGAGGAATGAATGGTAGAAATCAAAACCAGGACACCAAATACGGTTTCGGTTAACAATTGTGGGGCACTGGGGGTGCAAATTGGATTTGGTGGGGGGGGGGGAGGAAACATGAAAGGGTTGATGAGTTTGTAAAGCGCAGATGGACACTCTATAAAAATATCTAAATTCATTAGAGACCGCACATGTAAAACATTCACACTGGCTGGTAGAAATGCAAAATCCCCAATATAAGCCATCAAATATGATTGGAAAGCACGCTGAAGTGAAATCAAATTTTCGAATGTGCAAATGAAGACAAGAGATAAACTAAAGTACTCAAATATTTTAAATGTACAAAGCTGTAAACACTCCTTCTAATAAATGTCTTTAGAATTCTTCGAAAGACAGGATACACCCGATAATGAATGCGAAGGATCGACTCATTGTAAGATTTTAGGAAATTAAAAGGAAATATAATGGAATAGAATAGAGTGGACCAAGTCCATATGTTTTTTTGCAAACATTTATATTGTGTTTGGAAGACAATTTCTACCAAGTGACTGTCTCGACTGTCCTCGCAGTAGCGTGAATCACTTACTCGGTATTCGCTTAAGGATATCAGTCTTTCACCTTATAGCTCCGAAAAAGTCCAACGACGTGCAGTCAGAGACCCCAGATGGCCAAATGGCATCACAGAGACTGACGACAACACGACTGCCAAAGTTGATGCCCAACAGATTGATTGTACCGTGGTCTGTGTGCCATGGCTCGCCATCCTGCTGAAAACATAGGTCGTCCAAGTATAAATCGGACAATATTCGGACAAAAAAGTCGTTTATCATGCCTCATTTAAATAAAAATGGTCCAAAATTATCGTCAAACTACAACTCTCCAAGGATGTATTGACTGCTGGATGATCATAAGCCTGTCCACAGAACACAGCCGCCGAGATGAGAATAAGCTTCCTCCTCATTCTCCGAGAATGTGTTGGCTTGTGGATGATCACAAGCCTCTCCCCAGAACACAGCCGCCGAGATAAGACTGCACTTCGTCCTCAACAGCGATTTTTGCCCATTTCGAGCTGCTCGAAGGACCAAATTTAAATGCTATGAGAAAGCAGATGGTCGTCTATTCTCAATTGTTGAGACTATGGGACCTTATAAGCGCTTAATGCGAGGCAACTGTGCAAAATTCCCACACACAAACACAACTGGGAGCAGGAGATTTTACTAAACCAAACTAGTAGTCTAACGACTAGGAATTTTGCTTCGATTTCATTTTTCCATATTTCATGCAAAATTGCTTTCCTATAAAAATTGACAAAAATCATTTGGATTAAATAAAGGATATAATTCATATATATAAATCACTATACTATGCTCCTTTTTAAAGGCTTCTTTGCAAATACTCCCTAGAAGATAACTTTTAATGACGATCTATTTATAACCCTCCTTGTGTTGGCCTTCAACAAATTGAATAACTGCCCATCCTGTTCACATTGTAGACAACACGAAGGAAATATACAGAATGTTTCCATGGATTTCTTGTAAAATCCCACCGTTGCTGTAGTCCTTTTCCAGCAAAAGTAAACACTAAAAAGAGGGTGAAACTAAAAGCTCTTAAACGTGCCCGGAATGTTAAAGTAAACAAGTAAGTTTGTTGGCAATTAATTTTCAATTTTCATGAATTTTAATTTTTGTTCATATCACAGTGAAATGGAAAAAAATATAATTTTTGCTATTGTTGTGGTTGTTGTTTCTTACAAACAATAAATCTTATTTCGCCCCTCAACGATTTCCCTCGACTATGAGCGAAAAACCCTTCGTTCACTTCCATCTCCCAAACAAACATATCTCGGTTTACACTTTTTTTTCTGGGGGGGGAGGGGGGATTTCTCAAACGCATTGCGTTGTCTTTTTTCTGTTGTGTTCTCATCACCGCACAGTTCAATTTAACCACGTTAAAATAAATCATTAAACAAAAAAAAAAAAGAAGAACTGTGTAATGCTTCCCCATGGACTAATAAAACATTACCGCAAATTATGCCAACAGCCAAAGCGTGCCATCTCTGGCCACGTTGAGGCGAGCCAGTTCGTTCGGGTTCTTGTTGCTTCGACGAGCGGCTGATGAGGATGTTATGCTGCTGCTGTTGTGTTGTTGACCAAATTTGCCGCCGTTTGTTTTTATCATCATCGGCGGTGTTGCACAAATAAGCCTTGTCTTGTTTTTACTGGCGCCACCAATCATACTTTGGACTACTGTGGTTTCCGACTGTTCTGCTCAGTTGTGTGCGGCTCGGTTTGCTTCTGTGTGATGTGATAAGGGAATAATAAAAGGATTGTTTTTTAATTGTAATTTTATTTTACTCTTCGGTATGTTTAAGATACAATGGCCAAAGTGTGTATTTTAAATCACAAACGCTGCAATACATTCAGATGTATGTGAAGCGATTTTTTTTTTTTTTTGGAAACACAAAAACAGCAACTCCTGTGGAATCTATAATTGTATTTTGTGGCATCGAGGGGTATTTTCCACATGTGGAAGAAATTCTGATGCTCTTCTCAAAGACTTTTTAAAGTGGGTCATTTAAATCTTTACTTTTCAAAGCTGATATTTGAATACAAGTACAGTCGAATTCGAATGTTTATCCTTTTAATTGAAAAAATCGTTTAATTGAAAACAAATATTAGTAACGATATTTCCGAGTGATTTGCCATACACTGTACTTCGATTAAACGAAAATCCACTCAATTGAAAAATCGTTTATGTGGAACACATTTTAAATGCAAAGACAGAAACTCATATGATACGAACACCGCTTAAGAGAAATGCATGCCACTCATTACAGTACGTACACAATAATAGAGGGGAATTGACAGATTACGAGATAATAAATTCTATTAAACCTACTACGAAGGAGACATTAGACTCAAATTATGTTATGGAAAAATATTTTGGAGACAATTCTGTGCAAAAACAAATGATCTCAAAAAATTGTGTGTCAATAAGTGAAAATAAGTGATTATTTCCATCCAAGCTCATTAATATTGAATTTAAATTTGACATACATGTATTTTAATAGTTGTTGCACAAGTTTCTATCTTCGTTGCATAGAACAAATTCAAAAGTACACACTCAGTTCGTTGAAATGAAAGGACGTTCAATTATCCGATTAAATGAACAAATTTCTTGTTTTTTTTTTCATTTCCGCTTAACCGAGTTCGACTGTAAATAAGATCCGACATCCAAAATATGCGCTATTGTAACTTGTTAAATGAAAATTTGATTGTTACTCACCAAGTTAAATTCGAACACAACTTAGGGTGTCCATGCCGCCCCCAAAGCAGTGATTGTCGGGTGTTATCAAACAGGGATTGTTCTCAAGTATTTGATGAAAACCGATATAAGTATTTGACAAATAGTGACACAATGTTGCCTTGTGATGGGTGTTGGTTTTTTATTTTTAAATAATTTCAACCTAATTTAGTTTCGAACAAAGAAAAGAAAATGAAGAAATGAATCATTCAAGACAATACTACACTGCCGTCCTGTGAAAGAAAGTCACAAGTGTCAAAATTGTAAAATGGAAATAAGGCCATATTCGGAACAGTGTTTAAGTGTTAAGATTATAAGACCGGATCATTTTTGAAATTTTTAAATAATATTTTTATATTTTTTTTTTTATTTTTATCTATTTTTTTTTAACTAATTTTTTTTTATTTGTTTATTTTTATCTGTTTTTTTATTTACTTATTTCTTTTATTTTTATTTTTTATATATTTTTTTTTATTTATTATTTTTTTATATTTATTTATTTTTATATATTTTTTTTATTTATTAATTTTTTTTTTAACTATTTTTTTTTTATTTATTCTTTTTTTATTTATTTATTTTTTTTCTTTATTATTTTTTTATTTATTTATTTTTTTTCTTTATTATTTTTTTTATTTATTTATTTTTATCTATTTTTTTTTTTATTTTTTTAACTTACATATTTTTTTTTATTTATTTATTTTATTTTTTTATATTTTTTTAACTATACAAAGTAAATTTATATACTAATTTATTTATTTATATACTAATTTCTTTCTTTCTTTATTTTTATATTTATTTTTATCTATTTTTTTTTTATTTATTTATTTTTATCCGTTTTTTTATTTATTTTTTTTAACTTTTTTTTTTATTTTTATTTTTTATATATTTCTTTTTTAATTATTTTTTTACATTTATTTATTTTTACCTTTTGTTTTTATTTATTATTTTTTTTATATTTTTTTTTTATTTATTATTTTTTTTTATCTATTTTTTTAACTAATTTTTTTATTTCTTTTTTTAATTACAATACAAAGTGAATTTATATTCTAACTAGTAAGTTGTAATGCGCCTATGGCGCCCGTTGAAATATGTTGAAAAAACAATTTTGTTGAAAAAAAAAATTTTGTGGAAAAAAAAAATTTTGTTGAAAAAAAAATTTTGTAAAAAAAAAAAAATTTTTGAAAAAAAAATTTTGTAAAAAAAAAAATGTTGTAAAAAACAAAATTTTTGATGAAAAAAAAATTAGGTCAAAAAAAAATTTTTGTAAAAAAAAAAATTTGTAAAACAAAAATTTTGTAAAAAAAAAATTTTGGTAAAAAAAAAAATTTGGGAAAACACAATTTCTGTACAAAAAAAAATTATTATTTTTTTTATTACTATTATTTAAAAAAATTATAGAATGCCTAATTAAATTCCTACGTACTGCGTGACAGAGTCCGTGAATCAGTGTCGAGCGTAAATATATATTAAGATGTTAGGTCCAAGGGTAAACCGGGTGACAGAGACCATATGGCTAAATTTTTTGCAGTTAAAACAGTACATCTGTTCTAGAATTTGTCATTTAATCCGAACCTGCTGAAATCAAAGTTCGTTCACTTACATGTCTTCAATCTCCGGCCAGACAAAAAGGCGTTTCCAGCAGCATTTTAAAAGTACAATGCGCGAATGATGCTGAGAATGCACTGGCTTGTCGACGATCATGAAAATGCTGGGCTCAATATATTTCTCCTTTGTCACCGGAGTGTTATAGGGATTACACTGTATTATTATATCCCAATATTCCTTTAAGAAACATAGGGCAGCAACAAATTTGCTTTAATCCTTTCTATCATTCGCCTTATTTCACTCCAGTTCTTATTTAATAGCATCAGCCTTCTTCATATTTAATATGGTCTGCCAATAATGCACTGTTCTCCAGTTTTATTACCAAATTCATTATAGTCATTTTACGTCACACATAATTCCCATTTGCATTGTGGAAATTTGTCATCCTTTGGCCATATGCTGGCTAACATTTCATGTTATCTTAATGACATATGCATAAAATAATACCAAAAATAAAGGGACATTTTGTAAATCAACAACTGAGCAAGTGAGCCATAATATTCAGCAAAATATCCTTCCGCTGAACCCCTATTTGAGAGCCGCCATAACAAAATGTAATACTGGCATGTGTTTCATTCTGTGCGTCACTAAGAGTAGAAAACATTTTTCAGATTTTATGTTTCAATGGGTTCCAATGCCGCAACGTTTCTAAATGGGTGAAATGTTTCATGCTACAAAGGACACAACACACACATCTCTCTCTCTGTCTGTCTCTATTTGTGAGAAGTACTAAACAAAAAAAGTATCTATTGTATGGGATAACAAGAGAGCAAAGGATGACAGTAACTGAAAAATAATTGAGCAGTAGGTTGTGTAAGAGCAAAACATGTATACAAATGTATTGCGGTGTGTAGACCATATGAGAGAGTCGCTACGAGCATTGCTCTCAACTGTTTCAGAGAATTATCTCTGCCAGAGTCTGTGCTGGCATGAAGTTATCTACGATTGAGACCAAAACAACGATTGTTCGGTGCTAAAAGATTAAAACATTGTTGTCGCTGTTGGCCGTTGCCAGCCATTGGTTTCTGGTACAATTTTCGGGGAGCGAAAACATTGTGTACGACAACCAGCTGAACATGATTCGTTTTAGAAGATGAACTAAAAGCAGAGAAGGCAGAGAACAGCGACAAGGCAAACAAAAAAATAGAGATACACGACGAAGTAACTTCACAATTTTCAGTTATAATGATAATGTCAAAACGAATAGA
Source organism: Hydrotaea cyrtoneurina (assembly GCA_958296145.1). NCBI lineage: Eukaryota > Metazoa > Arthropoda > Insecta > Diptera > Muscidae > Hydrotaea > Hydrotaea cyrtoneurina. Next base: position 87,230,172 of record OY282514.1, read on the forward strand.
TGTAAAACTCAACACGGAGTAGTAGTTAACGCATTTACGCCGACGAATTCAAAACAACAAAAAAGAAAAAAGAAAGAAGAAAAAAGTGTTTTAAAAACCCGAGATTTCTCTAAGGATTTTAAGAAGGAAAACACATTTTTCTTTCGTAAAAAGAAATAAAATTGCTTTAAATAACTTGTGAATAAAAGAGTTTATAAAAAATTCACAAACGCAACAAGGCAAAAAAAGAATCCTGTAGGAAATTCAGCTTACAACACACAGATAGATATCCTATTCTGTATAATCCTCGTGAAAAATAGACGACAAGTGTTGGGTGTTTTAAGGAGTCGGTTTTTGTTTGTTTATGTTCTCGTTTTCCAAGTCAAGCATCGTGTTTTCTCGTGGTTTGTGTTGCAAAAAAAAAAACAGAAAATATTCAAGTACCGGGCATAAAATAACGAAATTGTGTTAACATTTCTAGGGATAGCATCAAACAAATATTCAATGCAAAAAGTTACCACATTTCAAATCTATTGAGTATTACACCATACAAAAAGAAAACAAAAAGTCCACAGCAAAAAAAAAATAAATATCCGCAAAGAAAAGAAAATAAAGTTGTGATTGTATGTATGCGTGTGTGTGCTGTGCCATTCTATTACTGTGTTGAAATCCCAATGAAAAATGTTTAAAGTTTGTTACAGTGCTGGCCCCGAAAACTTTTACGCCCACACACAGAAAGTCAAAACATAAAAACCCATAAATTTTTCCCGGCAAGGGACACTCACACACCAAAAACCAACAACCAAACGTTGATTTGTAGTTGAAAACTAAGCAAACGTGTATGTATGTGTGGGGGGCTGTCTGTATGGGCAGAAGGATCCAGAGGAAACTACTAACGGAGCGCAGCCAGTTGCCACGCTAGCCCCACAAATCATAAACTTTATGATTTGTTATCCCAAAGGTAAATACCCACCACATACAAGCGGGCATGTTCGCTTTCGTGATTCACAAGCATGTAGCAAAAACATTGTAAGCATCCTCAAAATTGCTAGACAAGAAACACCTAAACGTTACTTAGGATTCGGGCATAGACATACATAATGCCACACTATTGCGGGTGTAAGGCAACAAATGAACGGCTGGAGAGGTCCTGCCCCGCTTTGCGAAAGACAAATCTTTTGTTTGTTTTTAATTCCAAATTCACCCCCCAGACAAAACAACTCAAAGCTTGCTAACCTACGACAGGGATTGTAAACAAACACTGTTCAGCAATGACTGAGACACCAATTGCCCGTTAACGTCAATGCAAATCAGCAAAAGGAAGCAACGATTTTAAGCCGTCCGTGCTAAATTCGTTTAACCTTTTTTTTTTTTTGGGACGAGTAAGATTTCCTAGTAAATTTCTCTGGGCAACTTTTAACTTGTCTTTGTTGTTGTTTTGTGAGAATAATGATTAATGTGTACCTCGCTCTCTCTGTGTGTCTCTCCCCCCCCATCATGGTTAATTAATGTTTACTTGGCAATATCCTTAGACGAAAAGGAGTTTACGGAGCTTATTTAAATGTGGCAGCTTAACTTTCCAAGTGATAATGATGCCTTGAATAATAGTTCATGTTGAAAAAATTTCACTCTATAGGTCAATCAATATAAATTCCGTCTGTCCCTGGCCAAATCGTTTCATAAGGTAACAGTTGTGTTTTAATGGAGTTGTTTCTTCGGAATCGTATTTTCCCCTCTACGTCTGCTGTTTTACCGGTTACTGAATGTTTTTTTTTTTGTTTCTCTCATTCGAACAACAAACAACTACAATAACCATAATCATAAGAAAGAACCGGAGTAGAATTTTGTTTGAGGTTTGTGCTTTCTCATACCCCGGCCCGCTCATCATCCGACAACACAGTAAACTTTTGCCTTAAATTGTATGAAGAGCAAGTGTGGCTATGCGGTTGTTTCCTGGAAAAGTTTCGAGTCGAGTAACAAAAAGAAATATTAACGAAATTTGGCACAACTTTGAATTTATTGGAATTTTGAATTTATAGAACTTTTTCGTTTTTTTTGAAGAAAAGTGTGCAAGTTAAATTAAATTGACGTCATAACTCCCGTGGTATTAGAGTACAATGCAATGGAAGTGAGATGAATCGGTGTGGCTGTTTCGAAATTGATTGAAGAACTAGGGATTTTTTTAATGGCGCAGATGGGCGTATGAGTAATATTTATATAATAATTAAAATCTATAAGCGACTGTGCCTCTAAAGGAGTGCCTTGAGACACTCTTGTGGTTTAGAGGGTTAAGATATGTATTCCAGTCGAACTTCTCAATTATAACGAATTTATTGCCAGAACGTTCAGTTGTCAGTATGTTTTTCAAAACAATTCTATATAAGGAATTTTCTATATAACGACGTTTTTATTGGTCCCCTTGAGATTCGCTATGCAAACGTACGATTGAAGAACGAAATGAATATTGCGGAATGAATATTTTTTTATGGGTGAAATTTGGATTATTTCAGTAAATTTCCACAACTGTTTACCGAGACAGTTATACCGATATGAAACGATTATTACTGGTTAAATTCAGAAATCACATTTGAAGTAATTAAAGGAGGACTTCCGACAGACAGATCTTTAAAGTCTCTTGGAGATTTCATGATTATCTCTGTACTTGTGTGAAACATGGTGTGCCATCTCACAAAAGTGTGCCCGAATTTAGGTTTCGGGAAAATATTGATATATACCAAAGTCGGTCAACATTTAACAAGTCTTCAATATTTACGAGTAATAATAGAAAACCGCCAGAAAATCAAACAAATCTTCGTCTTTTTCTACCACAAACCAATGAAAAATTCCCAAGTGTTATTTAATTATTATTTGTATAGATTTTGTAATTGAAAGCCTCACGGCCAAGAATTCAACAAAATAATTTAAGGTCTAATAAATTACATTAAAAATAAATTTACTTGTTAAGTAAAAAATTGGAAATTATGTGCTACTGCGTATAAATCCAAATAATAATTTTCGAATATTACTAAAATTCTAGCCCCCGTATTCACACAAAATTTAGTACAGCTTTACAAACGCTTGTTAACCCATTTTGTGCCAGACTACAAAAATATTTTTTGTATTTTTATGAAATTTTCCTGGCCCTGAAACAGGCCAACAATAATTTTTTGATTTATTTAAATTAGACTATTTTAGTCTACTTTTGTATCCTCCCAACCGGAAGTTCAGGTCGGAAAGCAAATTCGCCAAGCTTAGTTATAAATTAAAAAAATATTTCTTAAAGTTAAAATTAAAAATAAATTAAAAAAATATTTCTTATTATTTAATTAAAAACATTAAGGAAATGGTACGTTGGTACAAAATGAAAATTCTATTTGCATTTCCATACATTTTTATAACAAAATACTAATATTCTGTTTTTTTTATTTATTTATTTATTATTAATTACAATACAAAGTAAATTTATATTCTACTTTTGGGTCCAAGGGTAAACCGGGTGACACAGACCATTTAGCTAGATTTTTGCAACGACAGACCAAATCGTTGGTGGGCATCGAACCCACAAGGCAAGCATTCTACCAACGCGCCTATCGGGACGCTTAAGAGTCTGTTATTTATTTCGAAACAGTCCTGTGTTTCGACGTTTTTTTTTATTAATTAAAATTAGAAATACGGGTGTATTCATAAAATTAAAAAAAGGTTTACTAAACGTTATTAAGAAAAATGTATGGAAATACAAACAAAAATTTCTTTAATTTTTTTAACTCTTATAAAGCTGTTTTAAATTTTTGTGAATACACCCATAAATAATACAAAAAAAATTATAATAGTCTACAAAATTCGGTTTTTGTTATAAAATGTATGGAAATACAAAAACAATTTTCTTTAACTTTTCTTAACAACGGTTCTACACTTTTGTGAATAAACCCTTAAATAATAAAAAAGAATAATACAAAATTCGTGTTTTGTTATAAAAATGTGTGGAAATACAAAAACAATTTTCTTTTTAATTTTCTCGTAACAACGGTTTGTAATGCAGTTGTAATTTTTTATGAATACAGGGCTAGTATTTTAGGGAAATCATAAAATTATTAATTTGGATTTATGAGAAAATTTCCTATAATTTAAACACTACTGCGACTGTATCTAATAAACCAACTGTTGAGATTTCATCCCAGCCAAGTTTTAACAAAAATTATGCGTATTTGGCTCTGCCACAAAATATTCCCCGTTTCAATAAAGCCCATAAGGTAATCCTGAGCAATTAATGTGTCCAAAGTAACGATTACCAAGCAATCTGTGTGACGAAATTTCTCTAAGTGCACCAAAAGAATTGTTTGAGGTATCCAATTATGGTGGTCAAATCAATCTGACCACAGTGGCATATCAAAATGGTCCTTATAACAGAAATTTGAATAGGAATAGAAAAAAAATAATTTCGGTTAAAGATTTTCCACAATTTTTGCTTGGAACATTGAATCCTTGGTTAATGGTGTTTCTAAGAGTTATGTTCGATCCCCCACAACCCTTCTCTCTAAGAATAACTTGTGAAGGTACCTAATACTCAGATTGGCGAAAATAAATGTGAATTGTCGACAGTGTTCTGGCTGATAAATGTGCTATACCTTTCTCTGGAATTCATTCGTAGGGAAAAACAATTGTTCCAAATGTTCAAAATTTGCTCTCTCACAGAAAACTCTTTTTAATGATAATTTTGTACTAAAGCCACATTAAAATATTTTCCAATTTTTGCTTCAATAATCTGCAGTTATTAAGTTTCCTGAATTAATTCACCTCCTGGCTTTTCTTTCCCTCCTTAAACACATTCTTATTATCTGGACTGTTTTATTTCTCAGAGAGAATTGTTATTCCATAGTATTTCAATGGGTTCGTGGAAACTATACAACAAAAAATGGAATCTTGCTTTGTTCCCAAAGAGAAATCTTAATTACAAAACCATTGTTTTTTTTTCTTATATAGAATTTTGAGTAAACCATAAATCGTCCCCTCAATAAAAACAATAGTGTATTATACTTATTTACTTCCCTTAACATTCCATGAAGGAACTGAAGGGGAACTTCTCTCGAATCAGTGAGCTGTGCGCGATATAATTTGTATACTCACTGACCGGGACCTAATGTTTAAAGCCGGTTCCGAACGGCTAATGCTTTTCTAGAAATGTTTTACATGGCTCTTACTCGTAAAGTCGCCAGCATTTACGAGGTGGAAAGCCGCTGTATTATACATTATTATTATCTTGAGGAGACGAAATGGGTTCTCCTTTACATACTGAAGAAACCATTTACCAAATTGAAAAACCAGGAATATTTATTATAAATTCATGAACCTCGTGAAAAAATCACCTAAATTCTGCAAATATATGATAATTATAAACAATTGTCTGCCAACCCGTAAGCCTTATGGCGACAAAGGATCATTGAACCCATCACAACTGTCTATGGCTAAGTAAAACATTGTGTGTTGTATTACTTTTTATGTGAGCATTGGACTGAAATTAATTTAAATTGCCAGCTCCGGCGTATGTTCACAACAAAATCAGAAGACGACAACTAAACAATTTCGTGCATAATGTGATGAAATCGAAAAAATAAAATAGAGAAAGGCGATTTTTTAAAATAAAACACCATACGATGGCCCAATCCCCGGAAAGAAGATGAAAAAAATTTTAAGACAAACAAAAAACCACTGATCATTTATCTTGAAAAAAAAAAAACTTAAAAAACATTTTTATTTAAAAAAAAAAGTTTTAAAAATATCCTGTATCCAGTGCGTGTATGCGATATCTTCAATTAATTGTCCATATCTGCTTTAAGTCAAATGATATCACTCATTTCCTTCAATAGTGTCACATTTTAATATTCACTTTTTATTTTGTTGCTCAGGACAAAACTGAAAATCTCTTATTTTAGTTGACTTTTGTTGTGCGTATGCCAAGGCTCTAGTTTATTCGGGAAACCTATGATTTGTTTTCTCTATATTTGCTCAGTAAGACTTTCAACGGCTCTCCTGAAAAAAAACGTGTGCCTCTTTTAAAGTAAATGAGCGATATGTTACCACTCACTATTTCGAACAGAAAACTATCAGTCAGTTGTATAAAGTGCATTTTAAAATATTATTTATTATTAACAAAGGAGTTTTATTTTTTTTTTTTTTGTACTTAAACCAAACAAAAAAAAAACAAATGCTTATTTATGTTAATCATCCGTTTGTCATTCATGGTATCTGGGGCGTATGATTTATATTAACATTAATTAAACTACCACGATGAGTGAATAATAAATATTACAACACCAAAAAAAAAACGCAGAATATTACTCATGCGTCAATAACATGAAATTGATTTAATAAAGGGCGAGTAGAGTGGACTATGTAATTAATAGAACTATGTGAGATGTAAATTGTGTGGAGAAGTTAAAATTCATGTATTTGAATAACAAAAAAAAACTCATCTTCTATATATTATGGTGGTGTAAGGGAAAATGTACAATTTGTTCTAGAGCCGAGAATTCACTTGAACACGATCACCAACATTTTCCAAAGGATTTCAAATGTTAATTCAGATTTACTATCAGATTTACCTGAAAAAAGGTTTATATTTTATAAAAAACGGATCCTGAGTTGGAATCGCTTGATATTTTTAACATTATGAAATCCTTTTCTCTGCGCCATATGGCATCGCTGGCTATGAATGGGTTAAGACATCTCATTGATTTTCTCACTAGCATTTTCCAAAGATGAACTAACCCCAAAAAAATCATTACCGATACCGGAAAACTATACAAAACGATCGGTATATAATTGTATTAATTGTGCAGTCACAACTTCCTTCTCGGGGTCTCTTCCATTAGTACAAGTCAATGTGATATTTGGCTAACTTTAGTTGGGAATTTTTAATCTCACAAATGATATGTGCCGGAAAAGTGTTTAAAATATAATTAAACTCACTATTTGCAAATCCATCAGGTCAATGTGGTTCGATGCCAGACAGCGAGAATTTTCTCAATTTCTTAGCCAATGTCATGTCCTACTGTATCCGAGACTAGAACGTCGTCAATCTAAATGGGGTCCAATTTTTTAATTGATATCATTTTGTTACGAAGGTTCTTCATTCATCAACAAACCGGTATCAACACAACTGTAGTGTTTTATTTGACATCTGAGTCATTGTTTTATTTTTGCTTGGTAAATAATTATTTTATGGATTTAAAAGTGAATGCATGCAAACATATATTAAATATGCAATGCAAACACACCTTTAACGCCATTGTAATAATTTCGCTATGACTTTAATGGCGCATGATTAATATTAATATCCAGTTGTCGTGGTGGCGTATAAGTGTTGTCATATTTACTCGGAAGTTAATATTAATCATGCGTTAATACTTGTCTACCGGTACTCATAAATATGACACAACTACCAATCACCGGATGACGAGAATATTCAAAGAACTAATTAGCTTTAATTAGAAGTTTTTTGGGATAAATCCACATGAGATTGAAATCATTCCGTGCATCACGAAAAGTCACTGTTTAGTGTGGATTTTCAGCTGGTCCATATTCTTTTGAGATGGACGTTTGCCAGGCCATCACCGTTCACATCGTGCGCTATGGGTTAATGATTATCCAGTATTATTCCTTAAGTAAAGCCATCGATCGGCCTTTCCACACCTACCACCTTTTCGTCCGGATTCACACTAGGCAATTTCAATTGCCGCAATTCTCAATTTGATGGAAAGAGAGGTAAGGGGAATGGAAAAAGAAAAAAAACTTGCTCGTAGTGGCAATTTCTTTTTTTTTTCGTATTTTGATATTTTGAAAGTCATTTGTATTTGAAAAGGCAATAATGAGAACAGAAATTTCCGAAAAAGAATTTCCTTGTATGGACACAAAGGAAATTGCCGCAAGTAACCAAAAAACGAAAAACCCGATTTAAATTTGTTGAGAACTCTAAAACTGTGATTCATATTAATAGGCTCTGCAAGAGAAGTTCACAAATAATTTAGTGGTAAATTTTTAAAAATTTATTTCAACAAACTCGGACAAGTGGTATGAGTGTTATGAGAATTCATGTCTCAAAAAATTTAATTAGTATTTTATGTCCTCAGAATAACATTTTTGTATTTTTTTTTTTTTTTTTTGATGCACAGTGTAATAAAAATATTGTACTGCATTTTGCATTTCTAATTCAGCCGATTCGACTGTTTAGTCAACTTACTTACTTATTTCCCTTAACATTCCATGAAGGAACTGAAGGGGAACTTCTCTCGAATCAGTGGGCTCAGTATACTCACTGACCGGGACCTACTCCGAACGGCTACTGCTTTTCTAGAGCAGTTTTACATGTCTTAGAGATTACTCTATTACTCTTAAAGTCGCCAACATTTACGAGGTGGAAACAGCCGCTGAAAAATGTTTCATGGTCTGGTTTCGGGTTCTTCTGTGTGATAGTCGCACAAACTACCTACCACACCACGGGCGCCCACAACTACTTCAATTAAATACTGGGTAAGAGATTTTTGCTTGGAAAACAAAATATATTAGACCGAATTCTCCAAAAAAAAAAAAATATATTTTATTAAATTAATTGAAAAAAAATTAAATATGAAATCTAACAAATATGTAGGCTTAGGGTAATTCTTTGGAAAGCTTACCGCAAAACTTCAATATGGGATGTGGTAGAATCTGAGGGAATTTCCGGGCAGTCGTCAACATTCGAAAGTCATATTTAACAAAACATCTACAAATTCCTGGGTATTTCTTCCAATATTTTTTGTTGGAAATTTGTGGTTGTATACCAAATACCATATCCATGTACAGTCAGTAACTATCGTCACACTAATAAAAAATACTATTATACAGTGTTCTCCAATAAGAGGTGTTATTTTGAATCACCTGGTATTTGACAAGTAAAAACTACGCCATTACTAAAAATGGAACGATACACGCTTCAACACCGCATTGAAATTATAAAAAATTCACTACAAAAATGGTGACAGTTTTGCAGTTACAGTTGGCAAAACTAAAAAGTTTCCGTACCGTGTTATCTCTCGAAGAGGTGATAACAATTGTCCACCGAAATCTTGTGATTTAACACCATGCGACTTCTTCCTTTGGGGCCAAGTAAAAGATAATGTCTACGACAACAGCCCGGCGTCGATTGAATATCTCAAAGATTCAAGACTTTGCGATTTGGTTATAGACAATTTCATGCAAAGGATATGGTCCTGTAAGCGTCGTCGTGGTTGCCATTTGACTGATGTTGTTTTTCATTATTACCCGCATACTGTTCCTCTTTATTATGAAATAAACATCCCATCATTTATCCCAAAAAATTAAATTTTTCTTTCAATACCAAACTAACACCTCTTGTTGGAGAACCCTGCATTTCATTGTTATACCTCGTATGTAGGTGTATAGAATTAATAAAGTTATAATACGTAATACGAGTATTAATACAAGCAAACAACAAAAAACAACGCCTCCACAGAGGAGCCATTTATATGACACTCAATAGAATACAATCAGTAGTACATGTCAATGAATTCAATGGCAAAAGAAAATTTACATAACTTAGCCAAATATTTATTATTAAAAGTTCTCGGTGGAATATGATTATTGCTAATAAGGGTGTAATAATGTAGGGCATATCAGATGTATATCCAATTACAAGGGCCATGACTGACTGTGAAATGCCAAGCCCACACATGTTGAAAACAACACAATAAATACCACATATAGTTAAGGGGAATTTACAAAGTTTGTTGGCCTTAGCCTAGAGAAGTCTACTAAGTCACTGATTAGTTGCAAGCATGAGAACATTCAGCAGATTTGTGAAACACCAATAAAGTAAAGTAAGAAATTTTGCTTCAGAAAACAAAAAAAAAAACAAATACCCGATAAATTTGACATTAAGATTTAACAGGCTTTTCATAGATGTGCCCACCATACACAGGAACACAGCATATGATCAAGGGTAGAGGAAATTCTGCTCTTTCAAACTTAAATTTGAATTGAGATTTGTTTTACGAATTTGAGATTTGTTTTATGAATATTTGGCTTCTTGTTTTTTGGTCTAGTTTTTGTGAATTGGAATCAGTGAGTTCGCTGTTCCTTTTTATTCATAATAGATAACATATACTATTTTTTTTATTCTACTGTTATTCCACTTTAAGATATTCCAAAAACAATTGATTTTTTGGGCAATTTTTCCGTATTAAATGAAATGAAATAAATCTTTATAACATTTAGTCATGGCACATGTTTTTGTCCGAAGTTTCATATGAAATAAGAACTATTTTCGGAACTCATTGCTATGGTGATACAGCAAAAAATAAAACTTAATGCGTACGTAGGGAAATGGTCTGCGTAGGTAGTGGTTAGTATTTCAAGATGTCGAAGGCGTATGATTAATATTTATTTCACTTACACATTCTATGGTTACATATACTATATAACCAATGCAACAAATGCATCGGAGAGGAATCAATTTCCAGAAATCCAATGCACAGTTTACGTTTGGCAAGGTCAGACAGATGAACAATATGAAATATATAACACAAATGTAATAATACTTTGTGACCAATGAAACACCTCCACACGGAACGTATGATTAATAATAATTTTAATTGAAACCCCAATTGATTGGCTTTTCATTCAAATTATTAATAACTAGTAAGTTGTAATGCGCCTATGGCGCCCGTTGAAATATGGAAAAAAAATTTTGTTGAAAAAAAAAAAATTTGTGGAAAAAAAATTTTGTTGAAAAAAAATTTTGTGGGAAAAAAATTTTTTCTTGAAAAAAAAAATTTTTGTTAAAAAAAAAATTTTTGTAAAAAAAAAATTTGTAAAAAAAATTATGGAAAAAAAATTTTTGGTAAAAAAAAAATTTGGGGAAAACACAATTTCTGTACAAAATTTTTTTTTATTTTTTTTATTATTTTATTATTATTATTTATAGAATTATAGAATGTCTATTTAAATTCCTACGTACTGCGTGACAGAGTCAGTGAATCAGTGTCGAGGGTAAATATATATTAAGATCATACGCCCTGGGGAACGGTTTTCATTTCATTGTAGTTACGAAAGTTAAAAGACTTGAAAATTACATTTTTTAAAAAAAAATATTTAAGTTTCTACTACTTTTATTCTGAAGGGACTACAGTAAATCATAATTGAATAAAGTTTATTCACTAAAATTTTTGTTTTTGTTGCTTTTAAATTGCTTTCTGAAGTAGATCCTAAAACTGCCTCGTTTATTTCATTTTTAACAATGAAAATTCTACCCGAATGCCGCCCACCACCCCCAACCCCCTTTAGGATCAATGTTCTATTGTACAATTTTATCTCTGTCGATATCACCACACGTAACCATCAGCTGAGTGTTATTGTTGATTAATTCGGGCAAGGTGAGTGAAAGGAAAATAAACACTTTGTAACGAACAGCAAATGTAGACATATTAATTATACCAACTTGCCTGTGGTAATTTTATTTGTTAAACAAACCCATAGAAAAACATTAACATTTCGGATAGAAAACTTCTACACATTGTCCTAAATATATCTAAAATTCCTCTTGGGAAGGTACACAACATTAAAAGTTTATCAAGGAATCTGGCCTTGTGGGCGTATGCGTTCTATTAATTGGAATTAAATAATCAATACGTATGATCAATATTATTTAAAAGCTATTACAATAATAATGTTCAGCACAAGCGCACCGAATGTCACCGTTCAGCAATAGGATATGTCATATACATATTATTTGATTATTCATTTAAAAATATATCGTTCACTTGATACGTAATATCAATAGCATTTGATAGGATTAATATAAATGTGTGACAATTATATAACGGTGTCACTTAAAGTGATTGCCAGTTGGTCATTTAAATGATGAATAGCCAATAATTATAACACAGCGGTACTAGATAATTTTTAACAATAAAAGGAGCTGTTGGATTTAGTTTGTGAATTTTCAGAATATTTTCATTTCAAATGTTTAGGCAGGAAAAGTAACAATGGAATACACTCCACCCTTTGGGTATATTCATTGTATAAATCATCGCAGACTTTTATTTAAAACTTAAGAAATGGACATAAGTTTAAGGATTTGTTCCTTTGTTCCTTCGCCTAATTGTCACGAAGAAGGAAAGAATTAACTGTCTGTTTCCATAAAACGAATTTGTGCGTTCGTTGGAAAATTGTCAATTTCAAAAATCTGTTCTGAGTGAGTTTTCATGAGAGAACAAAAATCTGTAATAAATAAAATATATTGCATACAGAACAAAATTTATTAAATTTGCATTATTTTCGGTATTATATCGTGAGAACTACCCCGTCTGTTCCTTCATGGAATGTTAAGGCAAGTATGTGAGATTGATTATTGGGTTACTTTGATAAGACAAAACAATCGACATTTATACAGTTCTGTTAATAATTTGGTGGTTTATTCGAAATATAAAAAAGCATTCTTGGACAGAGGAAAAACAAGACATTTTCCATTTCTTCTGCTGTTATTTATTTGAAATATTTTCATTGCAAATTTAGCAAAATATGGTCAACCAAAGTAATGGTTCATTGGCTAATATAAAAGTTTATGATAAACTGAATGCTGTAAATTTATTTGAAAATACTTTTATTTGTTTACTTCGAACTGACATAGTTCTACATAGTTCTAGACGAAGTCCTTCCTTTCCTTCACTATGAATCTCATTTGTATGCATTACTTATGCCGTCATTGGGTTCAAGGTCTCCTTCTCCGTAGACCACTGAATGTGACTTTACTCTTATTATTATTATGGTTATGCGTTGAATATTCATATGTGTCTATGATACACTCTCAAACCGCAAATGATGTCTGCTGCATAATATAAGCAACAACAAAAAAATACACACACTCACATTATGGTACACTTTTTTTTTCTTCACTATTTATTTACGCAGTACAATCTTCGCTGTAAAATCATAACAATAACAAGGACCTAGGGTGGGGGGGAGGAGGATGTCGAAATAAAAACAAACGAAATTCATTGCACTTTGAACTTTCAATGCAAACGATGTTCACAAATTACAAATACAATAATAACAAAAACAAGCGACAACCAAAGAAACCTGGATGCTACAGCAGCTGCTGTTTTTAGCACATACACCACATGCACCATGACCAAAAGTCTGCTGCAATGTGATTATAGATTGAGAAAATACACTGATACTGACATACACACTTATACAGGTTCGTGTGCACTCACAAATACACTCGCACTTGAATAGCAAGCACCCCTTGATATCAGGCAGACATGCAAGGAATTCCCATAAATGTATTGCCAAACACTCTTCTCGCCATATCTCCCTCTGAGCCTTTCTCCATCAGAGATGCACTCTTTGCTTCATTAGAGCAACTTACGTATGAGTGTGCATGTGAGTATTCCTGTGTGACTGAAAGAGGTGGCATATTTTCTGCTTCCTTCCTTTTGGATGGGAGTGTGTGTGGTATGGGGTATTTGTGTTTTTAATAAGACATTTTTATAAAATTTCCCATTGCTTTACTCGGTTGCCTGTAACCTGTTTTTCCCTCCCTCCCTCCCTCCGCCGCAAAGTAACTCTCACAAATGGCACAAGTGGCAAAGAAAACGCACTTTTTGCTTGCAATAGCAGCTACGAGTAGATTGACACACATACACTTATCCTTAGACCTGGATATGGTGGCTGTATAATACTCAGTCAGATATGGTGTTGTTGCACAGTGGGCTAGAGCAGTCCTCTATATTATTGTGGGTATAAATAATGTCTGTTGTAAACTTCAAACTAATTGATTCACTGATTCTGTTGACACTAATCTACGGAAATAAATTATGTTGAATCATGGGGAATGTTTGATCCTCTGGTGTGGCAGTAAATATCAAAGTTCCCTAGTACTCTATAAAATGGAAAGCATTTTCCACCAGATAGATCATAAGGTAATGTATAGGAAAATAGGCTTCAGACAATATTCGTCCATTGATCATTCACTGGTCAACATTAATCTCCCACTGTTCTAAACAGGTCTGTGGAGGCCAGCCAAAATTGCCAAGGAGTCGAATGCGATTTCTTATACAAAAATTATGAAAATTGTATTTCAGTCCACTATCAAAAAATTCATATAATCGAAAATATTTCAAATTTTAAAAAATATTAACTGATTAAATTGTTTTCAATACATTTTATTTATTTTATGGGAAATGTAAATAAATAAAACTTCGACTCAGGGCAAATTTGTCAGACATCGTCTCCACAGAACGGGTTGTGAGAGGAACTTAACTTATAAAGGGATAAGTACAATTTATTTATTTTATGGGAAATGTATAGAAATAAAACTCGGACTCAGGGCACATTTGTCAGACATCGTTTCCAGAGAACTGGTTGTGAGAGGAACTTAACTTATCCCTAAAAGGTTCGCCTACCTGATGTGACCTACTCATATTCCTTAGTTTGGTGAAACTGAGATTTCTTTCTGATGGCTGAAAAGATCAAATACTTTTTAATATCCAGTTAATATCCCTACTCATATTCCTTAGTTTGGTGAAATGCAGATTTTCTTCTGATGGCCGAAAAGCTGAAATACTTTTTAATATCCAGTTCTTACCTCGATATATAATTTTCAGTAATAAATTTTCATTACAAATGAAATAGAAATCATTTATTAAACAAAACAAGCCCTGCAGCTGGCTGACCTAACTAAGATAAATAAGAATTAAGTGAGTTAGACTCCTGGACAAACAGATAGCTCGAGGAAACCAAAAACAATATTGGTTTAATTTTTGTCTGACTCTGTTACAAAGGTCGGGCTGAATCTCGCCAACAGTTTGGCTAATGTTGTTTGGCAGTTAATCAATTGTTTTGCCTTTTCTGGTGAACCACAGAACGATTTAAAGGTGGTAAATCTCTCGATTTTGTTGACTATTTCAAAGCTGCAGGAAGCCAGGAAATGGTTAAACTTTCTTTTAACAACTCCAATGAAACGGCCGATGTGTAACACAATGTGCCGTCTCGTTAGAAGCAAACGTTGTCCTGGTTCACATCATTCAATGCCTAAATCTGTGATGTGAATACGAGTCCGGTCAGCAAATCCCCACAGCTAATACAGAAGATAAAGCTAAACGAGCACATTGAATCACCCCATTGTATGGAAGGTAGCCATAGGAATATGGCCAACACCGGCGAATGTTGCCACAATATTTTGCGGTAACTTTGAGAGAATTCCGAGAAGATATTTTTAGGCATTCAAGTTCAGTCAGGAAAATTCCTCTGTGAGGCTCCAATACTACAAAAGGAAGGTAAAGAAGTCGATTTTCTGAAAATCTGGTGGATTTTGTATACGCGAAGAGATATTTTTAGGCATTCAAGTACAGTCAGGGACATTCTTCTCTGAGGCTCCAATACTACAAAAGGAACGTAAAGTAGTCGATAATCTGGTGGATTTTGTTTACGCCAACGGATACGCGTTTTGAAAACAAAACATAACCTCAAATTATTTCCAAATATAAATTTTAAATGAAAAAAGTCAATCCGAGATTAAAGCACGGTTAAAATAAATACAACTTTAAAACGAAGACTTTTTTTATTTAAACGAAATACTTTGTTATTGTAGCTCAAGTGGATGTAAAAGCGGGCGCATGGACGACACAAGTGAGAGTGAGTGAAGTATGAAATTGTGCATTTGTGATGCATCGCATTTGTGTGTGTGTGTATGTGTGAAGGTGAAATACATAGAACTGCATGTTGTGAACTTACTGAAACACTCATATGAGGCATTCCATATCAAATCAAACTCATACAGGGCGATGACACAGTTTAAGTTGTCAAAGATTTTATGGAAAATTTAAAAAAAAAAAAAAATCAAAGGCTTTAACATTCAAGCAGATGTTTATGAAAATTGTGCCAACAGGAAGACACGATTAAGGGATCTTTTGAAAGTGATCAAATAGTATTTTTTTAAAATATGCAAAAAGTTAATTAAAAAAGATTCATATGCTGCTTATTTTTAAAACCTGTCCGGTTTAACAGTGGACAGTTTATAAGGAATGCTCCAGGAGGCTTATCACCTGCAGTTACTACAAAGTTGTAACATTTTGTCGACTAATCAGCCATATGAGTTATGTTCATCGTTTCGGGAGTTCTTTTAGGAACGAAGCAAGTATTTGTTACAAACAAAACATTGGGCCTTAAGTGTCTGTTACGATGTGGCTCTCCCAAATTCTCCTCCAAATCAGTGACACTTTCCTCTCCGTCCCTTCGTTATGGACTAACCGATATTTGTAAAGACACATCTCATTGTAAATGTATAAGAAAAAATCGTTTTCAGTTATGTATAGTATACACATATGTATACCAGTGTAATTTAGAACATTTGTGTTGTTTTCCCACCAATCTTCACATAACATTCCTATGACGATGATGATCATCGTCATTATTGAGAGCAAAGGGGAACAAGAGGGCTGTGTGATGTGGAGGATGATGATTTCGATAAGAAGAATGGTGGTGATGGTTTGCTTTTAAAGCTTTTAACGTTTTAAGTTGTTTTATTCATACTTTTTTCTATTTCGTTTTTTTTTTTTTTTTTTTAATAAAAAAAATACCGAAAAAAAAACAGAAATCGTTGGGCAAAATCAACATCAACAGCCAGTGAGAAAGCAGAAAATAATGTAAGTGGAAACAGCATGATGTGTTTTGCTTTTGTTGTTGTTGTTGAACCAGATATGAAATTGTAATAGAAATTTCTAGGAAAAAAAATAACAATTCGAGTAAAAAGAGCGTTTAAAGCTTCTCACAAACAAATCGCATTTATCACAACAGGAATATGAGTGTTCACACGCTAGGGTTTGCAACGGCATCGAGCAATGTCAAGCAAAAACAAGTAAAGTTACAACTATTGCTAGAGATAAATCACATATACACTCCAACTGTTGAGATTCTGCAGAGTTTGAAACAAAAAAAAAACGATTTCTGCTCTCCAAACAGGAGCAACCTCCAATACCTATCATAATACATCGTAAACAACAAATCGTGAATACCAGTAATACTCTTTTTTTCTTGGGTAAGCAGTTGTGCTGGTATGTGTCTGAAAAATAACAATATCTTTCCATGAATACATTTATGGAATTTAAACAATAAACCGCCCTTATGCTTAAAAACACATGAATGGTTTATTTAGCAACATTTCCTTAGAAAGTTTTTGCATAAAACTTTACAAAATGTTAAAGCCTCACATCTAATATTTTAGAAATATTCCACAAAAACCAGCGATATGTGTAGATTAAAAAGAAAAGAAATCAGTGCTCTTGAAAAACTGAATTGAACCTTCCCTCAAATTACCCCTCCAAAAAAACTATTGTTTTATGCCAACAATACAAAATGAAAACGAAATATCTGAAGCGAATACAAAACCAACCACACATACACACACACATATTTATGAATGGTGTGATATGCAAATGCTTCAATTTTACAACAAATTATTTAAAAGGATTTAGTTACCTGTTGGTTCTCTTCTCACAATTTGATGAAAAGTGATTTGGCCTTAAAAACACTATGAAAAAGATAACAAAAATCTATGAATGAAAAAAAAACCCCATTGGAATATTAAAAAAGATGTGAAAAAAAAAAAGTTGTGAAAATGTCAACAATCTCTAAATGGCCAGTAAATTATACTCGTAACTATTCAAGCGATTTAAGCGAGTACAAGTGATATCGGAATAATGTGAAATATTCCATAAAAAATAGGTGTTTTTCCCTTATTTTTCTATTTAGAATAAAACAATCTCAGAAGCAGATCAGCATTGAAGAGTATTTGTCATAGGATGACACTCCTGAAGTGCAATCACAAATATTTCTATTACAGCATCTAGAATGCTGGGAAATCATCGGTTAGCTAAGGTTTAGAATAGGGTAGACTAGTTCGTCAGGACCTTAAGACAGTAGATCGGTAATGATGATCTGAGGATACGAAGTAGTTGAATAATGACTCACCTCTATTGTTTATGTCTGTGATTCTCCAGACTCTTGTAACAAATCGTGCACCAGCTGACCATCGTGCGTAAAGATTGTGCTGGGATCGTCGTCTTCTTCGAATGTTAGTTGCATTGAAGCCAGAACAAGGATTGACTGGTTTTTGCGTTCCACCTAAAGGTCGTCGTTGCTGTAGAGAGACAATGGAATTCGATTTAGATCTTTTGCAGTTGCTATACAACTTCTAATCTTACCTTCTACCTTCTACGAACCATGTTTCCAGGATCCAAGGCTCCTGCACCAAGTACATGTCAACGTCTTCCTTACCCATGAAAACCAGCAGATCGTCGGTTCCGTGATGTAATTCAACGAATCCTGATTCCCAGGATCAAGGGTTTCTGCACCAAGGCCATATCAACTTCTTTCTTACCCATGAAAACGAGCAGATCATCGAATACTGCTTAGGAGTGGTACAGGTTCATTTGCACCATCATCAGCTACCTTGAAATAAGAACAATTTTGTATTTATAATTAATAAATTGTCGAGACCTTAGAGTTATTTTAGATGAGGCTGTTGTTAGTGAAGATTTTGTCTACCATCACAATTCTTCCATGACCGCCTTAACTACAAGTTAAAGACATTTTTTTTGTTTTTGATCAAAATGTTTATGAAAGTTGGAAATGATCCAAACAACATTTGTTTATTATTTATTTAGTTCCTCACTGTAATTGTCTAATTTCAAGAATTCTGAACGTTATGGAGAAAACACTGACGTTGATCGGTATCCACAGCATCGATGTAAAAAAATAAAATAGATATTTGTGTCCATCAGTCTACGATCAGTTAGAAACTTTTCATAAAAACGAAGGGTCGTATGTTAATGGTATTATTAGGAATGACAGAAAATCTGTTCAATGTCTAGGTTCTTAATATGAATAAAAAAATGTTTTATTATAAAAAATAGCAACAGTGAACTCTTCATTATTTAATTATAAAAAAATGTGTTCGTAGTTATAAGAGAACTTTTGCATGATTTCCTAGTTACTACGCTATGCAACCAAATAAATATTTTGTAATGAGTAATCACTATGAAATTCTGATGTACTGTGGTCCTTTGCGTATTAAAATAGTAGGAAAGAATTTTTTTTTTCATAAATTTTTTTAAAATGTAATTTTGAGACGCAGCTTTTTGTTATAACTCAAAAACAACTTGTTCGCTTTGGAAGAAGTAAATTTTAAAAAAATTACCACTAAATTTACTTTAATATTCTCCTTTACAGCCTTTTAATCTGAAGAGCAAATCAAGGTCGATTTTTTTTTGTTTTAAAAAAACCATACAAATTAAAATTAAAAATCGAAAATTTTTCATTTAGTATTTTTTTTTTTTTTTAAATCGTAAAAACTCACAAATGACAAAAAATTTGAATTTTCAAATTTAAAAAAATTCTTAAAAAAATTTAAAACGCGCAAAAACTTTACATATTTAAATTTAAGTCGCAAAAGTTTCCTTTCGAATATTTGTTTACTAAGCTTTTTTTCCGTTTAAAAAAAATGAAAATGGCAAAAACTCTATATTTTATTTTTTAAGTCGAAAATTTTACATCTCGTAATTTTTTTAATTTTAAAAATCATAAAAGTTTGATTATGACAAAAACTGTAAATTTTCAAATTTAAGCCGGAAATGTTTCTTTTCGTAATTTTTTTTAAAAAATCTTAAAAATTTTGAAAATGGTAAAAACTGTAAATTTTCAAATTTTTTTCTTTTCGTAACTTTTTTTTTTGTTTTTTTAAAAAAATCTTAAAAACTGGAAAATACCAAAAACTGTACATTTTCAAATTTAAGCCGGAAATGTTTCTTTTCGCATTTTTTTTTTTTGTTTGTTTTTTTTTTAAAAAATCTTAAAAATTTTGAAAATGGCAAAACTGTAAATTCTCAAATTTTTTCTTTTCGTTATTTTTTTTTTTTTTTTTTTTTTTTTTTTTTAAAAAATCTTAAGAATTTGAAAATGACAAAAACTGTAATTTTTCAATATAAGCCGCAAATTTTCCGATTTCGTAAGTTTTTTTTTTTGTTTTAAAAAAATTTGGAAAAATTGAAAATGTCAAAAACTTTACTTCTAAAATTTCAGCCGCAAATTTTCCTTTTTCATAAGTTTTTTTTGTTTTAAAAAAAAATTGAAAATGACAAAAAATGGAGAATTTTAAATTTAAGTCAAAAATGTTTTTTTTTTTTAAAAAAATCTTAAAAACTTGAATATGGCAAAAAATGTGAAATTTCAATTGTTTACAATAAAGCCCCATATATAGCAATCAAGCGCCCCGGTAGGCGAGTTGGTAGCGTGCTTGCCTATCAGCGTGGGGGTTGTGGGTTCGATTCCCACCAGAGGCTTTGGTCTGTCGCTGCAAAAATCAAGCCAAATGGTCTTTGTCACCCGGTTTACCCTTGGACCCAAAATTATAATATAAATATACTTTGTATTGTAATTAAAAAATAAATAAATAAATATAGCAATTACAATGATTATCAAAATCTCTGGAGGATTTCCATTTTTATTCACATTTCAGTTCCCTTCTGGAACCTCCCATACAAATTTCCGTTTTTTTTTTTCATAAATTTCATTTAACCAAAAATGTATATGGGTTCTTATTGCAGCCATTGTTGTGAATATTTTAAAATTACTAAACAGAAATTGGCATGTCCCGATGTAGGTCGTGTTACAAGAAATCTTTCCTATTTATACAAAAATACATGTGTATATCAATAAATCATTTATTTTCCATCTTTGTTTCCAATGTGAATTCTTAACTGTGCATACGAAATTATTACTTCCGCTGATATTTCCTGGCAATAAAACGTGTCTACACAACTGTTCTCGTACACTTTGTAAGTTTAAATTTATTTTTGAACGAAACATTAAAAACTTTTATGATTACTTAGCTCATGTGTATTTGTTGAGTCAGAAATCATAAAGTAGACATCATTTTACATGCTGTCATAAAATCAACCACAACATTTTAAATTTACAACGTTTCTCTCTTTCCAATGTATGAGAACGTCGGAGAAAAAAATCAAACCAAGAAATATAAACATTTCAATGTATTTTTGTATTGTTGATTTCCTACGAATATACGCATTGGGCAAATGTTTCCCTATTACGTCTATTTGGTGAGGTGAAACGGAAAAGAACGAGCAGGAGCTGTGAGGAAATGAGGGCTACGAGCAAGAGGAAGTGCAAGCGGTTTTAAGTGTTACTCTGTAGTTTTATAGAGCAACATAAAATTTAACAAAATTGTATTTTTTTTTTAAGTCGTTGCTGTTGTTGGCACTGTAGCCGTTGCTGCTGTTAAGTGTATGTGTTTTTGTTGCTATTTCTTGGCGAGTCATAAACATTTTAAGTATTACAACATGGCCATAAAAATGGGACTTACCAAAAAGTACAGCGACAGAGAGGGAGAGGGAGAGGGAGAGAGGCAAACAGAAATATTTCTTTTAACATGACTCAATTTTAAAGAACATTTATATTGTAGTGATATTTTTAATATACACTTTAACACAAAATAACAATAAGCACCGCCATAAAGTAAACACAATACGCCTGTTGGTGGTGTTTCCGTAACGCGAGTGTCATTGTAGATGATTTTAAATGATTTAAATTATTGAATTGCCATATGATAATATGCATGCAGTCATTAACAAAGCATAATCAGTTAAAGTATTTGTGGAATTTGTTCCATAAATGTTTTCTACAAAAAAAAGCAACTGTCCTTTAATTTCCCGAACATCTGTCTACCTGTACACCTGTCACTTTAAACCAAACACAATTGAAATCGGTTTTCAATTTACAGAAGAGAAAAAAAAACAATTGCTCAGCAAAACGTCCTTGCACTATTGGCATTAACAGCAAGAACACACTCACACACGCTCACGAGCATTTCCCTCTCATTTGACTTGATAATCCACCCGAAAAAATACAACAACTGCAAAACCAACTGTCCACAACCAATAATGACCATTTAAATTAAAGTTAATGAGCAGATGGAAAGGTTCCTACATTCCACCAACACCAACACCACCACCACCGCCCCCATTTCAAATGAAAGAGAAAACAGCAAAGCAAATACTTTCCAGCAAGTATGCAGAAATATAAACAAATTAAATTATGTTTAAATTAATAACATGCATAATTTAACATTAACAATGGCAAATACACACAATAAAAGTCTGTCAATTTGAACAAATAAAAACTGAAGGGCGTTGGTCCAACTTCTGCTCCAGCTCCAGCTCGACATCAACATCATTGTTTGTAACCGCCAAACGGTTTTATTTTTCATTAATTTCTGGCGGTTTTGTATGTGTTTATTGTTAAATCCAACAACTATAACAACAATAATTATAATTATGGCGACATCAACAACAAAAGCACCGCCACCGCCACCGACAGACAGACAAACAGACGGCCGTTCAAATGTTTATGTATGAAAAGTTATATAATTGTGTACATTTCCAATGGCTGTGTTTGATTTCATAGACAATAGACACAAAGTGCTGGATGATGGCACATGAATAACAATAAATGAATGCGAACAACAAAAACAAATAAATTAATAACAAATTATAAGCAAATATTGCTGTTAGTATGTATTTATTAACATAACAGTAAAGAGTGACGGGTTGTACGAGGCGTATGACTGATGAATATTAGCAAATCTTCCAAAACATATCAATCATACGCTCCCTTGAGTGCCAAATTAAAGAGTTATTCGAAAAGAGAATGAAATCCATAAATAATATTACGCATTTAATTGTGCTGGGAAAAGGTATACAAGAAATTCTCAATCTGTTCCTTCATGGAATGTTTTCTAATGTAACATTTTTTGTTTCACATTTTTTAAATAATGTTTTTTATTTATTTCTATTACAACGTCCATTTTTGTCAAAGTGAGATTGTTTACTTTACTTTAAAGATTAGAAATGACAGTTGCTACAAAAAACAATCTCAATATAATAGTTATTATGTGAGATATTGTTCACCACAGTACAAGTGGTCGGACTTTTTTTATGGTTAGGATTTTTTACATTTTGCTTTTAACATAAATTTTTCAATAATTGTCACAACGCTAAAACGACTCGTTCGGTTTTGTTCTAATAAATGTAAAAAAAACTACCAGTAATTTATGATAAATCTTAATATTGACAGTTTCGTAGTCATAAACATATTAATGGCAAACCAATACCTCCCATGCAAATGTATGGTTATGTATGCTTTATAAAGCAGGCGAAGAGGTTCATTTGTATGGGGTGAAGGGGCACACCCATTAAATTGTGTATAAAGGCGAAAATTATCGATTTTATTGGTATTTGGCTCATATTTATTGTAATATACGTGGCTTTGTGATAAACTTTTGACAATTTCCACTTTTTTCCATATCATAATTTTTGATGTTTTCTTTAAAGAAAAATTCACAAATAAAAGTTTGTTATAGAATTTTTTATAACTGCCGTTCATATTAAAATGAGCTTAAGTAAAGATCAAAAATAAAAAAAAAATTATAAAATAATATTAATAAAAAAAGAAACAAAAATTTTACAAAAAAAAAATTAAAAAAATATATTTAAGAACATACATTTTTTTAAAAGAAAAATAAAAATATTTATAGAAAATGAAATTTTTTTAAACAATTTTTTTTTTTAATAATAATTTAATAATAAAAAAAAATATTATTAAAGAAAAAAAAATTTCTTAAAAAAAAAAATATTCCAAATATTGAAATATATCAGAAAAAAACTAAAAATAAAATTTTTTTAAAAAAAAATTACCAAAGAATTTTTTTGTTAAATCTTAAATCCTTAAAAAAAAATCCAATGTGATTAAAAAATATTTATAGAAAATGAAATTTTTTTAAAGAAAATAAATTTAAAAAAAATTATTTTTATAATAATAAGTTATTAAAAGTA
Source organism: Hydrotaea cyrtoneurina (assembly GCA_958296145.1). Classification (NCBI taxonomy): domain Eukaryota; kingdom Metazoa; phylum Arthropoda; class Insecta; order Diptera; family Muscidae; genus Hydrotaea; species Hydrotaea cyrtoneurina. The sequence continues at coordinate 87,254,111 of OY282514.1, forward strand.
AAAAAGACAATTTAAAATAAAAAACAACCAAAAAAGTGAAATTCTTAAAAAAAAACTATTGAAAGGTAAAGATCAGAAATATAAATTAAAACTAAAATTTTTTAAAAAAAAAAACATTAAAAAAAAACAAAAATCCTCAAAAAGAAATCGAAAAAATTGCAATGTGAGTTCTTAAATGTACATAGGAAATGTTTACTTCCACTGATATTTCGTGGCAATAAAACGTATCTACACAACTGTTCTCGTACACTTTGGAAGTTTAAATTTATTTTGAACGAAACATTAAAACTTTTATGATTACTTAGCTCATGTGTCTTTGTTGAGTCAGAAATCACAAAGTAGACATCATTTTACAGGCTGTCATAAAATCAACCACAACATTTTAAATTTATAACGTTTCTCTCTGTCCAATGGTTTTTTTTATAATATAAATTTATTGAAAGTTAAAAATAAATTTCAAAAAAAATATTTTTTAAAAAAAAAAAATTCTAAAAAAAAATATTGAAAGGTGAAAAAAAAAATTAAAAATAAAATTTTAAAAAAAAAAATTATTAAAAAAAAATATTTTTTAAAAAAAAACTAAAATAGTTAAAAAAATTTTTTTTAAAAAATTAAATATTTTAATTTTTTTTTAGATTTTTTAATTAAAAAAGGAATTAAACTTTAGAAAAAAATAGTTAAAAAATTAAAATATGTTTTTTTTTAAATGTTGCCCTTTTTCTTATCAGCGGACCATATTACATACATCAGAATTGTATAGTGGTTATTCATTAAAAATATTTTTGAAAAAAAATTATTAAAATTTGTTTCAATTCCATTAAAGTTAAGTGTCATAAAATATTCTTCATTCTTCTTCAAATGAAAATGTGTAATTTTCTGCATTAACGTTTTTTTTTTTTTATTGAGATCCCACAAAAGTGTATTTTTTTAAAGGGTGACCCAAATACAACTTTCTTTTTAAAAATTTAAGAAGATTAACAAAAATCTTTTTTTATTCTTTGTTAATATTCTAAATTAATAATTCGATGCTTGTCTGAATAGTAAACAACAAACCTTGTTTAATGTGGGGCTACGGGTAGACATTCTGAACAGCGGTTTGACATTATTAATAACTATCCTTGTACACACATACATAAACTGGCATGGGACATTCTAAACAACCTCTACACTGCTCTAAGCTATGCTCACTGTGTGTAATGATTTCGCACACACACACATTCAATTATAGAATTTATCAATTACTGGCTGCAAAAATGTACTTGCCGAAATTAGTTTCTAATATCCTTTAAATCCCCACAATTCCCATTTTTCATGATTTATTTAAATTTAGACCGTATGCGATGTGTACGCTTGTTATACAATTCTCGATACGTTTTCAATATGAGCCACATGCGGGATTATGCAAATATTCCAAACAACAGCAGACTGAAATTCACTTAGAGCACCAACAAAAGGAATTCCGCAGAAACACTTTTCACCGACTGTTTATAACCACTTCGAGGGAAACGAAATATAAAATATGTTGCCTTTCAATAAAAGAAGAAGAAAAAAAACAGAAACTGCCGGGAGGATGAATAGCAACCAACACCCCACCCCGGTAGTCCGGGTGACATACAATAAACAAAATATTTAAATAATTTCCTAAATTCTTTAGAGCGTTTACTTTAAAATGTCAAAATCGATTATATACTTTACAACAAAAACAGCAGCAGGGGCAATAACACCAAGCAACATCAAGGACATAAACGGAGGGGACCAAAACAAAAAAAAAAACAGAAACACTGGCAGCAGAAGTAGTGACATCTAACAAAAAGGGAGGAGTTGATGTGGCAAACTGACACTGTGGCAGCCGCACAAAAGGACACAAATGTCAACAGGATGGTGGCGGGGGGTGGTAGTGGGCCAGTTGGTGTTTATCGTAGTGATGGTGGCGCTGGTTTCTTCAGGCCAACAATGCTTTCAAAAAGGAGTGGGCATGGCAATTTCTTTGCCTTCGTCCCGTCCCTCTCCTCCCCTTAGATTCCCATTTAAATGTGAGTGTTAATAATATTGCGTAAATTTGTTAAGGCTTATTATTTTACGACAGTTTCCTTTGCCGATTTAAGCGTCATTTGGTGTTAGCATAAAATATGCCACCAGTACACGACGGAGAGCGGAGGGTGACGAGTGAAAAAGTCCTCTAGGAAATGGCACAACAACGGAAAACTATGGGAATGAGTGGAAATGAATGAGAAATTGCTTAAAGCTAAAAAGCCCATAACGCGAACATGAGTGTAATGAAATTTAGATGTTTTGGAGAGGAATTAAATTTCTTTGAAAAATAAAGCAACGCTGGAATAATGGAAATCTTTTTCAGACAGACTGAAGAACGCGCACGACAAAAATAGTATCAACTGTACAAACAAAGTCCTCAGGCTTTCAGTTGAGGCAAACCGAATTTTAAATGCCCTTTGTTGGCGAGATCTGAGTCACGATGCATACAGAAACGTTTGGTAATTATGGCGATTTGCAATAATAAACAAAGCGTATGGATGATGTTTCGAACGGATGGATGGACAGGGCAACAGATGCCCGGAAAAATAAGAGGAGGGGCAGAGAACTACAAATGTAACCAACCACCTGACAGTGACCAAAACGAAAAAGACAGAAGAAGAAAATCAGAAGAAAAAAAACAGATAAGAAACAAGCCCAGAAATAGAAAATAATTTCAGTAATGAACAGGAGGATAGACAGATTTTTGGAAAAATAACCAAATAGGCAGACAGACGCACAGGACAGGCTGATAAGGCTGAATATGAAATAAAATTAAATAGATTTTAGCTAAAGCAATAATCAGACAAATGCACTTCTGGACAGGCGAACAAGGAAATAGACAGACGGAAGCACAGAGGAATAAACAAAAGTCAAGACGGAGAGTTTGGCTGTTGTATGGTGCGATGGAACAGAAGGTCAAGCCAATAGACCGAAGGCTAGAAGGTCTCTTGAACATAGACTAACCTCAATGATTCTAAGTCCATTGATTTTCAATATTTGGCATTACAACACCAAGCTATGACCATCAGGCCAATAGTCCTGAGTCCACAGATATAACAACAACATATTGTCAATATTTGAAACAAAATCACCAAGCCAGGACTTTCGAACACTGACACCAAGCTATGACCACCAAGTCATACAGTTTCTGAGTCCACAGACAAAACAACACCATATTCTCAATATACCAAACCAAACACCTCCAATTGGGCACCTCATGTACCATAACCTGCTGTAGAGTACACACCCACCCACCACATGGTGAGGGGGTGTGTGTAAAAAACATTACAACGCCAACTACGCCATTTATTAGCAAACATTTCGAAAAGGATTTTAATTAAAATAAATTGAATTTCATTGGTAGACAACAAACAAACACACACAAAAGTAGAAGCAAAAAGGGAAATTGAAAGCAATACCAAAAGTCCTTAAATACAAGTTCCCGCAAAAAAAAAAAGCTAAAGATCAAATTGCAAGCGTTTGCTATTTAAGAAAGGACAAAACAAATTAAATAAATCTTTAATCTGATTCTCGAAACCTTAAATCCATATGACAGTTTACTGATAAAAAAAAATATGTTGTGCAAATTTAAAGTGCCTTTTCCTCATTTTCCTGCACACAAGTGTGAAAACGTTGCGCTTATTTGCTCCTTATATGTGTCCTTGCGATGGAACAGCTTCGTATTTTCTTTTCTCTTCAGATTTGTTCCGTCTTCTTGTTGTTCAGCTTGAATTGTCACTCATTCATGCTTGAAATTTATGTTTAGCTAATATTTAAACTTCAATCTGACATTGCGAAGTGCTGCTCCGGGAATAGTTGCGTTGTGTGACCCTTTTCTGGGAGAATCCCATGAATTAACAACCGTTTTTTTTTCTGTTGCCACTTTAAACCAAATCATCATCATCATTATTTTTTTTTTTTTAGTTTTGCAGGCCACGTTGAGTTTTGTCCCTAGCTTACATCAAAAATGAAAATCTTGTTGGCATTATTTCCCCCCCGAAGGTCACCCTGTAAATCCGTTGCTTTCATCAAACTTTAATCAATTGTTTGTCAGACTCTTTCCAACACATACACAGTCACACAAACAGGAGTAGCCCTAATCTAAACTAAGAACACTCTTACAATGTAGCCAGACAAAGCGGCTTCCATACACACACACACACACGCACACTCATGTCACTGCACACCCACACGCAGTCAGGCCCATACATTTATATGTATGTGCTTTATGTAAGCATCCTTACACATAAAGACACACTAAAATCGTTCGTTCAAAAATTATTCATTTAAAAGGGACTTAAATCTATAATACCCTTTAGTCATAGACGAAGGGTATGTGGACTTTTTAAGGTGGTTTGTAACCGTTATGAAATTCAGCACGACTTCGATGAGATTGTTCTAAAGGATTTTTTGCGATCCAACTTCTGAATTTTTCTTAATTTGGGGCTTAATCAGTGCAAAATGTAGGGTCATCACCTTAGGGATTTTTCTAAAGATATTGAGATATAAAGGGTTAATTCACAATCACAACGGTTTATCAGATATAAGAACCAGTTACCCATAAAATTGGGAGTCATTTTTAATTAACTTCAATCTCCGTTTCAATCTCTGATTCGAACTAATCTCAGGAATTCAGTTGAATACAAAATAACAGCAGAGATTTGATAGAATTTCATTTTAATTATTGACCTGATAAGCCTATTGGAGACGGCCATTCATTGAATCTCAATCCAACCACTTATGGTCGGATAAATGTCGTTTGTGTACTTCCCGAAAACTATTTTACCTCCTGATTTGCCTCAGCTGTATCCCTGTATTTTCAATATAGGGGAAAACTTCCATAGATGACACCTGAAGGAGATGCCATTCAATCACCATTATCCCGTAGAAAAGTTCGACTTGCGAAGACTTCGGAGTTCGGAATTAATTCCAAAAATTATTTAAGGGAATTTGTCTGCTTAACTGCCACCAGAAATGCTTCGACTTAAAGAAAATTGTACTTATGAAAGTTCGTAGACTTTTTTTTAATTGTCCATTAAAAATATCTTAGAAAACTGTACCATAAACTAGAATTCTACAATACAGTGTCCAGATTTCGAAATATAATCACCATTGTCCTTTCCCATTGTGCCTACTGTCGCGATACTCTCTCCATAATCCTACAATGGATGGCACAGCTCGATTTTTAGACCTGACCACGAAACAAAACCATTAAAAATTCCACTCGCAAACTTTCTAGGAACTATGAACTATTGCACAAAATAAGATACTTAACGGAAGGGCTCAATATATTCCACTTATACCGCCTTAACATTTTGCTTCACATTATGAAATGTTATCAAGTCCCAGAAGTTGTTGGGGTCTTTTTTTGTTTGCTGTCGTTTGTCCTATTTGTGCTCTTTAGTTTAGTTCATTGAAATTTCTAAGTATGTATTGGCCTCTTTTCATTTTCGGATATAAAATCTATGTGTGTGTGTTTGTTTTTTTTGAAAACTTTTCCGTTCAAAAAACCATCTTTCATAATATTTATACACACGTACACATGTATGTTTCTGTAAAGATTTCCTCGTTTTAACCCCAATTCTTTTTGAGTCTCCAATTTATGCTGTTGTTGTTGTTTTTGGCCTAAATAGGCCTTAAGCCTTTTCTGTGTGTGTATGTGTATTTCGGGTATGAGAATCTTAGGATAAAAGACACACCAAACTTGATAACAGATTTAATGGTGTGTGTCCTTTTCTATCGGAAAAAATCACACACACACACACAGACTGACTCAGAATACACACGCCTAGGTATGTCTGCAATATGTGGAATTATTTAGTTTGTTTTTGGTCTACTACTGGTTAGTTTGAGATAATATTATATCTATACATTTTTAAAATTTTAATACCGGACTATTTGGGATTTACTTTAAAGCATTTAAAGACAAAAGAAAAAATCACACCCATTGTTAGGAAGACTGAAGGGTTTTTACTAAATACAAAATGAAGATTATTGACCTAAAATGAAATCAATTTAAACGATAGAAAGTCATTGATCGTCAATGACATAGAAATTCGGCCCCAGTGGGTTCTGTAAGGTGGGAAAGGATTTGTCGTCATGGCCGAACATTTGAGACATGGAACGACTACTCGGTGTTTTGTGAAGGATTTATTCGGAAAATCCTGCATAAATCCTTAACCCATTCATGGCCAAGACATTTTTTTTAAAAAAAATTATATTTTATAAAAAAAAGGATCCTGAGTTCAAGTCCGTTGATATTTTTAACTTTACGAAATCCGTTTTTTCTGTGCCCTACAGCCTGAGTGGGTTAAATAAGCGTCATGCAGTGGAATGGACTGAACATTTTAAGCACTGTTTAAAATAGAATAATTTAAAACCACCACATGTGTTTCAAGAAGAGTCCTAGAGCAAACGGCTTTTTTACAGAACATCATAAAGGTTGATCGTATCAAAAGTATTACATTTTCGCCAACGTTATCTAAGACAATCTTCTGTGATTTAAGCCGCTTTTTGGACAGACTTTGTCTGTCTGTAATCTGTGCAGTTATTACACAACAAACCCCGGCTCATATTCTGGTACGAGCATCAAAAATGGCGGCTGTTTGTAAACGCTGGCGAGCCTCACTCAGCTTCTGTAGAACTCCCATTTGCTGTTGGATAAGTCTGGGTCAGTGAGTGTACAAATTGTATGGGGTACAATCAATCAGCTTCTGTGGAAAACGCATAAGTTGTATAGGGTTAACTAATTTAAGAGGAGTTTCCCATCTGATCCTTTAAGGAATTTTTAGGGACATAGGCATGAGCTTCCGCTATGGCCCTCGCGGACTCATCCCATAAATCCTTTATCCCATTAGTGAGTCCGAGGATTCGTTATCACATCTGCAGAAAGTGTTCAGCTCCGTGTGGGCATGAAAACCTCGTCTGGATTTTCCATTGAAAATCACTTCACAAATCTCTGCAGACTCACAAATATTTCCATTAAATTCTCTTTGTTTTCCATCTAAAAATTCTCATTAATTTTTTTCGTCAAACAATGAAATTTATGCATGTGCGCACACCCATAACATGAAGAGATATGGAGATTTTTCGCCAAGAAATTAAGAAAAATTTCCGAGTATTATCTGTCTTAAATGTCTCCTTGAGATTTAATTGTGCATGTGTTCCTTGCACCGGGGATGGTGTCTTAATTTGTTTAACTTGTCTTTGGCTTGGTTAAACACGGTTGTTGTTGCCGATGCCGACACTGTCATTGACGCCATTGTTGTTACTGTTGGCGACCGGAGTAGTGTTGCTGCTGCTGCTGTTGATGATGGTGATGGTGATGGCGATGGCGATGATGTTGTCGCCGACCGACCATGGCTGTTGGGGATGTGGCGCGCTGCTTGTGTTATTCCTTCTCGTTATTATTGTTTTCTCAACAATTTCTTTGTAGAAGCATTAATCCGCATTTAATTACAGTTCCTGAGAGTATAATAAGAAGATGTGCTTGCATGTGTGTGTGTGTGGAGAAGCACGTGTGTTTCCCAAAAGACCAGAACAACTCAAAAGAAGTGTTTTTCAATGGAACCCTTTTAAAGATCGAGTTTCCATTGTTTTCATAACTCAATTGAAATTGAATGACTTTTGAGATGCGACACTCTCCCTGTTTGTGTGCCCCTTTAATATGTGTCTTTTTAACGACAGAATATATAAATGAGTGTCTTGCCTTTGTTTGCCGCTGACGTTTCTCGGTAGTGTGGCAGTCTCCCACTCAGATTCATGTGCATTCCCAGCCATTTCTTTAGGCTTAAAGGCCGCCAGGCTGTCTGTTGCCAATTTCTCTCCTTTGCGCCTACGCTTCATTTGTTCTTCCTAGGAAACATTTGTGCGTTAAAACAGAATTACTAACTAACGTTTAATGCTTACAACAGCAGAGGCATTTAAAACCAATCTATGCATATGTACAGCAGGCTGCAGAGACAAGAAAAGAGGCGACACTGACTGGTGGTATGAACATTTAGGGTATTAGCCATAGAAAGGGCATTTAGTTGGAAAAGTATTGGAACAAATTTAATCCGTTTCAGATTAAATGTCTTCGGTTACCAGGCTTGACTAATACAATTTTACATTCCTCATAGAGATCTACAGGACAAAACTAAAAAAAAATTAAAAAAAAAAAAAATAATAAATAAAAAAAAAATAAAAAAAAAAAAATTAAAACAAAATAAAAAAAACTAAAAAACAACTAAAAAAAAATTAAAAAAAAATAAAAAAAAAAAATAAAAAAAAAAATTTAAAAAAAAATGCATAAAAATCTCTAATTTCACAAGACCTCAAAATTTAAACCAAATATAATTTTCGAACTATTTGGATGGCAAAGTAAATATTGGTCAACCCAGTTCAAGTGAGAACACATGGACTTTTGTAATTACACGTGCCACCAAGGACAGTTTTCCACTCCACAAAAGGGTTAATAATAATCTTATGGTAACGAGTGAACGATTCACATGTCTTACCCACAGACGAGTGCCGCGGTTGCATATTGGATTTGTGTTGGATAAGTTTTTGCCTAAGATTACTTTCTAATATCTCTTAACATTCCATGAAGTCCCAGACGGGGAACTATCGCTGTTTAAAAAGCTGTGCAGGATATAATTTGTATATTCACTAGCCAAGGATCTACTAGTGACAGCCAGCTAATACTTTTTCGAGAGAAGCTATACAGGACTTAGAGATTGCCGTCTCTCACTCGTAAAAGTCGCCAGAATTTACGAGGTAGATACTAATGGAAATTTCCCCCACCAGGATTAAAAACTACTGAACTCAATGAATTTAACCCCAAAAAAATAAATTTGGCTACATTTGAGTTTGGCTCCATTTCATGTTTTTGCTGAAAATCCTACAGCCTGATAGCTGACAGAATGTCGTTATAAAGACAGCAAATTTTGCATTAAATGTGGAATTCAGAAAATGCGTACTCCTCAGGACTCCCTTTATTTGAAACCGAAAGAAACAATATATTTACACCCATCCTTCCAATATGAAGCATATTGCCAGAGAACCAAAGCGCCGCACAATACATGTGCCATCCACCCAGCACCTCCAGAGCCTAGTGGTTGCAACATCCTCCTTTGCGAAGGCTATGCCTGAGATTACCAGGATAGTGACGCTAGAATCTCCCAGCTAGCCGGGGCTGGTATTTAGTACACACATTAGTTCGTACTGCAGGCAAAACAATAATAATCCTTTGGCTGGAAGAAATTTACACTTTTGCAAAAGTTTGTTGGCGCTTAAAGCTGAGCTATGTGCTGCTATTGTTGTTGCTGCAACAGAAAGGCTCAAACACAAACACACACATTTACGCTGTGACAAATGAAATGCAGCGTAAAAAAAAACCAAGAATGTCCTTAGTGAACAATAAGTTTGCCAAGTTTGGCATTAACAATGATGCTTGCTCAAAAGTGTGTGTGAGAGTAAGAGTGCGAGAGAGCGCAGAAATGGGCTTGTAGCATGTATGAGTATGGCACAACATTGGTGTGTTTTGGTATATGTGAATGTATGAGTGCATGTGTGGTATGATTCGTTTAACGAATTGCTGGCAAACAGTAAACTCACTACAGGCGGCAAAAGGATAGAGTGGCAGCAACCGAAATCCTTGCACGGCTATGTGTATGTCTGTGTGCAGAGTTAAGTTAAAGAGGCAAAAACAAAAACCAAAAAAACAACAACAATTACAAACATCAAGAAAAAGAAAGGATGCCATGAAAATCGTTAACTAAGAATCACAGCAAGACATAATACGGCATTAGCAGCATACTTTTGCTGTTGCTGCTGTTACTGTTATTGTTGTTGCCGGTTTTCCCATGTACTTAAATTGTTTCAATCTCTCTCTCTGTCTCACTTTTTCTTACTCTTTTTGGTCGGTGACTGTTCCTCTTTCGGTCGCTGTGTGTGTTAGTGGTGGTGCGGAAAAGGATACGCTTAAATATGCATTAAGTATTACATTACAACCAAGAGTTGGTCCTTAACTGCTGCTGCTGTTCTTACTGTCGTATGTGTAATTGTAGCTACAGCTTTAGCTGTGTAAGTGTGAGTGATATTGTTAGCATCCGTTGGATTTTTGTTGTTTTGCTACGACGGATATCAGGACAGTTATATATAAAGCCATAAAAATTTGTTATGTGTAGACAAATTTAAGGTAATGAGTGCATACAAATGCAATTAAATAAAAGGAATGTTGCCAAAAACGCCAGCTCGACAACAGTTCGGCAAAGAAGCCCAGACAACAACCCAAAAAGCAAATTATCCAACATTTTAAGATGTCTTTCAATTTGTTTGCTCTTTGGTTATTTAGGGAGAAATGAAATAATTCGGAATAGAAAAAAAGAAAATTAGAATACAATTAACATTAAAGGCCGTTATAAAAATGTACAGAGATGGGTGTGCCTTCATGTGGAGGAACTTCATTAGAGGTATCAATTTGGAAGGAATAAGAATTGGTTCGGTTTCTTATAAGAAAGTTGTAATGCGCCTATGGCGCCCGTTAATTTGCTTGAGAAAGTATTTGTTACTTAATTTTAAAAATTTTGTAAAAAATATTTTGAGAAAACTATTTTGTAAAAAAAAATTTCGGAAAAAAATAAAATTGGAAAAAAAAATTTGTGGAAAAAAAATTTTTGCTGAAAAAAAAATTTTTGTTGAAAAAAAAAATTTTGCTGAAAAAAAAAATTTTTGTGGAAAAAAAAAATATTTTGTTGAAAAAAAAATGTTTGATGAAAAAAAATAATTTTGTTGAAAAAAAAATTCTTGTGGAAAAAAAAAATTTTGTGGAAAAAAAAATTTTTGTAAAAAAAAAAAAATGTAAAAAAAAAATTTTGGTAAAAAAAATTTGGGGAAAACACAATTTCTGTACAAAAAAAAAATATTATTTTTTTTATTATTATTATTTATAGAATTATTATAGAATGCCTATTTAAATTCCTACGTACTGCGTGACAGAGTCAGTGAATCAGGGAATCAGTGTATCAGTGTATCAGTGTATCAGTGAATCAGTGTCGAGGGTAAATATATATTAAGATATTGGTGTCAGAGTTTATGGACCCCATAAAGTGTTTAAGAATATTATTTGCAGTGAAAATTGAGACGTTCAACTCTATTGACATCCCTTAATACTCCCTGAAGGAACCGAAGAGAAACTTATCTAAAATCAGAGAGCTGTGTGCGATACAACTTTGTCCACTCACTGACCAGGATCAACAGTTTTAGAGAGAAAGTGTGAGAGACAGAAAGAGAGAGATAGAGAAAGTAAGAGATAGAGAGGAAGTGAGAGAGATATATAGAGAGAGACAGAGAGGTAAAGAGAGAGAGAGAGATAGAGAGAGAAAAAGAGAAATATAGAGATAAAGAGAGAGAGAGAGAGAGAGATAGAGAGAGCAAAAGATAAAGAGAGAGAGAGAGAGAGGGAGTGAAATGGTCCTCATCGGTCAAAATCCAAAAATCAGTTCCTTCAAGCTACTGTTGGAGCAACGCATTCTAAGTAACGTGGCCAGGATGTTAAGAACTGTATACGAGTCAATTAAACTTTACACGGAAACATATGTAAATCATCCTTCAAAGTTGATTTTATTAAAAAAAAAAAGTTAAGCAGTCGAAAAGAACCGAATATTAATATTAATCATACGACATGTGGTTTTCAAGAAGATACAAAACGCATATAATTTATAATAATGTTATTGCAAAGAATTTGTATTTATTACAAAGATAAGGGTTTGCCATTATGTTTTAAAAATGATTTTAGGCAAGTGGCCGTCGCGGCTGGCTCGAGTAAATTCCAGCATTAGTTTCTTTCTGTGAACTGGATACGTCTTTACGACAATGCGTGTATTTCACTTTAAATAATTATAAATACTAACATTTTTTTTTTTGGAAAGGGATTATCTATGGAAGCTTATAATACAATTTCAATTACATGGATTGATTTTCTTACAAAATCTATGTGCATCATAGAACTGATCCTACACTTCTAAAAATCAGCTGAAAGTCGACAAATAGGTAACATATGCTCTAAACCCAATGGGCGTTCATGTCTGTGTTTTAGAAAAAATATAAAAAGGAAACGATTTCCAGAAAAACATTATTTAAGCAGTTTTGAAAAAATAACCCAGCCCTAGGTTTACTCTTCTTTTCCCCACCTTTAAATGCCAATCGAGTCAATACTTTCCTCCTCTACTTTCACATTGACCTCATCTTGATTTGATTGATTTATTTGAAGTGCTCTAAAATTCCCCTGCCGCCAAGCTTTAAGTTCACACATTATTTGCATATCTCGATCCATTCAAAAGAAAAACAACAAAGACAAAAAAAAAGAATCTCTTAAAATGGTCACCCCTAAATCTCTCGGAATATTTTTGAAATTCGAAACACAACAAAAATCCATTGTCCTGGCATTTTATAGCCATTTATTAGTTTTCCTAAAAAAAAAACAAAAAGAAAAAAAAAACCGACTCTAAACTCTACAAAATATATACACAGTGCCACCTATCCACCTCTGTCGGAGCTTCGTATTTAAACATTTTTATGCATATAAAGATAAATGGCTGCCGATAGTGTTTTTGGGTTTATTCCATTTTCCCAGGATCTGTCTCCGTATCTCTTGTTTTTTTTTTCTGGCGCGGTGGCATTTATTTGTTGGGCCATCGTTTCATTTCACTTGGAGATATTTGGCCACAGATACAATTGTGGTCCATTGATGGCTGCAAATTTCGTTTCTATTTGGTCGAGCGTTGTTGTTTCTTCTTTACAATCTTTTATATACGTATAAACGATGGTGTTGTTGTTGTTGTTGGTGTATTTAACTTTTATCTGTTTCGGGCAGTTCTTTTTGTAGTTGTTGTTGTTAAGTTATTGTCGTTGTTATTGTTATTCAGCTGTTGTTATTGCCGTCATTTGCGGTTTTACCGTTTGTCGAGTACATTCGACTACTGCCAGAATTGGCTCGAACCAAATGCCGATAGTGCGGCTGCGGTGACGGAGGGGCAAAACAAAAAAATAAACATTGTGAAAATTGCAAAATAATGTCTTTGGCCACTGAACCTCTCTTATCGTAGAATTTTAATCTATTTCCCATTTTTTATTTTTCATTTCATCTCATTTTTTTCTCTGTTTTTTTGTTTTTTGTTTTAAAGCAATTTTATTGATACATTTCATAGCCGCTGCTGGCTGCATGCAGCTCAGTCCAGTAAAAAAGGCGCCCCATAAAAAAAAAAGATTATGAATGAAAAGTAACAAATGAAAGCAGAAACTGCGAAAAAAAACCGAAATAATTAATGATTTGTGAAGATATTTTAAGGCGAAATGAGTAATTTAAGCGCACAAAAGACATTTAATTCAGGTGGAGCATTCATTAGGGCCAACTGGAGATTATAAGATAATGGTCATGGTCTTTTCATTTCCTTTTTCCACATTATTTCTCGGGTGGAAAAAATATTAATTTAAAGAACAAAATTTAATGCATTTTTTTAATGCCAAAAGAAAATGACGACCGAAATTGTATAAAGAGAAATTTCATCAAACATAATAATTTGTAGCTGAAATCATTGCAAATGGGTAGCGAGGAAGAAGTGTGACAGCTTCCAAAACGGACGGAGCCTGCAATCAAAGCAAACATAATGCTTGAAACATTTCTTTATTTGTAAAAAAAAATAGAAATAATTGATTGATGAAATTGTATAAATATTCTAGTTTATTTCTGTTATGTATCCACAAGGTTGTTATTGTGTCGACTTATCCATTTCTATGTGGATTTGTATCTTCTTTTTGTCTGATTTGGAGGTGGAGGTGGAAAGCAGCCGCTTAAAAATGTTTGATGGTACTGAACCTGAGTTTACTTGGGTACTGGTCGCACACACTACCACGTCCGCCCAAGGACCATTATCCCTTAAGTTCATGCCCAGAACATCAAGAGTTTCTGATTCATCGAAAGCCATAACACCCTTAGAGATTGACGACGATGCTAAGTCAGTGCAACGTTTGTATGACAACAAATAGCGCTGGGTCTTATTGGCATTGAAATCTACCTCCGGTCATTTGAAGCCATTCATATACAATCGTCCAATTGCAGTGGAGGGAGTAATTCTTCGATCGTCCGCCAGAAGACCTGATCGATGATCAAATGCATATAAAGGACATAGGTTTCATTAGTACGATGTCTATGTCAGCCATCCATACATTAACTTCTATTCATTAAATCATATTAATTAATTAACGCATATAAATTAATTAATTAATTAAATTAATTAATAAAGATTTCTAATAAACCAACAGGTAATTTCCCAATGCCCAGTTATTGATTGAAATGACTAAAGGGACAATGACGTTTATTGAGTTGACTCACAACTAAATTCATTTGTATTTCAAAACACTGTTTCCATGTACAATTGCAGCGCCATTAATTCATTTGTTCTTACAAGTGTTGTTGTGTTCGTTAATTCAACAACATTTTGTGGTGTTTATTTGTCAAAGTCTTTTGTGGGCATTTTTTTCTCGTTTTGTTCTACAAAGAATCCTGTTTCCGTTGTCACCACTTTCTATAGCCCTTACATTTTTCTGAGTATTTGTGTGAGTGTTCAAATCTGTGTGTGTGTGTGTGTGGTATTTATTTACAATTGTTTTGTATTGGTGTGAGTGCGGGCATGTTTGTATTTTTTTTTGGTGTATTCTCTGCCTCTCTCGCTCTCTTGGTCTATGGTTTTATTCATTTCGTTTTTGTTGCAATTTTAATTACTTTAATGAAAGTTTTAATTGCATAATAGTATCAACACACTCACACACACACACATAGACAGAACAATAGCAACTGAAATCCGTAATGAGTTTTACTGTCATGGTTTTTCAAATGTTCTCGTTTTTCCGGCAGTTTTCACTTTGAGCGAGTGTGTGTGTGTGTGTGTGTTAGCAGTTCGTTGGTGTAGTGAAACGCAATTGCGTTTGTGTAAACAATGTTTTGTCGGTATTAGTCGTATATGTGAGAGCGAGAATTTGTTTATAAATTGTAAATTCATTGTAGCTGTGTATTTGCTGTGCTTGGTTTACTAACAATCGTTGTTGTTGTTAAAGTCCCTGGTAATGGCACTTTTGTTTTAATAAAAACAGAAAACACACTACTTTTATTACTGTTTTCAACTTTCCGCTTTGCCATCAGCAAAAAAAAAAGAGCGCAATAAATTTATTTGTTGTTCTTTGTGGCATAGAGAAAATGTTAACTTGCAGTTGTGTGTGTGTGTGTTTTTTTTTGCTCTTGTCTGACAACACTTTGTCAAAAACACTAGGGTGACAAGCACAAAGGATTACAATAGATTGACTTTATTGTCATCGTTGCAGTTCTCATTGCATGTGAAAACACCTTAACGTTCTTCCATTTTAAACAGATGTCACGGAGAACAACATTGCACTGAAACAAAAATTATTTCAGCAAAAGTGGCAATACCGAAATGTAGAAATGTTTATAGCTCCCGAATTCAAATCTAAGT
Organism: Hydrotaea cyrtoneurina; assembly: GCA_958296145.1. NCBI lineage: Eukaryota > Metazoa > Arthropoda > Insecta > Diptera > Muscidae > Hydrotaea > Hydrotaea cyrtoneurina. Next base: position 87,269,653 of record OY282514.1, read on the forward strand.
TTAGTTAAAAAAAAATAGAATATTTTTAAAGCGCCATCTAGCGCATCTAGGTTATACAACTTTTTATAATAGTATTACATTACAAATGAACCTCCACGGTCCCTCGAAGCTTAAAAATCAACCATTTAAACAAATATTATTACACATAAATAGTATTTCTATTGACGTCCCATATCAAATCATACCAAAAACAATCTCCTTAATTTACAAAACTTATTCTTCTCATTACAGACAGTTAAGCTAAACATCCGTAAAACTGAATGCATACATGTCGTAAAAGGACAATAACTTCAGATACATGCATATGTGCACCCGTATATCGCAGCGTCTGTGTGTGTATGTGTGTATACATGTGGATATTGGCCTAAAAGACAATTCAATTGACAATTTGGTTTAAATAAATCTACATAAAAATCCATAAAAAAAAAACTCAAACTCAAACTGAATTGAAACGAATCGAATTGAATCGCATAGAATACAAACAAGGCAAAAGATATCGAAGCGGAAAAAAGAGCAAGACAGCCAGCAGTTAAAAAAGATACACATAAACATTTAAACGGAAACGGAAATTGTAAAATAAAAAAAAAAATCCTCACCAACATACGACACGCACACCGACAGCCATAAAGTAAAAGCCATAAAAGGCAAAACAAAATTTTAGCAAACACAAACCCAAACCAAAGACAGAAACCAAACAACCGCTCGCCATCGGTTGAGGCCAAGTAACGACAAACAAACCAATAAACAGATAAACATTTACAGTTATAACTATCCCCTTTAAACAACTACTACCACTTCCGGTTGCCTTGTCGGTCTTTTCCTTTCCTTTCGTTTGTCTGTTTCGTTTTTTCTGTTGGCCGTTTCTTAAGAGTTCCACACGCGTCTTCGCTGTGACAACCAGAAATATAAACATGACGTCTTCGACCGAAACAACAGCAAAAACATCACCAACGATAATAACAACAGCAGGCAGGACAGCAACACCTCATCCGTACAGTCAACGGCAACAGACGCACAGAACTGGTCCAAGAGGGGCCGCTAAAGTGGGCGGTGTTTCGAGGCCATATCCACGACATTTGTTGGCGTACAGTCTGATATCGATATTGGCCGTCTTGTGCTGGCTACCCGGTAAGTAGAAAAGAAATCTATGTATATATTTGAAAAACAAAATGTTATGCAAAGCATAAGGGCGGTATGAGAATGGAGGTTAACTGGAGGAAAATGTCATTAGACTGATATTACAGTCGATTCCGGTTATAACGAACTCCTAGGGACTCGACAAATTGGTTCGTTATAAGCGAAGTTCGTTATATCCAGGGTAAAATAGGGTGGAAGCAAAACTCTTGGGACTTAAAAAAGTGTTCGTTATAGACGAAAGTTCGTTATAACCGGAGTACGTTATAACCGAACCCCCGATTATAATAATAAATCGCCCGTGGCGTATGATTAATATTAATATTGTAGTCATTATGAGATTTAAAAATCTGAAAAATACAAAACCAAAATGCTTTTTGGTATATTTTGTATTTGACGCAGTTACAACTGTTTCAATCAAAAATCTCATACATTTTCATATTGAAATCCGATTTTTGTTCTAGCTTTCGTTACATTCAGAATCGTTCCTCGCTTTCCCCACATTCACCACACCTCCATTCCGGCCTCTCGTTTCACAAGAAATACAAATCACAATATAAATTCAAATACTATGCACAAATGTTTTATGATTTTCTTAATAACTTTATTTTTTTCAATTTCCCTCCACTCTACATTTCCCTGCCGTCGTTCTTCGCCACAAAAAAAAAAGGAAACCATAAATATATGTTGTTACTTAGTTTCGCCTCTATTTGTGATATTTATGAAATTATGTATGTATGCGGAACGAAAGAACGAACGAGGGAATTATTGAATTAATAAGTGTCGCCCTAATAACAAAGTGGTCCTTTTTACATTCTCATACAAAGTTGCAGTTTTTTTTTCCGAGATTCCGTAACCAACAGCTGTTACCATATCGAGGAGGGAGAAAGGAAAATTTATGTTTTTTTTTTCTTTTTGGTGAATATATTGAAATTTATGAACAAACAGTAGACGAAGCTAAGGGAAATAAATCTAGAGGACGTTTTGTTATTTTTTTTGTTGTTGCTTTTGTTTCCTAGTAAAATTAATTGAAACTATTGTAAGCTGTAAAGTCTTAGAGGAAGAAAGAATATCCAAAGAAAATTCTTTAGTTGTGAAGGAAATCAGAGTCATTTCTTTATAAAAAAAACGGGAATCTGAACAAATCATTAGTTTAATTAAAATTTAATCGAATTTAATCCCTAATTTAATTCAAATTTAATAAAATTTGGTCCTTAATTTAATTCAAGTTTAATAAATTGAGTCCATAATTTAATTCAAATTTAATAAAATTGAATCCTTAATTTAATCAAAATTCTTAATAATTTTTTAAAATAATTCAAAATTTCTTTAATTGGTCATACGCCATTTTTGAAAATGAGTATATAAGAGCTTCATAATTCATAACAATCATATGCACTGCAACATAAATACACTAGGGTGTCTAAAGAAAAAAAAAATATTTTTTTGGCTCAACCAGATTTTGATAGCTTAAGGTGTAAAGTATTTTTAAGAATTTTTTCAGACTTATTAGAAAAAGTTTAGGTGTCACCAATTCGGGTTTTGAGGTTTTCCGTATTTAAAGCACAAGTTGGTCAACAAAAACATTTTCAAAGTCGTTGAGTCATCATTTCAAAAGAAAAATGTTCGAGCTTGAATTTGATGTATATAAATCATAAGTGTTTTTAATTTTTTTTTGCTCGTTTAGCTGTGTAATGGGTAAAAGAAGGAGCCAAGACAAGTTAAAATATAAAAGGCTGTAGAAAGGGCCGAAAAGCACCAAAGCGTACCAAAATGGGGCAAAAGTTAGGGGGAAACCAACAAGTTTAATAAAATGAGCTAACAATATAGGGATACTGAAAAGACTACAAAGACGGATAAAATATAGAGGATGTGTGACCTATTAAAACAATCATAACGTCCGAGAAATAGAAAAGAAAATAAATGTTTCGAAATTGTTGCGGTCTACAAATTGGGAAATTTTACATAAACTAAATATGAAACGTTACATAACTTTTAAAAATTTCATGAAAGTTTAAAAACTAATGATGCAGTTTTAAAGCAGGAAAAATTCTAGGTAATTTGAAAAAAAATTCTCGATTTTATTGTTGGCTTTACAAGTTATGGTCTTCAAAACTTTATAGCCACATGTTCGATGCAGTTATGGCACAAAAAAAAACATTTCATAACTTTTAAAAAATTAATGAAAGTGTCGAAAGCAAATATTGCTGGAAGGCGGTAAAATTCAAAATAATTTAAAAAAAAATGTCGATATATAAAAGAAAAAATTCCAATAAAAATAAATGAAAATTTATGTGAATGCCAATTAAAACATATAAAATTTCTCTTGATATTAAACGTATTTTGGTCTTTTTAAAGCTAAACCCTATTCATGTACCTACTTCTAATAGTAAAGGTGATTTTACTTAAAAAATTAAAAATGTTTGGATTTAGTTTACTTTAACCATGCAAAGGCCACTTTATAAATCGTGCGGTATTTGCTATACAAATGCATATTAATCATACGCCTCAAGCTCTTTCCAATTAATATCAATCATACGCTATCTGTTACGATTGATATTTGGAATGATATTTCAATTCATGTAATGGCTTGTCGCCACTGGTGACAAACTAGTAAACTCCCAGTGCCTGCCATCTTACTTAAACTAATATCAAAATATAAAACTCCACCCAGAATTTTTTTTTTTAAATCATTGTCTAAAATTAAAGCCTCGTTATTGCTTTATAAATATGATCCAAATGAATATATCAAAACTTTGCTGTTAAATTAAATCATATTCCACTTTTTGTTTGTATTTTTTTTCTTCATTTTAAACGTAAACCAACCTGCTTTAATTAAGCCAATTAGTTATTATAAAGTAAACTTTGATGACCTGCTCTCTGCACATATTTGAATATATTATTAATTTAACAAACTGTTAAGTTTTATCATAAAAAATACACACATACATGTGAATATTTATTATATGGACATGTAAAGCATTATTTCTGGTCTACAATTAAATGAGGCGGTGGAGGGGGGGGTGCAAAAAAAGTGTCAACAAAAAAAGTCCGTTGACAGCTCTAAAGGCAAAAACAATATAATTTGCATAAAAACTTTGATAAAGAGCTAGTTAAACAGAGCGGATATTTGCTGTCAATGATTATTAACACACACACACACACACAAAATAGGTACGAAAAATTATTTAATTTTTTTATTATAAATAAAAAATCGATTCGGAAAAATTTAACTTGAGTTAAACGAATTCTGTTTTCTACGTAATAACTACAACTACAGTCGGACCTTGTCACAATAATATTCCCTAAAACCCAATAAAGACTTTTGGCTCGTCCAAATTCTTCTTTACAGGGGAGAAAGCTCAAAATAAAGTGTTTGAAAACATATAAGGAACCGAAAATATAGTCTAGTGAAGAAAAAACATCATAACGCTCAACTTACCGATTTAAAGAGAAGCTCTCCGTTTGCCTAATTTGATGTTAGAAGAACATTTTAATAATAAGAAAAATAATAACAAATGTATTATACATTACATCTCTGTTGAAGGCTTCAAATATTCAGAATGGTTTTGTCTTTATGCAGCTCGTTCGTGTGGCGTCCGACCAAAAAGACAACACTTGAAGTCTTCTTTTTTGTAGAAGTCGCAAGCATTCATATCTTCGCAGTTCCAAGATTTATATAAAGTCTGGAATGAAAAAAATTCTATCAATATTTGTATATAAATTATATAATTAAATAAAAAAAAAATATTACTCAATTGGCGAACCATATGGCAACCCCTCAAGCAACCAATGACGGCCTTAAGATTGCAGAATAAATTGTATACTTGCGTGCGACTACCTCACAGAAGAACTCAGGTTCATAACCCGGTAAGACCATCAAATATTTTTCATCGGCTGCTTCCATCTCGTACATTTTAGCGACTTTACAGGTAAGCGACTAATGTAAAATTCCTCTTGAAAAGCTTTAGCCGTTCGGCGTCGGCTTTAAACCGTGAATTCCGATCAGTGGGTATACAACTGTTTTGAGAGAAGTTCCCCAGCAGTTGCTTCATGGAATCTTAAAGGAAATAAACAAGAATAGATTAGAAAAAAAATTAACAACACACAGAATTCGATTAGCATAATACTTGCTATAGGGATATGGCAATGTTTAATATTTGTTGTGACACCACGATTTACAATACCCTTTAATTTAAGTGACCCCAGATATTGTCCTTCAATAAAACGTTTCGTTAATTTTATTGAGAGTAGACTGTCGCAAAGAATGTCTTGACTTCTCACCCACTACATAGTTGTAAGCATGACCCGTTCCTGTACTCACGTTTTTGTAGGGTACAAGTCTCAAGTCTCTTCGTTAAAAACCCCTCCACACCGCTTAGCTGCACTCTCCCCCAACGTTTTTTGTTGGCAGTTTGGCAAACAGCAATAAAACGTTACATTGTCACCTCATGACGTTCTGTGTGACCTTTCGTCCAGATCGCACATAAGCAACTCACTCGGTTCGAATTTTACCCAGATATGCTAAAGGGTAACATTTTCTGTGGCTGCTGTTGTCAGTGTCTTACGAAATAAAATTGAAATGGTTTTAAAACTATTTGTTATGTTTTTCTGCAGTACGTTGTTGTTGTTGGTGTTGTCTTAACCTCACATTGGCATTTGGTATTCAAAATACAACAAGAACAATGAAAAATGCAACTCAACTCTTGCAAAATACATACAATGTTTACACAAAAGTATGCAATTTCAATTTGTAGTTTTGTTTTTCATTTTCCTCAACGCTTTCCCTTCACCCCAACAATTGTAACGTAACGTTTTATTTTCGTTTCTGTCACTGCCCACCTCCGTGAGCTGTTGCCTTGCCTTCCCGCTTAGTTTCGCCTTGCATAGCTTCGGTAACTTTAATCTTTTTCCAGTTTTTTTCCAGGGTTTTCTTTAGGTACGTCATGTTGGATTTGTTGTAGATCTAGATGTTGTTCTAGATGGGAGTACGAACATTGTACAGCCGAGTCCAACATTGTCTTTTGGCTTTTGTGTAATGCAATAACAATGACAGGTGAAAAAAGTGAATTGTAAAGTCAAGGAGATGCAACAACCAGTATCTAAAGGATACTATTCTACATTTCCATACCACACAATTTGCATCCTGCTCCCACCACCCCTTTATGCTCTTTCCACTCGGGGTGCATGGGGAGTTGCCGCCCATCAAGGTTTTGATTACGGCTGCCTGCGGGCTTATGTTTACATTTGAATGTGTTATTACATTTGTGCATGTGGTCGGTTACATAGATATGCATGTGTGGTAGTGCATTCGCTTGTCCTGTATTTAGTGTGTACTTTTTCCTGCCGCCCACCCACTGTGTGCGTATGCCATAACCTCTTATTATCCCACACAGTCAGTGTGGCTTGTCCCATTGTGCGGGTTGGAAGAAGGGTTTTTGCTGTTTTCTTTGGTTTCTTTCTCTGTTTTGTTTTATTTTTTTTGCATAAACATGAGATGTCATCATACACGAGTACAAAAAACCACATACACACAGCCACACACACACACACACACACATACATGGCAATGCAACATAAAGGCCAAGAGGGTCTGATATGGTGAACCAGAAATTAACATAAAGTAAACTGAATGTAAAACAATTTCGCAAGAATTAAAAAAATCTCTGGATATATTGTTCAGATACCGATGCTGTGAAGAGACTGTATTATGGTAAAAATAAACATTAAAGCAAATACCGGCAAATGCAGCAGATTGTTTCATGTCTTTAATGCGAACAAATAAATATAAACTACACACATCACTGTAGGTGGGGATTTAATTGTCCTGGCCAAAAGAATAATTCACCTCATTGAGAAATCTGATACATCTTCGGAATTGGTCATTGCAATTGTGGGCATTGGTTTAAAGTGCGCTGCAGATGAAAATGGGACTTTGCGCTGGAAAGTCGAAGTGAGAGGAGAATGCTTTGCTCTTGGCTGTGATCGATAGAAAGCATTGAATAAGGAATATTCTCTTGGAGTTCTGCCAAATATGAAAAACCACACACTTAGTATTTACTTACATTTTACCCATAACAATACCTGAAGGAAGACACGAGGACCTTGTCTCTAATTCGTGTACGATATAATTTGTATGCCCACTGACTGAGATCAACTATTTAAAGTCCGCTGCTAATGGCTAGGGCTTTTTCTAAAGAAGTTTGCAAGTGGCTCTTTTACTAGTAAAGTCTAAAGTCGCTGAAAAATGTTCACGGACACATTGCGGACCAATCAGTCATGGATATTTCACCACGACAATGCGCCAAGGCATTTTCATTGCCTGATCGTGACTTTTTGCCCCCACCTTCGGGAATGGATCCCAAAAACGTTGTCACAGTGTTACTATATCTGAGAGTAATGACTTTGAAGGGGATAACTTTTACATTAGAGAATAAATAGACATTTGTCGAGTCGCCTTTTTTTTTGTGGAACAAAATTGCTTTAGCTAAAAAAGATATCCCGTTAAAAATGTATCATGTTTAACAAAGTAATATTTTTTTTTTTTTTTAAAAAAAAGTCAAAATATAATCTAAATGTATATTTTTGCAATTACAATTGTCGAAATTTTTATAGGATATTTTTCTTTGGCGACCACAAAAAAGCACACACACACACAATAGGACATGAAGAAGATATCGTTTTTATGGCATATTTATAGTTTATAAATGCCCATATATTTTGCAAATACTTGTCTAGTTTCTGCCATAATACATACTTTGATAGTACCAAGAGTATAAATGTCAATGCCTGATGTCGATGTGGAAATATATGCGAATGTCTCCATCTATACACATACATATCCAAATACGTATATTTGCTGTTGTTATTTTGTGGATATTTGTTATAAGATAAAGTGGACGATATCAAAAAATAGTTTTGTTTATTTCTAAACGTACGTGTGTGTGGAGGACACAAAAAAAAAGACGAAAATTGGACATATTCCAATTTAACAGATACTGAACAACAACTAATACGGGTATAAATAGACCATTGCAAACCAACTGGCACATACCCACACACGCACACACACACACATAGGATATTCATAGACATGACACACAAACTGCTGTACGACATATGTGGACAACAAACATGACAGTTCAGTTCAATTGAGTTCAGTGTTGTTGTAAATTGTACTAGTCTATGCTTATAGGCTCTAATAGGATGTCCGGTAAAAAGAACAAGATTTTGATTCATTTCAGGCTGGGCTAGAACTCAGTCTCGGTCAGTGTAGGTCGTTGCAAAATATTTCCTAGGTGCCAGGAGAAAATTAATCTGTGGTGGGAATTATATAAAACTGCTATTGCTATTTCTAGGGATACCCTAGTGAAAAGTAGCTGTGAAACACTCGTTTTATTCAGTCGTTGATGTTGTTATTTTGCCTATTTGCTTTCTATGGATCTCAATTCCCTGATTTTTTTTGTTTTCAAATAATATGTGTTACCTATTGTCGATACACACACACACAAATATACACAAATCCCACACATACACACAGCTTTAATCTTTCATTCACAAACAACATCCATAATATTTTAACATGTTTTCAATATTTATCCAGTATTTTGTCAGTTTTTATTCGTTGCCCGTTCTTCTTATTTTCATTCTCATTTCTATTTTATTTTCATTTTTACCCGATTTATTATTCTTGTAGTTTTTTTTTGTTATTTGTTATTTTGTTACGGTTATAAAATGCTATGGCTAACTAAACATGCCAAAACATGAAACTTGCTACATTCCATACAGATGACAAATGGATAAAAAGTAACCGATAATGGCTGCAAATGTTCGCCAGAAGAATCGCCAGCAAATTGTAGATGAATCAAATGTGAAATAATGTCCGGAGGAAGAGAACAAAAATATGGAATCGAAATAAAAACATGTGTGTGTGTGTGTTTGTGTGTAGTGTTATACAATTTTAAGTGTATCGTATTTTGTCATAAAGCAAGAAATATGAGGATGAATATATAAATTCGAAGAAGTGAAAGAAAAAACATGACAATTTCACTGAAAGATGGCGCTAACGGTGACATGATGTGGAAATGGTTCAAAATTCATTGGATCTTGGAATCGTTGAATATATAAATTCGAAGAATTGAAAGAAAAAACATGACAATTTCACTGAAAGATGGCGCTAACGGGACATGATGTGGAAATGGTTCTAAATTCATTGGATCTTGGAATCGTCGATACAGATTTCGAGGGAAAAGAGGGCGACTGAGACTCGAAGGAAAATATAAAATCCAATTCGAATTGTTGGACTGAGTTTTAGTAACTATTTGCTCAAGCTCGAGGTCGTTATTTAAAAATAAAAAATAAAAAAATTAAAACAAAAAAAATAAAAAATAAAAAATAAAAAATAAAAAATAAAAAATAAAAAAAAAAAAATAAAAAATAAAAAATAAAAAATAAAAAATAAAAAATAAAAAATAAAAAATAAAAAATAAAAAAATAAAAAATAAAAAATAAAAAATAAAAAATAAAAAATAAAAAATAAAAAATAAAAAATAAAAAATAAAAAATAAAAAATAAAAAATAAAAAATAAAAAATAAAAAATAAAAAATAAAAAATAAAAAATAAAAAATAAAAAATAAAAAATAAAAAATAAAAAATAAAAAATAAAAAATAAAAAATAAAAAATAAAAAATAAAAAATAAAAAATAAAAAATAAAAAATAAAAAATAAAAAATAAAAAATAAAAAATAAAAAATAAAAAATAAAAAATAAAAAATAAAAAATAAAAAATAAAAAATAAAAAATAAAAAATAAAAAATAAAAAATAAAAAATAAAAAATAAAAAATAAAAAATAAAAAATAAAAAATAAAAAATAAAAAATAAAAAATAAAAAATAAAAAATAAAAAATAAAAAATAAAAAATAAAAAATAAAAAATTAAAGGAAAAAAAGGATTTTTTTTAAAAACCAACTAGGCCCGCTAACGGAAAATGTATGTTAGAAAAACTGCAAAAAGTAAAATAACACAAATAGTCCCTTCTTCAAAAATGAACATAACATTTAAGTCGATCATCCTCTTTTCTGCCTCAAATACTTTTATTTTGCTACAAGCTCAAAGTTGTTAATTTTGAATAAGTTGAATAATTTTTTTTTCTCAAATCAAAACCAAAATAGCACAAACAAAATTAAAAACTTCCAGGGAGCCCCTTAAATTTTTTAAAATGTATTTGTCCAAGTTGCATTTATTTCCGAGTGTGCAATTTTCCGAACCAAGTATGTCTTCACTCCACCCTACTGTATATACATTTGATCAAGGCAATCGATATCCGGAGATTTTGTTTTTTTTTTGCTCTTAAGAATCACTTTTGAGGTATATCCCGAACAAGCTATATATAGATGAGGATATATCTACATCGAATCGTCCTGTTCATTGGGTTGTTGTCATAATCGTGCTACATACTAACTAGCGGATAAAGGTGTGATATAATCCAACTTTAATATATTTTCATAGGATTACCAAACTTTATTCATTACCCTCGTATTTTCTTCAATTTTGTTGTTGTTATTATTTAAGATGAAATACACATACGCCTGAGCGCATGTAAGCAACCAACGATGCACATTGACTCTGAATGATATTTTAAAAGTCCATAACATTGAATAAAACTCATAAATCAGCAAATGGCAAAAAGTATTGTCCGCACATGTGCATGTGTATTAACGAACACACACACATACACAGATGGCGATGTTTATGTACCAAGAACCATCTTTGACTACTTACTTTTTGAATTGCACAATCAATGGGTCTTACAATATACACACAGACACACACACACACAGGAATGGCACTGACTCTCTGTGTGTGTGTGTGTGTGCATTCTTTACAAGCTGTCAGTGTATTTGTAGCAATCGTGTTGGCATTACTACAACGACAGCCACCATTACAAACAGCAGCAGCAGCAACAACAACAACAGCGACAGCTTATATTACTGACAGTTATAAATATGCATTTATTTTGTGCAAAGTGCATTTCGAGCAACAACAACAACTACTAAACATATATGTTCTCACAAATAGAGAGACACACACACACACTCGCACACACTCACACATTTCGGTATGCATGACTGTGTATTTGCGATGTTAAATGTATTTGGATCCTTGTGCAGTACAACTTGTTTTTCTTGCACTCCATCTTTGTGACTATATGTCGTTCATACACGTATGTGTGTGAGTGTGTACAATTGCAGTAAATTGTAAAATAAATACCATATGTAATGGCTAAAATAGAATCCTTATTCCATTTCTTATTCCCATTTTTTTTCGTATATTTTTCTCTGCTTTTTTTACATATTTTGTTTTGTTGTTTCTCTTCTAGTTTCACTTATTTGTTCGTTTTTTAACTGACAATCTCTATTTCAGCTTCAGTGAGCTGGAAACTTTTGCTACACACACACACACACACGCACTTGATATAAACATTAGTAAATCTATAAATAAACAACAACATTAAGGAATATTTCAAAAAGATGATATTAAAAATTTATATATTTCATACATTTACTATACAACGTACACGCAATTCGAATGTCTATTCATACAGAATATTGAAGAGAAATGAAAAAAATAATAATGGTAAAAAAAAGGACCCCAATCATTTTTAAGTAGTCAAGAAACAGCAACTTGCATATTATTTAAATAAATTGATTTCAACGGAAAAATAAGTGATGAGAGAAAATCCAAAAAGAAAACCGGACGCCTTTCATGGTAATCAATTTTGTGTACTTATTTTTCCGATGATTGAGCAGAAATCTGGTGGAATTCGCCAATGAAACTCAAAATATTTATTATGCATCGAAGTCTTTATGTTTGGCTCCTCAACTAGTTAAATTACGATTTAGGAATGTGGAATTGTAGAATAAGAACTATTGATGATATACGTTTTTAGTAGACTGGCTACCTCGAATTTACTAGAAGATTTTTTGGGACAAAGTCCACTCAAACGTCCGTGAATGAAAGATTCAATGACAATACAGAGGTCAAGAATACCCAGAGCAATTTGCGGCTGCTAGGGTAGATCAATATTGTCACCTCTGGGACTCCAGCCAATGATGATTCCAACAATAAGGAATTCTGACCAAACGAGCAGTGAAGTCCGCTATGAATAACTCAGAAACGATCAAAATCTTCAAAAGGAAGGAAATTCCTTCCCATTCATACATTTACTTGTACGGATTATTATAAGATGAATTGTATCTGCCGTGAGGTTTGCATTCCTGCGGAACAACATTCCAGGGGAATTACCAACGATAATTTTTATTTATTTATTTATTATTAATTACAATACAAAGTAAATTTATATTCTAATTTTTGGGTCCAAGGGTAAACCGGGTGACACAGACCATATGTTTAGATTTTTGCAGCGACAGACCAAAGCCTCTGGTGGGAATCGAACCCACAACCCCCACGCTGATAGGCAAGCACGCTACCAACTCGCCTACCGGGGCGCTTTACCAACGATAAATTCAGTTCAAACAAATAGAAACAGCGGGACTTAGAAGCATATAAATGCAATGTTGCCTATGGGCAACATCGGTCAGGAGAGGGTTAATAGTGTACATCCTCGAAGGACCGTGTATACTTGGGAAGTTTTTCAGAATTACTTATCTCATTTGTCAACCCCTTTAGAGAAACATTTTATTCCACGGTACACATCTCTTTCAAAGTAACTTGTCAAGGGTCAATGCTGGAAACTTTTAGAGGAAAATAAACAACCATATGTTTGCAGGCAACTTATGTATGTTTGGAGCAGCTTCCAAACATATTATGTTTGGGCTAGCAGCAATCTTCCCAAACATATGTATGATTACATACAACAATATATATGATAAAGCCCAATCAGATATATGATTAGACCCAATTATAAATATGATTAGACTCTATCATATATATTAGGCCCATATTAGACCCAATCATATATATGATTATACCCATTCATATATATTAGACCCAATCATATATATGATTAGACCCAATTATATATATGATTAGACCCAATCATATATATTAGACCCATATCAGACCCAATCATATATATGATTAGACCCAATTATATATATGATTAGACCCAATCATATATATGATTATACCCAATCATATATATTAGACCAAATCATATATATTAGACCCATATCAGACCCAATCATATATATGATTAGACCCAATCATATATATTAGACCCATATTAGACCCAAGCATAGATAGTAGACCCATATTAGATCCAATCATATATATGATTATACCCAATCATATATATTAGACCCATATTAGACCCAATCATATAGATGATTATACCCAATCATATATATTAGACCCATATTAGACCCAATCATATATATTAGACCCATATCAGACCCAATCATATATATGGTTAGACCCAATTATATATATGATTAGATCCAATCATATATATTAGACCCATATTAAACCCAATCATATATATATTAGACCCATATTAGACCCAATCATATATATTAGACCCATATCAGACCCAATCATATATATGATTAGACCCAATCATATATATGATTATACCCAATCATATATATTAGACCCATATTAGACCCATATTAGACCCAATCATATATTAGACCCATATCAGACCCAATCATATAAATGATTAGACCCAATCATATATATGATTAGCCTCAATCTAATCATATATATCTTTCTCCGTATACTTATGGAGGTGAGCCTTAAAATGGAGATATTAATGACAGTTAGGACTAATCAAAAATACCAATTTTTGGGCTCCCACTAATTAACTTAAAAGCGTGGTGATATGTGAGAAATTAAGATATTACATTATAATCTTAACTTTTCCGTCTAAGTTGTCTTTGGTCACCCGGTTTACTCCTGTACCCAAAACTAGAATATAAATTTACTTTGTAATGTAAAAAACACTAATTAATTTTTAAAAATATTAATCATTTTGAATTTTCAGTAAAAAGAAAAATACAATAAAAACTTGCCATTACACATAAAACCCGCGTAATTAAAATTTTCCATCGTCATCAGCTGCCCTTCAGAATAAATTGAAATCAAAGCTTCATGGGAAAACAATGAAACCTGTTGTGCCCTTCTGGCTCTTAACATTTTTTCTCTCTCTCTCTCTCTCTCTTTAGTCTACATTATTTTTTATGATAACGTTTTTTTTTTGTTTTTGTTGTCTTTGCCATTTACTACGGAATACAACATTGTAACACGTCTCTGGCAAATTGATGTGATAGAAAATTAAGTTTTACATAAACGAAACGCAATACAAGTACAAACGAAATGTTATACAAATTCCAAGAAAAATAAGCAAATAAAGTAAAAGGCAATGGAATGGGGGAGGGGGAGGGGAGGTGTTGGCAAAGGAAAAACACAAAAAAAAAACGCGGGAGGAGTCAAAAGTAATAAAATATTGTCACTATGTGACAAATTAGGAATTTGTGTGATCGAACGGCATTAGTATCGAAAGAAAACAATATGAATGAACAAACAACAAATAAACGAGAAGAACATGGTGCGAGGGGCGGGTAGAAAAATGTTCAATGGCAAAGATGAAACGTAATCGATGGAGGAGGTCGGTGTGTTAAGGTGGGTGAGAATATAAACGAGTGACAGAGTTCAGTTAGGCTGAAGCGTTAGCTTATGCAATTATTATAGATTTATAGCAAAACCCTGTTCCACAGAATTGTATGGAACATTAATATTGCCAGGACTTTTGTCTTACCAGGGAAAATCATTTTCCAAAAAATAATTAATAACTACGAAACCAAAGACTGTTTAATTTAAAATGTTGTTCAGAATAGAAACCCTTATTTTCCAATTACTTTCTCTTATTTAACCACCCTACGCATTTTGGGTTTCAGCAGTGCTTCTAAAGAAAACACAAGTACCCAAAGTACAAGAACAGAAATAACTTTAATTGAAAAAACAATCAAAACATATTTTCATGTTTGCGATATTAAGTAACATTCAGAAACGTTTTTCTTTCATGCCATTCTTTGTTTATGGAAACACACACACACACACAAATGAAAAAAACGAATGATTCGATACGAATGAATTCAATTGAAATAAATTCAAATGTTTACTTTACGCATTATTTCGTTTCATTTGCTTTTTTTTTTGCTTCTGCTCTCCGTGTATCTTTGTGCCTTTTATGTTTTCTGTGTATTAATTGGAGAAAAACATGCGAACGGCTCTTCAAAAATTGTTTCTTATGAAAATAATTTCATTGGAAATGGCAGCAAATAAAACAAAAAAAAGGACAAGGGCGTTGGGTGACAAATGGGGAGACGGTAAAACAGAGATAGAGAAAGGTGGGGGGCGGTGGGCAGAGAAAAAAAAACTCGAGTAAGAGTGTTAATACATTTTAAGTGGCGAAAAACCAAAAACAAAGAAAAAAAGCTGTTTTAAACAACAACAGTAAGGAGAAACTGGAGGACACAAAGGCCAGAGCCGAGATGGAGGATGAAGGTCGTAGGGCTGTGTCATCGATTGTGTTTCGGCATGTGAAGTCTCCCTGTTTGAGGTGTTGTCGAATTTGTAATGATGTACGTTTTTTTCGGGAGATTCGTCATTGTGATTCCCCACAGCCAGTGGGCGTATTTTTGGGTTGATATTTGACACATGTTTTTCATTTACATTTTCACTGGGTCTTGGTGTTAGTGCGGTTCATGTTGGCGTTTTTTGTTTTCCTTTTTCTGTCGTTGTTGTTGTTGTCCCAGGAAACAATTTGTTTTCAAATTGTTTTTTATTGTTTTTAACCTAAGGAAGCTTAATATTAGAAAAGTTTTACTTTCAATCGATGAGGCGTCTCTATGTGTGTGGGTGTGCGTGTGTGTGTTTAAATTCTTTCATTATTCACAGCAGCTTGGGCAAAATATTTAAAAAATGCTACTGTGGCCCTTCCAAAATCCCCTACCTGCACCCATACCAGCCAATATCGTTTCATTATGCCAGAGTGCGTGTTTTCATTATTGACAAACAAACAACGAAAATTTGTTACGATGTTTCCATTCCCCCCCGGTGGCATGTTTCTCCGCTCCCTTTAGTTGGTATAATTTTGTAGTTATTTGATTTCGGTGCCATTTGTTTTATATTCTTTTTTGTGTTGGTGTTTGTTTTCTTCTCTCCATGTCTTTCTTCGAGCACAGGAAGAGAAAAATAATAATAATTTAATGTTATGGAAATTACAAATAATTGTATATAAATTGAAATTATTGTATATCAAACGGAAGAGTGTTGGGGGAGTTGGCTATGGCAAATCTGTTCAATGTATTCAATGAAACGTAAGTGTAACAAATTTTGTTCTGTTGACCCAGTAAATTTCCGTTTTCTTTGTTGATTTTTTTTTTTTTTGTTTTTCTTTCTTTTGATTCAATATAGAGAGTAACACCGAAAAAAGTAGCACTTCACGGCAACAGACTAAAGTAAATAGCAGACGATTACAGACCATGAGTATTAAAATGGAAGACAAGGGATTTTGTGGAATTTTGCCTCGTGGACTTCGTAAGTAATTTACGTCAGAAAGAGGATTAAATGGACCTGCCTAGTATTTATGAACATAAATTGTGTTGTTTGCTAATTGGAAAAGTTTTGGAAACGCCTACCAGGGTATATGAACAATTTTATAATCCTTAGTCTAAGATTGTGGCTGTCTGCAATATGATCGGTTGCCATGGACGTATGATTAATATCGGGTATTTAATATTGCGCATACGCCCCCAAGGTTGTATTGTGATCCCGTTGTACATACTTTTCAATTAAGGCAATAAGTTAACACATTCATGGCCAGCGATGCCATATGGCACAGAAAAAAAGGTTTTCGTTAAGGTTATAATATCAACGGACTCGAATTCGGGACCAGATTTTTTAAAAAAAAAAATACTTTTTTTTAAAAATGGGTTAATATTAGTCATTAATGGGTAAATATTAGTGAAATGAAAACAAAAATCGGTCAGATCTTTGGTAGCTATTTAAAGTTTCCTTAGTAAAATCATATATATTAGACCCATATTAGACACACTCATATATATTATACCCAATCATATATATGATTATACCCAATCATATATATTAGACCCATGTTAGACCCAATCATATATATTAGACCCATATTAGACCCAATCATATATATTAGACCCATATCAGACCCAATCATATATATTATTATACCCAATCACATATATTAGACCCATATTAGACCCAATCATATATATTAGTCCCATATTAGACCCAATCAAATATATGATTAGACCCAATCATATATATAATCATATATAAAAAAAAAAATTTTAAAAAATATCTTGGTCATTAATGGGTTAATATTAGTGAAATGAAAACAAAAATCGGTCAGATCTTTGGTAGCTACTTAAAGTTTTCCTAGTAAAAAAATAATAAAAAATACAGGCTTCTCCAACAAGAGGTGTTATTTTGGTATACAAAGCAAAATGACATTTTTATTTCATAATAAAAAGGAAGGTATGCCGTTAATAATGAAAAACAACTTGAGCCAAATGGCCACCACGACCATGCTAACAGCACGATATCCTTTTCATGAAATGTTCCATAACCACATCGCAAAGTAGCTGCCCCATGTCCTCGAAAGCCTCACGAATTCTATCTTTGAGGTCTTGAATCGACGCTGGGGCTGTTGGCGTAGACCCCAAAGTCCACGTGGAAGAAACCCCTTTTAGGAAAACCCTTTATTACTAAAATTACATACAAATAAAAAGTTGGCGGTTGACAAAAAAAAACGCCGGATTAACAAAGCATAAGAGGAAAGCTTTTAAACTATGAAATTTGCAATGAATTTGTTTTAACTCAGAGATTTCGAAATGAAGTTGTCTATTTTACGGAAGTAATCACTATTTTCTTTCAAATTTATTTTTTTCACCACATAAAAGGAATCATTCTAAACGATTTTTAGCTCTGTCTGTCCTAAATTTATGATTCATTGTGTAATGATCAAAGAAAGCCTTTCCAGAAGCCAGACACAAACTAAAACCGATTTCTAGATGTTCTTTTCTATTTAACTTTGACAAATCCTATGTGTGGGTAATTCACAAAGCACTCGAATTCATAATGTGGAACAAATTAGCAAACGATTCCAATTTTGAGGTTGCCAGAGAAAACGCCCCTGTTCGGAGAGAGCGGGGCATTCTTAATTTCCTGTTTATTTTCTGGTTCTCATTGTAAAACGCTTATTATCATAAAGTCTTATTTTGACATTTCTGATGCGTTCACACAAAAAGTCAATTTAGTTTATGTTCTAATTTGCGAAAATCTTTAATAAATTTTGTGTTTGGTCATAAATCATTTTGTGTACAAGTGTGCGTATCTATGAATATACTACAATCTATATGTGTGTGTGTGTGTGTGTGAGTGTTTGTGTGTGCTTTCTAGCATAACAAAGGTAACAAAAGTCTATATTTCATAGCAAACAGCAAATAATTATTCTTATTGTATACTTAAACTCACACACACACACACACCGAGAGACACCAACCGACAAAGCCATTGACACAGCCGACTATACTCTCACCAACACAAACAAACACACACATACACAGGCACTCATACACATGAAGACATTCATGGCCAGATACACCTGGAAAATTTATGTGAAAACATATTGCCTGATCGGATGATAAATGATGATTATTCTATTACAGAACAAAACCGAAACGAATTCACTGTTTTTCGTTGATATGTGAGTCAGGCCACGTGAGGCGGAACTAGTGGTCTTTAAATTTGAAAATTATATACTCAAATTGAAAGTGTATGACAAGACATAAAAACTGTAAAAATATTTTGTTGTAATTCCTTCGCTTGTTGTTGTTGTAAAACAAAACATATCAGAAATTTTCATATATTTTGACTTTAGTGGCTTTTTTAAAATATCATAACTCAGAGACTAAAAAAGATAACTCAAAAAAATTTTTTTCGTGGATTAGGAATATATTTAACTTAATTTTAAAAAATAAAAAAAAATATACACTGAAAAAAAAAAGTGTATAAATCGCATTTCCCTAAACTATGTCGGTTTGTGAACTGTTCTCAATCGATGTTAATTATTACTCTACCCTAGAAAGACGGCAAATTTCATAAGCTTTCAGGAAATGTATTAAAAAGCGTGTAGAATCATGTACTTTCAAAGTTATGATCATTTTTGTCACCATACCTCTTCACACTTATATGAAAATGCAAGCAAAACTCGAGCGCAAGTACAAAATGATTTTGTGTTGTGTTTTTTCTTATTTGCTTTCTTTTTTATTATAAGAGAACTTAACTTGATACGTAACAAAAAAACATAAATTTGTTGATTTCTTTTAACAAAAAATTTTTAAATGGTTTGAAAAGAAAAAAAATTCAAAGTCAAAACTAAAGATTTAAATTCTAAAAATAATATAAAAAAAATCAGTATAAAAGTACATCAATGCTATAAATCACATGTTTATCGACTTTTCTATACGGCTATCCACATATACATCGCTTTTCGAAAAGATTTTGCACCGAATGGTGTATTCATTTATAGGAACGAACTGGTGGAAGTTTCTCGTATTTTTTATTGTGACGGCATTGGCAAATCGCTTTGCATTATTTTTTTCATCATTTTCGTGTTCACCGAGGGTGCAAAATTCGAAATCAATGTTACGAAAAAAGCTTTTGGCCCAAAGAAATAGATCATGCGGTGATTTTATGAAATTGTTGTCAGCACGTTGCAAGCTGGCTCTAAATGCTTGCCTTTTGACCATGCCTCCTACCCCATCACATGCTCCTTTTCCGTGTGAAGATGCAAAAAAGTTCCATTTAAAAACCATTTAAAAATTTTTTGTTAAAAGAAATCAACAAATTTATGTTTTTTTGTTACGTATCAAGTTAAGTTCTCTTATAATAAAAAAGAAAGCAAATAAGAAAAAACACAACACAAAATCATTTTGTACTTGCGCTCGAGTTTTGCTTGCATTTTCATATAAGTGTGAAGAGGTATGGTGACAAAAGTGATCATAACTTTGAAAGTACATGATTCTACACGCTTTTTAATACATTTCCTGAAAGCTTATGAAATTTGCCGTCTTTCTAGGGTAGAGTAATAATTAACATCGATTGAGAACAGTTCACAAACCGACATAGTTTAGGGAAATGCGATTTATACACTTTTTTTTTTCAGTGTATATTTTTTTTTATTTTTTAAAATAAAGTTAAATATATTCCTAATCCACGAAAAAAAATTTTTTTGAGTTATCTTTTTTAGTCTCTGAGTTATGATATTTTAAAAAAGCCACTAAAGTCAAAATATATGAAAATTTCTGATATGTTTTGTTTTACAACAACAACAAGCGAAGGAATTACAACAAAATATTTTTACAGTTTTTATGTCTTGTCATACACTTTCAATTTGAGTATATAATTTTCAAATTTAAAGACCACTAGTTCCGCCTCACGTGGCCTGACTCATGTAACGTACGTGTGTATACAAAGTTAGTCTGTGTGTGTATGCGTGTGTGTGGTCTTATATTTACACACAAATACTTACTTCAACAGAAGCATGAAAAACCACAAAATTATTATCAAAATCTTAAATATATGCACGAATAGATGTGGCTGCGTGTACGTATAAGTGAATAAGTGATAGATGTTGGTGAATATCTATGAATGGACGGACTTGTGGCACAGTGGTGCGGAAAGGGAACAGTGTGTGGCGATGAGAAAGTAGAGAAACTATTGAATTTTTAAGAGTAGTAATACGAAATGAGATGATGATATTTTTATTTATATTCTTTTGATAATAGTTGTCAGCGGCTGGCTACTTTACGACTAAGAGAGTAACCTCTAAGTCATGTAAGAATTTCTCTAGAAAACCATTAGCCGTTAAACAGTAGGACCCGGTCAGTGGGTATACAAATTATGTTGTCTGTTCCTGCATGGAATGTTAAGGGATAAAAGTAAGTAAGAAATATATATTTTATTATATACAGGCTTTTCCAACAAGAGATGTTATTTCGAATCACCCGATATTTCGGTAGCTGTCACTTTTGAAGCTTTTATTCTTTGACATTTGCCAAATAGAAACTACGCCATTACTAAAAATGGAACGATACACGCTTCAACAACGCATTGAAATTAGTAAAATTCACTAAAAAAAATGGTGAAAATGTTGCAGTCACAGTTCGCGAAACTAAAAGGTTTCCGGACCGTGTTATCTCTTGAAGCGGTGGCCGAGATATTGTGATTTTACACCCTGCGACCTCTTCCTTTTCAGCCCAGCCCAGCGTCGATTCAAGATCTGAAAGAAAGAATTCGTGAAGCTATAAAAGTCTATTTTTTAAAAAATTTGACGTGATACAGAAATTTTGCCTGCAAAAAATTAGCTCGATTGGATCACTGAAAAAGGGTTAAAAATCGGTCCAAAGGCTTTCACACAGGCCACTACGAGCTTCATACTTCAAACTTAAAAAAAAAATTCTGACTTGTAAATGAAAATCGCCGATACACGTGTATTTTTATTTTGTATCCCCTTTCCGAAAAAGTAAATTTGGTTCATAGGACAGAATGTGTGTAACACGGTGTAATTATTTACCCTTGCCTTGGGTTCAAACCACTGTGAGTGTGTTGTACGTTCACAAGTTAACGAGGGTCCAGTGTGTGCATGTGTCGGATTCATAGTAATATTTTTGCCACCAGAAAACAACAATCACCAGCACAACAACAATAATTATAGAACAATAAATATTTCAACACACAGCCTTTATACTTTGACACTTTTCCTACGCTCTCTCTCTCCCTCTCTCTGTTTGTCTCTGTATTATTCTCTCACTCTATCTCTCGAATAGCTAACATTGTGTCCTGGAGGACATAAGAACATGAACACTTACGCACCTACACCCCCCATAAATCCGCACTCAAACGCATACATAAGCAAAACGTTGTACACTCGCATTGTTACACACACAAACACACTCGTACATTGGCACATTCAGACATTCACACAATTTAACTTTGTCAAATGCTTCAATAGCACTGATTTGTGTAGTTTGTGTCCAGTCCGGAGAAAGTAGGCATCGAAAGATATGTAAATGAATTGATTACCATTGTGTGTGAGTGTGTGTGCGTGTGTGTGTGGGTCTGTGAACTTAGTACATATTTCTTTATTTGCATGTGTGTGTGTGGCTGTCTATGTGGCGAGTGTAAGTGATCAATTGTATGCCTAGGTATGTGTCCTGTAAAAGTTGTGGGCAATACTGAAAATTTCATAATCAGCACATTTCATTTGCTTCTGCGGGAAATATTGATTTTGGGTAGAAACGACCCTCACTCACCCTCACCGCTGCCACCGCCGACAACCCAGTGAGCCTTAAAATTCAACATAAATTATCATTGTGATTTTATGATATATTGATGATGATGACATGGGAAAATTTTGATCCTGACAGTGATGATTTAACGTTACATCCTTGCGTGTGTGTGTGTGGTGTATCGATATTTCTAGAGAAATTTTATTAATATCCAATTCCAAGTTTTCTTGGAAAATGTACGCGTATTATCGGAAAATATATTAAGATATTTGATATCATAAGTATGACAATTTATACACCTAAATAGCTACGCGGCGTACAGGTAACACTGGGAAATGCCTCTAAATATGTGAAGCAGAAAAGTTCTCAATATTAATTACATGCTGTGTAATGTAAAGTTTTAAAATGTTTGGGAAAATTGTGGCTTTTGAATATTTAAGCAGATGAATTTATACAAAGCCGAAACAGGTTTTAGTTGGTTAGCAATTTTTAGTTGCGTTAAAGAGTTTACGCATTTTCCTTAAATTTCTAGTTTCTATTAATATTGCTGGCCATAATTTGTAATTATTTTCTCTCACAATTTTCATTACAGGTATGTACCAATTTTAAGTTTTGCACAATTCCCTAAAAACTCTGTAAGTATTCACATTTTTGCAAATGCTGACAAAATTCATTAATAATTTCAATTAAAAACTTAGAAAAACTCATACTACCTTACGAACCTGGGTTTATTGGGTGGTAAGGACCGACATCAAACTATGACAAGCCAACTCAATCATTAGTGTTGAAAATGCCAGTTCTTTTTCTTCAATTTTGTTAAGTTTAGGTCCTTATCTTCTGATTTATTGTTGCAAGCGGTTCTGGCACCGAAGAAAATTCATCCTAGGAATGAAATGTGAGGATGGTCCTTTGGTAAATCGTTATCAATTTTACTAAATTACTTACCAGTCGATTTGTAGACGATTGAATTGCAATTCGTCGTAATTCCAATCAAATCGCAATTCTAGGGACTCACAATTCACATCCTTATGATGATTTTTCTGTTAATCAGAGTAATCCATTTTCCGTAGAGGATTTTGGATTGGATTTGTCACAATTAAGGATGTGTGTTTTCACTATTTGTTGGGCAAAAATAAGAATTCCTGGTCACATGGCTCCTGATATCCATAAGCAGTTAGTGTTCGATTGTATGGGTGCTGCATAAAAACTCCTCCACCATTATGGATTCCAGAGACTTCGACCTACAACGAAAAACAGCACATTAGTTAAATCTCATCAAATTCAAATATAATTCAAAATATAATACCCAGTCCTTCAGCCTTTGATGTATGTGGTCTAGTAAAATCGATGAAAGTATATTTTTTTTTTTTTTGACTAACAATTCTCAGCATATGAACTCTAGCCATTCTGGTGGACTCCCACCTCAGGCTGCAGGAATGTACAAAACAAAATTGCACATTTCAAGACATGTGCAAGGGGCTGACTGTACCATGATTTTGTATGTACGGATTTGGAATTCAGGAAATACATATGAGTTATTGGTTACTCAGACGTAACGATAAACTGTAGATTGCACTGACAGGCCCACAGAGATGCTGTAGGTACAACAAATCCAAGGAACGAATCCAGGCAAATGTAAACTACAGCAAAAGTTATGCAAACACACATGTGCACACACCGACATATAAGGATGTATGCATAAGTTTGACATAAGTGCTAATGCAGCATGATTCCTATTCCTGTGTGTGAGTGTATTGCTGTAAGCCACTGTGTGTGAGTGAATGCAGTTATTTTGTTGATTGAATTTTGCGTAGTCGTATTTATTGAGTTTTGTGGTTTTTACCATGTTTTGTGAGAGTAAATTTATGGTTTTTCATTTTATGCTGCTGCAGAAGCCATACACACCATCACCGCCACAATGACAATTGTGTAGAAACATCTGTATGTGTGTGTGTGTATTAGCTGTAGTAGCAATATACCCAGGATGTCTACAACAAAAATTATGCTGATGCGGTATTATAATTAAATAAATAGTTCCAATGTAAACTACTGACGGCATTGTGTACAACTGTTTGTTCTACTCAATTCCAATGAATCGAGGTATGGCTGTATGTGTGTGTGCCTTTTGATTTCATTTCATTTCAATTTAAATGGCCATGTTATGGTATTTGTCGATGGGTGGAGGGGCTTGCTTGTGTATGTTGAGATTTCTGGGCTTTTCTTCAGTGTAATTAACAAAGCAACATTAATTACATTGATATTTTATTAATTTCATCTAAGCTTTCGAATTTGTTGGCCTGTCTTTCTCATATTCCGACACACACACACACACAGACATTCTTACACAAACATCCAGGCCACATCATTTGTCACAATCGTCTTTATACTCATACATACACACACACACACATACGAGTGCATGTGTATATAGAATTTAAAACCAAAATCAAATTAATTTCTACCCTCTATTAAGGCTGATTTTGAAGAGCCTGCTCGAGAGCGGGGGAATTGACTGAGGGGGATGCCGTCTGACTACAGCAGTAATTAGTTGAAAATATGACTATCGTATTTCAATATGCGTGTCTGTTTGACTTGGTGTGTGTGCGCTTCTGTTTTGTTGTAATGAAAGAAACCGGAATAGAATTTATTAGCAATTAAAAGGCAACAAAATGAATGTGTGACAGTTTAGAGATTACAGTTGTAACGTGTCCTCGTAGCAGTAGACATTTGAAAGAAAAATAAAAATAAAAAATAAAAAATAAAAAATAAAAAATAAAAAATAAAAAATAAAAAATAAAAAATAAAAAATAAAAAATAAAAAATAAAAAATAAAAAATAAAAAATAAAAAATAAAAAATAAAAAATAAAAAATAAAAAATAAAAAATAAAAAATAAAAAATAAAAAATAAAAAATAAAAAATAAAAAATAAAAAATAAAAAATAAAAAATAAAAAATAAAAAATAAAAAATAAAGGAAAAAAACTTGTAATACCAACTAGGACCCCTAACAGAAAATTCATGGTAGAAAAATTGCAAAAAGTAAAATTGCAAAAAAAGAACCTAACGTTTAAATCGATACCAAAGCTACGAATATTGATCGATCATCCTCTTCTCTACCTCAAATACTTTTATTTGGTCTGTTATCTGTTAGCTCTGCATGGCAAACCTATCTGTAATATGTAATAGGGATGGAATTTCTGAACCATCGTTCAGCCTTCCCATGCGGTGGTAATGGTCCTTCTGATAACTCACAAATGCATGTTTTTCCCTTGTTCGATTAAAAGAAATACATTTCTATACTATTCTACCCGTCATATTATGTAGACATCGAACTGGAAGCAGTTTTGCTATGTGGTCTGACCGAAGTCTGTAATCAGGCCAGGACAAAAGTGCTGGTGTCTCCTGACCAACTGGGGTTTACAACCTAAATCACAGGGAGAGTACGGCTACGCGTGGAGTTGCGTTCTCAACCGGCTAAATTTATAAAAATTTTAAGCTTTCACATAGTATACTATTCGTCAGGCATTTTCTATATTATAACAACGATTTTTTATGAAGTTAATTTGCCTTGTTCCTCCTGAGTTCATTATTTTGAGCATTCGCATTCGCAAATAAAAATTCACTATTAGCTTTCGCATTACCTTTCGCTGAACCCGCATTCGCGACATCCCTAGTTCACATAACCCACTGTATGCCATAAAGCCCCATTTAGGTCAGACATTAGACATAATGGTACGATACCCTAATATTCAGGCAAAAACTTGCTGCCCACTTTCGGGCGTATGGCAGATTTTTCGAATAAAATGATTTTTGTATGATTTTTTTTTTGGATTTTTTTTCTGCATTTAATATTTTATGAATTCGGTCTAGACTAACTCGTATGGCGTACAAAAGCCATACATTAGCAGTCGATAATAGCATTTTATTTCATACACACTCACACACACACACACATATGTGCACAAACTGAAAAGACCAAAGCGCTCAAACACCCCCAAGAGACTTTTTGCAAAAGTCCCAATGCCAGAGAAGAGAAGTGAAACAACAACGATTACAAGTGTGAATTTATATATTTGGTGAACAAAAATAGCGAAAACTTGCGAAAAGTATTCGACACGACCTTGTTTGGTAACTGGAATTGCTATAAAATATGAAAGTTATTGTCGTTATTTGTAATAAAGCCAGGTCACCTCGAGAAAATAATGGTTCGATAAGATTTCATTAAGTGTGTCATTGGGAATGTGGAATGCGAGGTAGGAGGGTTATTAGCGTGCGGGTTCGATTCCCAACAGAGGCTTTAGCCTGTCACTGCAAAAATCTAGCCAAATGGTCTGTGTCGCCCGGTTTAACCTTGGACCTAAAATTAGAATACAAATTTACTTTGTATTGTAATTAAATAAAAGTAAAGTAAAAGTAAATTTTGTGGGAAAAATAAAATCAAAATTGCAAAAAAAATTCGGAGGCTTAGTCAAAATGATTGCACCTGGTTTTAGTTCCATAAAACAATGGGGATGGTCAGCCATAATTCTGGCCTACAATCGGCTTTCTATAGAACTCAGAAAGTTTCACTATATCAATTTCATGTACATCGATTCTTAGCCACTGTGCACCGTCTCCCTTTGGCAAACGCTGACAACGTTGGTCTTTGTTGAGCTTTGGTTCAAAGTTTTTTTTGTTTTTTTTTTTTTGTTTTGCGCCGCATTTGTTTGCCGGGTAATTGTCTGTAAAATACCTTTGAGCTATGTGAAATTTTTAATTTGATTCGTAGATATATTTTTTTAATAAGATTAATGAATTTATAGACAAATAGACGGAGCGATAAGCGGCAGTAGGCAGAAGAAGGCAGACACAGACAGGCTGGTGGCAGAATTTCCCAAAAAGTTCTTGAGACACAAATTAAGCAATTTTCAATGGGGCTTATTTGGCACTTGTAAGAGCGGAAGCTGAGGAGAAAAGTAAATGAAATTATCTGGAGGATATTTGGAAAAGTAATCATGGTGATTATGGCGCATGAACTTTAAAGAAATCTTGTTGGTTTTTTTTCATGTGTACGGATCAAATGTACAATTCATTAGTAAAGATATTAGGTAGAGACTGACAGACACGCATATAGAATTCAATATAGAATGGAGTGACATTTCGGTTAGGGGTGAGGGCTGGCGAGGCATGGCAAACAGTTGAACACATGAAATAAGGCGATCTTTGCTTTCAGCAGGGTTTTTCAGTCAGCCGCAGTCAACATGAAATTAGACGATCATTGGTTTCAGCAGGGCGTTGTCACAAACCGCAGGCTTTTAATGTGTTGCTCTGTGTAATATTCCGAAAAAAAAATGATTTCTCTTAATTTACACTTGAATAAAAAAATTAATTAATTCATTTATAAAAACTGTCTCATTTACAACCGAGCCGAGCAGAGTTTCTTTTTCTATGGAAATATTTGTCAATCTCGACATGATTTTGTCTGAAACACCAGAGCCTTTGTCGCTTTTCTAGTGCCCCAGATTTATTGTATATTTTCAAGTGATTGATTTCAAGAATTGTTCTTCAAATTACCGCCAGCCCTCAATTATATTACACTGCCATTCGTATAACCTACGTCCTACCCCCCACCCACCCCCATCACCCCTTTCGCAAAACCATTTATTATTTTTCAAATAATTCGGTGGCACAAACAGAGAACCCTGACAAATACAAAAAAAAAAACAGTCTCAAATCAAATACTCTTTCTATTTGTCAATCAACATATATTTGAAATTTTTCTTCAGACACCGTCATCCATTCCTCCCCTTGGCCCACCTACACGACCAGAAAAAAAAACACCCAGATTGATGATAGTTATTCGTGACCTCCATCTATTCGATTGTTGCCAGCAAGGGGCTAAAACGGAAGTGTACTACCAACGTACATAAATGGGAGGAACTTGTTTGTAATACGTTTTTCCCATTTTCAGCATCTCACAAGCAAAAGTATCACTTCACTGTGAAAATAAGCATGATTTGCATACATAAACCAAGAATGAAAAACGCTGTGTTTTAAACGACAAGAAACCGTTCGTTCGACTTTCTGCGAACTCAAATTTGAAGGTTTAACGCAAAACGTTGTGGCGCCATAACGAGCATGGCGAAACGAAAAACTACTTATGGCAAGAAACAATTGTTGTAAAGTTATTCCAACGAACACTCCTCCTGTACTCACCATTTGAATGTGAACTCCACTTGTAAGCTGTCAGCCCCGAATTGTCTGGGGACGGTTGAGGTGGTGGAGGCGTGGGATTCCATTGTATTATTTCTTTTATGCGGGAGGGACCTATGGAGTGGGGTTCTATTATTTTGCCATTTTAGGGTTGACACTTGAACACATTCACCTCCTTTTGTTCGACAAGCCATTGCCTCCCTGTGTCACGTGCTGTCGTGAGGGTGTTTGCATACGTAGCTTTAACTATTTCAGTCGTTTCAATCTTTTTTTTTTTCTCATTTTCTTCTGTCATAGTACTTTTAAGGGGTATCAAGGGAGGCAAAACTAGTGAGTACCACGGTTGATAGTTGTGTTTGAGGGAGTGCACCTGCAATTTGGAACAGTGGTAAAGTTTTCATCTGATATTCTGCGAAATCTTGGTTTTAACAGATCTTAGCAGAGCAGAGGACATGAGAGAGAGAGAGCAGAAGAGCCAAATCAAAGTCATGTTATTAACAAATATTTCATCTAGAAATTAGTCAGGGGGTTAGGACGGCTCTATGATAAATATTTCTCAAAAATAGATGAAAAAACTCGCCAAAAAAGCAAACCACAAAAATTCTGAAAAATTCCCCAATTAATTTATGAAAAATACCCCAATGAGAAATCTACAACGAAAAATGTTACCTATAATTTATGAAAAAAAAAATCAATATGAAAATTTCCCTAATAATTCTGAAAAATTCCTGAATGAAAAATCTACGAAGCTTGCGGGTTTTACAACCGTTACTGAAACGAAAAATTAAATTTTAACTAAAAATATATGAAAAAAAATCCAACATGAAAATTTCCCCAAAAAGTTTGCCAAAATCCCCAAATAATTTTTGAAAAACAATGATGGAAAAATATGTGACGTGTGCGGGTGTCACAACCGTGCTTAAAAAAAAAATTCTAAAAAATTCCTAACACGAAAATTTCCCCAAATATTCTGAAAAACACAATAATTCCCCAAAAATTTGGGGAAAAAATCCCAAATAATTTATGAAAAATACTCCAATAAAAAAAGCGTGCCTGAAAAAAAATTCGGAAAAATACCTAACACGAAAATTTCACCAAAAATTTCTGAAAAATTCCTAACACGAAAATTTCACCAAAAATTTCTGGAAAATTCCTAACACGAAAATTTCCCCAAATATTCTGAAAAATTCTTAACACAAAAATTCCCCAAAAATTTGGAAAAAATCCCCAAATAATTTATTAAAAATACTCCAATAAAAAAACTACGGTGCCTGAAAAAAAAATCGGAAAAATTCCTAACACGAAAATTTCCCCAAAAATTTCTGAAAAATTCCTAACACGAAAATTTCCCCAAATAATTAATGAAAAATTCCTAACACGAAAATTTCCCCAAATATTCTGAAAAATTCTTAACACAATAATTCGACAAAATTTTGGAAAAAAATCCCAAATAATTTATTAAAAATACTCCAATAAAAAAACTACGGTGCCTGAAAAAAAATTCGGAAAAATTCCTAACACGAAAATTTCTGAAAAATTCCTAACACGAAAATTTCCCTAAATAATTTATGAAAAATATTCGACAGCTGCGGGTGTCACAACCGGGTCAAGACCGAAAAATTAAATGTTACCTAAAAGTTATGAAAAAAAAATCAAACATGAAAATATCCCCAAAAATCCACAAATAAGTTTTAATAAATTCTCCAAAACCAAAAACGAAATGTTATCTGAAAATTATGATAAAAAATGTTAAATTATTTTTCATTAAGAAAAATGGCCCAATTTTTTGTGGGATTGTTTGTTTGCCACCATTCTTTTTTGAGTACTTTTACTATCTCGTACCACCCTAGAAAAACTTTCTGAAATCCACGGTCCACATTTAGTTACAATTCTCCACCGTTGCTCCTTCTTCGTTCCAGCCACACGATGTAGTTGTCTCTTGGGGTTTTTTTTTTTTTTTTTTTTGTTATTTTGTTAAACAAACAATCAAACTTAGATTTGGCATTTGTGTCGATGTCACGTGAAGTCGTAAGTTGAAACTTATAGATGGTGCAACATATGCAGATAACTGTTAAAACAACATAAATTCTCCCCCACCCCTCTGTTTTGGCAAAAACTATGCATTTCACCCTCTAACGCCCCCCTTCCCCGAGAGAGACCAAGTTGAATGAATAGCTAGACGGAAACCGGAAGGAAGTCCACAAGTAAATTGTGTGCGGTTCACCGTTGGAGTGTGGGGATGGGGAGGTGCCACCCGGCACATCAGTGACAATGTACGGCAGGCCAGGACAGCGCAGGGCATTACGTCACAGTAGAGTGAAAAAGTGCAACACTTTACGAAAAACAATTGATATTGTTTTTTATTATCCGGTCGAAACTAAACGGAAAATATACACAAGCACCACCTACTCGCACACACACATAACACAGAGAGCTGCTGTCCCTGGTGTAAGATCGGGAAGGATGAGTTGCATGCAAATTGCAATGTGTCTGAATGTTACCGAGTGTGCGGCAGCTTTTAATATGTCCTTGCAAAGTTAGTTAGTTCAAGAGTGTGGGTGTGTGTGTGTGTGTGTGTGTCTTTTGTGGGAACTGGTAACCCGAAAAGACCGTATCACCGTTTTATTATCGCCATAAAATACGCAAATAAATGGAAAAGTAATGTTATATAATGTCATTCCAATAATGGCCATTATCAACTAATACGAATAGAAGACAAAACGAACGAGGACAGCAGCCAACCGACCAACTGATAACCTCCAACTTGTTATACGTTTCTTTCGTTGCACATGTCTAACAAAAGTGTTGAAAGGATTTAGTTGCAAAAGTCCTGGAACCAGTTTTTCCCCCCGTTTTCAGTTACCACATATTTTTTCAATGAATAGACTACAGAAACGATTCGATTATTTCCCTTTCATGTGCTGTAACACCGTTTTGCAGCCACCTATTGTGCATACACACACACACACACATATCCGCCGGAATTAATCTGTACACATTCCAAAACCCATTCAGCCGCTCAGCACTTAATTACAATTTTGCTCAGTAGACCAAAGCATCGTGGGCAGATGGCAATACTTTTGTGCTTGGTATATGTATATGTTTCAAAAAAAAACACACACACATACACACAATGTGGGCAGATATTAACATTAGGCACACAAAATAAATAAACTCCTTCAAAAGAAACAATTGTATTTGTTTTGTGTAAGGCATACATCAGTACCAAACCTGGAGGTTTTAAGGAATGGAAAAACGATGTCAAAATTTAAATAATAGCAAACTTTTGAGAGTGGAGGAGAAAAGGACATTGGAAATTGACAGTAGAAAAATAAATAAAAACTGCTAGATTTGTAATACTTTACATAATGAAAGCTAAACTCGGCCCCAACATTCTACCACAGCTAGAACGAAGGGGCTGTAGAGTCATAGAATATGTTGACTACTTCTTATTTTCCAAATGACATGCGGTATCGATAAGGTCGTTCTGGGACTCCACGGATTAATTAATGTGCAACTATCACCTACTATAACAATAGGGTTTGACAATATTAACATTATTCTCTTAGCTCGTATAAACTATGATTAAAAAACCTACTTTGTACTCTTTGATATGTCTGATGTGCCAAAATTTTCTTTGATAGTCTTCAATCAATGTTGCGGCCCCTAAAACTATGATTTATTTCTAAACTTTTTCGCCTATAAGCATTTTATCTCATACTCTGAATTGCTTTAATGAAATCCTTTAATTCCTCCCCCACTTCTTCAATCTTCATAAAACACTTAATATCTACGAAATATTTGTAGTGGATTTCGTCCTGTGGCAATTTTTTGCTGATTTATTTCTGCCCAGTGATAACATCTAGTTTTTGGGGCGCTGCGTACTTTCAGAGTTTTTACATAATTTACTCAGCTTGGAAGTCCTTTTTTTTTGGCGTTGTGGTGCGTAAGCATTATTGGAATTGAATTATCAGCTGTTAACATATGGGTTTTCGTGCCATTGTGCTGTTCACCCATATTTTGGGTGCTTTGCCAGCGTCTAGACTGGTTAATAACTTGTTTAGCCCAAGAATCCCGAAAGCAAAACAAAAAGAAAGAATCTCTGTTGTTTATACACTTTTAGAAGACCCTAAAAGTATACATTATTTTCGTATGATAATAATGATTCAATGTCACTGACAGCCAAGCGGGATTTGTTGACGAAAACTTATTTGCTGTTTTCATTCTGAGGTTTTGGGATACATGAGTACGAAAAAATGTGGAAAGTCTCTGCGAGGGGAAATTTAAGATTTTTTTGAATGTAAATAAATTGTGGCGGCGAATTGGAATGTATGAAGAGTTATGTTCAGCAGCAGTTGTTATATATTTGCAGACAGTGCTGTGGGTTTGAATATTTTCAATAATTCCTTTCAACATGATATTTTACCTTTGTATGAAATGGAATTATAAGAGTGTAAAATTTTAAGGCTCTATCGGTGATTGGTTCAATTGCCTTTAACGATTTTTGAAGACTTCTGAAAAATGTTCCTTGTTCTGTCCATCTTTCGAAAGGTTGGTTCTCTTCGGGTACCTCTCAGAAAAACACTGAAAAGTAAGATTTAAATTAACCCTTTAACCACTGAAATCAAACCACTTAAAACATTAGAAATGGCTGTTAGCGATGATCGTTTGTAGACGGTCTTAGTGGTTAAAGGGTTAAATTATTGTTGCATACTCGCGGGCTGGCAATACACCGACGTTGTGGTGCATAGCTTTAGGAGCTGTTTGTAAGCATTGTGGTGCATACCTTCAGGCGTCATCCCTACTCTTCGTCATCCTCGTTCCTTCGAAACGATACTCTGAACGAAGAACGGTGAAAGTAGATACTGTAAATCGATAGAAAAGATACTCCGATTCTATAGCCTAGAATGTTTAACGGTGGTCGCGAAGACATTTAAGTTATTTATAATCAACATGTTGGAATATGTTTTCGTTAATTGCGTAAGCCTGAATGAGTTGAGATAGAGATATCCAATAGCCTACTGTCGGCCAATATCCAACCCCACCAATTAATTTTATTTCGAAGCTTTATACCACCTCGAATGCTTATCCCCCATGTCTGTCTATCCACGATGTGCATTGCCTAGTTCTTCTTAGAACTTATAAAGCACAACAAATCCTGGATTGGATTGTCTAGAGGATCTAAAAAATACTTTGTAGTATTCTTCTGGCCCCAAATTCATTCAGTCTCATACGTTTCCTTGGTTTCCCATTGGCGAAGGTATGGAAAAATATTAAAAAAACATACCTTCAATTTAATTTAAAGGCAAAAATCTCAACTCCTTAATCATGAAATGCTATACTTTTCCCCAAAGCTTTTATATTTACATTTGTTTTTTATGAAATTTAATAAATGTCCATCTGAGCAATATGCTTGCTCGGTCATCGGTTGTTTTACTGTCCCAACTATTAGCCCATGTCCATTACCCATTTACATAAATTGATATGGAGAGTCTCTAAACTTTGGCTCCATTAGAATTCGTCGTTGTCGTCCAACCAACCAGTTTTCCCCGATTGCGACTGATGTCGTTCTAAAGCCTTTTTATTTTTTTGCGGTTTTGTATTATGTCATGTCTACAGCATGCATTTACATGCATTTTTACTACATAGAGAGAGAGAGCGAGCGAGAGATAGTATCCAATTTTTTCTTTCCTTTCCTTTTTTTTTTGTTCAACAACAACAAATTGTAATTTTTCTCTCTGCTGTTCAGTTTTTTTCATCTGCTGGCTGTGCCATACGAATACTGTTAACAAATCATAAAGTTTCCGTTTCCGTTATAGTGCACACACACACACAGAGTATGTGTGGCTGAGTGTGAGTGAGTATGTGTGACACTAACTCAACATGCAGTTTATGTTGTGTGAGACTGTTGATGGGCAGGAATGTGTGTGTGTATGAATGAAACAAATACGATGTACATTTTAACATACACACACAAGCAATCTGAGTCATGCAAATTCACACACACATGCATATTACAGAGTAACATGGCTCGCATAAGTTGTATTGTATAACAAGTCTGACATCATGTTTAGTGACATCTGCATATGGTATGTACACATAGCTGCCGTTGCCGTTGTTTTTGCTATTGCTGTTACTTTTGCTGATGTTGTTTTTGATGTTGCTGGTGGTGGTGGTGCTGCCGCCTGCAGCTGATCACAATGTTGTTGTTGCCTTTATTGTACAGACATTAAAATATGTGTAATTCACATAACTACAACACTAGTTGCATGATATTGTAATATTTTCATTTTTTTTGTTGTTGTTTGTTTTGTTTTTGTTCCAACTGTAACTCATCATAAACTATGATTTTGAAGAGGGGAAGCGCGGAGGAAACCCCTAACATCAAAAGTGTCATAACTCTGTAATCGAGTAAATGGACTCTGAATGACTTAAAAAAAAAACAAAAAAAGAACACCATGAATATTATAGTAAACTTTAAATAATTGCATCTTTCACAGGGCAACGAAAAGTAAAACAAGAGAATGTAAATATCTGTTAAAGAGAGTATAGTTTATTAAGATCGGTTAACAATAAAGAAAATAAGTTACTTATTTGTTTGCCTTGATTTTCTACGGAAGAGAGAAAGGGGTTCTGCAGGCTCAAAGAAAAAGGCCGCAAAAAAGGAAGAATTACCCAAAAAAATCAAATATACAAAATTTTAAAATTAAGAATTCCCCAAAATAAATGAAAAATGCATCTAAAAAATTTTGAAGTTTTCATAATTTTGAGGCATTTTTCATATGAAAATCATACATCGCGTCCGCGGGCGATTTTTTTTGTGTAGTGTTTTTTTGGTGTATTTTTTATAATATTTGGGGGATTTTGCACTGGGCAATTTTTCATAAATTGTTGGAGGAATTTTTCAGAATTTTTGGCGAAATTTTCATATTGGGCTTTTGGAGGGAATTTTTTTGAGGTATTTTTCATATGAAATTCATATATCGCGTCCTCGGGCGATTTTTTTGTGTAGTGTTTTTTTAGTGTATTTTTTATAATATTTGGGGGATTTTGCACTGGGCAATTTTTCATAAATTGTTGGAGGAATTTTTCAGAATTTTTGGCGAAATTTTCATATTGGGCTTTTGGAGGTATTTTTTTTTATTTTTGGAAATTCTTCATTATTTTGGGGCATTTTTCAGGCTCTATTAATGAAGAATTCCCAAAAATAAGTGGAAATTCTCCAAAAAGGCCAACATAAAAATTCTGAAAAATTCGCCAAATAATTTATGATAATTTATGATATTCCCTAATTAAAAATCAGCTCTTCTATTAAAGCGGTGGCTCCCACATTTAAAAATATATGACCCTACCTTCAAATCAAAGTAATCAACATAAACGATTTGAATGTACCGTCAATTAAGTATTTCCCTCCCTCAATTTAAAAATTGGGAAATTTTTCATTGTTCAAATTTTGGGTTTATTTTTCATATGAAAAATCGTTCACAAAGGAAATATTATCTAAAAATTATGAAAAATGTTGCAAAATAAAAAAAAAATCCAAAAAAATTTGTTGACATTTGATTCATCACAATCTGTCGGTATGTCTGGATGACTGGTTTGTACGATAATTCTCGGAAGGTGTACTCAGTTGCTTTTGAAAATTTTTTAGACAAACCGCAGATTATGGCTCAGGTTTAGTATCATTCTTCTGGATTTAATTTAAATAAATTGACACAAGAATTTGGAATTTTACTTTCGATCCCTCTGTTTTTATAAAACGAATGACTCAGTCAAACATCTTACGAAACTTCATTATTTATTTATTTATTAATTACAATACAAAGTAAATTTATATTCTAATTTTGGGTCCAAGGGTAAACCGGGTGACACAGAACATTTGGCTAAAATTTTGCAGCGACAGACCAAAGCCTCTGGTGGGAATCGAACCCACAACCCCCACGCTGATAGACAAGCACGCTACCAACTCGCCTAAAAACTTCATTATTTTGTCACTTTGGTGTATCTTACACAATGTATCATTTTAAAAATTCATATTCTTAAATGTTTCATATATATTTCCTCAAACGATACTCCGAGAAATACCCAAAAAGATTAAGCAACCATTCAAATTTACAGATCGCCAGTCTATTGGATGACAGCAATGAAACGAGGAGTTTAAAAAGACTTCACGTATTGGACCTTCCTTTTAGAATATGAAAGCTAGATTAAATTATTAATTACATAGAACTAAATAGAATTTTAAATATAAATGATTTTACTTATTGAAGTAAAATCTACCTGTTATTCTTAAAAATATATTGCTTATATAATTTGCTTAATATCTCTAGATAGATTGCAAAAAAATAAATAAAAATATATATTTCCTAAAGTCTGGACAAATAAATTCGTGTGTCTTGCTAAAACCTAAATTATTGACATTCCTGCTGGGGAGGTTTTAGTTCGTCTCCAAGGAATTCTTTTTAAAAAGTAGACTGTGAAAAACTAAATTCAAATGCTGTTTAGAAAAATTGCTTTAATTTCCAACTATCGTATTTGTCGTATCTGATATAACTGATATCCAGAAAAAAAATCTCTGTTATCCATAGTTTTTCACATATCATAAAGACTTTTCTCAACTCATGTTTGTTTGTTTGTTTTTTGGACGGGCGGGTTCTTTTGTATGTACACAACGTGTTTAGTTGCCATAATTTGCCGAAAAACTCGCTCACTCCACAGAGCAGACTACTACTCCACATCGATGTTTTGGAAACAAAAATTTTCACTTAATAATATGTTCACAATTATCAAACAAAAAAGTTTGTTCAACTTTGTTTCGTTGGCTGACTGTGAAAACCTTTTGACCAAATACGCCAATGACATGTTTACCAGCAAAAGAAAACACACACACACATATATACATAGCAAAACTACATTTGAATGGAATAATAATCGGTCAAGTTGAATATTGAATACACTATACAGACAGTTTATGGTTCTTAGGTCCTTTTTTAACTTTCTCTTAATTTCGATTTTTTGAAATAGCTCGTATTCCATTTATAAAGGACTGTAAACTGTTGGCAACTCTGACAAAAACAGTTTTTGCTAGACAAGGAGTCTCTTGTTAAAAATATTCCCTAGATGGAGTCACAGTGTAGAGATTCTCTGTTGGAGTGGCTTCTCTTGGAAATTGTATTTTCTTTGAGCTGTTGAGAGGAAACTCAAAAATTATGACACAACGTTGTTTTCATTTGTTTGCTGAGAACCTGGAAGTGTCTTTCATTCCAACAACGGCAGTCCAGCATTCGGATGAAGTGCATCGCGACAAAGCTGTGAGCAGCCCAGAAAAAACATCCCCCTAAGCCAGTTCATTAAAAAATCATCTTCTATTATAATGTAGAGATAAGAGATCTTGAGCCGACCCTCATTCATAACGATAGTGTTAAAATATATTTGAAAGCGCCCCGCTAAGCAAGTTGGTAGCGTAGGGGTCGTGTGACTTATTACCAACAGAGCCTTTGGTCTGTCGTTGCACAAATCTAGCCGTATGCTCTGTGTCACCCGGTGTACCCAAAGTTAGAATATAAAGTAACTTTGTATTGTAATTAAATAAAAAAAATATATTTTTTGATGTCCGTTGGATATTCTAAATTATTACAAATAGTCTAACAAACTTAACCTACACTCTAACCTCTGAAGGATCATATATAAAAAAAAACCAGCAACAACAAAAAACATGACTAAAAGAAAAAAGTTTTGCCGAAATCAAAACACCAACAGCAGCAACAACAACAAAGTAACTGGTATCAAACGACAGCAAGAACCACATGGCGCCATATATCTGAATACATAACGGTAGAAGCTGGCGGATGAGTAGAGGGGTTGGGGGTACTACCAGTTGTAGGGCAAATAAACAACAAATAACTTTGGGTAACTCTACGAATAATAATAATAACAACAACAACAACAACACATATAGCAAACCAAATATTCCCATAATATACAGACATTCACAGGTCCTACACAAAACCCCCCCGCCCCCCCATACCCTTCCCAAATCCCCCTCTGTATATAATCACCGACCAGCCGAAATTGGAATTCATAAAAAAAAAAATATCAAAATAAACATTCATATCCTATCTACGAGAACAATTTGATTTCATTTTAAATGAAATTGTAGATTTTTCGTTCAGAAAGTCGCAATGTATGCGAGTGTGTGTGTTTGTGTAAACAGTTTTATTTGGTTGTTTTCACAAGACAGCAGGGCGAAATATTCATCCATACGCACACACCCATCCGCATGTGTGTACTACACATCTACATTTACAATGTATGCATGGATATGGCTAACGACTTTAATGGTCTACCGGAAATATTGGGAACAGATACGACACACACCAAAAAAAAAAAAATAAATTACACGAACCGAAAGTAGAACGGGCTTTATTATTGAGATAATCTGAAAATGTTAAGCTTCATTTGGAAATGCAGAAGGACGTTTACGCTAAATAACACGCGATATTGACATAATCATGTAACAATGTCCCGGCCTGCTGCCTCGGAGTGGTTGGACGCGGTGAGCGGGTTAAAGGTAGAATAATAATTGCATATACACTGAAAAAGAAAAGTCTGCAGAGTGTTGGGAAATATCTGCAATATCTGTTCGTCAGGTATAAGTCGTCTGGTCCCTGATGTTATAACATTTAGCTGGAAAACGCGGCTATCCAGGGACTCTCTTCCGTTCATTGCGAAATGACCGGACGACACGGAATGTAAAATAATCTTCCAGAAGTGTTTTCCCCTGTAAAAATTTTAAAAATTTCCCCTCTACAAATAAAAAATAAAAAATAAAAAATAAAAAATAAAAAATAAAAAATAAAAAATAAAAAATAAAAAATAAAAAATAAAAAATAAAAAATAAAAAATAAAAAATAAAAAATAAAAAATAAAAAATAAAAAATAAAAAATAAAAAATAAAAAATAAAAAATAAAAAATAAAAAATAAAAAATAAAAAATAAAAAATAAAAAATAAAAAATAAAAAATAAAAAATAAGTAAATGAGAATTATTGCTCCCATCATACTCCAGGCACAAAATGTTATTGCGTTGTAGTCATGCTTATAATGATATATGTATGACAGTGTGGGTAGCTCCATAAGAGTCTTTGGCAAATTCTTGCAAAGGGACACAAATTAATTAAATATTGTCATGTTATACAACTCAAACCTAAACCACACACACCCACACATGCATAAACAGCTCAACAATGCCTACATTGAAAATGCTTCAATAACAGTCAACAATTTCTAGAGATGACCTTGTGTATACTATTGCGACTGGCCATTGTGTGGACCACTTTTTATACCCGAAACCCACTCTATTCTATTCAAGTCATTCGATTAAGCAAAATAACAACACGTATCCTCATCATATTAGGTTGACAATTCTATGAAAAAAAAAACATAAAATTCGGAATAGATTAGTTTCCAAATCAACGTATGCTACGAGCATAGCATTTCTGGCAAAACTCCCACTTCATCGGGGACACAATTTAACCTCGAGTGTAAACACGAGTTCATAATGATTTGTTTTCCATGAACTCTTCATTTATATCAGTTTATTTGTATATGGTACAGTTTTCCGTTTTTTGTTTGGCGAACTACAGCTTTTACCTTCTCATTGTTATATGCATATTCAGCCCATCTATTCTAGATGAGGATGAACTACTACTGAAACATATTAATTAAGATCGTGTGTCATTTAAGGCCATGTTTTTTGTACAGCTGCAAATTTAAGTTTAATTTTCGCATACGAAACCGACCAAAATGAAACGCACAAAAAAAGGAAAAACACCACGCTTAGCCTGTTAAAAAAATATTTTAATATCCGTTTTTTCTCTTGCGCA
The DNA here is from genome assembly GCA_958296145.1 of Hydrotaea cyrtoneurina. Classification (NCBI taxonomy): domain Eukaryota; kingdom Metazoa; phylum Arthropoda; class Insecta; order Diptera; family Muscidae; genus Hydrotaea; species Hydrotaea cyrtoneurina. Next base: position 87,310,215 of record OY282514.1, read on the forward strand.
TCCATCAGAATTGTTATTTGGTTTTTCATTTTTTTTTTTTTTTTTTTTTTTGCAAGTCAACTCTGGAAAATAATTGCAAAATATTCATTTTCAGGTGAAGTTTGTGTTTTTTTATTATATTTTCCAAACAGGGATCACATATTTGCGGAGATTGTGAATAAGGTGGAAAAATAAATGTGATTTGCATGAGTGATTCACTGAATGATACGTTATATTTGTTGGCTACAGAATTAAAGCATACTTTGGGGCTGGAGGTATTGAGTCAATTGTAATGTCGACTTTGACTCCTATATATGGAAGGCGTAATATGTTGCCTACTTTTAATATGATTCCTTTGAAATTCGCTAATTAATATTACGACTGATTGTATTTAATTTGTAATTACCACCACACGAATGTTCGTTCGACTCTTAGAGGAATGTAATTCAAATGGAAGCCGCCATTTCCAACTAATTTTCATTAAGAAGACAATAGTCCCTGAGTCCTGGCTACAAAATTAAAGCATACTGTTGGGGGTCTGATATAGTGAGTAAATTGTGCTCTTGTCTTTTATTAAATGCATATGCATGAAAGGCATAACATGTTGCCTACTTTTAGGGAGTATTTAAATATGATTTCGTTGAAATTCGCTAATTCGATATCAACCTTTGGAATGATAAAATAGTAGGGTTGCTTGTATTTAATTTGTAATCGTTACCACAAGAATTCTGCGGTGAGATCACATTTTTATGCAAAAATAGTCCTTGCGTTCTGGCTACAAAATTAAAGCATACGTTTGACTAAATTGTAATGTCATCTTTAACTATTAAAGTCCGAAAACCTTGCCTACTTTTAGGTGGTATTGAAATATTATTCCCTGATCTATTGATTACATTGAATGGTGTCTTTTACTAAATTAGCCAACTTTTAGGAGTATTTCATTATTTCTTTGAAATTCGTTAATTCGTGTATTAATACAATACAATACAAAAAGGACTTGCTAAATTATTATGACTTGATGTATTTAATTGGCACACAATACCAGCAAGTTATCAATAATAAATGTATGAAAGACGGGTAGAAGTCCACACTTTTACAAATAAATACAATCCTTTCGCAGTTCGAAAACACAAATGTTCGTTATCGCTCTCTCACACACGCACACACATTTTCCTGTCCCCGAGTTGTGCCGTGCAATTCATGGTGTCCATTCTATTTTTCACCACATTCTATGTTTGACCCATTTTTGTTGTTGTTGTTCTTTTTCTTCAGCTTAATTCTTATTTTGTTATTCGAAACATTTATCAACAACTAATTAAAAAGACACATTAAACTAAACTAAAATACAAAGTTTTCTCTTCTCTCTGCGGAATAATGATTCTCTTGTTTTTTTTGCTTGTGTAACAGTGTGTGTGTGTGTAGTTGTGAAACCACCCAAAGGAAACTTTATTTCGGTTGGATAATGTTTCGTTGGCATGTTTTGGTCTTTGTATTCTCTAACTCAGTGTCCGGTGTATATAAATCGTGTACATGTATCTGTACAAGTCAGTATACTGACTCTGTGTGTATGGGTGTGTGTGCGTATGTGTAAGTACTTTCCGGGTCGGTTCGTCGTACATGTATGCAATGGTGTCTGTTGATGACAGTTGTGTATGTTATCTTTTGCGAAAAAGATAAATCGTTAAGGTCCTTTCAAATAGGAGGAATTCGGTTTTGTTTTTTTTTTATAGTGGACAGTCTGGAAATTTGGTTATGGAGAAACTTGGGAAACATGGGCGAATTCAGACTCATGAAATCATCTATGGATGAGATGGAAATTGAAGAATATTTATGCCGCTGCAAGTATCTGCTAATCCCTGAGCCAACAAAGCTTTATGATATTGCATTTTTAAGTACTCAACACTAAGCGGATATTCGGCAAGTTAAACGGAACATTGTGTTGACAAATAAAGAAATAAAGGCCTTTCACCGCTCCTTATTAATTTCTAACGCCTCACAATAGTTACAAAATCTTTTCGTTTAACGACCCTTTTCTCCGCTACTCATTATTCCGACATTTCATACTGTCTGATTGTACTTAAAATAGAAAATCTCCAACAAAGCACCGATCAATCCACTCCATATACGTATGTGAATGAAACCGAAGAAGAACAAAATGCTATCCCCTTAGAAAACTAAACTGTTGTTGATTGCAAAACTTTTTTTTTTCTTGTTCTTGTTCTGTCTCTGGACAAAAACTGTACGGTTAAAAGTACAAATATGCTCTGAAGAAACCAAGAAAACAGAGTGCCAAACCAAAAAAAAAAAAAAAAATCATATGAAATCAAAATCACATTTTGTTCATAGGAAGAAAAACTCCCATAACCCTTTTCCTGTGGCTCACAGAGCTGGCTACCGGTTTAGAACATAAACGACACAAAAATTGTACTTGAAACCAAAAACAATCGCTTCGATAAACTTTTAGTGGTGCTTTCGTTTCGATTTCTGCCGCACCGTCTGTTCGCTAAACACTTGCCTAGGGTAATTGCCACATATGCTTTTCCTGCATTTTGCACACATTAACAGAGAATGTGCTTGTCTTAGTGCTTTCCCATGTGGCTAACAACGAGTGCTTTCTTTACCTGTTTAATAGTTTAAGGTTAGCTTTCCTAAAACACACACACAGACTCTGGCAGAGATTTTTAAGTTTTATGGCTTTATTTTGTTTCCACCTCTGATAAATATTTTTGTGTCCAGGTTTTTTTTTTTGGAAAAGGTGTGAAACTATTTTGGGGTGTTGCTGGAGCCTGGCATGCATTTGCTATCATTTTGCTGTTAACCTTCACCCGAAACATATCAATTTATAGCATGTGTTAGTTTTATTCGTTGTCCGTTGTTCAGTTGAGGGTTCATTTGGCAAAAGTTTCCTTTTATTTATTATTGGTTATCAGTAACAACTTTTCTCTGCTAAGTATGCAAACTATTTAAAGTATTTGCTATTCTCCTATGGTCGGTCAGTACTTTGCAGTTAAACGAAATCTAAAGTGTTTTATGAGCAGGAAAACAGTTTTCCAAAATGACCTCAAAAGCTGAAATGCTGTTTTTTTTTTGGTGTGCTCTCCATTGGCAATGTTTTATGGCGAATTAGCCGATATCAGAGCCGGAGTATCGGAAAAGTGCGTTTAAGTTTCGAGGCAGTTTTATGCGAGTTCATAGGCAAATTTAAACAGAGTATTACGCTAGAACAAATCCTTCCCATTGAGAATCTCGTACTAGTCGATCTCATTCTCAAAGGTGTTGATGTTTTTTAGGAGTACCATACTCAGGCAGGGTTTTCAAAAGGGTTTGTCCTTATCGAAGGTTACTTCATAACACCGTGTTACAAAAAATAGATTTTTTTCTGTCCTATGAACCAAATTTACTTTTTCGGATAGGGGATAAAAAAATAAAAATACACGTGTATCGGCGATTTTCATGTACACGTCAGAAGTTTTTTTTTTTTTAAGTTTGAAGTATAAAGCTCGTGGTGGCCTTTCGACCGATTTAACCCTTTTTCAGTGATCCAATCGAGCCGATTTTTGGCAGGCAGACTCGTGGAAATGTCTGTATCACATCAAATTTTTTAAAAACATTTTTTATCAATTCTCAGATTTTCCCCAATTTTTATTATTTTTGAAAAAACAATATTTTTTTCACTTTTCTTAGCATAACTTGAAGAGACTCCAAATTTTTAAACTACTAAAGCGTTACGAAAAAAAAATGTTTTTTGAACTGAAACCTTAAAAAAACGATAACCATTTAAAAAAAAAAAAAAATTTAGGAAAATCTGAGAATTTATAAAAATCTATTTTTTAAAAAATTTGACGTGATACAGACGTACAGACAAAAATCGGTCATACAGGCCACTACGAGCTTCATACTTCAAACTTAAAAAAAAAAATTCTGACGTGTACATGAAAATCGCCGATACACGTGTATTTTTATTTTTCCCCTCTTTCCGAAAAAGTAAATTTGGTTCATAGGACAGAATGTGTGTAACACGGTGTAATCAGTGAAGAGAAGCGATGTATGAATTTTTACTGAAATTGACATATTGTACAGATTTTGTCTATTCTCGATTTTAAGCCACGCTGCTATGTTTTAATGGCTTCGTCGAGTTGTTTCTTCAGAGAGGATCTTACTTGCCCTAGATAATAGATATCGATTTCCTTCCAGTGGATCTTTAACAGAAATTGTCGCATTGTGAAGATTTCGTCTAGTCATTTCATTGTCGTATTGTGAAGATTTCTTCTATTATCCATAAATTCGACTTAAATGGGGTTTTGTCAAGCTGTGTCTTCAGAGATATCAGCACAAACGTTCTGAACTTTAATGTCAAAGACATCTGGACTTTACAAAAGACTTAGCACCGCAATATATCGCCTACCATCCTCTGAACAACCCCAACACTTGTCTGGCGATCACTGAGTGTCCCATGTGTCTACAGCCTTTTTCAAAAACACATCCTTGTTATTTCAATATTTCGTTTAAAAGTTCTTTAAAGTCCTCGTCTATCATTCAGGATGTCTTGGCTGCTTATGAAATATTAGAGACATTTACCAATGTTCATGCCGAACATGTTTGGAATACAAAATTGTATCATATTTACGAAAACTTCCCCTCCGCATAAGTTTGCATAGACTTCTGTTGATTTTGCTGTTGTATAGTTTAGTATATACACACACACACACACAGACTCACATATGAATCTGCATATCCCTATGCATGCATGTAATCATATTCCATATATGCAGTCTTTACATTTGCATGTATGAAATACAAACAAAGTTAACAGAAACTTTGAGGGTTTGGCAGTTGTTTTTTGTGTCTGCTAACCTTAAACAGACATACATGTCGTTTGGTGTGGATGTGTTGGATGGGTGTTGGTGCCCCGTTATTGGGAAAGTGACCTCAGACCATTGGAAAGGGTTTGACTAAATTCGGGGTGCGTTCAGAGATGAGAATTTTCGGTGCTAAGAAAATTGTAAGCCTTGAACCTCAGGCCTTATTTTATTGAGAATCCTATATATTGTCGGTTCACATGAGAGGATCAAAGTTTCATCAAAAGAAATAAATATTTTGATACGTAAAGAAAAATCGGCTGGACAATAATAAATAACTAAATTTGTATTTAGCCAATGGACGGGTATATTTAAAAACAAAAACTGCCAACAAAACCAATTTTTATGTAAATAATCAACATTAGGATGACACCAGTGCACAAATATTCCCAAAACGGTCATTTTTCTAAAGTTTTAGCTACGTTGTTTCGCTTTCCGTAATGCATTTTCTTTTCTATTCCTGAACTATCACTGGATGGAGGTCGGAATCATCGTTCGTGGACTATTTCAGAATTTTACGACAATCAATTTTTTTTAGGTATTTGTTGTTGCCACTGATTTCACAAATAAGCCATGATTTTTCTATATTTTTAATTTAACCGCAATGTCAACGTCTCGGACAATGAGCCTTAGAAAAGTTGGAAAATCAACTGTTTTTTTTTATCGAAAAAAAAAAATGGATTCTATTACAATGAAATAATTTTTCAAAATTAAAATTATAAAGGGTGATTTTTTTTTAGGTATTTGGTGTTGCCACCATTTCACAACAGAGCCATGCTTTTCTATATTTTTAATTTGACCGCAATGTCAACGTCTCGGACAATGGGTCTTAGAAAAGTTGGAAAATCAACTGTTTTTTTATCGAAAAAAAATTGTAAATAATTTTTCAAAATTAAATTTAACAATGAAAAATCGCCCCACGTTAACATATGAAATTGTAATTGTAAATCAAATGTGAATTTTTATAAAAAGAATTTTGGAGCAATTTCTACAATAGAAAATCGAAAAACCATATTTTATGTGAAATTTATCCCCAACACAGAGTAATTTTCTTATGAAATGGAAACAAGGCTCAACAACTGCCCAAACTAATGCGAAAGTAATTTTTCTTATGAAAAATGTTCAAGAAACTAAAAAGAAAAATTTAAAAAAAAAAATGGAGTAATTTTTATTAATGAAAAGTCACACCAAATTAGAATGAGATAAATAACCCCAATTGAACTGGAAAAATTGTCCCAGATTGTCGACTTGTCGTTGTAACATTTACGACGAGTTTTTATTTATTTATTTATTAATTACAATACAAAGTAAATGTAAGTCCGAAGAGTTTTGCTTCGACCCTATTTTACCGTGGATATAACGAACTAATTTGTCGACTCCCTAGGAGTTCCTTATAACCGGACTCGACTGTATATCATATCCCTAATGGATCATATCCCTAAAATAACAAAACGATTTAAAGAACACAAATCGACCAAATGGATTTGCGCGAGCTAGGGATTCATTTTAGACCCACGATTTCTTGGTGAAATATTCTTAGAATTACTTGTGGATTTATTTTTAAGGAGCGAAGGAGTGAAAAATATTGTATCCTCCCTAATGTATACACCCCCACACACGTTTTGAATACACATTGAAAGGGTTACTCGTACACATGCAACTGTTCCCATATTGTCCATTTAGTTTGCATGAACATCTCCCATGAACTGTGTGTGACGAAAAAGCCGACACAAGTACACATAATTGCACGTGTGTATGGGTGTGCGTGTGTCTGATTGTATACATTCGTCCTAGCACTTAAGGACATAAAGTTTTTTAAACAATATTTCCTGTTTGTCATTTTTGTACGATTTTGTTTTGTGCCACCACGGGAAGAAGACGAACATGGGAACACTAGCCAAACTAACAGCCATTACAACTCTTTCCATTGCAACTTTTCCTACTTAAAGGAGATCGCTGAGTGTGTGTGATGGATATCGACATCATCACCAACACCATCATGTATTCATTTCATATGTCTCATGTGGGCAATGTATAGGTTCTTATTGTTGTTACAGCTGTATATTTTTTTTATTTTCTGTTTCTGTTTCTGTGTCTCACTGACGTTTCTCTGTTTTGTGTTTTTGCAGATATTATTGTGGCATTAAAGGATGTTTCGGTAACGATACCACAAGCTGTAAAACGTGGCAGTAATGCAATGCTAACATGTAATTACGATATGGAAAATGATACTTTATATTCTGTGAAATGGTATAAAGGACGACGGGAATTTTATCGTTATACGCCAAAGGAAAATCCGGCCATGAAAGTTTTCATCACCCAGATCGGTCTAAATGTTGAGGTAAGTTTTGATTTTCACCCACCCACAGACTTTTCCGGTTTCCCCCCCCCCCCGAGCAAGAAGTTTTACGTTTACAGTTTAATGACCGGACAATGGGAGGCTTGGCCACCAACGGGCTTACGAAACTATTCAGCTGCTGGTTTGCTGGTCATCGCAGAAATATGGCGGTTGGCGGCAGTGTGGCATTATTAAAACAACATTGCTATTTTTGTTGTATTATTTGGGCAACAAGCCTCATTAACAATGCATTCAATAATAATGGATTATCGATCGATTACATTTATTAAACAAAGGAGTATTTTTTTTTTAATTGTATTGGTATTACTGCTGTTCGAGGGCACAGCAGAAAAACACGCGAATAATAATTACAAACGATGAAGCTTTAAAATACATTTTAATGTGAACGTTTTTATGGCCAACATGAAAGAATAAAAAAACCCACACACACACATTTGTGAACGAAATAGTAGCAGCACTTGTCAATTATTTAAGGGAAAATCCTCAATGAAAGACTTTTAAATTTTTCCCAGCAGTTGATGAGTTCTTTTATTACCTTATGGAGCCATTGTAGATGTACAATAGTTTCTACTCATTCTTCCCAAAACAGAGCCATATTTTCTTACTCAACTGTTGTCCGTTTGCCACTTTTTGTCTCTTCTTCAAACAATAACAGCAGCACAACATTGTTGCTTGTTAATAAGCCTTTCATTTATTAATAAATTTGTATGATCTTTTTTTTTGTGTGGAATTTCTTCCGCTTTTAATTCTCTTATTTTGTATTATTGTTGCTGCAACAGTTATTGCCTTTAATGAGCAAAAACGCGATTATTTAACACCTCAACTTGTACAGTTTCCTTTTTTATTGGTTTGTTTGTTTTTACCTTCATTGTGGTTTTTTTTGTTGTGCAAAGGAAAGAAAATTGTGAATTTAATTTAAACATTTTCTTTGCAAAGTAAAAAGGAAAAGACGAGAGGAGAAGGAGAGATTATAAATTACTTACATAAACAATGTTAAGATGCAGATAAATTACAATCGAAATAAAATGAAGCTCGCTGATGCCCAACTTCAAATATAAGCCACTCTCATTCGAGTCAATCATTACAAGTCTAGTGATATACTTGCCATATCGGGCAAAATCTCTCAATAATAATTTAGACATTAGACAGATCGAAAGTTATTTTATTTTATTTTTATGAATACTCCAAATTACTCCATTATTGGTATTCCAAAGTCAGTCCGGAAAAATAAAAAAATTTCATAAATATTGTCTTTTAATTTTATTAATTTTATTTATTTACTAGTAAGTTGTAATGCGCCTTTGGCGCCCGTTGAAATATGGGAAAAAAAAACTGTGTTGAAAAAAAAAAATTTTTGTGGAAAAAAAAATTTTTTGTTGAAAAAAAAAATTTGTTGAAAAAAAAAATTTTCTTGAAAAAAAAAATTTTGTGGAAAAAAAAAAGTTTGTTGAAAAAAAAAATTTTTCATCAAAAAAAAAATTTTGTAAAAAAAAAAAAATTTTGTAAAAAAAAAATTTTTTGTCGAAAAAAAAAAGTTGTAAAAAAAAAATAATAAAAAAAAAAATTTTGAACAAAAAAAATTTTGGTAAAAAAAAATTTGGGGAAAACACAATTTCTGTACAAAAAAAAATATTATTTTTTTTATTATTATTATTTATAGAAAATAATAGAATGCCTATTTAAATTCCTACGTACTGTGTGACAGAGTCAGTAAATCAGTGAATCAGTGTCGAGGGTAAATATATATTAAGACTGCAAATATAATTTACAAAAAATAGTAAAAACACTGGCTGCTATGGCCTTCAAAATATTTTCTAAATTTCTCTAATTCTGTTAGATATTCCACAGTGTGGCACCCCTTAACGACGCCCTGCAATTTCTTCTATCCTGACCCACATCACATTGTTGCAACTCCTTTCTAATCTATAAATCCTAGGGCTCTGGGGTGTAGTGTAAAAAGCCAGCTCTAAAGCTGTCTTACTTTGCAATATATTTTTTTCACCAATAGCAGGTAGCAATGTAACCTGGTGTCTATATGACATGAGTCCAGAATGCATCAAGCTGATCTTGTAGCTTCCTCTAATGGAAGGCCTAGACTTTCTTCTTACCGCTGAGTTAGGCTAAGGAAAGGCTACACTTGATGTTTAAGGAACATAGGCCTCGTAGTTCTTATTATTATTACAGATCAAGCCAAAATCACTTGCTGAGTCGGGTCTGAAGGACAAACAGAGATTAGTATCCCCCATGGATTGTCTCTTACTCAACACATTATCTTAGCTTTGGCTATGGATGAACCTCTTTGAAATTTGTTGGCAATCTTAGGATCACATTTTCCTAATGTCATCATTAGAAACTTAACTTTTAATATTCCATGCAGGAACATACTGAAATGTGTCTATATTCCTTTCTCCTAAAACTAAACTAAATATTATTATTGCCTTTAAAGATATGAACCTCTTTAACCATAATGATGCGAAATTTTCATCTCCCAATTCAGAAAAACCCATAATCATGGTAATTCATAAATATCCCAAAACCAATAAATACAAAACCGATATAAAGAATGGCTAACATGTAGCCAATGGTCAATATATTACACCTTCAATCTGAGATATCCACAGCATGTGTTCTCTGGCCCAGTGCCCAATGAAGGGACAAATTCGTCTGTCTTTGCATTGCCACAACCTGTACCAGCTATCAGCAACCCATGGTCTCCAGGGGAAGAAACGGGGGGGAAAGCCACACAAAAACGTATTACGTTGCACAGAAAATGACGAGAAACGAAACCAACAAGAGCGCAAAAAAAAAAGATTATATATTATTCATCATCAATTTCAGAAGAATGTTTTTTTCCCGCCACAACTGCTGTTAGTGTATGGAACACCTAAAGTTTCACCTCCTTTTGCTCATTTGTGCATAATGAAAGAGACCGCCACAGCCACCATAGCAGCACACTGCCTCCGTTCCGGTCCGTCGTAGAGGGCTGGCCAGAGAAGTAAAACTACCGGAATACTAATTTTCATGACTTGCAATTTGCATTTGTTTGTGGGTGTTGGTGAGCCAGGGATGGCTGCTAGAAATTATAACTCAAAGCAGCTTTATTGAAATTGAAAGAAAAAAGTGCGCCAAGCAAAAAGAAATGGAAAAAAATCCATTTGTTTCTACCTCAAACTTCAGTTGGTGAAGCTGATTTTCTTTCTTCCCCCCCACCATCATTAAAACATAGAATTTGTTCATATTTCATTTTTCTTCGCCATTCAGTCAGGCAGTCAGTTATTCATTCGTTCGTTTCCTTTGTTTCTTTTCAGCGTAATCTTTCCAATCAAAGTCATGTCGTTTTATTGGCCGTACCTCTCAATGTCTCTGGCAAATTCACTTGTGAAATATCCGTTGAGGCGCCAACATTTCAAACAGCCATGGTTTCCGGCGAAATGGAGGTTGTAGGTGAGTACACCAACGGGATACAGCGACATAAGCATGCAAAACATCCATTTACCTCCTCCTATTGGCGCGAGTGGGACAAGCTTTGGCCAGGAGCTGGCTGCTCCTACACAGCAATACCAATGGATATGGCAAATGGATGTGTGTGTATGTGTGTGTTATAAATCCATGAAATGTGAAAAAACTAGTAGAAAAAGGATTGCTTCCGAAATGCTTGCATCTGCAGGAGAGCAAAAACAGCACACAAATTAATTAGACAAATGAATTTTTGTGGTATTGCTTTCAAAAGTTTTGGGTTTTTTGTCGGTTGTCGATGATTTTGTTCGTTTTGTTTTGTATTTTTTTCATTCTTTCGTTGCAATAACCGCAATTACCCTCATTTTGATTAAACGATTTCCTGCACTCAGAGAAAAATTATCTGTTAATGAACCACGGTCCAAGAATCATTGGATGTGAATAATCTGTGGATGGTTAACAGGGATTAACAAACAGAATATTACAACCGTTGATGAAAGGATTTAGAGAACTTAAACCAATTCCAATAACAAATAAGGTGATCAATACAAAAGGAATGTCAAATCTTCAGATGACTGCTCAGGAGACATTTCCCTGAGTATGTAGTCGGATTTCTTTCAGTTGTTCTCTGATTCCCTACTACTTAATGGAAATCAACACTTCAACATACATTTCTCTTTGAGTGTAACACATTCGACTGCAAGAAGAAAAAAATTGATAATTTCCTCCAATTTTTTTTTCTGTGTGTGTTAACATTGCTCATTTACACTTTTTCCTCTTTTCTCTCTCCCTCTCTCTCTCTTACCGTTTCAATCATGGCAAACGCTGGCCATTTCGTTTGGGTGCATAGAATTACCCGAAGAGCAAGCGAGCGTAACGGGCATCCAGCCACGTTATCGTATTGGTGATTTGGTTGACGGCAATTGCTCAATTAAATACTCTAAACCAGCTGCTAATTTGACATGGACTATTAATGGCATCGTGGTAAGTATGGATGGTAACAATACCGATACACACACACACACACATACACACTCACACTATTATATTGAAGTCTAGAACGTACAGAGTACAAGGATGGCATAATATCGAGTTTAATGCTGGAAAATTATGAAGGCATTCAATTAAAATGCCGGGCAAACGATAAACTGAAAAAAAGATGAGGTGATAAAAGTTAAGGGTTAATTAAAAACCACAGATTCAATCAACGTTTTTTTTCGATTGTACAGGATAACAAAAAGGACACAAATTAATGCTAGACTATTTAAACACTTGACTATTTAAGTGTTTCAGTACAGATACTCTATAGCAGGGATAGACGGTGGGCCGTTTTTTGTCCCATGGATTATTAGGGATCCGATTTGGGACACCAAATTTGATGGTGTCTCTGAAACACGAGTTCTAGTCAAAGCGACTTTCTTACAAATATGAGGCGCCCCGGTAGTAGATTTGGTAGCGTGTGGGGGTGCAGTTTCCAATCCCAACAGAAGCTTTGGTCTGTCTCTTCGAAAATCTAGCCGTATGGACCCAAAATTAGAATATAAATTTACTTTGTATTGTAATTAATTAAAATAAAAATAAAAATAAAAATAAAAATAAAAATAAAAATAAAAATAAAAATAAAAATAAAAATAAAAATAAAAATAAAAATAAAAATAAAAATAAAAATAAAAATAAAAAAAAATTAAAAATAAAAATAAATTACTTATTTATTTATTATTAATTACAATACAAGAGTAAACCGGGTGACACAGACCATTTGGGAATCGAACTCACGCTACCAATTCGCCTACCGGGGCGTTTAAAAAATGAATAAATATTATGAGTCTTTCTTTGTTTAAATTTAAATAAAACAAAAAGTGTGTGAGTTATCCAAAATGTCAAATTTTCCACGACTTTGTTAAAGGGCGAGTTCTTGTGAGGTGGGTAATTATGTACTCAACCGCCTCAGTGTTGACAATTGGGCATCTCGGAGGTGTGGTTGGGGTTTTCTTTCGTTACACAGACGTTTTTACAGATGGAATTCGATTCTAAACCACTGGGCACCTTGAGGTTAACTATCAATTAACTATGCACACCCTTAAGGCGAATAACGAGCTAGTCTTTACTTCAGCCAAATGCACGAATTTGTATTACACAAATAAAGGGAATGTTTGAATTTGGATTTTTTGTTGTTGTTATTTTATAGTTTATATAAAAATCTGAGTACATGCCTTCTCCAATACCATTCTTTATGAGATTTTTTCGATTTTTAATAAATGTTTCTTTTACCAAAACTGTTACCAAAGACTTCTTTTCGGCTTAAAAATAATCCAGCATACATTTTGCTGATTTTTGAGAAACACCATAGCATACTTTTTGGCTTATGTCGTAATACATGTACAAAAAAAACCCCCCTCAACATACATTTATAACATTTACAGCAAAAATAAATCTTTTGCTAATTCTTAAAATATGAAAGGTTTTTTTCTCTCTCTTTTTCACTGACTCATCGTAAGTCATAAATTCTGCCATGGCTTTACAACAATGTTTACACTTTGGGTCCGTATAGTTTTTCCTTGACTCCGGTGTCCGTCGTTTCGTTTGTCAGTCCATTCATCAGAAGGCAAACCAACACGAAACATAAACCATAAAATATGAAATCAATTTATAAATATTTATTATGACTCACATACTAAAAACCACAAAGATGAGAGAGAAGGACAAATTGACATTATGTATATCGCCCTGATATCCCCTTGAATCTCTTATCGGTTACTACCCCGCGGCCGGAATAAATACCACCATGCAGCCACAAAAGGCGAGCAGAGGAGAAAAAAGACAAGTACAAATCTTAGTGAAGCGGAAATATTCATATAACGCCAGAAGATTGGACGACGACGTTGAGGTGAAGGCAAATTGAACAACGACAACAACGGACAATATTTAAATGATGACGTCTTTTTGGCCATACACATATACAGATATGCCAACATATACATGTTTATTTGTGTATGTAGTTGTATCGGCAATTGCTTGTTGTTTTATTATTCAGCCAAGTTTATTTTCTGTAGCGCCAGGATATTTATGACCACTACATGACCGGCTGCCTGCGAGTGGACGAGGCAGGTGCAGGGGTTTAGGAAACGCATTTCAATGGTAAAGATTTGATACTTTTAGGGGCGAAATAAATTCGATAGACTCACACAATGGCTAAGAGGTTGGTGTACAGGCTTGTCATATATTTGTTAAGTTACACAACACGGAAATGTATGAGGAATATCTTTTGAAAATGACCGCGAGGCCATTTATTTGCCATAATAATCGTCCAATTATGTCACGATTATGTAACCAATCACCACCACCCACACAGTGCGACCACCACTTGTCATACCCACCTCCACTGGCATGACTACCATTTTATTTTCGTCCTTACACGTTGGCGTCTTCAAGTAATCTATAGAAAATACTATCTTTCTCTAACGCTCTGCGCTGTCTCTTTTGCATCTTCAGTGGATGTTAACAATGGAATAGATTTACAGATGAGTGATTAAGTGGAGCAAGGAGTAGTCGGTCGTCAGTCGTTGAGATACCAATTTTGTTTTCTTTTGGTGGTGCTGCTGAACAGAACTCGTGGCAACAGCAAAAACAGCGAAACGAAAACAATGTTATTGCGGTTTTTAAGTTTAACTACTGTATCGTAACAAGCTGTGAGTAAATCTCGACGACTGGCTATGGGTTTCCTTGTTTTTTTTTGTTTTTTTTGGATTCATTTCTTTTCTCTTCGCCTTCACCACCGACAGCAACAGCTCTGTAAAGTTGCGTCAATTGAATGGCTTGACTTTGTTTGAATGGTTGAGTGGTGATGGCTACAGATGAGAACGGCGACGACGACGATCGTTGCTTATTGCAATTGTGCCAATGTTGATGGTGCTGATGAGGAAGGACGATGCTTGGTGGATGTGCGTTGGTTTTTCTGCCACGTCTATTGTGTGCGCTGTATGATGAAAAAGCACTTGTCAGAAGTGGACTAATGATGAGATATTTATTTGAAAAACAAAACAATGATAGCGACGAGAAACGGGCGGGTGAGTTGTGTGGCTGTGGCTATACGAAGTGCAGTCTTTGCTGAATAGTTTAAAGATTGCAATAAGGATGAAACAAATGGATCGCCATATTATTCATTTGACTCCCAAAAGTATGCAATGGAATGCTTAATCGTGTGGAGCAACAACTCAAAGTATGCAATAACTAAATGAAGGAAACGCAGGACATTTTGAACCACTGTATATAACATTAAAATTCAAAATAGATGAAATTTAATGAAAATAGAAAAATTAACGTTTACTCATTACATTTGTTAAAATTGTCAGTTTGGTGTGGTGTATACGCTGATGGCATCATCGGTTCTTCTTGCCTTCGAATTATTGAAGGAGCTGCCATTATTTTTGTTTTCACAAATTAAACAGCTTCAACTATTAGAGACTTAAAAATCACATAAAAAGTTCAATTACCAATGTATCTGTGTTTTATTTAATTTTTTATAAACCAGACTTTTAAAATGCACTCTTTATTTCGTTCCCAGAACTCATAAATCTTTCTGGGCTTTTGTTTTTTGTTTTAAATTTCCCCCAACAAGTCACAATTTATAAAAGAAGAAACTAGCAAATTGCACACATTTAGGCATTTTACAATTTCTTCCACTCAAATACACTTTCCATAGAATCTTCTACCAAAAATACATATGTATATGAATTTCATTCAAAAGGTTATAATCAAAGGAAATGAAGCAAATATCATGCATTAAACAAAATAAAAACAACATTTCTCCGAATACAATATTGAGTTCATGTCCCAAGAAGTTTGGTGCATACAGAAAGGTCTAATAATTCAAATGTTTAGGACAGCGATTCTTTTAATAACTGGAAACTCATATACAAATATCATTTATAAAAAAAATCAAATATTAAAGGTAAACTTATTAAGTGAATGTGAACTAGAATTGTGGGATCTTTTTCAGACAACTTACACAGTGTTTTTTTTTAAAAAAGAAAGGAAAGTATCTTATTTAAAATCATCGTTTTGGAAATACATACCTGCAAGATACTATTGGAATTTGAGGCTAGCAAAGCTGGCAGAGATATTTGCCTAAGCATCGTTATATTTATGGTGTGGTTTTGTTAAGAATGTTTTGACATGATATTTGAGATTTTACCTAAGGAAACCAAAATGTTTGCTTTCCGTGGCGGAAAACTATTTTCCAACACCAGTCCATTCAATTGAAAATTGTGCGTATTCAGCACACACACTCAAAAGATTCCATTGCCTCCATTTCAGGTCAGCTTTAATAAAATCTTAACATTGTTGCATATTTCCCGAGGTCTCGAATAGTTTCCTGCAAAGCCCTCTGCAATAAACACACCTTGCGCGCACGTTAAATCAATGTTTATGTTCCAAGAATATTCCACCATTCTCCATGTGTAAGGGGTCGCCCCAGAAAAACTCTCATAAATTCGTAGAAGCTGCCATCATTAAATGAAACTGTAAACCGGGAAGAACGTCACACACAAAAAAGTGTCCTCTTCGAAAAAAAACAAAAAAAAAATACAAAAACCGTTACCACTCACACCTGTCAAAACAAATATTCACGTACAATCTTTTTGCAGCAAAATAGCCCGTAAAACAATAAGAGATGCGATAAGGGCCAGCAAGGGAGGGAGGGGGCTGCGCGAAAGGTGGCCACTCATAAAAAAAAGCCAGAGGTTGCAGAAACATAATAACAGTATCTATTGTGTCGTAAAATGAAAAATTCTTGCAGAGAATAGCCGCCTCACCAACGTTCACTCGAAAACAAAACGAAAACGACGACTAAAAGTATGCACCAATAAATAAACGTTTTCTTTTTTTTTTGTTCTATTGCGTGCTTCTAGGCAATGTTGCGTTATTGGTCTGAAACTCGTGGTCGGGGTTTTGTATAGAGGATGTTGTGGTAGTAACGGGAATAGACAGCCCACGTCTGTGTGCCGGCCCGAGGAGCACCGCCATACAGCCAGCAGGATGCTAATGTTTTTTTGGGCTCTATTCAACTGTACTTTTGTTTTTGCTACGTTATTCTGGCGATATCACGTTGTGTTTGGTATTTTCATTTCTAGCTTTAACGGTGGGACATCGCCACACAGGATCGCATTCTCGGGGTCCTTTTTTTTTGGGTGAATGGCTGCATTTAAGGCTGCAAAACTGTGGCTGGGTCTTGGGACCATCATAACTCATAGTTCTTGCGAGTTCTCAAGGGAGTGTGAGAAATAAGTGTGAGAAATATTTAGCATCTCTGTTGTATGTATTGAATGAGGATTTTTTTTTTTAACAAAATTTTATTAATAACTTTATTTTATACTTTATTTTAATGAAGCATAGTTTTAGGCGTTTTTTTTAAGGAAAATTGGAAAACTCTTCGAAAAAGGATATGGGTCTTATGCAAACAACTAAACAGTGTGAATAATACAAATGCCCGAATTCTTCTTTATATTTTAAGAAGGGCAACTAAAAATATGCTTGTAAAAAAAAATAATAACAAAAAAATTTAAGTAATGAATATCTCGCAACGTTTGTAGTTTAAAATTCCTTTAGGCCAAACAAGCAACGCCAGTTTTCAAAAAAAATAAAGTTGTGCTAGGTGTGTGTCCCAAAAAGTTTTCCAAAATTCCGAAAATAGACCGAAATATTTGAAAAAATACGAGAAAAAAGTGACTAGGCGTGAACATGATTGCAACGTTTTCAAATTTTTATTTGCTGCCGTTGTCGAAAAAACCCACCCATTTCGAAAAATGCCAACCACGCCTTTTTGTCGAAAACGAAAAATTTTATTAAAAATATTGCTGAGCGGTTTTCAAAAAAAAAAAAACAATCTCTTCTGAGAAAATCTCCAATTTTCCTTCGGCACTTTTTTTTGATAAAAAAGTCGAAACAATATTTAGCAAAAAAAAATTTACTGGTTTATGCTCAGCGAACTCAACAAATCCCTTTCTGACTATTTAAATGCAACCTTTTAATATGAACGAAAAAAGGAATTTTTTAAATATATTTATATTATATATATATATTTTTTAATACTTAATTTTTGAAAATCGCCTTATTATCTGGAAAACTGAAAATATGTGTATATATACATGTAATCAAATTGCATTCATTCATACCATTCTGCCTTCTTCCATTTTTTTTGCTTTATAGCCAATATTTCTTCAAACAAAACAATTTTAAAAGTTATTGCATACTTTTAGGGGTCCTTGACAAAATTACTATAACTTTGATTGACAGGATCACTTTCCAAATTCGCAAAATTCAATGTTATACTTCTAGGTGGCTGCTGATAAAAGCAATAAAAGTTCTATTTGCAGAAATTTTTGAAAAAATCGCCAAACACAAAATGTTTGGCCAGACTGGAAATCTCTGTACTCAAATGTCCTTGATGTGTAGAGTTCACATAGCACTATTACTGCCTTCTCTCAGTTTTTTGTGCTATAATGAATATTTCTTTAAATAAAACCGTTCTAAAAATTGTTGCATACTTTTGGGGGATTTTAAAGGAATTTCAATAAATTTGCGAAAAAGCAAAAATTTCAAAATCTAAAAAATGTACGCACATAAAAAATTATAATTTTTATAATTTCTGAAATAATAATAATAATTTTTTTTTGATATTTTGGAGTGTTTTTCACAATACTTTTTTGCATGTGCCAGGTCCTATCTTGGGTAGAAGAGAGTACTTCCCGATTCACACTAGGCTATTTTACTTGCGGCAATTTTTATGTTTCCGTTTTGAACGTGCCTCTAGTGTTCACACAAGAACATTTTATTTTCGACATTTTTTGTTTTAATTATTGTCTTTTCAAATACAAATGACTTTTAAAATACAAAAATAAATTGCCTTTGTTTTCCCTTTCCTTTCCTCACTGTCCTTCAAATAGAGAATTGCGATAATTAAAATAGCCTGGTGTGACTAATCTCTGAGCCATGTGAAAGTTCTCCAGAAAAATTGTTAGCATTTCGTGGCTGGCTTTAAAAAATAGTTACCGATCAGTGAGTGTAGCACAGTTATAAGGACATCTACAGCGGACGCCTTTGATTTTGGTCAGACAATTGAGTTAACGAAATCGGATCGTCTTCTTTCCATATAAAGCATTTTAATATGTTCGAAGATAACTCCATAGAAACTTATACAGCCTCAAATCCCAAGTACGTTATTTCCCCGACTGGTTTTCCTTTTGAATCCAGCTGATCATGCCAGCCTCCTTTTTTTATTAACAATCATTTCTGAATTTCGTGCACATAAGCGCAAACAACAAAATTCCAACGATTCTTTTATTTGTTTAGATTGTTTTTTGACTCGTTTTCATTTATTTTGTTTTTCTCTTTTGCTGAGCGCCCAAATTCAGTGTTTTTCTGACGGAGTTTTTCTGTTCGCATTCTGTGATCTATTTTGTGAACTCGGTCAACGCTATTAAAATCCTTTAGTTTCCACATAAACTCATTCAATTGTTGTTAGTTTTTGCTTGGCCTGCTGCTTTTTCTCTTTTTTTTTGTTATTTGTCATTTTTTTTGTACTTCTTCAGTTTATGCAGGAATTTTAGGTTTTTTTTGCGACTCGAATTCTATGAATCATCATGTCGAGGAAATTATAGTTTTATATCTGGTGCGTGTTTTTTTTTTTTTGTTTGCTAACTTCTGTTCAAACTAATCTGTGCTGTGATGTTGGTGAGGGTGGGTGGAGGATTTGTTTTTAGATTTTTTCCAGCGATACATAAATTGTTTGCATTTGATACATTTTTTATGGGATTTGTTTGGCCAAAATCGAAATATTGCAGAAAACAACAAACACAACAATGACCATGTTAACAACAAATAAATAAGCGTTTAGGGGCGGAAAAAACAAAAGCAATTGTTGTGCCATAACTGCAATTGAATGGTTACAAATTAACACACAAACACACACACACACAAAATTGGAGTTTATTTAAATTAAAGCACATTTTCGGCAAATTGCCGGAAAAAAATATGCTTTAAAGCAATAAATTAAACAGTTTGATGAATTTATGCTTTAAAAGTGATAACAGCCATTTTGTGAGCCCTAAAGTATGCTGTAAAAAATAAAAAGGAAATCTAAAACAACTACAGCAAACTCTAACGGATTCTCAATGTGTTACCAGAAAGTAAAGCTTTACATTATTGCCAATAACTACTTTTTGTTTCCCAAAGTGTAACAAACTCCACTCCACCAAAAAGTATACTCTAAAATTATGACCTCAAGTTTGTTTGATTCACCGCAAATTTCCCAGATTGGAAACGTAATCACCAAAAGTCTGCTCTCAAAATGTTATTTGCAATTTTGCCATCATATTTCCCTTAGTTGACTCCTTCTCCTTGTCTTTAGCTGGAGGCTAATGATTGATTAGCGCATCCAGCCATTAAATACACTTAAGCTGATAACTTTTGTCAGTCTTTGGTGATTGTTGGTCTCCTTTGGGGCAAATATAAATTGAATTTCATGTGCGATTTATAAATATTTAAAGAATTTTTTTTTTTAGTACCGAAATATTAGGGTCGTGCGCCAAGCAAGAAGATTTCCCATTAAGGGACAAATGATTAAGAAGAAACTTTATCGAAGAACATTTATTGAAGTCGTTTAAAATATTTGTGACAACAATATTTAAGCAGAGACAAATGACATTAGAAATTATGGTCTTTATATACCGATTCAAAAGGTCGACTGGCTAAAGGCCAAGACAATAATTTTGCATTAGTGTTGAGTACTTTGTTTTCATTCTAGGAAAAATTCAAGCAGGGTTCTGCAACAAGAGGTGTGATTTTGAATCACCCGGTATTTCGGTAGCTGTCACTTTTGAAGCTTTTATTCTTTGATGAAAATGGAACGATACACCACGCTTCAACAATGCATTGAAATTATTAAAATTCACTACAAAAATGGTGAAAATCTTGCAGTCACAGTTCGCAAAACTAACAAGTATCCGGACCGTGTTATCTCTCGAAGAGGTGATCACAATTGGCCACCGAGATCTTGTGATTTAACACCTTGCGACTTCTTCCTTTGGGGCCACGTGAAAGATGGAATTCGTGAGGCTATCGAGGACATTGGGCAGCCACTTTGCAATTTGGTCATGGACAATTTCATGAAAAGGATATGGTCCTGCAAGCGTGGTCGTGGTGGCCATTTGGCTAATGTTGTTTTTCATTATTAATGGCATACCTTCGTCTTTATTATGAAATAAACATCCGATCATTTATACCAAAAAATTAAATTTGTCATCTCCTCTTGTTGGAGAACCCTGCATTTGATAACCGTTTACAAGTATTGGATGTTGTGAAAACTTATAGGGGTAAATAAAATAGAGCTCTGCCGTATTTGAATATGAATAACTTAAATGCCTAAAATTTATTATTAAAAAAAAGAAAAACTTAACTTCGGTTCCCCATGCAAATTAATCATCTACAATAGATTTTTTAAAGAATATAGGTCGAATATACCCCGACTTTCGTGTCATACATTATCTTAAAATACTTAAAATACAAAAAAATTTAATTATCATTTGTTTTTTATTTATTTTATTTTTATTTTTTATTTTATTTTTTTTTTATTTTTATTTTTATTTTTATTTTTATTTTTATTTTTATTTTTATTTTATTTAATTACAATACAAAGTAAATTTATATTCTAATTTTGGGTCCAAGGATAAACCGAGTGACAAAGACTATTTGGCTTGATTTTTTTTTTGCAGCGACAGACCAAAGCCTCTGGTGGGAATCGAACTCACAACCCCCACGCTGATAGGCAAGCACCATACCAACTCGCCTACCGGGGCGCTTAATTATCATTTGTATTCTGAATTTCTGTGTTCTTTTCCATTTGCCCAAACGCAATTTGACAAGTTTGCAAAAAAAAAAAAACAGACAATTTTGTGAAGCCTGCCAATACATATTTTTACCACACATCTTTTATTCCGTTTTGTTTTCTCCACAAACCGAATTGCACATCCTATAAGTATGCTTTAGAAAAGTTTTTTTTTTTTTTAAAAAACTTTTATAACAGCCAATAATATGACAAATAACCTCTCGAAACTTCTTAGTCTACCAACTCATCCTGAAAATTAAGTCAATTATATACGTCCCCATCTCCACACAGGAAACTTTAACGACTCGACAAGTATTACATGTGAAATACGGTCATTTTTGTTTGACATTTTTTTGTTGTTTTTGGGCAAAAAGTTTTGAATGTGCCATAAACAACAACAACAACAATGCTATGCTTCTTATTAAAATCACTTTTTGAATTACGATTTTTGACTCTCTGCAGACCACAAACACTCAAGAAGAGCAAATGTTGAAAAGTTAATAAATTTTTTTGTGAAGCCTAAAAACACGCCAACTCAAATCATATGCCCCCCCCACCCCGCACCCCCAAAAGTATGCATAAGAGACAAAAACTTTTCATTTCTAGAAATATTTTCTGTGTTTTTGTTGTTGTTGCTGCTTTTGCTTTTTTGCAAACAACATTTTAACAATTGTTTGTAAAATTCCAAGAATTTTTCGTTCTTGTCGTTTCTATATGAAAAACTCATAATTCATTAAGGTTGACAAGGGCCTTCAAACGGAGGGAGAGCTGAGTAAAGGATACCAGAGTACTCAGAGTAATACACACACAAGCCAGCTCATATATCTTTGGGTAAAGCATCTTTCAAATCTATTCAAGTGTTATTGTTGTTTATATCGTAGAGTGGGACGAGGATGGGCGCAAAGTGTTGAGGTATGACATTTTCTTTGTTTGGTCTCCCAAAAGTATGCTTCAAAAATATTTAACAACCTCAACATCCCCAACACATACTCCAGAGTGGAAAAAGGCCATAATGAAATCAAAGGGACAAAAAAGTAGACATAAACATTGTTAGAGCACCAAGACGATGCAGTACGACTGGGACTAGGAATCCCATAAAGTTGAAGAGAGAGTGGAATACAGAAAACCCAAGAAAAAAAACACCAAAGTAGTAGAAATAGAAAGGGAAAAACTGGCGACAAAACCCACAGTGTATATGGAGAGACACCATCAAGTGTGACAATTTTGGTTAAACACCGGAATTTCTTGTTGCCGACATTTAGGGCCACCGTCAGAGAGAGAACTGATAATTCGGTGAACATAGAGACAAGGCGCACTACAGTTGTGTATAAAAACTAAGGGCACACCCACAGTAAAGTGCTCGTTAACCCCCAAGCCAAAACAATTGGCGACCAATTAAATGTGCCCCAGTTCATTTCCCCCATTATCTCTACACCACAGTCATACTTTGCATGAAATAGAACATTTCCTCTATGTTAGGAAGATAAGCTGCGCTGCAACCAAAGCATTTTAAAATTTGGTTAACCTTAAAAGTCAGGAGACTTTGTCAAATATGGCTGCGGTGGAGATGTTATAATATCCTCAAAACCACAATTGAACTTTAGACTTACAACAAGATGAAAAAAAACATTTTAAACCAAACAAAAATATTATTTACTCAATGTCATGTTGGTTTCGTTTTTTTTTTATTTTCTTCATCCTTGCAGGTTCCACCACATCACATCAAAAGTTATCAAATTGAGAAATATGAGGAAACCAATTTGGAATCGGTTATGAGTGCCATTCATTTCATGGTAACCACACAGCACTTTATCAAAGGACAAATGAGGGTACGTAGATCTGCTCCAAAGGCAAGCAGGATTTTGAATATAAAACTGAAGTTAATATTTGCATTTGGTCATTTTAATTTTCAGCTCAAATGTACTGCTGGCATTTTTGATATATTCAAGGAGGAAATCGAGAGTATCATCGAAGAGGATCGCCCACGTATTATGGCCTCTGGACGCTCTTACGATGCTCACAGTTATCCGCATGACCATGACAACGGTGGCAGCTATGAGGATCATAATGAATCGTATTTGACATATTTTTCGGGTAAGCATGATAAGAAAGATAAAAAATTGCAAAGGAATGGAAAACATAACACAAGGAAATGTTTAAAATGGAGAAAAGAAATTCAATTGAGAAATATTTCCTTTAAGAAGAATTTTCAAAGGAAAGTTTTTTTTTTGTAAACTTTTATCGGATAAAAGTCTTCTATTTGGAAAATATTCCTTAGAAGAGTTGTTGTATTTTTAGAATAATTCACATTTCGCTTAAAATGGAAAAAAGAAATTCAATCTTTCAATCTTCTTAATATATATTTGCCCTCGACACTGATTCACTGATTCACTGATTCCCTGATTCCCTGATTCCCTGATTCCCTGATTCACTGATTCCCTGATTCACTGATTCACTGACTCTGTCACGCAGTACGTAGGAATTTAAATAGGCATTCTATAAATAATAATAATAAAAAAAATAATATTTTGTGTTTTCCCCAAATTTTTTTTTTACCAAAATTTTTTTTTTCCACAAAATTTTTTTTTTCCACAAATTTTTTTTTTTCAACAAAATTTTTTTTTTCCACAAAATTTTTTTTTTCAACAAAATTTTGTTTTTCAACAAAAATTTTTTTTTTCAGCAAACTTTTTTTTTCAACAAAATTTTTTTTTTCAACAAACGTTTTTTTTTTCAACAAAATTTTTTTTTTTCCAACAAAATTTTTTTTCCAACAAAATTTTTTTTTCAACAAAAATTTTTTTTTCAGCAAAAATTTTTTTTCCACAAATCTTTTTTTCCCAATTTTATTTTTTTTCGAAATTTTTTTTTACAAAAAGTTTTCTCAAAATATTTTTTACAAAATTTTTAAAATTACGTAACAAATACTTTCTCAAGCAAATTAACGGGCGCCATAGGCGCATTACAACTTACTAGTTGAGAAATATTTCCTTTTAAAAGAATTTTCAAAGGAAAGTTTTCTTTTGTAAAATGTTATCGGATAAAAGTCTTCTATTTAGAGAATCTTCTAAGAAATATTTCTTAGAAAAGTTGTTGTATTTTTAGAATAATTCACATTTCAAGCGAAAGGGGAAACTCTCCTAAAAATTGTGGAAAATTTTTCAAAGATAAGTTTTTTTTTTACGAACAGCTTCCTAAATAAACTGTGAAGTTTTTGGAAAAGGTCACTTTCTTCTTGAGAAAGTGTTCTAAAATAAATACTTCCTTTCTTGGAAAAGTGTTCTATCTCGTCTACTGTTCAGAAAACTGTTCTAAATCGACTACTCTTTAGCAAACTGTTATAAAACGTCTATTGTTTAATTAATTGTTCTAAATCGACTACTCTTTAGAGAACTGTTCTAAATCGACTAATATTTAAAAAACTGTTATTAATCGACTATTGTTTAGGAAATTGTTCTAAATCGACTACTCTTTCGAAAATTATTCTAAATCGACTACTCTTTATAAAACTGTTCTAAAACGACTACTCTTTAGAAAACTGTTCTAAACCGACCACTTCCTTCCTTTGGAAACGTTTTAAAACGTTCTCATTTTTTCATGGAACATTTTTTTGTTGGATACGTGTGTTAAAACGACCAAATTTTTCCTTGGAAAAGTTTCCTTTCATTGAAAAATTATCTAAAACGACAACTGTCTTCCTTGCGTAACTCCATCAGTTTTGCTAGAAAAAAATTCATTTGAATAACTTTCCTTCCTTGGGAAATAATTCCAAAACGATCACATTTCTTTATTCAGAAAAGTGTTCTGAAACCAACACATCCCCTTGTTCAGAAAAGTGTTCTAACATCAACACTTTCCTTACCAAGTTTTTCCTAAGAAGTGGAAATACAAATACGACAACTTTGTTTAAAAAAATCAATTTTTTTTGGAAAACTCACTTATGTAAAATGGAAATATCTTAACCCTTTGTCAGCAAATTCTGCCCCTGGTTTTCCCCTTGAACGTATCCTGCCATTCCTTCTCCACAAAGTATTGCAATGAAATTGAAATTTGTAATTTTATGCTCCGTTCTGTTATTTCAGCTCCCAAATCGTCGGCCTCGTCCACTGTCCGGGCACCCTTCGCCGCCATCTTCCAATATTTCCACAAGCTGTTGCAACATTTGCCAACATTATCGTGGCTGAGCATAAAAACGCGTATATGCTTCACATTAACGACATTTATCATCGATATTGAGAGGTATTATGAGAAAATCACTCACAGTGACATGACAACATATTGTATGAAATTGTTGCAACAACAACAGCACCAGTGCCAACAGCTAATCAAGCTAATAACAGTAATGGCCGTAGTATTAAAGATACATCAGCAGCGTAAGGGGCGGTGGTGGTGGCGGCGGCGGCATGTTGCCGCTCTGACAGCGGGCAATGAAATGGCAACGAACAATGCGATAAAGAAGAAATCATGTAATTGCAAGGGACACACAATGAAAGTGCATGAAGAGCAGAGGTGGAATGTGAAAGCAACGGCAACGACAACGAATACATTGTTGAACAGTTATCAGGACATGCAACACCAGCAGCAGCTGTTGCAGGAATTGGCAACACACAGTGCACATTGTTATCTCTGCGAACAGGAGGATAAGTCTGACAGTGATGTCGGTGCTGCTGCTACCGACGCTACTGCTGCTGCTGCTGCTGATTGTCAGCTGCAAAATGAACAGTGTTTAGCAGAAAATCAAAATGTCATCAATGAAAAGGTTTTGCACAAGAAAATAACAGGAGCATCTTCTATAGCATCGGCTACGGCAGCTCCTGCTCCTGCTCCTGCTGCTGATTGCCAGCAGCACATGTCACAAACACTTGACGGTGGCCCATCAACAACTTCAACGGCGTCTTTGGCATCTCCTTCAACGTCGCCGGCTACCATTGTGAGTAGTTGTGCTTACCGGGGCACAGCGTATGCACACGATAGTTTTCCATTATGTGAGAATGCTTGCGAGGCGACTGAAAGCAATAACGCCAACTATATGTCAAAGGATCAAACATTATTGATGACTTCTGCCACCCACACGTCTAGTCCCGTTAGAACTGCCGCATTACAGAGTATCACAAAGCATGCAACATCATTAGGCGAGGAGGATGGGGGGACAACAGCAATGCCAACGTCATCATCCACATCGAATGCGCCCTCCATCGCTTCGTCCTCTTTGGGAGCCTTTTCATCATTTTCTTTGAATAACAACTATTTAATGGCGTTTATTGGTGAATTGTTATTGCATCAGTGCTGATGCTAAAGTGATGATGAATGATACGATTTTTGTATTATTTCCCCTCGCCCAGCTCTAACTCATTTTTTCCACTACACTCACAAGGATATAAGCTGCCGAAGCAAACGAGAAAATCTATACATGTACTTATTTATTTATTTTCTCTCATGCCATACAGAAAGAAAAAAACGAAATTCACATTAATTCAGTTTAGTTTCCATTCAATATCCTCTAATATGTCACCGAGAGAGAGAGAGAGAGAGCCAGCAACCTCCTCTGCCCTCAGAAAATCGTTTAGAAAATTGCATAAAATGTCACAAAAAAAAAAAAAAAGAATTAAGAAATGAAATGGCAAAAAGGCGAAAATGAGCGCTTTTTTATATGAACCGAATGGGGCAAAATAAAAATGTTGTATGTTAGTCTTTAAGTGTTAAATGTTATAATTTTTTGTAAGAAATCGGATAAACCAAAAATAACATTTATGTTGATTGTTAAAAAAAAAACCCAAAAAAAAAAAAACGGATAATGAAAATTACAAAAAAAAAAAAAGAAAAAGAAAACTGAGCTCACGTTGCGGAAACGAAAGAAATATTGAAATAAGTAAATAATATTCATGTAAGCCTTAATGATAAATCTTAAATAATAACAATGACAACGCCGTGTGAAATCTGGACAATGCTGGCAAAACATTTTCCCTTGTATTCATAAAAAAAAATTAAAACAGCTTCACAAACCTGTGTTAAGAAAAATGTGAGAAAATTGCGTTTGTAAAATGTCTGAATTTATATACAAAGTTTTATAAGGCTGTTTTAGTTTTTTATGAATACGGGGGTCTGGTTTTTAAATTAAAATTCAGTTATGCACAGCGCTCGATTAAACAGCAGAGGGTTGGTTAAATGAGTTAACTCCGTTTTCGAAAAAGGCTGTCAGTGGATGAAATATGCTGCATTTCATCCTAAATTTGTATTAACTGATTAACAAGTAAAGCTTATTTGCTTCCAAACAAAGTTTATTTGGCTGCAAATATAACTGATTTGCTATATAACTCATTTGCATTGACTGATTACATCTGTTATGAGGGGTGAACTACACGCTGAAAAATCTGTCTTTTTTAAACGTTTGCACACAAGTAAATCGCATGTTTGGAGATTAGAGAAGTAAAGCTTATTTGCTTCCAAACAAAGTTTATTTGGCTGCAAATATAACAGATTTGCTAAGTAACTCATTTGCATTGACTGTTATGAGTGGTGAACTACACGCTGAAAAATCTGTCTTTTTGAAACGTTTGCCCACAAGTAAATCGCGTGTATGAAATAAAGTTTATTTGGCTACAAATATAACTGATTTGCTATTATCATTATGTATTTGGACAGAAGTAATAGAGTGTTTGGGAAAAACTACGCACTAAACTTATTACATTAAAAAAAGAACAAAGAATGTCACAACTGGCAGGAAATACATTTGTTGGAAGATTATTCCACATACGAACGGTTTGGCTAAAGAACGAATTTTCTCTATAGTGCGTCGTCCGGTCAACCGGCCATTTCACAATGAACGGATGAGAGACCCTGGATAGCCGTGTATTCCGACTAAATGTTCTAACGTCAGGGACCAGACGACGGATATCTTCTGAACAGATACCATTAAAATATCTATAGAATAGCGATACACAACCCATGTCAATGTCATTTCGGCGATGCGGCGATGTAACTTGGCCTTGCTAAGTAAATTATAATTTATTCTGTCAAATTCAGTTTACTAACTGGAAGGTTTATTAGTCTGGGGTACGGCTCTTGGAAGATGATAACACACATGAGCAAAAACGAACCATATTAGCAAATTTCTAGCCATTGAGCGACGTTCGCGCTATCTCAACGATTTATTGCAAACTGAATTCGGTGACAATTTTCTTTCTAGATGTGATTCTTTTCACTGGCCGCCTCTTGCGTGTGAATTAACGCGTCTGGATGACTTTTTATGGGGCTATATGAAGTCACGTGTTGAGGCCGACAAACCAGCAACTCTTGAAGCATTGAAAGCCAATAGTCAAGTCAAGACACTATTGACGACATTAGTTATACAAAACAAACAAATTAATAAATATCAGTTGGCATTCTAGTCACTCACTAACTCGCCGTCTAATGTAACTCTCCGCTCTTTGTGAAATGGTCAGTTGAGCGGACGACACAGTATGAAGAAAATAATTTCTATATCAGAACGGTTCTTGTGTAGAATTCTCTTCCAGGATGTCTGTTTCCTGCCAGCTGTGACATACTCAAATTGAAGTCTAACTGCAAAAACCACGACTCCCTATTTCCTCCCTCCAACAGCCTTATTCATTATCGCTAGCATATTGTGGTGAATATTTGAAGAGATTTATCTTCCACACTTTAAAGTTTCAATAAGTGGTATTTTCGCCCTATTTACTCTGCCTTATGGCGCAGCCTTTTCTACAGAAAACTGCATGTTCTAACATTCTTTAAATAAGCTTGTCCAGATTTATATACAAAATATTAAAGAAGAAAATTTGAAAAAAATTTAAAACTAATATAAAATATAATACTAATAAGCTAAACTAGTATCTAATTTGTAAATATGTACATAGGCAAATTGAAGGCCCACATTGAGAAATGATTTCGAATACACAACAACAACAACAAAAAACCATAAAAAATAGTTTAAGGGAAAATAATTACCGTTCTTGAAAATATTAACAAACACACAGAAAGAAAGAAAAAAACCCCAATAACATGTTTGGCAAAATGAAACCGGAATATGGAAATTTAAATTAAAAAAAAACTTAAATAGTCGAACTAACGAAAATGTATTACAAAACTTTTAGGCCAGCAAAATTTGATTTGAAAACAAAAAGAAAAAATTTAAAAACAAAAATGCGCTATAATTTATTAAAAATGAAATTGGTTTATTTGAAAAGAAATTAAATCCATAAAAACAACGGTAACTAGTTCCTTAAATTAAGAGATATGTATGAAATAAACAAATTGAAAACGAAAATATCAAAGAAGAAATTATTTAGAACCACATTTTCCAAGGATAAATTTAAAGGAGAACGTTTCCAGGTTTAAGTCGTATGTTTTCCATCTTCGAAATGACCAACAAATAGTTTTCAAATCAACGTTAAGTTTGCAAGTGTCACGCTGGCTTGTACCAGTATTACACGGTTCGTGTATTCTACACGACTCTTGCCATGGTGCCATGACCAGTGCTTAGGAGGCTTATTTAAGGAGATACTTGCAATCTTAGTTTTCCCAACAAATAATGGTGTTTTGCATGGACAAGAAAATGATTCAGACCATTTCGCTCTAGGAGGCTTAGTTAAGGAGATATTGGCAATTTTAGTTTTTCCAACAAATATTTTTTTGTATGGAAAAAAAAAGTGATCACATGTCCAAATCGGGCGGTGTCAATTCGAGGCATCCTTTATGAACAAAACTTCTACCAAAGACCATACAGAGGGCAGACGTACCAAGTCGATTGCTGAACATTTCCAAGAGGACATATTTAAACAGTATTTGTTTTCGAAAAGTTGGTATTTGTTTTAAAAAAAAAACATGACTTGCTTTGAAAACCTTTCAAGTATTGTCATGCCAATTGCTGACATCGAGGGAGTGTAGCTGAACTAATGCGTCAACAAGCGACTGGGGACGTCTGCCCCCTGTATGGTCTTTGTTTCTACCTTGGCAAGGAGTCTAGGTCTATCAAAGACCTCTGCGGTTTCCTTGAGTTGAGATGCCACTCACTTTCCCTCGCAAAAAAGTTAAATCGCTAAAATAAAACCCTTTCCTACTGAGTCACCCAGTGTATGCGTAAGACCTTTCCTAAATGCATTTCTTCCCTTCGCTCCTTTAAATTTATCATCTATATTGACTTTTCTAAACATGATCGCAAATGTATTCTAATCCATGTATATGTATAAAGATAAATTAAACAACAACAAAAAACACTATAAAACACACAGAAATAAATAAATTGTAAGCTTAAAACAAATGTAAATTAAAATAAAACAAGAAAAAGTAAAAGCAACCCCCGGTAAAGAGTAAAATATACGCAACATGAATAGCTAAAGGTAAAATGCAATTTTCAACACAAGCAAAAAGGAAAACAATAAATAAATTACGCAGGCTCAAAAATGCGAAAAAAAAAATTGTATTAATTGTAATTATAGAAATGTAATTGCAGCAAATGTCTGTTCTCGCAAGATTTTGGGAATATACTAGTCATAAGCTTGCCATCTATGTTTTCAGTAACATTTCAAGCAGTGTGTTGACTTTCGAGGTTTCAATTTGTTTCTTGTTTTAAACTCTATTTTTAAGAAGACTCCATAGAACATGGACTTGTTTAACCAGTTATCGGCCACAGAAAATATACGTCTTTAACCCGTTATCGGTCATGGTTCGGTGTTTGCTACTAAAAAACGATTGAGATTTAATAAATTCTCATGCCTGAGGATGTTGGAAAAATCCAAACGAAGCATCGGATATAAAGAATGAAATAATAATCTTTTATTTGCATTGAAATTTGTAAGTGACCTTCAAAGCCCATCTAGGTATAACCTAGGAAAAACCACTAAAGTAAATCTAAAAAAGGTCAATTAAAAATCTAAAATGACTAAATTTACTGTTTGCATTGATGGGTGGAATTGTTTTAGATTTTTTTTTTTGAATTCCCCCTCTTGATTATCTTGCTTTCCCTCATTTTCAATAGAACGACTGTAAAGAATACAAGGTGTGTTCAAAAAATATCGCGAATTTTGTATTTTTTGAAAAAGTATTGATTTATTCGTGAAAGTCTATTTTGTCCCCTTCTAAGTAATTCCCCTCGGATATAATACACATCTGCCAACATTTTTTCCAATCCTCGAAGCACTTTTTGTGATCTAGCGTTGTCATTTCATTTCATTTATTTCTTCCAGATTTGTAATTATAAGCCTGTAGGCCAAATTAAGCAAATTACAAAATGCATATACAGAAATCTTTCTAAGCCTAAGCTAAAACAAACTACTCATGGGCCTTTTCAATTATGGGAACAAAAAAAAAATAGTCACAGGGGGCTAGGTCAGGGGAATACGGTGGCTGTGGCGGCATTACTGTGTTGTTTTTGGCCAAATATTCATGTTGCAAAAGCCAGTTTTTGTTCTTCCACAAAGCCTGGCGTTTTTGGCGGATTGCTTCGCGCAATTTGTGCATAACTGCCAGGCACGACACGAATTTAGCGGCAACCATTGGTTGAAATCGAATGGCACGAGCCAATCGAAATGTTTAGATCCTCAGCAACTTCTTTAATGTTAATTCGTCGATTGGCCAATATTATTTTATTCACTTTATCAATATTTTTGTCTTCGATATTTTTTGAACATACCTCGTATTAACGGGTGTTTCTATGTTCTAAAATTGTTTTTACTAATTTTAACTTATACCCGCCTCTGTTGGACGATTACAGTGATGTTGGGGAATTAATGTTTGCTTTGGTAGTTTCTAGAATATTTATTTGTAAAAAACTGGAAAGCAATGAATGTTTCAAAGGTCCAGATACTGCATTATATAATTACAATTAAAACAATTTTTCGTAAACATAATTTTTGGCAGGCCTGTGTTATTTATGAATTTTTGGAAAAACCAAAAATCTATAAAAAAAAAAAAACAATGTACATTAAAAAACGATAATATCTAAATTATATATAAAAATTAAAAGGAAAACATATAAATACCGATTATATTGAGCTAGATTTTAAGGTTATTGTTTCGTTTATATACATACATACATACATATACATATATATAGTATTTTAGCAAAAGTGTTGTGCCAATTGTCTTCCTTAAGTTATATAAATTGTATTTACAAAAACACAGAAAACAATACGGGAAATACTCGTATTGTCAAGCGGAAGAAGAAAACAATTTGTATTTAAATTGAAACGGAAGTTGCCATATATTTTTTAGCGAAAATTTATTTAACGTTTTTGGGCTTGGATATATTTTCAAAATTACTCAAAGTTTTACAAAAAAAAAAACAATAATAAAAGAAATTTTTGGTGTACATAAAATATTGTAATAAACGGTTTTTTTTTGGAATTTTATAAAAAAAAAATATTCTTACTTAAAGAAATTCAAATGATTCAGAGACATTCAGAAAGGCGAATGGTTACGTGGCATAGATTTCTCAAAGAATTCGATGTCCTTGGAAAAACGTAACCAAGACGAGTTTTCAAAAGTTTTGTATATTTTTCTGTGTTCAGCAAACAAATTAAGTAAATAAAAAATAATTGTCAGTTGTACGAATAAAATAATATGAATAGTTGTTGTAAATATTAATAATGATTTGAGAAAAACCCAAAAAACCACACATATATATATACAAATAATAAATGAAATATTTAAAACAATATATGTAAATTAATTATAAAGCAAAAAAAAATTAAGGCTAAATTGTTAAAAGTATAACAGAAATAATACACAACAATTATATATAAATATTAACAACCGAATTGATTATATAGTAAAGGCATTTATTATTAACGAAAACATTTATATAATAATTAATAAATAATAATAATAAATAATAATAAAAAAATAATAAATAATAATAAATAATAATAAATAATTATAAATAATAATAAATAATAATAAATAATAATAAATAATTATAAATAATAATAAATAATAATAAATCATAATTAATAATTATAAATAAATAAATAAATAATAAATAATTATAAATAATAATAAATAAAACAAATAATAATAAATAATAATAAATAATAATAAATAATTATAAATAATAATAAATAATTATAAATAATAATAAATAATTATAAATAATAATATATAATTATAAATAAATAAATAATAAAAATTAATAATAAATAATTATAAATAATAATAAATCATAATAAATAATTATAAATAATTATAAATAATAATAAATAATTATAAATAATAATAAGTAATTATAAATAAATAAATAATAAAAATTAATAATAAAAAATTATAAATAAATAATAAATAATAATAAATAATAATAAATAATTATAAATAATTATAAATATAGCATACAAATATTAATTACAATATATAAT
This sequence comes from Hydrotaea cyrtoneurina, assembly GCA_958296145.1. Classification (NCBI taxonomy): domain Eukaryota; kingdom Metazoa; phylum Arthropoda; class Insecta; order Diptera; family Muscidae; genus Hydrotaea; species Hydrotaea cyrtoneurina. The sequence goes on from OY282514.1 coordinate 87,344,115, forward strand.
TTATGTAACAAATAAATAACATGTATTGTACTATAGTTAAACATAAATTGAAATAAACCAACAAATATAAGAGAATATACGGATAACAAACACAAACAGTAACAAAAATATTTTAAAAATAGTCATATCTTATCGAAAAGAACAGAACAGAAAAAAAAACAAATATTATTAATAATATGATTGAAAATAAATAAATTTTGCAAATAAATATGAATAAAAGAAATGATGATGATTGGAAATAAAACTGGTGGATAATTTCGATTTTGTTTAAATGGTGGAAGGCATACAAATCCAGGTCGCCCAGCCTCAGTTCTTTGAACATACACACTTCTCTAGAAGGTCTACTCAATACAATTTTCAAAAAGAATAATTTCAAGATAATTCCCTCTGTATCTACCGGGTGGGAGGGTACACATCCGAACTTAAATGACATTTTTTTCAATAGAGAACAGCTACAATTTTTTACTTCCAGACATTCTATGACAAAAAATAGTGACATCTAGAGTTGCCATCGTTACTAAAACTTCTCCAAGAAGACTTATAACTATAATTTATATATGTGTATGTGTAGAAAACCATAAACAATTGTTTAAATGACCGAAACTCCACCACAAAAGCAGTTGTTTGAAATATAACGGTTGCTATTATCCGGAAGCTACTGTGTATAATTATCTGCTGTACAGTGAATAAAACAAAAATGTTAATTTTCAGTAAGCGGTTGTCGACTGTGCTTTTCAAGCGGAATGTTATTGTGAGTGGTGCACATTTCCAAGAGTGGTGAATTATTGATGGTTTGTTTCTCTGCTAACGATTACGGTGTGCGGCAAGACTACTAGTCTGGGTGGTGACCAATGACTTTCGAACTGTGTCAGCGACTTTTAAACTGTAAATATCAAAGGCCACACAGCGGTTGCTGAACAAGACGGCGTACTTTTAGTTAACCAGTGTTAGTTGAAAAAAAAAATACATTTTCTTTGAAAACCTTTACAGTTTTGTTGTCCCAATTTACCCGATGACTTTTTCCCCAGAGTTTTTCTTTTGAAACTGCTCCGTAAAGTCATGAGCACTTAGACAATAACTAAAGACCATACAGATAGCAGACGGTCCAAGCCGTTTGCTGAACATTTCTATGATGGACTTAAACAGTATTTGTTTAAAAAAAAAAAAGACGTCTGCCCTCCGTATGATCTTTGAGATGACTGTTTACAAACGCGCATCCCTATTTTTAAAGTGTTTTCTTCTTTTGTATAAAAAATATTGACGATGTAATTTTTTTTTTTAATTTTCAATTATTTCAATTATTACATGCTTCCCTACCCCATTCGTTAAAAATCATCGAACGTCTTCGCTCGCCTGTTCAATGTGGTTGGAAAGTCATCGTTTAAATCGGTTCCTTTAAAGATTGCCATAACAATTACTGACATCTAGAATGTATTGCGGAACTAATGCGTCGAAAAATCAATCTTTGGTTTATACATTTGCTCCTTAAGTTTATATTTAGTTAATATAACAGATAAATGTACTTATATCCCTATTGTGAATGGATTGTTACAGAAAAACATTGGACACATTCCAAAGCAAATACTTCCGGTGACAGTAACATTCAGTGTACTCTCTCTTAAGCAGATAACTGTGGGACTGAGACATATGTCCGCTTATGAGAAAAGCAAACTGTTAGCGGAAGTTGTGTCCGTATATTGAAGTTGTCCGCTATGGAGAGATTACACTGTATATAAAAAATTTAAACGGCCATGAATACATGTTTATTTAGCTCTTACTCGGAGAATATTAAAATATACCTATTTCCCTTAACATTTCAGTAAGGAATAGACGGGGAACTTCTCTCAGTGAACTGTGCACAATATACAATAACAAGGGATTGCCAATTACTAGTGATATCCAGCACTTAGCCGATTGTTGTAGGTCAGTTCGTATAGCAAGAACGCAAAAACTCAATCACACACAGTTCATAATTTCACAGTTCATAATTGTTTTACAACAACAAAAATTCGCTCTATTTCTTCAATGTAGAGATAATATTTCATTTCACGTCGACAACACTGCTAACGTTGATTCAAATAGTTTTCTCTTTTATAATTACGTACTTCCGTTCGAGAAAAAACACATGTTCCTTTATTTGTAAAAAATAACATCACTTGTCTTGTAGGAGAAAAATAGTAAAGAGAGGAGAAAACTCAAGTACTGCGTGTGCGGTGACCGATTAAATCTTTACTTTGCACCTATTTTCTTAATATATCTTCACACAAAACGTTCTGTTAAGTTCACTGACTGACTGATGCGATCAGCAATGCAGGCTTTAAAAGCAACTGTTTGAAAAGCATTGACAGTGAGGAAATTTTGGGCGGGAAAAATTTGAACAGTGGCAACATTGGTCGTAAAGAGGAGTGTGAGAGCGGTTAATTTTGTTACTGTTCTCACATTTTCCTGTCACTATTGGTAGATTTTTTTTTTCGTTTAATCCAAATTAGTATTTTTAGGTTATTTTACCACGGGTACTGTACGATTATGAAGGAGGATGCACTTCTGTGAATAATAGAACTAATTGGAATGAATGTTTGGAAACTACTGGCTCATTTGTGATACGACGACCACCAGTCGTTCAACTGAAAATATGTGGCAACTGAAGGGACCAGAACTTGTCAATGGACCTTCCAGTAATTTATCCTATCTGCAATGAACACATGGCGAATTTTAAGTAAGGACAAGGTTTTGTTTTTAAAACTTTCGTAACTCTAGTGCTAGATAAATTCTGACAAGAAACTCATTGCGACCGAATCTTCATAATTTTCTATGTCAAGGAAAAAGGTTTTCACACAACCTTAATTTTGTAAAACTACGGTGAATGTTCTATCAAATATCTCAATGCAAATAAACTTACCTAGTTTGCTTGGTGTTTTGCAGATTTGTTGTTGTTTTTTTTTTTCAATATTGACAATAAGTTGAGTGGAATACATTTTGCACAATGTTGTTAATTTCTAGAACGCAAAAGTCTCCATGCATGACACAACGCAATTGTTTCCAGTCTCTATAAACCGGCATTCATGCGTTTTCACAGTTCACAATTGTTTCTTCAATGTAGAGATAATACTTTATTTTAATGTCGACATCACCGCTAACGTTGTTTCAATAGTTTTCTTTTTATTTATTGGCCCGATTAACAATTAAAACACACGCCTTTCTTTGTAAAATATAATATCACTTGTCTTGTAGAGGAAAAATAGTAAACGGAGGAGAAAAATAAAACTGGAGTACTGCGTGTGCGGAGAGAAAATGTAAACTGTATATGTGAAACGTTTGTGCTCGCGACCGATTAAATCATTACTTTTCGCTCGTTCTTTATTATATGTCCGCGCACACCGTTCTCTCTTAAGTTCACTGACCGACTGACTGGAGCGATCAACAATGCAGGGATTTTATTAGCTTTGAAATATCGTAGACAGTGTTGCCGTTTTCGCCATCTCCGACCAAATTTTGGTCGGAAACATTTCTAATTTGGCGGATGGGCGGCACTGTCTAATTGTTGTCGCCAATTATTTCATACATTAGTTTTTTGCATAATTAATGTATCAAATATCAGTGATCGTTCGAAAACTTTTTCCTGTTGCCAATAATTTATGCATTGCTTTGCATCGACGCACAGTGGTTCATCACCAAATTGTAACTGCCAAAATTCTGTAACTAGTAATCTAGTTGACATTTTTCAGTTCTGTAAATAATATGCCTTAGGCAAGGATTTGGTGATTATTATAATTGCCAAGTAACATTTAAAATCGGACAATTTGATGTATTTTAGAAATTTTACTAGTCGTATATCGGGTTTTTATATTTATTGTTTTTTGACAGCAATTGGCAGGTAATATGTCTACAAAACACTTAATATATTGGAAAATTCTGTCAAAATTTGTTTTTTTTCTGAAAAAGTTAATATCTACTTACGCTGCAAAAAAAAAAATATCAAAAATCCACTGTTAAAATATAAAAGTAATCGTAATAACTCGATAGTTTTTCAAATTACATAATTTTATTTTGTAAATTTGAGCGGAAAGTGGATTTTGGGTGATTCTGTAGGAAATTTTAGATAAAAAAAAAGTTGGACAGCGGCAACACTGGTCGTAAGGAGAAGTGTGATAGCAAGAGACCGGTACTGTTCAGCAGTAGGGAAATAGGTTAAATCTGATTTCGCCGGGATATGAAGACATATTCATATTTATAAAGATCTATAAGGGGTTTTTTGAGCTGCATAAGAACTAAGTTTGACAGCTGATAATCTCAGTGTTGGCATTTCACTTCAGTATCAGCCCGATTATGGAAACTCCCTGGGAGATAATTCCCGGGGAATTTAGTTTTTTCAGATAAAAATCCTTTAATTCTGAACAGACCGAGAGTCAAACAAAATAGCCGACTCTGAAGAATCGAATATGTCTGTCCCTTATCACTATTCTCCCGATCTGTTTAGAAAAAGAGGATATTATTCTCAAAAAAAAAATTCTCCGGGAATTATCTCCCAGGGTGTTTTCATAATCGGGCTGTATTTTTTGGCAAGTCATCACAAAAAAACGCCAGAACAACGCTTACGAATAATGGAAATTTACTGTGAAAAAACAAATCTGTTCGCCATGTTGGTCAAAGCTTGTACTTGAGAAAAGGATCAGTTTTAATAAAAACTTTAATAACTCACTCAATTCCTAAACCGAAGACGAATTTTGCTCCTTAGCTAAAGTTGAAACATTGTGAACAAACTTAAAAAAAAAAAAAACATGTGTTTACACACAGAATTGTCAAGGTATCTTAAAGAAATTATGGGTACGTATATCGTTGGAATATCTACTCTTTAAATTGGTTGAGAAACAAAAAACTGTTGATAATTTCCTATGATACAGGCTTAAAAATGCGCAATCCGTGTTTGTTTAAGATTTTGGGGGTGTTTGGGAAATATTCCACACAAATTGTTTCGCTAGAAAAGGTGTCAGTCAGTGTTCTGCCCATAACTTCAACACTTATTTATGTCGGTCCCGAAAGCCTGATAAATGTTCTGATTTGTTGTTGTCTGCTGTTGCCTGGGGAGAAAACTTTCGGTAGCGCATAGATGCGATTGTCAGGGGGAACATTTTACTAGTGCACTTGTATTAGCTGAAATTTATTTTTATTACTTTCTTGTTTTGAATTTCATTACAAATCATTTAACAATTGTGTGTTTAGTTACAACTTAAGAATACAAAATATGGGGATTTTTTGATTTACAAAATTCATGCGGGCGAATTCAAAATAATAGTTCGTTACATAGATGCCGTATATCCATATTAATTAATAAATATATAAAAATGTAATAAATAATAATAAAAATAAATACAGAAGAAAATATTATAAATAAATTAAATAGCTAGTATATCCAAAAGACTTCTTTAGAGATCAATCAATCATCAATCGATATTCTCTACAACGGAATAAAGCAAAGAAGGACAAACAGTTGCCTCTCTAAAGAAATTTGTGTACAAATACGAGTATAAGTCAAAAGAGGTTTTCAGAAAGTGGGTAATCGATCGGTTTTGTTGTTCGTTTGTTTTTGTTCAATTTGTTATAAAAAGTTATAAAATTTATTAATTAAATTTCATAAGACAACAGTTCGTTTCTTCACAAATTTCCGTTTTGTGTAGAGTGCTGAAAGTTGGTTTGGTGTGTTGGTTAGTTTTTACAATTTCATTTTAGAAAGTCTTGATTTCTTTAGAAAAAAGTTATTTTCAAATGTATCAGAGATGAATTCAGTGGTTAATATATAAGAAAAAGGTTTCTATTAGAGCATGCAAAAAAATATAATCTAAAACTAGGAAGAAAAAAAGAAGTATTTGGAATAACTCAAAGTTCATGTTTAAGCTTTAGAAAAGTGTAAAGTTTTAAGTACATTGAAACTTTCATTTGCTGAATAGTTTAAAGTTCAACCTTAGGCTTTGCCAAATTTTCATAAAACTTAAAGTTGCACATTGGGCTTGTAATATATAACTAGATCATTGTTTTGATCTACCACTGATTTGAAGGTCTTCGTTCAGCCCCCGGTGCTGCAGATCCTGAGAATCGTGGTGACGAGGCATTCGATGATGTTTGCGGCATTGTTGACGTGGCCGCCTCATTGGCCTGCAGGGTGTGAACAGCCACCAGCATTTTCTTTCGGGCTCCGAAAGCTGTAATGCCCAGCTCCATGAGATTCTCCTCGGTAAGGGTTGTAAACATTTCTAAATCAATTTCGTTCAAAACGAAAATTTCTAAAAGAAAAATATAATGAAAACATTTTGTATTGTAAGCTTTAATAAAGAAAATATCGCAACCTAACGATGACAGTTGTTTCTGGGAAGCCTTTTGGACATAAAATATCGCGTGTTTTTTTGGTTTTCGTTTAAAGAATACGGCAGTAGAACTAGACTTCTTAATTAGATCTCATAGGCTGAACTCTTACTAAATAAACTTGTTCTATTGAAAAACTCTCAGTTAATACAGACATTGAACTGTGTCTACTCATTCATCGTATAAATTCCCAATCAACAATGAGCTGAACTGTGCACACTTACTGATGTAATGTTCCAAACCCAAGGCCGTCAACAAGGAATGAATGTCTTTGTGTTGAGTCAATTGCAGACGACGATTAGTCGGCGTGGAATCAACAATACCCGTTGTTGCTCCCAAACTGTATGGAGAGGGAAGAGGACCAGCTCCGCCCAAACCTGTAGAAACACCAGAAGGTCCACGGTGCCAAGGAGAAATATCATCGACCGTATCAATGGGAGTGGGCGAGGTGCGACTTAGACCCATGCCCATCCAGCTGGGTGTGGGAGTACGCAGTTCACCAGCTGTCGGAGGACGTTCCATGGCCTTGAAACCCATGGTGCGCTTAATGTCAAAATCAAAAGTACGATTGTGCTGCAATCAATAAATAACTTAAATTTAGACAGGCAACTCGAACAGAAAAAAAAGTTACCTTCAAGTCATAGTGTAAGTTACGATAACTTTCAGCGCTTCCCGGTATCATAGGTCCAATTGGTCCCGAAGCTCCCAGACCCAAGAGAACACCATCACTAGACCGCCTGCCCAAACGAGTGCAGCCGGCCTCACTGCTGTAGTTGGAGTCGGGTGAGAAAGGCGAGGGCCGACTTCCAGCTAGCAATGACGTTGCATTTGGTCCATTGTTAGGTGCTGAAGCCAGGGCATTGCCGAATGGCGGATATGCCTGCTCCAAAGATGTTGTGCTGCTGCTAAAGCTTTGATAGCCACTAGTGTTGTTGCTGCAACTGTTGCGCGGCGAAATGTTGTGAGTCTGTTGGACATGTTGCTGCTGCATGTGGGCCGGCGGAGGTTGCATCTGTGATTGCGACTGTTGTTGCTGGTGGTGATGATGGTGTTGCTGCTGATGTTGTTGTTGCTGCTGCTGCAAGACCTGTATGTAGTTGTTGCTATGGTTCGCATGCTGATGTGGTATATGAGGTGGTGGCTGCTGCACTGGCTGCACCTGCTGCTGTTGCCGCGCATAGGCACTGTTATGGATCTGCAAATATTTTTGGGTGGGCGAACAGATGCCCGTCGGTGTGGTCGGATATAGACCACCGAATTGTTGTCGATTCAAATTTGCATTGTTATTATTCAAATGGTTGTTGTTATTGTTGTTGAGCAACAAATTATTATTGTTGCCGTACGGTGACAATGGTATATGTCCTGTTGTCGCCGGCATTACATTGGGTGTCTTGGGACTCTCGTTATAGCCGGCCAACAAAGCTGTCAATGTGGTGCGATAGGCCAGATTGAAGTCTTTGTCCTGGGGCATAAAATATCGTTCCGGTACTTCCGGCTTAATCATGGGTGTTGTCAAACGTAAAATCTCTTGACGGGCTTCGTAGATTTTGTCTGTTACGGAAAGAAGATAATACGAGAAAGGATGTGTATGAAATGTAGATGGTATGTGCAGTAATGGGAAAGAAGTGGCTTACCTATAAACTTTTCGACTCCTTTAACAACAATGGCCAAAGTGCTTTGTCTTTGCTTCTGACGCAATGTTATGTATACGCCGAATTTAGTGCTAAGGCTCATTATTTCAGAGGCATCGTTTTGATTGTCGGGAAAGTCAAATATTAAAGCAATCGGTAAATTACCCTATGGCGAGAGACAAATTGCAATGATTGTTAATGAGACAAGATGTACAAGATTCATAATACTCACAAGTAATTGCTGTCGTGCCTTATAGACACCTTCTATGGTCCCAGTTATGGTCACTTGAGATTTTTTCAATGGTTTAACATTCATATCCGATAGATCGGGGAAAATTATCTAAAAATGAATGGAATATGTATCATCATTTGTTAAGAAGTACAAATGCATATAGTCGAAATTCAATAACACAAATTGTCCTCAGCTGGAACAAATTTAATGACTTTTAGATGGATAATTTCATTAAAATGGCATAAACCAAAGTCTCCTACATTTGTTTAACATCTTCAAACAACACTTTTCGCATTCGTTTTCCACTCCTTTATCACTGAATACAAGTACAGATTATTTCCAACTCCAATAGAGTACTTGAAAAAAATTTTCAAACAAGCTGACTTATAATACCCTGTTCAAATTAGGAGATATGTGTCCTACAGTTTTTGATCAGATGGTATTAAAAATGGTGAATATCATAAAGTATAAACCATGTTAAGTGCTGCCAAGAACTGCTATGTACAGCTTTGTAGATTAATTCAAAATATACATTTTACATAAATATAAAGCCATGGCTAAAGTATGTGTACAGATATTGCAACTCACCTTAGTGTTTGTACGCTCCATAATACTCAGTAAATTGGTATTATTTTTACCTTTAACAATTTCATGATGCTGAGGTGATATTTCCAATTGCATGTTAACTAAAATTTGACTCTGAAAGAAGAAAAGGCAAATGGAAATAAAAATATGTTAATACTATTTATGAGCTCTGCAATTCACATTCCCTCGAAAGTTTCAATACATGGAAAGATAATAGAAAAAAAAATTCTCAAATGAATCTATATTCAACGTTTTCTATGGAAAACATGCAGAGGAAAAACGGCAAGGAACTCTGGATGTTACTAATTCTGCGTAAAAAAAGCTTTTAGTAAATTTGGCATGTTATGTCAGATTGTCTCTGGTATAGAAAATGTTCCTAGAAAAATTAATTGTTAAAATGTTCTCTACACTACACATTCCATATATAAGGATACATTTTTGGAAACTATTGATGGGAAGTAAATTGCAAATAGCCCAGGATATTATACATTGTTATATACGAATTATAATATCTGTATAGGAATAACGAAAAAAATGGAATACAAACTGCAATATTATCACAAGAAAAGTTAATTAAACTTTGTGTTGCTTCTTGAACATGTCCAGCTTCCTTTTCGGAACCCTTAACCAAAACCAGGGAGGAATGCAATTTCGGGCGAGAAGAGAAAATGACCTAAAGGAGGGAGAAATGATTACATCAATAAACTTTGAAGTAAAAGAAAAAAAAATATGCGCATGGTGCTGTACATCCACGATGAACTGAATTCAACGGTTTGGCGAATGAATTTTATCATGGTTTTACATTTGAAGATAAAGCAGTGAATTCCATTCACCATGAACGCCAGAATTTGGCCCTAAATACGGTTATCGCACCTGCACATTGAATTTCTGCTCGACCATCGATACATATGGGGTTTCCCTATCCGGTTGGGGACGTCCCGGCGCCATGACCGGCAATTCAAATGATATCAGTAGAGGAGTAGAGAGTCGCACTAAAGCCCTAGCCTTCTCTACACCCTCTAGTGAACCGCATAAAGAAACTTGATTGGATTTTTCCGTGGGATTCGAACGATTCGAATCGGGAAAATGAATATGGGTGGCAGTTTCTTCCATAATGCGTTTAATATTGTTGCCACCGCGTCCTATTATATAGGAATGATCGGTATAAGAGACATCCATTTTCATGATAACTCGGGTGCCCTAATGAAAAGAAAGAAAAAACGAATTCAATTAACAATGTAGGTGAAATGTGGAATGTTCCATACTCTTGAGTCCAAACTTGCTAAAATACGTTCTTTAGCTTTAGCCACCTCCTCGGCTTTGCCCACAATGCGTACATGGGGATCTAAGAAGGAATAAAATTAGATTTATCTTTAACAGTGTGCATCGCTGTTTCTCACCCTTTTTACTCTTAGCTCCAATTTTAAGTCTACAAGGCCAGCTTATATAAGTCTCGGTTGTTTTCATAACCTATAATCCGTGTTTTATTTAAACGTAAACGTTATTGAGAGAAGATATGCAGTAATTAATACTTACGCTTTCAAAAAAATATTCAGCTCCATTCATACCCTCAATGGAACTTTCAGCTGGAAAAATTGAAAAGTATTTTCACACAGTCAATTTGGAAAGAAAACTGCCTCTCACCTTTTATCATCTGCTCCAGTTTTTGTCGATCTACTTTGAAACGTTCCGTATGCAAATCGTCCGGATTCGAAACACCCAATTTTAATGCTATCGCTCTAATGTCACTCCAATCACTATCCACCGATGATATTTCACTTTGCGTTTCACTTGGTGCACCGCTCGAAGGTGCCAATGTAGCGGCGGCCGAGGCCGCAGCCACCGATGCTGCGGTCGGATATAAAAGTTTATTGATACAGGAAATCATAGTGCTCCAGAGGATGTTGAGGGGGGGTTATCAGTCGTTGGTATTTAAAAGCGCCAAGAAAAAGTCGTGTTGAAAGGAAAGTTAATTTTCGAAGTGCTCAGTGTGTTGTGCGTAAAAAAATGTTATGTTTTTAAGGTAAACGCTGAAATGGAAAGGATTATGTTAGAATGGAATACTACGAAATTAAAGGACAAAATGACATTGTGAGATTGTATTTTATTGGACGTCTAGAGATCGGTTCGTCAGACAGCTCTGTTACGTACAAAGGTAAGTACTGGGTACGTTTGTGAAACAGATATTTTGTACTCGACAAAACCAACATTTGACGTTTTTTAAAAACTAATTTTGGTTTGGTGAACCAATCTATTTGTTTATTTAATAAATATTTGAATATCTTGTTAGCAAGGCTAGTACAAATTCTGACAAGAATCTCACCACGGCCAAAACTTCAAAATTTTGTATGTCGATAATAAAGTTGCGATTTCACACACTGCCCAAATATTGGAAAGATTGAAACAATATGGCGAACATTCCAGCACATTCTTCCATTATAAATAAACTTACCTCGTTTGCTTTGCGTTTTGGAAATTTGTTAATTTCGTTTCGCGATATTCACTTGATGTCAAAGAATATCTGAAAATCCAAATAAATTGCGTGGAATAAATTTTGCAAGATTTCATTAATTTCTAGAACGCAAAAGTTCATGACAAAACGGCTCAATTGTTTCAAGTCTCTATAAAACGGCATTTATGCGTTTTCACAGTTCACAATTGTTTTACAACAAAAAAAAAATAGCACGCTTTATTTCTGCAAATTTAGAAATAATGTTCTAGTCCTTGTCGTTAACACTTTGCTAATGTTGTTTTCAAAAGTTTTTCTTTTTTTATTGGTCCGATAATTATTTATTTATGTACTTCCATTCGAAAAAAAACTAGTTCCTTTTTTTTTTGTAAAAAATAATATCACTTGTCTTGTAGGGGCAGAATAGTAAAGGGAGGAGAAAAAAGAAAACTCAAGTACTGCGCGTGAGGTCACAAAAGTTAAACTGAATTTGCCAAACAGTCGTTTACGTACATGCGCCTGTTGAAATCTTTACTTTGCACTGTCTTTCTATTATTTCTCTGCACACATCTCTATAGTTCTTTCGCTTTCTCTGAGTAGGAGAGTATGTGCTGAAGAAATCTAACGGTTCTTTGTTAAGTTCACTGACCGACCGACGGCTGCGATCAACCGAGCAACTTGTGAAGGGATTTTATTTGTTTTGATTTTATACACGTTGGTTTTTGTTACTGTGAAGTTTGAAAAGCATTGGCTTTAATTCGTAAAGAGAAGTGTGAGAGCAAGAGAGCGATTATTTTGACTGTCCAGCAGTATTGCCGTTTGAGCGTTTCATACAAGTGTTTTTCATTTTGAAGGACAATAGGTTAAGTCCGATTGCTGAAATAGGGCCAGAAACCGTCGCCAAGGTCTTGGAAAATTGCTACTGCGAAGACAGGCGAAACAGCCACATGAATGAAGTCATGTTCCATAAATAATGGAAAAGTATGAAAACATAGAAACGAAGACATCGTCGGTGTCCTGCAAAAACAGCTCATGTGCACATTTTTGTTGAATGATTTTTAACTCGTCCCAAAAATGTATTTGCCACGGAAAGGGGTAATGATTCAAAAGTATCAAAAAAGTCTTTTTAAACTCACCCATGTCTTTTTAAACTCACACATTTTAAATCTTCAATAACTCAGAAACACAATTATGTGACTTGAGAAGTTTTTGCTGCATACCGACGACATGGTCTAGTCACTCGATGCCATTCAAACCATATGTTATAAATTAATTTTTATAAAATATATTGATATTTGATAATAAATAATAAATAGGCTTAAATTTACCAAAATGCAAAATTATTTGAAGAAAATCACCAATAATAAAAAACAACGTAACACCAGAATAAAAAAATTGAACTTAATTGAACTTACACCAAACGGCGATTTTTGACTTTTGCAATGCAAATATTTAATTCACAATAACTTCGGTATTTAATGGATTTTTTTCTTATTTCATAACCTACCCCAAACAAACAAAAATATAAAAAAATGGAGCAATGCCGGTAAAGTAAATTTGTTCAAAAAATCACTACGATTTATAAGCGAGTGCAAAATAATTGCAAATTTGCCAAGAAAAACGTTACTTCACGTAGAAAACGCCAAGTTGACGCAACTGTGATCAGCTGTAACGACAAGAAAATAAATTCGAAACAAACAATATTTAGGAATTGAAATAATTGTTGATTATAAATTTTGAAGGAGGAGGATGAACAAATTCCCCGTTTCAACTGAGATGCTGGGAGCATTAGGAACTACCAGCAAATGGTGGATTATCTAATTGGATCATTTATCGGTCAGGAGGATTGGATTTGATTACGGAGCCTGGCCGCTGAGATGAATGTCAAATTATGGAGGTATTCCTTGTGTAATAAGATGTCTTAGAGGAACCCACACCCATGCCAAGTCACCAAGACACAGCGCCGGTGAGTACTTTTGATAAATTTGTTCGCTTAGATGGCAGAAAAAATGTTAGTGGTCTGCGATTTTATTCTGAAATGCTTACGTTTGCTTTTATTGAGGCATGGAAATAGGGTTCCTTATAAATATTAGCTAACAAATTAATGAAAATTATCACATGAATCCAAATATAGGTATGTTCTGAAAAATATTTCCTGCGAAAGTCTTTATTTCAAAATCCATTTGTTTCCAAGATATTCCAAAACTTATAATTGCGTTCCAAATTCCCATTTAGATTGCTAATTGAACTTTCCATCCAAATGTTGTAACATATTTTGTGTAAACATATGGGTTACTGGGTACTTTGATATTGAAAAAATTCCCCTTTGAGATGTTGTCCACATTTTTGCAGGACATTGTTGAGTAGATTTCGGATATAAGGGGTCAGGTCCAAAAATATTTATAAAGTTTCGTTTTTTTTCAGGCTTTGTGATCTTTTTTCAAAACTTATCCGATCGTATCATTCATTACATGCAGCATTTTGTTCAGAATTGATGAAACTTTTTCATATAACTGCTGGTACTTGAATATCACATATCGAAATGGATATTTGGTTTTTAATTTTGAATTCTCCTACTGCAGCCCTGCTGATGGTTTTTATTGAATAATTTGGACCCACAGGTTAGTAATGGTTGATGTTGAAATACAGCGATTTGAATTTAACTTCTGCTAACTAAAACTGAAGACTATACAGAGGGCTGATGTCCCATGTTGTTTTTGACACATTAGTTCGGCTACACACTCTAGATGTAAGTAATTTGCATGGCTATATTTGAAAGGTATTAAAAGCAAATAATGTTTTTTTTTTTTAAACAAATAACTACTTTAAGGTTTGCTTTATTGAGACATACCTACTGTTTAAATACCCTCATGGAAATGTTCAGCAAACTAATAGTCTTTGGTTTTAGTTAGTAAAAGTTAAATTCAAATCGCTGTATTTCAACATCGACCAACTAGAGCTCGTATGTGTAATATACCAGGAAATTTTTTTCAATTATTCTGTGTTTTATTTCAAATACATCGGCAAACCCAGTTGCTATTTAAAACTATTTCTTTTTGCATTTATGCCTTAAGAACTGATATATTTTGAGCATGGCAATCCTTGTGACATCACCGAACAACCGCAACCTATTAACAGTCAGAGTTGCCACGATCTCAAAACAATAATTACACGGTGCGATTACAATTAACTACACTATACTTACCACTTGAAATATTGTCGAGAGACACAAAATGTTGAATGTATTGCCAGGGACGAAGAATATTGAAGAAAAACGCGAAATAATTTAGGTCAAAAAGAAAAATTACGTAGAAAAAAAAAGGAAGACAATGGTCGTGAAGACTATGATCGAACGAAAACGTAAAGTAATTACGAAAAATAAACACGCGAAATTGGCAAAATAAATCAAGGATAACACGAGATGCAGTCAATTAAACAATTTACATAAAAAAAGATTATTTCTAGTCAAATTGGTCAATAAAATTAAAAATCAAGGGATTTGGGGGGGTAGGAATCAAACCTAAATAGGGAAGCAGGGCAGATTTTACAAGGAAAACAATAATCTTTTTCCGAAAGTACAAGGGTGGTAGGCAGAAAACTGGGGAGGGTTGTAGGAAAGATGAGGGTCAAATGGAAGTCAACGCGTATAAAAGAATAGACGAATTGTTTTGTTATGAAGTTCCAAGTCAGATTTGTAACACAGGTGAATTGCGATTATTTTAATTGTAGTTTCGTTGTTTTATAAAAAAAATGTATTTGATTGTATTTATTTCTTAATTTGCTTCTTTATCACAAAAAGTGGTAACAATTTTTTTTTTAAATTAACTATGTATGAAGAGTGACCGTGGTGAGCGATAGCGAACGGGTGTAGACAATCACTGATTTTGAAAAGCATTTGCAGATTTCACTGGAGTCGTCTTCATTGATGAGAATTTAGTGTTGTTGTTGGTTTGCTGTGAAAACATGATTGATTGTAGTTGGTTTAAGTAACGGTATTTGGATGAAGAAATCCCGAAAAACAAACAAACAAGTGTGGTGGATTTATAGAAAATTGAGGGATACATAGCTGATACTAATAATCCCCGATGGAATCTCGGAATTTCCTTAAATATTGGGGGGGATGTTTCTAAAGACTAAGTTGAAGATCACTTAATATACTTCCACATAGAGTGTGTTATTTTCCTATTGGGTGTTTCTGTGTTATGTTTTATGACAAACAACAAAATATTTAGTTTGACTTGCCATTTCATAGTGAATAGACTTATAATCGAACAAGGCTTTGCGAATCATGGAGTTTTATTATTCAAAAAAATGTGTTTCATATGTCACCCAAACTCAACTGTGTATACTCAACCAAATGTAGATCCCAATTATTTTGCAATCCATGCGAAATATACAGGACATGCTAAAAATTTCATTTAAGTTTAACAACATCCCAACGGGCGCACATACACAGAGTTGTTGGTCATAACCAATAATCCAGGATGAAGACACCATGTAAGCTTTTGTTGTTAACTGTCCTCTTTAATTTCAAATAATTGCAAAAATTCCACTGTACAGCACTAGAAACAGCTAAGGAATAGAACATGGACTATGTTATCGAAAGCGTGTTCAAACAACAAACATGACCAACATCGCAAACACATATTATGACTCTGTAGGAATGCCGTTCCGGTACATATTCAGAATTTTTCTTACTCTTTGCTGTTTTCGCTCTGTTTAGAGTTTGCATATTTTTACAAGGAGATTTTTTGTAGTGGCTAAAATAAAACACGATATAATCGAAGATAATTTGATTTAAAACGATCTATAAGCACCATTGAGAAGGATAAAATGCAAAGAATGATTTGGGAACAAAGTTAACACGACTGGAAGATGTTAGAAAACAAATTGTCGTCGACGTAATTTGAAGAGAAATTAGCAAAGTAACATTATTTTTGTAGCTGGTGGATACGATGATTATCATTTCAAACATGAAATATCATATACGGGTCATGCATACATACTGTCAACTTCAAAGAAATAATAACACAGTGTTGACCGCCGGCAGTTCGGCTGGGCAAGTTCTGAGAAGAGAAGGAGTGAAATCCTCATCATCGCAGTTTCTGCAGTATTTACAAACTTCAGCCTCAGCACATGCCTTCCAATCAGATAGTGTCCCGTCATGATGGACACAATTAATGAGACATCGGGCCTAGATAACGATAGCATTTTGTGCGAATGTTATTTATTTAATAGGCACCTTATCTGTCTGGATTGAATACTCCCATCTGCAACACACAGTAGGAGTTTACAAGTGGCTAGAGTCATAACTAGCGAATCCAATTCGATTAGAATCTGTAAGGGAGCCCCGAGTACAACTAGCTTGTCTATGAACACAGATAAGGAGAGTGCTGAACCGCTGAGCTATCTCATTGAGAGATCTGCATGGTGATGTTGAGTTCAGGAAGCTGCTGGTGATGTTGAGTTCAGGAAGACAGAATCTAGAGATTTAATGATAATTAGTTTATTCCCAGTGATCACGTTATAAGAGTAAACATTAAGGCTGAAAAACAAACTCAAAATACATTCTAAACAAAAACTGAAAATATTTTCTAGCAATTAAAAGAATTACAGCGTGCCAATAATTGTAGCAGTAGTCATTGCGAAGAAAAATCTTAGCTGTTTCCGAAACGATTTGTATAAATTGCCTCCGATGAAAATAAATGTGCAAATGCCAGGAAACTTTTGTTTAAAAGTAATTTGCTAAAGATAGAGAAAACAAAGATTGTGTTTAGATATTGATAAAAAAAAAACTCATAAATATTTTTTTTTTAATTGAGCCAGTTTGTTTTGCATATCCGTGTTTTTTCTCCAAAGCCTTATTCGGATAAATAAACTGTGTTTCATGTTAATGCAAAATTTCGTTATCGCTTGACAGTTTTCCTGATTTCATAAGAATTTATCAGACTTTCTATACAGAATTAGTGTATTTGAAGAGATCAAGACAGTGTTCTTGTTTTCATAAGAACTTATCACACTTTCTATGCAGAATTGGCTTATGTGGAGAGATAAATTTCGACTTGAACTTATTTCAGAGTGTTTTAGAAAACTTGGAAAAGTAAATTATTAACTTTCATCCAACTCTTTGAATATTTTCAGTAAAGTGGAGTCATTTTGATATGATATCAAAGCTTTGAGTGCGAACAAATTTTCAGTATTCAATGGAGTTTACTTAATCGTAGTGTTTTGTTTGACAAGCCTATTGTTGTGGACGTTCAGTTTCAGTTTGTTCTCAATTAAGCGGCTTGCTGTACCTCAAAATAATCTTTACATCCTTGCCCACAATTGGCGAGTCCACAAGTTATTAAATTTTGGTCTATGGATTCGATAACGGCCTTTCACCGCCATTGGCGCCCGCAAAGTAACCTTTCGTTGCCTAGCCGTCATCCTGGTCATCATTCGAGTCTACATCCCCGCCACAATATATGTATGTGTTTTCAACGTTTTCTCTATGTATTTCCTATTAAAAGAAATCTTGTATGACAATAAATATTTATATGACAATTTGTTGAAATGACAGGTAGAAGTACTTAGAACCAGCTAATAATCGTAAAGTTCAGGAATACTTGGAAGATAGATGACTTATTCAGCTCATGTATCTAAAGTCTTCCACTTCATATGCTTTTTAGCTGAATACGACTCGTTTACATCTTTTTAAGTGACCAAAATCTGACATGAAAAATTAAATATCACTTCGATAATGACTTATTGAAGTGATTATACAAATTATTTTTTATTGTATAATCATAATAAATTACAAAGTCCAATGAATATTCAAAAATACATAAATTTTCAAATGTTTTATCGTGTACACACGAAATGGGGACAAACATCCTACAGATACAGATTAAGACCAGTTCGAACATTAAAATGTGAAAAACATGATAAGTCATACATCCTTCGTATAAACATTACATACACTGTAATATAAGTATGTGTGTGTGTGTGTGTGCACACATATCTATCTACATATTTCTGCAAAAAAAAATATACATAAACCCAGATATTTAGTGCTATATACATGTGTATGTATTTATGAATTACTGTCCTGATGGCGTCACTAAACTTCGACTTGTAGTGGAAAATATCACAGGACAACAACGACTACAACAAGGATGTGCTACATAAAAAGGATGTACTGCAGTACAATTTTGGATAACCATGTCGCACAATTCTATAAATGGAAGCAAGGACTTAATGACTATCTCTTCCCTCTCTCTTTCTCGCTCTCTCTGTGTATCCCTTCACCACTGAAATGAGCCAATAATGTCATCATGATACAGAAAAATAAAATTGCTATAGGAAAAAAATCCACACACACACAGAAAAAAACTTCAAAATTAGCATATGTTTTATTAATGATAGTAATGATAGGCCATTTGAAAGACAATGATAAATGTACACAATTTAGAGAATAACTACGTAAATGTCATTGAATTATGTTGGCATTTTTTTCCTTTTTTGTCTTTTTTGTCTGTTTGCCATAAATGGTTCAATTGAATTGTAACACAAAGGAAATGACTTTATTTTTATAGCATGATTTTAAAAATAAATCCTTTTACGTTTTCCCCCTTTTTTGTCCTATCCTTGTGCAATTTTGTTCTGATATTTGCACGTAAACAAATCAAATCTTCCCTCTTTTTTTTATCACCGTTGTAGAATACAATATAAAGGACACAGACACACACTCACAGCTGTGATATTCTATGAGAAATTCCTTGCCAAGTTGCCAAAGCATTTGCAGAATTTAATTTACCACAATTGCATGACGGTGACAAATGTTGTACAAAAAAAAAAGTGAAGAATGTGTTTCATCGTTTCGTTTCGTTTCGTTTTTTTTTTATTCTTGTTTTTTTTCACCCCCATAAAATAATATAATTCAATAAAATTGTACTAACCTTACCGTGCTACGAGTTCTTTGTACTCTACTGACAGTTGTCTTCACCCACACCCCTTCTCGGTCTCCTTCTCAGTCTTTGTTTAGAGGGTTCTCATAAAAAAAACGATCCTTATAGTATAGACGAGTCAATTCGATTCCTTCTATTAACCCTAAACACCATCTTGTCTTGTTGTTGTCGCTGGTGGTGCTACTTGTTCATCGGATGAATAAAAGGAAATCAACAGTCAATTTACAACAAATCAGCGGTGGCACAGTGGTCTCTACGGGACAAAATGTGGTTGTGGTTCTAAGGTCGCGAAATATAATTGTTAATAAAAAAAAAAATATTTATGTGATGCTGATACAAAATAGCTAACATTTTAAGGGAATGCTTGACTTTTTCAATCAGTTAGTTTTTCTCTGATATTTCTTTAATTCCCCAACATTCGAATATAAATGCCATCTTTAGCCCACTGTCCCTAGGCGCCATGTACAACTTGTGTTTGGTTGCTGTTGTTATCCTTAAAGGCAAATATACATTTTCATACATACATTTATCCATAGTCCTGACTACTGCAGGTAATTCCTTTTCATGTAGTGCTTTTCGCCTTTTGCCACTTGGCTCACAATCCTCGTAAAAAATTATTGTGTGTACAATTTTAAATGACATCACGCGTTAAGAAACCTTTTTTTTTTCTGCACTGATTCAATTTTGGTGTCCTCCCTCCACCGCCCCAATAACGGCGAGCCCAGCCCAGCCCCGACCAGACCAACACCTCGGAAAATATGAAGTCCTGAAAGGAAAGCACAAGCAGAAGGCAAAAAAGAAATATGTACGTAACGAAATGAAAGAAATTGTCAAATCAAATCAATTTGTGTTATCAACAGAAGGATAAACATCAATATGTTGTCAGATATTTTCAACATTTCTTTGTAGAAAGCCCTCGCGAAAGCAACAAAAACAACGACGACACCAGGCAAAGAAAAAAAAATAGTCATTCATACATGTACTCGTATTCAATAAGTGAATAAGTGGAACGAATACTTGGAGCATTCCTGCCTGCCGTGCGGTGCGACATCTCCCTTTCAGTTTGTGTCACGTAAAGTGCCAATAAGTGTTAAATGAGTGTACGGAAGGAAGTGTGACGCAGAGGCAGTGCGGGGGGCGGCAAAGGAGCTGTCGCCCGTTGAAGGTGCAAACAATTTGAATGTTGTACAATTTCAATATTTAATAAAATGTAAAACGTAAACATATTTGCTGTGTGAGAATTATTTTTACATAATAAAGTCATAAAAAGAAAAACTGGAAATGCGATTTGTTTGCAAATTGTGAAAGGCTTTTTGGTATTTCCAATTGAAGAACACGACGAGACTTCAAAATGAAACTGCGGAAGCACTACGCCGAAGGGTCGGGGGGTGGATGTCAAATAGACAGGAAATGTAAGGTGACAAAGCTTATTGGAATCGTGAAACCAGGTTCGTTCAGGGCAAAGTTCACTACAGATTATATTCAAGTCAATTGAAGATGAAGCCAACCAACCAAGCAATGAACCAAATTTGCGTTTGTGTGTTCTAACGTTATTGCCATGAAAATATATATTTGCGGTAGACAAACGTTATGTTAATGCAATGACAAGTGTTGTTAATGGATTTTGGAATGGCTGCGAGTAGTTACGACAAGTAGATCGTATCCAAAGAGTGGCGACGTGGCTGAAGGAAATAAGAATGAAGCACTTCACTCCACAATGATCTTCTAGAGGTGTTAATTTTTCTTGGTTTGTTGTCTAGATAGTATTGTCATTTCGTGTGGAATACCTTCAAATATTAATTAATACAGAGTCTCCGTATTCTTAACCCTCTAACCGGCAATGCCACTTTGAGAATGGGTTCAATAATTGGGATTAATTTCGTAAAAAATATTTGTTTGTGTATAACTGGTAAAAGAAAAACAGGCCGGTTAGAGGGATAATATTTTGTATGATATTAAACACAATTATTACCGGTTAGCGGGTTAATCAGAGAGCTCTGTGTTTTATAAGTTGCCACTGTCTTCCGCTTATGCGAGGAGGATGTGGCCTTTCTTATAAATCGTATGATGAGGTTTTAATAACAGGCATGCTTTCATTCTTCCAGATTGTGTACACTAGCTGATGCAAGCACCTTACAGGATCATCTTTTCCGGTCTTGTACTGTTCTACTGGTCTGTTGCTGCTTTGGTCTCATCTGTGTTAGGGAGTGGGTTCAATATTACCTTCAATTAGTTGTGGGTCGTTTTCTTCTGATGGCTATTCGGCGGCTACAAAGTTAAAGAAATAATGCTGCTTTGGTCTCATCTTTATTAGGGAGTGGATTCAATATTACCTTCTATTGGCTGTGGGTCGCTTTCTTCTGATGGCTATTCGGCGGCTACAAAGTTAAAAAAATAATGCTTTCCTATCCTCAGCACACTCTTTGTATCTGTCACCCGAGTCCCAATTTCATCTCCACACGAATAGACGTATTCCGGTGGACGAGTCTTTTATTTGGTTGAATTTTTTGGCGTCATTTGTATTCCCATAAACCTCAATTTTCTCACATTGTTTTTGCATTTCTCATCTTCAGAGGAGGCCAACAAATTTCCCAATTTCAAACTCTTCAACATTCCTTTTTGCATAAGTCCAGCACATTGTCATTTTGGTGTTGGTCAGATTATTTTCCTTGCCATAATTTGTCAGCTCTATTTCCAAGACCACTTTATTAGCATATACTGAAAGACGATTTAGATATTATAATCAACTTTTATTGTATTCTCAAAGAACCAACATGTCTTGACTAACGCTAATGGTTCTCGACTATTTTTAGGTTTTTATTTGTCTGCCCAGAAAGTAAAAGGTAGAAGGTCATAACATAAAATTAGCAGCCAAGGTTAGAATATATAAATAGAGTCTGGTTGGATTATAATATTAATATGTATTTGATTTAATACAAATGTTGTTTGCATTTGAATTCAATGATGTAAAACTGTTGAACTTGTTAAATGTTGTCAAAGGTAATTTTATTATGTAGAAAATTTAAAACAATTCGGTTGAAGTTTGACAATTGAAATGATGTTGGATGGAAATTGTACAAACTGTACACAGACTGCAAGGCCGTGGTTAATGAACCCAGAATGGCTAATTGGTATTTCATTTAGACTAATATTTCAGTGGGGATTTAATGACAGACTGTTAGCAAGATGTTACTTTTGAAGGGATTTGCCCCACATGTCGTCATGGCATCACTATATTTCATTTTCTAAGTTTTGCAATCGATTTTTGGATTATTGCGAAAATTATATATCCTAAATATAATCTTAATATATATTTACCCTCGACACTGATTCACTGATACACTGATTCACTGACTCTGTCACGCAGTACGTAGGAATTTAAATAGGCATTCTATAATTCTATAAATAATAATAATAAAAAAAATAATATTTTTTTTGTACAGAAATTGTGTTTTCCCCTAATTTTTTTTTTACCAAAATTTTTTTTTCCAAAATTTTTTTTTTACAAATTTTTTTTTTTACAAAATTTTTTTTTCAACAAAAAATTTTTTTTTTTCAACAAATTTTTTTTTCAACAAAATTTTTTTTTTCCACAAAATTTTTTTTTCGACAAAATTTTTTTTTTTCGAAAACAATTTTTTTTTTCAACAAACATTTTTTTTTTTAAAAAAATTTTTTTCCACAAATATTTTTTAAACAATTTTTAAAATTAAGTAACAAATACTTTCTCAAGCAAATTAACGGGCGCCATAGTCGCATTACAACTTACTAGTAATATATATTTATGTATGCATGTATAACCCTTTATATATATTCATATTTTACCCATGTATATCAGATCTATTGTAAACTAATAATTATTATTAATTATTAATTAGTATTATAATCAAATTCTTAAAATAAATCGCACCACCAAAATATGGTGAATAGTTAAACAACAGTATTACAACGCCATCTAACATTTCGACCCAACATCACCAAATACACCTAACATAAATCTTAACACAAACTCTGTAAAGTCCTTTTTACAAAGAGGTGATACAAATAATACTTACCACACCGTATAACAGTTTTACTACCAACCAAAGTACAACCACCAACAAAAAGAGCAAATGCTTGCTGTCAATATACAAACAACAGAAGTGAGAGTACTGGCTGAAGTCAGAACCCAACAAGACACTTGTTGCTCCAACAAAACTGCGAACAAAAAAAAAACAAACAACCAAAAACAAACAACACGTGCTGGAGCTCGCAGAAATGTTAAGGCGTAGATATGAGAGAGAAAACAAATACTCCAAGAGTGATGAAAAGAGAGAGAGAGAGTGAGTGTACCTTTAACATAGTTAGAGTTTTAGTGATGGATACTCTCCATTTGTCTCTCCAATCTCCGTCTCTCGTTCGGGGAGAATATTGTTGCCAAAAGTCTTTTGGATTTATACCAATATTTGGGATCGTATAATAAAAACCCCTTCACTTGAGGCCAAGTAATTATTGCGGGTATTGTAAATTATTTCAGGGACTTTTTAGCGATACTTTAAATTGGATTTGACTAAAATGCCTCTGGATTGCTTTATTATTATTAAAGTTGTCGTGCTTCTAGACTAAAAAAATCCACATTAGCAGGATTTCATCAGCAAATTTTAATGGCTTTAATTAGTGGCAAACGAGAAAGTACCAACAAAGCGACACTGTGGAAAGTCTCTTAGTTACTTTCTATGGTCGTAGGAAAAATTTCACTGATTAAAATATTAACAGTGATACCCTTAAACTCCAAATGACCCAAAAAAGGTGATCTCAAAATTGACATACAGCGGTTATACTAAGTAAATTTTCCGCTTGGAGATTTTTGTGGGGATTTTTTGACATGGCAATCCTGTCTGGTGGTGAGTTTGTGATAGCTCTCAATTACTCTATTTTACCCGTTTGTTTTGCAACTTCGTTAAATTGAGAGTGTGTCTTTGATATTTTTCTAGAAATCTTACCAGATTTTTCATTGTCCCCACTATGCCAGAGAAATTTGGAGGAAATCAACAAAAACAAAAATATAATTTCTCCCACGACCGACCGGTACCACGTTTTATGGTAGGCCAAGCGGAATTAGTCTTTGGCTATGTAGTCTGTGGGGTATCACGGATATGTCCGAGCTTCTGGGACTTGTAGCGGTGGTTTACAATCAAACAGCGGCATAGCTTTGTATCAGTAAGAATATGCTGCAACCATGGAAAAATACTCCTCTGCCACCCGCAGTCACCAGACATGGACTTGACCTGTCTGATTAGCACTTCCCATCATATGAAGATACCACAAGCGTTGGAGCGTTTCTTGGATGACACTCCTATTCTGAAGCTGTATCCGTATCCGTATGCTGACAAAACACACTACAAATGCAGTCAATCCCCATGCACAATACTTTCAATAAAACATAATGCCAAATTTTTAATAACAAGAAAATTAATATTTTATTAAAATCCTTAATAAAATTCACTCCGACTCCAAATTCCCACATCTGGCAAGCCAGAAGAGCTCACGACAACACAAACTCACCACCCGTTAAGGGCTTCGTGGGTGAGTGAGTGTGTGATGAGTTTTGTTTTGTTTTTGGCAACCGCCACTGCTGTCGCTGCACCGTCATCGTCCTTTTCTCCATTCGCTGCTTATCTTTTTCGCCCATTGTTTGTGATTTATCAAATCAGTTCTGTGCTTAAGTTTGCCCATAGAGGTTGTCACGACGACTGCAACGCCGGTACCTTTTTTTTTGTGTGTGTAACAAAATTCGATTACATTTGGGGTTCAGTGCTAAAGTTGGTGTGCCGTTAAAAGCGATTTACCCAAAGAAAAAAAAAAACATTTCGACCAAAAACAACAACACTGCCGCCGCCGCCGCCGTGTGTAGTCAAAAGAAAACTAAGGGAAAAAAGGGATTTGTTTTCTCTCTGTGTTGGTGTGTATGAATTTATGCGAGTGCGAATGTTTGTGTAAAAACATAATCAGGTTGTTATTCCTTTAAAACGTATGACCTAAATTTGGCAAGTGCTTCAGTGCCAGTGCGACTGTCTATCTGTATGTGTGTATGTGTGGGTATTGCACACAATTTGTTCCCTCCGTATAAATTTCGTTTTTGATTTCCTTTCTGCACTGTGATGTGTGTGTGTGTACCAGAACATAAAAAAGAATGAGCAGTTTTTTGGATAATGTGGTTACGTGCCGGTAAAGAAGTGTGTTTTCATTTTTCACATCGTTTGTAGCAGAAAAGAAAAACAACCATCAACAACAAAAATCCAGAGCCACAGCCTCCCAGAAAAAGGAATCACGTGTTGTTAAAGTCATTTAAATTTATTTGCTTTGATTGTGTGCGTGTGTCGATTTTTTCCAAACAAAAACGACCATAAAGAAAGATTGAGTTGTTTGGAAAAAGTGTGTTGTTCAAAATCACAGAATACAACGAAAAACAAGAAAAACTAGCAGTCACTAAAGACGAAATAGAAGGATTTAACTGGATACAGACGATAAGGACTATATTGACCAGAAGCAACTACATCCTAAAGACAAGGTAAGCCATAAATCTTTATATTTTCCAGGCAACTAGTTTCTACGATTATGGAGCTCATCAAAGTTGAACTTTTTTTCTTTGGGCTCCCATGAAATATTGCTATTAGTCCATTGCATTCAATATCGTTTAGGTATCTTTTATAGAATGTGATTTTGTAGCATGGATTTAAGTGGGGAAGTCCTAGAAGTTTACATACATATGAGCGGTCAATCTTCCATAGCTCGAAACACCGTTATCCTGTAGAAAAGTTCGACTCACGGACACTTTGAGTTATAGAATTACTTATAGAATTGCAATTTAACTGCCTCTAGAAGAGTTTCGACATAAATAAATTTTGACTTCTGGAAGTTCCATTGCATAAGTCGAAAAAACTGTATATGGGGAAGTGGTAAATTCTGTTTTTTAATTCTCTCCGGAAAGATTACCATTAAGTATAAACAAACGAATATGTTAAAGCAAAGAATGTTTCAAATGTTGAAAAGCCTTTAACGTGCGTATTTCCCTGAACATTCCACGAAGGAAAAGACCCTGAACTTTTCTTAAATCTGTTTACGATATAATATGTATACTCGTTGATCAAGTATTTCTAAAAATTAATTTTATATCGCTTGGAGATCAATCGTTTACTCTCAAAGTAGCCGAAATGTACAAAATGAAAACAGCCGCTGAAGAATGACAGATGTTCCTTCGAGAATATGAGCCTGGTTGATAGTGGCTGACAATACCAATCACCTAATCTTGATGTACATGAAAAAATGGTAATAGGGGAGTTAGACTTTCAGAAAAGTTGCTACCACTACCTAAGCATGGTGTCATACCGACAGTGGTGCCAGACGGGACGATTTTTCGTTATTTTAACGATATCATTCAACTCCGACCATAAAAAAATCATTAATCATCTCCCGATAGCGCAATCCGTCCGACAATTTTGCTTGTTGACATAGCCACCGATGTGGAAATGGGCCTCATCATCAGTCAAGATGACTTTTCGATGGAATTCCAGATCATTTTCATGCATTTCAAGAACACAATCAGCAAAGACACAACGTTGTTGATGATCGGCCGATTTGAGTTCTTGTGTTAACTGAGCTTTATAAGCCATAAGACCCAAGGCAAAATACGGTGTAATAACGTTTGTGGAATGCCCAATTCCAAAGAACGACGAGGAGTGGACAAACCTGGGTTCTCTTCAACACTTTGGACAACAGCAGCAATATTCTCAGTTGTTCCCGAGCGACGTGCTCGGGTTTTATTCTTCACATCACTAACTTGTCCCATTTTCTGTATTGCGGTCCGACAAGGTGCTTTACGACAACCCAAAAAGGATTTAGTTTTGCGAACTGTGACTGCAAGATTTTCACCATTTTTGTTCAATGCGTTGTTGAAGAGTGTATCGTTCCATTTTTAGTAATGGCGTACTTTCTACTTGTCAAATGTCAACGAATAAAAGTTTCGAAAGTGACAGCAACCGATTGGGTGATTGTTTGGAAAAGCCTTTACAATAATTTCTTTCTTTATTTATTTATTTATTAATTACAATAAAAAGTAAATTTATATTCTAATTTTTGGGTCCAAGGCTAAACCGGGTGACACAGACCATTTGGCGAGATTTTTGAAGACAGACCAAAGCCTCTGGTGGGAATCGAACTCACAACCCCCACGCTGATAGACAAGTACACTACTAACTCGCCTACCGAGGCCCATTGAATTATTTTTATTTCATTTTAAAAATGGATACTTTTTAATAACAATAAATTTTTGTTTTTTTTTTTAATTTTGTACGATATTTTTTCTTCTAAATTTGAAGATTTTTCAAAATTATGTTCTTGAGATTTTTTTAAAATTTATTTTTGTATATTTTTTTTGTATTTGTTTCATTCTAACAACGAACGACAAATATCATGAATTGTGGGTTGTTGTTAAACGAATTTCACTTTCAAAAGCTCTACAGTGAAAGCTCCGGTGGGCGGACACCGACGGTGACAGTGTATGTCCGGCCAGCGGAGATTAACTTGCTCCAAAAATATCGCATGGGACCGAGAAATGTGTTCGTCTACGGGAGCTGTCCGTTCACGACAGCTGTCCGCGAGTATTTGTATTACTTTGACAACACATATTTTTTATTTTAATTCGCCTATTGACTTTTCCGTTTGTCTTACACGAATTCTTCTGCTAACTTTTATTGTTTCGAAGATGTCTAAGGTGGAAATTATTCATTATTCGCCCTTTACTTATATTTGTATTACCATTAGTTGTTTAATCGCTGTGGATTCTTTAAAGCAATTTAATGAATTCCATATTTTAGACAAATATCCTCAAGCATTTTTTAAGCTTTTATTTGAGGCCGATGACTGTATTGGTTTGTCGAAGGCGGCTTTATAATCAACAAAAGGTGGTATTTTACAGGATTGGACACAAACCCGACCTTCGTCCTGTTGTAGATTTAGAATGCCGAAAGCATTCAAGGCACGTTTCAATGATGCTGATAAAATGGCTTTTTACTTTACATAGATATTCTATATTGTACATTGCATCCGAATCATCATTTTTCCATTATTTACTTGAGATTTAAGTTAAATCATGGTTTTTTTTAAATTTTAATGTTTTTCTGAATTAATAATTGGCAGAGCTGATTCATGCTATACTTTTCCGTTAATCCCAACAATAACAAACTATGAATTTGTTGTCATTCCAAGAATTTCCACCTTTACAAATTAGCCCAAACTTTTTGCCAATCTTCAATATTTCGTAAGAAATCTACCTGAAATTCCCTTAACTCATTCCCTTCTCAGGTAAACGACAGCACCGAAAGTATTTGTAAACACAAAATAAAACCAAAATTGTTACCAATGAAACGAAACTTCCGCAAGTAAGTTAATTTTCGATCTCATCTAAAACTCAAACACTAAACACACTGTGAACTTTCAACTTTGGCGAAATCCCACAAAATTTTCTTGTAAGCAATTATTTTGTAAGAACGATTCTTACGTTTCATACAACAATGGCAATTCCACATTTCGCTGAAGGTTATAGAGGGTGGCGCATCAGTAACGTTATGATTTCAAAAGTGAATACATATATTTATTTTTTTTATTTGTTTAGAATTGACTTTAATGGAAAGACTCAGCACAGAACAAAGAATGAAAGTTGTTGAAGGTTATATCGTAAAATGTCTGTCATGTTCGAAATGCACCTAGCGCCCCAACAATTTATCGAATGTTTCTGTGATTATCCGGAAGTATTGAGAAAAAGCCCGAAACTTCCACCAGCAGTTGTTTCAACAAATGTTAACTAATTAAAACCTTTCAATAAGTTCATGAGTCAAAACCGAATGATGCACAAACACGCATTCAATGGAGTCAATTATAACGTTACTTATGTGCCACCCTGTATAAACATGATTTACGTGAAGACGATGTATTTGAAAGATGGAATACCGTGCACAAGAAATTAAAAGATCAGATGTGAATAGAAAATTCTAGGAAAATTTCAGTAAAGACGGTTTCGAAAAATTGTTTAAATCTTTCTGGAAGCGGAACGGACTGAAAACTATTACATGTGGAATATTCATAAATTAGAATGAATCATTCGTCATAAGCGACCGTGATTCACCAAGAATTCAGCCCGGAAACTTTTTGGTTTTGCGAACTGTGACTGCAAGATTTTCACCATTTTTGTAGTGAATTTTAATAATTTCAATGCGTTGTTGAAGCGTGGATCGTTCCATTTTTAGTAATGGCGTAGTTTGTACTTGTCAAATGTCAACGAATAAAAGCTTCAAAAGTGACAGCTCCCTAAATGCCGGGTGATTCAAAATAACTCCTCTTATTGGTGAATCCTGTAAATTCTTGTGATTTCTTTTATTTGTTTGAATCTATTGTTGGAGGGATGGTGCCTCCAATGTTTTATCACAAGGACCCATTTACCCTTGCGGACAGTTTACTTATGACCTAATCTGTTATAATTTTCTTCATCGACAACAGACGAATTAGCTTATTACAAATCTGCATGCCATCCATCGATGCCAATTGCTGCGAAAAAGAAGATTTAAATCTCTGTGCATGACGGCCTGTTCATAAATTAAGGAACGAGTCAACGAATTACAAATCTAGTACAATATATTCCAAAAATTTTCCAGCTATCTGATGCGACAATCATTTTTCTTAGAAGTCTCCCAAAAACAACAGTGTAATTCGGGCAATTTCAATTGGAAATTGTTAAATTTGATGGAAATTCACTACTGTGAAAATGTGATTTACCTTCAATTGCTTTATTAGCGCGAAAAGCCACAATGTCATTTGCCTGGTCTTCTGGTCTTGCGTGAAGTACCAGGAATTTACCTTTTTTTTCAGCTTCCTTCTCGCAGTGAATTGGACTTTTTGTGCTATCATTTTATTCTTTTTTTTTTGCTTTTTACAGATATCAGTCGTGTTGTCGCTTTTTTGCTTTGCGTTTCTGAAAATTTCTCGCGGTGCGTTTTTTGTTCGTCCCCATTCTTTTTACAGTCGATGGTTCAATGGTTTTTTTTTCCGCCAATGTCGAAATTTGTGTGTTTTATATTATTTCGTAGGGAGCAAAAAGTTTTCTTTTTGCGATTTTTTTTGCTCATTGCTTCTTCCTACCAACTTTCCTTTTTATGCTGCTTCTTTTTGTGCATTTATTTATTTATTTAATGCTCGGAGATGTTAACCAAAAAAAAAACACACACAACCAACCAACGAAGGAAGCAGACAAGTGGGACCAGCCAGCGAGCACACACAAATACGAAAGAAAGAAAGAAAAAACAAATAAACAGCAGCATAAGAAGCAAAATAACGCGATAGTGATAATCCTAGATGTACTTTTCGCGCATTTGTTGCTGTTTTTTCGCAGCTTGTCAGATATTTTAACGCATTTTAATGCTGTATTGGGCTTTGACTTTGGCGTTTAATACAACAGCAGCCACAACAGAAAAAAAAAGACAAAAACCCAAAACCGAGAGGGCGAAAATAAATTGAAGTTTAAGAAGAAATTTAAAAGAGCTCCAAAGAAGCGAAAGTTAAATTGTCACTGGAAATATGTCCTTCTTTTATTTGTTATTTTGGGAGTGTGATACAAAAGTTTTGAGCTATCGAGATAGAAAATATCTGTGATAACACGGTCTAAAAAGCAAATCATATTGCACAACTTTTTGATGGATTTTTCATTGTCGCAGCTTGATTGTGGCCGTAGATTCAAGACATGGTCTTCAGTTTCAGCAGGATGACGCGCCATGCCACTCAGACGACGCCACAATCGATCTTTTGCTCATCAAGTTCGGTAATCATGTTATCAGCCATCCTGCCTATCATCGTTCCATTTTAAGTAATGGCGTAGTTTGTACTTGTCAAATGTCAAAGAATAAAAGCTTTAAAAGTGACTGCTACCGAAATACCGGGTGATTCAAAATAACACCTCTTGTTGGAAAACTCCGTGTAATGGAAATCTTTGCTCTTTCGAATATACCAAAAAAGTGAATCTTTGTTCATTTTTATTTTTTAGTAAAAAAATCTCCTTTATTGTGATACGATCTTGTAGTCCAAGGTGTAATTGGTAAATCTCACTGTAGCTGGTTCAAGTGATTGGGACAAAATTACATTATTTTTTTTTACTTTTGAGACAAATGCATTTATTGATTAACACTCTTTGCCCATCAGTGCTGTCCTGTAGAACCGCTCGTTTTCGACAGTGAATACAATTATTTCCCCCGCTATACAATAATATCGTCAAAGTCATATAAGAATTGCTGGGATTAAACAATAAATTTGAGCGTGTACTTTCCTTTGAAACAAACTTCTCAGAAAAGATTTTTAATTTTTTTTTACGTAGAAAAAAACAAAAACTGCTAACAAACGAATTTAAACTTTTCATTTCTTTCTGGGTCACTTCTGTATGGAAATGACATAAATTTTGCATAACCACTCTTCGTGCTACTTTTGCTAAAAGATTTTCCTCTTTCCTAGTCTTCCGTACTTGGCTGCATTTATGCAGACAGACGGACAGACATAGATAGGTGGTACATACATATTTACATACATACATACATACATAAATATAAATGCAAAAAGCTAACAAGTTTCTCCATTACGGTGTACCTTAATCCGATTGTGCAAAACCCCTGATAGAGACGAACAGCAGCAAGAGCCACAACAACCAGTGCCAAGGTGGGAGGGGGTGTAACAAAAAGATTGAAACTAGAATTGAACGCAACAACATCCATACATTTATACAATTTCCATATTTAAAAAAAAAAATAGAAGAAGTCGAAGAAGAAGACGAAGCTGATACAAGAATAGGGTACGTAAAATCCCAGAGAATAAAAACAAGACCCGAGAGGAAAATCTTTAATGTTATCTAGAAATTACAAGAGTTCTATACAGCCATAAATTTTTTCATACTTGAACAACTTTAGCATATTTAACAGGTTTCGATAACTTCCCTTTCAGTTTGTCCCAAACAACAACAACAACAACCACAACAACAGCAACAGAAATACCGAAAGCCAAAGATCCTTTGAATGTTGCACAGAAACCGTACAACAGACGAGCAAAGGAAACGGAAGCATACACACTCACACACACACAGTTTGTTATCCGTCGTTATTAAAATGCATACATATGAGTTGTGGAATGAATTCTCCTCCTCCCGCCCCCACAATGCAACGGGTGAAGGTGGTGATTTTATGTAACAGTCTCAGGTGTTCCATAAATAAACTGGAATTTGTTGCATTTACATACCCTGACAATTTTTATCGATGGACGATTTTTTGTTGTTGTTTCTCTTTTGTCGTATCGCTTTCATTGGATTTCTCTCCGGGCTATGGTCAAATATGTGCATACCTTGGTCGTCCCTGCCAACAACGACAGGTGATTGTGGAATCAAAGATAATTGTGGAATATTTTAAATACATTTTTGTGGAATTTTATAATTTTTTTTTCTTTTCTAAAATTGCCTCAAGGGTTATTTTTGTTTAGTTTAAGACTGGTGTGGCATTTTGAAGCTCAGATGTCTGTGTCATTTGGGAAAATCATAGAGATTTGGCAGAAAGAGAGAGAGAGAGGGGAAATTTTTTCCAGTTGTAGATTTGACCAAATATCAAAAAATGTTTGTTTGTCTTAAAAAAGGTCTACAGCTGATTGCTTTGTGAACGATGAACCGCCGGTTTACATCGATTTCTTTCATGTTTAACTTTTAAATAATAAAAGTGATTTTTCTTTCTAAAAAAATATTCATTTTCCAATTCGATTTTTGACCTTTACAAAGACTATGGGAGAGATGTTTTTGTAGCGGGTCAGGGAAACTTCTTTGGTATTCTGGGAATCGAGTACGATTTCTAAATTTATGATTTAGTGGGAACCTACGCTAATACAGACAATACTGACAAGTCAGCAAAAAGGCGATCGTAGTCGTAATTAACCTCTACCTTCACAAGTCGGCAAAAAGGCGATCCTCGTCGTCTGAGTTATAATACGGCATCGACAGCGGGAAGAGAGAGAGGTTGGTTGTGGAGTTTGCCATGAGTTCAAGTCATCAAATAAAACAAAAACACGGGATTATTCGAAATGTCATGCAAAATAATTCAAATAAATCCGTTTACAATCTAGTTTTTGTATGAAAAAGAAATAGAGAGGACATTTTTCAGGCGGAATCCTTAGAATGATATACCGCCCTCCACACCCCAAAAAAAAAAAAAAAATTCCCAAAAAATTCTCATACAACATTTGTAGGTACAATTTTTTTTTTGATTTATCATATGAAAAAAATTACCCAATTTTTTATTTTTGGGGATATTTTCATAACAGGAAGTCAATCATATTTTTTTTTGATAATGTTGTTTCTTTTGGGCATTTTTTTATAATATTTTTTATAAATTGTTTGGGGAGATTTTTCATTTATTTTGGGGAATTCTTCATAACTAAATTCAAGGAAAACATACTCAAATTGAGTGAATTTGATCCAGTATAGATTTACCTAATTCTACCACTACTTAAATTTTAAGTACGAAAAATGTCAAATGCACTACAGTTGACTATAATTTACTACAACTGAGTACTATTCCCTACTCATCTTCCGGTTTCGAATTGTATGTTTTGAAACTAGATTTTGTAAGAACATTTCTTTTTTGGCTGTACATAATTCCGAAGTACCAAGTTCCACAGAGCAGCTAACATAATGGCAAACTCACTTTAGATTCCATCCTATTAAGATGTGGCCAAGAGTGACTTGAAGTTATACGCCCAGCATCTACTTAAGCACTGGATTAATTTTCACCTTCATTATATTCATTTCAAATGAGTTTATTTAACGTATGCTAATGGTTCACAATTCCTTTTATGTTCATGGTTAATCTTGACCAGCTATTTATCTCTTGTATGCTTGTTCAGATTTCTGTAAATCCTCACATGGTGTTTTTTCCTTTTCTGCTGAAGGTATAAAATTGTGTTGGATTCGGTAATTGAATGTATTCAAAACAATGTGTATAACTGTACTGTAGTTTGTATGTATTCAAATAATGTATACAATTGTAATTTGGATATATTCAATGCATGTGCGTATGTTGTAGCTTGGGTTTTTTAAGATAAGCAGGCAGTACAACATGCGTGTGTGGTATAGAGCGGCGGGCTATTTTTAGAATAAGGGACGAGCATGATAACGAGTGGAATTTTCCACAAGATGTTATGCGTGCGTGGGTTGACAAAACAACCCCACGCATGCGTCTATCGCGTTCTCGTTCCTTCTTTAGGATTAGTTTAGTTTAAGAAAATGTATGCTAGTTTTAGGAAATATTAACAAAATAAAGTCAGTATCTAACAAGTACTCACAAAGAGAGTGTCTTACAAACATTCAGCCGTGCAAGTGTATTTTTAATTAGTGCATTGTACAATGCTATTTTTCTCCTATGATTTTGGAAAATGCAACACAAAACACTTAAGCTGCAACTTGTTTTGTGTTTGTTGTTGTAGCATACACGAATCTATTTGCATGCCATCCATGGACCAGCAAGGACTGCTTGTCCTCTATGCAGTGGCAACCTTAGTCACTCTTGCCATACATTACTTACATAATAAATAATAAATCCTTTTTACCTTTTGGACATACATACTGATTTATTGTTGAAAGATAAAGAGGAATGAATAAGAAAGAAAAAAAAAATACCAAATAAGGACCAAGTAATATGCAAGGTTTGAATAAATATTATGTAAACATTTACGCAATAAAAAAGAAAACTACAAAGAAAAGAAATTGAAATTCCAGGGACTCTGTAAGGTGACCCCATGGTACCTTGCTTTCTGAACGGTTGAACTTCAGTACTTGACTAGACTGTGGTAGGGTGCCGCAGTCCCATGTGAGTATATCTGGCATTAAAATGCGAGTACTACCTGCTAGGACATTCTTTATCGTCCTCTGCAAATGTGTGTGTGTGTGCTTGGTATAATGTAAATGGCAACATTGATTTATTATTATGTCGGATAATATATGTTTCTGTTGTTGTTGATTTTTTTTGTAGTTCAAAGTGATGAAAAGCAGCAAAGATGAAACAGTGCCGGACAAAGGAACAAGGACAGGCGCTGTATTTTTAATAATTTTAATAAAGACTTCAACAATAGAGTTGTGAACTTACTGAGATTTTAGGGATTGAGAGAATATTAAGTGAAAATGTGGTTAGGTTCGGCCGACTTTTATATGACCTTCAACATGGACAAGTTTCCTACAAGGAGTAGGCAGCATAGAGATATGTGGTGCTGAGAAAAATGTGACACGAGTCCATGTTAGTATCACCTTGTAATTTTTTGGTGTCTGAAGTTTGCTTATGTCGCAGCTCGTAACTAATTATTAAATTTCTGGTAAGAGCACTTCATTGTACTTTGATATTTATAACTAGTAAGTTGTAATGCGCCTATGTCGCCCGTTCAAATATGGAAAAAAAATGTTGTTGAAAAAAAAAAAATTTTGTGGAAAAAAAAATGTTGTTGAAAAAAAAAAAATTTTGTTCAAAAAAAAATTATTGTTGAAAAAAAAAATTTTGTTGAAAAAAAAATTTTTGTAGAAAAAGAAAATTTTTTGTTGAAAAAAAAAAATTTTGCGGGACAAAAAAAATTTTGTTGGAAAAAAAAATTTTGTGGAAAAAAAAAATTGTTGTAAAAAAAAATTTTTGTTGAAAAAAAAATCTTGTAAAAAAAGATTTTTTTAAAAAAAAATTTTTGTTGAAAAAAAAATTTTGTAAAAAAAATTTTTGTTGAAAAAAAAATTTTGTAAAAAAAAATTTTTGGAAAACACAATTTCTGTACAAAAAAAATATTATTTTTTTATTATTATTATTTATAGAAAATTATAGAATGCCTATTTAAATTCCTACGTACTGCGTGACAGAGTCAGTGAATCAGTGTCGAGGGTAAATATATATTAAGATGAATAATCCCTAAGACCCTGTTCTGCAATTGTCTCTTCATTTCATTTATTGAGTCTATGGCCAGAAATTCCTTACAATTTAAATAAAATTTAATTATAATTCATATTCAAGTTTTATGAATGATCGGGCTTATTTTTGGATTTTTTTTTTATTTATCTTTGGATTTGTGACACAATTTAATCTCATTTTAAATAAACCACCTTTGCACGTTTGATATTCCCAGTTTTTCGAGGGGAATTCTTTCCTATTCGAATTTTTATCAAATATTTCACTGTTGATATGACTTATTGATTAACGCTTTATAGTCTGATCATTTTTTGAGCTTACGACTTCAACCTTATCTAGGACCGTGTCTTTGGCCATCCCAACAATTTCCTCCAAACCCACTGTCTGAACATGTGTGATTCTGTGTATTTTATTTGCCCATAAACTTTTACACTCCATCCCCCGAGTAAATAATAAAAACATTAAAAAGAAAAACAATATACTCGTATTCAGGGTACACATTATCCAAGGCATTGGGGAGGGTGCCCATACATATGATATGGTGGTGGAGGAAGTGTTCTATGGGGGTACGTTACACCACCACCACTCACTCACTCACTTACTCTGTGCGGCGGCAGCAGCAGCAGGGTGACACATATATTTCTGTCTTGGCTGTAATTCTTTCCTCTCAAATGTCGCTTGGGGGATGTTGCAAGATTTATTATAAGACGTTGTTATATTTAAATATTTTCGTTTTCCTTTTTCTTCTTCACTTTTTTACTGTCTACAATA
Organism: Hydrotaea cyrtoneurina; assembly: GCA_958296145.1. NCBI lineage: Eukaryota > Metazoa > Arthropoda > Insecta > Diptera > Muscidae > Hydrotaea > Hydrotaea cyrtoneurina. Next base: position 87,381,074 of record OY282514.1, read on the forward strand.
TTTTAAAATATTTTGGTTTGACGCTTATTTTCATTGCAGACTTTGGCAGATTAACCGGAACAAGTAAAGGATTTTTCCAATAAAAGGTCGAGAGTGAGGATCAGAAGTGAGAAAGTCCTAGAAGAATACAAAATGCAAACATCACAAAGATTACTGCAATTGCTGTGGATTGTGCTGATGACAATCTTTACAAAAGGTAAGTTTGCACTTTGTGAATTACTGCCTTTTTCCATAAAACGCATTTGTTCGTTCGTTACAGATTGTCAAAATGGAAGACGCAATAAAATGGGCTTTTATGAGAGCCTATTAAGATTGAATTCCATATGTCGACATCTCACATATATCTGAGAAGCTGAATTGAATACGGTCAGAAACTCATTTTGTAACGCTTCCAGTATTGAACGCTTTCTAACGAACGAACAAATTGGTAGTATAGAAACAGGCAGGAAATGTTTATATTAATTCTTCATGATGTCTGCAGAATGCCACTATAACTTTTTGGTTGTAATGTTTAACTCTTTTGCTTTGTGAGAAGGTCCCTGTAGTCCTTTTTGATGTACACACTTTAAGGCCAACGGGAAACTCTTTAATTGGAGTATTAATATTACGAATTTTGGCTTATTGGTTGGATGTTCACATTGGCAAGGCCATCATTCATTAAAGTTAATCAGTTGGGAAAGCTATAGAAATCATCATCAAGTGACAATTGTTAAAAATTACAAAAATTGATATGTTAGGCGTCCTTAGTTAAGTAAGATACATCGCAGTCTTTGCACGTTTGGTTGAATATTCAAAATTGCCACAGTTTCGAAAGTGTAATCCATGGCAGCAGGAAAAACTCTCCTTCTAACGAGCTAAGAAATATGAAATTATCCTCAGTTGTGAAGTATGTTTCATTACAGTCGTTGCACGGTTTGTTGAATACTCAAAATTGAAACAATTTAGAAAGAGTAATCCATGGCAGCATGAAAAACTCTACTGGAGAAACTTCTCGATTGATTAGGCGTCGTCACTTCGTCGCACATTTGCCGAAATGTGAATGGATGTGACTGGCATGCGGTATCGGTCCATGACACAAAAAGTGGAAAGAATTTGTTTTTTTTTGCCAAGATGGCTTGATTAAATGTGATTGTAATTTTTCTCTCAGTCTAAGTTTTGTGGTTGATTTATGCGTTCAAACCAACAAAAGTTACCAATTAAAGAACAGCATCATGAAATTATTTTTGGGTAAGGACCCCTCTAATACGAAAGAGTCATGCAAGAAGGACCTCTCGGATCGAGTCTTTCCAATGAAGCACGAAGGTCATTTGCATTTTCAAAATATCTTAATATATATTTACCCTCGACACTGATTCACTGACTCTGTCACGCAGTACGTAGGAATTTAAATATTCTATGATTTTCTATAAATAATAATAATAATAAAAAAATAATATTTTTTTTTGTACAGAAATTGTGTTTTCCCCATATTTTTTTTTACATAAAATTTTTTTTTTTACAAAATTTTTTTTTACAAATTTTTTTTTACAAAATTTTTTTTGTTACATAAAATTTTTTTTTTACAAAATTTTTTTTTTCAACAAAATTTTTTTTTTTCAACAAAAATTTTTTTTTTCCACAAAATTTTTTTTTTCAACAAAATTTTTTTTTGAATATTCAAAATTTTTGTGTTGAACAAAAATTTATTTTTTGATCAAAAATTTTTTTTTTGATCAAAAATTTTTTTTTTCAGGAAAATATTTTTTTTTCAACAAAATTTTTTTTTTTCCAAAAAAAATTTTTTTTTTCCATATTTCAACGGGCGCCATATGCGCATTACAACTTACTAGTATTAAATATTGAATTTAGAATTTTTGTTAATTAAATATACTTTAATCCACAGTCATGTCTCACTTTCATACTTTCTGTGTCCTTTTCAAATCAAAATAATATTTTCGATTAACCTGCTATGTCGTCAGTCTTATCGACGATTCAGCGCCAATATTCGACTTTTGTATTATTTGTCAGTTCTGTTGGGAAGGCACCGTAATCCATTCAATTAAACTTAGGCTTTTTAGGCCTCAGATTCTTCTTATCTCAAACTTAAAAACTACAAAAATAAGACACGATATTGTGCTAAAAACGAATTTGTTTGACTTGACGACGTATAGAACTTGTTGTTGTTGTAACAGCCATGTTTCGGCATTTGCCTTTTCAACTGCGCCTTCTGGATCAGGGTCATCTGTGGCCATGTTCAGGAATCTGTCCACATCCAATATCCTCCCTGATACGTCCGTTGATCTAGAGGCTTCCTTTTTGTTTGCTGTTACAACGTCTTATTGGAATTGCATGTCTTCCAACTTCAAGTAAGCCTTGCACGTTGTTATTGCGCCAGACAATCCTTTGTCGCTTTTATCAATCCACTTGGAATGGGATTTTACTTAGAAAGCTACATTTTAATCTGTATTGCCTTTGGAAACGTAAGTTTCCTATCTTATAGGCATATTGTATTTTTCGACCGCAAACAATATTAATCAGATTTATTGTTTAAGGAATACACAAGCAGGTGATTTTCATTTGTACAATCCATTCTAGCCCAATTACAATGCTTCTTTCTATGGCAGAGCTACGAGTTTATCTCTTTGTCTCATTCCACGAAGAAGAAGAAACTTCGATATCTGATATTGTTTAGGTTTCAATGGGAAAACATTTTCCCGGTTTCCGTTGTGAAAAAATTTCACATGAAATCTAAACTTCGAATAAACTCACATATCAACGTGATCTTGGTACACCGCAACGTATGAGTCTGGGGAAATGCGAAAAGGAATAGAACGCATACGCCACCACGTACCTCGTGACAATGGTTCATTGGCATGACAGCCAGCCAAAGCAGCTTACCTTTGCAATGTTTAGCAGTTTGTGTGCCACAATCGAACAGAAGTTTGCACAAAAAAAAGCAAACAAACAAACAAAATAAAATAAACACCATTACATCTAATCCTTTTAATTCCTTTTACGAAACAGGAAACATTTACACTTCACGCTCTGCCATTTCGCAGAAGCTTTTTTTTATGTTGTGAGCAACGAAAACGAAAGAATAAAAAAGACACAAAGTGAAAATGATATTGTTTACGTGGGAGAGGCAAGTAGAGAGAGAGAGATAGATTGCACACGCATATTTTTCATTCCAGCTCGTTTTCTTTCCATTTCTTTTGTGTGTGTGTGTGTGTATGTGTCTTGACTTCCCCTTTTACTGGGAAAGACAATGCAAACACGTCTTTAGGACGACTTCCGTTTACTTTATTTCCTCCAAAGAACACGCTGAAAAGAGCAAGACAACAAACGAAAACGAAGAAAGGATGAACAATCAAACAGCATCGCAACATCTCAAAAACATATAAAAAAAAATATATATATATAAAGACATTAAAGTCAATAAAATGAAGACAACGAAAGTAAAACACAAAGGGAAATTAAAACGTTTTTAAATGTGAAAAACTCGTAAAAAATCAACACAGCGCTGATGGAAAATTTGCACACAACCAAAAACACACCGACAGCTGGATAAGACAAAAGGTCTGCTGGAGCCATACACGCTGCTGCATATTTCACACAGTACAATCGCCTGTTATTCCTACGGAGATGTGGAGAGACATCAAATACAAAAGGCAGCTAAAATAAAGCGGATGTTTTAAAGGAAACGACAGAAAACAAAGTGTTAAGGAAATGCGTGGAAATTAAACATAAAATGTTGTAACAGAAACAGAAACATCACCAGCAACAACAACGGAACGGTAACGGCAACAATAATAACAACATCAACGCCGTTATGTACAGACACCGATACTATATAAAAAGTTGAAAACAAACATATGTAAATTGTAATAAATTAACATAATTTATGGCTCGCAAATAAGCAGCATTACAAGTCAAAGATTCACGCACGCACACACACACACAACGATAAACAACAACAACATCAGTGGGACTGTCTATATTTCCCTCCGGGCTGTAAGTAAAACAACATTCTGTAGCGGAGTTTCCGGGTGGGGAGTAGGGGAAAAACTTCAAATTTAGCTGTTAACATGTTTATGGGATATACAGACCGTGGGAAGTTGAACTCTCAAATGAATGTGTTTGAACTACAATGTCGGCCTGTCTTTCCTTAATGTTTAAGACTTTCCCCACATTGTAGCCAATATATAACCAATGACACTTTATTGGGGGTTACAGAAATTCTGTCAAAAATACGACGATATCGAGGACATAGGGCAGCCACTTTGCGATTTGGTTATGGAAAATTTCATGAAAAGGTTATGGTCCTGTAAGCGTGGTCGTGGTGGCCATTTTTTGAGCATTCAGTTCTGTAATTGTGTTATTTGCCGCCTCTATCAACCTCTCTCAAGCCTCTGCTAGAATCTTCATTAAAAAAGATCATCTTCTCTTCTATGTATCCTCTATATCCCCGAGGTATGTCCCACACAAGCTTAATAAATAAAATGCGTTTGGGTGAAGTAAGTCGATTCAGTCTGCCTATTTTTTTTCCAATTTTTTTTTATTTTAAATCCTAAGCTTAGAAACTAAACAGCAATACTACTTACAACCGTTTTCCTTCCCAGAGCAAGTCTAGCCTACTCCTCTGTAAACTCCTACTCCTCATTAAAATCATAAAAATTTATGACCCACAAGGATTTCATAACCGAACAGTTGTAAAAATCACACACAGACACAGACACACATATTTAGAATCAGGTGTGAACTGAAGGGAAAAACATTATTTTTTATTACAACAACAACAGCGAAAAAAAAACCGCACAAATATTCAACACTTTTGCCTGGGTGCGTGTTCGCATAGACCACCACACACATTTCTATGTTCTATGCAAGCAAAGTGAGTGTCTGAGTTGGAAAGCAAAAAAGAAAAAAATCAAAAAATTTAATTTTCGCTGTTGTATTTACATAAATTTATGATTTCATTTTCTAACAACAACACCCACACACACGCATACATGCCCACATAAAGAAAATTGAAATAATTTTATTACAGATATTTGTTGGCATTGTTGTTATGCCGGAGTTTGTGGCGGTCTGTTCATTGGTGACATATGAATTCGGTTTGTGTTCTCATTGTCCTGTTTTCTGTTGGCCTTGTTGTTGTTCCAAATGACACGTTTTTCTATTGTTTTTTCTTTGTTTGATGCGTTAGATTTATATTAAGTCACGTCTATTGGTTTTAGTTGTCTGTGATAAATATAACCGATGCAATAAGAACGAAAACAACGACATTTTCACAACGTGGGCTAAATGACTTTTTAGCGTTAGAAAAATATTTCATCAATTTAAATTGAAAAATTTATTTTTCATAAATTCATTTTAGGATCATGAAAACCCCACTGTATTTGAGGGCACGTGTGTTGTTCAATGAATGTCATGAGATCGGGTCAGGCGAAATTTGGAGCCTTTTGACCATCAACAGCTAGAGTCTCAAGCAGGGCTGTGGAGTCGAGCCAAAATTGCTTGCTTTTTTAAATAGCTCGACTCTCACTTCAGTTGTTCAATAAGAAAATTTCGAAACCACATCTTCTATTATATCTAAAGGGTCCGCCATCTAACGTTTTGTTTTCAACTAGTGCTTATTTCGTTTTCGTTATCGGGCCATGTTGAACGAATTTTTGTTTACAAAAATTTAAGAGGAGGATATTGGCAAAATTTGGTTTCAACAGGACGGCGTTACGTGAAGCACAGCCGAAGCTACACTCGATGTTTTGCGCCCTGTTTTTGAAGATCGCATTATCAGCCGCAGAGCTGATGTCGTTGGGGTACTGCATCGGCAGCCGAGGCAGCCATTTGAATGAAAGTGTTTTCCATTACTAACCGCAAGGATTGAACTTTCAAATAAAAAAATAAATTTGAGAAAATATCGAGGAGTTTTTTTTTTATAGAATTTTCAAAAAAAAAAAGTTATTTGGCTTACCCTGTATATTACACTAAGGTGCGCTTGTATCTTAAAGATAAAAAAAGTTCATATAACCGAAAATATTTCAAATTTTAAAAAATATTAACAGATTGACATGTTTTCAATACAGTTTATTTATTTTATGGGAAATGTATGTAATGAAACTGGGAGTCGAGCATATTTTCGACCAAGGCCAAACCAGCTTTGCTGTAGTAACAGACGATGTATGATGAACACAGTATTAGGCTGAGTTGAGACCAGGGATGTGGAGTCGGAGTCTTGGAAAAATTTACCCGGAGTCAGACTCCGACTCCGGGTAAATTTGGCAGACTCTCACTCCAAGACTCCGACTTCACATTCATGGTCTCAACTCAGCCTGATACTGTGTTCATCATACTTCGTCTGTTACCACAGCAAAGCAGGTTTGGCCTTGGCAACATTCGCCCGATAACACGCTTTAACTTTACATGCTTTGGTTTCGCTCACTCTCTTCGAAGACAAGGCTTCTTTACCGTCTAAGTAGGGCGTCCTCAGTAGGGACAAATTTCCATGAAAATTGTTCACTGGCCTACTTTTGGGCTGTGAATATTGAGTATTGTCTTTTTTTTATACAGTTATATATCTGAAAAAATGCAGGGATCAATCCATGAAGTGTGTATTAAATTCGTTCCTACTCAATTTAAAAGCTTTTTCATGTTTTTTTTTTTTTTTTTTTTTTTTTTTTTTTTTTTTTTTTTTTTTGGCTACTAATTGCAATTAATAAACAACTAAAAGCGATTACAAACATTTGGTGAAAATTTTAATAATTGAAATGTAAATAGGACAGCAACAAACAACAAACACAATTGAGTACAACAAAACCAGTGGTGTGCCAACAGAAAAAAAGGCGACTAAGTGCCAACAATTAAATATAAATCAAATAATACTCAGCCACAATTAGATTTAAACTCAAACAACAAACAAACACAACTCGTACTGTAACGCCAAACAGCAAAACAATTTAACACCCGATGTTACTATTCCAGCTAGACTCAAACTTCAGACCGTAACACAAACAACGACAACAACAACAACGTGTACAGGATGTACGGCGGTAGTGTGGCGGACTTTAACTTACAGCTCGCAGGAAATGTAGCAGGAAACGGTGGCAAATAAAGCAATTACCCGCCGTGACATAAAAACAACGATAACAGCAACCACACAATACCGGTTTCTCAAACTAAATGTTATTAAATTATTAAATAAAAACAAAAACAGTATATTATCAAGCACATCAAATGCACACCAACACACACACATTCCCATGCCCCGGTGTGGACGTGTGTATGTGTGTGTGTGGGTATGAATGAACTTGTACCTGTACTCGATTAAACACACAAGGTCTGTACAAAAACCTGCAGTTTATGTCAATGGCATTGATTTACTCCATCCGCACCCACTCGTACACTCATCAAACAGAGAAATTCCACTTTATGTGTTCATGTGTTTACTCACAAACACATACAAGCGAACAGGTGGGGCCGTGTATCCTGTGTATGCGTGTGTGTGGCGGTGTGTATTTAACTGTTGGTTTCTGATATTTAGAGAAACCTCTCAAAGCAAATCTTTATGACGGCAGCAGAGTTTTTCTTTCTATTTCTATATTTTTGTTCCCCGGCATTTGCCGGAGGCTAGTGCTCGTAATGAAAAGCGTTGAGAAGAAAATGAAACCAATTTCAGCAAATAGCCCATCATTGTGCCGAACGGAATGGAAAATTATACGAAAGCCTTAAGATGTTTGAAGCTGTGACATGTATCTGTTTGAATTATCTTAATTATAGCCTCGAAGCTTTAGGGGTACAATCTTAATATATATTTACCCTCGACACTGATTCACTGATTCACTGACTCTGTCACGCAGTACGTAGGAATTTAAATAGGCATTCTATAATTCTATAAATAATAATAATAAAAAAAATAATATTTTTTTTTTGTACAGAAATTGTGTTTTCCCCAAATTTATTTTTTACCAAAATTTTTTTTTCATAATTTTTTTTTTACAAATTTTTTTTAACTAAAAGTTTTATTTTTACAAAATTTTTTATTTTTACAAACATTTTTTTTTTCCAAATTTTTTTTTTTCAACAAAATTTTTTTTTTCCACAGAAATTTTTTTTTTCAAAAAAATTTTTTTTTCAACAAAATTTTTTTTTTCAACAAAATTTTTTTTTTTAACAAAATTTTTTTTTTCAACAAATTTTTTTTTTTCAACAAAAATTTTTTTTTTCCACAAAATTTTTTTTTTTCCATATTTCAACGGGCGCCATAGGCGCATTACAACTTACTAGTGGGGTAATATTTATCAAATTTGTTTTGATACAATAGTTCCAAGCTGATCGCTTCTTTCTCACACACGTACCTTTAGTATTTTGTCTTTACACTCGATATGAATCAACGTACTTTGTAAAGTTACATAATTGATAGAGACGGTTTGGAAATATTGGCATGGGCCTATGTAAAGCTCTTCCAGAGAAAACCAGTGTTGGCAATTCGTCAGATTGCTGAAGACAAATAAAATAACAGGTGACCTTCTACCAGCTTCTCTAAGAGCCACTAACAGAAACGACGACGTTGGTGCCCGGCTTTAGTTCCCGCCCTAGCTATATTATGTATGACCGAGGTCTGTACGTAAAATCTTCCAGGTTATCGAAGTGAGCTACGAACCATGTGAACTGTTAAAAACGTCTCACTCAAAATCCAAATGGCAAAAATAGCGCACCCTTTAAATGTATGTTCCACATTTTGCTTAAAATCATTTCTTTGAGTGTATGGACAAAAAGTCTAGTGCAACATCTAATTTACTTATGACATTGAGTGTGTTAGTAGCAAATCTGTTTCGCCACTTTTTAAGTCGCCTGAGTTCTTTTTTTATAAATAAATCTTATTTATGACTCTAATACAATTTTTTTTCTTCTTTGGACAACATATTGTTCACCGCGATTAAGATATTTTAACTCTCTGACAAATTGAAAAAAGCTTCGTTCCGCCGCTTTGATTAGCTCCTTTTGTCAGGTGGTCAGATGAATAGTGGCTGTGGCAACAATGAGATTATGTAGCCTAAGTATATTTTGTAATCACTCTTATCGACATATTCACTGTGGTTTTAAGCTTAAACCGAGCATTATCTTATCTTCTCTTATTCAACTGTTGTATCTTTCCTTAAACCCAACTTTGTATACACTTTGATAAAAAAAAAAACAGAAGAACAAAAAAATACAAGAAATGACTACGAAACCAAAAGATAAGAATGAAATAAATTTAATTAAAATATGGGTTAAGATAACCACCATAAGTTGGGGTTCAAAACTATAATCACGATAACGATGTGAAACAAATCCGCAAACAATACAGTTCGGCTACTCCTTTTTTGCCACTTCCACCCCCTGTTCTATGTCTTATAAAATAAATTTGTGTCATCATAAATTTTGGAATTTATAAAACACAACAAAGCGAAGAAAAAAAAAGGAAGAAATGTAAACTTTTGAACTTGCTCTACCCTATGCCATAGACAGCTGAAACTGCAGCAAAAGGACACTTGAGTTTGGGATATAAAAATCTAGTGCTCTTTGGCAAAATCAAATATCCTTTTGAGTTCTCTTGAAAATGCTATACCATGTATGACACACAAATTAACCCGGTCCACCCCAACGCCCTGGGCAACAGAAAAACGAACACAGACAAGAAGACAAATCATAGAAAGAACAATACGATTGAAAACTACAGCAATCGAATGCGATAATCTTTTTGAAGGATATGCATGAGGGATTTTGCCATAAGTGTGTGTGCGGCAAACAACCCTTAACAGAATGTGGCTAACGAAATTGGCAAAGACAAAAAAAAAAAAGTTAAAGATGACATAAATGGTTATTTACATATACATACATGTGTACAATCATGTGTGTGTGTGTGTGCATATAAAATATGATTATGTCTGAACACACCAGGCACACACCACAGCGAATCCTGCTGAGACAATTGGATAGACAGACTAATGGCCAGACAGACTGACTAGACAGACTAGACAGATAAACAATCAGCCACGACACAGTGGTTTGGGTTAATAATAAAATCTGAGAATTACAATTAAACTAAAATTTGTATTGGGCTTTACTTTTAAGATGGAAATGATATTCGTAACATAAACTTTTATTTATTTTATTTATTAATTACAATACAAAGTAAATTTTTTATTCTAATTTTGGGTCCAAGGGTAAACCGGGTGACACAGACCATTTGACTAAAATTTTGCAGCGACAGACCAAAGCCTCTGGTGGGAATCGAACCCACAACCCCCACGATGATAGACAAGCACGCTACCAACTCGCCTACCGGGGCGCCTAACATAAACTTATATTAAGACTAACAGCTGCACAGCTACGAAGACTCGCCAAAGTTTTGTCTTGAGGTGGAGTTGTAAAATCCAGCCTGCGAAATTCTTAAAAATATTTCATTCAAGGTCTGTATGATTTTAGCACAAATTATTGCCGAAATTATGTTTTTGACAAAAACCAAAATCATTGATCGAATCCTTAATTTAGTTTCAAAAATTACCGGTAGATTGGATACTTGTGGCCTGGGAAGGCAAATTGCTATTGAAGAATCTACTCTCCAAGTTCAGTTTCTCTTAAAAACTACTGACCGATGGAGACCTATCCCTCCAGCAGTCATGTCTATGGTCGAGGGTAATCAACCGGTGATCAACTCCGTTCGCCATCTACTTACCAACTTCGGTTTTCCTTAAAATATGCTGTCTACGATGGAGTTTAAAACACGAAAACCAACTCCGCCAGTTCTTAAATAAGCTATGCGATAATCTTCTTCTTGCATACTTCTTAATTCCCATTCAGCATGTTGTATTGCATAAAGGTATTAATTTATTTTCCATTATATGAAAAAAAAATGAATGACGCCATAAAAAAAATTTTTAATTTTAAAAGTGAGTTTTTCTGCCACAGAAAAATCCAGCAAGTGCTAAGCATAAGTTATATGGGTTTTCGTTTTTCTGCCATACAAACCTGCTGAATGGTATGCACGTTTTCAGCACATGATGCCACTAGTATTTTAATTACCAAAAAATGTAGAAGTAAAGAAAGGCGGACATTGTTCAAGCATTTTAAATACAGGGTTTTCCAACAAGAGGTGTTATTTTGGTATTCAAAGACAAATTGATTTTTTGAGATAAATGATCGGATGTTTATTTCATAATAAAGAGGAAGGTATGCCGATAATAATGAAAAACAACATCAGCCAAATGGCCACCATGACCACGCTTACAGGACCATAAACTTTTCATGAAATTTTTCCTAACCAAATCGCACAATGGCTGCCATTTGTCCTTGAAAGTCTCACGAATTCTATCTTTGAGATCTTAAGTCGACGCTGGGCCAACAATTTAAAAACAAATCCGAATACCCACATACTCTCTACTCCTCTCTATACTCTCTTCCTTTAGCCCATCGATTCAATTTGTGTATGAATAACAATAATTTGTTGATACTTTGCTGTCGATTGCGAACCACTGTGCCATGAAGTCTACAGTTAGACATTCAGTCACAGCTAACAATCGAAGAAAAACACCCGCACACAGACACACACACATTGTCAATATTTACGGATCAATTGATTTGAAGACGATTTAATTTATTATCCAACAAAAATATGACTCATTCATATGTGACACACTGGGGCCAGTAGCCGTAGAGTCCTTATGACCACATGCCTACATTCATAGTCGTGTTTGTGTGTTGTAGGTTTTTTTTTTCTTTTATTATTATGACAATCTTTTTGAATTAATGCTTCATGAACATCGCACCCCCGGCACTCGGCACACTCACCCCTGGCCTTCTTGTGTTTCCTGTTTGCCGCTGTTGTTGTTGTTCCCGTTTTTTGGTTTTTGTTTCGGATGATGTCAAGTGTATATTTCACTTTGTGACATTCACCACTAAAGTCGAGGGTAACTTCCTTTGGCAACCTTTTTTGCTTTTTTTCTTCTTCGTTTTTAGTCATTTGCCCTGGGTTTTCTTGTTGTCGGTTCCATCCACCGAGACTTTAAGTTGCAACTTAATAATTGAAATGTCTTTAATGTGACCTCATTTATGACATTTTTGGCCCGGCATGGTTTAACCCTCATTGTTTTATTGGGTGGCTGGGGGGAGGGGCGAAGTGGTTGAGGAGGAGGACGGCAGTAGCAAGTGTTTGATTTATAAATGAATGTTTAATTTAGTGTAAATTCTACACAAATTTAAAACTTTATAGGGGTCTCGATTGTTGGAATAAATTGAAACAAAGAAAGAAAAAAAAAAACACAAAACTGGAATGAATAAAAGTTGAAATGTAACTCAATGTTGAGAGACGTAATGAGGGAGCAAGGGTTTTTCAAAAGGTCGATAAAATAATTTAGGTTATATTTTACACTTAACCGCAACCAGGCAAGAGTTTTGTAATATTTCGGTGTAGTATTCCATATTGAAAAGAAGACAATCGGAGTTAAGGTCCGCCAAAAAGGAGAACAGGTATTTTTGTATTCATTTTTAAATCCATACAAAAGCGTTACAAGTCCGCTGGGCAATTCATAGTTTTCCATCAGGACTACGATCCCTTTGACCATTCACTACGAATACTGTTCTACTACTGTTCCAATATTTTCTTCATCATGATGTTGGTGTACTTAAAAACCCATTAATCATTACTTCAATACAGATCTCAGTACTTCGCCATTGTTGGTCCGTTCTGTTTGTAGTCGTCGGTCGGGACAGTTGCACTTCCTTAGCCCATGAATTCGTACTACAGTCGAACTTCTCTATAGTGATCTTCCGTACAATGAACAGATTTTTCGTTCCAATTTCCCTTATATGTCCCTATCTATAAATCTGTAGCTTTAAATTAAAATTTCAATCACATATATCACCTGGTATATCAGCGAGCAGAGAATTCCCAGGATAACAGTTTGCCTGGGCAGTGTTCGGTGAAGTGTAGTTAATATACACACACCGCCACTCTCCCATCAGCAGGCAGATAGATAAGGGGCGGACATATATAATAAAATTGAATGGTTTCTCCCACTCAGGTGAAACAGAAGAGCTCTTCAAACACTCCCCCGCTACTGTCCTCCATGGGAGGTCCTTTTTAACATTTATAATATGCATCTTATCCTTGGATTACTATTTCTTCGTTTTTTTCTTTCTTATGGGTGTTGACACTTTTTGGTTGTATTTGCATGTGTTGGTGGCTGTCTGTCCGTTCATTCATTCATTCATTCTTCTGTCTGTCACTCAAGTATTTTCATGCTATCATTCAGTTGTACAAAAATTATTCCTTTTACGCTGGCCCCTTTTTTTTCCAGCTCCTGCTGACTGTAAAACCATTTTCAGTTTGTCCTTAACAATAAAGTTGACATGAATGTAAGTGTGTAAGTGCTGGGGAGAGTGTATGTAGGTGTACGGGGGGATGTGTGTTTGTGTGTGTGAGTGTACAGGATATGAATACCAAATATAGAACATGGAATATTCCCTTTTGGTTGTTGGAGGATAATTCAGTTGCATTTCATTTCATTTTGTGGCAATAAAATGCGATTTCATGTTGCGCCTTCTTACTGTCACTCATTCACTCACTTACTGAGACACATTCACTCCAGCGTCAGACAGCCGCCTGTAACGTCTGTTGTTGGTGTGTCGCTGCCGTTTTCATTTCGTTGATGTTGTTACAACATTTTCATATATTTTTAATATTATTTAACTTCTACAGCTCCGGCTCCGGCTGCTGTTGCTCACTTTTTCTTTTCGGGGTTAGTGTGGGGTTGTTGTTTGTTATACTCCTGGCGTTCATCGCGAAAAAGCATTTTTATATTCCTTTAGTCCTGTGAAAAAAAAAAAAACAAAACAAAAAAAACAACCAACAAAAATGAAACATATGAGTGTTTTTCTCTGTATCCGAATGTCGCTGTGAGTATGTGTAATCGTATCGGTGTGTTGGTGTCTGTAAGCCTTGGTATGTGTGAGTGCTGCCGGTTGGTTCTGTGTAATAAAGTACTGCAAAATGTTTGCATTTATAGTGACAGTAAGTCAGCATGTCTGAAGGTACATATAAATTCTCGCCGACGAGTTCAAACATAAAGTAATGAATTTTAAATAAATTGAAATTTATGTCGGCAGTAAATTGTTAGTGCCAAGTGAAGCAAGGGCGAGGGGAGTTTCATCTTAATAGACGGCATTACCTTAAGCCGTTGCAGCGAAGATATACTTCATAAAAATATTAAGGTCACATGAATTGTTTTGCAGTGTTTTTGGAAATCAACTAATTTTTTTTAAGGGAAATCCAGAATTTCAAATTCATGTTATTGCAAAGTGTACGAAGGGCGAGGGGAGTTTCCAGCCATTGCAGCGGAGATATACTCCATAAAAATATTAAGGTCAAATGAATTGTTTTCGGAAATCGACTAATTTGTTTTTGTGAGGGAAATCAAGATGGGGGAAAATATGAGCCAGGATTGACACAACAAAGTACAGATTACACTGACTTGGACATGCCCTTAACCCTATTCTGGTCACTATTGAAATTAATACTTTTAATAGTTGTAGATTTTTTTTTTTTTCAATTTTTGTTTTTATAAGCCAAAATTTAGCTTGATATGATTTAGGGTTAAACTCGTAGTCCATAAGATGGAGCAAACGTATCACTTTGCGACTCAAAATATTAAGTTTTTCCTTTTTTTTTTGGGATTATTTACCGTCTAATTTAAAAGATGTGGCTTATTAAAAATGTGTCTTCCCCATCCTTTTCATTTCGAGAAAAATGATATCGCGTGTGAAATTGTAATTAGTCGATTCTCCATTTCGGTTTGCTAAATTAAAACGGGAACACCGGCAAAAGGTCATGCTGGCCAAACAAACATATTTTGACATTTTGATTGATTCCACAAAAAGATAAAACCATTTCCCAGCAAACAAACAGAAAATCGTATACATTTTTAAGTGGAGTTTAAAGACAATAGACCCTTTTCTTTCGTCATCGTTGATGGCCACTTTGTGAAAATGAAATTTATGTGGCTGCCAGTGATGGACTGGACAAATGCTGCGTGATGGAGTGGGGTAGTGGGGGGCGGGAGTATCCGGTGTTTTAAGAGGAAATTTATTGATGTTTGATTTTAAATAAAATACTCTGATGATCAGCACTGCGGAGCGCCACATGGTTTTTGCTCTGCCTTTTGGCCGTGGCTTTGTTGTTGTTGCCATTGGCCATTGTCCATGTCTCAATTATTTGGAAGACCGACAGGCCGACAGACAGACCACTTATAAATTCTTTAAGCATAAATAGCATTTACATTCCGTTTGTTGTTTTGGCTCTTAAGGACCCATATCAAATTTCCAATTCAATAAGCATACGAGCTGATCCTTTTTTCCTTTCGTTATTTCCTCTTTCTCTATTGGCGTAACGGAGTGTGCCTCGCCGAGTAGTAGGTGTATTCATTCCCCCAACAGTTTTCTTTTCTTTTTTGTGGGAATTGGGGATTAAATGGTCAAAAGGTTCGACTGTCGACCATATTGTTCAATGTCCACACAGTAAGACGACCACAATGGCCCACAATTGAGATTTGTTTAGATTTACTGCAAATCGATGTTAAATATGTAACAAAACACACATTTTCTCTGGCATTGGGTTGGTCTTTTCGGTCTGGAGGAGGAGTTGGTGTTTTCTGTCTTGGGATATGGTTAAAATCCCCAGTTTTCCTTCTGTTTTTTTCAAAGGAGAAAATGTGAATATTGTTTACATTTTCCTAAAAGTGTCGTCCTTTTGTTTGACTGTGCGACTTGTCGGTGTGAGTAAGGGTTTTGTTTGTTTTAGCCTTTTTATTTTTTTTTTTTGTTGGCTTGAAGGTCTTGTTACGTAAATATGCTTGGGGTATAAACTTCAAAAGTCCTTAGAGAGCAAAGGTTACACTATTAATTCCACAGGCATTTAGGCACTATGGGTCGAATATGTGCGGTAGCTAGACAGGCTCTGTTTCATGGTGTGTGTGTGTGTGTGTTACCATAGGGAATATGTATATTTTTTTTTGATGGGTTTCTTATGGATTAATGTATGCGATAAGTATAATATGAATGATTACAACATTTTGTGGGGGATTACAGTCACTTGGATCGGTAGTAAGGTGTTTTTTTTAAAATATTTAAAACTAGTAAGTTGTAATGCGCCTATGGCGCCCGTTAATTTGCTTGAGAAAGTATTTGTTACTTAATTTGTTAATGAGAAAACTATTTTGTAAAAAAAATTTCGAAAAAAAATAAAATTGGAAAAAAAAAATTTGTGAAAACAAATTTTTGTTGAAAAAAAAATTTTTGTTGAAAAAAAAAATTATGTTGAAAAAAAAAATTTTTTGTTGAAAAAAAAAAAGTTTGTTGAAAAAAAAAATTTTTGTTGAAAAAAAAAATGTTTGCTGAAAAAAAAAAAATTTGTTGAAAAAAAAAATTTTTGTGTGAAAAAAAAAATTTTTTTGAAAAAAAAATTCGAACTCAGGACCCCATTTTTTTTAACATATAAAACTTTTTTTATACAAAAAAATGTCTTGGTCATGAATGGGTTAAATATCCTTTGAGCTTTTCGTAACAATTAGGCGTGTTTGCCAGCATTTGTGCGTTTTACATAATTTTATCATCGTGGCGGTTGTGGGTTCGATTCGTACCAGAGCTTTTGGTCAATCTCTGAAAAAATCTAGCCATATGGTCTATGACACTCCGTTTTAGCCTTGGACCTAAAATAAGAATATAAATTTAATTTATATTGTAATTAAAAAAATAATTCGAAATGAGTTTTTCATTTCCGGCTGCCCTTCTGTTTGCTATTGGGATTGGGATATCGATCACAATTTCCACAGTAGACTTCTCGTCCTTTAGTATATCACACATATTCTATTTTTGGCATATCCCCTTTTACGGTTACACTAATCTATTTTTTTGTAAATTATATGTTTTTCCCTGTTGTGCTTTTCATGTTAAGTAGTTTGATAATGATCATTCAATCTATAATGATTGATTTTGTTTTCTCCCAAAAGAATCCTTCACAAACACCAAAAAAAAAAAAACAGTACAAAAATCCCTCCTTCAGCAATAAAAAAAATACTTAAGAAAACTTTGTTGTTGTGTTTTTGCTCTCCTTAAAACTGAAATGAATCTTCAATGGCCACGGAAGCCAGCAACCCACAAACGGAGGCGCATCAATCTTCGGGAACCGCACGCAACACACAAGAAAATTTGACAGAAAACAGAAACATGTAACTAAATTTAGACACTTTTAAGTAGTTTCGCTTGTGGACTGAGCAGAAAATACAATTTCCTTATCATGTCCATGGCAAAGCGAGAAAAAAGAAAAACATACACACACGCACGCAGATGATTTATTGTCTTAAACAGTTCGTGCTAACTTTCCAACCGCCGCCAACAGATTTCGGTTTTGTTGTATTTGCCCGACTCGGGGAAAGGAAAAGTTGAGGTTAGAATTTTACCTTTATTGACCTTAAAATTACTGGGGAAAACCAGAAAAGTAGCTAAAAGTTGAAGGGGTGGGTGGGGCGAAGATAGAAATTTGATTTTTATTTATTTTGAAAATTTTGTTTCACACAAAGTCCTTGTGGTGGTTAAGGAGGGATGGGATGATAAATTGGTGGGAAATTACTTATGAAACTTGAGCATATCATTAATATTTAGCAGTTAATATCCGTTTCGCTTTTATGTTGACGAGGGACAATAATGTGGTGTTCTACTTTAATAGTAGGAAATCTTATCGCCCAACGTGCCGGAAGCAAACACAGAGAGCAGAATGCCCAAAGAAAGAACGCCGTCGTTTGAAGACGTCTTCAATCAGCAGGTATAGAAATCAGTACACGAATTAAAGAGAAAATCTCCATTTATTTTCATACAGAGATTTTGGGGAACTGAAGTAAAATATGGGGCCAAAGAAACTCCGCTGTTAATTCCCTTAGCCATTTACAGTCGACTTTAAGCTGTGGACTCAGTTTATTGAGTATAGAAATCCAATCCACACTTTTGCCCTTAAACCGAATTTTAGGGCAAAGATTCATTGCAAATCTGAGCAAAATTGTTTAATGCTCAGACATGTGAATTTAGGCAGCATGCAGATCTGGCTCTAACTATGATTCCTCTTCATTTTAAAGTAAAAAACATTTATTGAAAGGACTATCAGATATTTCTTTCACCGCCCTTATCAGATTGCCCTCACTCTAAATACTAACTCATGCTCATGGAAGCTCAAGTGTTTCCCCGTACGTTCTTGTAAGTCGTTTGCTTGTCACTTACATATGTGTGTGTGTGTGTATGAGTCCTTAAGCTTTCTTGGTTGCCGCAAGTTGCGTGTCGTCGTTGCCAAATCTTTGATGCCACATCAACAAGTTGGGGAAGCACTGTGACATTTATATGACAGACACTAAAAATTTTCCACATGTTGCTTCATCAAAAGTTCGATGTCATGTGTATGTGTGAGTGTGAATGCCAACGAAAGGTTAAGAACAGTCTAAAACATGTGTGCTTGTAGGTGTGTGTGTGTGTTTTCCACTAATGATTAATTATGGCAACGCAAACTGTTGGTGGTTGAAGGATGAATGGGGAGGGGAGAATGAAAATGAAAAGGGGCATGGCGGTTTCGATGTTAACCTTTATGTATGAGTTGCCAGCATAGACAACTTGAAAGGTAAACCAATGTTTTGAAGAGCATAACAAATTATATTAAAAAAGTTAATAAAATGTTTTATGTACCTTTTTATTAAAATTAATTGATTTTTTGTTTCTTTTTTTGTTAATAAAAAGAAGGTGGCAGACTTGTCAAGTATAACTCAAAAGGGAAACGTTTCATTTCTTTGAAATATTAAGATGAATATCGTCTTTTAACCCTATTCTTAACCCAAGTTAAATGTGTAACGTAAAGCAACGCCAGTAAAACGCAAAATGTTTTATAAAAAGAAATATTAAAAGAATCTAAGGGACAGTTTTTGAAAGTAAACTATTTAAACGAAGAAGCTGGGACAGATGGGACGATACTATAGAAGCATTAGTTTCAATAGTGATCTGAAGTCACTGTCTGGCATGAATAGGGTTAAAGAGTTATATAAGCGGATGAGTTCTCAATTTTCGGAGACGGGTCATAAATGAAGACGAGTGCGGAATCTGGATTATACTCCGAACACCTAAATCCCAGAATCTCCACCAGACGAATGCAAGATGTTCTAGGCAAAGATCTATGTCATACGAAATAGACTCTGGAACAGCAAGGCTGTCTTTAGTAAATGAACTGGACAGGATATGTTTTGCGTAGAGACTGCCTTCTAAAATATTTTACTCATTAGAAGTAGATAGGGCTTTGTAATTGTAATAGAGTAGAGTTTTACAATGAGTACTTATGTTAAGAGATGTATAATTAAGAATGGAGCTGCTCTACATCCACATTCTAGTGGATGCCTTTAATTCTTAGGGATCACCTGCGTCAAGTGTTGCAATTAGGATCTAGACATTTTTTAGAGCTGGTACAAAAAAAAAATTCTGTCAGGTAACTTCCCGTTTTTGCCTGTCAACATGCTAAGGAAATATCAGAGCATTACCAATTCATCACAATCAAATTGTTGAATTGCCGATGACATCCGTTTATAGGCGTTCACAATTTGTCCCACTTTCAACTATCTTCTTTTTCTGAGTGTTGCCTCCATTTCACCTTGTGTGAAATATATAAACGGCTTATGATTTAATTAATTTATTACAAATATTTGTTTTTATGTCACCCTTCCAGATACACTGGCTTTGCGCGATATACGCGTCAAGGTGCCACATGCTGTGCGGCGCGGTCAGCGAATTACCTTGAAATGCCACTATGACATTGAAGACGATAGCCTCTACTCGGTCAAATGGTACAAGGGACGGCGAGAGTTCTACAGCTATACCCCGAACGAAAGTCCTGCCCTGAAAGTCTTTCAAATACCCGGTGTGAGAGTAGACGTAAGTAGACATAAAAAAAGACTTTAAATGCAATAAACATTATTTTGTTTTTCCCCCTACTCGCAAACCATTTAAAGCGCCTCACCTCAAACGAGACACAATTGGTGCTGGAGTCTGCCTCAATGGCCACGGGTGGAAAGTATTCGTGTGAGGTGTCGGCCGATGCGCCCTCCTTTCATACACTGATAGCAGCGGCTGAACTGGAAGTTGTTGGTAAGTCTGTGTGTGTGTGGGTGTCGAAATCACGGCGACGACGTCGTGGGGTTGCCCGGTAAACTGAAACCATATTGTCTGGCTGCACAAACAGTTTGTTTCGGATTTTCGTGGCAAAATTTATGCGAAAATTATACATTTTGTTTCAATGATCGTTTTGTGTTTGTTTTTCTTCTCTTCCATCTCGTCGGTCTCTTTTGGCGGCGTCGTCTGTGTTTACTACTTTAATAGAATTTCCCCACAATCCACCAGTTATCACGGGGATGCGTGCACGTTACCATGTCGGTGATATATTACGCGGCAATTGTACATCGCGACACTCGAAACCGGCAGCAAATCTCACATGGACAGTGAATAATGAAGAGGTAAGTTCCTACACTAGCCCACTGACACATAAACGTACATAAGTCGTAGTGAGCAGGAGGATGGGCACGAATACCCTGTGCCTTGCTTGCGGTAACTATCACAAGGTATGAGAGTCCTTGTGTGTGTGGGGGGAATATTTCGTGTAGGTTGCTTTCACTTTGTTCCCCGTCCTCCAGCATTTACGCTATTCTGGTGGGGGGGTACGAATACATTTATGTGACGTGTACCCCGAAGTCTGTCACTGCATGCAAGTATGTTGCATGTGCTTGCTATTTTTAAAGAGAGTCTATGTGTGTGTTTTGTATGATTACACCAGTATGTGTGTTTGCTTTCATAAACTCAAGTGTATTTTTGTTATTGGAACCGGGGAAACAGCAGCTCTTGTGCTTTTTTTTTTTCGTTGCTGTGGTGTGGGTTACACTTTGCGAGTGTTGATATTCCATGCACTTGGAATATCGTTCTGTTCAAACGACTTCAGTATTGCTGGGCGGCATTTTAAGTTTGTTCTTCCATTTGTTAAATTCAGATTTATGTGCTGTGTTGCCTGCAACTGGACAATAATGGAAACTCCTAATTAGTTAAAGGTCATATAAAATTAATTTTAAAACTTTTGCATTCATGTTGTTTGTCCAGTGAGGTCTTGACATTCCAGTTATCCATTCCGGTCTCACAATAAATGTTGTGGTTGAAATTCCTTATGCATGTCTGTTTAATTAATTTTGGTTTAGAATTTTATTCGAGTACTTGTTGAAGAAGTCATTTGGGAATTTTCAATGGAATGACTTGCCATTTATTTCCTGCCAAGAGATGAACAAAAGTTTAGAGAAGGTTTCGGGGAAGGTCACGAAAGAGATGAGCACAAAAATAGAACAAAGTTATTCGCCAATTACCGGAGCTTACAATACAATAGGGCTAATTAAGGCAGCCATGATGTGGGCAATCACGCCACGGCTGTTTTAATTTGCCTTAACGCATTTTGTGCCAGCGGTTGAGATCTCGACCACAAAGTTTTGCTGGTTTTCATTAAATAATAAGAAATAGATTATGTAATGGAATCAAATTTTTTTTTAAACTTACAATTAAGCTTGGCGTATTGGCTTTCCGATCTGATCTGAAACCCACACAATCCCCCCCCATCCCATTTTTATGTTCCGACTGGGAGGTCACAAAATTAGACTAAATAGCCTGTTTTTAAACTAATTAAACTAAATCATAAAATTATTTTGTCACTTTCTGAATATCCAAACAATTCTCGAAGATCACGTGCAGTTTTTCGCTCCAGAATAAAAGATTCTTCTATCGTAATCGTAGTCGGTTTCGAGACGCTCGAAGGTCCAAACTGAAAAGCGATTACGAAACGGTCGAAGTGATTTTGTAAACCAGTAATGCGATGTCGTTGTGAGAAATTCGCAAAGGCTGGAGTGTGAAACATTGTGTTGTTGAGATCGTCGAAGATTCCCACCCTCTCGGCTACACCAGCCACATTATCAGTCAGTACGCACCGCACATCGACTCACAGTGCTCCAGAATCCAATTCCATGTTTTAAAAGTCTACTTTTGTTATATTAAAAATTTTTGAGTACTGAAAAAAATGTGTCGTAGGCAAAGAGTGTCGGATTAATTTAAGGTATTAAGATTTAAAATCGAACTAAGCAAAGAGAGATTAATAAGGTATCTTATATATATTTACCCTCGACACTGATTCACTGATACACTGATTCACTGACTCTGTCACGCAGTACGTAGGAATTTAAATAGGCATTCTATAATTCTATATAAATTCTATAAATAATAATAATAAAAAAAAATAATATTTTTTTTTGTACAGAAATTGTGTTTTCCCCAATTTTTTTTTTTACAAAATTTGTTTTTCAACAAAAATTTTCTTTTTACAAATTTTTTTTTTCAACAATATTTTTTTTTTCAACAAAATTTTTTTTTTTACCCAAAAATTTTTTTTTTCAGCAAAATTTTTTTTTTCAAGAAAAAATTTTTTTTTCAACAACATTTTTTTTTTCAACAAAATTTTTTTTTAACAAACATTTTTTTTTTCAAGAAAAAAATTTTTTTTTCAACCCAATTTTTTTTTTAACGAATTTCTTTTTTTTCCACAGAATTTTTTTTTTTTAACAAAATTTTTTTCCATATTTCAACGAGCGCCATAGGCGCATTACAACTTACTAGTTAATAATAATAACATGGTATTTAAGGTATTAAGATTTAATTACAACTTACTAGTTAATAATAATAACAAGGTATTTAAGGTATTAAGATTTAAAATCGAACTAGTGATTACATTTTAGGAATATTTTCCTATTTTTCGAATTTACTTAGTTACTTATTTTCCCTAACTTTCCATGAAGGAACTGACAGGGAACTTCTCTCTACTCAGTGAGTGCACGATATAATTTGTATGCTCACTGACCAAGACCTACTGTTTAAATTCGGCTCCAAACGGCTAATGCTTCTTTAGAGAATTTGTACAAAGAGAATGCAGCCGCTGAAAAATATTTGATGGTCTCAGCAGGTTACGAACCTAGGTTCTGCTGTATGATAGTGGCACACTCTACCTACCTATCATTCTTGCTACCTGCCATCGAATTTATTTTTTTCGTTTTTAGATATTTTTTTTACACATGAACTAATGTGCTTAAATTTTCATATTAAAAAACTCCAAATTTTGCAAATTTTTCATATGAAAAATTATCAAATTTATGAGATTTTGTAATTTTAAAATTTTTTATTTGATTTTTCGTCTTTGTCCAACTGTACACATTTATGTATTCTACTATTTTCTTGTTTAAGTTTGTGTTATTTTCCAACGCCCTACATGCCCTATAACCTAGAGTTACCAAAAGTAGTACCACTTACGGCTGGCTTTCCTTTCCACCACCGTGGACATTTTTTTTTTTGGCAGTTTCGTCTTTGCCACACAACTTTAAGCCCTCAAAGAAAGTGCCATAAATTCGACTTAACCGTCAACAGAACTCTCGCTTACATTTGTTTTTATCTACTTGATTGCATAGCACTTGTTCTACACAATTTCAGTGGGAGGTCCTACCATGCTGCCACCCACTGCTTTGTGCTAATAACGTTTTGTAGTTGCAAGCACGCCACTCTGTGGCACCACTAACACACAAACACAGTGAGTCCTCTCAAAGTGGCACTGCAGCAAAAGCCGTGGACAAGCCATGAAGCAACACCAGAAATGTAAGCGCGCACGCATGCAATTACTATTTGCTGAGAGGTGGTGCATCGGTAGTGGCGGCGATGGTGTAGGTCAATGCAATGTTTGCTCACTTTTGGATGCATCCACATGTACTGTGTGTGTGCGTGTGTGTGAATGCACTGGAGGGGTGTTAGTGCACGTCTCTGTGAGTGTGTGTGTGTGAGTAATAAAATACGCAACGTATTGCGTACAATTTATATGTTGTGCTTGTCGTACATTACAAATTCAAACTAACGCGCGTATATTTGTATAGGCGCGCATAAATTACGTTTCCGTTTCCTCTCGCATAGCCGCTCATTAATGTTTTTGGGTCGCAATGTCGTCCACCGACATACACCACCACCACTACCACCACCATTGATTATGAGTTTAGTCATTATTCCCGCTTGATGAACGTTTTGTTGGTATCAATTTTGGCCGGCATGTGTTAGCATTTATTGGAGACGCCTGTTTTTGGGACATCGTTTCATACGGGGAGTTTATTCGAATGTAATTATTTGTATTTCGGGACATTTTGCATGTCGGCCAGCCAGCAAGTGCGATTATATGTGAGTTTGTGTCCAACACATAAAACTCATTCTGTCAGAAATGTGTGTGTGTGTGTGTGTGTAAAGGTATGCAAGCTGCTCCAAACAAATGTTCATGCTGTTTGACAATGCCACGGCCTGTAATGATGTTTTGAATATTTTAACTTTGTGCTAGTCTTTGGGGACCTAATGGAAGTTGCCCCATAAAAAGCGTATTTGCATGTGTTTATAGTGCCGAATTTGGCGTAATGTTCGTCAAATATTCCGCATAGAGTTCATCATCAGCAGCGTAATCGCCATCGCCATCGTCATCACCATCATCATCATGAGATTGGTAAACCAAACACTTTACGATTGTAGGGAAATATAGTGGGGGACAAAACGAAATAAAAAGACATGTCATGCCAAAAGTGTATTCCAGGAATTCTGCTGCCACAAATATGGGAATGAATAAATCACGCTTTATTTGGGATGCTCTTATGCAGTTGTAGATACAATTGGGTGATCAGAGATCACAGATTTATGCGTTGTATATATGAGAACATGACAATATTTAGTTCATATTTTTTTTGATTTGAATTAAACTTGAAGAAAACGTAAACTCTAAAAGAAGATATTAATGTTTTCCTGCTATAAATCATAGTAAATTTAAATCATATTAACAGAGACGGCTTAACGTGTTGCGGGTAATATTGAATTGCTATAGCCTCCATAGTAAGACAAAAATATATTTTGTTATACAAATATATTTTTTTTTACCAATGAATAATTTTTTTTTTACAACAATTTTTTTTTTTCAAAATTTTTTGTTTTTTTTGCCAATAAATAATTTTTTTTACAAACAAATTTTTTTTACGAAAATATAATTTTTGTTTTTACAAAAATATATTTTTTTAAGAAAAATAATTTTTTTTGGTTACTAAAATATATTTTTTTTACAAAAATATAATATTTTTTTTACAAAAATATAATATTTTTTTTACAAAAATATAATATTTTTTTTACAATATAATTTTTTTACAAAAATATTTTTTTACGAAATTTTTTTTGTTTTTTTTTTACAGAAATATATTTTTTTTACAAAAATATATTTTTTTTCAAGAAAAATAGTTTTTTTTACCAATAAATATTTTTTTTTTTCAAAAATATATTTTTTTCCGAAAATTTTCTGTTTTTTTACCAATAAATAATTTTTTTTTTTTGTTTACTACCAATAAAAAATTTTGGTAAAAAAAAAATTATTCATTGGTAAAAAAAATATATTTTTTTTATAATATATAATTTTTTGTACAAAAATATATTTTTTTTTTAAAAAATATAATATTTTTTTTACAATATAATTTTTTTTACAAAAATATATTTTTATACGAATTTTTTTTGTTTTTTTATCAATAAATAATTTTTTTTACAAAAATATATTTTTTTCCCATATTTTTTTTGTTTTTTACTAATAAATAATTTTTCTTTTACAGAAATATATTTTTTTTAAGAAAAATAGTTTTTTTTTACAAAAATATATTTTTTTTCCGAAATTTTTTTGGTTTTTTTACCAATAAATAATTTTTTTACAAACTGATTCTTTTTACGAAAATATAATTTTTTTTTTACAAAAATATATTTTTTTAAGAAAAATAATTTTTTTTTAATATTTTTTTACAAAAATATATTTTTTTTACAAAAATATAATATTTTTTTTTACAATATAATTTTTGTTACAAAAATATTTTTTTTTACGATACTTTTTTGTTTTTTTTTAACAATAAATAATTTTTGTTTACAAAAATATATTTTTTTTTCAATTTTTTTTTTGTTTTTTACCAATAAATAATTTTTTTTACAAAATTGTTTGTTTGTTAAATTATAATATATATATTTTTTTAGAAAAATATATGTTTTTTTTTAGAAAAATATATGTTTTTTTAGAAAAATATATGTTTTTTCTAGAAAAATATATTTTTTTTTAAATTATTGTGATGGCCAATGTTTAAATTTCTAATTATTTTTACATAACAACATGATTGACCTAGTTCCATATACAAATCCTCCGAAATAAAATATTTCTAACTCATAACTTGTCCGTCCTTTATAAAATTTACCATAATATATTGAAAAAGACCAGTAGAGAAGTAAAAGTGTGTCTGATTCCACCATTCATAAAGCCACAAATAATGGACAATTAACTCTAGAAATACACTCCGCCACGAAATACACTTCTATACAATCTAAAACTAAATTATTAATGTCCTTTAAATTTTACATAAAGTACATTTATAATCAAGTTTTTATTTCATCTCTTCCAGATTCATCCATCCTATGTACGCCACTATAAAATCCATAAGGACAGTCGTAATGAGATGCAGACATCAACGATAGGCTTACATTTTGTCATAAATGAATATCATTTTGAAAATGGAAAATTAAAGGTTAGTATGGAGTTACAGTGTGCGAAATAATCGGCTGTTCTAATTGTCATTTCGTTGCGCTTGTATTTGCAGATTCGCTGTATAGCTGAAATCGGGGATATCTACCACAAGTCGTCGGAGAAAACATTGCTGGACATTGAATACCATCACAAGTATATCGCCAGTAATACGGTGAATATGATACCGACCGATCATGAGAATGATTATGATCAATATGCACTGCAGGACGGTGAGATGTTGAGGAAAAAGGATAACTATTTGACACAGATACAAGGTGAGTGGCGAGAAAAAAATCTGTTATAACATACAGCCACTGAGATACACTCCATACAATGTGGTTTAAACTAGTTGAACCGTAAATTTAATTTTTATTAAAATAATAAAATTAACGTCCCTTAATCTTTACCGTTTTTTTAATTTTTTCCTTGTGTTTGGTTTCTTTTGCAGATTTCTTTTACAACTTCATGCCCTCCAATGATGCTGAGATATCCGCCTGGTCCTCGGCCAGTTCGGCAGCCTCACTGGAATTATTTAGCAGCTCGGCGAGCCTGCTAATAACGTCGCTTCTGCATTTATGCTGGCATTTGCGGAATGTCTTACTAAACCTTTCATGAAATCATTACAATTCCATTTCAATTTATAATTGTTAGAAAATATCCACACAAAAAACAACACGCACACGAATACACATACACGACACAAACAAGGAATTACACAAACCTCAAGGTGACGTCTTGAATATTAAAACAAATCTAAACGGAAGTTGGAATTAAACGGAAGACAGATACCACAAAAAAAAAACAGACAAAACACACACAAAAGTTACCGCAGCAAAAAACAAATAACAAGAAAAAGAAAAAAACCAACATAAACCTGATTTATTTATAAGTTTTTCTGTTTCATAGTGCCACTTTCAAATATATTTAAATATATTTTTTGTAATATTATTTAACAAAGGAAAACAGAGACAACACAAGAAAACCCCCTTAAACAGTCAGCTAGAAACTCCTATTGTATTATAATGAAAAACGTGTTAAAATGTAAAAGTGTATAGAAGGTTTACCTTAAAAAAAAAAACAAACAAACAAACTGAAAATAGATTTTGTGAAAATAATGGACGAGGAAGTTTTGTGGGCAAATAATGGTTTATTGCAAGAGTTACAAATTCAACATTGGAAATGAAAAAGCTCAAATTGAAAATTTAAAGAAATACATAAAATGAGAAATATTCTAAGATAAATCTATATATATATATATGTATTTATGCATTTAAGTATACATAATCTTTAAATTAAATATATACTATATATATATATATATAAAATAAATATGAAATTTATTTTATAAGAACAAATTAATTAACATAACAAATATATAATTTTTTAAATAAATGCAAGCAAAGCAAAATATATATTTTTGGTGTGGAATTTCATTTAGAAACGGATCATGGCCACGGGTGAGTACACATGGTATACAGAAAGTCGGACAGGACGATTATATTTTGCTCGCAACCATTCTGAGGACAGGGAAAATTAAGACACTTCCACTCAAGGCTACTAGTGGTAATACCATCGCAATCTGAATAGAATGAAAGGTAGTTCCACTTTGCTGGTTTTGTGGACAGAGAAACTGACAAGTGCCCACACTTTCTAAGAAGGGGAACATTTAGTGACTACTCGAAAGACCAAACTGAAAATTGCAATGCCCCAAAAAACATTGGAAACCAGTAAATAAAATATCGACAAAAAAAGAATTTCATTAAACCAAATTCCATTATTCTTCAGTAAGGATTCAGAATTTTCTCCATAAAACTTTATTTAGGTTTTTTTTCTCTGTGAGGTATCTCTGCTGCCGTCCTAATGAAGACAAGTGTCAACATTTCAAAATTGAGATAAGGCCTGAATGAAATTCTGATTTCAACACCCCTACGCGTTAAGACCCATTTTCAACTGTACTGTAATTTTCGAAAATTTTAAAAAATATTTAATTTTAAGGGAAAAGTTTAATATTTCTAAATGTGAGATGTGACTTTCTTTCTTAAGAGGTCAGTAATATCTTAATATATATTTACCCTCGACACTGATTCACTGATTCACTGATACACTGATACACTGATACACTGATACACTGATACACTGATACACTGATACACTGATTCCCTGACTCTGTCACGCAGTACGTAGGAATTTAAATAGGCATTCTATAATAATTCAATAAATAATAATAATAAAAAAAATAATATTTTTTTTTTTGGACAGAAATTGTGTTTTCCCCAATTTTTTTTTTCCAAAATTTTTTTTTTTACAAAATTTTTTTTTTTCAACAAAATTTTTTTTTTCCACAAAAATTTTTTTTTCAACAAAATTTTTTTTTTTCAACAAAAATTTTTTTTTTCAGCAAAAATTTTTTTTTCTACAAAAATTTTTTTTTCAACAAAATATTTTTTTTCTACAAATTTTTTTTTTCCAATTTTATTTTTTTCCGAAATTTTTTTTTACAAAATATTTTTTAAAAAATTTTTAAAATTAAGTAACAAATATCCCATGAGTACTTATTGTTTTATATTCTCAAAACCCTTACCTATAACTGTCACTTGTTGATGTGAGCCGCGCAAAGGTGATATGTAACCGCATTCGTCTTCTAAAGTCATCGGTTTCAGAATTCAACACTTTTTTTTTTTTTTTTTAAATTTGCCCTCGCTGCGATGTCAAGGATATCCTTTTGCCAGTTTCTCTTTGGCAATTATATTGAATGTCTGAAATTAAGTAAGCAACTGTAGGTAAGTGAGATTTTAAATTGCATGACATGTCGTGTTTCAACCGCCGCTGTGACACATGTGTCTCCAATCTCTTATGCATCAATCCTTTTGATATTGTATTTTTCATCGCCGCGTTGATTTATGGCTAAGTTCTCTGCGGTACAGGCAGTTTCCTTTACTCCTTTTTTTTTTCGTGTTATTTATTTATTAACATATACATTTTTATCGTCAGCTGTCAATAGACATACTGCGAATGTATGTCTTCCTCTTGTATTTTTGTATTTTCGCGTTGTTCACACGCCCACCCACTCGGAGCCTCCATCTCCATCTCCATTAAGGGAGCACGACAAAAAATGGAATGAATTTTGTTAACCTTCTTGGTTTTTTCTTTTTTGGTTATACGTTTTGTTCTTTTTGGATGAATGAACATCGAATAGATGTTGAATACGGAAGGAATGTATGAACACACATGTTTAGAGTGTGTGCATAAAGATGTCAACGACATTTTACATTGTTGTGAATATTTTGCAAATATTGTCGACGACAGCATCAACGCCAAAAAAATGTTGGGGGTGCCTGAAAGGATGGAAGGGGTATTGAATATTTTATAGTGTGTACATGTATCATTCATTCACGTTTGGTAAAGAAAAAAAGAATGTATGTATCTTAACGCATTTCACTTTTCTGATTGTCACAACACTAAATAACCGCGTACATTTAAGTGACTTACAATAGAAAGCGGCTTTGTTAGTGAAGACACCAATACATACAGACACGTATGTAATGTGTCTGAAGGGAAAAAAGGTATTATATCATTTTCACCGGATGTTGCACAGTGGCGAATAAACATTGCCGGCTCGAGCTTTGGAAAGAGCGCACGTGATCATCAAGAAGCCAGTGCATCCTCAGAGAGAGAGAGAGATAGTGCGGTTCTGAGTTTGGAGCGATGACGTCATTGGACCATCCTTTTTTTTTTTGGAAATATACAACTCAAGGCACAAACGAAATTTTGTTTACTAA
Organism: Hydrotaea cyrtoneurina; assembly: GCA_958296145.1. Taxonomy (NCBI): domain Eukaryota; kingdom Metazoa; phylum Arthropoda; class Insecta; order Diptera; family Muscidae; genus Hydrotaea; species Hydrotaea cyrtoneurina. The sequence goes on from OY282514.1 coordinate 87,411,578, forward strand.
GTTCGATTGTGTTGTCAGCCACCTAGGAGCTGCGGTTTGACGACGTTGACTTTTTTTGTGGAGCACCGTTAAGAATCGTTGAATAAAATGGTGTTTCCCTTTCGAATAAGCCTTGTGGCTCATTACATTCGCACCAAACTGTTGTACAGACTTTGTAACAACTAATGGGAAGGTAGACAGATTCTCTAATTATTCTACCGATCAACTGAGTGTAGATTCAGCAGGTCAGAATTATCAAACAGGATACAGTTGAAACAGTGGAGATTGTCGTACATGACCCTGGGGCTATGTCCTGTTTATATAACTTCCAAACTCTCTAAAAACTCTATTTCGAATTCATTGAGAACCACTGTACCATTGCCGGTTGCCATCGATGGCGACGATGACGACCATGATTCCGTTCGTAATGCTGATGATGATCTATTGGCATTCGTTAGCATAGGTGTGGCAAGGGGCGATTTTTGTGGTGTACTTCCCCCATCATCCCCCCGCCCCATGTTTAGGGAAGATGTCATTAATATTTCATGTATTACAAATAAATCCCGTTTTTCGCACATGTTTTGCATGAACTTCAGTGGATGTGTGAGTGCATGTGTGTGTGTGTGTGGAAGTAGGGTAATATGTCTTTAGGAATTTGTTGTTGTTGTTGTTGCGGCGACGGGGTTCATTATGTTGACGTGTCAGTCAAAATACAAGACATTCTTTAGACATTTCCATCATTGCGGCTTTACCACGGTGGAGGTAGAATATCATGCAGCATAAACAAATCCCCCGTAACGTTTTTTTTTTTTTTTTTTTTTTTTTTTTGAAATTTTAAAATGTTTTAAATCAAGATTGATGTGCGCATGGTATACATGAGTAGACAGATGTGCTGGGGCTGGGGTCTTTCTATTGATCGTTTATGCTGTGAAGCAAACATAAAGCAGTTGTATGGCAGGAGGTTATTTACAATTTAAAACTGAAGTTGTTTTCTTACTTTAAGACTTTCACCAGTCTGGATTGAGAGATTTCGTTCTCATGAACGTTCTACCACAAACCCCCTCTCTAAAACCCGATTAAGCTGTGAGAGTGGAAACAACAGCTTGAAACTTTTGTCGTTAAAAAAATATATTTAATATTTCCTGAAGTCCGCCCCGCTCCTTCTTCACCTGGATTGATAGATGTCTTCCTTATGAAATTCTACCTTAAACCACTCTAAAATTCCATTTAGCTTGGAGAGTGGACACACTAGCTTGTAACTTTTATCTCCTAGTCCCTTGTAGGTCTATTAAAAATATATTTGAGATTTCTTCGTTCTTGATTTCAATTTCAGTCGAAGCCTTGAAGTCCGGCCCTTTCTCCGCCTTCACCTGGATTGATACATTTCGTCCTCATGAAATTCTACCAGAAAAAAAAAACTCTTAAACCCCATTTAGCTTGGAGAGTGGAAACACTAGCTTGTAACTTTTTCTCCTAGTCCCTTGTAGGTCTATTAAAAATATATTTAAGATTTCTTTTACTTTAAGTATGCTTGAAATTAGTTCTTGATTTCAATTTCATAGGAGCCCCACCTTCACTTCAACATTCCGTCAAACGCCCCAACAAAAGTATGCCTTAATTATAATTTGTTGCTTTAAACATTTCCGAACAGTGGGAAAACAAACAAAATAATGTGTTTTTAACATGATTCCTCAAAAAAAAAAAAAAAAAAACCAAAAAAAAAAAACCGAAAACAAAAAAGTTTCCTCCTCTGTATTTGAAAATCAACTCAAGTGATTGTTTTATAATTGTTTACATCAAAAACTTCAGTTTTGTTTTGCTGCCGTTGCTGGTGCTTGTGGTGCCGCCGCCTGCCAGAACGCGGCTGAAATAGTTTGCAGGCAGCAAAGCAAACATTCATGAAGAACATTAACATTCAAAGTAGTCGTCTCAAAAAGAAAACAACAATACTATGCTAACAAAAAGAAAATAGCAAACATTTTGTAAAACAATAAAAGCGGAAATGACAGCCTGTTGAGAATTCAAATTCTATTTCAGTTTCAGCTTTCTTTCGTTTTTCATAATTGCCCACCACCACCAACAACAACAACAACAACAACGACGACGACGACAGCAAGAAAAACCTTTACACTCTTACTTTCTTTTCTGGTTCCGTTTCCGCCTCACAACTTGTGGCATTCATTTAGCATTTCATGCAAATGCCACATTTGTGTATTCCTTCACTGCCTTTTACTCGCGCTGTCACAATGTGTGTCTGTGTGTTTGTGTGCGTTGTGCATATCTATGGCGCTCTGGGTGTATGCATACTTGTGTACGTGATTGTTGAGTGGCTGTGCACAAGTTGGCATCAAATATTGCTAATGTTGGCAATTAAAATATGTCAAAAACCATTCATAAGAAACACTTTTTCTCCAGCTCTGCTGCTGTTATTTAACTTTGTTTGCCGGCGCAAATAGTTCTTCAGCGTATTGTTGGACGCTTGTGATGACCCTGTTTGTGTGTGTGTTTGCTGGAAAATAATTGGCGAACATTTTCAATTGAATTTTATAACTTCTATATAAAGTGGGCGGTGTGGGTGATTGGAGGTGGTGACCGGAAGTGGGAGTTTGTGCGTTGCGTATTAATGACAGCCCTTGGAGGAATGGCAATTAATGTTTTGCAGAAGAAATAGAATTAAATGAAGGTTAATTTTTTGTTATTGTGTGTGGTTGAAAATCGTGAAACGTGTTCCGAAAGTTGTAGGACTTTCAAGACTGCGAATCATTGAAATACAATTGGAATTTGAACGCTATGCCAAAAGCGTGGATAACTCCGATCAGTATTGTTTAAATAAATGAAATATTTCATAACAAATCGAACGAAAAGTGGTCATACGATATTAGGTTTTCTAAAAAACATCAGCAAGCTCGAGGAAATTGTGGGAAATCATGCTAATACAAATAATTACATTTGTTTCGGGTATTTCATTTTATATTTTATTTAATTTTTTTTTCATAAAAAAATTGCTGGCAATGGGATTGGAGAAGCTGAAGGTGTAAACAGTCACGAATTGGAAATTTTGGGGGCAGTCAACTTGCCCAATCGGAAAATTAAACAAAAACAATCCCCTTTTCTATTTATATTGTTATAGAAAAGAAGAATGTTTGCATTTGGAAAAGTCATCGTACAGGGTTCTCCAACAAGAGGTGTTATTTTGGTATTCAAAGTATTCATCACTAACTTGTCCCATTTTCTGTATTGCGGTCCGACAGGGTGCTTTACGACGACCCAAAAATGCTTTAGTTTTGCGAACGGTGACTGCAAGATTTTCAACATTTTTGTAGTGAATTTTAATAATTTTTGGTAATTTCTAATTGTCAAATGTCAAAGAAAAAAAGTGACAGCTACCGAAATACGGGGTATTTCAAAACAACACCTCTTGTTGGCAAAATTCTGAAAAAATAAATCAAAAATACTTAATCCCACATGCTTACAGAAAACGGATGAACCAATGGAATTCGAAGACAAATAAATTTTTTGGACACCCTACTGACAAAGAGATAGGGTCACGAAAAAAGTTGAAGCCGACACCCCACATTTTGTAGCTTATCCAACGACAATTTGAGAACACCAAACTTTTTTTTGATCCATGCACCCTACGGCCTCTCCAAATAGTATTTATTACGCAGGGTCTTCATTTGAAGTTCGATCGAAGCAGCACTCATATTGTTGTTATTTGTTGATCAAGGGTTATATTTAACTCACTGGCCATTTTTGACCGCGAAGTCAAATATCAATTTGAATTTTTTTATTTGGCTTTCTATATATTTACTAGTAAGTTGTAATGCGCATATGGCGCCCGTTGAAATATGGAAAAAAAATTTTGTTGAAAAAAAAAAATTTTTGTGGAAAAAAAAAAATGTTGTTGAAAAAAAAAATTTTTCTTAGAAAAAAAAATGTTGTTGAAAAAAAATTTTTTTCTTGAAAAAAAAAATTTGGAGAAAAAACATTTTTTAAAAAAAAAAAAATTCTGTGAAAAAAAAAATTTTGTAGAAAAAAAAATTTCTGTACAAAAAAAAAATATTATTTTTTTTATTATTATTATTTACAGAAAATTATAGAATGCCTATTTAAATTCCTACGTACTGCGTGACAGAGTCAGTGAATCAGTGTCGAGGGTAAATATATATTAAGAAGATGATGCCCAGTTCTGGTAGGCTCTGTAAAGATCTCAAAAAAATATGAAGCTTTTGCTTTGGAAGTACAAATTTCTATTAATAAACAAAAAAGTTATAGCCACTTTCAGAATCAATGGGTCACCCTACACTTTGAGAAAAATATGTTGTGCTGTGTTGTCATGATGTCAGTTGGAAACAGCATGCACATCGTTATTCATGCTTACACATGTGCTACATTTCGCCCAGTCAACATCTGACTATGACTACAAGTATGTTTGTTTGCCCAAACCGTTGAGAACATTTTTGTAAAACTTTATTCTCTTTAAAAATCAGCAACTCCTTGAAAATGAGACAAATCTTGCATTAAAATATACTTTAAATCCTTTACAAACACTTCGCTACTTATTTTCGTTCGTTTCTATAGATTCTTCAAATATTCTCAAAAAATAAAAACATTCCCCCCCCAAGTTTCTTTAAGAATAACCTTAAATTGTTGCAAAATGCACTTTAATGTACCCTAAGGTTTTTGCCCCACATTTCTTTCCCCTATCACACATCCAAAACGGCTAAAATTAACTCTTAGCCCAAGTAATTAAGACAATTGAGTTATGGTATGCGCAATTTTACATGCCATGCCCTCCCCCCCCACGCCCGAAAGACACAACAAACAAAACAACAAAAACCTCAAAGAAAGTTTCCTCTTGGACTTCTTGCCGCTACAGGGGATATCCAGAAAGAAGAAGAAAGGAAAAAAAACTGTGAAAAAGAAAGAAACTCCAAAGCAGCAGAAAACTCTTCACATTACATTTAATAGTTCAGTAGATTTTCGCTTGTTTTTGTTCTCTCACTCCCACTTCTTCCAGCTCAGCAAATACGTTGATCCTGTGTGGAAGTGAAAGTGTAGAGTTGAATGGAGGGGAAACCGCATTAACGACTAGAAAAGGTAACCGAAATGTTTTCTAAACTACCGCTCAACACACGCTCACCAAATTGACGTCGTCTACACACACACACACAGATACACACACATACATAAATACCCATACACTGCATACCTTTAACATAATTGAGTCGTAGAGCTTTAATGGCCAATACCACAAACGACTACTGACACAATTTGTTTGGCAGGTTTGGCTAGTCCGTGCGTAGTAAGCGGAGGTCGATGGCAACTTCTGCAGTCAGGGCACGGTGATAATCGCCGCAAAAACTACTCCCATAGAAATGTTCTAACATGACGATGAAATACATTGTTTATGCCTCATGCTGGAGCGTGCAGCAACAACAACAATGACGATCATGGCAAAAACAAAAAGCAGGTTAATTATGTGAACATATCATGTGAAATTTATACTTTACTCAGACTATTATGCAAAAACGGATAATTACATGAATGGAGCTGTTTATGTTGTTGCTGTTGTTTTGGTTGTTGTCTATTTGTTGCGAAAAAGTTTTCTGACGGCTAAACAAAAGGATTTCTTGGTCCGTGGGCCATAGATGAGCCTTATAGAACTCAGTGGCATTTCCTTATTGTCTGAGTACTGGCAGCAAATTGGGTGGTCATTTCGTAAGAACTAATGACGTTAAGTTCGATCGAGCAAAATTTTAGGGAGTATGTATAGTAAGAGAGGGGGTGGCTTTGAAGAGGTGTGACCAACATGAACAAAAAAAAAGGAGGAAGAAAAGGAGGACCAAAGGGGGAGTACCAACTGGACCCAGCCTTCAAGTACAGGTAGGGTAATTCGATTCTAACTCCGAATCTACTGAAAACATTAATATCACTGTCTTAGCTAACTCCAAAGATGACTAGGTCAGCAAAATGGTAGATGAAGTCAACGACGGTATGGCACAGCTCTCGACAAAGAAGAAGAAGCTATCTTGGGGCACAACGATGTAAATTGAAGAAGATGAACCGGGATGGCAAAAATGCTAAAGTGCAGGATGTTCAAAAGGAGTCATCTGAAACTCCTTCCACCCCCTCGGAAGCTGGAAAGAGGGTCAGATCTCCCGAAGAGCAGAACACAACATAGAATTCCTTATTATGTGTAATTAGGTTAGATTCAAGTCTTTATAAGCAGACTCATTTAGGGTCTCTAGTCCAAGTGACGGAAATTAGCAAATAACGTATCGTCAGTTTCCCTACGCTGAACCATTCTGAGCCTCAACCAAAGCTCCTGATTGGGCCAATATCAATATAGGCCAGATCATCGGGATGACTAAGGAACTAACAGTCCAGTGTTTATCCACGCTTGTTAGCCTGGACAGGGCAAGTGTAGAGAAGGTGCTTAATGGAATATTCCTCCTCCTCTTTATCCTCCCAAAAATCTTCTGAGTGCGTCAATACCAAGATAGGCCTGATCATCTAGATGACTATAGAAAGAAGAACCCATTGGTGCTCCGGGGCAGAGCAAGGGGCGGAGCAGTGAGGGGGTACGTACCAGGGCTGAGGAGTCGGAGTTTGAAAAATTGGCACGGAGTCGGAAACTGGACTCGATTAATCTGCTCGACTCCGACTCTTAGAGCCATGCATTGATTCGCCTCAGTTCTTCAGGGCAGAGCAAGTATAGAGAGGGCGTAGTTGCCAGGGCTGTAGAGTCGGAGTCTTGCCATCGGCGTTTGACGAATTCGCCCGTTGTCGTTGTCTGTAATGGAAAAATCAAACATTTTTCAGCGGCTGCTTATACCTCGTAAATGTTGGCGACTTTAAGAGTAGGAGAGTAATCTCTAAAACTTCTCTAGAAAAGCAGTAGTCGTTCGGAGCCACTTTAAACAGTAGGTCCCGGTCAGTGAGTATACAAATTATATCGTACACAGCTCACTGATTCCATCATGGAATGTTAAGGGAAATAAGTAAGTAAATAAATAATTAAAAAGTTGAACATTTTTAAAATTTAAAATTAATTTTAATTTTATGAAATTTATTTTTTAGATAGTGTGATAACGAATATAAGAATTGTGGACGGAAATACAATTTTCGGAATGAAGTCGGAGTCTACTCCCTAGTAGGAGACGAGCGATTTAACAGTACTGGAGTCGGGGTCACAATGTTTACTCAAGAGCATTGTAAAATACGTTTTTTTTTATGTATCTAAGCGGATTAAACGCAGCCACGAACTGACGGCCACGTATCGTCTGTTTCCCTATAGGCTCTACCACAGAGGTAAGGTATTCCTTAGTCTCGCTGGCTGTGCAGCTCTCTGGTGTGTCCAGTGGTCCGGCACCCAGATGAAATGAATTGTGAACTGCCGAACCATCTTGTTGAGAAATCTTCGGCAGTCTAGGGTTGATGTTAGTTAAGCTACCTTTATGGGGTCAATAAGTTTGTCTTGCTTGTTGTACTGCTTTTCAGAATCAAAGCAAATTCTGTAATATTCCTGTCTTGGGAATGGGGTGGTCTGCAAAGTAAACATATGGACATTTTGATTAATGGAATTACTTATACAATTGTTTAATGGAATTTGTCTCCTTAACTGCCACTAGAAGTGCTTAGACATACAGAAAATTCGAAAGTTCGAGTAATAAAAGTTCCACTCTATTTCAAAAGCAACTGTATTTACACATCTCCTCTGGCCTTTCTCACAATTTACAGTTCACCCCGCACACATTCACCTGGAATGACTTCCGCAGCTCCCTTTTCTAGTCCTTTTCACGTCATAAGAGTTTCACCTGTTTCCCTTTTTTTTTATATATATACATATATATATTTTTTGGCGAATAATCGGAAAACTAATTAAATGGAAACATTAAATAGATTATACAATTAATTATTTTTCGGTGGCTAAACGAATGGAGAGACTGCAAAATGATGATAACTAAGAAGACGACAGCTACGGCGACGTTCATGTAAAACGAGTCTATGGAAAAGAATTTCCATGGAAAATCATTTAAAATTCCTTTAGAAGAGACTTAAGTCTTGCATTTTCTTGCTCGTTGTTGTACGTTTAGTACGGCGCTAATGTCGAGCGAACTTTGGAAAATGTCTTAATTCGTCCTTTATTTAGACCTTTGAGCTTTTGGGGCGAAAAAAAAACAACGACGACGAAGACGATGGCAACGTTTAAAATATTGTATTGTTGTTGCTGGTGTGGTGCTGGTTGTTGTTGTCGGCCGAAACAATGTCTTGTTTTAAGGACTCCAAAGAAAATGGAAGAAAGCAAAGTCTTGAAACAAAAAACACACAACATGTCATTCTAAAGTTAAGAAGTTGTCGTTGTTGTTTTCAGTCAGAGTATCGCAGCATATAAGACAAGTTAAAATATGTGTTTGTCTGGGATTGTGTTTGTGTGTGTGTGCCTGTGTATGATAGTGGATATGTATTAGGGCCCAGTAGCGAGGAGTGAGTAAAAAGTAAACAAATCTTTTTAACAACTACTCCAACTCACAATGCTATGGTTTTGTTTTCCCGAGCGTGTCTATACAAGCACGACTACACAAATTTGAATATAAATTAGTAGCTTTACAGCATACTAAACAAACTTAACGCTCAGGCAGACAGACACACACACACACACACACACGCACAAAGACTGACAGACGGACGGACATACCTACAATTCCACGTAGGTTTTTTCGCACACACACACAGACCCACACTGGTACAAACACAGCGAAACATATGCCATCTGAGTTTCGAAGTCAAACACAGGCACACAACTTGTTCTGCGCTGTCATAGCCTAGACCCGCCTTTGCCCATTTACACTTTTTGGCCGGGCTGAAAGCATGACAAAGCCAACAGCAACGACTTGCAGTGAACATTTCTGGTTGTTGCAAATTTTTTTCGATTGGCGTGTTGAGAGTTGTTTGTTAGCAACATGAACGAGGCTGGGATTTTGCCATCGGGCAATGCTAAAACTGGGTGATCTGCCGCATAATAAACTGCTGCCGTGTTTTATTTGTCACTACCATTTTAACCAAACTTATCAGACCACCCGCCATGCGACAGAGTCTCATTGGCGCATTGTGAGTTATGCTTGCAAATATATTGCTTGGCTTTGCAATCTTCATCCACAACGTTTGACAGTCAGGCTTGCCACAGCATGGGACGCCTGACTAAGTTTGTGTGACTGAGAATGTGACAGAGTCATTGGCGGTCCCATGAGCAGAAGCTTATGTCTCAGCATCTGAGTCTAAGCGTATGCGTTTGATTGCATCTGTGAGTGTGTGTGTGTTAATTCCCCAACAATTTGCAGTCAATATTGTCTTGGCAAATTTGCCAGTGTTACTCTGCGTCGCCCGAAGACCAGGAATGTCTTGTCTGAAATGTTCGCCTTCATGCTTAAATTTAGCTTTGACTCCATTGTGCTTTGTACTCGCGTTGAAATCTTATCTTCGGAGCAGCAACACAGTCTTACACGGCTGCTGCGTTGCACACTTGCCACACGGTTGTTGCTGTCTTTAAAGTTTTGCAACATCCGTTAGTGTTGTTGTTGTTGTTGTTGGAGCTCCATCTTTAAAATATTTGTAATTGTGTCAATATGTTGCAGACATTTTGCCGGAATGTTTTACAAAACAGGAAATTGCTAAGCAAACTGTGTGACAATGTCAGTAGTCGTAATTCCCCGTTGGTGTTGAAACAGTTGTCAAACTCTGTAATGTGGGGAGGGCGGCGGCGCAAACTTTCTGATTAAAGCGGTAAACGCAAGAGGGGCACTGTAGTTTAAAGGCATTTAACGGATAATATTGTTACAGAGAGGGTGGGAGTTTTAAGTTATTATAAGAATTCGTAATAAATAGAAAATTTTGGGGTGGGAAGAGTTTACTAATAATTTTATTTATTTGTATGGATTTTGTTCTACAATCGAGGGTAAAATCATGGCCGTGTAAATGATTGCTGACTGTATAGTGTGAGTTTGAGCGCTAAACCGACTTATACTCTTTATTAAATCTTCCTCATTACCTACAGACAAAAGAGTGTGCGGAGAATTCGTATCCTCGTACCTAACATGCATTGAAAGTTAGGAAAAGAAAATACTTTGGGAAAATCCATGAACTTTTTAAGTTCGAAGTATGATGCTCGTAGTGGCCTGTGTGAAAGCCTTTGGACCGATTTTTATCCCTTTTTCAGCGATCCAATCGAGCTTTTTGCAGGCAGACTTGTGGAAATATCTGTATCACGTCAAATTTTTTAAAAAATAGATTTTTATCAATTCTCATATTTTCCTAATTTTTTTTTTTTTTTTTAAATGGTTGTCGTTTTTTTTAAGGTTTCAGTCGAAAAACATTTTTTTTCGTAACACTTAAGTAGTTTAAAAATTTGGAGTCTCTTCAAGTTATACTAAGAAAAGTGAAAAAAATATTTTTTTTTTCAAAAATAATAAAAAATTGGGGAAAATCTGAGAATTGATTGACGTGATGCAGACATTTCCACGAGTCTGCCTGCCAAATATCAGCTTGATTGGATCACTGAAAAAGGTTTAAAAATCGGTCGAAAGGCTTTCTGACGTGTACATGACAATCGCCGATACACGTGTATTTTTATTTTTTCCCCTCTTTACGAATATGTGCATTTGGTTCATAGGACAGAAAACTTCTATTTTTTGTAACACGGTGTTATAATGCAAAAGACGTAAAAAAATGGAAAGCAAAATCACTTTTTCAAAAGCCTTTATTTTTTTTCTTAAGTTTTGCTAAGCTTTAGTTTTTTTTTTGTCTAAATTTTTTAAATGTTCCACCAAAAACCAAAATTACGCTGAAGTGTCTAGTTCTGGAATATGTTTATTTCGATTTTCGGTTGTTTGCGGTTTTTGAGAAAAAAATAATTATCTTTCGGTCTTCTCTTGTTTACAAAATTCTGTTAAGGCAAGGGGAAAGATAAGGACTTACTTTTGAAGTTTCATAGAAAAAAGTGCAGCTCAAACACCAAAAAAGTATTAAACATTATTTGATGTTACAAAAAATGGTCTAATTTTATGTATTAAAATAATGTTGACCAAGAAAAGTGGTGCTTGGGATCATAATAATTGATAGTAAAAATTATTATTCGCTTCACTGGTCCATCTGTGCGTATGATTAACATGAATTGCATTCTAGTTAGAAATAATAATTCGTCCACTCGTGCGTATGAATAACGTCAGTAAAATATCGATACTTTTGATTATTAAAATTTTTTTTTCTCAATTCTTCAATCTAACATTTTAATTCAACATGTCGAATTCCATAGCTGATCAGAGGGGGAAATTTAATGTTTAGTGGATATTTTTTTTGCATTAGAATGGATTACAATCGTCTCCTTATTTCGGTTTAATTTATGTTCGTGGACGGCCGTTGTGTGGTAGGAAGTGTGTGCGACTATCACACAGAAGAACCCGAGTTCGAAACCGGGTAAGAACATCAAACATTTTTCAGCGTCTGTTCCTACCACGCAAATCTTGGCGACTTTAAGAGTAAGAGAGTAATCTCTAAGCCGTGTAAAATTTCTCTAAAAAAGCATTAGCCCTTCGGAGCCGGCTGGTCCCGGTCAGTGAGTATTCTGAGCCCACTGATTCGAGAGAAGTTTCCCTTCGGTTCCTTCATGGAATGTTAAGGGAAATAAGTAAGTAAGCGATAAAGAAAGTTATTTCATATTGTCCTCGTAAACTGTCACATTCGCTGTTCAATCAAGAGTCTGAGCTGGACAGATTGTAATGTAAATTTCCATAAGTTCAGCTGGTGTCCTGTTTTATTCCATAATCTTTAATCGTCGATATAGAGATTTCCGTAAGGCTTATTCAGTATTTCACCTTTCACCACAGGTCATTATTTCATCTTTTCCAGGTAATCGAAAATGTTTTTGTTTAGATGATTTAAATATTTTCTATAGACAAATCTCCATATTCATAAAAATTTAAAACAGCTTCGTTAAGAAAAATGTGTGAAAATTGGTTTTGTATTTCCATACATTTTTCTTAACAAAGCTGTTTTAAATCTTTATGAACATGGGTGTAGAAATTTTTCAAAATTTGTTTCTCGTACAATTTTGGCGTAACAATTCCCAATATTTCGATTGGTAACTAGTGTTGCTGTAGTTACTGCACTTTGGTCTTAGGAGCAGCCAGCTAATACCAACTAAATTCATGTTATCCCATTCTAGGTGTCTCCGTAGAGGTTTTTTTTCGATACGTCTCTTTTGGCTGGGCTTCTGTTCATTATTTTATTCATTCTCGCAGATTAGTGGCTTTGATCCATATGATTTATTTAATCACTGATTTTTTACATAACTTAAAGATTAATTTCTCATTCGTAAAGCAAATGGAATTCAGGATTTCAAAACGGGCGCTGAAAAATCTTCTTACCAGAATCTGAAACTGAGTTTATAGTCGCAGACATAACCCATCCCATAAATTCCCATTCTCATATGTAATTTATTGTTTGTGATTCCCTTTAAAGAAAACACACTTGAACAAACACTCTTCGAATTTCTGATCAGTCGTACTCTCACATCCTTAGTTCTGCCTCGTTCACCGCTCCAATCGTGCCGATGCACTGGCAAACTCAAATTGAACAGATAATTGAACTGATCTTCATATACCGGAAGTAGATCATGTCTTCTGTGTGGCCTCTCCACCTTAGACCACGATGCATCTGCCATATGAAGCTGACCAACCTTACGAAACAACAAAAAAAAATCATGACTTCTCCCATCCATAAAATCAGCTATTGGCATTTCTGGAATTGCCATTGCTGGATTGTGGCTACCGTATATTCCGTATATCCATTCCCTGGCAATCCATTTATTTTACAATGCGTTAATGCGCACACACATTGGCCGCCTTTATCCTCGGGCACAACATGAATGCTCTCCACTTGAGCTGCATTCGAACCTGATATTCCCACTTGAATGTCCTTGGGGCTGAACGAATGGTTAATCGCCTGCTCGCTGCGTCTGCCCTTCCAATGGAAACTATGATTAACATGAATGCCCGTTTAATTTGCGATACTTTGCCGTGCACTCGTATTTCGGCCGCCCCTTGCAGTCCCTGTTGGTGGAAAAGTGCAATAATTGCAATAAAAAGACAATTAACTACATTACTGGCTGCACATGCAACAATGAGAAATAATAATTATTTTACATTTACCATTTACAATTGCATTAACAATGTTATTAACAATAAATTAATTATAAAAAAAAACCCCGGAATTAATATGAAAATTATATAAAATACAGAAACAAAAAGAAATAATAAAAAAAAATCCATAAACAGCATTGACAACATAGGAGAATGAGAGAGACAGAGGGATGATAAGAATATGTCAGTGTTTGAAAGGCCAAAAAAACTGAATTTATGCCAAAGGCCATAGATCACAAGTCAACCATAACCCATAATCCGTAATCCTCTAATTAAGTTATAAATGTCCACAAAATCCCACACTTTTTTTTTTTGGTTTTGTTAAATAAATTTAAATTTAATGTGGATTCACACAAAAGCCGACTATGACATATGTTTTGTGCTGTTTGCAATATTATTTAATCATTTCCATTTTTTTTTGGTTTTTTTTTGTGCCAACATCACATCATCTCTGGTAATAACTTCCGTTTTCTGCTGGAAACTACTACTGCTTATTCGGAGTTTTGATTTATCAAACTCGTTCTGTCTGCCGTTAATCACTGAAATACATATCAGTCGTATAAATCTTTTCCGGGAGTTTTTTTTTTGTGCTCCACTTCTGGTACAAATGGTAATTTCCGCAGCATTTCCTTTTGGCTGATTTGTATGATCCCGGCGACAGTATAAAGTGAAATATTGAGATAAGCGTATTGGCATTAAAGCGACCATAAAGTGTGTGTAGAACATACACTTTATTAGGAATGAGTGGATGTTAATGTGACTGCTGGCTGATGCCAGTTGAACGAGGAGTTCATTAATGGGAAAAGCAAAGAAACGAGGAGTTCATTAATGGGAAATGCAAAGAAAAGAAATATTTCGCAAGTGAATGTTTCGAAATTGTCCTGGCTATAGTTTTGGGTAAGAAAAGAGTTTTGAAATATTGTAAAAAATTCGTTGGAACTTGCTAATATGGCAACATATAAATTCTATGCCAGCAAAAGCATTTAGTAAGCAATACCAAAATATTCAAGACTTGGGAAATAACAAAACTAGTGAAGAGTTCCAAATAATGCTTATATTCATTTCATCATGTCGGCCGTTCAAAAATTTACTTCGAAAGGAACATGCTTGAATACCCTGCACCAATTAGTCTTTTGAAAAGTATGCCGTGCTTTGTTTTATTTGGCTCTATAAAATAGATGGTCCAAAAAAAAAATCTCCAAATTGGGACAATTTTTTTTTATAAACTTTTTTTTTTAATAAAGTTTTATCCATAAACTTAAATAAAACACATATAAACTATTTTTTTCCTGATATTTCTTTTTTATTATAAAGTTTCAACGTTGACATTATGTGTAAAACACTACATCATTTAAATGACCACCACACGAAGTGTTGCAAGCATTGATTCTTGTGAGGTGATTTTGGAAATGTCTCTTGCAATAAAGCATTTGGTGAGACATTAATTGTCATTAATTGACAATTTTGGCAGAACATTGTCAAATACACATCCCACAAAAATTTCAGGGCTTTGTGATCAAAAATACAGGATTTATTGCCCTTTTGCAAAAGGGCGTAACCAAAATCCAAAAAAAAAAAAGTTTCAAAATTAAATTTGTGTGCGCATTTTTATTTAAAATTGCATTTAAATTTTTTTATGTCTGAAGTTTTTCAAAATTTTATAAAGTTTTTACCTTCTCCTGTAAAGTTACGAAAATAAGAGTTACGCCCTTTCTAAATTAAGCCATCGATTTGTTAAATCTCCAAATGCACTTTTTTGAGCCAGAAATTGTCATAACTCGAGAACGAATTGTTCGATTTTTTTTTAAAATATATTTTAGAAAAAAGCGCCCCGGTAGGCGAGTTGGTAGCGTGCTTGCCTATCAGCGTGGGGGTTGTGGGTTCGATTCCCACCAGAGGCTTTGGTCTGTCGCTGCAAAAATCTAAACATATGGTCTGTGTCACCCGGTTTACCCTTGGACCCAAAAATTAGAATATAAATTAACTTTGTATTGTAATTAATAATAAATAAATAAATATTTTAGAAAATTTATCATTAAATTATTTTAAATCTTTAATTTGTTATGTTGGCACCAAATTATACAAAATCTCATCTGTATCTCATCTGGTTAAAATGTTATCTACTAAAGCTGGCGCCAAACTACAAGTATGAACCAAATAGAAATGAAATCGAATTTTAATACAGCACACAGTTGGAAAAACCGCCACTTTACTTTCGGACTTGAATTCTGCAAAGGTGAGCTGAAAAAAATCCCCACTCTTTGAATACGAAACTAACCACAGTTCTTTTGCCATTCTCTTCGACTTATTATTTCTTAACCGCAAATCATATTTCTGCAATGAAATAAATTTCTTTTTATTTAATTTCATTATAATCACATGACCAAATAGCCCGTCAAGAAAATACAAGGCAACTTCTCTAATTAAATGAGTGATACAAATTCTATTTACGTATTGGCATCTTCTCTCTATTTGACAATGCAATCACGTTGATCGCCAACAACAATGCGCTCTGCCAAATTCACCACATCAGCGACCATATCTCAGTCTCTGCAGAGAAATCGCAGCAGTAAAGAAATTTACCACTGCCAACATACAAATGAGATAACTTTGTATAACTCTTGTATTGCAGTTTCGGAGGCGATAAGTGTCGTCACAAAAGTAACTCGCGGTTTATTCATAATTTGTTTTCTGTCCGAGTGAATTAAATAAAGAAGAATTTAATCTTTAGTTCTTTTTAAGATTTTTACAGAATTTGTGTCAATATATATTAAACAATATTTATTATGAAGAAAAGTGTTAAAATAAATTATAAACAAAACTAATAAAATACATGTAAAAACTAACAAAATACATGTAAAAAATAATAAAATACATGCAAAAAAAAAGAGAAAAATTCTGAAAACAAAATTTGTAAACTATTTAACAGAAATAATAAAATAACAATAAGGACAATTAAAAATGTACGTATGTGTCCATGTAAACCAAGAAAAATGTGTTAAATACACCGAAAAACAACAACATTATTCGATCGTCCTTCAAATGCAGATGCTACATACAACAAACACATTACAAAATCTGTTCAGAGTAAGTTTTCTTTTTCTAACGTTCACACTTTACTTTACCTATACCTAAATCATTCAAACTGTATCACGATACAAAAATTATACAATAACAAACACTCAAACATTTCACAATAACGAAAAAAAGTCAAGAAAGAAGAAGCACGAAAATAACGGAGGGTTTTTGTCATGATCATTTTTACACTCTTCGTTAATATTTTTCCATAATTTGCCGTGTTATTTTCCACAAGCAGTAAAAGAGCAACTCTTCCCTTTTCCATTAACTATTGAAGAGAAATTTCCGTACTCTCATAATTTTTAGAAATTGAAACATTGGAAGAGAGCACTCAAGTGATCACTCTGAATATGTTCACATTGGTGGATGTGTGCACGGTTGAGAAAAAAACGCTCTTAAATGGAAAGAGAATTTAAGTACACTAAAGGAAAAAGTTTACAATTCAACCATAGAATAAGGGAAAGAGATATAAACGAATACCGAAGAAATGGGTATTTAAATTTTAAAATACTTACTCATAAAGTAAAAACATAAAATTAAAGAAATTAATATTCTCTTAACTCTATTCGCAACAGACAGTGACTTCGGGTCACTATTGAAATTAATACATCGATATGTATTTTATTTTCTATTATCGTCATTATCGTCCCATACGTCTAGGTTTCTTTATTTAAATAGTTTACTTTACATTAAACATGTCCATCCGATTTTTTTTTAAAATTTTTGGTTTTTATAAATCATTTTGCATTTTACTTTTCTTAATAAATTTAGCAAATTTAACAAACAACGAATAGGGTTAAAAATTACTACGTGCTAAAAAATTCCAAACTGCTTGAGTAATAAATTAAAAAATTCCAACAAACAATCGCACTTAAAATATGCAATACATCGATCTTCTTCTTATCTTAATATATATTTACCCTCGACACTGATTCACTGACTCTATCACGCAGTACGTAGGAATTTAAATAGGCATTCTATAATTTTCTATAAATAATAATAATAAAAAAAAAAATATTTTTTTTTTGTACAGAATTTTTTTTTACCAAAATTGTTTTTTTCCAACATTTTTTTTTACAAATTTTTTTTTTCAACAAAAATTTTTTTTTTTACAAAAAAATTTTTTTTTCAACAAAATTTTTTTTTTCAACAAAATTTTTTTTTTCCACATAATTTTTTTTTTTCAACAAAATTTTTTTTCCCTATTTCAACGGGCGCCATAGGCGCATTACAACTTACTAGTTCTATATAATGACATGAGTTTGTGTTTGTCGGTTCGTTAGTTTGTTTATTTATTGGGTGTAGACTCGAAAGCGGCTGGGCCGATCTTTTTAACATTTTCACAGAAAGCAGCTGTATAGTCGATGGTGAAATTGTTGATCTACCAAGTCAAGGAAAAGTTGTGATGGAATAGACTGGAAAACTTACTCTGGTTTGACCCGAAAGACCCTATATTATGCGGGCTATTTTAAAACATGGGTGGCCCACATCTACTGCAGTTGGTTATGGGGTTTTTGAAGAATCCCCTGCGCACTCTACTCAATTCGTGTATGGCCAGTTGGCTTAGAATTGCTTGTTCTATGAGTATGGCTGTGTTGCTAGTTCAAGTACTTTCAACACTTTAGCAATTCACACCGTAACTCTGATCTGAACTATTTGATTAGCCAAATTGACGTTAATTGTTGAAGGAGATGAGTTTTCTGTACTTCCCTGCTTCCACTTTTTTTTCCTTTAATTTGCTTATTTTTCTGTCTCCTTGGAGCTACTTACCATGTGATTGTTAAATATTAGCGTTTATCAGGAAACAAAAAACTCATTTAGGTTATTCACGAACTGAGATCGGTCAAAGTAAATGGTCCCCGTCAATTGGCACAGAAAAGAAAACGGAATGTCAGTCTTTGAGTACCGCAAATATTTTTTTTTGTATTCAATTCATTTTCCCCTCTTCTCCGCCAATACAATGTTGCAAATTAGCAAAACATGTTTTTTTTTTTTGGTTGTCAGTGCTATAGCATGAAACATCTGCTAACATTGTGATTTCACTTCGCATCAATGCGAATTCGATTCATTCCTCCTTTGGCTGTTTGCATTCCTCAATGGCGATAATGATGACTTGGATGGTGCGGATGATGATGATGTGTTCACACATCTTATTGACTGAGTTGCATTCTTTTAGTCGACAACAGTTACTCGCAAAGCAGAGCAACAGCAGCAAATTCATTCATAGTTTATCAGCACAAATACATGTATGTACTTATGGATGCATTCGCATGTGTGTATGTGTTCACAGGAGGCCACCAAAGGACTCGTTGTTGCTGCCTGCTGCTGGCATGTGTAAGATCTGTGGGAGGGGAAGTTTGTGAAATCTTTCATTTCTTTTTTTTGTGATTCCAAATGCAGATTGCATGGCAAAAGTTGATATTCATGATTGTTTGCTTTTCAAATGCATGTTCTACGTGAGTTGCATAAATGATAAGTTGGCATGTCGCTGCAATTTTCATCCATCCCCAACCCCCCTCCCGGTACACCGTCTGGTTGTTGCCACTTCCATTACTTGCTAACTGAGTGAGGAAACATTGAAAAAAAAAAATAGGTGAGTGTTTGTGTGTCTGGAAGAATAGTCAAAGTTAAATGCCAGGTAACACAATACAAAAAAAAACAAGGGGTGAATATTTACACCATTACCTTATATTAGATAGGCATCCCGTTGGTCCCTACAACTGCCTTTTGACACTGGGGGTTTATTCTTTTTTCTTTTTTAATTTTTTCCACTTCATTTAATTTCGTTTTTATAGTTGCTGTTGCTCTTTAACCCTTCTTTCAATATTCAACAGCTTTTCTTTGCAGTTTGTCGTGTTGGCCCTCTAATCAACCTCCGGTTGCGAACTTTTCCATTCATCCTCACGTTCGACACGTTTATCTGTACTTTGGCGTTTTGTGGCTCACATTTAAAATCATAACCACCATATGAAATTGTGACTTTTAAACTTTTATCACTCGTACGTTGACTGTAAAGTCAAAATGTTGAAACTGGTCAAAAGTTTTACGGTGTTTTTTTGTTGTTTTTGTTTGCTTTTTATATCTTTTCGCCGTTCCGTTTGTAAGCGCGTAGAGCAGAAGTTAGAAACGTGCCTCGAGGGTTTATGACTGGTGTGGGGGTAATGTTAGAGCATTTGGTTCGGTTTTTTTTGGAAATAATCAATCTGTTCAATATAAAATTGATTTGGGATTTAAAATATGAGACTTTGGTTAGTTTTATAGACGAAATGTGGAATTGCATTTAGCTCAGTGGCTGAAACAGAAACAGTTGAAGGCTGGGGTTTAGAGATATTTTATATCGCCCATGGCCAGAGATTGTCTAAAGGCCATATTTTATCAGGGTTTTAGCAAATTTAATATAAATGGTTTCCAGCATTGAGTTTGTGTTCAATCTCCAAGTACAGAGCCTTTTAGTCAGATTTTTTCATTAACAGGTTGGAATTCCGAATTTTTTTTTTTAAAATTTCACATCGAGATTTCAAATCCGTTGCCGACATACTTTGGCACGAAAGCAATTTTGAGAAATTTGCAATTGTTTTTTTTTATGGACATTTTTAAACTTTTGCGATACTAACATTGAACATAACTGCGGCTCTATGGTTTTTCCTGTTATCCTTTCGAATAATCTTTTTTTTCCTTAAACAAGAACATAGTTGACATTTTACTTGGTAGCTCTCGGGATTCTGGCTAATTGGTATTTCATGATTTTAGATGTAATAGCGCCTTAAAACCCACTACGATAAAGTGCAGTAAACTCTTTAAATCAATCACTTTATTATCATTAAATTGCTCCTTTCTCTGACATCCTTTCCACATGTGGTGAGTTAACCTTAAGTAAGTGTTTTCAACAAGATTTAACTCATTTAGTAACTGCCACAATTATCGGTCATTCATCTTGAAACTATTCATTCAGTTTATATTTTCCACACACATCTCTTCTACTTTACGGTCTGCTTGCACACAATCAACCATAATATTAATAATAATAATAATTAATTAATTTTAATCATATAAAAGAGAAATATGATGTGATATTCTAAAATAATCACATAAAAGCAATAAACCGCATGAGCAAAACAGATGAATGGCACATGAATCAAAAGAGCAAAGACACATCAGCAGGCGATGTGAGAAACACACACACACACACACAGCAGCAAAGGATGAAATAAACAAAACAAAACAAAAAAAAGAAAAGAAAACCATAACGACAACATAAGGATAAAATTATCTTTATAAGCACATCATTCGCCAAGCAGAGAATAGATGGATGTGGTTGGGCATGAGTGAGTGTGTGTGTGCATGTGTTGGTGGATATCTGTAAAGTTCCGCACATACACATACACTGGCAAACTACAAATAGTTGCCAGCACCACATTAACTCTCAGCATTACGTATGACTGTCGCGTAACTTTCGGGTCATTAGATGCCATTGTTTTTTCAGTCGTGTCAGTGGATTTTCGCCCCATGATTAAATTAATTTCTCAGACACAAAGAACCGCAATAGTTTTTTGATGATGTGTGTGTGTGTGTCACACATACATATGTACGATGTACATCAATGCAGACTAATACGAACATACATCTACAATGTCTGATGATGGTATATTGTAAAACGTATTACGACGAATAGTAATAGTGAAACAAACACACAGCCCTCCCCACACACACACGCACACACACACACTCTAACAATCTGAAGTTAAGTTTGTAATGTCTGTGAGACAAAAGTAATGTGCTTGGGAAAACAATGTTTGATTAAATTATAAAAAAAAACAAACGACCAAAGGACACTGTGATATTTTCGTAGAGCAGTTCTTGTAAAACGACTTAGCTTTCAAAGCCGAAGACTACTTAGTGTGGTGATGGAGCAAATATGAAAATAATACATTTTAAAATGTCATCGTCATCGCAACTGGGGATATGAATGGAATGGTATACAACTTTTTTTCTTATCATAGATTCTAGTTCAGGCATTCCTAAAAGGTTTCATTTGTGTGTTCATTTTAAATTCATAATTCGACGAAAGGTAGTTGGTGAAATTTCCTAAAATATATATCCTCCTTCCCTAATTTCCCACACATTTATAGGGGGCATCCTTTGACCATCGGTTAAAAATATGTAATGTGTTCCCAAAGACTCGGCCACCAATTAACAAAACAATTGTGCACACAAAAACGAATTATTCCATGATTCCAAATAGGTAGTCTTGACTTGGCGAAGACTGGTATACTATTCAGTTCTATTCGAGTTCTCAAGCAAAGTCTTTGATTTATGGTTGTTAGTATTTCTTTGTAACTCTACTTTTAATTAGCCTTCTGTTTGCGGATAATTACAAAGAGTGTTTTGAGTATTGCACGGACTCATGACCATGAATGAAATGTGGGTCCACCAATTACAACGTGTTACACACATTCTGTCCTATGAACCAAATTTTGCTTTTTCGGAAAGGGGATAAAAAATAGAAATACACATGTATCGGCGATTTTCATGTACACGTCAGAATTTTTTTTTTTTAAGTTTGAAGTATGAAACTCGTAGTGGCCTGTGTGAAAGCCTTTGGACTGATTTTTAACCCTTTTTCAGTGATCCAATCGAGCTGATTTTTCACGTCAAATTTTTTAAAAAATATACTTTTATCAATTCTCAGATTTTCCTGCCTGAAAGTCTAAAATCGATTAAAAAAAGGCGGTGTCTGGTGCCGTTGCAGGGAAAGGCTTTTGTTTTCATTCGTTGCTACTTCTTTCAACATTCAGATTTTTTATCACATGCGGATTTTGAATGTAAAATTAATAAATACATTTGCTAGCTCTAGAAAGCTGCCTTAATTTCCCAACACCGTTCAGGTCGATGTATTGAGTTCGAAGGGGGTTTCCAGTCTTTTATGACTTTAATATTCCCATCTATCTAGTTCTATGCCTAACGTCCTAACAACCCAACACTGGCAGCGTATAAGTAATATTAATTTTTCATACATCATCTCCCCTGCCAACAGGACACCCGGACGTATGAGTTATATGGAATTATTCCATCCTTTGTCATTCGGGGGCAAATTTGCTTTGTCGATATTTTCCACAAATAATTATGAACGTTTCTCAGGTTTTTTTTTGCGCCCAGGAATGCCATAGTAGACAGACATACTACTGCATCTACTACTTTATGATAATGAACTTTTTATGTTTCACTTCTATAGTATTTTCATTTTACTCATTACATATCTCTTGCAGAGTGTTGCTGTTGTGCAGGTGTGTGGGCGGTTGGTTGGTAATACTCCATAAATTTACGATTCACAGTTCATAAATGACAAAAGTTTTTTTTTTTTTTTTTAGTTTTCGTTTTTCTCTCTCTCTGGTAAGTCAAATTTTTTCCCACTGCACACCATTCTCCAACTACATTCATATGGTGCTGCAGTTACGGGGCTCACACAAACACAACCTCTGAACTTTATAATCATAATGACTGTCTCCTCGGTCTATGGGCGGGTAGGGGTACGTTCTCTATGGAGAATAGACACCTGCTGTTGTTTCACCGGTTCTGTTCTGTTGTTGTTCGGCATTTTGCTGCTTTTATTTGCAAATGACTTTGGATACATTTGCACAGACCTCTCTGCCGGCAGTCATTTCAAATGACAGCATGGCTGCATGACAGAGAATGAAATTGGTGAACAAAAAAAAAAAAAAAACTAGAAAAGAACGACAGTACCGGAGGAAGGAAACTTTTTAAATAATACTTAATGGCACAGTAGATATTTTTTTTCTCTGCTTTCGTTTTGTTTGTCTCACATGGAAATTAATGGAAAACTTTAGAAATTCAAGGCAAAATCGTATTTGAAAAACTGAAAATCCTCTTTTGCAAACAAAACTAAATGACAATTTATCTTTCGTCTGTAAAATCTTTTCCTTCATCACTTTAAACCACAAATCAATCATGAATTTGATTTGAAACTGGGGTTTTTTTTTGTTATCAACGTAGCTGCAACTTTTCTTCTCTGTTTGTTTTCCTTTATGGCTTGTTCTGTCTCCAAATTTGCTCAAAAACTATACAAATTTGCTACTCATTCATCCCATGCTCATAGAATAATGACTATGTGTGTGTGGATTTCTTTTTGTCTGCTCATTTTCCAGCTGAAAAAGGATCACGTTCTGTTTCTTATGGCTGTGCGATGAGCATGAAAACCAAACTTTGATAGCATTGTTCACAGTGTAGATTTCTGTAGGGTTTTGTTGTCTTGTCTTTCTTCCAGTATGATTGAAGTCTTCTGTTTTATTATTTCTTTTTATCAGCTCCCATTGTGTCATATGTTCTTTATTAAGTTTTCTTTGTTTTTTCTTCTTCAATGTGGCATACATATCATTCGCTTGACACAAAGTAAAAGTGTTGGCAAAGAAATTAAGAAGTTTTCTGTGAACACAAATTTAAAGGATTAAAAAAAAAATTTAATTTAATTCAGTACTTAATACTACATAAAGGTCAGAGCAGTTACTTTGTGAATAAGTTTTCAATATTTCCTACAGTTATGCACACGTTCATTTCATATCATATTTTATAAAAAAAAAATATATAATTTAAAAATTTTAAATAAATGAAGTACAATGATTTTGTTTGAAATATTTAGTTTTTGTAAAATTTTCGAAATATTTTCTAGGTCCAAAATGAAAAAAAAAACAGTAAGGAGAAACTATATCTCTCTAAGGAATTAGGAATCTAGCTTTCCATAAAGACGGAGATCGTTTTTATGGGGAAAATTTTCAAAAATTAGGTAGAAATGGAACCGGAAGGTTCAAAACGTTTCTTTTCAGGGCGACGTGTGGTCTAAAATATTCACATCTAGTTAGTTCATTACCGATCATATCAACACTGGGAGCGTATACGTAATATTAATTTGCATATACCCTTGCAGAAGGACACCGGACCGTATGAGTTATATGGGAATGTGTGGTAGATTGTGTCTGGTTCAATTCCGACATTAGACTTGTTTCTGTGATCGTTATATCTCCTTCACTGCCCACCATCCTATCACCCCAACTCTGGGAGCGTATACGTAATAATAATTTTCCTACACCATCTCTCTACCAAAAGGACCCCGGACCGTATGAGTTATGTGGAAGGTTGTGTATGTGACTATTATACCACAATGTCTGCTTCAATTCCGACAACAGACACTTTTCATCAATTAAATACCGTCAACTCTACGGGGATGACATTGTTCTCCAAGGCCATGTAAAGTTTCTCTATAGAAAACAGGCATGGCCAGTTGCAACCGGCGTATATTTACATGGCGTATACAGCTGATTGAGCGAAGTTGTTATTTGTGTAAGAGATTTTTAAGAGAACTACAAAAGTATTTCAATAAGAAGTGCAACTTACCTGTCGATTCTGCTGTTGATCACCACAGGCTTAACACATATTTGCCATTTATTCTGAACAGATCTTGTGTGATCTCGTCCATCAGTAGTTTCGTTCAGAGTCACGACTTTCCCTGATAGTTGTCATTTCCAACACTACATGGTGTTTCTATAACTCCAACGAATCCAATTAGCCACTATACACAAAAATACACTAGAAAAATATACCAATTAGAATTTTAACAGAGACTTTCGTGTTACAAAAACCCCAAATGACGAAACCGAATTTCTTTTTGTTATTTAAATAAAACGAAATGCCCATTCGTTTTATAAAAACAGGCTGAAAATACCTTTAGATCTGGAACCAGCTCAGACAGTTCCCAGTTCGTTCGTCGTCTACACTCGTCGTCCATCTCGAAAAAAGTAGCAATAAACTTTATTTTACAACCACAGCTCATCACCTCGTAAAATATCTTTAAAACCAAAGGAAAAATGTCCTTCCTTATAAAAATAAAAAAATCTTACCTTTGAGAAAGTATTCGAGATTCATTTGTGATTCCCGGAACACACAAATCCTATTAATTTAAAAGCTATCATCACTTGGCCGGTCATTTCATAGTTTCCTCTTCCACTCTTTGTGTTTTTAAACTTTTTGTTGTTGTTGTTGAAAATAATAGCATTCGCAAAATACAATTAGAAAACTTTTCCCATATAATGTTGTTTCATTGATGCTTTTATGAATTAATTGCAAAAACAAATGCCACATTGCAGTGGCAATGACAACAACCACAACAAATACAACAATCCAACCGGAAGGAACATACTCACACACACGCACTCATACACATACATACATGTACAGGCATGCATCTAACTTTGTTATGGTTAATACTCTAAAGATATCCGTTTGAAAACATACAAATCTATACAATGTGAAACGAGGCTGTAATGGAAATGGGGGGAAAGGTAGTTGACTGGTGTCTATGTGTGACAGATGGGGTCATGGGAAATTCTATTTGCAACATTTTCTGCAATCTGAAAGCCTGAATATATCAACGCCCCCTCGCAGTGGACTTGACTTGTGGAAGAATGTGATCTGCTATTGTCTTTAAGACTCAGAGGAGGCGAGCAATGCTTCCTGATGCACATCTGGTCAAAGACCATGAGTTTGGGCCGGCCAGGAAGGTACTCATGTTAATTGGGAGCACATCTGTCATTCTAGATCTTGGGGCCTTGGGTGGAACCTCGGTCTGTGCTTGCCTTATGAGATGTGTGCTGTAAGATTTCAGCAGTGAGAAAGGCATTCCATAGAGATGCAATCGCCGATATATTTGGCAACTACTCACTTGTCATACCTTCCTATGTCTTCATCTATACCTATCTCTCTCTCTCTCTCTCTCTCTCTGTGTGTCTTTCTCTTCGTACTACCCAATGATGATGATGACGACTCTGACGATGATACTAATGCCACAACTACAAGTTGTTGTGTTACCTAAGCCAAACTGAAGTAAACCATTATATGTACAGTTAAAATCACTTCTACACAAATAACTTTATACCGATACCTACACAAATACATAAACGCATTCGAATACACTTACAAATACACACACACACATAAATACACGAACAACAGACAAATAACTATTTGTGTGTTTTGTAATAAATAACAAATAAAAAAAAAAAGGAACGGAACGGAACCGCACAGCACAGCAAGGAAAGAATGAGAGTTTGAGCAAAAACAAAAAAAAAAAGGAACAAATCGGAAGAAGATCTCACATATGAGAGAAAAATAACAGGAAAAAGTTTTTAATTAAAATTTTACGCACGTTTTAACAACAAGTAAATTCCCTACAAACACACACGCTCGCTTGCATACAAACACCAGCACGTACAGAGACGTATGAAGCGATATACACACATACTACATGTCTATGGGAATGTCAGAGTGCTTAAGTGTGTATGGTTGTGCAACATGAGTATAAAGTTATTATACACTCACACACTCACACACACCCAACTAAAATAACAAAACGCATTTGTTTAGCTGATGTTGTTGGCTCTTCCCGGTGTACAAGTATTTTCGGTTATGGGTAGCGGCATATACACGACTGTATGTGAGAGTCCTCGTAGCCATTAGGTACACAAATACTTAAGAGAGTAAAACACACACACACGTGCATAGATGCACATCGTCAAACAGACGTACGAGTAGTTATGCTCTTAACTTTTTCTCGTTTCGCATTTTGTTTTCGTGATTTTTTTTCTTTCTACGTTCATGATTTTGTTGTTGTTGCGTTTGTTATTGTATTAACAACATCTCTACATGTGCTCTTTATAAACATTCATATGAGCACTAATAAATGTTCAAATTGTTGTTTATGCACGAGACTACCATAACGTACACATACAGCAGAGGGTGTCGCCAGAGGCATGATGATGTCATGTCTCTGAATATCCTTGACGATCTCTAATGAAAAATCGTATGCAAAGTTCTTGGTCTTGTTATAGAAAACAATGAAAAGGATCAGTGAGAAAGGAAGGACGAGATTTGCCCTCTTTGATGACCACTGATGAAGAAAAGAGGAGTTAAGAAATGTGAACCCTCGAGCTGTGTGTTTAAGACCACAATTGGACATATCGCTCATTTACTTTAATAAGCTTTTTTTTCTGGAGATCTGTTTAATGTTGTCAATTGCGTCTAACTTAGCAAATACAGGAAAAAACGCATAGGTTTCCCGAATGAACTAGAGCCTGGACATTAGGGTGGAGTGAAAACATGCTTTTTTTTTAATTTGAAAAAGTTAACCTCGAAAAGAGATGTAGTCTGGGGTCCTAATGAGGGGAAAAATAAAGAAAAAAATTTTAAAAAAATTTTAGGGGTCGCGCCACTCCCTCGAAATTTGGAAATTATCGCTATTTTGGCGTTGATTTTAGAAAAATCCTAAAAATTAACGACTTAACTTAAACAACCCAAACAAAAGTATTTGAGGCAAATATGAGGATAATCGACTAATATTTGTAGCTTTGGTGGCGATTTCATTGTTCAGTCAATTTTCTGAAGAAGGGACGATTTGACTTATTTTACTTTTTGAAATTTTTGAACAATGAGAAAATTTTTTTTAAATTTTTTCATGCCCTTATTTCATTGTTTACGCTATTGCAAACATTTATTGACATAAAACTTTTTAGGATTTTTCTAAAATCAACGCCAAAATAGCGATAATTTCCAAATTTCGAGGGAGTGGCGCGACCCCTAAAATGTTTTTAAATTTTTTTTCTTTATTTTTCCCTTCATTAGGACCCCAGACTACATCTCTTTCCGAGGTTAACTTTTTTTTTGAATTTCACTCCACCCTACTGGACATATGTATGTATAATACACGCAGAACCAAAGTCAACTCAATAAGAGATTTAGAGCTTCTACTTGAGCAGATACAAAAGAAGTGAATTTTGAATTGTGACACTATTGAAGTAAATGAGCGATATGTTCCCGGAAGGGTAGAAGGGTATATATCATTTGATTTTTAAAGGAGTTGCTATGCCTGACATTGATTATGTTTGGCGTATCACCAAAAAAAAGGGGGAGATGTTGGTAAAATGGACCACAACGAGCCACTTTCCACTAAAATCAAGACTTCAAAAACGCTCTAGTCTTGATTTCTTTTTCTATAATCATACACTTGAATTATTTTTTTTTAAAAACCACTCTATATTCACTAAAATTCACTTTTTTAAAAATTACTATACAAAAAAAAAACTACCCATCATCAGCCCTTACATTCTGTCATATTTTTGTAAATAAAATAGCACCCTTTATTTATCAACTAAACTGATGCAACTAAGAGTGCACAGAAGCACGCAAATTTCGGGAACCAACAAAAAAAAAATCAAATACAACAACAGCAAAATCGTTTTTATAAGGATTTATAAATTCTTTATGGCAGTTCTTGTTTTGGGATGGAGCAAAAACATGTTTCAAACGAAATACTAACACGTTTTTCCGTTAACAACGAAATACAACAAAAAAAAAAAACAACAACATCTCGTTTTCAAAGTTAAAGCGATGGGTGGCGGGGAAGCGGAAATTTCAAAGGCTTTACCAAAATATTGTTGAGTGGATAAAGGAGATTTGGTTGTTGTTGTTGCTCAAGTTGGAAACTCCATTTCGTGTAGTGGCAGTACTGTTCTTTCTCATGGAAAAGTATTATGTAAAAGGAAATCTTGAATTTAAAAAGAATATTCTTTTACTTTTGATCAATTATTAGGTTGCCATTAAGCGCCCCGGTAGGCGAGTTGGTAGCGTGCTTGCCTATCAGCGTGGGGGTTGTGGGTTCGATTCCCACCAGAGGCTTTGGTCTGTCGCTGCAAAAAATCAAGCCAAATAGTCTTTGTCACTCGGTTTATCCTTGGACCCAAAATTAGAATATAAATTTACTTTGTATTGTAATTAAATAAAATAAAAAAAATAAATAAAAAATTAGGTTGCCATTATTAACCTTTTTTAGCAACCTAAGGTAATATACGATTTGTTTAGCCATATTCGTACCAGGCAGTGACTTGGGATCACTATTGAAATTAATACTTGTATTTGTATTTAATATTAGTTATTATTGTCCCATGCATGTAAGTTTCATCCTTTAAAGAGTTTATTTAAAAACAAAGGCAATTCGATTTTTTAAAATTTTTTTTATTGTCGTAACTTTACGTTACGAAATTTAGCTTGGTACAAATAGGGCTAAAACACATGAGAGTGTACAAAAAAGTATTTTATCTAAACTTTTTCCATTCGTGAAATGCTGTAATTGATATGTAATCACAAATTCTGAAAATTAAAATTTTTTCATCTACATGTTTTTCCAATAGAGGTTTTCTAGGAAACTAGCACTAATTTCCAATTAAATAATAGTTCGACACATCCAAAAGTTTATCGCGCTTCTAATACTTCTGTCAGCGGACTTAGGCCGCCTGCCATTGGCTGTGTCTTTGTTTACAGTCCCTGTGGTTGTTCTGTTGGTCCTTCTCCATCACATGAATTATGACCCCAAATTAAGCAAATATTTTATTTTTTTAAAATTAACAGGACAAACTGTCAAATGTTGTCGCCTGAAGGCCAGACAAATAGTCCATAGAAAAATCTAGAAATTAATTTAAAGCCTCATTACCCAGGAATGAATGAATCAAACAAGAAATATCTTTTGGAAATGACAGCACCAAGGATACCGACACAATTCAATGCATTGCATACTCCATTGATGAGATGTCAGGGAACACAATGTAATAACCCAACGACAGAGCGAAAAACTACTACTGTTGCGGCGCCAACAACAACAGCAACAACAACAACAACGAGCAAACTCAACAAGTTTTCCCTCTTATAGGATTAATTACAATCATTGTCATTTCCATTCAGCGAGTCAGTCAGTCAGTCTCATTCAGATATTTCCAATGAAAAGTAATCATAATAACATTTTGCCATTGATAATGGGACTCGGTAAATACACGTATTGTTCTCCAGCCGCAGCAAATGTGCCAGTGACAACGACGGCGTTGACGATGACGACGACGACATGGATGACAATAACCCTGAGCCCAAACCACTTAAAATTTATAGTGTCATCGATGAACTGTGCTTCTAGACAGGAAAAAAAAACGGAAAGAATTTTCTTTTGTGAATATTCCTAACTTGGATTTCTTAGATAAGTCCACGTAGGGATCCATCAGTGCATGTGATGGCATGTGAATTTATCCCCTCTCTCGTAGTTCGAATTGACAGAATATACTCTGATTTGTAAGGAGAATTTTACGGACTTGGCTCTTTTATTGCTTTCTGAAATCGCTAACATGCAGCTTTGATTATCACACTTATTTTTGCCTGATTATCAGTTGAAGCCACTGTCTTACATTTGCCTGTATGGTTGTGTGTGTGTGTGTGCACCCCAATCCCATTTGTAAAAGCTTGTGTATCGCTGTGAGGTACAACATGTACCCGCTCCATAATACAATGCAACATAAACTTTAATATCGTCATTGTTCCGTTGTTATGGCACGGTTCTCCGATGTCGCTGGTTCGGAGTGAGTTCTGTTTTTAGATCCGTTTGATTTTCCCGTTTTTTGTTGTTGTTGTTATTGTACCACCAATAATTGCTGCGTACAGTCTTGTATGACTCAATGACAGAGTCATATCCCCCGCCCAGTCCCCCAGCGACAAGCCATGCCACACAGAATTGATGGGTGATGTTTAGCTCCTGTTGCCGTTGTTGTTGGTTCTTCAATGATTCAAAAAAAAAAAAAAACCCAGGCAAAAGAATCTATAGAGCATCGGCATCAATACACAAATGACATTGATGATGCTTTGTCATGTACGAGGGATTTGATTTTTATCTGTGTTCCACAACAACACGAGTGGCGGTGTTACCATACTCATGCACAAATATATCGTCTCTATTGGCACGGAGAGAGAGGAAGAGAGCGAAACATTCATCTGAAATGCTGACAATTTTCATCATCATTTGTCTAAAATTAAGATACAAAAATATTCTTTATGGCCTAGGATTGTGTGAATTTTTTTTTCCTTTCTTGTTGTTTTTTTTTCTCGCTCCCCTTCGTCCTTTTTATGGGCGTCATAAGATAAATGTCTGAGATAATTGCAAGGGCTGCGTGACACTCAACAGTTATGGTTGTCGGTGGCCAAGATACATTGGGAGTGAGTAGTGCTGATAGAGCAATGACTCCTTAAAAATGTACGCTTCTCGGTGATATGGCAAATAATGTAAGTCATTTGTTTAAATACACACAGAGGCACGATCCAAGGTGCCGTAAGAGCAAACAAGAAAGTCATTGCGATGGGAGTGGGCATGGCAATGCTAAACCATTTTCCGTCAACAAATTTGAGCTTGTCAAATTGATGATGAGTATTCAAAAAAAAAAAAAAAATCTATATCGTTTTACGACATCCCCTATATAAGTGAATGGTTTAATTGGTTTGTTATTTCATTTGCCATATCTTCCAATAGATCTCATCTGCTGACAAAGGCCATATCATTTAAATGTATTATTTTCACTGCCAAACAGAAATGTATTCAAAAGTAATTACCCTACACTACACTTTGCTATATTCCAAGTCGATTTCCTTGTCAAATCAAATAACAATCCGTATGGCTAATGTGCGTACGAGTGATACCCGCCAGTCTTGGAAAAGATCGAGATACGTCCTACCGACACCCATTGAAGCTAATGGGTTTGTTTCATTCGACCACCTGGTAGATTTTACGTACAGACCTTGGTCTACAGCCATTCAAAATACAGCTGGTGCAGAAGCCTCTTCCTCTTTCTCATCGGCAGATCCTCAAAATTGCATAATTTTTGTTGTATTCAGAGGATAGTCAAGGGGTTGTTTTTTTTTTTGGAAAATCTTGTTTCTTCCTTAGAATTGCAGCAAATTCTGTAGCATTCGCTGTGTTCAAAACTTATGATCAGAAAATATTTTTTTCTAAAAATCTCCCTCATCGCAATAAATCCTCCAAAATCCAGGATTACTTTTCTGTAAATTCACCATGAGAAATGTTGTAGCTAGATTTCGCTTTGTTCAAATAGGATGACCCGAAGTTGACTTTTGGCCAAAGGGTTGTTTTTTTTTTGGAAATCTCGCTCCCAATCTAGAGATCCGAAAAAATTCTGTACTCTTGCAGTGTTCACAAAGAGTGAGCAGAAGAAAATTTCACTGGTGGCCGGTAAATCCTTAAAAATCTAAATTCTACAATTTCTAGATTTCGCTTTGTCAAATAGGATGACCCGAAGTTTACTTTTGGCCAAAGGGTTGTTTTTTTTTTTGGAAATCTCGCTCCCAATTTAGAGATCCGAAAAAATTCCGTACTCTTGATGTGTTCACATAGAGTGACCAGAAGAAAATTTCACTGGTGGCCGGTAAATCCTTAAAAATCTCAATCCTCCAATTCTACAATTTCTAGATTTTGCTTTGTAGGATGACCCAAAGTTTACTTTTGGCCAAAGGGTTTTTTTTTTTTTGGAGATCCGAAAAAATTCCGTACTCTTGCTGTGTTCACAAAGAGTGACCAGAAGAAAATTTCACTGGTGGCCGGTAAATCCTTAAAAATCTCAATTCTACCAATGAGATGAACAGAAGATTAGTTCCTTTTTTCTGTATGATTAATTTTCAATCCTCCAATTCTACAAACCGGATGAAGAGAGGATTAGTTTTATTTTTATGATTAATTTTATAACAATAAAAATTATTTTCTTTTTTTTAATTTTTTTTTATTTAATTACAATACAATTACATTACAATTATATTCTCCTTTTGGGTCCAAGGGTAAACCGGGTGACACAGACCATTTGGCTAGATTTTTACAGCGACAGGCCAAAGCCTATCCCACAAATCCCCACTCTTTCAGAGCAGGCTACCAACTCGCCCAGCGGTGCGCTTACTACATAAACTATATTTTAATCGAATCCATAGGATCGGAAATACACACCGGCCAGAATATTCTACTTTTCTACAACACTGAGCTAGTTTATAGAGATTGTTCATATCCCTGCGTTTCTTAATAGTAAACATGTTCCGCATTGGTTTCCCGATTAATCGTATTTCTCTTAGTATTGTGTACATACATTAAAACACATTTAACTCATTTCCTGGATTAATACTTTCATGTCAACTCCATCATCTCTACCCTTACTGCTTTCATTTTCAATGAATAATCTTTATTGCATTGGTCACGGAATACATTAATTTGGCCCTGAGATTAAATTGATGACTGACACAGGGACAGCAACTACAGCCTGGTCTTTCGAAGAAATATGACAATATTTATGTTGAATAAAACGTAATACCTAAACAGAGGTTTGCAATCTAAATGCCAGTTTTTGCTCATTTCCGTTTTAGAGTCCTTCACAGAATGCTAATGCCAAGAAAGCTTTACGTTATTGCGTTCTAATGTTTTTTTTTTGGTTTTTGTTTGCCATCCAAATGGCCCCAGCACATTTGTTGGGGCCTCTTTTCATTTAACATTGACTTTCGCCGGGGAAAATAAAGTCATTACTATATTAACCACAACATATATTTCCTAATAACATGTTCATCACTGTTGCTCTGCTCCGTTCTGTCTTCCTTTGTGGCCTTTTTAAATACATCTTTCACTGATGACTTTCAACACTCGCATTTGACTTTGGATGTTTGGCTTCGTTTGTCGGTTCGCCGTGGGAGGTGGATGCTGGGTGGATGCTTCAAGCTCATTTACAAATCAATCATCTTAAAGGCAACCGACTGACTCTTGCTGTTGACCTTCTCGAGTCAAACATGATGTTTATCGCTTTTGTTGTTAGGAAATATGGGTATTTAACGCTTAAGCTTATTTAACAGCAGCAGCAACAACAAACACTAAGCACCATTGTGGCAGTGGTATTGGTGAAATAAAGTTTTTGGGTATGAAAACACCAGACAGGTTGGGGGGCGAAGAGGCAGCTAAACCCCAAAAATAAATTACATTTTCTCGTATTGATACTTAAAGACCTTTTTTGCCTGTGGTCGGCGTGGAGCGAAACTGAAAAAGCCAAAAGCCACCATTTCGAAAATAATTTCCTTAAAGCATCTAAGATTCAAAGATACAGATACTTGTACAATGTACCCCCACGTTTGTGGCCAAAATGTAATTCCAGACGTTTGTGTTTTTTTGCGTTCGCCACAAAAGATCTTCTTCGGTTAGGGAGGGGGGTACGTTTTGGGACAACCTTTTTGCTTCTTTTCATGGCTTAGAATTCTATTGAAAACTATTGGTTTTTATAAATTTTATATAAACCTATATTTGCTTGTTTTCTTCTGGTTTGCGGGAAAAAAATGTTATCCGGCCTTATCTGGCGGTTGGCGGTAGGTCGGCTGGTGGGGTTTTATTGAGCCTTGGCATGGCTGCTTAGAAATCTCAAGTATTTTTGCGGTCAAGTGATAAACTTTCATCATCTGCTTCATGTTTTGACCCGTCAGCTTATGGTTGCTTTCTATTTATGTATGGCGGCATGTGTGTGTGTTGCTCTCTGCCCGAGTGTGGGTCTGAGTCTACGGTGTTCTTGATGAAGTGAAGTGCCACTCCACAATTCAATATGTTTACTTATGGTTTATACAATTGGTCATGAATTATCCATAAGTTGACCGAATAAGAAGGAATTGCTTAAAATGATATTTGGTTTTTTTTCTTTTCGTCTTCTTCGTCTAAAGTGAACAAATTTATTTTAAAGTCTACGTACTTTAATGTGCGAACCGTTTTGAGTGTGGGAAGTCCTAATAGAATGTGATGTTTGTACTTTAGATTAGGGAGATGTCAACATTTCTCTCCAAACGGAAATGGAGATTATTTTTTGCAATTGACGGATAATTGACAAATTTATGGCCTCAAAATGGACAGAGCGCGATGGGTCTGAAGGTGTGTCATATAATGGAAAATCCCCAAAGAACTTTGATTGCTATTACAGATTAGTTAAATTTTTGAGAGAATTTTAAGTTGTTGACAAAAAGATTTATGTGATTTAATTTATCTAGGATGGGGTTGTTTTTATGCTTAACCGGGATTGATTTTGGGTTTTTGGGAGGTACCACAAGGTGTGCAGCAAATAGGGCGTCCAATACCTCAGAAAGGCATTAGACGACCAATACTACGGTTAGGTGGAAGGGGGAAGTGCGAGGGCGATGCAAAACACAGTGAACGTGTTCACGAATATCTTTAGCACTGCAAATATGAAAGATGAGGAGGCAAAGACCAACAACAGGCTATGAAGCTATCTTATGTAGAACAATTATTCTCAGCTTATGATGCCGATTTTATAGAAAACCAAACATTTGGCCAGTCTTTCCCCGAATGTCTTAGGGGCAATCAATCGACAGCAAAGTCCCCTCGCGACAAGTGGACATTCTCCGATGAAGTCATCTACGTAATCAGAAGGGTTTTGGGACTCAGTAATGAGTGGGAAATTTGATTCCCACAAGCTTATCTGGAGAACATGACACATTTTTTCTGGAGGGGAGTTTCCCCCGGTTCAGAGACGACACCGGGTTGAGATATTGAAGAAATGATTTCGATGTTTTCGTACAAAGTTCGGTAATCGTTATCAATAGTTTCGACGAGTTATAATAGAGAACTTCTCAGCAGAGCAAACATAAATATTTTTTTTTAAAAATATGGCTGCTGTTAAGGCTTTGACTTAAGTTGTTATTAACAACGAAAACAGAGTAACGGTACATTTTTAATGGATAGCCCTTTGAACATGTAACACTTTGAACATGTAACATCAACAATTCTAAATACCCTAAAATGTACTTAAGTGATTATTCGTGAAAACCACAGAATTGGTTACCCGGGGGCTGAAATTTTACGCTGTAATACTTTTTTTTTTTTGCAGAGTACCATAAAAGCCCAATGGTCTGCGAACAATCTATTAAGTAATCCACCCAGAAACCGTCAACAAGGTCTTGACAAATTGGTTTGGCATCCCAGGCAGCCACGTGAATGAAATCGTATTCCGTAGTTCTACGTCTATTCATTCAAGTAATGTTAAGGAAAATACGTACCTACTTGAAATCACGGGCTTTGTTTCTCAATGCTCCTTCATTGCGGCCGGCATTGGTCGGGCGTCTGTCAACATCCACGGAGCCGAGTTGGGCAATTGCGTTCAATAACATAAAAGTGTCTAAGCAAATAACTTCCTTGGTGAATCATGTCGCAGTCCAAAGGACATTCAAACTGAACCATACTACCGGTTAATGCAGAACTCACTTTTCACATCGGTTTTGCGGCGCAGAACTCACTTCGATAGCACGACAATCCGGTGGGATTAATGCTGTGTGCTAATATTGAATGTCATGCGAAACATATTGGCCACTCCAGTTTAATCGTATTACCAATCACCTTGGCTGTGATTACATTTTCAAGTCCGTATTCAAATTAACTTTTAACCACATTTGGACAAAAGGATTCAAATGCTCTTTGCATCTCGACTCTCCGTTGTTCGTTGTACTTGTTTTGCAGTGGGATATTCTCGATATCAAGTGGTTGTTGGGTTTTATTTTTCGAGATATTCTCTCTTATAAATGGCAATGCACATACAAACGGTTATGGACTTTTGATTCAATCTAATCTAAGAATAATCAGGCAACAACGATGCTCCAGCTGCCATGTGCTGCAAATACCTCTGAAGCCGTTGAAGTAACTACACGAATCGTTGAACAGAGCTAAATAAATCAAAAGGAAGAAATGTGATTACAGGAGTATGATGCACATGTCTTCCTGCTTGTTTCCCGAGGAAGAATGTGCAACGCATATGAAATTCACATATTCCAGGGAAAAAAAAACGTGTTTTTTTTTTCTTCTAGAACTTGTGAAAAAACCAAACGGAAATCGTTATGCATTTATGGAAATTAGAAAACAGGAATATGAAAAACAGGATCCTGAATATTCGTATTGCCGTACAAGAAACAGGATGTGGATTACAAAGGACTCTTTCGCAACGTAATACGTATGTATGCATGATGTGATGATGACGACGACGACGATACTGAAGATGAAATTGCATTTCAGCGCTCAAAGAGAACATTTCAAGCATTCACTGGATTCCATAATCCCGCTCTAACTCATTACAATTGTTATTTGGTAAATATTTTCCCAATTTTCCGTTTGTATATTCCCGAAGAGTTTCTCTAAACTGAAATGAAATTAAGTTTAATTAAATTCCAGTTTTTCTTTTTAAATCGCATGTAGTTTACATAAGTTTTTGGGGGGCCATGGTATGTGAAGAGTATTGTTTTAAGAGGGGGGGTTTCCACGGTAAATCTGCCTCAACTTGATGCTCTAAGGCTGTTGTGGAGTTTTGTTTGGCCTTTATTTCTTTTACGTGCTAATAAATTATGCAACAGCTGCATTACAGAAATGCCAAATGGTTAATGGCTTGCTTATGGTGGATACCGTGGCCCTGTTGTGGTTCAGACAGCAAAGATGCAGGCGACGACGGCGGCGGCAACGACGACGACAGAGTATGACATTGGATGTGCACCATAAATGCGAATGGTAAAACTTTTCGGCGGAGACATGAAGAATACAAACAAAAATATTTCAATTTGTCGTTTGCTTAAGTCGTTTCCCTTTTAGAGTAGAGGAAAGCCCGGTAAATTATTTTCGAACCAAGTGAAGTTCCCATAAAAGGGACATTAGGTGAATTGAAGAGCAGGGAAATTAAAACAAAACAATCATTCTCATTTACTTGCCAGAACTATGCGTAGATTGGACCAATAATTCGCAACAGAAATCATTGCAAATGGGTACCGATGAAGAAGTGTGGCAGCTTCCGAAACGTATCCGTATACCTTGCACAAGCTTGAAACCTTTTTAAACATTTCTATTTTTGCAAAGAAATAGAAATAATAAATGATCTCAAACAGAAACAAAACTGTTTACAAAAAAAAAAAAAACATTTGAATTTGATTTCTATCTAACGGACGGATATGCTCTTCGAGCTCAAGTCATCAGGACGGATCGCATTTGACCCTTTGGCGGTGAGCTTTGAGAATCCAAATTTGGAACATCCGTTCTCAGACAACTTTGGGAATCCGCTAAATTTGTATTTATAGCCAAAAATATCACAAGGTAAGCACTTCTCTTAAAATACAGCATCTTGTAGTTTTTTTTTTTTTTAAAAAGTGAATTAAAATTTAGGTAAAATCCACAAAACTGAGATTTTTACAACCACCAACTTGCGATGAAGCAAGATCAAGACC
This sequence comes from Hydrotaea cyrtoneurina, assembly GCA_958296145.1. NCBI lineage: Eukaryota > Metazoa > Arthropoda > Insecta > Diptera > Muscidae > Hydrotaea > Hydrotaea cyrtoneurina. The sequence goes on from OY282514.1 coordinate 87,449,995, forward strand.
ATCAACAGATGGTAGAAAGTGCATGATTTAGACTCTATGTGAGACTGCAAGCAGGTAAAATCGGCATAGGGTTTAAAATGTTCTCTTGTCCAATATATGACCATTATTTTATTTCCTTTTTTGTAAGTACTACAACTAAATATATCCTGAAATTAAATGAATAGAGAACAAAATGAAATGATCAATCAAAGACTCAGTCAGCTCATTAAGGTAGACCACGCTTTGATAGGTAGTTTGTGGGTCGATCAGACAACAGTCTCATATCCCTGTGATAACATCGAAAGCGACTTTGCGAGTATTGTAGGAGTCTCGAAGCCACGTAAAAACGGATCCTTTAGAAAAACCCTGGGACTTGTATCATTCACAGCTCACTGATATGAGAATTGCTGGCCACTTAAAAAAACAAGGTCAATTTTAATCAAACAATCTTAATATATATTTACCCTCGACACTGATACACTGACTCTGTCACGCAGTACGTAGGAATTTAAATAGGCATTCTATAATTTTCTATAAATAATAATAATATAATAAAAAAAATAATATTTTTTTTTTGTACAGAAATTGTGTGTCCCCAAAATTTTTTTTTACCAAAATTTTTTTTTTCCAAAATTTTTTTTTTAAAATTTTTTTTTTTTACAAAATTTTTTTTTCAACAAAAATTTTTTGTCCAATTTTTTTTTTCAACAAAATTTTTTTTTCCAACATTTTTTTTTTTCAAGTAAACATTTTTTTTCAACATTTTTTTTTTCAACAATATTTTTTTTTAAACAAAAATTTTTTTTTCAACAATATTTTTTTTTAAAGAAACTTTTTTTTTTCAACAAAAAATTTTTTTTTAACAAAAATTTTTTTTTTCAACAAATTTTTTTTTTCCACATAAATTTTTTTTCCAACGAAATTTTTTTTCCATATTTCAACGGGCGCCATCATAGGCGCATTACAACTTATTAGTTCTAAAATAATTTCGAATTTGTCTGCTATCCACCGCGGTACACCGGTGAGTATGATTAATAAATAATCATATGGGGGTGGGGGAATAAGTTGGTGCTAAGGAGTTTTTACATTGCTAGTCTGTAAGGAAATTATGTCCATTGACTTTATAAATGAAATGCAATTAAATGAAATTAAATGAAATTAAATGAAACTAAATGAAATGAAATGAAATGAAATGAAATGAAATTAAATGAAATTAAATTAAATGCAATGATAGTAAATAAAATGAAATGAAATGAAATGAAATGAAATGAAAAGAAATTAAATGAAATTAAATGAAATTAAATGAAATGGAATTAAATGAAATTAAATGAAAAGAAATGCAATGAAATGAAAATAAATTTATTTTATATTAACTAATGTCGAAATTAGGCAAAAAACAATAGCATGAATTGAAATAAAACCAAATAAAGCTTTTGTCTTAAAGTATCGGTAAATCGGTAAACAGCAAAACTCGGATATGAAACTGATTTCAAACACTTTTTATTTCCCATTGAGCAAATCGAAATATATGATTTAAAGACCTGTGTAAAAAATTAAGTATAATTTGGTAGGCTTTTTCAATTTTCGGCATCATACTTGTTATATTTTCGCACTTCGAGCCCCAGCAGCTCAGCTGATGTAGGACCGATTGGACCTACCTAAGTCCTCCAAACCTAAGTCTCTCGAAGTCACTTCAACACACTGTGTCAGATTTTTGTCCATACAGTTGTCGCCCACTTTTCAGCACTGTCTTTTCAGCCTTCAAAAATTGCCACTGCCTTTGTGGTGAATTATTATCTGCAGGACAAGATGTATGAAGTAGGACCCAATCTTTGTCCCTCCCACCGGACATCAAGACTGACGTTTGTTGTGTTCTCTTAGCTCCCTAAAATAAGGCAATTTCCTATTCATTTGAAGTAGAAAACAAAGTTTAATGTAGTTCCACCTGCTAGTGCGAAAACTTGTCCGTATTTGTGAATTGCTTGTGCTCTGAATTCGATTGAAACAAAACATCCCTGTAGTAATAAGCCAAATGTATAAATCATGACGATGTTATCTCCCAAATGTATTGTTTGCTGATTTCCATCTGCGATATCCTTGACATAATTCAAATTAATACTCGTAGCATGTATTATATGAATGTATATGTGTGTGAATGTATGTGTAATCTGTGTGTGTGTGTGGTAATATGTGTTATGTGCATAATAAATAAATAGTTTGCCGAGATATTCAAATTAAACTTTTAAATTAACCTTGATTATGGGGACAACAACAAAAAAAAATAAATAAAATTATCCCAAAAGATAAAATCTTATGAAGTTTTAATTAAAACTACAATTGACAGACAGAATGTAAGGACGATAAATTTAAATGTGTTTTGTGGCAGCCGATGGCAGAGGTGTGGAGCTACAGTGTCTGTGCCGAAAAGGATGTTGAGTTAACTTAAATTGTTAATATTTATGGAGTTCTGCTGTTTGGAGTGCTGGAATTCTGTAAACATGCTTGTGGTATGATTCGGTTTGGTTGTTTTTATTAAAGTTATTTATACTTTTAAAATGTTAACACTCTTAATAATGTTTCACACATTTTGTCTGGATTTGTTCGGGTGTCAGTGAGTGTGTGTGTGCTTGTTTTGAAAGTGTGGTGGTGTGGTTTTATTTTTCAAATGAACATAAATCACATTCAACAATAAGATTTACAAAATCAAAATAAACGACTATAAAACGCACACACACTTTTGTGCAACACTCAAAACATTTAAATGAAATTATATGAAAACCACATGAACACACACTTGCAAATATACACAAATACATGTATATATTTGGCGTATACAGATGTATGCGTGCTTACATTCAACTGTATCTGTGTGTGAGTATGTAAATAAATACACACAAATACCACCCATTGTGTCACAAATAGATGTTAAAACATTTATTGTTGAAATGGTTTTCGACAAAAAAAAAGAAAGAAAAACAATGAGAGAACTCAAGCCGAGCACTAGGGAGCGGCGGACCACGCAAGAGGGATCACATACACGAACTATTTAAAGCAAACCGGAAACCGGATATTAAACACTTTGCATGCAAAATACACACGCACACAATTTAATTTAAACAGAAAAATATCTCTTTTTGCAGCGAGTAAGGGGTCCTTTTAAATGGCCCCCCCTGAAGGAAAGCGAGGGCATGAGTGTTGTGTTCTTTTTCTGAATTTTGAAATAAATTATATATGCAAGTTGATTTAATAAAATTTTCATTATATTCATATTTTTTTTTTCATTAAATTCATTTTTTAAACACTTCCCTGGAATTGTTGTTGTAACTCATATTTTTCAACATTTTACACATACTTACACACACCGTTCATCATCAGGGCTGTGGCTTTAATCCCAAGTAATGTTCTTTACAAAGCTCTCCTGCCGGTGTACAACAAAAATGTAATAAAAATACTAAACTTTACAGTACGGATTAAATGAAGTTTTTGTTTTTCTCCTACTGCCTCTCTCACTCTTTGCATTGCCACTGTTTCAACGATCTCTCAATGTAGTTGTTGTGTTAATATTCATTAGTGTTAGAGAAGAACACAAATACTCATAGAAACTTATTTAAATACGCACACATGCCCACCCATCCTTTCATTTCACCTTCTTCAGGTTCTTAAATACACAGTGGGTTCAAATACAAAGAGATGAATTTGGTCAATGGGAATGGGGATTCGTATTAAATCGACCAGAGGGTGAATGCTACGTTGGCACCCTGTGACTCCACAAAGAATTTAGTTAAGAGCTCAAAATGCCCGAAACCACATCTTTGGCCATAGTTGCAGAAGATGCAGATGGCGTAGCATCGTCCTGCTGGAACCACACAGTGGGTCATGGTTTTGTATCGGTCACTAGTTAACGTAGATAGAAATGGCTTATGCACATTTAGACCATTAGGGAGAATTGTGAGCCAAGGAGGTTACTGTATTGAAACCAGGGCTGTGGAGTAGGAGTCTGGAGTTTGAATTCGAAAAATGCCCTCGATTCCGGCTTCGAGTTTTATTAACTTACATTACTTGTAAAATGAAAAAAATGTATTAAAAACAAGTTAATCTGTTAATATTTTTTAATCTTAATATATATTTACCCTCGACACTGATTCACTGATACACTGATTCACTGACTCTGTTACGCAGAACGTAGGAATTTAAATAGGCATTCTATAATTTTCTATAAATAATAATAAAAAAAAAAAGATTTTTTTTTGTACAAAAATTGTGCTTTCCCCAAATTTTTTTTTTTGCAAAATTTTTTTTTCCATTTTTTTTTTACAAAAATTTTTTTTTTTACAAAGATTTTTTTTTTACAAAAAATTTTTTTTTTACAGAATTTTTTTTTTTCCAAATTTTTTTTTTTTTAAACTAAATTTTTTTTTTCAACAATAATTTTTTTTTTCAAAAAAATTTTTTTTTTCAACCAAATTTTTTTTCCATATTTCAACGGGCGCCATAGGCGCATTACAACTTACTAGTAATAAAATATTTTCTATTAAATGAAGTTTTTTATCTTTATGATACAAACGCACCTCCTCGAAAATTGTATTTCCTTCTACTATTCCTAAACTCTATATTAGTTTAGGAATAGTAGAAGGAAATACAATTTTCGGGGAGGTGCTACATTAGTTTAGGAATAATAGAACGAAATACAATTTTCGATTTTATTTTATTGAAGAGCTGAAGTCGGAGTCGAGGTATTTAAAAATGCTTTAGTGGAAGTGGGTTATGTGTTTTTTTAAAACTTAATTACTAAGGAACAATCTCAACATTTGTCTTAAGCATATGCGGTACTAATCAATATTCCACTGTATCTTTCACAACTTCCTCTACTACATCTTTCTCTTCTATATCTTACTTCAATATTTTAATCTATATCCTAAAGAAGAGTTATTGGCAAACATACACTCCATAGTTGGGTTCTAAAATGTTCATTTATTTAGTCCGATCTAAATGTAAACGGCGTTGTTTCTTTCGCACCACTGTTCAAGGTTTTATATGCCCACATTCATACACACACACAAACATACATATATCTGTGTTTGGGAATTTGAATTTCGTATTTGAGTTTTTCATTGTGGTGTCGAAAAGTAAACACTCATAGACAGCAAAAGTTTAAACTTGTTGTTTTTCTGTTTCGGTTTCTGTTTCTGTTTCTCTTTCTATTTTGGTTTTGTTTTAATTCTCGTATTTTTTCAAAGTCTTTCCATACTTCCCCCACCCCTCGTTCCATGCTCTCGTTGAAAAAGTTGAAACTTTGCTTAAGTGTTTTTAATTAACAACTTTAATTGGTTTTCTGCAAAGAGCAGGTAAAACAGAAGCAAATAAATTGTAAGATAAATAAAATAAAATAAACTTTTATAACTCGTATAGCTCGTCAAATTCTAGAAAATTTATTTTTTGCATTTTTTTTTCATAAAAATCGAATAGGGAATTGCTACAGTTATGAAGTGAATAATAAAGGAAAGAACAAACAACGATTTTTCAAAATTTATTTGATGTTAAGATTGGTACACTGATTATTTTTCAAAGGTCTTACCTTTGATTCGCACACTAGCTGTTGAGCAATTTCATTTGAAATCTTTTCCCCAAACCGGCTGTGCTTCTCATAACCACAAATAGTGTTTGGGTATACCAGAGATGGCCTGTTTGCAAATAGTTTTCCGAGTCTAGTGCGAAATAAAACCGCATGTGCTGTTTACTTTTGATTTCGGTCCGTTTTAAGCCGCCGTATCATGTAAGGACATGTCGAAAGGCAGATGAAGTGTAGGGCACATCGTATTAATGATTTCGTTGTCCATCACATCAGTGTGGCATGGGCAAGTCTTGGGGGTATGAATGATGTCTACATCATAACTTGAAAATTGTGATCATACCGCATATTGCCATATCAGTGGTGATACCAGATCTTCCCCGATACTACTCTCCTGTTCGTGTGCTTTGACTCCTTTTGTCCAGCATGTAGGTTGTAGTTCTGCCAGGAACAGCGCTGAAAGAATATAGTGGATGATGGGAAAAATAGAGTACAGATAAAGGTAGGAAATGGGATTCGATAAATTTATATAGGAAGTGAGTGTCATGATCACCAAGATCAAGCAAATTCAATTGTATTCTAAGCACCACAAACCTTTATGATTGAACCCAAAAAAAACCCTCTCCTGTAAAATTATCTTTTTGACGCTTGCGTCTTTATCGGGATTAGGAATCGATATGTAGGCTATCAGTTTCATAATTCACGAAATAGATCCCCAGTACAACAAACTGGGAAGCTGTTGTGGGACACTTTAAAAGCTGTGTGAAAGACCCTCATATTTTCCTCTCAATATTCAAGTATACATCTAATGAAGCTCATTCTGTGCTTTGCGATGTAATAGTGGCCGGAAAATGACACAGTTTATAGAGAAGCTATTCAAGTCTGAGTCGCCAAGAGGTTCTTTCACTCGTAGGAGTGGAGCACCAGAAAAAAGAGATTATTTTGTAGATTATACAAAATGTCTTTAGGATTTAAGAAACTCTTAGTACTATCTAACTCCAACCACATCCATACAAATCTGTGCCATTGCATTGGCCTTCAAACTTTTCTTCAACCATAATAAATTTAGTAATTTTGTATTTAATAACATAGGCCCTGAAATGAATTTACTACTTTAATACTTAACATTTTTAATTTTTTTCTTTTCGTTCACAACATTGTTGCTTGCTCTGTCATAAATTGAAGAGACAGACAGACAGACAGACAGACAAACAAACAACAACGAAACTTTTGTGTTAAACAAAGTTTGGCAAATGACGCCGAAATATTGACGCCAAAATTCTGTTATTGCAGACAAAAATAAAGCAGCACAGCAACATTACCAACAACAACAACAAAGCAAATCAGAACGACTGGAACTGAAATGATGTCTCATATTCATACTGACACACACACATACACACGGACACAATCACACTTACAGTCATATCGTATATACATGACGCTGTTGTTGAGGCAATGACACTATCAATATGGCGCCACTAAACCAGACAACAACACTAACTTAACTAAAAGGATGTAGACGCAAAGACACACACACAGTCACACACACATATAGATTCAGAAGGCAGTAGGAAGTGGCTGGGTTTTTGTACCGACACATGATTCGATTGAAAGTTTAAAGGTAAGCGGTGAATGTGATTGAAACGTAAGTTTTTCTAGAAACACGCATAAAACTGAAAAGTTTTTAATCCTCTTCTGCTTGGACGAAATTAAACAAAATTAACCTACTTTAATATCAATTCCCTTAAAAGTGTCCAACAGGCACTTTGTGTGTGTGTGTGTGTGAGTGGGTTGAGAGTGCGTGCGGATGTGTATTAACAACAATCAAAGTTTTTAATTCAGTTTCTTTTAAATGTTCTTATTTGTTTACCGACCTCTCTATCTGCTCCGCTGTCCGCTGTCCCCCGTTTCTCCGACAGCGCCATTCATTGGAATTGCTTTGCGGTCTTTGGGGATATATCATATTGTATAATTTCATTGGAAACTTGGAGACAGTTGCGAGTTCTGTTCTGTTCAGTGTCTGCATTTGTGTTTGTGTGTTCGTGTGGGTTGCAACACAATTCAAAACTGTTTGTTTTCGTTACATTTCAATCTAAACTACAGTCGTTGCCGCCAACACAACGACCACGCCAATGAACGTTAGCGGCAAACCTTAACGACCAAAGACATAACTTTTCGAGTATACGAAATTTCTATAATTCCTAAATACACGTGGACTTGAGAAACATATCATTACATCATTAGTTCACATACTCAACTATTCAAGACGGTTTACGTTTTTTGTATGATTTCTTTATTTTAATGTTAATTGCCCTTAGGATTGTCCTCGGCTGGTCCTATCGGAGGCAGAGGAAAATGGAAAATCAATTTTGAAAAAATTGAAATTATTTCTGGAAATTTGATTAGCAGATTTCCTCCAGTGCGTTTAAAGGGAAAACGCCATTGGGGAAGCAAAAATCGTATTCCATGATACTTTGAGATTCCTGGAAACTTGTCCTAAAGTGTCTTAACCCATTCATGGCCAACGAGAAACGGATTTCGTAAAGTTCAAAAATATCAATAGATTCGAACTCAGGACCGCTTTTTATGAAATATAAAACTTTTTTTTTTTTTAAAAATTTCTTGGTAAAGTGAAGCTTACTTTTTCCTTCGGTACGCAAAAAGGGCAAGAACATTTTTTAATTTTTTTTATTTGGCTAACACTCACCTGAGTCCCTATAAATGCAATTAGGTTATTCAAAGAAGCAAAGAGGGAGTTTGTTTGAATTTCTCTGGAAAACATTCGACCATCAATCGCATCCGTCAGTGCATCTGATCGTGCCACAACTTGGACAACGCTGTCAAATCCCAAGCACAATTCGTAAAACATAAAACAGCAACAATCCCAAAATCCACAGTGCTGAGCGGTAGAAACTCGACACACTCGCACAGATTTACATCAACATCAATGTCTAGCAAACCCGCCTACCCACCCCCTCCACTCAACAAGAGCTTTAGCTGTGGCACGCAGCAACAGCATCAACATCCGCTTCGGCGTCAGCATTAGTGGCAACAGCTATAGTTGGGCTGCTGCTGCTGCCATGGTCGATTCCCTTAAGACACCAGTACACAGTTTGGTAAAGATTTGCTATTTGGTCCATAAAAACCATAACGAACCAAAAAAACACAAAAACAAAAAGATCCCATTTCAGGCAAATGGATGAAGAAAAGAACGAATAACTGGAATTCACACCAATAAAATAAACAAAAATGTAAAGAAGCATTGTCAGACGTCACCGTCGCCGTCATTGTTGGGGTGTTAGCATGAAATTGTGTAACAATTGGTAAATATTTGATAACACAATTTGATGCTAAAAGCTGCCAATGCGTTTGGGGAATGTTGGGACAGAGAGGCGGCTGGGCGGTTATGAGATAAATAACGCAGTAATCATTATTTTGTTTTGCCTACTTTCATCAATGATTGACCAAATATATTGTGGGTAATGTTTAGACGTCGGCCTATTGTGCTACGGTTTATGAAAACATGTGGCCATGTCCGGGGTCATTTTGGTTCCTATGGAATCATTGAAGGATTGCAAACAATCAAATGACCTAGAGGGTAATTGGAGTTGTACACAAATCCTTAGCTCTTTATTATAATACTAGTAAGTTGTAATGCGCCTATGGCGCCCGTTAATTTGCTTGAGAAAGTATTTGTTACTTAATTTTAAAAATGTTGTAAAAAATATTTTGAGAAAACTATTTTGTAAAAAAAAAATTAGGAAAAAAATAAAATTGGAAAAAAAAAATTTGTGGAAAAAAAATTTTTGGTGAAAAAAAAATTTATGTAGAAAAAAAAAATTTTGTTGAAAAAAAAAAAATTTTGTTGAAAAAAAAAATGTTTGTAGAAAAAAAAAATTTTTGTTGAAAAAAAAAATGTTTGCTGAAAAAAAAAATTTTTGTTGAAAAAAAAATTTTTGTGGAAAAAAAAAAATTTGTTGAAAAAAAAAATTTTGTGGAAAAAAAAAAATTTTGTAAAAAAAAAATTTGGGGAAAAGACAATTTCTGTACAAAAAAAAAATATTATTTTTTTTATTATTATTATTTATAGAATTATTATAGAATGCCTATTTAAATTCCTACGTACTGCGTGACAGAGTCAGTGAATCAGGGAATCAGTGAATCAGTGTCGAGGGTAAATATATATTAAGAAGATTCTGCATCAAATATGGAACAGATATGGAATGGTTGGACTCGAAGTGTTTGGGTAGACATGGACCGACTGTGTCCAATTTCCGTCCTTAGCTTTAACAAAAAGATGACAGTTTCATTGAAAACTGATGGGCACACGAATATACAGAGATAAATAACGGGTGGCGCAAAAGTAATCCTCCTATCAGAAAATGCTATAAATTTTGCGATTGGCACCTAATGTCAGTGGCAACTCTGGCGGCGGCCATTTACATGACATCATATTCTCGACTTGATGTAAAAAAAATTAAAAGACCAAATACAAATAATCCACAAGAAATATCAAAGTTTTTCATTTTTTTTAATTACAGCCAAAAAACATCGGAAGTTTACTTTTGCGCCACCTGTTATATTAAAATCGATTCAATCAGTGATACAGAGCAAATTCTGGTTATTTCTGTCAATTGTAACCCATATCAGCACACAAATACCCCCTGATATAAAATGTGGATACATTTCACCTGAGAAAACTTTTTTAAAAGGGCCTTCGCTGAAACAGCGCTTCATGAAGCCGGAAAGCCCAATCCTCCCATGAGCTAGTTTCCCTCTAACTTCTGTCAGACATTAGAACAACTCTTATAATTAACGATTTTTCTTCTCCGGCCATGATTCAGTATTTCAAATCGTTTTCCATATTCACTCCACAATTTATCGTTTCATTTCCATCAAACTGCCAACCTCTCTTCCTACCATTGCACTTTTCTCTTCCGATTCTCCTCCATTTATTGTAATAGTGATAATTATCATATGTCGCTGGTGCGCTGGGCTATTGCACAACCGGAGCTTGTGCCGCCACTGCATGTTGTAGGAAAATTAATAAATTTATTATGTACGTGTTTAAATAATTACATGTTCATTGGTCATTATTAAATTTAACACGCAAACGTTCAGGATTTTTTTTCCGTTTGCTTTTGATTTTATATAATCATGTGTATAAGCTCATATTCATATGTAAGATGTATTTGTGTGAGTACATTTGGACATACACATGAGCATGTAGGCTATTAAATAAATTATATTAAATTTTAGTATGTACATATGTAAGTGTGCATGTGCATCAATGGTCATGTTTGCTGAGCTGTAGAGGTCAAAAAACAAAAGTGGTGTATCCGCACGTTTAGAATTAAAACTTCGTTGCAAAAAGTTCAAATGTTATAAAGGAAACGATGCAAAAGTTGGACCGCACATTAAAACTTCTTTTCAAAAAGTTCAAAAGTTATAAAGGAAACGGTGTGAAAGTTAGACCAAATGTTAGAACAACAGGATTAAATTCGTTTAATTAATTCGATTTGTTTGTCCATCTTTTTCTGTTCACAGCTTTTGTTTCTGTTTTTCGAGTTCTAAATCATTTATTATTTTCATTGCTTCCAAAATAGAAATATTTTTTAAAACTTCTTTGGAAAAAGTTCAAAACTTATAAAGGAAACGATGCAAAAGTTGGACCAAATGGGCCTAGTATAACAAGCGGATTAAATTCGTGCTTTTGTTTTTCCATATTTTTTTGTTCACCGGTTTTGTTTCTGTTTTGTTTCTCTAATTTTTCAAAAAATAGACATGTTTTTAAAAAGGATTTCCTGCTGTGTTTTTGCTTCCTTTAATTTCTTCAATAATAAAATAAAAATTGGCTTAACTTTTTAAATTTTCAGAAGTTTTTTTTTTAATATGGAGCATGAAAGGGGACTAATAAAGTTTTTGGCATCAAATGTATTGAATTACACCGTGTTACACACATTCTGTCCTATGAACCAAATTTACTTTTTCGGAAAGGGGATAAAAAACAAAAATACACGTGTATCGGCGATTTTCATGTACACGTCAGAATTTTTTTTTTTTAAGTTTGATGTATGAAGCTCGTAGTGGCCTGTGTGAAAGCCTTTGGACCGATTTTTAACCCTTTTTCAGTGATCCAATCGAGCTGATTTTTTGCAGGCAGACTCGTGGAAATGTCTGTATCACGTCAAATCGTCGATAAAAAACACCTGAATTCAACTCCAATCCGTTTTTTTTATTCTTCCCCTCCCCCCCTGTTTTTAAAAATGCCCCTTTCTATGACCGTTTTCTTCAATATATTTCATACATTTGGCTTAGCAAACACTCTTCTTCTATTTTAAGGTTTTTTTTTATTAAAGAAAATATTTTTTTTTTATATATTTTGCCCCGTTCTTCACTAACTATTCCTCAACTGGACATATTTTACTGCATGGCCTGGACATTTACGAAATCTGTCCACTACTAATTTATGTGTATGAGCATTTCCCTTAGGTTGCTGTGTGAAACAAATGTTCAAACACACTTTGAATGCCGGGCGTATGAGTGATATTATGATTGACCAGTTTTACAACAATAAACAAACTTCATACGCTCTGTGGTACCACTACAATGAAACGAAAATGTTAACATAAATAAATAATAATAAAAACAAAGGTAAACAAAAGTCTACTAGATAATAAAGTAATGAAGGTTTTCTCCTGTGGTTATCAGAGTTAAACAAATCCTTTGGGCGTCCATACCTAAACCAATAAAGCATTTAGTGGCCCTTCGTGGGCCCGTATGCAGGTAGGACTTAATCCCCATTTTTTGCCGCACGCACAGCGCAATGTTCCCCATTTGTCCTTAGCATTATTTGAAATTCTTTACAACTAAAAACGAACAAATCCATTCTCTTTTGCTCCCGTTGTCCTCTAACTCGCATGTATGTGATTTTAATTGCTTTTAACGACACTCGGAAAGGTGTAAAAAAAATAAAATGCAAACAACAATTTGTGTGTAGCATTTTTGCTGCCACCTGGTGTGTGTGTTTTTATGTGGTTCGGTGTTTGACTGTCACGGTCTCACGCTCTCCTCTGATTCCTGATGCCACAGTGACTACGGTGTCTCCGGGCCGGTCTGCCCAACTAACCGAGTGTTGGTGCGTCTATCCCGGTGCTTTGAATCGCATACGAATGTCTGTCTGACAAAGTACTTCTCGTGTCCGATTACGACTTGTGTATGTGTTCATGTGTCGGGTGAGGTTGTACACGACGTGAGAGCGAGAGAACGTTTTGTGAACCACAACAACAACAACAAAAAAAACAAACAGACAAATAAACAATCTGTACTAACACCTTCAAATGAAAACAAAAGCTTTTAAACACACATTTGCATACCGACATGCACACGCTCGGCACACACTATCTGAAGGCGGTATGATAGGTTGGGATGAATGTGGCAACATACAGTTATGGTCATGGTTTTGAAATCTAATCGGGAGTTTTGAATTATGGAAGCCACCATCCTAAAGGGACACTCAAAAGTTAAGATACATCTATTTGGCATTCGAAGACATTGAAACGATGAAACATATGATCAAACAAAGGCGGGATATCGCACGACTGAAACCTAGCCAAATCCCAGGAGGAATTATTTCGGATTATTATTTCTGGCAAACATTAGAGGACTTGGAGAATATTGAACGAATCCTGAAATCGTCATTATCATCGTTTCAGCAGACAATCTAATCTTTAGATCAGAGCACAGGTTTGGTTTGTTGATGAGGAGTTTTTTTTTTAGCTCAGCCCTGCAAAAAAAGCTGTATTATAAAAATGATATCGTGCACAGCTCACTGATCTGGCAGTAGTTCCCCCTCTTTTCCTTCGTGGAATAACCAACTAATAAACTGTCATGGAAAATATTTGTAAAGAAACACTTTCTCTGGTAATGGTTTATATTTGAAAATATATATCTTAATATATATTTACCCTCGACACTGATTCCCTGATTCACTGACTCTGTCACGCAGTACGTAGGAATTTAAATAGGCATTCTATAATAATTCTATAAATAATAATAATAAAAAAAATAATATTTTTTTTGTACAGAAATTGTGTTTTCCCCAAATTTTTTTTTACCAAAATTTTTTTTCTTACAAATTTTTTTTTTCCAAATTTTTTTATTTCAAGAAATTTTTTTTTTCCAAATTTTTTTTTTAAAAAAATTTTTTTTTTTCAACAAAATTTTTTTTTTCAACAAATTTTTTTTTTCCCACATACATTTTTTTTTCAACAAATTTTTTTTTTTCACCAAAAATTTTTTTTTCAACAAAATTTTTTTTTTTCCACAAAAATTTTTTTTTTCAACAAACATTTTTTTTTTCAAAAAAATTTTTTTTTTCAAAAAAATTTTTTTTTTCCACAAACATTTTTTTTTCCAACAAAATTTTTTTTTTCAACAAAAATTTTTTTTCCAGCAGAAATTTTTTTTCCACAAATGTTTTTTTTCCCAATTTTATTTTTTTTCGAAATTTTTTTTTACAAAATAGTTTTCTCAAAATATTTTTTACAAAATTTTTAAAATTAAGTAACAAATACTTTCTCAAGCAAATTAACGGGCGCCATAGGCGCATTACAACTTACTAGTATTTATATATTTTTCCTGGGATATTCTTTAAAAAGTCTTATCTGCATTTTGTTCTTTAGTTGTTTTCACTTCATAGCAACGATTTGCTTCATTAACTCTCATTCGTCCTACCTCGTTCGGAAATAGAGACACACACACCTAGCCGAACGTGGGAACATTTTCTTCGTTTTACAAATTAGAAGTCATACGCTTTTGCCAGGCCAGTCGACAGGGACCGAACGCAACAACAGCAACAACAAATTACAGGCCATGCAAAACGTTTCGTATGGAAAAAGGATTACATAACACAATAACTGAGCAGTGCCGTATAGCACAGAGCGGAGCAGAATAGCACAGAGCTGAGCAAAACATATCATGCAATGATACAACAGCAAACAGACAAAATGTTCATGCTGTAAATGCAGGAAAGTTCAGGAGGTCGGCTGGCAGTGTCGATGTATTAACTTAAACACAGCACAAGCAAGCAAACAGGATATAAAAGAATGGAGGAAACGGAAATAACGGCAAACACGACACAGCATTCATACGCATACACAAACATACACGCACACACTCACAGAGAGAGAGAGAGAGAGAGTCCGAGAGAGCCTGATGGTGTCGGTATATGTGTAAGCTTAACTACTCATATAAAGTTGGACAGGCAACATGTTTGCCGTACAAGACCTTAAACAGACAATAAATGTTATAGACAAACTACGTACCGACACACACTCACACACAGACAACTAGAACTACAACCGCAGGAATCAAATGCTTAGAAAAAAAGAAAGACAACAGCACACAACAAGGCTCTCAAATAGTCTGACAAGAGCTAACTTTTACAAGGAGTAGCTTTAAAAACACCACCTCCTCTGTGAAGGACACCACCCCGAATTGCCGTCTCGTTCATTGTTTGTGTGTAATCTGAATACGTTTGCCAAAACCGATAAGATGTCAATAGTTTCAAATAACAGATACAACCAATAATTTGAATTTTCGAAATGCATTTCCGTTTCGTCTTTAAACATTCAGAGATGGCTGCCATCCTCCATAGAGACCGGGGCCGGCCGACAGACGTACAGACCGACATGCTGGTCGTATAAATCTTTTGTTTTATTTATTTGACATTTTTATTACGGCTTTCCCTTATTGTTTTTTATTTGCCTCTTTTATGGTTATCGTTTGTGTCGCTTGTACAAATTCCATGGAATCGTTGTTGCACTACGCACTCAACGTTTTCTCTTGTTTTATTTTATTTTTTATTTTTTTGCCTCACAACAACATGTGGCTACGAAACGGAAATCATTGTGTAGATGGTGTATGTGGTTTGGGTTGTTACTGGTTCTTACATTCTTTAAGATTTATGTCATAAGTTTTGATAAATTATCGGCATACAGATAGAACAGATGAATTAAGGCAGATTCTTCAGGGGTTTCGATAAGAAGAAGAAATGAAAACGGTGATTTTTTGCAGTGTGTCTGTGGACTATTGTGATTTTTTGACTAAATGATAAATGCAAGTTGTATAGAGTCGAACAGAATGAGGTTTGCCAGTCGATTTGTAACATTAGGTATCGGAACAAGGTACATCGGGGCACGAAGAGATCGCCCACGGAATTAATGACCAAAAAACAAATTGGGCGTTATGAGTTCCAATGAAATGGTCATAATGCAAAATTTCATTTCGACCTTCCCAAGAACGGCCGGTAAACCCCTTGTCCTTTTCTGATTTTTCTTATTCAATGAAATAAAAATAGTTTATAATTAGAAAAAAGTATTATAGGGCGGCATAACGTCAAAAAATTGGGTATTGTGCCCGTGAGCGTTAAGTCAGAGCACCAGGTTCATGATTTAATTTCCAATGTTTGATAACACCGTGTTACAAAAAATAGATTTTTTTCTGTCCTATGAACCAAATGCACATATTCGCAAAGAGGGGAAAAAATAAAAATACACGTGTATCGGCGATTTTCATGTACACGTCAGATTTTTTTTTTATGTTTGAAGTATGAAGCTCGTTGTGGCCTGTGTGAAAGCCTTTGGACCGATTTTTAACCCTTTTTCAGTGATCCAATCGAGCTGATTTTTGGCAGGCAGACTCGTGGAAATGTCTGTATCACGTCAAATTTTTTAAAAAATAGATTTTTATCAGTTCTCAGATTTTCTCCAATTTTTATTATTTTTGAAAAAAATATTTTTTTCACTTTTCTTAGCATAATTTCAAATTTTTAATTTTTAAACTACTTAAGCGTTACGAAAAAAAATGTTTTTTGAACCGAAATAATAAAACGATAACCATTAAAAAAAAAAAAAAATAGGAAAGAATTGATAAAAATCTATTTTTAAAAAAATTTGACATGATACAGACATTTTCACGAGTCTGCCTGCAAAAAATCAGCTCGATTGGATCACTGAAAAAGGGTTAAAAATTGGTCCAAAGGCCACTACGAGCTTTATACTTCAAACTTAAAAAAAAAAACAATTCTGACGTGTACATGACAATCGCCGATACACGTGTATTTTTATTTTGTATCCCCTTTCCGAAAAAGTAAATTTGGTTCATAGGAAAGAATGTGTGTAACACGGTGTAATTGAAAAAAAGTATTATAGGGCGGCATAACGTCAAAATATTCGGCATTGTGCCCGTGAGCGTTAAGTCAGAGCACCAGGTTCATGATTTAATTTCCAATGTTTGATAATATTACAGCATTGACTCCATTATCTGTGGCTGCGAACAAGTGTATACTGAAATATATTTCTTCTTCGATGGTCTGAATCCCTCCACATGCCCTTTAGCTCTTCGATATGATTCATGGGTCCATTTGAAGTTAACTTAATTTCTTCGGTCTTTTAGTGATTCATTGCTGCATTGGAAGTTAACTTAATTTCTTCGGTCTTTTAGGGAATATAAAACTATTACTTTATTTTGGCATGTCATGTTACAACCGATTTCCCAAAACACGTTTTCTGATTCATTCATATCTCAATGCCACACTGAATTCTAACAAACCGAATAAATCATTTGGAAAATAACTCTGATATATATCGACAATTTTCGATTGAATGAACAATTAACACCGCATTCGTGCAGACTCAGCTAAAACAGAGACAACAACAGTCCTACCAATTATATGGTTAGGTAAATATTAAATACCCACAAAACATTTTTGTGTAATCAAAAAACAAAACGCAATTGTTGCCTAAGAAAATGTTATTAAGTTAATACAGATTTGTTCCCATTTGATTTGATTATAATTACAAACAGAAATACAAAAATAATTGTAGTGACACCACATTGAGATACAAACAATGGAGCAATTAGAATTACAAATCGAGTAACGTTTTAGCCCCCTCTTGAAAGTTGGCCCCTTGGAAATATTGGTATGACGAAAGTCGGCATGGTGATTATTTAAGTAATTGCTTGGTTGGTGGAGTGCAAATGTCAGATTTAAGTGGTTATGGCGAATGAATTGGACAATTAGAAAATGACCTTAAACAGTTGAGGAATTAGGATCGCAAATGGCTTATGTATCACGATGATACAATCCTTCGTTTAATTCAATAGGATATTTCACATTCTCAATGACACTTACATAGGTCAACAATCTTTTCATTTAAAGATCGAGCCGAAGGGCTCGTTGCCAGTGCTCTCTGATTAGATTGTATTGTAATTTATTATAATATTATGTATACAAATAAATGAATATAAAAAGTAGAATTCCAAGAGCTTCCGGCTTTTGAACGTGGCCTCTGGTTATACAGGAGCGTGCGTCTTCGTCATTGTTTTCAGTTTGACTGGACTGGTTAATTGATCATATGTAATTGGTATTCTGTGGTCTGGCATCAATTCTCTTCAATGATTTCGTATTATTGCTGGAGCCCTCTGTGAGAATTTTGAATTCATGATATCCATTTCGACATTATTTCAAATACGCATATCAATGTAAACGTATTTCACTAATTTTTTTTATTTTTATTTTTTTTTTTATTTTTTATTAATTACAATTCAAACTTAATATTCTACATCAGCCAAATGGCCACCACCACCACGTTTACAGGACCATATCATTTTTATGAAATTGTCCATAACCACATCGCAAAGTGGCTGCCCTATGTCCTCGTTAGCCTCACGAATTCTATCTTTGTGGTCTTAAATCGACGCTGGGGCTGTTGGCGTATCTTTCACGTGGCCCCAATGGAAGAAGTCGCAAGGTGATAAATCACAAGATCTCGGTTGCCAATTATGATCACCTCTTCGAGAGATCACACTGTCGTGAAACTCTTTAGTTTTGCAAGATTTGCACAATTTTTTTAGTGAATTTTAATAAATTTCAATGCGATGTTGAAGCGTGTATCGTTCGATTTTTAGTAATGGCATAGTTTCTACTTGTCAAATGTCAAAGAATGAAAGCTTCAAAAGTGACAGCTACCGAAATATCGGCTAATTCAAAATAACACCTCTTGTTGGAGAATCCTGTAATTCCAAGAGTAAACCGGGTGATGAACCTACAATCTCTATTTTTATTTTTATGTTTTTTTAATTACAATACAAACTAAATTTATATTGTAATTCCAAGGGTAAACCAGGTGACGAACCAACAACCTCAGACGGAGTCTTCTCGATCTAATTTGTCTACTTACTGATCGAGATCGACCCCAAGTCGATGCTAATGATTGTATTAGAAAATTTGTATATGACTGCGGATTAATCTCATACGTGTTAGGTTGTTAAAAAATTGGTTTTTCCCAAAACTAAGATTTATCAGGTAGTGAATGAGAGGTCGATAATAGGATTGTACGCTAGGGTGGAGTGAAAACATGCTTTTTTTTTAATTTGAAAAAGTTAACCTCGGAAAGAGATGTAGTCTGGGGTCCTAATGAGGGGAAAAATAAAGAAAAAAATTTTAAAAAAATTTTAGGGGTCGCGCCACTCCCTCGAAATTTGGAAATTATCGCTATTTTGGCGTTGATTTTAGAAAAATCCTAAAAATTAACGACTTAACTTATTCGAAATTTATTAAAAAATGAGCTTGTTCAGTGCCCAAACAAAAGTATTTGAAGCAAATATGAGGATAATCGACTAATATTTGTAGCTTTGGTGGCGATTTCATTGTTCAGTCAATTTTCTGAAGAAGGGACGATTTGACTTATTTTACTTTTTGAAATTTTTGAACAATGAGAAAATTTTTTTTAAATTTTTTCATGACCTTATTTCATTGTTTACGCTATTGCAAACATTTATTGACATAAAACTTTTTAGGATTTTTCTAAAATTAACGCCAAAATAGCGATAATTTCCAAATTTCGAGAGAGTGGCGCGACCCCTAAAAATTTTCCTCATTAGGACCCCAGACTACATCTCTTTCCGAGGTTAACTTTTTTTTTTTGAATTTCACTCCACCCTATTGTACGCTCTTTATGTGAGAGTTTCATGGTTTTTCGTTGCAAAAGTGTTTTTCAGTCGTGGCAAATTGTAAAAATCTATCCACTCTACTTGTTGTTTAGCATTTTATGCATTCCAGTTCGCACATACAACTGATCCTTTCTTACAGCACTTTTGCAATAACTACCACAAATTGTAGGCCAACGATTTGCACTTACTGTTCGCAATAAAAGAGCAATTTGTGGTCTTAAGTCAAACGAAATGCTTTTCAATGTTCAGCTCCTGACAATGTGGCAGCCTGGCAGCTCGCCTGTTTGCTGCCTGTCTTACGGTTATTGGAACAAATAGTTAAGAAATTAAACTTTTACTTAGACCAAAGTTTTTGTGGTTTAACTTGATGGCTGGAGTGGGGACGGAGGCTTCGTTCAGTGCTTTGCCCAAGGAGTCCTTTATTAAATCACAGCCAGAGAATAGAAAAGTCAATTACAACTGAGCCGACACAAACGATACCTACACGACCTTTTAAGCCCAGTTGAAACGATTGTTGGCCAGGCGGACGTGAGGCAGAAATGGGGGGAAAGGTCGGTATCTATAGCATCAGCAGTTATTGTGGTAATAATTGAGCCCGAATTGTACAACAATGGCAGCAAGAAGCAACACTATGCATAAACTGTTAAAATTTACATACATGCAGAAAAGCACACACACACATACTCAGACACCGACACATGTGGTATGTAGGGGAATGTGTGTGTGCGCGCCAGGATATACCAACACAGGAACATATGTAGGTTCGCGCGAGTGGTACACAAATGATTGTATGAATGAATGAATGTACGAACACATATTTGACTACTGTCCGCATGTAAATATTTAGAACTACTCACACATACTGCATGTGTCTGCATGTGTAGGGCCATAAATGTCTGTCCCTCTGTCTGTCTGTCTGCCTGGGTTGGTGTGCACTTCCGGGATTGTATGGATGTCTGAACGACTGAGTGCCTTTTCTGTTTGAGTGAGTATTTGTCTAAAAGTTCATATTGTTTTATGCATTGTTACGGTTCAGTGAACTTTTATTACAAATGAATAACATTTAAGTCTTTGTGCTGTTGATTTAGCCATGACTGTGACTACGACTGCGACTACGACTGTATTTGTGTTTGCTTGTTGCAGCAGCAGCCATAGCAGCAAAAGGGCATAACCACAGCAGCAGGCAAACAGCAAACAAATGAACAACAAGAGAATTTATTACAGCATTTGTTGAGCATATGAATTCATTACGAAGCAAAAAAAAATCCGAAAAAAAAAACTTTTGTTGATGTTGGGCGCCAAAACAACCAAACAAACGGTTATGGGCTGCAAAGAGGACCCCTCCCCCCCCGCACACAAAACACTTGAAAGTTTTCGAATGATCTGGACATGTAACAGGGCATTTGAACATTTGTAAAGCTCAAACAAAATATGGCCAATCATGCAACTATGTCAATATGCAAAGAGATTGTGGCAACTCTGGTAATCAACTTCGCTATACGACTGTTATGGCCTCAGTAGTATGAGGGATCTTGTCTATAATAAAAGTTTGGCCTCAGTGGGCTGAGGCAATTTTTCTCTTACAAAAGTATGGCCTCAGTAGAGTCAGGTAACTTTTCTATGAGAAAATGATCCGTTCAATAGACAGGGACAATATTTGTGCAAGTAAAAGTCTGTATTCTGTAGACTGAGGCAACTTTACTCTACGAACAGTATTTAATAAGTAGACAATTAGACAATAAGCTCTTTAATAGACTGGTTGAGTATGCCAGCCTTTCTAGAAGACAACTGTGAACGGAATAAAATCAGACAACACTTCCATGAGAAAGTAAGTCAGCAGACTAGTTTTCTACAAGACCAGTATGGGCTCATAATTCTGGGGGGAAATATAACCACATACACATGTATGATCTCATCTTCAATACAAATAATCAAATCAAAAACACTTCCCACCTGTGGAGGACCTCATCTATCCTTCAGTTAACAATTAACGACATTTATTACAATACAAGTCTGACAAACAATTCAGCAAGAAACACCTCGGTCCCTCGGTGGCCTCCAGCTGTTTATGGCAACACCATTATAATTGTTGTAATTGTTTGAGGAAACCACGTGTTAAATGCATATGTGTGTACATACAAACGGTGACAATACCTGGTTTTCATACATTCACAGCCAAACACACAAAGATACACAGGCGGACACACAACGAGTCCTGCGCGCACCTACACAAATAATGTAAACAATTACGACTAAACAAAGTGAAATGTAAGCTCAAACAGACACAAGCGCAACTACTTGCATATACAGTAGAACTTCCATATGCCGAATTGTCTTTCAGCCGAATTTTCTTTACTTACTTAGATATTTATTTTTATTTATTATTAATTACAATACAAAGTAAATTTATATTCTAATTTTGGGTCCAAGGGTGAACCGGGTGACACAGACCATATGTTTAGATTTTTGCAGCGACAGACCAAAGCCTCTGGTGGGAATCGAACCCACAACCCCCACGCTGATAGGCAAGCACGCTACCAACTCGCCTACCGGGGCGCTTACTTACTTAGATATTTTGGCTCAACAACCTGCTGTTGGTCTTGGCATGCTTAATAAATGATTTTCAAGCATTTCTTCGATCCTCTGCTTGGCTTCTTCAGTTCATGATACCCAGGATTTTCTTTAAGTCGAAGCAATTCTAGTAACAGTTAAGGAGACAAATTCACTAAACACAATTTTAAAGGCAATTTCATAACTCAAAGTCTTTGTAAGTCAAACTTTTCTACAGACTAATGGTGGTTCGTGTTATGGACGTTTGACTGTACATGCCTAATATCCGCACCTATACGCACACACATCTATGTACATATGCTTGACGGGGATAACAAAAGAACCTACAAAATGTGTAAAGTATTTTTTATGAAGAGGTTTTGCCCAAACAACAAATTATGAGTGAAAGTTTAAATAACTAACAAGCCACTTACACAATGATACAGACACACGCCCACATACACACTTACACATATGTATGAATCCACACATTCTCATGTATACAATCACACTTTGCTACAAAAAACAAATGGAAACAAAAATATGCTCTGTTTTTGTTAGAATTGTAAGCGAATGAGAGTTCACAAACAACAGACCAAGTACTTGCCACGCCAGCATGTGTCTGTAATTGTGAGCATGCGAGTATGTTAAGTAGTCATTTCGCTGATGTCAGTGGTGTTACTTGTTCGTGAGACCTGGATGGGTACACATTAAAAAAAAAATCTTGGGAAAACCGTGATCGTCGATGCATTCTCAGAGTGTGAGAGTCTGTTGCGGAAGTTTCTTTTGGAAATGCTCCACGCCACAAGGACTTGGACGAACGCTGGTTTCATCAGGAGGATAGATCGTCATGCCACGCAGCTCACTCCACAATCGATTTTGTTTCGTGTAACGAAAAAAAAAAATTTGTCCATAAAATTATTATCATGATCTCACAGAGTCATATAAGACAATTCTTTTTAATTTAATCGTCACCCCGAGAGCCACAAGGCAAAAAGTAGGACTCACCATTTATCTGGCAACCCTGGAAAATTGGGCAGGGTTTTTTCGCTATTGAAGCCGGGCAAAGGATGCCAGCCAGCGGGTATCACACGGGCCAATATCCCGGCTACTATAGCCAGTCGCCAAGTCAAGTCAATGGACATTTCCCAGTTGCTGACCATCAACATGGGTTCCGTAAGCAGCACAGAAGGACGACTGCAGCGCAGTCATATCCGTTGGATAAACCAGAGCAAGACGTATGATGGGACGGTCTTCTAGGCACTAGACGTATCGCAGGCATTCGATACAGTCGACCATTTTCGTAGTTGTTTGCATGGTGCAGCCACTCTATTCTCTCAGTGCAACAACATTCACACATACTACATACAAACACATACAAAAGAGTCAGCCATTTGATAGCATTCTTTGTGGCTTCCCAGCAACAGCAGCACCCCACCACTGCCAGTTATGAGTTGCTGTAGTATCTGAACAACGCGGTATGATTTCCGTGAGGAGGACCCTTTAATGAGACGAAAAGTGTTAGTTTTCTTGTTACGCAAGTGTTAACAAGTTAAATGAAAGTGTTAAAGGTAGAGCTACAAAATGTAACATTATATTCTGTTACAAAATACATTATGTAACGAAACAAAACACACGCATATACACACACACACATGCAAAGGGGGGTAATTGAAAATCTAGACACGAATAAATGTAAGCACACAAGTGGCGCATTGTCATACAATGTATCTGTTAAATGTAAAGAGGTTTTTGTGGAATTTTTACCAAAAACCAGATTTAGTTGTGACATTTCGAATAGTTTCGCCCCCCCCCGCCCACCCCTCACCGGGTTCCTGGAAACATTAAAATTCTGATGCTATTAGAGGAGTAGATATCATTCATTCGTAGGTGTGTTGTGTGAGTGTGTTTAGCGGCTGATGAAAAGCCAAGCCTTCATTTTGGCATTGGCTTGATGGCAGCCATTGACAGAAACCGCTACCACAACGTGGCTTTTGCATTTGTACAAATGCAGACAAATCTAAAACCACATTTCCCAAAAAATATACGTGTCTGTTTTCTCGGTCGTTGTGTATGTTACATACAAAAATAAAAATCAATTGGAATATGAAATTAGAAAATGCAGTCAAATGCCAAAGTGGACAAATAGTTGAAACTTTCAAAATATTTAATGGTCATGGAAATACATAATATTATTTTAAAACGGATACAGTTACTAAAACACACCAAAAAAAAAATGGGGGGGAAAATTCATAATAAATCAAACCAAAATGAAATGGAATTTCGTGGATATTTATGAACTTAATAAACATTTACTTTTATGTTTATTCATGTCTATTTTTACCGAAAAGCACAGTTAAAAAGTTGCCATTACCTTAACATTGACATAGCTGAGCGAATAAACACAAATTTGTTATTGACTGTAATTTGTAATATAAAATTGGAAAATTTATAATTGGAAAATATTCACGAAAAACAATTTACATGTATTAAATGAAATTTAGTTTCCACTTTCCTCAAGATGCTAAATATAAAAATATGAATAAATAAATTTAAAAAAAATATATATATATAGGAGTATGTGCTGGTTTTTAATTTCAACGTCGCCATATTTTGGGCAATATCTTCATCACTTTAAATTACGTGGCGAAACCAATGTGAATGCTCGTTTTTTTTAAATGCTCATATAAATAAGTACCACAAATGGAAAATTTAACATATTTTTTATTAATTAATACAAATTTAAGCTATACATTTGAAATAATTAGGACGAAAATAGATTTTTTAAAAAAGTCTACCGTCGAATTCGGTTAAGCGGAAATGAAAAAATCATAATTTTTTTCACTTATGCGGGATTTTCAATTAAAAGGACTTTGGTCAATTGAACCTTCTGCCATTTAAAAGAACTAAGTATGTACTTTTGAAATTGTTGTATGAAACGAAGATAGAAACTTGTGGCACAACTTGTAAAATACATGTATGTAAAATATAAATTAAATTCAATGAGTTTGAATGAAAATAGCCACTTATTTTTATCTAGTTGAGTTGTCATAAACGTGGTTGATACATACTTTTTTTTAGACCATTTGTTTTGCTCGTTTTTGTCGCCGTTATATTCATCATATTTCTCTTAAACGGTGTTCGTATCATACATATAATGTGTTTCACATAAACGATTTTTCAATAAAGCGGATTTTCGTTTAAGCGAAGTAGTATGTACCATTGCGCTTAAAAAGTGAAATAAAATGGACCAAAATAGGGAAAATTAAAAAAATTTCAGATTGTGCTGAGTCAGTATAAAATATGTTCTTGTAAACCAATTAAACAAATATTTTGTGTTTTACTGGAAAAGGGATTTTTTGCATCTTTCATCACTACGCTTAAAAAGAAATTGTAAATTTTTAAAGGGTACAGATCTTGAGTTATAACTGAAAGTAGTGCAGCAAATAAGAATATTTGAATTTTCCACCTACGAAGTTGAGGGTTTTTGCTAGTAAGGTATGTGACAGAACAATTTTTGTGTAAAAATTGTGATTTTTCTCCAAAAGTACTGACAATCTTCGAAACTATTTTTCTGTTTTGAAAATATTCTCAATGTGTTATTTTCTGATCTTCTGCGAAACTATTTTGCTGTTTTGAAAATATTCTCAACTAGTAAGTTGTAATGCGCCTATGGCGTCCGTTGAAATAAGGAAAAACATTTTGTTGAAAAAAAAAAAATTTGTTGAAAAAAAAAAATTTTGTGGAAAAAAAAATTTTGTTGAAAAAAAAAAATTTTGGAAACAAAAAATTTTTGGTAAAAAAAAAATTTGGGGAAAACACAATTTCTGTACAAAAAAAATATATTATTTTTTTTATTATTATTATTTATAGAAAATTGTAGAATGCCTATTTAAATTCCTACGTACTGCGTGACAGAGTCAGTGAATCAGTGTCGAGGGTAAATATATATTAAGAAGATGTGTTATTGTCTGATATTCTGCAAAACTATTTTGCTGTTTTGAAAATATTCTAGGTGTGTTATTTTCTTCCATTCCATTTTTTTTGTCCGTGTGGCCTAGTAACCGCAGAGATGGGGATGTGATAAAAACTTGTCCAATCTGGATTCTATTACAACATCTTTCTATTACCACAAAAAAGTAAGAGAGGATTTTTTTTTTAATTTATTTGATATATTTTATATTATTACCTCTTCATACAGACTGCATTACTAGTACACACATACCGACAACAAATCCTCATATCCGCCCCAAACTGATATTCACCAACCTTGAATATTTGTCGTTGTTGTGATAATAACCGAAAAACAATTGCGACACTGATTATTCTAAAATGTGGCAATACAATTTTATTTAGTTTTGTTTGTTTGCTCTTTTGTGGGAGTTCAATTGTCACCAGTTTTGTGCTGTGTTACACATACGGACGGACAGAGTGGAATTATTTGTACGTTATTTGCCACATAATCATATTTGAGGTTGTTATCGCCATTTATTTGTTTTTTTCTTTTTTTTTTTGTGGGGTGGGGAGAGCCCTGTTGTGCTTTGTGTACTTTGTTGAACTGTAATTGTTATTGGGTTTATGCAATAATATTGTTTCGTAATTTTCTCTTGGTTTTTATGCTCTTGTTTTGTGTCTGTGTCTGTGTGTGTGTTTAGTTTTTTGTATCACTGGTTTTGCTAACCAATTAAAAGCCACAACAATATAAAACTGTAAACTTAATAAAAATCCAAATGAGAATTTTTAGATTTTTTTCTCTGTTCTCACGCTGTTGGCAAAAACATATACACATTTTTTTTTATTTACTTAAAATAGAGAAGGAGGTTTGGATTTCTGTTTTTTTTTTTTGTTTAAATACAGTTTAAAAAAAACAACAACATGAGATAATTAATTTAATTTATATTTAATTTAATATGAAACCTCGTTAAACCACAGGAATAAATAAACAAACGCAGTAAATTAATTGGAAAAGTATAGTTGAAAATTACTGGGAAAATTAAAAGCCAATGGAATGAGTTTAGATTTCATTTGTTGGGGTTTTTTTTGTGGCAGGTAGATCGCTGCAGGCCGAATGGGGTTAAATGGGATTTTTTAAAAACAGTGAGAAAACTTAAATATCATCACCTGGAATCCAAAATCACCAATCATAGGTAAACCAAAAATCTTGATTCTGATTGTTTCTGGTAAAATGTCCCAAAACTACATGTCCTGCAAAATTGTACATTTTGATATTAAAAATTTACAATTTTCTAGGAGTGTCTTGTTGAAACCACATATTCTCCAAGTAGTATTCTTCAATGGCAGGCAAAGAAAAGTCGGTTATCACACGACCATAACGCTCCAAATTGACGGTGACAGTCGTTCCTTCGTCGTTTTCGAAGAAGTAAGGTCCAATCACACCTTCGGACCAAAGAGCGCACCAAACAGTGACTTTTTGTGGATGTAATGGTCTCTCTTCCATTACTTGAGGATTCTCAGAACCCCAAATACGGAAATTTTGTTTATTAACATACCCACCGAGTGAGAAATGTGCTTCATAATCATAAATCATAATCTCCTCTTAAAGCACGATATCTGGCTGTGCCAGAATCACCATTTTTGTTGTAGGTTTTAATAATTATTTATGCGTGGTGTGACAGTTAAGCGATCCATTTTCGTCAATATCAGACTTCCAACTGAAAAGAAAAACAATTGGATTAACAGCTTAGTTTGATAGATGTTGAATTCCAGCCCTATACTTTTGAAACCACGAAATGGATAACCTTTTATTTCTGTTAGGATTCGTTTCCATTATTTCGTAACATGCTTTTTAATCAAATCTAACTCATATAGATATATTATCACCTACTTCGCAGTCCAGTCATTCAACCATGACGTTGGCCATTCAATAAATTTCACAACAGCCAATTGGCCTCTGGTGTCATCATAAATCTCATTTGAGTTTTCGACAAAACTCAAAGTGCTAAATACTTTTGCATAATTCATGCAAATTCCCATGAGTGTTAACACATTAAAACTCATCCATAAAATTTATTAAATTATTTTCAATTTCTTTTTTTTTTTGGTTTTATTTCATTTACGAACTATAATACTTGATTTTTAACACTCACCTAGTGTTTCAGTTCATCAACCGTAGGGAGGGAACATCCAGAGAGAAAAAACACACCGAATATGATGATTACCAAATTTTGGACAATGGAAATTATAAACATAAAGTTGAGTTGTCCCATAACTATTGGCGGATTATTATTTACCAAGTGGATATAAATTTGGGTTTTCAATTCGAATTAGGGAGACAGTACTACGAAGACAATTGCTGATAGAAGTCAAGTCAACTAAAGGGGAATATAAATTAGGAGCACTTTGCGAAACCCATGCAAGGAAATGAGTTCACTCAGAAATATTTCCATTAATGGATGTTAAATATTTCACAAATGGTCAAAGGATTTTAATATATTCCAAAATTTTTATTAGGTTTATTAGTTTTAGAAGAAAGATTACAAAAAGTTCAGAAGGATTTTAATATATTCAAAAATTTTATTAGTTTTAGAAGAAAGATTACAAAATGTTCAGAAGGATTTTAATATATTACATTTTTTTTTATTATTTTTAGAAGAAAGAATACTAAAAGTTCAGATTTCGCGGGGCTTTAATGTTTTTATTGAAAAACTACCATCAAAATCGTATAGAAATTTGTGAAATTATTTGGAAAAAGTAAATCTCCGTTAAAAAAAACATTTACATTTGCTGATTCTAAGACACAACTTTTTTTTTTGGTATCTTCAATGACGTTATAAATCACCTGCCAAACCCAATACACCGACCACTGAGTGACTTTAAAAAAAAAAAATAGAATTTTAATATATTATTTAATTATGATAATTTTGTCAAGCGTACATTTATATACACATATGTATGTGTGTGTGGGTGTGTGCGCATTTATGATTTTTTTGTGATATAAGCAGAATTTAATTAACAACACATAACAACACCAATAAAATATGATACATAAAACCCCGGTAAATATTTGTTTATTTGATGCAAAACAACAACAAAATACAATGGAAAAGTCTAGGGATGAGAAAACGAATTGGACGTTTGTATATTGCGGTGGCGATTGATTGGTGGTCGACCACACGAATGATGTAGACTGTGAACTCGATTTCTGAGCCAACTTTCTGACATTCTGACTTCGGGATACATTTCTAAGGGTCTTAGAAAGAAATACTTTCTTTATTTCAAATAAAATTGAAATGTAAAAAATTAATTAAATACCGATATTTCAATTAAAAGTGCAGTTACCGACAGTAGTCTAAAGGGAATAATTGGCAATTGCAATCTATTCAACTCAAAGTAACTAGGAATTGGATCTGGTTGGTCGAAGCGGTTCGAAATTGCATTGGATTACCAAGAGATCATATTTTTCCTGAAGTAATAATAATAATTAGATTAATAAAAATTTTAAAAAATTTAAAGACATTTTTATAAATAGTTTTTTATTTTTTTTTAATTTTGATTTTTTAATTAGTTTTGTATTTTAATTTTTTATTTTATTTTTTTTACTAATTTTTTATTTTAGTTTTGTATTTTAATTTTTTTACTAATTTTTTATTTAAATTTTTTTTTTACTAATTTTTTATTTAAATTTTTGTTTTACTAATTTTTTATTTTAATTTTTTTTAAATTGTTTTTTACTAATTTTTTATTTTATTTTTTTATTATTAGTTTTGTATTTTAATTTTTTATTTTTTTTTCTTTTTTTTATTTTAATTTTTTTTAATTTTGTATTTTAATTTTTTTTTTTCATTTTTTATTTTAATTTTTTTATTAGTTTTGTATTTTAATTTTTTTACTAATTTTTTATTTTAATTTTTTTTTTAAATTTTTTTTTACTAATTTTTTATTTTAATTTTTTATTATTAGTTTTTAATTTTTTTTTAATTTTTTTTTTACTAATTTTCTGTTTTAATTTTTTTTATTAATTTTTTTTAATTTTTTTTTATTCATTTTTTATTTAAATTTATTAGTTTTGTTTTTAATTTTTTTACTAATTTTTTATTTTAATTTTTTTTTTAAATTTTTTTTACAAATTTTTAATTTTAATTTTTTATTATTAGTTTTGTATTTTAATTTTTTTTTTTTTAAATTTTTTTTTACTAATTTTCTGTTTTAATTTTTTTTACTATTATTTTTTTTTAATTTTTTATTTTAATTTTTTTATTTAATTTTTTATTTTAATATTCTTATTTATTTTTTTTTTTATTAATATTCTATTTACATTTTTTTTATTAGTTTTTTTTAAATTTAGTCTTCCAATTTTTTATTTTTCTTTGAATTAACATTTTTTACAATCCCAACTTGCTATTCAATATCAAATGTTTTGCTGGGAAATTAAATGAATGCATTCTATTTTAAAACTCACATTGCATAAGTTCGTCATTTTTCCACGTCGTTGTGTAATATGAAAATTGAAAATGCACTGAACAATAACAATAACAACAACAAAAACCCAACGATTATTTGTCGATCCATCATGATTCATAGTTTTGTGAACAATAAATTTGAAAATATTTTCCATTCATAAATCATGATTTATTAATATCGAGGGAAACATGTAATTATTGATTCTATGAAATGTTAGGAATATCTAGTGAAATTTTTAAAATTGCATTGTTTTTTTTTCCAAATAGAAAACAATGTGACGTGTGACAATTACTGAGTTATTTTTGTAATATTGATTTGTTGATTTGCGGTTTTTTGTCAGACTAAAATAATCAAATATTGAGATTTAACATGATATCAACAATTACGCAATTATATTTTTTTCATTAACCCACGAACCCTTTAACAATTAGAAATGTAGACCGTCAGAGTGGTTAAAGGGTTAAGGAACAGTCGGACAAATGCCGGATAATGGGGGATGTGTAAGATTTCTGGGAACTGCTATTTATGGGTGCATTTTTTAGATACGTTGGCAGTAATGAGGTTCAATTACCACCATAGTGAACCAGGGATAGTCGCCCTCACTAACTGTCATACAAATCGACAGGTACTCAGGCCAACAGAAAATAGGTAAATGACAACAAGGAAAATTCAAAAAATTCATAGACCTTCAAAATATGTCGGGGAAAATGACATTGACACCTCATCAAGAATATCAAACGAATAATTTTCGCTTGACGCAGAAGAATCTGAAGGAACAGAGGATCCAGTGCCGATTATGTGGAAATATTCTGAAAAGAGTCACAATATCGCACACCCACTTCAATGCCGAAAAAACTCAAAATTTTCAATTTTTCAGAAAATGTGAAAAACTGTTTTAGTGATGAATACTGTTTTTTTTTTAAATAATGTAATGACCATTTGTTAGAAAATCCTCAACAACAATAACAATAACACGTGTACTCTAGACAGTATTAACAGAAAAACTCCAAATTTAAAAAATTTGAATTGTGCCACAATATTTTCTATCCCCTTTTAAAATTGTTTAGCAACGAAGCGCGAAAAATTGTTCTTTTCCATTTAATATTCGAGAATTTTTTAGGGCAAAAACACAAACTTAAATTCCTTTTAAAACTTTCTCCGATTGTGTTTCTATTGTTGTTCGTCTAACAGAATATTGTTAAACGATGATAATTGAATTAATTGTATTGGCTAATTGACAAACTCTTAGAGACCCAAATGAAATTGTATTTGTGCTTTTTATGCGATTACGCTCTAAGAGTTTGAGCGAGAAAAACACATGACCATTAAAGCAATTGAAAGGATTTTAATTAAAGTAATCTTATGCACAAATGTGTTGATTTTATCAATGCAATAATTTGCTTAAACAAGCAGTGTCCAAACTTGGTTCGAGAATGGGGATTCATGAATCAAAGTCAGAAGAATATCAAGATGACAACATCAGATTGAAACAAAAGATGCACCAAAAAAATATGGATGGTCCAAGTTTTCATTTCATTGCGGTTATTTCGTTCAGACCTGTTATTCAAAGCCTGTTAAGCCATAAAAAAATAAATTAAAATAAATACAAAATGTCTTTAGTAAAGTTTGTCAAAAACTACCCGCTTCTTTCTTTAACTCAATTAGCAAAAATTTTGCGCGTTTGTCCCTCCTGTCCTCTGGCCCCCTCATATTAACAATTGGCCACTCACATCTAATAGCAAGCATTCAACATTTCTGTATGTCTGCATTTAATTAAAGTAATGAAATCATATTAAATTTGAAATCACTTTCTCTCTAAGACACCGCGACGTATGAGTGCTGATTAATTAAATATTAATTATCCGCATGACTAGTTCAATAAAATTGCATTTTTACGGGGGCATTTTACAGTTAAAAATAAACTTCGGCTGTTCATTTAATTGAAGATAATTAATTCAACTGTGTGGTATTGTGCTAAGCCGTCAACAATGAAATAACGCAAAAAATTGGCCTTCAATATGCCATTAATATCGTCATTTGCATATTGATAACCGAGAACAAGAAGGGCCTACAGTGAAAGTGGCTTTATGTACATGTGAAATGACCCAGTGATAGAATTCATAGAATTATTTCAAAAATATTTTGATATTCAAGCTTTGTTTGCTGCATCTGTGGGAAGGTGAAATAGAAGTGAATTTTAGGGCGAGGACAGTTTGTGATTCCATTCTCCAACGAGTTTACCATATGAATATGATAGGAACATTTGTCTAAGCTCTTGATGCTAGTAGACCATGTTTCTGATTTGGTAAAGCTTGAACCGTCTGACCTTAAACTAATCACACTGCAGTTCATAGATCCGGTTGCAGAGTTTAATATTTTTAGTTAAATTTCTACAAAACTTTCTGAGTTACAGAAACTTCTGAAAAAAATTCGTAGCTTAACAAAAACGCTTTATTCGTATTATTCCCCAATCCTTTCCATTTCAACTACACATGCATACATTACTGTCACCTATAAATGTCTAGCAAATGTTGCAACATTACCAGGTAAATACGTTAGTGCCTCATAGCCAAGATGTGTGTGCACTTTGAATAGTGTAAATTGCACGCTTGGCTTATGGGTGAGTGTAAGTGGCTGTGTGTGAATGTGTGTGCCTCCATAGTTTGCCATATCCAGGGGACCCATACAATTCTCGGAGAATTATGCCACTTAATAGAAAATCTTGGAGACTTTAAGTTTAAAATCTATTTTCGGTTGGCCTAATGTAATAAGCTGGGTTCAATGTTTATACTTGTATGTGTAAGGATGTATTTGTGTGTGTGTGTGAGGGTATGCAACTCTAATGCTAATGGCGAGGTGTTTCAGATTTGTATGCGAATGTATGTAATAATGTGTATGTATGTGTAACATGGGAATGTTAAACCTTGCCAATACACTCGTACTCTTACACACACACACAAATGTTTGCCGAAACGAGAGCAAATTGAATCTTGATAATTTACGCAACACAATTCACACGAAATTAATTGAGGCTTAAATGTTATATGCGCCTGCAGCTTGACAAGGTGTGCATCGATGGATTAGGCCAATGGAAAGAATAACAAAAGATGCAAATTTCAGTTGAGTTTGGCATCGCTGGCAAAGGAACTTTAAGGCAGACATCTTTTTAAAGGCAATTAAATTTGTAGTTTAATAAGCTTTATCATTTCTAGAGGAAACGATAAACATGAACATTTTACTTTAATTATTCAGAGAATTTATGGTGTGTGATTATTTGAATGTTGATGGAAAATAGTCAATATAATAACCATAGTCAGAATACCCTGAGTTTAATAACCAAAAAGCTCTTATATTTTCTCTTTAATTCTTTCGGTGGTTCAAAGAAATAAGTCATTCTCACCTTAATATCTACTTCTGATAGAAAATAAAATAATAATGTGTAAAAAAACTCAGACCAAGAAAGTAATACTAAACTACCCAGCAGACAAAGCATTTAAATACAAACCCGTTCTTCCTGTACTACTGGTAATGCGGTAGGTACTTCCCTCTGGATTACCAGCCTATGTAAAAACCTAATTACATTTGACACTGTTCTGCAGGAGGGTTCTCCGGGTAGTGCAGGAGTGGATAGTTAATTTGGTAATCAAATCTCAATAGTCTGCTGGGAACGGTCTTCTCACAAAATTGCTAACGCGAGGCAAAAATCCACGGCTCACATACATACACATAATAGCTGATCGGCACATATCAGACAAATAAAGAGATTTGTTGCTGAGTCTCTTGCAAACCTACTCTGGGCGTTATAATAAACACAAAAAAAAAATACATGAACACAGCAGTGCATCATCAACTGTGCAAGTATTACTCTTACAAAGCGAAGCGCACAGAAAACATCAGCATATGTAGTAGCAATACCTCATCAACTCTTCGAGTAGGTCTCTTCCAAAGCCACTCTTACGTACACTCTGCTGCACGCACGTTGGGCCGCATACACACAGAGTACACAGCACTACACGCCAACGCTCTTTCAGTGATACTGTAGGTTACTCTTTCAAAGCAGCTCTACCATCAGTACAGCCACACATCATTGAAACTGACCTTATCCAAGCCGGTAATGTCTGTCTCTTGAATGGTCTCAGAAAAGGGAAGAGGAGAAAACACATTAAGTTTGCCAGTTTTCAACGGAGCCGTGCAGGAGTAGTGTCCAGTGTCCAATTAGAAAACGAAAAGTACAAATAATTGTTGAGTGTTGAGGAAGTAACACATATGTAAATATTTTACTATATTTTTGCAAAGTCTTCATGCGTGCTAACATTTATGTTTTGTTTTCAATAATAAATACAAATTGCTCAAACCTGTTTTAAATGCAGCCAGGTTTTTTTTAATTCACAATACTCTGCGTCTGACTTTTAATAAATACATTTAATATTTAAATAATGCTTTCCTTTTCTTTGTGTCTTCTTTTGTGTCCTTGTCATAGCGTCTAGTTCTATTGTCTGTAATTTTTCCTTTTGGGAAAATGACGATAACAATTTCATGCTTTCCTCCTACAATTAATATCCATTTTTTTTCTATGGGCATATTAATTAAAAGCAAACATTAGGTTGCTTCTTCTTTTTTTTTTAACTATATGAGTAATTATAGTCAGACAAAAGAATGCGGTTTATACTCCAACAAAACGAAAGTGTATTTTCCATTTCATTGTTAAAGAATGCTATAAAAGAGTTGGCGTAATTATGTGAATTATGGTCGACAATTTGTGTAGATTTAAATTTTTATTTTGACAATAATTGTTGGTAATTCAGAAAGGAAAGAGTTGTGTCATTCCTGGCAAGTGGAACAATAAGTGGAAGCCAATGGAGGACTTATGTGTAATGGAACGTAGGAGGTACGATTTAATTTCGTAGATTTTGTAAAGATTTGTAAATTGCCACGCCATATTCTATTACTACAATACGGCTATTGCCATCTCTTATTATCCCACTTTCGGGAATAAGACCAATTCTACATTTCCAATTTGATTTTGGTACACAAAGTAACGAAAGTTTGAATGAAGAAATAACGAAAGTTTGAAGTCAAAATAGCTGACATTTGTCAGAGATGATTTCTGCCCATAAATGCCGGTGACTTCAATATCCACAATAGCCAAACCTAAATGGCTTCTCCAGAAAAGTATTTTCAGTTTTAATAGTAGGTCCTAATCGGAGACTATAGAAATTCCGGCCGTCATAGCTTACTGATCTGAAAGAAGTTCCCCGTTTGTTTTCTAATAAACTACTGAGGGAAATATCAGAATTTAAATGGACACTTTCTACCAAAACCCGTCTAAAGATTGCCAATAGCTAATTGTACAAAGTCTTGTGAAAGTGTCACTGACAATGTTCCCTACAGACAATAGACAATTCTCCGTGCTGGTGTCCTGTCGACTCACCAAACGACATCCTTGAAATTAAATGATGAAAAGAAAATCTTTTAAAAAAAAAAAAAAAAAAACTACACAAAAAAATATCCTCGCACCAAAGCGGTGTTGAATGAAGGACTCCACAACAAAAGCAAAAGCATGAAAGAGAGAAACAAAAACTTATGAAAATAACTGTTAATATTGTATAAACATGTTGTCTCAGGACTCCAGCCCCATTCACAGGACATAGACCGGCATCGTTTTTATTTTATTCTTTTTTTTTTTTTGGGGGTGCCAACAATATTGGCTAAGCTCGAGCAGCGGAGAAAAACATTTGTTGTAAAAGTTTATTTAATTTGTCGTTTTTCTGTTTCGCTACTCCAGTTTCAAGTGAAGTGCCCTGTGCGGCTTTTTGTCTTCATATTTTCCATTGTCCCTGATTTTGTAAAAAAAAAAAAACAAACAAAACAAAATCATCCTGTGGCCAGTTTTTACACAGGGGAGTGGAAACCGATTTTTTTGTTTCATCTGTACTTTAAGGTTTATATAAACCTCGGTTGTTTATTGTCACTCGTCGTTGACATTTTGTTTTGGTTCTGCTTAATATTTTCCTTTGTGGATTCTGCTGAATAAAATATTGAAATAATAATGTCAGAAGACCGAAACAACCAAAGTAACAGCCATGTCTGTTGTCAGCGTGTGAAGAGAGTTTTCGTACAGTTTATTGTTTTGCCTGGTCGAAGGACATTTTTAGTTTTTTTTTATGTTTAGGCTAACGTCTCAATTATCGTGTCTGGTGTTTTGGTGAAAGTTAGATTGGCCATAAGTGTCAAATTGCGTTTAGTGTCAGGTTAATAAATGTAATGTCGCATTAACATATCATAGATTTGTGTGGACTATCGGAGTGTTGGTGGAGAGTATATAGACATAAATAACTGTCGACTAAGATACGGCAATAAATTGTAACTTAATACCTTTGGAAGGAAACAGACAATTATTATAAAAATCCACAACAAAAGAACAAAACTATAAACTGATATAGTTTTTTAGGCGAGGAGAATATTCTTCATAGTTTAGAACAATTAGTTTGGTAAGCAATAAAGGTTATTTTATAGTAATTCCTTTTTTAAGGAAATAATTTTTATCGAGCTTATCAAATATTTTTTTTTAAATAAAATTATTTGTTTTTTCTCCTAAAATCACGAAGTTTTTAAACTGCTACGTGAGTTTTCGTACAAGTGCAGAATATTTGGCCGTCAAAACTACGTTACTTAGGTTGAGTATGACTTCTATTTGGCTAAGACTCAGTAATATTTGTTAGCCCCAAGTTGCTGCCAGCAAGCAGATAAAAGAGATTAAATTTAAAAATACTCTTGAATTGACGTGAACTCAATACAGTTTCAAAGTGTGAACAATCTAATCTTATTAACATTTTTTAAAAAAATATTTGAACATTGAATGAGCCGGCGAGTATCGGACATTATTTCTAAATTGCATAATATTTTCCATTTGCCTCATCAAAACTCCTTGCCAAAACGTGTAAACATTTTAAACATTTTGTTAAATTTTATTCAGTTTCCACATCACTTGTCCTTGAAAATACGTGTATATATTTACCAAAATATAACTCAATTTTAGGGCCTAAATTGCTTCGAAATACGAGAAAGTATTTTTTTTTATTGACTTTTAACTGAATCTCTATTTCCTTGTGGATGAAATTCTTTTTGTATGAACAATTTCCATTGGAATACAGAGAAAGGCGTTTATTTGGCAGCGCCATGTCAAAATATCTGTCACTTCGTGCGGCCTTGTGACTACGTGAAGGTATTTCAAAGCCTCAAGAAAGTGTTTCCATAGAAAAATGTATATGTTGTGATGTCATGTGTCCTTGAAACAACGTGTCAGTATGTGAAAGTTTCAGTTGGTTGTGGTTTTTAATGTTAACAATGTTTGTGTTGGCTGTGGGTTTAATCTTCTGATTTGTCAAAGAGAAAAAGCAAATGAGAGGTCCAAAGCCTCAGTTTTATTTTCTTTAATAGAAGAAATATTCCGGCGATGGAAAACTATTGATAAAAACAAACTTTAAGTTTAGTTTGGTTTAAATTTATTGAGCCTTTTGTGAACCATTGCTTATGACTTTAATGTATTGTCTAAATTTACAATATTTTGGGTTAACGGCACCATGCCTTATCGGTGAGAATTGAAGTGTATGAGTGCTATGTTAAACTAATAGTAGGATAATCGCCTTTGCTCCCGAGGCTTTGCATAAGAAACCGACTTTAACTGATGTAAGTATTTCACCTATGAGCTCCACCCTTAAAAAAAATATATTCGTGTTAAATCTAATTTCAAACAATTTTGCTCTCACACCAGATGACTTTGTAGTTAATGATCAGTTCAGTCAATATATTTTAAACTAGTAAGTTGTAATGCGCCTATGGCGCCCGTTGAAATATGGAAAAAAAATTTTATTGAAAAAAACAAATTTTTGTGGAAAAAAAAAAATTTTGTTGAAACAAAAAAATGTTGTTAAAAAAAAAAATTTGTTGAAACAAAAAAATGTTGTTAAAAAAAAATTTTGTAAAAAAAAAAATTTTATTAAAAAAAAAAATTGTAAAAAAAAAATTTTGGAAAAAAAAAATTTGGGGAAAACACTATTTCTGTACAAAATAAAATATTATTTTTTTTATTATTATTATTTATAGAATTATAGAATGCCTATTTAAATTCCTACGTACTGCGTGACAGAGTCAGTGAATCAGTGTCGAGGGTAAATATATATTAAGATTATAAAACGGCATATTCGTATGTTCTGAAATTAATGTGATGGTTGGTTTTCTAATTTTCTCTTTCTAAGAATGTGAGATGCGGTAGTCTTTTAACAGCAGCTAAAAAACTCAGTCCACCTTTTTTTAAATGAGTATGGCGGCAAATTTCGGTCAATTCTGTGGGTATGTGTCCCCCTGGGTTATGGTAATGGTAAATATGTGTGAATTCGTTTTATATATTTTAACACTTTATTAAATTTGCCAGTTTTTATTAATGTTTTTTGCTGTTATTTTCTGTGAAACGATTTTGCTTAATAAACAATTTTCACGATAAACCTCTAGCCAAGTGGATGTTGTTGTTGTTTTGTCGTTCATTTGTCGTTCATTGTAATGAAATCACACTCTATGTGGATGATACGGCATAATATGTGTACTAGTGTGTACGAGTATGTGAGGAGTTTATGGATGGTTGTATATATATATGTATATCCTTCAGAATGTGTGTAATTTATACATATTAACAATATGAATATTGGGGTGACCCTGCCATATTTGAGCTTTAATGAATTCCATAGGCTACAATGGGCTTTGTAATGATCGAAAGTTTCCTAAATGGGAATTTTTTTAACTTG
Organism: Hydrotaea cyrtoneurina; assembly: GCA_958296145.1. Classification (NCBI taxonomy): domain Eukaryota; kingdom Metazoa; phylum Arthropoda; class Insecta; order Diptera; family Muscidae; genus Hydrotaea; species Hydrotaea cyrtoneurina. The sequence goes on from OY282514.1 coordinate 87,489,334, forward strand.
TATAATATTTTGAGATGGAATTATTGGTTTTAAATGTATGTCACTTAACATTCGATAAAGTAGCAGAATGATATCACTCATTTACTTCAATAGTGTCACAATTCAAAATTCAGTTTTTTATTTTTCTACACAATAAAAAATTTGAAATCTGCAATTTATGCTGACTTTTGTATAGCAGCGTACTATACAAACATATGTCCATGGACCTCTTGGTTATTCGGGAATCGTATGATTTTCTCCTTTAATTGCTAGGTAAGACGCAATTGAGAACTTTAAACGATTGTCTTGAACAAATCGCATGTTGAGTTGTGACACTATTGAAGTAAATGAGCGATATGTTAACCCGACAAGACCGCCATAAGGCTGTCTTCAACAATTGTGTTTACTTTCATAAAAAATATGAACCCTCCAACCGGCCAAACAAACTGGAAAATCCTTGCAACTTGCAAATATTTTTTACGAAATTAAACACAATTAATGATGACATCCACAGAGTGATATTGCCGGTTAGAGGGTTAAGGGATATACGAACAATGGGTTCATTATTAAAAACTAGTAAGTTGTAATGCGCCTATGGCGCCCGTTGAAATATGGAAAAAAAATTTTGTTGAAAAAAAAAATTTTTCTGAAAAAAAAAAAAAAATTTTGTCGAAAAAAAAATTTTTTCTCGAAAAAAAAAAATTTCATGAAAAAAAAAATTTTGTGGAAAAAAAAAATTTTGTTGAAAAAAAAAATATTGTGAAAAAAAAAATTTTGTTGAAAAAAAAAATTTGAAAAAAAATTTAAAAAAAAAAAATTTTTGTAAAAAAAAAATTTGTAAAAAAAAAAATTTTGGAAAAAAAAATATTGGTAAAAAAAAATTTGGGGAAAACAGAATTTCTGTACAAAAAAAAAATATTATTTTTTTTATTATTTATTATAGAATTATAGAATGCCTATTTAAATTCCTACGTACTGCGTGACAGAGTCAGTGAATCAGTGTATCAGTGAATCAGTGTCGAGGGTAAATATATATTAAGATACTGGTCGGCACAGCCCCTAAAAACCAGGCTGGATTCTCGGTAATAGGCATTCATTTAACCTTGCAATAAATTGGAATTTACAGCCTTTTTTGTTAGAAAAAAAATCTCAGAAAACCCTCACCCAGAACGGGACACTCTTATACAACTAACACACTTACAGCCGTGTGTCTGTACGTCCATGCACGCATTGTATAATAAAAACATTTTAACGCCAAATATTGTCATTCACAATAAAAAAAAAAAAATGTTGACACCCTATATATTTTATTCTATTAAGTATTTCTGGTTTTTTTATGTTTGTTGCTGTTGTTGGGATTCCTATTGTTCCATTTTGAGTTGTATTCAAATAAAAAAAAACCAAAAAACAAAAGCCCGGAACAAAAATGCTTAAAATAAATGGTGACCAACAAAAAAAAAAAACAACAAAAAAATATAGAAAAAATGGAGGGGAATATTTTATACATTTATGCAAAAATGCCAAAAAATATTATTATATTATGTGGCGTAAATAAAAGATAATTTATGAAATTTAATTTAAGGAAAACAAAGTGAAGTTTTTTTTTTTGCTCTTCGCTTGAATGATGAAATCATGCACATTGTAGTGACTTAATCAAAATGTGGATTATTTAATTCTGTTTCAGCGAGAACGATGATTTCACTGACACGAAAAGCCACCGGGTGGCAAAAGGTGGGATGAGAAGTTTTTTCTTTTTATTCAAATAAAGTTATGCTCACAAAAATTTAAAAAAATATATAGAAAAATAGATTAGTATTTTTAAGGCACCCATGATTTGCGTTTGGTAAATGGAGGGATACATATTTGGAAACCCTTTCGAAGTGCTGAGAAAATATTGAATACAGGGTGCCCTAAAACCACAGATCGACATAAAAGGTATGTGAATGGTATTGAGGATTTATATTCAGTTCTGTGTTTTTTTTTTCGGAGCATTTTAAGTTGCGATTTCTAAATGGAGGGATACATATTTGGAAACCCTTTCGAAGTGCTGAGAAAATTCTGAATACAGGGTGTCATCCACAATCCGACATAAAAGGTATGTGGATTATATTTAGGATTTGTATTTAAGTTGGTGCTTTTGGGAAATTATAATTTACGGCGGAGTTTGCGGAATTTTCTCATTCTGCTGCGAGTTCCATAACTTTTTAGAGCATCTCGGGCGGAATAGTTTTCGGGATCAATGTTTACCAAAAGCTCGACAGTTGTCTAAGGCAAGCTATCGTGTACTTTGCCAAAGAACTAGTTACCCAGTCAATATTGCCGTTTCTTAACTTTACATGTGGTGAATTTTGCATTGTTCTGATTGGCTCTATGAAAAATGCCCCAACTGCAAAATGTCACAAAAAACATTTTTCATGAAATCATTGAAAAATTACCAAAAAATAAACAAAATTAAAAAATTTAATTCTGGAATATCATAAATTTAAGATTTTTGAAGAAAATTATCAAAAATAAATGAAAAAAAATCCCCAAAAAGACCAACAGTGAAATTAACCAAAAATTCTTTAAAAAAAAAATCCCCCAAATAATATATGAAAATTTCCCCAAAAATATATGAAAAATCCTTTAAATCATGTATGGAAAATTCCCCAATATTAATTCGCTCCTCCCATTAAAGTGACGGCGCGGACTGGTTGTGTGATTTAAACATTTCTATTCAATTACTTGCTTGTACATAATGATGGCAATGTTGCTGTGATCCCAAATAAATGACACACATTATTGTACAATAAATGTTTAAAATCACACGCACACACACGCACGTACTTAAATGTTAGCGAATATTGTTTATAAATAATACAAATTGGAATTGGCGAAATATGTGTAATTTATTAAACAACATGTCGATAATTCGAATATTGATAGAGTGTGAACATAAAATGTTCAAATGTGATTAACTAAAAATGCATTATAATGGTGTCATAAATTAAATGCTCACATATCCCCTTAATCCGCTGAATGGGCTGGGCCCATGGCCCACAAAAAAGTACAGGAGACGGAGGAAAGCTTTTGTTTTTTTTTTTTAAATCAAAAAAATTGCACAACAATAACTATGACATTTGAATAATGCTGAGCACTGGCTTTATTGTAATAATGCCTTCGAGGGCATTTCAAGAGATGTGTTTAATTAAATAGAATGATTGATATAAAGGGAGGTTTTCTCCTTTTCCCCCTTTATAAAAATATACTGAAGTGGTGTTAGGTTTTCCTAGGTTTACAGCTCAAAACATGCACCATATTTTATGTGGATTTCGCCAACATTGACGCAGTTGATTTACAATATTTTTTTAAATTAAACCATAAACATTTTTTAAATTAAAATCTTAAATTTCCCCTTAAAAAAAATGCCTAGTCAACCTGCGTGAAAAATCATCGTGTAAATCGGGTCTTAGATAAAATAGGACATTCCTGAAAATGTCATTTAAAAAGTTACAATGTTTAAGTTTCTGGAAATTAATGGACGGATTTCAGCGTCTGCCTGCGAGATTTACATTTTTAAAGGAAAACTTAAGTTGGCCAAAAAAATCGTCATATCGAGCCCTTACTGCGAAAAAGCCATAAGGGCCATATTACTTCGAAACTCGTTTTTTAATGAAATTCGATAGAAAGTTGTCCAACGCTCTTTATGCCAAAATATTGAAAATTAAAGTTTTATATTAAAAGTTTAGGTAGTGTTTGCGACAATCACACAGAAGAACCCGAGTTCAAAACCGGGTAAGACCATCAAACATTTTTCAGCGGCTGTTTCCAGCTCGTAAACGTTGGCGACTTTACGAGTAAGAGAACAATTTCTAACCCTGTAAAACTTCTCTAGAAAAGCATTAGCCGTTCGGAGCCGGCTTTAAACAGTAGGTCCCGGTCAGTGAGTATACTGAGCCCACTGATTCGAGAGAAGTCTGTTCCTTCGTGGAATGTTAAGGGAAATATGTAAGTTAGAGTATTTACAAAGACATAGCAAATTCAATTGTATCCTCAGCCTCTTTGCCTGACCACACAAAAAACCCTCTCCTGTAAAATCTTCTTTTTGGCACTTACGTTTCATCAATTGCGAATTCTCATATGTTTTCCTATGGATTTGGATATATTTTTCACATGGAACATCGAACTGACTATATCAGGATTAAACTCTTTAATGCATTCAAAAACATTTTCGTTAACACTCCATTAGTTTATGTTCCCCCTGCCTTTATCATTCACCAAGAGTACTACAATTGCTCTGAGGGTATTTGCAAAAGGAATCCCGGAAAAAAGTCCCCTTGAACAACAGAAAAACTTGCTGTATTTTAAATACCATAAACTATATTTAATTGCAGCTTTGTTGCTCCAGCACTCCAGCAGCAACGATGCCATAGTACTTAGCACTCCTCTCCCATTGATGGAATGGGGAGGGGCCAGCAGACAAAAAAATACAGAGTAACAATTCAAATGGGCTACAACCAAAAGAAAGGAGCTGCGTGAGCTTACAATGTCATGGCGGCAAAAAGAAAAATCGTAGTAAAACATAAAATAAATAGTGTCATAACTTAAACAATTTGAAAGATAAACATGCAGAGAAATGTTTTTCCAGTTTTATTTCATTTTTGGTGAAATAAAAGTTCTGAATTTTTTTTTTTTTTAATATAAGACTCTCCATAGAAATGTAGGGGAATCCACCGCCGGAAATCATTGGCCTTAATTTCCCCCCTGCCGTAGTTCAGTGGGCATAATTGTTGAGTTTATTAAGATTTGTAGTTGTTTTGTAGCACCATTTAAGTTGGCCAACAAATAAATCTAGAACATGTTATTATGTTTCAATTTCAGTTTCAGTTTTAGTTTCTCTTGTGCTGCTTTGTTTCCTCCACGCCACAACTGCAACACGCACGTCTCCCCGATAATGAATGCAAAAAAAAAAACAAAAACAAAAAGTTGCTGTAAAAACAAATTGTATTAAACTGAAAATACTGAAATCCTTTAATTTGAAAATTATTATTGTGCAACCGCAAATCTGGTCTAGAAATATTTCCATCGAGTTTGCCACAGTTGCAGTGTGTGCATAAAGTCATGACATTGACATATTATTGTGGCTCATGCTCGTGCATGAGTGTATGAATAAAACTGAACTATTTTAATTGGGTTTCTATGAGTTGGATTATGTGATGGTATGTAATATATATGCAAGTGTTTTATTTTCTAGTTATAAGTGGCACACAAAAGCAGCAGCGCCACGGGAAGGGCCATCTGCGATGAGACATAAGGATAATGTGGCCTAAGACCGGACAAAGGGAGATATTTCGCAATGAAGCTTTAAGAAAACAATTTTTTTTTCTTTTTGACCTCTTGTGCTTACTTTGTGCACGATATTTCCCAATTCGATCTTAAATACTTTATGATCGTTGACCAACTCTCTGCCTTTATCCAGCCCTGATAAATGTAACGTCTCTTTAAGAAGGCTTGTTCAAAAGTGCCGAACACGGAGGAACAAGGGCCTCTGGAACATATTGTTCCAAACACATTTTCCAGACAACAAACATATGGGCATTATGTTTGGGCTAGCAGCAATGTTCCCAAACATATATATGTTTGCATATAATCATATATATGATTGGATGATTGAAGGTAATCACATACAGTTGAACTTCCATAACTCGAACTTCCATAAGTCGAATTTTGTTTAAGCCATTCATGAAATTTTTTAAAAAAAAGTTTTTTACTTTATAAAAAGGTTTGCTGAGTTCGAATCCACATGGGCTCGCTGGCTGTGAATGGGTTAAGCCGAAGCAATGTTAGTGGCAGTTAAGAAGACAAACTTCCTTAAACAATTTTATAAGTAATTCCATAACTCAGTCTCCGTACTTTTCTACGGGAAGTTTGACTGTATATCGATGGCTTAATTTAGAAAGGGCATAACTCGCATTTGCGTAACTTTACAGGAGAAGGTAAAAAATTTACAACATTTGAAAAACTTCAGACATAACAAAATTTTAAGGGCATCTTATCTTATAATATATATTTACCCTCGACACTGATTCACTGATTCCCTGATTCACTGATTCCCTGATTCACTGATTCACTGACTCTGTCACGCAGTACGTAGGAATTTAAATAGGCATTCTATAATAATTCTATAAATAATAATAATAAAAAAAATAATATTTTTTTTTGTACAGAAATTGTGTTTTCCCCAAATTTTTTTTTACCAAAATTTTTTTTTTCCAAAATTTTTTTTTTTTTTTTACAAAATTGTTTTTTTTTCCACAAATTTTTTTTTTCCACAAATTTTTTTTTTTCAACAAAATTTTTTTTTTCAACAAAATTTTTTTTTTTTCCTCAAAAATTTTTTTTTTCAACAAAATTTTTTTTTTCAACAAAAATTTTTTTTCAGCAAAAATTTTTTTTCCTCAAATTTTTTTTTCCCAATTTTATTTTTTTTCGAAATTTTTGTTTACAAAATAGTTTTCTCAAAATATTTTTTACAAAATTTTTAAAATTAAGTAACAAATACTTTCTCAAGCAAATTAACGGGCGCCATAGGCGCATTACAACTTACTAGTTTTAAATAAAAAGGCGAAACAAATTTAATTCTGAAACAATTTTTTTTTTTTTTTTTGGATTTTGGTGTGAAAGCACGCCCTACATTTTTTTAAAAGCCGATATTGTTATTGAGCTTCATTTTCCCTTGAAGGCTCTTTGTCCCCATCCTAGGGCCTATGTACATCCACCCTCGCTGCTCCTCACTGATGGTTTTCGAAATAAGCGCGTTTAAACATTATTATTGCGATATGTGCAATCTAAAAAAAAAAAACGTTGTATGTGTGATGTTGTAGTTTTTAAAGTAAAACGAATTTCAAAAAGTACACATTTATTTCAATTTTCAAGCATTCAAGTAATTCAATTATAACGCATTGAAGTGTAGAGTACTCAAGCAGTTCACCATTCAAGAGAGTATAAATACTCGAAAACAACAAAATAAATGAATCACTTCGTTTTGATACCCTACACCACATGGTGAAACAATAAGTAAAGAGTTAATTTCGAAATATTTCATTAATTACTGAGGATCACTGATTGATTTTAGGTTCCATCGCTATAGAAGCTAAGAATGGGCTATGAGGAACGTATTTTTCCGTACAATTGACAATGTACGGATGAGAGTCCCTAGCTGAAAGTCCTGGCATTAGGAAACAGTCGACGGATATCCGAATCTGAAACACAATGAAAATGTCTTGAGAACGATCTATACGAGACATCACTTATGGGCAGTTGACTGTGAAACTGAAACTCCAATGTCCTTCAATGAAATAAAAAAAAAATCATTTGTATCCGTGGTAGAACTCACCAGACTGATAGGCTTCAATTGTACTTCTTATGAAGGCCAGTTTGTAGGGGCAAAATGTTAAGTAAGAGAATTAAATTCTCGTTTTCCAAACTGCTCAGCCAACCTTTTAATATTCGCTCCAAAGACTGGTCGCCTCGATACCGAGAATACAGATCAAAAAAAGCAACCATACGATTTAAACCTGTCTGTGACAGAACAAACCCATTGTCGTATGTTTTTCAAAAATTCTACTGATTTCTTTTGTATACAGCAATCAAGCAAATGTGTATCTTTGATTTTTTTTTTTTTTAGATTGCATATCTCTTCTATACAATTCAAAAAAAAAAGAAGAAAAAAAACTTCAATTAGTTAAATGTTCTTTGACTGACGTCGTTACATTAAGATGTAAAAAGAGATCTTTATCTGCCTGTTCTGTTCTGTTTTCACAAATGTTTCTCTGAATGCAATTCAAGTATTTCGGATATCTTTGAAATTATATAAAACTATTTCGTATTCTATTCATCTGCAGCCGGTGTTGGCAGCGCCCGCCCATCGTCATCGTCATTGCCATGACGATGTGGAGTTTGTAATATTGACAAAGGTTTTGGCAACCAAAATTAAATTGGCACAAAACTAAATAGAATTAATAGGATTTTGGTAAAAATTATCAAAAGAAATTCTTTAAACCGAAAGTAAAGAATTAATTTTTGCAAACAATACTGAGAAAATCCACCCAGTTTTGCTTGCAATTGCAAACAAAGCTGCAATATTAAGAAACTGTCAGTCATTTTATGATAAGAAGTTGAAGGCACTCCATACACTCACACACTCACACAGACACACGCACACAGTCACGTATGCATTTACCTGATTATGTATGTCATTGTGCTCGTCTTTCCAGACAGGCATGAACTATGATCCTTGTCTTGGGATGTTCAAAATTGAAATGAATTGGTTGTCGAGTTGAACAACATTTACATGGAAAATAAATATCTACATGTGTCTATGTGTGTATATGTATAATCTACACCAGTTCATATGTACATACACATATATGACTGTGTGTGTCCAGGATGCATACATCCTGATATACCTACAGGCCATTATGGGCTATGACAAATACGGTTCACAAAGGAAACCGGCATTCAGAGAGAGAGAGACGTCGGACGATATGCACATTAAATAAATGTCCTACATGCGGAAATGAACCGGATATGACTGCCGAGTTAAACCCAGCACAAGGAAGACATTTGTAATGATAAGACAAATAAGTTTAGTGCATTACTGCAAAATTGAATGAATGATATATTTTGTCGTTTGCAATGCAGTCAAAGAGCCGTGGGACACTTAAATTCTCGACATAAATTTAATATAGATTAAAACTATTAACGTTAAATGTTATCCATCATGTGAATGTGACAATTCAGAGATTATTTTCTGGTTGCTAGGCAAAAGTGAACGGGTGCCAGCAAGGCGGTGGCGAAAAAAAAAGTATATTTCTTAAATCGATTTGTTTTGATTAGCATTCGCTTGAAATGGGAAAAAACGTATGTTTACCCAACTTTTATAAAGGGTGATCCAAATATACGTATATTTTTTGACTTGATTAACTATCTTGGAAAAAATGGAATAAACGTATGTTTACCCGAATGGGTGGTGGTCCAAATCGTTGCCCATTGTGAGCAGCGCTAGGCCGATAGTCATTTACCTGATTCTGGTAAGCGAATAATTCGTGGTCTTTGTGTCCAATTGCCTTGGACTGGTGCGTAAAATGCTAAGTTATTTGGGATCCTTAGAAAGTCGATGTATCACGATTTAGTCGAACACTCTCAGGTTTGGCAGCCAGATTTTCATCTGTGCTTGTTCAAGCATTAATTAATGACAATCCGTGTTACACTCATTCTGTCCTATGAACCAAATTTACTTTTTCGGAAAGGGGATAACAAAAAAAAATACACGTGTATCGGCGATTTTCATGTACACGTCAGATTTTTTTTTTTTAAGTTTGAAGTATGAAGCTCGTAGTGGCCTGTGTGAAAGCCTTTGGACCGATTTTTCACCCTTTGTCTGTGATCCAATCGAGCTGATTTTTTGCAGGCAGACTCGTGGAAATGTCTGTATCACGTAAATTTTTTTTTAAAAATAGATTTTTATCAATTCTCAGATTTTCCTAATTTTTTTTCTTTTTTTAAAATGGTTATAGTTTTTTTTTTAAGGTTTCAGTTCAAAAAACATTTTTTTTCGTAACGCTTAAGTAGTTTAAAAATTTGGAGTCTCTTCAAGTTATGCTAAGAAAAGTGAAAAAAATATTTTTTTTTTCAAAAATAATAAAAATTGGGGAAAATCTGAGAATTGATAAAAATTGTTTTTAAAAAATTTGACGTGATACAGACATTTCCACGAGTCTGCCTGCCAAAAATCAGCTCGATTGGATCACTGAAAAAGGGTTAAAAATCGGTCCAAAGGCTTTCACCGTTTGTCAAGATTTAGAGCGCGCAAAGAGAGGTAACCGTCAAAATAATATTTGATTCATACATAAAAAACTAATAGGGTGGATCAAAAATCTCAGTATTGATGTAGTGAAACAGTGATCGCAATAACGGATAGTCCTCGTAAGTCCTGCTATTGTGACCGCTGTTTCACTACATCAATATGTAAACCCACCCTATTAATTCACAACATCACTACTCAGATTTTCGATCCACCCTATTATTTATGGCCTTTCACACTCCACCTGACCGTGCTATCAATTGTTTGACTACATGAAATATTTGATTACTCAAAATATTAGAATACTCACTACTTCAACTGCTTTTTTTTTAATTAACTATTGGAATACTTTAAGTTTTGAACACTTGAACACATTTGTAAAAACCCCGTTGATTACTTGAATAGTCTAAGAGAGCAAAACTTAAATTTGACTAAACAAAATCCGACTTCCTCTTCGTAGTGCCTCTGTAAATTGCTTGCAACCGAAATTATCAATCTATAATTCCTAACATTCATCTCAGTGATCTAATTGATGGAAATATTTTCCATCCAGGAAACGACATCTATCTGCGATTGTCAATCTTTTGGCCATTATTAAGCCATTGCAGCTGAGAGTAATTGGCATAGTATTTCCTATGCGAAATATCAGCTATCACATATATTTGAGGATATCTCTGTCGTATTCCTCTCACGTCAATTATTTTTCCATTTTCATTTCGATGATAAATGATTTTAAATAAAGTTTCGTACATATGATATGTATGTGTGCGACCAATTAATGTGAACGTATCGGTGCGTCGTACTTTGCCGGTAATTGCCGTGACACGTGTTTGCTCGCCGATCGTCGACAAATATTGTCATGACAGTGTATTGCCATCGAATCCGGAGAAAACTCAAGCCAACAAACAAACAAACAAATATTCGGTGACACACGGAGTCAGTCCATCATTTGGCATTCATCAAATCTCAACGGCACTCCGATGTCAACTGACACAGATGCACACACACACACACACACCGAGAGACAGGGATACCGGAAATCGAACTGAAATGCCTTATATTGACTTTCCTCAAAATCCCTTTAACTTACCCCCACTCATTCAACTTGAGTGTTTTGCTGGGGTTTTTGGTGAAAATCGTTATAAATCTTTTGAATTTAATTTCGTTAAAGACCATACGAAATCAATACAATTGGCAATGTTATCAGACAATAAACACACACACACACGCACACAGATACACGGAGAGTATTATGAGCGTGTATGAGTGCTCGCCTTAAAGGGGATAAATGCCAAAGTGCTTGTGTGCCCTGCTAACGTTTCGGAGTTTTCTCACAAATTTGTTCGTTCCACGACTAAATGAAGTTGTTATTAAATGTCGCATAAACCTCACTAGAAAATTGCTGTCAACGCGTGTGTTGTTTCTGGGCGAACGTGGCTGCTTTTGGGTAAATTTATTGCATTACTACGATCGGATAGTTTATATTGCCTTCGATACTCTGGTTGTTGTTCAAGTCATTGGTTTAGTAGTTTTTCTTGGTTATTAATTTAGTACGGTCGGGCACGGTACACTACGCACAATGGGCATACACAGTTCATTCATGCTGTGGCAATTTTGTGAAATGAAGAAATTTTTGCAAAGATGTCGGATTATTGTCTTACAAGGCCTAAACTTATCAGTATTCACTTTTATGTTTGGGACGAACAGCTGCTGCAAAACAATTTCCTCGCTTATTCACAGGTTTCATAAACAACATCTAGGCGAAGAGGTGTTTTTCTAAAGGTCTTATAACACCGTGTTACACACTAGGGTGGAGTGAAAACATGCTTTTTTTTTTAATTTGAAAAAGTTAACCTCGGAAAGAGATGTAGTCTGGGGTCCTAATGAGGGGAAAAATAAAGAAAAAAATTTTAAAATTTTTTTAGGGGTCGCGCCACTCCCTCGAAATTTGGAAATTATTGCTATTTTGGCGTTGATTTTAGAAAAATCCTAAAACTTAACGACTTAACTTATTCGAAATTTATCAGTGCCCAAACAAAAGTATTTGAGGCAAATATGAGGATAATCGACTAATATTTGTAGCTTTGGTAGCCATTTCATTGTTCAGTCAATTTTCTGAAGAAGGGACGATTTGACTTATTTTACTTTTTGAAATTTTTGAACAATGAGAAAATTTTTTTTAAATTTTTTCTTGCCCGTATTTCATTGTTTACGCTATTGCAAACATTTATTGACATAAAACTTTTAAGGATTTTTCTAAAATCAACGCCAAAATAGCGATAATTTCCAAATTTCGAGGGAGTGGCGCGACCCCTAAAAATTTTTTAAAATTTTTTTCTTTATTTTTCCCCTCATTAGGACCCCAGACTACATCTCTTTCCGAGGTTAACTTTTTTTTTTTGAATTTCACTCCACCCTATTACACACATTCTGTCCTATGAACCAAATTTACTTTTTCGGAAAGGGGATAAAAAATTAGGAAAATCCGAGAATTGATAAAAATCTATTTTTTTAAAAATTTGACGTGATACAGACATTTCCACGAGTCTGCCTGCCAAAAATCAGCTCGATTGGATCACTGAAAAAGGGTTAAAAATCGGTCCAAAGGCTTTCACACAGGCCACTACGAGCTTCATACTTCAAACTTAAAGAAAAAAATTAAAATCGCCGATACACGTGTATTTTTATTTTTTCCCATCTTTCCGAATATGTGCATTTGGTTCATAGGACAGAAAAAAAAATCTATTTTTTGTAACACGGTGTAATGTGCATTTAATGTCGACTATGCCATCGCATTACCCAGTGCATTTACGTGCCTGCTGTGATGGGAATATCAACCCCATTTACAGCACGTGCTGCCGTCCGTAATAACATAACGATGTGAAGTTATGTGTGGGTGTGGGTGTGAGTGTGTGCGTCGTGCCGGTGTCTGTTACCAACAGAGGGTGCCATGATGTGAGGGTGACAATGACCGAGAGTGTGAGTGAGGGTGAGCGGACATGGCAGCATGAGTGAGTGCCGGCATTAACAAGAGTGGGGGTGAATAGTGTCACACACACACACACACACACGAATATTAACTAACTTAGACAGATTGTCTACTTATTGGTTAAGTTGACGCACACACACACACACTCATGCACGCTATCAGTGCCAATGGGAATATCTCTTTTATCCCCATACAGCACAAAACACCGGCAAATTCTTAAATAAAATATCGTCTCAGTAGGTTCAATCGTATTACTGCAGAGAGGGCGCACGGGAAGGAAGCAAACACTTTTTTTTCGTAAAAATCAATTTCATCGAACCTTCGACATTGTTTCGTTTTTGGGGTGAAAAGCAAATGTTGACATGTGCGTTAATGTATGTTTGTGTGGTTCAAAGTAAATGACATGAAAAATAAAAACAATTGATATGATGAAGATATATGACGAAATAACATTACCAGCGGGGAGGGGAGATGTCACAGGGCACGGGGTAAAGACAATGTTGCAGGGCACTCTATGGAAGAGGGTGCATTTGTAAGTGACGACTTGTAATAAAGTCAATTATTTTATTGAGGTAATAAAAACAGTTTCTTTCGGTTGTCCTGCGTTCACATAATGTGCATGGTATGGTTGGGGATTTCGTTACGTTAATGGTTTAAGCCACAGGTTAGGGGGGTGGACGGAGGAAGGAGAGAGGAGTGACACTGAATCCTTGAGGAATCCAAAAGAAAAAATTCAATTTGTAAGAAATATTGTGGACATGTGGGAACGTGGGAAATTTCCTGTGTAATGCCAAGCCGGAATTTATCAACAGAACTTAGTTTTATTCTTTTACATCTTAATATATATTTACCCTCGACACTGATTCACTGATACACTGATTCCCTGATTCACTGACTCTGTCACGCAGTACGTAGGAATTTAAATAGGCATTCTATAATAATTCTATAAATAATAATAATAAAAAAAATAATATTTTTTTTGTACAGAAATTGTGTTTTCCCCAAATTTTTTTTTTTCCAAAAATTTTTTTTTTCTACAAAAATTTTTTTTTCCACAATTTTTTTTTTTCAACATAATTTTTTTTTCCAAAAAAATTTTTTTTTTCAACATAATTTTTTTTTTCCACAAAATTTTTTTTTTTCAACAAAATTTTTTTTTCCACAAAAATTTTTTTTTCCAAAAATTTTTTTTTCAGCAAAAATTTTTTTTCCACAAATTTTTTTTTCCCCAATTTTATTTTTTTTCGAAATTTTTTTTTACAAAATAGTTTTCTCAAAATATTTTTTACAAAATTTTTAAAATTAAGTAACAAATACTTTCTCAAGCAAATTAACGGGCGCCATAGGCGCATTACAACTTACTAGTTAGAAATAACGATTGAATGGAAATTTCTTTAACTAAAATATATTTTAAACAGTTTTACTTCTGTTAGTCGAGTTCGAGATCATTGAATATTTTCGAATACTTTTTAGTTTTGCCAACTGTGACTGCAAGATTTTCACCATTTTTATAGTGAATTTTAATAAATTTCAATGCGTTGTTGAAGCGTGTATCGTTCGATTTTTAGTAATGGCTTAGTTTCTACTTGTCAAATGTCAACGAATGAAAGCTTCACAAGTGACAGCTACCGAAATACCGGGTGATTCAAAATAACACCTCTTGTTGGAGAACTCTGTAGTTACTGGCCACAAGAAGTGGACGACCGTGTTGTAATGCGGCTATTATACAGCAAAGCCAGGTTCGTATCCTGGTAAGGACAATCGAATATTTTTCAACAGCCATTAAATGCTAGTCATCTCTAAGCTTCATTAAAAAAAAGAAGATTCAACTATTTGTAGTCGCCCTAAAAAAATCTAGAATAATAACTTATATCGCATAAAGAATACAAAAACTTAGATCGTTTCCAGCCCACTGATTTGGAAGGAGTTCCCCCGTCAGTTCCATCTAGGAGATGTGAAGTGAAATGAGATAAACAAACATATTTCATAGATTAGTTGTCAGCCAGCTCATCGAAATCGATATTTATCATCCTTCGGTGCAGAAAAATATGATTTCTAATTTTATTTCCAGTTCAACCTTCCGTATAACTGACTTTTTTGTAAAACTATTTGAGCGGTCGATACAACTCCCATTAGAAAAATGCCTATATCGTCACATTTTTAAAAATGCCTTTACTCATTTCATATCACTATTGTTCAACCATACAAATTCGATGTCATCCCATTCGGAAAACAAAAACTGGTAACAGTTCTATGTCCATTTCTCGGTAACATTCGTTACCATTAAGAACGTCCTCCAACACATAAGTCTTTTCTAAAATATATGATAACATATCTCTGCGTACGTACATAAATTTACGCAGAACAGAATTTTAGTTGCAAAATGCTGACCATGACATATAAAGCTGGAGTGCTGAAGCAAAAAATGAGGGAAAGGCAAACCAGTCGGTTGGTCGGTCGGTCAGTATTCACAACTGTTGTTATATTCAAATATTTTCAAATTTCATTTCGAAAATTGGTATGTATTGTTTTGGCCCCATTTGAATTGTAAATAACACATACACACATGCATACATGCCAACTAATACAAATGCACCAAAAATGACACAAAACTGTAGCCGAAATACACACATGTTTATTTGTATAGCATATGTACATGTATTTGCTGTTTTTGTTCTCTCTGTCTCTGTGTGTGAGTGAGAATATGTTGTCCCTATCTAAATGCACGTAGGTCTGTGTATGTCTACTCAAAAATAACATCAATTCCGATATAATGAAACGGCATTTTGTTTAGTTTTGTTCTGGGATATATTGCAAAATATGCATAATGTTTTTGTTTTCTATTTCTCTTTTTTTTCTATGTGTGTGTGAACAACAAATATCGAATACAATTGAATGATTTAAAAACTCTCATTGTCTGCACAAAAATAGAATAGCAAATTTTTTTTTTTTTGGGAATTTATGTAACAATAATGTGAAAATGATTTCCAAATTTAAATGGAGAACTTTGGCTTGTAAGTTCGTATGAAAATATTTATTGCTAACAAAACGTGTCGATTTCGTTGTAAGCCATTTACAAAAAAAACACACATACCCACATACACGTTCAAGGAAAATGTACACATTTGCTTTAGGTTTTCATAATGAGCCGTTTAAAGTTGAAGTTTTATAAATGCCATAGAATCCACTGACCATTTAAAATGAAACTGTAATTCAAAATGGATAAACGATTTCTGGTTGTCCTGGAATCAGGAAATTCGGGGAATGTACCTTTACAGAAGAACAGATTTACCGATTTTGATACAAATTTTAGGTATGATTCAGCTTATTGGAGTGGGTATATTTCTATATTTTATATATTTATAAAAAATAAAATACACGTGTATCGGCGATTTTCATGTACACGTCAGAATTTTTTTTTTAAGTTTGAAGTATGAAGCTCGTAGTGGCCTGTGTGAAAGCCTTTGGACCGATTTTTAACCCTTTTTCAGTGATCCAATTTTGCAGGCAGACTATTTTAAAAAAATAGATTTTTATAAATTCTCAGTTTTTCCTAAATTTTTGGGGAAAATCTGAGAATTGATAAAAATTGTTTTTAAAAAATTGACGTGATACAGACATTTCCACGAGTCTGCCTGCCAAAAATCAGCTCGATTGGATCACTGAAAAAGGGTTAAAAATCCTGAGCAGATGCAATGGCCAAGGCCCTGGGTCGCCTTCGGGCATGTACGCTGATATTTAACCGAGTTGATCGTAGTTACGTCTTTGTCACTACAATTAGGTGGGAGAAAGATATTAGGATTACTTGTGGCAAGAATACACGTTCTCGGTGTACCTACGATTTCAGTCACGAGTAATTTGTACCCGAAAGTCTTCAGATCACAAACCCTGCCAACAATTGTCCAAGGTTCCTGGTTGAAGACTACCTTCGACAGATGAAAGTGGAGGGCAATCGTAGCTGATGTAACATGGAAGGTATGACATGGCTCTGTCAACATCAGGAAGCTTCAGCCTTTCAGCCTTTTAAATTGTCATACGTCGCATTTGTAGTAAAGAATTTAATGCTTACAGTTTTGTTTTCAACTCGCTTCATTAAAACTGTATGGAGAGAAATTTAAAAATGTATTTCCCACATTTTATTCAAATATTTGTGAAAGTGCGAAAAACAATCGAAGTTTTGTTATTCATTTGTTTTGGTTTCGATATCAAATTGTAGATTTTTGTTATTCATCATCGACCGGATACAGGAAATCAACAGATCGCCAGATGTGTACACAACTAGGCTGGAGTCGTCTGCTCCACATTTACTGTCCATCAAATGCGTACGAAGTGGTTAGAGTGTTTGAGGGTGGGGGGAGGATGGTTGGAATGAATTTGTGAATAAATGAATTTTTATGGTAAAACGTGTAAATTAAAAATTCATGAACCGTACTACACAATATCATCACAATATCCTGCAACAAAAAACAACCCAAAACGAAAAACAGCCACATAATCAGAAACAAATTCAATATGAAAATGAATCACACGAACAACATCATGAGCAATGTCATCATCGTCATTACCTTCCATAAACAGGAAGTGAATTCTACTCCGCACTGTATTCATTTCACTGTCTACTTTCCGGCACGCATATGCGATGTGAGTAATCAATGAACCGCAAAACGAAAATCAAATATTTAACAGAAAAATCCAATGACAAAAACCTGTCACAGGCACAAACGTGGGCATTTTGCACAGGTTAACCGGGGGACTTATATCGGGTTTCGTATTTGAAATTGATATGCCAGAGAGCAAAAAAAAACCCCCCCGACAAACGACTGGCGCACTGGCTTTAGGTTAAGCATTGATAAAGGTCACAGCTCACCCACCAAAGGCTGCTGGGAAAAGGGTTTGTGCAACAATAACTTCAAAAGCGAAAATGATTTAACATTGATATTTCGTAAAGCACTGTGGATTATTTTGGAAATCTTTTGTCAGCTGTCAGCAGTTGAGGTGCTCCTTTAACCCAAGCCATCTTAATTTTATTATTTATAGTACGACAATATTACATTTAAATGTCTGAATGACAGCCGAAGTTTGTGTGGCAATGTCTACAGTGTTGAAGTTTCCTTTTTCGCATGTGCGTGTGTCGCTTTTAATTTTAAGTTGCGTACTTCTGCCATCCACAAGTTGTTCTTTAGAGTTTATTCACGGCGTTGCATTTGTCTTTTCATCTCCTGCCGCTCGACAGAACTCCTTAAAACAAAAATGCATACTCTCTATTTGAAAGAAGTTTCTTTCTGTTTGCACTCGTATTATTTGTAACGCCTTTCCAAATATGCTGGAAATTGTTTATGTTTTTTTCTATTCTATTCTTCTATCTTCTTCTATTTTGTTGCTTAAGAGAAGTATGTTAAATGTGAGAGCAGTGGTGTATGCCATGGGAGGTCCTTCAGATTGCTGTGGCTAGCTCATGGATTCTCGTCGCCATTATCAGTTTATCGCAACAGTTTGTATTTTGGCAAATTACTTTGGATATAAGTAAAGTGTTTTGTTGACGATTGAGTCATGCTGGTTACATAAAATTTCCATTTAACGACTTTGGACTATTTTTCAGTGGGCCCATCTCAAGGACAGGGTTTATTTAAATAAATCGGAAACAATTGCCACAGCAGGTCTTTCTTTTTCTCAATGTCTTTTTAATCAATGTTGAGTCTGTCCACTAGCTGTGAATAGGATGTCGTTTTACTCTTTTCAAGATAATATATTTGAATGATTCCGCAGGTATCTTAATATATATTTACCCTCGACACTGATTCACTGACTCTGTCACGCAGTACGTAGGAATTTAAATAGGCATTCTAAGCGCCCCGGTAGGCGAGTTGGTAGCGTGCTTGCCTATCAGCGTGGGGGTTGTGGGTTCGATTCCCACCAAAGGCTTTGGTCTGTCGCTGCATAAATCAAGCCAAATAGTCTTTGTCACTCGGTTTATCCTTGGACCCAAAATTAGAATATAAAATTTACTTTGTATTGTAATTAATAAATAAATAAATAAATAAATAGGCATTCTATAATTCTATAAATAATAATAATAAAAAAAATAATATTTTTTTTTTTGTACAGAATTTGTGTTTTTCCCAATTGTTTTTTTCAATTTTTTTTTTTTTAAAAATTTTTTATTTTACAAAAATTTTTTATTTTACAAAAATTTTTTTTTTTACAAAAATTTTTTTTTCCAAATTTTTTTTTTCAACAGAATTTTTTTTTTCTGCAAAATTTGTTTTTTCCACAAAATTTTTTTTTTCAACAAAATTTTTTTTTTTCAACAAAAATTTGTTTTCCGCACATATTTCAACGGGCGCCATAGGCGCATTACAACTTACTAGTTTAAATATAGAACTAGAACTGTGGTCTAGCTGGGCCACAAATGCCCTTTGGCTCTTTTTTATGGACGTCCAGGGAGTAGCAAACTGATGTTTTGTTTTTAGTGTACGTGAGACTGCTCCATGTTTCGCCTTTGGTGCAAAAACTCCTTCCGATTGCGGTGGAACGACCCCAAACAGAACTCTCAAGTGGTCACATGGTTGGGCTCGATGTCGAATCTGAATAAACACGGCACCCTCAAGAAACTCTTCTATCTAGGCTTCAACGCAAATGGGATAAGGATTTTTTGAAAAAGAGGCAAATTATAAACTTTATCCTTTATCCTTATCCTAGCGAGAGGTCCCGGTATTGAACAGTGTCAAAAACACACACTGTAGAATTTTATATTGAGTGGAAAACACGGTAGACTTCTTGTGTATATCCCCAAAATTCCACTGAAGGCTACTCGGCATGGTAGGGATGCGGCAGAACTTCGTTTTTTCTTTCTCATATCTTCCCTACGGAGTTTAAACTTTTTCCCGCCCTTCCAATTATCTTCGCCACTGCCTCCAGTAAGAAAATGCTCGTATAGTTTTATAATCCTTCAGAATGTTTTGCACCAGTTTAAAGGAACTTTTATGACTTTATAATAACAGATGTGTATGGATAAGTAAGCGTTTATATAGTTTGCATGTGGCTGCGTGTGTGTATGTGTGTGTCTGTGTGAGCATGAAACGTTTAAGTGTGTGTATCCACATAAGCACTTTAAGCAAACACAACAGCATTTCAATGAAAAACTACTTAAAGAGATTTTCGCACGAAATTCACACTGCGAGCAAACAACAACAAAAACACGAGAAAGGCAACGAATAATTCAGCCATGTATTGCCATAGATGGAAAGGTTTGAGGGGTGGGGGGCAAAATACTCAACTACTTATAATTTTAAAGTTTAGTTTAAAGTTTTTGTGAAAACAGAACAGAACAAAAAAAAAACAACAACAAATAATATCAACACAAAAGCATAACTTTGTGCAAATAGACAGGCAGCTCTTATTAAATTCATGCCCTAATTAGTTGTTACAAACACACACACACACACTCACTCACACATATAGACAAACTAACGAAAAACGCAAAAAGTTTGTGTTTTTTTTTTGCTGTACATATGAACAAAAAGTAAAACAGAACAGAACAGACAAAAATCCCTGTTTAAGTGTCAGTTTTAAAACAAGACAAGTTATTTCCATACAAATGGTACCAACACATACATACATCTGTAGGCACCAATACAAATGTACGTGTACACCGAGTACCGCATTTACATACTACATTTACACACATACGGGTATGTGGCCATACTTACAATCACATCTCCCATTCTCACAAATAGTACAGACTTTTTTCATTTTTGGTCCATCTACAGATATTCACACAAAACCCCACACGCATACACACACACACACACACATAATTTACTTTGCTATGCATAGAAAAACGTAACTGAACATAAAAATGACATTCAAATTACCAAAATGAATGAGCTGCGAGGATGTTATGATAAGAAGGAAATCAAATGATTTCGATTTGGAAATCAAAGGCAAAACATCATGGAGAGTATGGAGAGGTCCATATCTTCATATACAGGGTGTTATTTTGGTATTCTAAGAAAAATCGAATGTTTATTTCATAATAAAGAGGATGGTATGCCGTTAATAATGAAAAACAACATCAGCCAAATGGTCGCCACGACCACGCTTACAAGACCATATCCATTTCATGAAATTTTCCATAACCAAATCGAATTCTATCATTGAGGTCTTGAATCGACGCTGGGCTGTTAGCGTAGACCATATCATTCACGTTGCCCATAGGCCAAAACTAAAATTACGGGGAAAATTACGCCTAACGAAAAACCAAAAAGTCTAAATATTTTCATAATTTATACATTTGTACAAAAAAAAAAAAAGAAAAAAATTTAATTTAGCAAAACTTTCATTAAAAATTATAAAAATCTTTTCAGGAGATTTAACAAACATTTTGTGATTTTGATTGTCTTTTTCGGTGCCGTAAACTGAGATTCTCATCGATCGTGGCTGGAAACTTTCTTGATTACACCAACCTCGTTCATGTCCATGAATTAACTAACACACATACACACACACCAATACACACATGTCGTGCATTAACCAACCCATACATATGTAGACCATGTTTAGGCAGTTCCCCGTACATGTGTAGATGTCCCTGGTTGGGTAAGTGTAAGTGTGAGTCTCTGTGTCTCTGTCATCAGGCCAAAAAGGTCATTTTCATGTATTCCATGTTCTGCTTAGTTGAGTTTCTGTTTTGTATGTTCCCTGTCACAAATTATAGACTGTTAGAGTTTTGGTCACACAGGATTCCTTTTGTTGCTGTTGCTGTCGTAGTTGTTTTTGTTGTTGTTACTGCTGCTGTCGTACGTCCGTTCTAATCTTTCATGCACCTCCGTAACCGAGCAACAACAAAAACCATCTGAAGAGAGGCAGGTGTTGAAAATTTGTGTAGCTAGATTTGTTTTTGTTTTTTTTTTTTGTTTTTTTGCTGGCACTCATATTCAACTCCTTTCTTTCTGCTGAAACTGATGGTTTCTGGTTTTGATAGAAACCAGAGAATAAAAAAAACACACACACACACAATTCCTTTTCATATGGGCTTTGTTATTAGAACCGGTAGATGATGATGATGATGACGATGACCAGAGGGAGTTCAGCCGAGCTGAGTTCAGTTCAGTTGAGTAGAGAAATAATGAACAGGTTTCGCATTGATGTGGGCAAAGCAAATGAAGTTTGTTCAATATAGTTTTTGTTGAGGCATAACAAAAAAAAAAAAAAACCAAGTGATGAAGTGTCTTAATATTGCCAGAGTTTAAATGATTTTCATAAGAAATGTGTTTTTGTGGACCACAAATGAATTTCTTAAAGATGTGGCCTGAGTTGCTGTGGGACTTTGTCAACTTTTACCTTCTGACTGTCAACACCTGCTAAAGGCTTTACTCTTACCGATAACACTTTCACTTGCGTTCGACAATCTTCTCTGCTGCCTATTTGCCCGATTTCATTTTCCAACTTGGTCTTCCTGGTCGTTTGTCCAAATTGTCTTTAGAATTTTATCCAATTTCTGATAGTAAACGAAAAATTGCCTCAGCAAATAAAAAAAAAACAGAGACTTTCAATTTCTTTTTTGCCTCACATCCAGTGGCATTGTTACCAGCAAAACATCTAGATTTGGCATATTAGGAGGCAACAGCAAAAAAAATCGAGACATAACAAAGGAAGGACTGGAACAACATCACCAGTAGAAGCAGCAGCAGCAGCAATTGCAAAAGAAAAAATGTCCCTGACGACATAAAATAAACTTAACTAATACTACTTATACAGCACTTTAATCCTTAAAGTAAATCAGGAACAAATTTCAAATAACTACGCCGTACGTAAAAACCTACAAACACACCAGCAGACAAGAACCCCAAAGTCCTTGCGAAGGAGTATGTAAAAACTCAATCTTTACTATGTGCAGAAATGGCAAAAGGAAATAGTCTTCTTGCAGCAAGCATATATAGAAATATTTGTCCCTCTTTACTCTCGCTTCCCCCCACACCTCCCCAAAAAAAAAAAAAAAAGGACGAATATTTCTTTTGGGGCAAAGAACTATCTAACGATAGCCTTTTCTGAACAATAGATTGTTGAGACACCAGCATGAATGGAAGGAGGAGCCTCACAACAGCAAGAAAAAAAACGTTGGCAAAACCGGAAGGAAAAATCCCAAGGACAATGGAGAAAAACATGTTAAAATATAATGTAATAGAGATGTTCAATAGCTCTTTAATACATATTTTCGTTTTTTGTTGTTGTGGCTCTCAATGTCCTGTATACGAGCACCAACATACTTGTGCTATTGTTGTTGCTGGCTGTTGGTGTGATCTTTGGACGATTATTGTGATTGTAAAACCACAAACTAAAGAGGTTTTATTAAGTCTTCCGGGGGGGCAAGAGAGACCTCATAAAAAAACTCAAAAAACTGGACTCTTTTCTTCAACCATTTTATTAAAAAAAGGGCAATTTAGATTGCTGGCAACATATGCTGTGTATCAGGATATGGCCAAGGAAAACAAATAGTTAAGAAAATATAATGTTTCAAGAAGGAGATTCACTAATTGTGAGGATATCGTCACCTGAAATCCAAAATGACCTAACAGGCATTTTCATAACTTTACGGGAGAAGCAAAGAACTTTGTCAAATCTAAATACTTTTGGAATTCGCCTATGAAATTGTAAATTTCGACGAAGTAAGGTCCAATCACACCTTCGGACCAAAGAGCGCATCAAACAGTGACTTTTTGTGGATGTAAAGGCCTCTCTTTAATTACTTGAGGATTCTCACCGAGTGAGAAATGTGCTTCACAATCATAAACCATAATCTCCTCTTAAAGACGGATATGTGGCTGTGCTAGAATCACCATTTTTGTAGTAGGTTTTAATAACTTTTTACGCGTTGTGTGATAGCACTACTCAACAAAATGAAAAAAATTTCATGTACTCCGGATGCGATAATTTTTTCTGTGTAGATAACCTTGACATGAGCTCGAAAAACGCAATAAAAAATGTTTTTTTCGTTTGGTTTTTGTTTTATTTTTTTTTTTTTAAATTTTAAAAAATTTTTTTTGGTTAATTTGTTTCGTCCGGCATAACTCGGGAACCGCTAGCCCGATTTAATTGAATTAAATTTTAAAAAATTTAAAATTACAATTCCCTTAATCTGTTCATATATTGTTTTCCTATACAAGCAACAGTTTCCAAGTTAAAAATGAATATATAAAGGAAAAAACTTATTTTTTGCCTAAAGATTTAAATTTTTTTTTTTAAAAAATCCATAAAAAATCCAAAATGAAAAAAATTTCAAATCTTATTACTTTTACGTAAAGTCACATAACCTATGAGCAAAATGAGACAAAGATCATGAAAATCGATGCACGCGTTTCGCTTTTATTCGCAATTGAGTAAAGGTATGAATTTCAAATATATTCAAATTTCATATATTTTTGTCACCCAACAAATTTTAATTTTTTTTGTAATAAAAAAGAAAAAACCTTACCATAGACAAAGTTGTGCATATGTCGAGCAAATTTTAGTTTAGTTCATTTTATTTTCAGTTTTAATATATTTACATGTGTAAAGTTGCCCCAGCGCCACGTGGACATTTTTGGGGCGAGTTGGCAAAAATAATAAACTACTTAAAAGTAAGCATATTATAAATGAATATATATATTATAAATTAATTCATTTAAATTTATTTAATTCATTAAATTTAAATTGTTATTTACAATGATAATCCAAAAAGAAAAACAAGTTGAAACTAAGCGATCCATTTTCGTCCATGTCAGAATATCAGGTTTAACAATTTAGTTTGACCGATGTCGAATTCCAGCCCTATACTTGTGAAACCACGATATGGATAAACCTTTAGAACACTAAACTAACTGTAGAACATTCTCAGAAAATATATGATTAAATTTTTGATAGACTACAACTTTAGAAATATTCCTGCTATATAATTTTACTCCATGATTTCGTGAAAACCGGAAACTTCTAAGAAAAGACTGTCGCCAAAATGCTTTTCTCCAGGTAAATTTCAATTTATATATTTTCACAAAGTGTTTAATTGCGTCGACCATGATTGACAATCGATAGACTTTTTTCTGCGTAACCTTCGATATGCTGATGGTATGTGGTTTCTTTTAGCATCAAACGACCGCACAGGAATTCAAAAGAAAACTATTGATGTTAGTTTTTGCTAAACTTTCTTTCCATTTGCAACAACTGATGCCAGCTGAACTATTTGATAAGCTCTTACTTGTGACAAAAGACAATGGAATTAAAATAACTTTCATTTAGTTTGAAACAATTGCAGTTTAAATAAGTGGAGCTTTGTAATAAATATGTGATATTGATTTTTTTTTTGTTTGGAATAAAATAAAAAATGTTATTGAAACCTTCACAACAAGCTTCATTGTTAACTGATAACTAAAATCTGTATTATTTCATAATAGTAAACTAGTAAGCTGTAATGCGCCTATGGCGCCCGTTAATTTGCTTGAGAAAGTATTTGTTACTTAATTTTAAAAATTTTGTAAAAAATATTTTGAGAAAACTATTTTGTAAAAAAAAATTTCGAAAAAAAATAAAATTTGTGGAAAAAAAATTTTTGTTGAAAAAAAAAATTTTGTTGAAAAAAAAAAATTTTGTGGAAAAAAAAATTTATTGAAAAAAAAAATTTCTTGAAAAAAAAAAATCTTGAAAAAAAAAATTTTTGTAAAAAAAAAAATTTGTAAGAAAACAAAATTTTGGAAAAAAAATTTTTTGGGGAAAACACAATTTCTGTACAAAAAAAAAATTATTTTTTTTATTATTATTATTTATAGAATTATTATAGAATGCCTATTTAAATTCCTACGTACTGCGTGACAGAGTCAGTGAATCAGTGAATCAGGGAATCAGTGAATCAGGGAATCAGTGTATCAGTGAATCAGTGTCGAGGGTAAATATATATTAAGATGGTGAAAATAAACCGATGTTTATTTAACCGTGTTTGTGTCCTTAGCAAGTCTTGCAAACCTGTCTTTGCGGGCGAATATAATGCTGTGTAAGTGCAGCATTACCTAAATATTTCCCAGATCATGGTATGACAACGACATCATACATTTTCCGATAGACGTTTGACCTTGCAAAGGTGGATTCTTTAACAAAAATTTAAACTGCCTACGCCAAAACAAACTTAAAATTGAAACAATTTCAATTTTCTATTTCGAAATCTTTCAGCAAACAAAACACTCTGTAATAAACCGAACAACAACAGAAATGTATTTGAAAACATTGTCACCTAATAACGTGTTAAGCCTCTAATGAATCAATACTCCAACATACTCGTTTATGTGCACGAGTGCTTGTATATCTGTGTGTGTGTGTGCTAAAACAAATAGACAACCAGCAAAAAACAAAACAGAACACAGGAAACACTAACACTAACACAAGTACATCAATTTTGGCAATGCCAGTGAAAGTTTAAAGGTAATGGTGTTTGTACACATACACATGCATTTACTTATACCTCTATGTGTCTCTCAGAGGGAGAACGAGTGAGAGAGAGACATTTTTTTTTTTGCGAATGTCGCTAATGTTGGAGCTGTTGAAATATTTACCTTAACCAAATAAATCTTTATCGCATTTTGCTTTGACAACAATTTGTTATACAAATATTTGTATTTCGAATACAAACACACAAGACACATTTACAAGCAGGAAAAAAAACACACACACATACCACCACGTGTATATGTACGAATACATTCGACCAAATACTTGTATTCCGTTAACAAGTGCTGCTAAAAAATAAAATTGTATTACAAATATCTTCGAAAACTAGCTACTCCTTCCTACGGCTTTTTCGCTGTTGGAATGTTTTGTGTTGGCGTTGACTCGTCGACACTTTTGTAGCATGTTCAATGTTGTGTGGTACTTCCGTGTCCTCTGCATAAGAACGTGTACATATTTGCAAATATTTTCATTGTGCAAGGAATTTCTCTCAAACATATTGGTTGAGAGTAACTTATTTTCATTTCACGGAAGGCTTAGGCAAAAGGACGTTATTTTTTATTATTTTGTTATGCAAAAGAATGATCGTTCGACAACATTTTCTGTAATTCTAAAAATGTCGATAACATTGTTTGTAATTTTAACAAATATTGACGAAATTTTCAATTAAAAACAAATTTGGAAGACATTTTCGGCCCACGTTCAGTTTAGCAGATTTTTTTCTTCAAATTTATACCATTGGTTGATGTTCTTATTCTGAGATGAAAAAAACTGTTTTTTTTTTTGTCGGAAGCCCATTTTTTCCTAGCAGCGGCCCTCCAATGCTTTGATATAGTATATAGGATGTAAAAAATCATATAGGATTGCTATAAATCTGAAACTGTTGACAATATTTTTTCTAATTTGAAATATTATGGCTACATTTAAAAACTTTCTTACTTACTTACCTATTTCCCTTAACATTCCATGAAGGAACAGAGGGGGAACTTCTCTCGAATCAGTGAGCTGTGTACGATATAATTGTGCATACTCACTGACCGGGACCTAATGTTTTAAGGCCGACTCCGAAAGGCTAATGCTTTTCTAGAGAAGTTTTACATGGCTTAGGGATTACTCTCTTACTCGTAAAGTCGCCAACATTTACGAGGTGAAAACGAGGACAAAACTTTTTGCTTATCAAAAATACCTAGGAAGTTTTCTGTAAATCTACAAAAAGATTGGACATAATTTTCTATTAAAAAAAAATATTGACAAAATTTTCTATTAAACACAAATTTGGAAGAAATTTACTATTAAACAAAAATGTCCACAAAATTCTTTATTTAACAAAAATGTCAATAAAATTTTTTATGAAATTAAATTTTCAATAAAATTCGTTTTAACAGTTTTTATTTATGTTGTACGAGTTGGAGATCAACATTTTAAAAACATTTCTATTTTTGCAAAAAAAAAAAGAAATAAATCCATGATCTTTAACTCAAACAACAGCCGCAAAAACTCTACAAATAATAAAGAAAAAAAAACAACTAGATTTTTTTAACTTACAAGTTCAATGGATTTCTTTAATTAAAAAAAAAATTGTCAACATTTTTTTATTGGCACAAAAATTTCACCAAACAAAGAATTTGACAAAATTGTTGTTCAAAATTTACTATTATACAAAAAATTATTTTTTCTTGACCAATTTAACATAAAATGTCTACCTTTTAAAAAAAAATGTCAAAATTTTCTATAAAAAAAAATTCCGGAAAAAAAATTCACAAAATTTTCTATTAAACAACAATTTCTTTGAACCACAATTTCCATCAAACAAATATTTCGTAAATTTTTTTATTAAACAAAACTGCCATATTTTTTAAGGGGAAATTATTAACATTTTAATTTAACAATGTATAAAGATAAAAATAAACACAAGGGATTTTTATTAAAAAAAAAATTATTAGTCGAAATTTTCTTTTGCAACAAAAATATCGCTAAATAAAGAATTTGACAAAAATTTCCATAAAACGAAAATTAGCGTTAAACAAATATTTTTCTTTTAAGCAGAAATTCTAACAAAAAAATATTTTTTTAAGCAGAAATTACAAAAAAACATTTTTGAAATTAATTTTAGCTACAGAATTATTAAAATTTTAATTTAATAATGTATAAAAAAAATGATAACAAAAAAGAAATTTTCCATGGGAACAAAAATATCATCGAAAAAAGAATTTGTCAAAATTTTGTATTAACAAAAATTTCTTACTTCTTACTTCTTAAATTTCTTCTTCTTAGGCCACATTTTTTTAAGCAGAAATTCCAACAAAACTTTTTTGAAATTTAGTTTAGCTACAGAATTATAAAAATTTTAATTTAATAATGTGTAAAAAATAAAGATGAAAAAAACTAAAAATGAAAAACTTGATTTTTTTAACTTAAAATTACGACGTTTTTTTGTAACAAAAAAAAAATGGCAACATTTTCTATTGGATTAAAAATATCACCGAAATTAACAAAATTGTGGATCAAAATTGTCTATTAAACAACAAATTTTTTGAACAAAAATTACCTTTAAACTAATGTTTCGCCAATTTTTTAAAATTTTTAATTTTTACAAAACAATGAAATTGAAAAAATAAAATACTTTCAATTAAGTAGTAGCGGAAAAATTAAGAGCTTTAAATAAAATGACATTTTTGTTAATTTTAATACTGAATTTAAAATCCGATATTGGCACCCTATTTAAATATGCTTAGCTCTTTAGAAGGCATGTGACAACACAAGGCTAAGTTTAAATCTCATTTAACAAAAAGAAGTGGAAAAAATTACTTTTTTCCAACTTCTAGGTAAAGTGTACATAAATTATAAATTAATATAGGAGTAATAGGGATATTACTTACTTAAGTTTTCACCACAGCATGTTGACCTTGGCCTGCTTAATAAATTATTGCCCAGCATTTCTGTGCTTTCTCCATTTTATTATGCCAGCGATTTGCATGCATTCTTTTTCTTGGTCCTTCCACCGGAGGCTCGGTCTTCCCTGGTTTCCCTGTCTGCGCTTTCTGCGGTAGTTGTCATCCAAGGCCAGTCTGGCCGCAGCTGGATCGATTAAAAAAACATTTGAATATAAAATCAATTAAAATTTTGATGACGTCTTAACTATTTTAATATGTGTACTAATAGCTTTGAGGTTTCCTTGCGACAGTTTACTGTCTTCTTTTCAATTTACAAATAAGTTCTTTTATTTGGATCCAATTATTTATTTATGAAATACATTACTTCACAATTATCCTTTGCCTTTGTGTTTGGCTCAATGCTGCACGTTGACCTTGCTAATAGCTTTGAACATTTTTCCATATCCCACAATTTAAACTTTAAACCTACGACTCGATTAAAGTATGTTTCATTTGCTGCTGGTGTGGCTCTCTGGCTGCTCTACAGGGCAGAGGGACGAAAGTGGTGTAATAAATTCCCTTTATTACATTGTCAATTATATTTAGATCCTTTAAGCAATTATGGCCAATTAAATTGTTTCATGAGGAGCCAACTCAACAACGGCAGCCATCGGTAGCAATTGCTCGCTCGATGGCCGCATTACTGGCAATGTGCTGTGTTACTTGAAGCGAAAGGATTCCAAAGGAATGTTCGAAAACTGGAAAGATTATTGGAGGATATCGCAGGGAGGAGTATTGAGCATAGAGAAAGGTTCAATTAAACAATGAGAGAGACTGGCCGTAGGAAACCAGCAACAGTTGAGTTTTAAGGGCTTGCGCGGGGTCTGCGGAGTGACCGTAAATTTCATTAACGTTCAGATAATGAAGAATGAAAGATACTGATGTGTAATTGTTTTAATAATTCCTATATCCACTTTAATTGATACGAAAGTGAAAGGGACGACTTAGTTGTTTTCCGTTTTTTGCAATTCGATTTTTTGTCAGAACACAACTGTCAATTAGTGGATGAACTATGAAAAATGGATTGTATTTCATTGGCTCTAAATGTAATGGCAAAGTAGTATCACACTTGATTTATAAAGTAGAGACAGATTAGGGGATAGTACGGCAAACTAATGGAATCGATTTAGAGGACAATCGTAATGGGCTCCGCAGCACTTGCCCAATTTTATTGGGTCACTTATAAAATAATTTCATCGTGCATCGCCCAATGATAAAGTACAAGTTTTCTATATATTTCGTAATGGAATGTTAAGCAAAATTCTAAAAAAAAATTCGGTTGGGTGATTTGAATCGATTAACGATTTTGGATATTGATAAAGATAGGACCAAACCGCAATCGATTGACAAATCGATGACACCACCCAAAACAATTTTAACAGGTTTTTGTTAAGTTTTGAGATTTACCATTTAGAATACCACGGGCTTGTACAATTTTTTTGTTGGGTCTTTCTTTGACGCTGAGACACAATATCCAAATAAAAAATAAAATATCCAAAATTGTGTTGAGTTACGTTAGTTTGCCCAATTGCGGCCTGAGAACACTTATCCAAAATAACTTAACCATTATTTTCGTAACTTCACAGGAGAAGCCAAACACTGTTGTAGAATCTAAACACTCTTTTTGTTTCTTCGTTTAGGAATTCTCCTATAAAATTGTAAATTTTGAATATTAAAATGTAAAATTTTGCAGAGACATCGCAGCCAAAAATTTCTTCCGAGTTTTATGTTATCAAAGTTTTTTATTTCGGGCATTTCTGGATTTCCGGTTACGTTATTTACCTTTTATCTTAGGTATTAACATTCTTTTTTTCCAAAATGAAATATTTTGTCAACAATCGGAGGCTACTCTTCTACAATACTCGTAGTACACATTGTAATCGCCAATTTTCCGAAATGCACGAAATCCATTAAAATGTCATTCCACTTAGTGGAGACACAGTTAACATTCAACACGTCTTTTTGGATTTTCGTTACAAGCCGCCATAAACTAGTGGCAAAGATAAAAACCAACGAATGTATCCCTTTGGTGTCTAAGTGTATGTGTATGTGCATGTCGGAGAGTGTGTTAACTCTTCATAAATCTCAGCATAAATTTTGATAATGTTAAAACAAGATACTCCCATCGTATCCCACAGATTATGCACGACTTAACACACAATTTAAATATAAATTAGTTACGCCTTACTGACAAAAGCTGACAACAAGTTTCTTTGCTTCGCTTTGCCTGTCTTGGCTGGTTGGTCGGTGCGTTGCGGTGCGCTCCAAATGGTTCTTTGCCGAGATTTGGATTGCGGGCGGTAACGTTCGGTTAGCTTCGGCTTAATGGGGATGGGTGGTGTCACAAAAGGGTCGATAAACATGGCAGTAGATTAACAAAGACAGTAAAACGTGATAGAAGCCCAAAAGTCCACAACATATTTTACCTTTCGCACTTACGAAAGGAACACAAGCATGAACAAAAAAAAAAAATTTGCTCAA
Source organism: Hydrotaea cyrtoneurina (assembly GCA_958296145.1). Lineage (NCBI taxonomy): Eukaryota > Metazoa > Arthropoda > Insecta > Diptera > Muscidae > Hydrotaea > Hydrotaea cyrtoneurina. The sequence continues at coordinate 87,521,030 of OY282514.1, forward strand.
ATCCACCACAAAATAAAAGTGGAACCAACACGAAGTGATTTTGGTAGACCTAAAAAAAAATAAAAAAAAAATTATGGAGGAGTGAGTATAAGCCCGGACCAGCTAATGCATGCAATTGAAAGTGACAATGGGATAAGAGGAAATCATATTTTCACTGTCCTTGTGAAAAAGTTTGCCAACATCATCATACATTTCACGAAAGACGTAAATTTTATTTGTCTTTCAACTTTAAGTACTTCAATCTAATAGAAAATCATTGCAATTCATAAATTTTCCTTGATATGGGAGATATGTTCAACTCCCCTTAATTTTGTTAAAGGTTCTTTTCAAGTATCAAAATATGATCACGACTAAATTTCATTAAGATCAGACAACAATTGGGATCTGTTATTTCTTTGTATTTTAGATATGATAAAAGACAGTAAGGAAAAACTATTGTCGAGAAGACTCAAAGTTGGATATTTCCGGGCTATTGTTGATATTATTGGCGATATGTATTCCGGATGTGACGACACCTAACGTTAGTAAATATTTGTTCGCTATGCCAATTGGGTGCCGTCTTCGGTGGCTATCTAGCTGACATCTGATATCGCAGGACAACACTGAGTGGAGATGAAAAATAATCCAAATAAGCATTAGGTCTTGCCACATTGAATCCGATCAGACCATGGTCTGACATCCAAAATACCTCTGTTTTTAATTATTATTAATTAAGTTGTATTAAATTTAATGCATATTACAAATAAGTTTGTGTGTTTTTGTGCGTTTTCATGCTATTATTCTCAATTTCTTGTGAAACTATTTCAATTGACACTGAAAAGAATAAGTTGATTATAATTTGCGTCAGTGTGGGTGGTTTGTTTCTGTTTCGATGTTTTTTTTTTTGCCTTACTATCAATGACATATCGTTCCTGAAAAGGCGTCTTTCATTCATTCTACACATCCATTCAACTGTAGTTTCCAGGCGAAATAGTGCTTACACACACACATACACTCGTAGTCATATGTATCTGTGGGTATAGTTGTAGATGTGCTTCTTATTTATTTTAATTTAATTATACGAAAACCTTTTAAATAACCGACTGTCTGTGTATAAGTGTCTAACGGTGTCTGTACATAAGTATTGGTGGAATGCATCGACAACAGTCGGTGTAGCTGTGTGACATTGCCGTGCTGACTGTGTGACTGGCTGGCAATCCAATGGCGACAAGCAGCACGAATTGAATTTCTGTTGAAGTGTGTATGCATATACATATGTATATGTATGGATGTGTGTGTTCATGCATATATATGCCTGAATGTCTGCATGTGGGTTGATGTATGCACAGGTGTACAACATGCTCGACTTTTGTCAGAGACTGCATAATACGAATATAGGAAACATAATTAAAAAACGGAAATAAAAGATAGAAAAACAAATACGAAGCACACTCTTCTACATTAGTGGGTAAGGCGGTGTCAACACTCATCTCACCTTATTGTTTTTTTTGTTGTAGTGAAACTAATGGAACAAACAGGTTTTCTAACAATGCTAATTGTCAAAGAATTCGTAAAAAGTCGCATAACATCACATTAAGTCGGCACGAGTATTCATGAGTTTATTCAGTCGTACGAGTAGTATTTTTGAAAGCCCTTCTCCTAGACAGAAAGAGTTGTTGTGTTGTTATGCACTGGTGGGCCTAGGAAGTTATTGAAAGTTGACAAGTCATCCCTGGGTTTTAGCATTTCATCGATATTCCAATTTTCAATTACTTACTTAATAAAAATAATTAGCAGAATGTTGAAACTACCGAAAGATCGAGCCCTAACGGCAATAAAGATGTAAGCGCCAAAAAGAAAATTTTACAGAAGAGGGTTTTTCGTGTGGTCAAGTATAAAGGCGTGTGGTGCTTACGATACAATTGAATTTGCTATATCTTTGTAAATATACATTTAATATACATTTTAATATTTTGGAGCTGAAAGCCTTCTATCGAATTTCATGAAAAAGCGAGTTTCGTACGTTGAAGCAACACAGGAATTGTTGTCTTAAAAGGACATGCTTGACGATGAAACTTACCACTTTTGGGCTACGGCAAAAACAAAACTGTTATACAGACTCTCATCATGCTGATAATATTAACAGAAGGCAAACACTTGTTGCTGATATCAAATACGTCATATATTTGCTTGAGGGTTGTTTTCATTCATCTGGCTCACTCTATATTTCGCTCTCTCCATCTGCGGCTCTCTTTCTGTTTGTGAGTGTAATGTTAACCTAAATTAAACGGGACACCGTGAGTTGTATTTTAAAAACACACCACTCTAGAGAGTTATTTTTTCCCAATCTCTCTCTCTGCGTATTTTTCTCTCTGAGAAACCCAATACAAAATAACATCATAACTTTTCCCGATGTATAGCAATGCACGATTATTTATAATTCATCCATGCCATCCATGCAGCCACCATAACACAATCACAGCGAATTCCTGTCACAACAAAAACAAAACTTACCACAAAATCGTGTTCAGTTTTGCCTGTCTTTCGTCTTTCGTGGGGAACTGAGGGTGCTTGTGGGGGGGGGAAAAGCGAAGCAAAGACGACTTGCATTGCGAGCAATCACAGGCTGACGTAGTAAAACGACATAAAAACTTTAGTTGATAATTTGCTCTACCAGCAAACGAACGTGTGCAGTGTGCGTATGGTGGAGAAAACGAAAAAAAAAAATAATAAAAAAAAGAGAATGGCAAAAAAAAATAATGTAACAAAATGCGATAATTTGAACGGATAAATGCAATGGCAAATAGTGATATTAAATAATTAAAAACTGATAAATATTAAAAGTGTTTGAGAATACTTTGGGTTAAAACTATTGACGTTGTTGTATCGTTATTTTAACAGCAACAAAATAACCTCAATTCACAAAAGGTTCCCAACAAAAAAAATTGTTTAAAAAAAAAAGAATAAGTTTGTTAACCTCTCTCTCTCCGTCTCCCTGCCGTGTGTGCGTGTGTTTGAGCTCAAGTAAAAGGGGCAAATATTTCCGTTGAATTTCATTTGAAATTTTTTGTATCCTGTCGTTCGGTTGTGTATGTGCACATGCAGGAAAATACCAAACGAAACGAAGCATAGAAGAGCATAGAAGAAGAAAATCTTTTTGATATTTTTGTATGGCCTTAACAAGTGCATTTTCATTTCCTTTCCGCCACTGGCTGCCTCTGTGAGATATGGGCGTGCATGTGTTTGTCTATGATGTGACTTGTCATGATTTTAATGATGATTAATTGTTTCCAAAGAAAATTTTGAATACCAAACATGTGTTATCATCGTATTTGTGAAAGGTGCCGTTAACGGAGAGCAAATTGGAAATTGAAAATATAATTGAAAGGTAAGTGGTAATCATGGGGAATATTGGAATGGGTTTAATTGGAAATCCAATTAATGTTGACACGGATATATTCGTATGTACAGTATGCATGTCGATTTTCGGTAGAAAGACGTATCAGTTATAAGGTCAAAAACATGGAATTAGGACGAAATGTAATTCGGTGTTTTTCCAAAAGTTTTGTTACTTTTGTAAACTTGAAGATCCCATTACTTAAATAGATCTTTTATGTTTTGTCCAATGAGCCAAGGACTTTATTGTCCATATTCTAGATCAAACATCCCAATAAAATAGCTCCAAAATCAAAGTTGTGACAAAACCAAAAAAAAAAACTATTTTGGTCTAGTCGAATTATATATATTCTATACCACAGACAGAATTTTTAAACCCATTTTCGGACCATATATTTCGGGATCGTGAGAAACTTTTCAACCAAAATGCCAATACCTGATTTTGGGCTCCATATTGGCCAAAAGAAATTCATAGTTGGATTTCTAAATGAATTCAAAAAAATTTGAGAACTAATTTATTATTAAGCTCTAGTCTACAAGGAATTGTATTTCCATAGACGAAATAAATTAATAAAGAAATTAACCTTAATTTAAGTAAACTATGGAGCACTTTTTGGGTCCCTTGTTTTCGGAAGGATTTGAGTAACTAGATGTTTCATTTGAGTAACTAGATGAACGGTATACAAAAGCCGATATGGCCTAGTGCTGGTTTTTTTTTTGTCCTTTACATTCCATAAAGGATTGACCGGCACCTACATTTTTTTAAGCCGGCCACGAGCAGCTTTTTCAAGAAACATTTTACTAGGCTGAACGATTACTCTCTCAGTCGAAAAGTCGCTGGAGTTGGTGAGGTCGAAACGGGCGCTGAGAAATGTTTGTGTCCTTCAAAATTATTGGTTTATTGGGACGTGTTATGTCCTTTTGTCCAGCAGGGCCTTGTATGGGCTGTGTACATTTTATGGCGCGTTTTTCACATCATCTGTTTTTATCTGGTCATGTTCATGCCCTATCTTCAGTTCAAACAGACGATGATGTATACTTTTGAGGGAAGCGTTGAGTAAGCAGTTGTCAGTGTCAAAACATTTCACCAACTCACATCAAAATACAAAATATTTTGTCCATAGGCAATCTCAAGCAGTTTTGTGCTTATTTTAGTTCTGTATTTTATAAAAAAAAAAATTGGTTGTAATGAGAATTACCTAATGCATTTCACAGCACTCTGAAAATGATGGCTCTTACTGAAATGACAGCCATATTGGTGACCTTTTCCTCTACTCATGTTACTACATTTATTCAATGCCCTTGAAATGTGGACCCCCCAACTTCTTCGACCACTAAGTGCTTTGGAGTAGCCTTGGACTGGCCAGTGAGGTATCCTTAACATTGAAATTCAATTATCTAATTGCTTGCTGCCGTATTCCATACAAATCGATATGTTTGCAAAGCTGAAAAGTTACAAAGTTCCCTTTACAAACAGTACAACCGCAATTCAAATATGCGGTAAACAACAACAACAACAACAGCAACACTCAACTCAACTACAATAACTCATCTACACATAACACATACACGTACATATGTATTTATGTTTGCATGTATGCACTTACCACCTCATCTCACCTCAAAACTTTGATTGCCATTACGAAGACAAACACTCGAATATTGGTCGAATAGAGAAATCAGACGGCAATCAATGATGTTAAAGAGAACGCCACTGCTCCAAAAAGACCACAGTTTAAGCCAAATGTTGTAACCGCTGGGAATCAAACTAAGAACACTAATTATCTTCCAAGTAAAAAAAAAAAAAGTTTCCTTTCAAATTGTTAACATTAATTATTGAAAACTTTAATGAATTAACTTTTTCCGGACAACAAAAAAGTTTTGGTCGGCGCATTTTCTGAAACGCTTTTTTATGAAAATTCCCCAATCCGGCCCTTTAATAGTCAATAGTTTAGCGAAGTTTCCAATATCAGTTGAAAGAAAATGAAATTACTCGTAGAAAACAAAACTAACAAACTAAATTATAACTTTTAGCTTTAATCTACTTATAACATTTGCTATTTAATGGTGGAACAACGAAAAAAAAAAATGAGAAAACGCTGAAACGAATAATAATACATTTATTACAGAGCGAGGGAGGGTGGTGAGGTCAGAAAATGCCTGTACTGGCAATGTCAAAATATTAAATATCTTATACTAGTAAGTTATAATGCGCCTATGGCGCCCGTTGAAATATGGAAGAAAAATTTTGTAAAAAAAAAAAAAAAAAAAATTGTGGAAAAAAAAAATTTTTACTTGATAACACAAATTTTTGTTGAAAAAAAAAATTCTGTTGAAAAAAAAAAATTTTGTTGAAAAAAAAAATTTCGTTGAAAAAAAAATTTTTGCGGAAAAAAAAAATTTCGTTGAAAAAAAAATGTTGTGGAAAAAAAAAATTTTGTTGAAAAAAAAATTTTGGGGAAAACACAATTTCTGTACAAAAAAAAAATATTATTTTTTTTATTATTATTATTTATAGAAAATTATAGAATGCCTATTTAAATTCCTACGTACTGCGTGACAGAGTCAGTGAATCAGTGTCGAGGGTAAATATATATTAAGAAGATATTTTGTTTAATTTAGCCCAACAAAAAATAGAGCACCTTCGAGTGGCTCATAGTTTTCCGAAGAAGATAAGCATGACCGACAGCCATTCGGAGATACCGGACAAAAGGACAAAGGATTATAGGCCCTTCAATATAAACATATCAGGTATAAATTTCCACACAGAGGGAATCAAGAAACAGGTACAGATTTTTAATTGACAACCTGAGCATCGAACATACTATTCAGTAGTTTCGCCTTCACTCAGATCCTTACATACCACCCTCGAACATCAACCAACATCCCCCCTTGTAGGTACTTACATCATCCATTCTCTTTTTGCTGTTTTGTTTTTCATTTTGTAGCCCGCCAGCTATAAGTAATTAGAAAATTTACCTAAGGACTTAGTTCAGAATACGAAAATAGTTAAAAGCAACAAAAGGACACTTACAATGTTACATTAAATAAAATCTCAAAAAGGACAACAGCCAAATACGTACGAAACTCTGAAATAACAGAGTAAGATGAAAACAAACACACAGAAAAAGAAACTCAACAAACTAACGATATGGACACACAGAAGTAGATAAATGGAAATGGCAAGGGGATATTGCTCGCATAGTTCAAAACAAGGCGACTCAGCGTGGTGGGCAAGTATTGGCAAATGTTATATATATATATATATGTGTGTGTGTACGCTGCACTGTGGTAATGAATAGATTCCTAGTGGGCAAAGTTTATTCGTGTTTATAGACAACGTTTGAGTCTCTGTGGATTTTATTGTTTTTTTCTGTTAATTATTGAACCGTCTAATATCAATTTGGCGGTTTCCGATAAATTTGTTCCAATTGGGTGCTTTCTGTTCTGAATAATTTATGAAAAAATTGATATATAAAAATTTTACGATTTGAAGGAATTTGGCCATATTTTTCGAAGCAACATTTTCCCAATTTCTTTCAGTTGGCTACTTTCTTTTCTGAATATTTTAAGAAAAAAAAGTTATATAGAAAAATTTGACGATTCGAACGAATTTGGCCAAATTCTGCAAAGCATAATTTTCCTGGACTCAAAAGTTACTTAAAAAATATCGCAAAACCCTTTCATTTTTTTTTAAATATATTTCGGTGTACATTGAATTTTCACCCATGACGCCGAACCACTGTGACCCGGTGTTATGTTCGTACTTTCCTGCCGGTAAGTGTTGCATATTAAAAAAAAAACACAAGTTTGAATGCTATGGAAGTTCCTTCCGCTTTCGGCTTTTCAGCCACCGCCTTCCTCATTTACTCCTCCTCGCACCGGCCTTCTCTGTTGTCATCATTTAGTTAGTACAAAAATAATATTATTGCCGGATTAAAGTTTTAAGCCTTCGTCCAAAGTTAAAATGTTCATTGGTTCCCTTTTAGATCTACGTTCCTCGACTTTTCTGTTTTCTTTTTTCTTTTCTTTTGGCTTTCATAGTCTCCATGGCTGACACCGTTCGCTACGGTTGTTTTCCCTGTTGCTTCCACACAGCAAATGTGGCGCTAAACATTGTCTTTCATAAGTCCACCAGTTACTACAAACTACAGAAGTCCAGAGTAAAAGCTTGCAAAGCGAAAAGTGAAAAACTAGATAATGGAAGTTTAATTCAGATATTGACAGAGAAATAGTGCCATAACACTGTTGAAACTTTCCTTGTCTGTCTGTCGGTGGAAATGTAATGATTAAGTTACCGACTGTCGGTTGCAGTCATGCTGCTGGAGGAGTGAGTTGCACAGGAATACATGAAGGGGTATTCATGAATATGGAAAACTGCTCTCAAATTTGAGGGGTGAATATTTTCTACGGTAAAAATCTCTTAATATGCATAATATCAAGCAATACAGTGGGTTGAAATGGTCAAAATGGAAAGGGGTAGTGATGGTGGTTAGAACTTGAAGGGCAGGTAGAAATTCAAAATGGTTAGCTGTGGCTCACAACAACGACGCAGTTGGCTACCTTGCCAGAGTAAGCCTACTTGTTTACGGTGGAAGGTAATCAATTAATGAAGAATTCATAAATTCTAGAATTTGATCTGATTGAATCTCTCAGAGACTATCCTAGCTTTGCCAGTCAAGTTATGGAGCTAGAATGGGGAAGGAAGGAATAGAATTTTGGCAAACGTTTAGTATGGGTTTTGTCTCGATCTTTTTGACGCTTTTTCGCTGTTAAGACTCGATAGTACAAGGGGGCGCAAAAGTAAACTTCCGATGTTTTTTTGTAATTAGAAAAAAAGGAAGCAATTTGATTCTTCTTGTGGATTATTTTTTTTTGGTCTTTTAATTTTTTTTACATCAAGTCGAGAATATGATGTCATGCAAATGGCCGCCGCCACAATTGATTGTCACATTAGGGGCCAATCGCAAAATTTATAGCATTTTCTGATAGGAGGATTACTTTTGCGCCACCTTGTATGATGACGCTCACGTTTGTCTTGCTGCTTTATCTTGATGTCTAGAATTTTCTTTTTGATTAGCGGTATATTTACGTGTTTAACCGAATAACCTTTTCGAATGGTTTTGCTAAGCAGGGAAGCAGACAAATGGGTCTGTGTCGTTAAGGGAAATCCAAAATGATTTTGGATAACTTCACGGGAGAAGCCTAACACTGTTGTAAAATCTAAACACTCTTCTTGTTAGGTCATTTGGGAATTCACCTATAAAATTGGTAAATTTTGGATACTCAAGTGTACAATTTTGCAGAGACATCCGAGTCAACAACTTCTTCCGAGTTTTCTGAGATCAAAGTTTTTTTTCCGAAATTATCTGAATTATTATCAATTAAAAACACGATTTCGTTTTTTTTTATGATTTATCATATGCAGAAGAAATTGATTTAACCTTTCCTCACTCGTGAAGTAATAACATTATTTTCCAATTCCAATTACTCTGCCCATGTTTATAGTAAGGTCATGACTATCTCCTACAAGCATTTGCCTGTTTTGCCATTCACATTCACTGAATAGTTAATTTCGTTTGCACCCAGGCATACGCGTTTAAACAATTGACTTTAATATTAATCATACGCCCTGTATGCCGAACTGATTGTAAATTTGCCCTTTGCCCTTTTCCCTTAAATATTTACCCACAACTTAACCATTTTATAACTCTATTCAATTCAAATTATTCACTCAAACTCATTTCACTTTTAAATTCTTAAATATTGTGCGTAAATTGTGGAGTGGATAACTTTGGAGTGAAAACCCAACCTGAGTACTAATGACTACCAACAGACTGAAACATGTTCTCGTGACTTACTAAATAGAAAACAATTTCTCATTGCGAGCAAGGCAACGAAATCAACAGACGTAAAATATATGCCACTATTAACCGATACACGTGTGTTTCGACCAAAATTTATTGATTACACAGAAGATGGAAAAAAACTGCAGAAAAACACATATCAATAGCAGAGAAACAATGTGTATACGTGAAATTGTACTGTTACGTCTGTATATGTGAGTTTATAGACCACGTTCTTGTTTTCCAGACTTATTCTATGTAAGTAAGTCAGTAACATGTCTGGCGCACATTAGAATTTCCCAGAGCAAATGAAACAAGCAAATACGTTCATTTGAGACGTTCCTCACCACCTCACATGGTTTTTATAGACTAGGAGCCATAAAATTACTGGCAGTGGTAGGCTTCTGTGCTGCGGGGCGAACTCGTGTTAAATGACTTTTGCCAGAGAAAGTGAAAGGCGGTGAAGTTGTGTTGTGGTTGCGGTTGGCTGTGAGACCATTGCCGACAACGTGTATGCGAAGGTTTTTCTTGGAGGCCATTAATAAAGTATTCCCTTCAATATGCTTTGATTCGAAACATTCCACCGAGCTGAGGCTGGTAGGTGGTAAAGCCGATAGAGTGGGATTTTCAATATTTATTAATGTCTGCACAAAGCGGATAGAGTGTTTGCCAACAAGTGCTGTGAACATTGTCGACAACCACTGATTTATATTGTTGAAGATGATTTTAAACCTAGTATGAGTAAACTAGGTTTTGTTTTGAACAGAAACGACAAGTACGTTAAGGTTTTACAAAACGTGGCCATACATATTTAAACTATTGGCCAATAAACCCCTTCTATGAAGTGTACCAGGTTAAGAGCAAAACAAATTCAATGTGTTTGGCACATTTCCCAGCACTTTATGCTCTTCAAATACACCCACCTACAACGTTGTAATTCTAAACAAAAACAAAATGTAATTTTGACCCCAATTAATTACAAAAAAATTAACTCGTTCTCGGCAAATCATTCATATCCGGCAATCCCACAGGTAAATACTCTGTTAAGCGAATCATTATTACAAATCGCTTCATTAAAACAAAACCAACAGCACCCAAATGGAACTGGGGAAAAGTGTGTCGTTCGGAGAATCCAGCTTATGAAAATAATATGAAAATCATTGCAGTACCTAACCTAATACAAATGTGTGTACATACAAAGTAACCAGTAACCTTGGCAATGAACATATTTTATGGCAGCAGCCGCTTCCCTTAAGGACAAAAACGAACAACTTTTTTTTTGGGGTTTTTGTTTTATACAAAAATTATTCTTTTATACATAAATACCTGTATCACATATATGCTGTATATATATTTCATAAAACATTTTCCCTTAACACTTTCCCCATGTTCTGGCAATTTAATTCCAGGTTCCGACCCATCACCAACACCACCAGCAGCACCAGCACCAAGCGAGTGTTAAAAATATGCTAAACATTTACAAATGAAACTGGAAAAGGCAAAATGCGAAAGGTATCATAATGAATATAATACATTTTTGCGGGCCACGTTAATTTGCATTTAAGCACCGACGAAACGAAAATTTTGCCAACTTCAGTGAAGTGAAGAGCGGAGTGTAAACGCAGGCAAACAACAAAGGAAATAAACAACAACATTAACATAAACGCGAAAATAACCACCTTTAATTAGCGGGGCAAAGAATACACAAAAGTGCAGATAAAATGCATTTAATTACAAATATCGGTTATACACTATGCACATTATTAAATATGTTGGCAATCTTTGGTAAGTACAACAAAATAAATATCTATTATGTATGAGTGATGTTTAAAAGGGGTGGCGACCCTATTGTAATCCTTAAACAATGCACCCTCCTTGATGAACAATGAATGTTACATTCAACGTTTTCCCTTACCTCTGCCTCTACATACGTTATTATTTAATTAACACAAACTGTTTAAATTCATTGTTTTCTAATTAATTATTTAATAGCTTTTAATTAATCAGGGAAAAAGTTGTATACACATATTTGAATTTGTTCCCTTATCCTTTTCAACCGTGGAGCATTTGTTAATTTAAAGCACACAGCCCAATTGAAATATTAATTGACAAGGTTATTAAGGATAGTGCCAAGGTGAAAGGTCATGGCCGATTTACGACATTCTTCGAATGTTATCAACAAACAAATATTATAATATTCAATGGTCTGAAATTTCAAAATACCAAGAAGAGGTTAATTGGCAATTTATAATTTCTCGGTAAACAAATACAAGGAGAGCTACTGAGAAATCTCCAGGAATTAATTCCTTCATATGAACCATTCGCAAAAGGAGTAAATTAACTCAGCAACAGCGAAATAATTAACATTCAGAATATTTGTCAATGGCTCATTACGGCAATTTTTCCAAAAAAAAAAAAATGTTCACCTGTCGCCATTTGATAGACAGAACCGACATACATGAATATACAGTATATACAAACGTTTTAAACAACATGTTAATGTCACTCACATAAACTGTATCATTTAAATATTTAAAAGACAAAACGTTTGATTAACGTCCCTTCGGTGGCTTTAATTGAACAAAACATTTAGTGGTTTCCATGGCAAAGTGCATTAACTTATTTGGCTAGAGTTGCAACTGTAATTTATTAGCCAGATTCGTAACAACATTCAATGAAATCGCTGTTAGTTGACATGAGATTTTGCATAATAATACCAAATAAAACAAAATGTGGGAGATCAAAAACATTTTTTTTTTTTTTTTGGTCAGATCATCAAAATATTTTTCAGCTCGTAATTGCTGACGATGAGTAAGAAACTTGTTCAAATATCTCTAGAAAAAGCATAAGCCGTTCTTAGCTAGCTTTAAACTGTAGGCCTCGTTCAAATTCTATTGTGATCAGCTCACTGATTCAAGAGAAGTTGGCCGTCTGCTCTCTCATGGAATCAAAAGGCTCCCGGAATCTTTAAATTGGGCGATAAAAATCCCAAAATTATAAATTTTTAATAAAATTTTAAATATTTTTAATAAAATTTTAAATATTTTTAATAAAATTTTAAATAATTTTAATAAAATTTTAAATATATTTTAACAATTCTGAATAGACGGTGAGCTGAGGGTAAAGCGCCCAACTAGCGATATTTGACACAAACTAGACATCATTCTGAGAATGCGGTGAAAAAGTGTTATCACATTTTCATTAAAATCTAAAGAGTTTTCCACTTTGGTGTTTTCCAAAGTAAACGTAAATAAAACACATATAAACTATTTTTTTCATGATATTTCTTTTTTATTATAAAGTTTAAACGTTGACATTATGTGTGAAACACTACATCATTTAAATGACCACCACGCGAATTGTTGCAAGCATTGATTCTTGTGAGGTAATTTTGAAGCACTTTTTGGCACATATTGGGCGGTATCTCAGCCCTAACTTGACGAATGTTGGTTCTTAAGTGCTCAAGAGTTAAAGGTTTATCTGCATAAACACGGTCTTTCGTGTAGCCCCACAAAAATCAGTCAAATAAAAATACACGTGTATCGGCGATTTTCATGTACACGTCAGAATTTTAAACCCTTTTTCAGTGATCCAATCGAGCTGATTTTTGGCAGGCAGACTCGTGGAAATGTCTGTATCACGTCAAATTTTTTAAAAACAATTTTTTTCAATTCTCAGATTTTCCCCAATTTTTATTATTTTTGAAAAAAAAATATTTTTTTCACATTTCTTAGCATAACTTGAAGAGACTCCAAATTTTTAAACTACTTAAGCGTTACGAAAAAAAAATGTTTTTTGAACTGAAACCTAAAAAAAACGATAAACATTTAAAAAAAAAAAAAATTTAGAAAAATCTGAGAATTGATAAAAAATCTTTTTTTTAAAAAATTTGACGTGATACAGACATTTCCACGAGTCTGCCTGCAAAAATTGGAGCTCGATTGGATCACTGAAAAAGGGTTAAAAATCGGTCCAAAGGCTTTCACAGAGGCCACTATGAGCAGACTTAAAAAACTTAAAAAAAAATTTCTGACGTGTACATGAAAATCACCGATACACGTGTATTTTTATTTTGTATCCCCTTTCCGAAAAAGTAAATTTGGTTCATAGGACAGAATGTGTGTAACACGGTGTTATGAGGTCATATATTTTATTTGTGACATTGACAGCCGGTGTTTTAACTTAACTTTAACGAAAAAATCAGATGACTTAAGCTGATGTCAGAGTGATGCTAGAAGCTTTGCTATATGGCGCTACGAAGCACGAACTGTTATCCCTTCTCGCTTTGCTTCTAGTACGTACTCTAACACAATAAAACCATTGAAAGATATTACAACAATTGAGAGTTGTCCAACTCCATGTTGTTTGCTGCTCAATATTTAAAAAAAAACAATTTCGAACAAATGTAGTGAAACGAAAAATGTAATTGCTGCTCGCCAATTTAATTAATAATATCACATCGCCTTGAAATTAGTTTATAGACCTCAAATCAGTTCGCTGTTTTCCCTCGGTGTTGTTGTTTTTTTTTTTTTTTTTGAATACGTATGTGGTTTGGGCCTTCACAGTAGCGCAGAAACAAAACTACAATCAAATATTGATTGTAAATTCATTTATTCATTGTTTGTTAAACTGGGTAAAATGAACTTTAGCCGTAATTTAAAACTGGTTTTCTCCAGCAGTTTTTTGTTTTTAAGTTTTCTTCTTTTGTTTAATATTCGATGGCATTTCAGTTTACATCGTGATTTGTACAACAACAAATGTATGCAAACATTTGTGTTAATTCAATTTCATTATATGTGCTACAGTTTCAGATACGGTTTGCAGTATTTACATAAATTATGAGTTAAATGCAACAAAATTTAATTAAAACACATTTTAAATATTAATACAATGTAAATAGACAATTACACCTAGCACGCACACACATACACATGGATACAGTTCAATTAAACCGAGTCACGGTCAAATGGTGTGAAAGAGAAATATCTGTGATCGGTTGTATGATCATTTTGAAAGATATTCTGTATTCGATATGCCTAGACCGACTACAGGCTCTAGAGCCATCTGGGCGCTTAAGGGCGCAGAGTACAATTCAACCGAAATAAGTCTTTTTATACAAATTAATAAATGATGAGTTAGTTTGTCACAGGATGATACTGTTCGCTAAATATGATGGATTCCCCATCATAAAAGCTGACCTGGTAGGCTTGATATTGTGACAAACTCAAAATGTGGTTGTATCCTATAGGATACACCGCGCATTTAAGGGTTAAGTAAGTTAACATCATAGCTGTCGATAATATTTAATTGATTTTTTTTGCAAATCTGCGAGCATATGATTTGAATGAGTATATGATTTTTTTTTATTGGACCACCTTTTCAAATGTTGACAGAAGTTATGATAAGCTTGACTTATAACTGAAACATAAGTAGTCACCTCAGCATTCCAATGAGAAATGGCTGAAAAACTTTTCTTTAAGTCAGAGAGTTGTGCCCCACATAAATTGAGGACTCTCTGACAGAGACCTACATTTGAGAGATGGCTCCTATTTATTTTTAAATTACTATCAGCGTCATCGACGATTATGTGATTAAACACCCACTATAAAAAATCCATTCAAATCCGCAGCCAGTTTTAACATATGCCGACATTTCCCAAATATGCTTGGCAAATTCTCCCCCATTTTCCCCCACACATCGTATTAAGAATTAATTTCCATTTTACTGGGTTTCACAGAAACCAAACCGTAATTTTTTATAATCAAATAAAGCGTTAACAATTATTGTTTTATTTTTTTTTTGTTGTATTAAAATGAAATACATTCTACTGTGTCTGGCTCAGCCTATCACATTGCTGACTGCCGGGCTTAAGGCCCCCCCACACAATTGTTTTCAATAAATTAATAAAAAGTTAAATTAAATGAAGTTTTAAAAACAAAGATGAACGAAACGAGGGGAAGCTGTTTCTCACCTGGAGTACGCGTACGCGCATAATGACCAGCCAGAAAAACACATTCCGGTATATTAACAAATAATTGCATAAAAATTATCCTCCACCATAAACATTATGTGTCTGTATGTGTTCATATGCGTGCATGTGTGCACATGGGCGATTCCATGACAAAGAGGAGAACTTTCCAGGGTTTACAAACAATCTCTACTGTGGAAACCATTTAAAACTAATGGTTTCGGAAATGAGTCTCATTTCTAAACCGCAGTCTCATTTCTAAAACCAAATCTCCGCATGATCATAACTAATTTCAAAAACCCAATCAAACTCAATTGGTTTAAATTTTGTTGAATATTTATTTGATTTGTTAGATTACAATTATATCGGTCTTTTATTATACTTCGCATGGAATGACCCTTATGTACACTATATCATCGCCGTCCATTGTACTTTCGTCCAGGTTCAGATTCATACACTTATGTGTGTATGTGTGTGTGTGTGTGTGTATACACTTAAATGTATCCATGTTGCGGACGCAAAAACCCATCTATACGCACACAATTTTATAATAATAAATAATTAATAAACTTTTATAGCCCGATGGTAAAATTAATGGAAATTTATTACGGCGTCCACAAACCCAACAACACTTAATCATACGTGCGATACATTTCAAAAAGGCGGCATGAAAAAAATTATTTAAATTGTTAAAGGATACAAATAAATTGTGCCCACCATAAAACCTTTACACGAAGGTTGAAAAATAAATGAAGCTTCTTGAGACAATCTCCTTTAGAGGTTATAGTGCTATTTTTTTTTTTTGTAATAATTGGGGAATATTCTTACTTTTCCTTTAAAGGGTCTGGTTTTTTTTTGGCGAGAACATCGCACTGTTATCGGATATTATAGATGTATAAGAGCTTTTAGTTTATGTTAGTAAGTTTATAAAGAATATCCCATCGCCGTGAAATTAGATTATAGACCTCATCCGGCATATCTTCAGTTATTCCTGAAGATTTTCCAGTCAATACATTTGAGGTTACATCAGGTCATATCAGGAATTCTACAAACTGAGAAGGATATGGCTCACAGTATTCCGAATGAGGGAAGTGGGAAGAGGAAGTGTTCCAGCGTTTCAATGTCCTCTTCAAACACATCGCACCAGATCGATTCGGCGGACACAATGCGAAATAGATGAGTGTTCCGATTTTTGTTTTCCTCTACTCAACTCAAAGGTAATTCGATTTTTTTGTCTTGTATTCATACGGCACGTTTGACGAAAACCTCGCACACCTTCGTTTCAAACTCTCGAAATGGCAATTTCTTACAATACATTTAAATTATCGCCACGATTATAGAGCTGTTAACATTTCTGACTGATGCCTGTGACACCGTTGCCATACTCATAAATGCAAACCATTTCATTGCTAACCTGGACAATGGACAGGCAGCCGGAGTTTTGTCACCGACATCAGTCAGTCTCATGATTGCCATCCTTACCACAATGTAGCTGTCAGTCAAACAGAACCGATTCAGGCTAAAGGAGAAACTATTCATTCACGCATACAAAAATGTCCCATCTCACCCCCACCCCCTCCCACCACACCACTCGCTCACTAACGTGAATCGCCTTAAGTGAGCAGCTAAAGACCAACATCAAGTGGGACAGTGAGCGAAAATGGCAGAATTTTAACAAAAGAACAAGCACATACATACCGCCACTAACAATACACGTCGACTAACACTACTACTTCAAGTAGTTTGCCATGGTAGGAGTAGGAGTAGTTGTAGTTGTAGTGGTGGTCGTACTACATGCAACGTGATGTTCCCATAGAATACCACTTGTAGCACAACTATCCCATGATGTTGTTGTTGTTGTTGTTGGGCTGGTGGTAGTACTGCAACTTGTAGTAATATAATCAACTTTTAACAACGGAACGTGTCAACTGCAGCTGTATGTGTACATGTGTTGTGTATGCGTGCGAGTGGCATCTGAACACAAGTAGTTCAGCTACCAAATACATGCACATGTATACGGTGCATGTGTATGTACACACTCACCAATTCAAATACAAGACCACGCATCACCATCGCCAACGCCACCATCACTACCACCGCCGCCATCATCATCATTTGGTGATGCTGTTGTAAAGCTTTGTTCTGGTCTCAGTGTGTGTGCAGTGAACTTTCTTGAAGAGTCCCTGAAAAGGTGCACAAGGAAAGCTGAAGGTCCTTTTGTTGCACCACAGCATAACCTGAGCAACGGCGACGTCATCAACGAAAAGAGCAATTTTGTGAAACCAACTTGCTCTGACATAAATTCAAGTGTTTGCGTCTGTACACCAGCATGGCAGAATCAAGTTGATGATGGCTGCAGCAGGATCATCGTTATCATCAGCCTTGTTTGGTTACACCAACGGCAGGACGATTAATATCCATTTCAACATTGCCTCAAATATTCTACAATATGGGCGGCGTTGAGAAAATTAAGTTCATAAAAGCAGAGTAGCCCTGCCGCTGCTGGGCCACCAGTAGAATGTAGACATGAATAGGGCACAGAGAGGTTTTTTTTTTTTTTTTTTTTTTGCCGACTAGATAGCTAGAGTGACTGGCCTCTTTAGTATATATTCATATGACATATGCAGATTGTGACCGGTGGCAAGTGTTACGGACTCCACTGTACACATTAGGGTGGAGTGAAAACATGCTTTTTTTTAATTTGAAAAAGTTAACCTCGGAAAGAGATGTAGTCTGGGGTCCTATTGAGGGGAAAAATAAAGAAAAAAATTTAAAAAAAATTTAGGGGTCGCGCCACTCCCTCGAAATTTGGAAATTATCGCTATTTTGGCGTTGATTTTAGAAAAATCCTAAAAATTAACGACTTAACTTATTCGAAATTTAGTTTGAGCTTGTTCAGTGGCCAAACAAAAGTATTTGAGGCAAATATGAGGATAATCCACTAATATGTGTAGCTTTGGTGGCGATTTCATTGTTCAGTCAATTTTCTGAAGAAGGGACGATTTGACTTATTTTACTTTTTGAAATTTTTGAACAATGAGAAAATTTTTTTTAAATTTTTTCATGACCTTATTTCATTGTTTACGCTATTGCAAACATTTATTGACATACAATTTTTTTTTAGGATTTTTCTAAAATCAACGCCAAAATAGCGATAATTTCCAAATTTCGAGGGAGTGGCGCGACCCCTAAAAAATTTTTAAAAATTGTTTCTTTATTTTTCCCCTCATTAGGACCCCAGACTACATCTCTTTCCGAGGTTAACTTTTTTTTTTGAATTTCACTCCACCCTAGTACACATGCCAATGTTTCGTTTGGAAGTCTGTCAGATGACTTAATATGAAGTCAAATAAAATTAATTATTGAAATCAGAGCCAAGGATTTCGATCATTTATTTTATAACAAAAAAGGCACAAAATAACCCCCATATTTATTAAAAATGTATAACAGCCTTATAAACCTTCGTTAAAAAAAATGTATAGAAATAGCAAAAAAAAAAATACAAATTTTTCTTAAGAAAGATTTATAAGGGTTTTATAAATTTTTTATAAATAAGGGGGTTATTCTGTGTTAAAATTTGTTATGATTTTTTCTATGAATTAAGGATTGTCATTTGATTTTTATAGATTCGCAATAGGAAATTATTCAATGATATTTCCGATCCGAAACCGAATTTGTTACATTTACCATGCTTTCCGTTTAGATTTGGCAAATACAAGGCCTACAGTTATTTCTAGTGTGGAACTAAAGTGGAACTCTCTCAAAAAGACATCATGTAAATCGAGTCTTACACTCCATTCACTTGGCTGGCTCAGCTGGCTTCGCATTAGCGCATGTTGTCAACCCAATCCTCCAAGACCTCGTTGAGAGTTTCTGGCTTATCTCGGTAATGGCTTGCTCGGTAGTCGCCTTCAGGACATTTAACTTTAATGTATTTTTCACATGATATCGCCCCTTCGATATGTTTTTCCAAACTGTTACTCTCTGAGGATTCATTAGATTTTCTAGGATCACGTGCTAGTTTTCCCATCCCCGGATAGGTCAGTTTTTTCTGTTAACATGGCCGGTGAGAAAAAACGATTTTTTGAGAACGATAGCTAGTTGATGTTTCTAGATAAAATAACATACAGACATTATGTTAAAGGGAAATGTATGGTTTTTGCATCATGATAATTCTCGTCCCACAAGTCTTTCATTGTGAAAGTAGTTCTGGTCAAGAATTCCACAAACTCCACCATTTTGACAGAGAATACTTGTCGTGGTTGCCAGACAGTTGATTAACTCCAAGATTATTCGATTCCAACAAAAGCTCATGTTAATACTGTTAGGCATATATTTGTAATCTACTTTTGATTATTTGGAATGCAAATAAATCCGACCGGACTTCTCTACAATTTCTACGACACAAGATCTGCTCCTAGGTCTTTGTAGAAATATTTCAGAGACATCCTCCTCCATCCTTCCTTGTGCTTGTGTGGTATCCATATTTATTGAAATGTGCTTAATACTGAGAAAAGCGCGCACACACACACACACACTCTCTTGTGCTATATTGAAATGTAGACAACTACTTAAAGGTGAATGGGTGCAGGAGTCGTTACAATCGACCATGATCCGGGTGCGGCACACAACAGATGCTCTGCACGCACGTACACCAATACCAGCAAACACACTATGTGACATTGCGGCATACACCGGATACGAATAGAGAAGAGACCATCGTGGTGGCTTGGCATAAGAGTCCATAAAAATACGCACGATTCGAGAAAATGGTCGACGGACAGGAATGCCATAACAAATGTTCACGGTGAGGCCATTTTTTGAACGTCATTATCAGGTTCCCCGTCATCGAACAGCGACGAAATTGAAGAATAAGCAGGTGTAGTGCAGGAAGCACCACAGCACTTTACTTCAGCCGCAGATGCATCGGAGGCATGCTCATCAGTTTGCTGGAGACCCAGATCATAATTAAAGCCATATAATTTCGTGGTTGGCTGCACGTTCTTGGCGCGTTCGGTTACGTTTTCTTTTTTAATATAATTTTATACTTATGGTGAAATTTTGCCGTTTTTGCTGTCGAAATTTTGTGTTTTCTGCAAAATGATTTCTTTTATGAGTTTAACAGAATTTTTATGATTTTCGGTGCTGCTTCGTTCCTTTAGTTTCTTAGTTTCTTATAAAATATTCATCAAAAGTTGCATGTTGCCGAACCTGATGCCATGCGAGTGTGTGCCTGTTTGTGGTTGTGTGTGGGCAATTTGATGTTTCTTAAACTTTCCTATGCATGGACGTAAGAACACATGTTTATCCACAGAGTCAACTCCTGTGAGAAATTATAGCAAATTGTCCAAACAACCACAAACTACCACAAAAAAAAAAAAAAAACAGAAACTACAGAAATAGAAGAACAACAGGCCAAGTGCCACAGCCGGTGCCACTGCTGTGTGGCAAACTGTTGTTGGCTTGTTTGAAACAGATATCTGTTTTAAAATGGAATCCAACTATAAAATGCACAGCTTCACAAAAGGGGTATAAACATAACACACACACACATACATCCATGCCACTCCAAAGTATTCTGGCTGAAATGAAAGGTCAAATCATTGGTTGTATCTTGGGGAGTTCCACAATTCAAATTAAGCTCCAAGTTAATCGAATCCCATCATGCACATAAAGAAATCGCCAGAATGGACAAGTTCAACAAACTTTCACTCAAGGCATAGTAAATAATTCAGGAAACTTTAAAAGAAAGACGCAGCGGGGTACATACAAATCCAACTAATCCATTCGAAAACTTAAAAATGCCATTATTAAAAGAAATATCAAAGACTTGGGCGAAATAGTCGAAATTACCGCCACATTCCAGGGTGAGAAAAGACGAATCAGTGATTGTAGACTCGCTAACATATTTCTGGTCTACATAAAATATCCATAGTTCCACTGCCGAATCCAAAAAAAACAACGCCGTAGTTCTTCCACCAAATACAGCAGCAGTAGTTCTCAAGAACCACAGGAGTTATCCCGAAGAATAACAGTAATCCAGAAGTATAGCAGTTCTCCAGAAGAACTGGAGTTCTCCGAGAAGAACAGGTGTTCTCCGGTACAACAGGATCACAAGAGGTCTCCGGAACAAAACTAGTTGTCCAGAAGGACAGGAGATCTGCAGAATAGACAGGGATTCTCCCGAAAGCCCAGGAGTTCTTCATAAGCATAGGAATTCTTTAGAACTACAAAAGATCTCCAGAATCACAAGACTTGTCCAGACTAACAAGAGTTCTCCGGAACAACAGGAGTTTTCCAGAACCAACAAAGTTCTCCTGAAGGACAGTAGTTCTCCAGAATCACAAGACTTGTCCAGACTAACTAGAGTTCTCCGGAACTACAGGAGTTTTCCAGAACCACCAGAGTTCTCCTAAAGGACAGTAGTTCTCCAGAATCACAAGACTTCTCCAGAATTACAAGAGTTCTCCGGAACAACAGGAGTTTTCCAGAATCACAAGACTTCTCCAGAATTACAAAAGTTCTCCGGAACAACAGGAGTTTTCCAGAACCACCAGGGTTCTCCTGAAGGACAGTAGTTCTTCAGAATCACAAGACTTGTTCAGACTAACAAGAGTTCTCCGGAACAACAGGAGTTTTCCAGAACCACCAGAGTTCTCCTGAAGGACAGGAGTTCTCCAGAATCACAAGACTTGTTCAGACTAACAAGAGTTCTCCGGAACAACAGGAGTTCTCCGAAGGGACAGGAGTTCTCCAGAATCACAAGACTTCTCCAGAATTACAAGAGTTCTCTGGAACAACAGGAGTTTTCCAGAACCACCAGAGTTCTTCTGAAGGACAGTAGTTCTCCAGAATCACAAGACAACAGGAGTTTTCCAGAATCACAAGACTTCTCCAGACTAACAAGAGTTCTCAACAACAGGAGTTTTCCCGAACCACAAGAGTTCTCCTGAAGGACAGGAGTTCTTCAGAATCACAAGACTTCTCCAGAATTACAAGAGTTCTCCGGAACAACAGGAGTTCTCCAGAATCACAAGACTTGTCCAGACTAACAAGAGTTCTCCGGAACAACAGGAGTTTTCCAGAACCACCAGAGTTCTCCTGAAGGACAGTAGTTCTCCAGAATCACAAGACTTGTCCCGACTAACAAGAGTTCTCCGAAACAACAGGAGTTCTCCTGAGCGACAGGAGTTCTCCAGAAACAACAGGGGTTGTCCACATGTTCTACAAAACCCCACTACTCCTCACCAAACCCTACGACAGGAATTATTATGTATACCGAAATTTCTCACATGCCATCGAATCCAACATCAGGACGCACCCTAATCTAGCAGCAGGAGTTTGCCTTCATGTCGACGAATCTAGTTCCGAATGAACCGCCAGAACATCCGGCTGATCCACTAACAGTATTTATCCTGCCTAATACCGAATCCAGCACCAAGATACACTCTTTGTCTCACCGAATCCACCAGCAGATGGTAACAACGTCGACATGGCTTGATACGTAGTATGTGCGACAAACCCAGGCTCTCGTTCTGGTAAGGAAGAACTGGAGGTGCAATTAGTATATCGTCGCCAGAAATCCAAAATGTCTTAACAAGCATTTTCATAACTTCACAGTAGAAGCCAATCACTGTTGTAAAATCTCAACACTCGTTAGGAATTCGCCTATAAAATTTTACACTTTGCAGAGACATGTATTTTGAGCCATTTTACAAGAATCAATCGGAAACAGAGTTTTTTTTTTTTTTTTTTTTGATAATTGGTCATTTTGGATTTCAGGTGACGATATGCCAACTTACCTGTGGTTGAAGACACAAAAGTTGAGAAAACTTACGCTGATGTTAAATTAGACATTATAAATATATCTTGCCCAAAACAAACACATGGGACATACTAAATGAGCAACATTTGATATGATTGTTCATCCAATTACTCTCTAAGCAAGGCTAAGCTAAATGAAACCTGAACGTTTCCTTAAAATGTGGATATTACCAACAACAACAAGTACCATTTCCTTGAACCTACCTAAGAGTTCTCCAAGAAGGAATGCGACCTTTGCCAAACACTTAACCTTATTTAGGTAACCGCTCGACACACCAACACAACTGCATACTCTTCTCTTCCAAAAAAAAAAAGAACCATACTTGAATACACTCAGCTCTGTCCTCCATAAGACTTGAATGTCTTACTCAAACAGAGTCGTAACCATTATGCACGACATCTTAAACAACCACTCGAACACATGCGCACGCATACACCAACACACCGATAGAGACACATGGAACACCTTGGGGTGAATAACATCACATGCACCATGCACTACCCACATCCTTCGCTTACCTCCGACGACATCATTAGAGTCTTGAACATCCGGTGTAGTGTAAGCTCAACAAAGCATCACAATGATATTTTGCTGATCGCATTATTGTCATTATCAGTTAAAGTACTTTTTCTTTTTTTTTTCTTTGCAAAAATGTAAATATACGTACTTCCATGCTAGTGAGGTACAAATGTGTGCAGATGTTTGTATTGTGCTTTCATTTCCCGCTTTTGCTACGCGATGGCGAGCAGTGCACTTAGTTTGTGTGTTTGAATTCAAAGGCTGGAGAATTCCAAGGAGCAGCTTTTGATTTGCAATGTGTAGATTGTTAAATCCTCTATTAGTGAATTGGAAAGAGGTCCACTTCTACTGACAACAATCACTGTCTACTGTCTAATATCTTTTCTGATATATATTAAAAAAAAACAAAAAAAATACAAACTAGTACCCTACAATGGTCCTGTTATGGATCTACTATGGTCATACTTCAATAGAATGGTCCTACTACGATCCAACTATGGATCTACTATACTCCTGCTATATGATCTACGGGCAAGAGTGGCCATGCCTACCGTCGCAAAGACTTGTCACACTTAAATTTTCCCTAGAATATAAAACAAAATTTTCTTATATTTATTCACCCTTAACCAAACATTATCGTTAGTCCGCATAAGGATTATATTAAAGTGAAACTCCTTCTAATGTGGCTAATAATGCAGAATAATATATGTACACAGTATATCTTAGAATATACATTTACCATATACACACACACACATATGTGTGTATGTATGCTTGTGCTTACGTATATATTTTCTTTTTATTATAAGATCCTATTATCATTATTATAATGATTATGTTCATAGTTTGAGGTTTGGAGTTTGAGTATTTGTCATATTGAAAGTAAAAACTAAAAAAAAAAAATATAGAAAATGTTTAGCATGTCTTTAAAAACGTAAACGGAAGTGGGTGGAAAATTCTCTGTGTGTGGGTGTGAACGTGAACTTCTACGTGTGGGTGTTTGTGCTCTTTGCTCTGCTATACACTTTCCTACGAATAGATGCAAATTCAACTACATATTTTGGCTGATAGTGCTCGTTATAAGAAATTTTGAATGTACGTTTGTGTGTGTGAATTGTTAGTACGTGTATTGCAGTACATACAAATGTATGAGGCGCTTAAAGTAGAAGTAGTTCAACTCACATTATTGTGATTTTGAGATTATTGGCTTAGAGCATTTTCCTTTTAAAAATGTTGCTGAAAAAAAATCTTCCCAGCACTTTTTAACGTTAAAAATAGTTATATTTTGGCTTAAATAAAAAAAACTCAAATTCTAAATTTAATCTAAACAGTTTAGTATTATAAATATATTCAAAACTTGAGCACTCTATCCACAAAAAATGTGGTCGTTGTCACGCTTTAAAATTTGTCCTAAATTTCAAGCTCAATTATCAATCATTTATACATTAAGAATATAAAATAGCCAGCTTGTCCCAATAATGCTATAAAAAATATAAAAAAAAAAAATTATCTCGAAAAGTCAATTCTGGGGTTGGACCACTTTTACTTTAAGCGCCTCATACATGTTTGCATATGTATGTAGTTCGTAGTATCTGTATGAGAGTTTTTTTTCCTCTTTTTTTGTGAACTAGTGTTACTCGAATATTTGTAGTGTTTTATTAGCATAAAATATTACTATTTGATATTAAGTCATGCGGAATTTTATGAAATTCTCCAGGATTTATTCGTACTTGTTGGTGGAAAAATCTTTAGTAGAAGCAAAGCGTAACTGAACTGAAGAAAGGAAAATATAATTTTATTATTTTCTTTAACATTTTTCAGTGGAAATTCTGCATATACAATTGAATGTAACAATGAATGGAGTCTTTCTATATGAATGTTGGCAGCTGAATCTCTTTTCGAAGAAAATAGTCAATTCTCGGTAAATTTGTGTCAAAATTGAACACTAAACACTAAAACTGGGACACTTATTATTTAGTTTTAGGTGAGGCACGGCCTTTAGAGGAATGCACTGTCCTTGAGACCACCACTGAAAATAAAACTACGTTTTCCACCCATGCCATCCTATTGACAGATTTGATGATAACATTTATAAATCTTATAATTTTACATAAAATTTGCGCTAGCCGAACATACCGATATTACTGCTGGCAAGTCAGGGAAATAAAACCATATATGGACACAACTACGTGATAAAGGACCAAAAAAAGAGACCGGTGTCTCCCAGTTTTGCCCAAAGAAATTCACTTTTTTCTTATGGGTCCCCAAAGATTTGTGGCCTCGGTGTAATTTTTGCAAAAAGTGATCATTTTCATATCTTGCAAACCGTTTGAAATTTCGATTTACTGATACAAAGTTGTTGCTCTTGTCATAAAGACCAAAAATTGTAAACATATAAAATCAAAAAAACTTCATCTTCAAGGTCGAAATCGCACTTTAAAAACATCGAATTCTTATGGCCTTTTTACTCCTGTACAGGTCCACAGCTAGCAAACGGTTCACAATTCAAGGAAACAATCAACTACGCAAATGTACCTAAGATCTCAGTAAGCAACTGTCTAGAACATATGAACTTCCTCGGAATGATTCTTAAATTTGCTTTCTGGAATAGCATTAGCCAATTTTTGGAGCGTATTAGTAACTAGTAAGTTGTAATGCGCCTATGGCGCCCGTTAATTTGTTTGAGAAAGTATTTGTTACTTAATTTTAAAAATTTTGTAAAAAATATTTGGTAAAAAAAAATTTGGAAAAAAAATAAAATTTGTGGAATAAAAATTTTTGTTGAAAAAAAAAATTTTTGTTGAAAAAAAAAAAAATTTTGTTGAAAAAAAAAAATTTTGTTGAAAAAAAAATTTTTGTTGAAAAAAAAAATTTTAGTTGAAAAAAAAATTTAGTTGAAAAAAAAAAAATTTGTGGAAAAAAAAATTTTTCTTAAAAAAAAAAATTTTGTGGAAAAAAAAATTTTTTTGAAAACAAAAATTATTGAAAAAAAAAAATTTGGAAAAAAAAATTTCTTGAAAAAAAAAATTTGGGAAAAAAAATTTTTGTAAAAAAATAATTTGTAGGAAAAAAAAATTTTGGAAAAAAAAAATTTTTGTTAAAAAAAATTTGGGGAAAACACAATTTCTGTAAAAAAAAATATTATTTTTTTTATTTTATTATTTATAGAATTATTATAGAATGCCTATTTAAATTCCTACGTACTGCGTGACAGAGTCAGTGTATCAGTGAATCAGTGAATCAGTGTCGAGGGTAAATATACATTAAGATATTAATTTGAAAGCCTAGCACTCATGCGTACAGGTGGTTAAATAAATGGAATTGATGTAGTTTTTTATCTTCTTAATATATATTTACCCTCGACACTGATTCACTGACTCTGTCACGCAGTACGTAGGAATTTAAATAGGCATTCTATAATTTTCTATAAATAATAATAATAAAAAAAATAATATTTTTTTTTTGTACAGAAATTGTGTTTTTTTTCCAAATTTTTTTTTTTACAAAATTTTTTTTTTCAACAAAATTTTTTTTTTCAACAAAAATTTTTTTTTTAACAAAATTTTTTTTTTTCAAGAAAATTTTTTTTTCAAGAAAAAATTTTTTTTTTCAACAAAATTTTTTTTTTCAACAAAATTTTTTTTTTCCACAAAATTTTTTTTTTTTCAAACAAAATTTTTTTTCCATATTTCAACGGGCGCCATAGGCGCAATACAACTTACTAGTTTTTAAATAAAAACGAATTGGAATTTTATTACAACCATCTTAACAATAATAACAAATATCGCAAAAGATACAAGAAAATATCTGCAAACTATAACGATTAACTTGTTTGCTATTCTGGGCAATACCGTGAAATATTATTATTCAGGCTATGAATTTGTCAAACATGTGTAGTTTTTTGTCTCACTGAAAAAACTCCTTGTTTTCATGGCTTCGACTGTAAAACAAAAACATAAATTCGTTGGTGCACAAAAACCTAAAGCTTTTGCCGTAAATTACACTATTGCAAAAATCCGAAAATCTTTAAATTATCCCCCGTAATCCCCCATTCCCAGAGAATAATTTACAAAACGGATTAATTGACCATATATTGATAAAAAAAAAAATCGCCAGAATGTAACGAAAAAAGCCCATTAAATTCCAATGAAATAAAATTAAATTGTATATACCTACAATCCATATTAACGAAACAATAGTTGGGGTACTTTTACAATGTTTATGTCGTCCTTTAGACTCAAAGGATTGCATGCAACACGCCACGAGGAATAACAAAACAACAACAACAACAAAAAAGAGCCTTACAACATGGCATTACATTATGTTGAACGCTTCTTTCCATTGGCGAATTTTCCGGTATTTTTTTTTTGTTTTTGCTACTTTCGTCATTGTTGTAAACGCGGTGGAATGCGGTTTCCGTTTTTTTTTTTTCGTTGAATTTCTGATGAAAATGGAACACAAAAGAAATTGGTGTATTTCGTTAAGCTTAACACCGCGCGTATCCCATCGATTGAGAGGGGTGATAAACAACAAACGGGAGGGAAGGCAAGCAGCAGTTGCGATCTCAATTTCGGTTTTGGCATTCACATGAAATGGAAAATTCCACCACAAGTGAAAGTAGGTGGTTCTTGTTATTTTTGGAGCAGAGAATTCTTAACATACTTACGCGGAAATCGGGTTTGTTTTATGGGATGTTATGGATGTCAGAAAAGTAAATTGGTTTCAATTTAATGCAGGAGAAATTCAATTGAATTTGCAGTATGGCGAGCGTTAAATCAAAAAAAAAAAGTGACTAAGGGGTACTGCAACTGTCAAAAATTTTGTTGGGATTTAAAGGAATTCGGGTAAGGAAATAGCATCGAAATATCCGCAGAGGAAACTACGGATAAATACTATTTGACTGAAGTTATTTCAGAATATCGCTTCGTTTGTGAAAATGTGTAGATTTTAAATGATCTAGCAGTATTTGTAAAATAATGTAATGTGAACAAAATCATTTTCCCTACAAAAAACCAAGTACATTCAAACTTCCATAACTCGAACCACCATTATCCCGTAGAAAAGATTTTTTTTGTGGCGATCCTTTTTTAAGCAGTGGGCAAGACTAACGATACTTTAAAACACATTATTTCTGAATGCTTTCTCCAATCGCCACTAAAACTCCCCTAATTAATGCGCCATCTTGAGGAAGACCCAATAATTGTTAGCCAACAATATTCATTACCTCCTCCACTCCTCCCCCCCCCCCCCACACCCTCTAGAGAATTTAAACAAAAGTACTGAAATTCCTAGATTTATATGACTTTTGTCGTAAACATTTTTAATACGCTTTTGCATTCACATATAAAACCAAGTTTCTTTTTATTGCTCTACTCCTGCAAGATATAAAAATGAAACATTGCTTGCCCGCATCCAGCTGTGACAATAATTTTACATTTTCACATCATATCGTTTTTTTTATATGATTTTCCATTGAATACTTCGGTTTTTCTGTTAAAGTCGGGCAATGGTTACTTTTAAGCGGACTTTAAATGCGGCAACAGATGTATTTAGCAGTCAGTTGATATTGAGTGCGTATGAGTAATTTCGCTTTAATGCGTATGAGTAATATTTATTTGGAATGACAGTGGCACAGGGCGGATGAGTAATAGATGCATGAGATTATTGAATATTCGAATTTATGAGACAATAAACAACTATCGATTGTAAAATACAATAGTGTCAAAGGACTAACACAAATGCTGGAGTAATCAATTCTGAGTTTCAAATGGCCATACTTGTGTTTACTATTTTGGATATTTTTCATAAATATTTAGCACCGCTCGATAAAAACGTTAATACATTTTATGTGATGGAGAAAATAATTTATGGAAAAATTTAATAAGTCGAAAATGACATGAAATCTAGCAAAGTTCAAGCAAATCGAAACTGTACATGAGTTAAAGCAAATATATCCACAGTACATAACCCATGGCTATACATTATATACATAGATTTCTGTATAAACAAAATAAAAATAAACTTTTTCAGAACGAGATAGACAAACAAAACAATTTAGCAATCATCATCGCAGTATTCAAACAATTCTCTTGGTTAAATGAATATTCAAATAACACATGTTTCACATGATACCCAATGCCTTTCGGTAGCAATTTTGTAATTTTCAGCCAGTTTATTTGTGGACATACAGCTCGTAGTCACAGCGTATTGGTTATAATTGGTTTTACTAAGTTTTGCCCCAAAATATGTAATTAATTTATAAATAATAAATACAACTCATACTCGGTGATAAATAATTATTTAATTGTTTTTATTAAGTCCGTGAACTTGCAGGGTTAATATATAATTATTTTGACATTTTGATTGATATTTGTTGTTTGTAGTATTTTTAGACAGTTCCGTTGTATTGTAAATTAGTTGAATATTGCTAGCCAAGATAGCAGTCGTTCAACTGACATTCACCTTTACATTGGGTGTAAGTTATAAAAAAACGGATATTTGGCTGACGTAGGAAATATTAATTTTAAAAAAAAAATTAGGTTCATACGAAATATTAATTTTTTCAAAAAAAAAATAATTTTTTCAATAAAAAAAATAATTTTTAAAAAAAAAATAATTTTTTCAATAAAAAAAATAATTTTTAAAAAAAAAATAATTTTTTAAAAAATAATATTAATTTTTTTAAAACAAATAAATTTTTTATTTTAATTTTTTTTTTAAATATTAATTTTTTTTTTTTTTAAAAAATGAATTTTTTCTTAAAAAGTTATTTTTTTTTTTAAAAAAATTAATTTTTTTTTTTAAAAATTAGTTATATGAATATGTGTTTCTTAAGGCGGTTTGCTGGAAAAGTTGAAAAATATTTGGTAGTTATAGGAAATCTCGTCACAATGTCCGAGAAACAATAGCAAACATTGAAGACGGAGCTTTTAAAAAACAGTTTCAATGTTTCTGATGTTTCAACAGAGGCCGGACTAAAGAGTTAAAGAGAGTTAAAAAAACGGCTATAATTTTGCCCATAAATATACAGACTTTTAAGAAGTGTGGCTGTTACAGTTTTACGACGAATACAGGTAGGAAATTTCAATTTCTGTGGAAATTTTTTTTTTTTCGAAATTTGGTATTTTTATGAAACTTTTTCTATTCGTAGTAAATTTCAACTCCTGTATTTTTTTTTGTCGAAATTTGGTATTTTTACAAATCTTCTTCTATTCGTAGTAAATTTCAATTTCTGTGCTATTTTTTTTTTTCGAAATTTGGTATTTTTTCAAGACTTCTTCTATTCGTAGTAAATTTAAATTTCTGTGCTATTTTTTTTTTTTTTCGAAATTTGGTATTTTTGCGAAACTTCTTCTAAAATTTTTATCACTATTTATGTTATACTAAACTACATCCCGTATTTGTTACAGCTAGCATTTCTTCTTCTTAACATATTCAGGATAATAGTGCACTTCGTTGTGCTGAACAAACATCCATTGTCGGACGTATGATTAATATTGAATGCACAAATACTAAAAGTCATGTGCGTCTGTGGTCGACACTTTTCTAATTGTTTTCCCCAGTTTGTTTAATTATTTTCTACACCATTTGGACATTGGTGTTGTTATTTATTTTTAGTCCAGCCATATAACAGTTAATGATTCCACCTACATTGACCTGGTGGCCAGTCCCAGTGTTTTTTTTTGTTTTTCGTTTCGAAACGAAAATGAAAACAAATTATGTCTCGTTATGTCAATTAGTAAATCATTAATTTATTGTCCGAATAACTGCTAAACACTGAGGCGAACACACAAATGAGTCAGTGTGTAGTGTGTCCTATTTAGTATGTGTTTATGTTAAAATTAATTAATTTAAAAGTTCACAATGTCCGAGAATAATTGCAACAATGTTATCTTGATTATATGACATTGTCAATGAAACACACGTACATACATGAGAACATATTCAATTAATTATTGGTCACAGCTAAGTACTGACGAGGGCGAAAGAGGGAGAAAGTGAACGAGAGCTGTCTATGTAGACTTCTATACACATACATACGTCCACACTTATTAATAGATAATGATGACTCTTATCTGGGACAGTGATATGCTCTGGGAATTGTTGTTGAGTGTATGGACAGATGTTCACGTGAGTGTGTGTGTGTGCCTGTAATATACCATTTGCTACAATGCTTAATTTATTAACAATTAGTAATTAGGCAACCATAGATAAATTAATGAAGCAAAGAGGAAACACTGTATGTATGACAGCAAATGTAGCATCAAAAGAATATACTATTGATGACAAAGGACCGAGGGAAAGTGAAAAAAATTCATGATTTGCCATACATTTACCATAAAGTTAATGCCTCTTTGCATAATTCTTTTTGTGGTTCCTTTTCCTTTGTGATTGATTCCAAACTCTTCGGGTAAGTTTGTGGAGATTATGTTTCCTCGAACTATAGAAAATATTTGGCCTGATATGAAAAGCATGTGCCTAACATGTAAAATTTGAATATTTTACAATGACATGGAAAAGCTGCTGAAGATATTTCTCTTTGGGCAGACTGGTGAAAGTTCGTTTAAAAAATTCTAAACATTTTGGGAAAATAAATGAGAGTTCATATTTTATTGATGAACAAAACAACAACTGAATTTTAACAGAATTTCTTAAAAAAAAGTAGTAAAATTTCCTCCACGTCTTCTTCCCGTTAAATTCCCTCTGCCATTAAATAACATTTTTGTGGTTGACAGAAACTACAAGTGTATATGAAATATACTGAAATGTCTTGACTTCAAAAACCATCACCAGTCTGAGTGAAGGAACTCTTAGTTATAGAAGCCATGGCCACAATTCATGTATTCCATACCTGAAACTTGACCCGATTTTTTTTTTCAAACTCCTGATTGTCCGGATCCACATTGGATCCTGCTGCATCCAATGCTTTTTCCACTACCAATTTGAATGATCTAATTACTCCTCAAACACACAACAAAGACGGCCTTTGCTGAAACTTATCAGAATCGTGCTGAACCGAAAGTCCTTCAAGCATAGCTGACATCTGGACCCAATGGTTGTTTCCATTACCAATACGAGTAATCGAATCACTCATGAAACTGCAAGAAGGATAGAAAGACTGTCATACATTGACAACTCTACGAGTTGTTGGGGCTTTTCGGGCCAAACTTACTGCAGATTGTCTGTTAAAATAGAGCAACTGCGCCTCATCTGATTTGGCTTTTTTAAAGTGTGCAACTCAGCTGCTGCTTTTTCTAATATTTCTTTAGCACAATTAGAGTCATTTCGTTATTTTAGATTCTGTCTGTAAGATTTGAATGAGTTTAACAGGAGAATAGACATAATGCGATTTATGTGGGCTGGCGGTTTCTATGATCCCTCTATTTATGGCGGATGGTGTTTTCTGCTTACCGAAATTTAATAAAAAAAAAATGCTAGAGACCACTACTTGGCACACATTTTAAAATGACTTATTATTACACATCCCCCAGCTGCTCGAAAATGTGCTTAATTTATTTTCCCATTTTCATATAAACTAAATCAACAAAAATTGATTTCGATAATGCCTCGCCCTCCTCCAAACAGAAGTTATTTGAAATGTTATTTGATATCCCACAAGTCGCCAGCTTTATAATTTTTTCCGCCATTATCATAAACCGAAAATGAAATATCGAAAACAAATCGTTGGGTAAATAAAAAGCATTTAATGTGCTTAAAATGCAAATATACGCTTTACACGTATTTTTTTGTAGACCTCAGTTTATCCCAGCGAAAAGGGAATACGAGTAGGACAGAGAGGGGACGCGTCTGTCATTATGAAAATATTCAAGTTATTTCATTCGCCCGCCCCAGGAGAATGTGTGAGCCACGCCAAGGCCAGAGCGAAATAACAACAACAAAAAAAAAAAAAAAAAAGAGGAATCCCAACACAAGTGAGACACTCCAGTCAAATGGTTGTTTAAACGCTGGCGAATGTCAGTGACAGCAGTTGATGGATTATGCCATGGAGCGAGACTGGGAATAAGATAAAGCATTATGATATTTAATGCTTGCTTACAGCCAGCCATAACCGGAAGGACATCGAGTACACTAGTGCTGAACATATGACGTATATAACACAACCAGAGATTATGCATTAAATGATGATTAAAGAGTGTCGGTTGGTTTTTGACGTCATTTGTTTATTTTTTTACTTTTTTGATAAAAAGAAAAAATTGATGCAAATGTGATGGCAAGATCGGGCAACTGTTGAATATTAATTGCAAAAAAAAAAAAGACACACAAAGAAAGTGATAACGTTCGTAATGCAAATGAGCAAATGACAATAAGAGGAGAATTGTTAAATTGGGCTGGGCCGAAACTTATATAGCCTCAGACATGGACTCACAGTAGAGTGAAGTATTAAATTTTAAATGCAGCTAAACAGCTAACAACAACGTCGACTTAACGAGTAGCAGAGTTATCACTAGAACACTTGTTTTAAATTCTGCTAGTCTGTTTTTTTTTTGCAATTAATATTCAACAGTTGCTAGATCTTGACATCACATTTGCTTTAATTTAAACAAGAAAAAGAAAAACCAACCGACACCATCTTAATATATATTTACCCTCGACACTGATTCACTGATTCACTGACTCTGTCACGCAGTACGTAGGAATTTAAATAGGCATTCTATAATTTTCTATAAATAATAATAATAAAAAAATAATATTTTTTTTTTTGTACAGAAATTGTGTTTTCCCCAAATTTTTTTTTAACAAAATTTTTTTTTTCCAAAATTTTTTTTTATAATTTTTTTTTTTTACAAAAGTTTTTTTTTCCAAATTTTTTTTTTCCAAAAAAATTTTTTTTTTCAAGAAAAAAATTTTTTTTTCAACTACATTTTTTTTTCAACATAAATTTTTTTTTTCAAGAAAAATTTTTTTTTTTAACAAAATTTTTTTTTTCAACAAAAAAATTTGTTTTTTCAAGAAAAATTTTTTTTTTTCAACGCAATTTTTTTTCCATATTTCAACGGGCGCCATATGCGCATTACAACTTACTAGTTTAACATATTAAACGTCTTATCGCACCCTAAATATAAAAGGGTCACAATTCAAAACTCTAACGCAACTAAAAAGAATTCTTTTTGATTCATTAACATAAAAATCGACATAGCTGTATTTTTTTATTTATAGAAGATAGTGATGTGAAGGAAGTTTTTAGGAATTTGTACTCTGAATTAAATTATGGCAGAAAGTCACTTTTGGAAAATTTTGACTTGTGACCCTTTTGTATGTAAGGTGCGATACTCGTTGTCCCTACTTACTAATCTAACAAAAAATACAGTTTTTCCCCCTCTATCCCACGAATTCCACAAATAATTACCTTTTTTCCCCCCATTACAAATCAATCTCCATGGGCTAATTAAATGGTCAAACTTCTGGCAGTTTAACTGCCTTCTATACACAGCATTTAATTTGGCTCCTGCAGGAAATCCTCTCCATCTGGACTTACTAGCAATGAAATATGTCGGTAGACAAATTCAATTTCCGGCTTAGGTCGTAATAAAACAACCACAAAGACGTTCTTATGTTTAACCCCATCCAGAAAATATCGTGAAGAAGAAGAAAAATCGTATCATCATAAAATATCGGCTATCAAATATTTATAACAACAATACAATCACAGATAAGTAATTACTTCTGCGAAATGTTGATAAAAATCTCGCTTTTTGCTCTTAATTTGTATGGCCAATGCGAGTGGCAACAACAACAACAATACAACGGACAATATTTATGTTTACCTAAGTTGCTGGGACCACAGACAGACAGCAACCCTTATTAGTGCTGTCTTTCACGGTCTTTTTCTCTCTCTATCTCTCTCTCTCGCCAAGTTAGGAGTGTGCGTGAGTGGCTGTCAGTATATGTGTCAGTTGTAGTAAGATTTTGGAAATTGTTTAAGACTTAACGCTCCATTAAGTAATTTCATTTAAAGTTTGTTTTGGCCAAACCCCCGCCAAAAAGGACTATAACGACCGAGCAATGTTTGCGACTTGAAATAACTTTGTTTTACCCTCGAACATCAGCAAAAATTAATTTAATTTATTACTTCAAGGTTAAGCGCACAAATATAGTACAAGTGTTTTACGGACATGCGGGTGTATCTGTGCTGGAGTCCCAATGGACCAGAACGATGGAGTGTTAAGCCAACGCATTTAGATAGACTATATTTCAGGATGTGAGGAGTAAGCAAATTCTGCAGAATTTTTTTTTTGGAAGTGCACAAATAAAGAATTCATTGATGCAATGAGTTTTTTTTCTACTTATAGGGAATCCAGACCAAACACCACCATTTTTTGGAGACTCACAAATATATTTCCTTATGAATTAAACCAATTTTATATCGTTTTATGTGTATTCGAACCAGAGCTGGAAAGTGTTTGGCCAAAAATATTCAACTCAGTGCGAATTTGGGGCATTTGTGAAACCGGGAATACGCAGTTAGGTAATCCCGACCCACTCTAATGAATACAATCACTCCCACACTGCGGGTGTGGTTGCTTTGGCACCCAAGTTTCCTGTGTGTTGATATTTCCATGAATGACTTGAATGTAAGAAACACATAAATAACTGGTGGAAAAAAAAACTCGTTACACATGTGCGCACCTACACATCTATCATGTTATACAATTGTCAGTGTTGTGGTGTGCTTGTGGGCGGCAAACCCATCTTGATTAACAATTCATTGTTAACAACATAATTTTTGTGGCCCGGATTCCTTAATGTTTTAATCAGTTGTAAACGTTGATTTCTATTGGAACATATGTCTTCCAAAACATGTTTAGCTTTCCATTTAACGTAACTTTAGGCCGACATCTCACAATTTCGCTGTCTGCCTCGTTTGTCAATTTGTTGTGCTTGGTTGGTGGCGGGGGACTAGGGGCGGAGGCTGTGTGGCAGCCAAACAAAGTAAACAACTAATTTATAGGTCAATTAAAGTTTTGTTCGAATATAATAAGGAAATAATATTTAATTTCTAAAGGATAGAGAGAAAACTGAACAAACCAACAATTAAGCAAAACTTTTTGATTGGCTACATAAGGCAGTCGAATAAGGTCAAACTTGTGCAAAACATAGGAAAATATTTTGCGCTTACACCGAGTGTGGATTAAGCTCTAGACGGGGGGGGGAAAGAAAGAAGTCTTAAATGTTATCTACTTTTGTACACAAAAAGTTTAGCCAAGGTGGCAAAACAAATCCGGTAGAATTGTCTTGCCATCACCGAACTCTGGCCAACTGTCGAAGCTGATAAAAAGTCAGGCGCCTGAACTGGCACAACCTCAATACTGAAAAATACAAGAGCAAAAAAAATATCACCCAGCTTTATTTGAAAAACCACTTAAATGTTATTTTATTTATTTATTTTTTATTTTTTCTTTAAATCATATTGTTAATTGGATTTTTTAATTAATATCAGTTGATTTTTGCAACTGACATTGGCTTCGATGACAATACGAGTTCACTGATAATGTGTTTGGCGTTTTTTCTTCTTCTTCTTGATTCTCTAATTCATTTATCGAATAAAGAGAAAACTCAATTGATTTTGTTGCAGTTTATTTGTGTCGAATCAAATGAAATAAATCTTTTTACACATGTGTTTTTTTTGTTCGCAAATGAAAATTATTTTAACTTTCAATTTGACAATACAATAATAAAACTGTAAATGTATGCTCATAATTGTAATGGCATTAATTTCTTAATTCCATTGGGACATGATTTTATTAGGGGAGGAGTTTTTGGTTTGTTTTCTTTAAAGATAAATTTGAAAACCAGTGACAGGGGACTATTTTAAGAGTGATAGATCTCAACAGTTGGTGTGGACACCGAAGAAACTAAGAGGCGGATTAATTTCATTTAGTAAAAATATCTCTAAATATTGTTTAAGGCATTCGGAGGAGACAACTTTTAACTGTGAAGGTCCACCAAAGTATAACAAAAGTGATGGTAAAGGGTTTTCCAACAAGAGGTGTTATTTCGAATCAGCCGGTATTTCGGAAAGGTCCTTCTCATTGATTAAGCTAGGACAACAAATGTGGGGGCTCCAGATTGCTGACTCTGCATAGTATTACTGCCTCCAGCACACTCTGACTCCGTATGTCATCGAATAAATCGGCAGATTCTACTGTCGGCCTTCATGCATCCACGACTTCAGCTTTCCCTTCCCATATTTTAAGACTACTTTTCCTTCCACAGCCAGCCAACGCCTACAGCTTCCACTCGGTGATCTAATGGGATTTTTTCATGCGAAAACGAAAGATTTTTCCGGTCTTTTGTAAACACGTTTTTTTTTCACTTTACTATTTCGTGTTTTTTCAGCTGCTCCTTAGCCAAAATGTTTAGCATCTGAGCACCTTTAGAATGAATGGTTGTAAAGCAGAGAAAGGTAGAATAAAAAAGAGACCGACACACACACATAGCAGTGTAAGACACTATAGGTGCTTAATCACACATACACACACACACACACACCAGTCATATGTGAAACTATAAATGCTGCCCAGGTGGACTACAAGCACATCCAGCGTCAGGACTAACGTACACACTTGGCCAGCTGGAGCTTTTGTGTTTCGTTTCTACTGCATTTGCTGGCTGTGTGTGTGTAGAAGTTGGTTTGCCGTTCATAGTATGTGTGCCTGTGTGTGTGTTGTTATGTCTGTATTGTTGTAAGATG
This sequence comes from Hydrotaea cyrtoneurina, assembly GCA_958296145.1. Taxonomy (NCBI): domain Eukaryota; kingdom Metazoa; phylum Arthropoda; class Insecta; order Diptera; family Muscidae; genus Hydrotaea; species Hydrotaea cyrtoneurina. The sequence continues at coordinate 87,559,276 of OY282514.1, forward strand.
AATGACGGTCATTGTCATTTTGATGATGGTCCATTTCTGGCATCATATGTGCCGCTGTATGTTGTTGAACATTGGTTCTTATAACAACAGGATTCTCTACACTCATGCAGACTCATACATATGTATGTATGCAACAGTGATCACATGCACACATACACACTTAGCGGTATTTCCTGTTCAACGTTTTTCTGCACTTCACATTCTGCTGTTTTCCTTTTTGTTAATGTAATCGATATGTAAGGAATAAATTCCATCATGTTGGAATACCGAACAGTGGACATAGAGTATGAAAGGGTTATAGAGTATACGACAATGTGTTGATTAAAGAACATTGGTAAATTGCTTGAGTGAAAGTATTAAAAAAGCATCCATACAAATGCAACTCACCGCTTTAGACAACCGAAATTAGGTTCGGGGTTTATGCTGTACGCACTGATGAGAATGTGCCTGCTGTAATCGTCTTTGCCATGGATCATCGATCTCACCAGCCTGATGCAAATTTCGCCCAAAGACTTGGCATTACTCGCTTGCAAGGATGAATTGACGCACCTATTCAATCCTCTTCATTATTGGTTCTCCATTTCAGTCAATATAAACAAGAATTTTTCTCGAAAAATCTTTTTTCTGACGAATTGCATTTTCATATCGGCGTCCATGTTAATAAAAAATACTGTGGCATCTGGCAAACGAAAAACTCGCCCGTTATCCTCTATAAACCAATGAGTCCTTAGAGTGCCAGTTATGGATTTTGGTGCGGTGTCTTCATTGGCTCAGCTCTGAAAAATCCCAATTGTCATCATTGGTTTTAGCCTTTATATATTTTTTTGGGTACCTTACAGGGCTGATATAATAAGAACACTCCATTAACGAACCAGGTCCTTAGAGGACACATCATGAGCACGTCATTGAAAAATTGGGTTGAACGAATAAATAAGGGGATTGTTAACTTCTGCAAATAAACCAAAAAAAATGGGTTTTAGTAAATTTTTTTTTTTTTAATAAAATTTTTTTTTTATTTATTTGTTAGGCGCACCGGTGGGCGATGTTGGTAGCGTGAGGGGTTGTGGGTTCGATTTCCAACTGAGGCTTTAGTCTGTCGCTACAAAAATCTAGCCAAATGATCTGTGTCACCCGGTTTACCCTAGGACCCAAAATTAGAATATATCTTTACTTTGTGTTTTAATTAAAAAAAAAAAAAAAAAAAAGGAAATAAAAATAAAAAAATTCAAAAAAATCTTTACTTTGTGTTGTAATTAAAAAAAATAAAAATCAAAATCAAAATAAAAATAAAAATAAAAATAAAAATAAAAATAAAAATAAAAATAAAAATAAAAATAAAAATAAAAATAAAAATAAAAATAAAAATAAAAATAAAAATAAAAATAAAAATAAAAATAAAAATAAAAATAAAAATAAAAATAAAAATAAAAATAAAAATAAAAATAAAAATAAAAATAAAAATAAAAATAAAAATAAAAATAAAAATAAAAATAAAAATAAAAATAAAAATAAAAATAAAAATAAAAATAAAAATAATAAATATAAATCAAAATAATAAATAAAAATGAAAATAAAAATAAAAATAATAAATATAAATAAAAATAAAAATAATAAAAAAAGTATTCAAATAAAAAAATAAAAAAAAAATAAGAAAAAAATGAAAATAATAATAAAATAAAAATGTATTTATTAATTTATATATAATTAAATTATAACTTCTATAATCTATATTTATATTTTATAATAAAATTATAAAATGATATTTCGAGGTGAAGCTTTGACAGCAAAGGCCTTACATATGAAAGAGAGAAAAATATTAAATTAAAACAATTAGTGGCATTTGAAAACTCAATAGTTTATAAGCGGTACAGCTACCAAAGTACTCAGCAATTCCAACACGTTTCATAGTTCCATTCGTCATTCGTGGAATATCTTCGAAATCAAAACTAGGGTTTTCAATTTAATTTTAACTCTCGGGAATTGGGAATTTTTTTCGACATCTTCTCGGTGCTTTTCAAGCTAAGACCAAATGTAGGTGAGTTCACTCAACTGAAAACTTCGTCTCGTTTTCTCTTTTTTCCCCACTGTCCACTGTTCTCTGCCGGAAAAACATATCCTTCGAGTTTTTCGTTCAACTCTATTTACAGTTGTTTGTCAAGCACACGAGAAACTATTTTTCTACACTTCCTTCCGGGTTTGTTTTGTAAATGATTTTCTCTGGTATTCTTGTTGCCCGGATGAATTTTACCAATACACGCTAGTTTTGAGTGGGGCGAAAAAAAATCGCATTTACGAAACATCATCAATCTTTGGAGTTTTTCTGGGGGTTGTATGACAATTTTTGCCTGATTTTGATTAGATGTCCACAGTCACAAAACAGTTTATCTCAGTGAAACGCTTTAAAATAAATGAGTTTATTAAGTTTAGTGGATCACAAGGAAAAACCGAACAAAGCAAGGCAAGCGCACATGTATGCATTTATCACAAAACATAACAAAAACAAATTGAATTTTTATACAACATCAGCATCAGAATTATTCGGGGAATCATTTGTTTCTCAGATGTGTCACTGACGATAGCTGTATCTGTGTCTGTATCTGAATCCGTATTTCATTTGTATTATCGTACATGTGTAAACACGAAACACACAAATGGATATCTGTAACGTTATATTGCCGCTGTGTGTGTTTTGTTATAGGTGAAAATCCAAGTGGATGAGTGCTGGTCGGTGTGTGGGAGTAAGTGAGCTCCTGTTCTGCCATTGTGTGCGTGTGTTTGTGTGGGTGCCGCTGTTAAGGTCCCTTTGTTTTGTGTTGTGTTGTGTAGAATAAAACAAATGATTTGTTATTTGCTCTAAATGACATTTTCAATGGGTATTAAATGACACATTATTATATCCGATTTTGACTTGTGATGTGTTAAGATTTTCCCCTTATACCATTGACTCTGTCATCATCCACAACGTAGTAACAAATAGTCCTTGTACAAGTGGTGGCAGTATATTGTATTGCATTCCATTGTACGGATCTTAATGGAATCTACTGTACTCTGTTCGTGTGTATGGTGTGGGATGTCATCTCTTGTAAAACAAAACGCTGGTGTTGCTTGTCTGAAATGAAGAAAAGCATGCATGAATCGAGTATGTTTACATGGCTGTATTGTTCATCTGCAGGGTATGTGATTTCATGGTCGGTGATTTTCGAAATAAAATAGGTATTTTGTTAAAGCAAATGAGTCATGCGAAATCCGTAATCCGTAATCCTTAGCGTAAATCTTCGATGATGCTTGCCGAACATTTGAGCAATGAGTTAAATGGTTCCAACAATTCATTCAAAGCATTCGAATTCAAATATATCGTTCATCTCTTGAAAGTAATAAATCTCAAAGAACGTTTTTCGGTTGTAGGATCAAAAATAGTGTTAAGATATATTCGACAATGGTTTTCGTGATTACCGAAGACTGCCCTGAATGGATAAAAAGAATGTAACATTAATTGAATAACGTTTTGGGTAGGTGATCAGATTTATTTCCTGATTTTATAAAACACATGAGCCATTTGCTACGTTTAAGCAACGCACGAATATTCATTATTGTCAATTGGGGTTTTTGTAACACGAAAAGCTCAGACAAAATTCAAATTGACAAATGTGTACATTCCATTTGTGTCTTACAAAACCCCAATTTATTTTTACATCGTCTGCAGACGTTTTTTATTGTGTCTCCTGCGAATTCAACGGTCTTTTCTACAAAATATCAAATCTTCGAAGTGAAACCCATTCCATATAAAATGTAGTGACTACAAATACATTTAGAACCTGTAGCAGAGATTCTTTGATAACAGCAGGATTTGTTTGCACAAAACTATAAAATGTTTAACAATATTTGTCCATCATCCCGTTCTACTCTAAATCAAATATAGTTTGGAATAATATTAATACTTAATGTAGAATTTCCATAAATAGAAAAATCGGGGATGAAATAAAACCATTAACACTATGACGACAAACTTATTTCAGATATTTTGGCATGAGTATATGCATTTGAAATGCAAGAGAATATTTCTTTTAATTAATAAAAAATTTATAAAATATTTTCTATTAATTTGTAATTGTTTTTTTGTTAAATTTTTATTTTGTCCTTTTTTAATTTTGTTAAAAATGTATGTTAACATTTTTTACTAAACAATTAAAACTCATGAATGCGAAATTATATATAAAAAAAATGGAGGAGTGTAAATTATGGAAGATCAGTGTAAAAATATGGCTGTCCTTTCGGATATTCGTTGGAGACTGGAATCACTATACATATTTGGGGCCAAAGAGTTTAATATTTTCTCCCCATTCTCTTTGCTAAAGCGAAATTCAACAACAATTTTATTTGCAGTTGAAGGTAACTACAGGGAATCATTTTGAAAAATAAATTAATATATTAAGTCCCCCAGTAGTCGAGTTTTTAGATTGCTTACACCGTGTTACACACATTAAGTCCTATGAACCGAATTTACTTTTTCGGAAAGGGGATACAAAATAAAAATAAACGTGTATCGGCGATTTTCATGTACACGTCAGAATTTTTTTTTTTTTAAGTTTGAAGTATGATGCTCGTAGTGGCCTGTGTGAAAGCCTTTGGACCGATTTTTAACCCTTTTTCAGTGATCCAATCGAGCTGATTTTTTGCAGGCAGACTCGTGGAAATATCTGTATCACGTAAAATTTTTTAAAAAATAGATTTTTATCAATTCTCAGGTTTCCTAAAATTTTTTTTTAAATGGTTATCGTTTTTTTTAAGATTTCAGTCAAAAAAACATTTTTTTTTTCGTAACGCTTAAGTAGTTTAAAAATTTGGAGTCTCTTCAAGTTATGCTAAGAAAAGTGAAAAAAATATTTTTTTTTCAAAAATAATAAAAATTGGGGAATATCTGAGAATTGATAAAAATTGTCTTTAAAAAATTTGACGTGATACAGACATTTCCACGAGTCTGCCTGCCAAAAATCAGCTCGATTCATAGGACAGAAAAAAATCTATTTTTTGTGACACGGTGTTATCTATGAGCGTGGGTGGTTTTGGGTTCGATTCTCCAGCCATATGGTCTATGTCACATTACTGCTGAAAATACTTCTTGGTTTAGATGGTTTGTATTTTTGTGCCCTTAACAATTGGCTTTGCGTTCATTCCACAGAAGCATCCAGCAGCTCGATGCAACGCTTTATTTCGATGATGATATTATTGCTTTTATTTCCGGTGTAATTGATAAAGAGAAGTGCCTCATAACTAAATACCTTAATTGTATCTCCTTTCTATCGACTTGACTTTGCTCTAGCATTGGCCCTCGTTTACCTTCGGCGATTTGTTTGTGAATGTCTGAAAAAGTAAAAGAATATGACTTTATTTTTTTATAGGACGTAGTCTTTGATGATTACTGTGTTACTCTCACTTACAATATTCTCTTGATCATTCCGCCTAAGACCTTTTGTAGTAGTTCAGGCTTTGGGGAGACTCCTTCCAATTTCCAGTCCGGGTCATTGTTCACAGACTAGATAATCATTTTTCTCGTATCTCTTATAATTAAATATCTTTCCTTAATTATATCCATAGTACTACGTTCCATAGTCTTATTGATTTATTAAATTCCCCAAACAGAATAAACAAAGCAACACAGAATTGTGTGTAAAAGTTCAAAAAAAAAAAACACCTTCTATAAAGGTATCCACCTCCGTGCGTCTTCAGTTTGATTAATGATATTCGTAGCCAGTTAGTAGGCTAACTCCTTTTGTTTGAAACGCAACACGGCCAATCATTGCAATTTGTACAAATTAACATTTCACACTATACAGCAACAGCAGAAACAAACAAACCATCGCCTGTTCTTCCTTTACGCCCTACCGAAGGTAGGTGGTGCGTTACAAACTCGAACGCTATCTCCTCGCGCTGACGATGATAGCCATCATCATATGGCTGGGGCAATTTTTCACCTAGCACTTCGTTATGGTATTTCATGCCTTCGTCTATTATGGGGCCATCATTTATCACACTCAATTTCTAAAAGGTAACCATTTATTAAGAAGGTGTGCGTGTAGCCAACCATAAACTACAAAAATGCCACCACTGACACCATCGACTTTATCATTACCACCACCCACACCAACACAGGCACTAAAACTACGACTTAGAGGCGTTGCCATAGCAGCTAAAGTGTGACAGCCATAGTCGGTGACGCTGTGCCTCGGCGTCGGGTAATAGAAAACGTTTAGTTTCAATTAATAAAAACAAAAACCTAAGACTCGCTGTCATAGTGTGAGAGAGAGAGAGAGGGGGAGAGAGAATGGAGAGAAAGACCAGCACTGATTCTAAGAAAATGTAACGAAATAATGAAAGACATACTAATCGCATCATGCTATAAAATAAATTATCTCAGGCTTCACACTAACACCTCTAGCCCCAGCCGTACATACAAAATACTTCCATTAACACACACACACATATACTAAGTATTGCTTCCTGTGGAGCCACAATCGTTTTTAAAGTAGCAAAACTTTAGTGAACAAAGATGGTCTACGGGGAAGTGTAGTCAAGTGTTAAAGCTAAGAAGTTAAGCAAATGTGTGAAATATGTCCCAACAAACTGACAGTCTATCAACGGATATGGTTTAAAAGGACTTCCGTCTGGCTTGATTTTATTCATTTGTATACGTTGCGCTACAGTTGGAAAGTCAAGCAGCAATAGTTTTGTAGAGGGTCGGTAACAGTCAACAGGAGAGTTTGATAAATGTCCGGGAACAGTGATAGATAGGAGCAACGTGGGGCCTTCGTTTGAGAAACTTTTTTAGAAACTGGATGATGAACTGGATTTGCTATGCAACAATCATGCACACTACCTATCACACCCCATTCTCACACTTATACGAACAGATGAAAAATGCCAATTTAGAAAATCCGATGGATTTTCTTTGACTATTTCCAAACATTTATCACATTCCCTAAAAATATGTCAATTCAAAAGTGTACGCTGCTGTCGTACACTATCCCTCCTACGGCTACTGCTGACATAAGTGTTTACAAAACTAACCTCCTGGATGGCTGAATGGATGAGCCAACTGACTGGGCCGATGTGACATGTGTCGCGTTGCTTCCTCCTGGCCAAGGTAATTTTTTTTTGTATTACCTGTTTTTTTTTTCTTTTTTTTACAGCACAGCACACGACACGACACTACATATAACATTTTTATTAATAGTTATAGCTGTCAGTATGGTTTTTCTCATTGGGCATGAACATGAATATCATCAACACGGTTGTAGACGCTATAATATGGTCTGTCACTCACTCATACAGCTGTATATGCAAACAAGGGGAGATCATTTGGGGGTAGAAACGACTAAGTTCAGTTGGGAAATGATAATGATTTACAGTTTATATTTATTTATTGTGCAAAATTGGGATTAGAAAAAAAACCAGTGTCGGCAAACTGGAAAAAAGTTATTAGCAAAATGTTTATTGTTTTCTTCGTTTTCTTTTCTTTAGTTTCGCTTCCTAAACCGCATATAACGACCATAAATAGGTCTGAAATTAGATTGAAATATACATTGTTAGAAAAGTCCAAAGCCCAGTGTCAATCGGTTCAAAAACAAAAAGGAATTTAATGAGATTATATCGGGTGGCGCAAAAGTAATCCTCCTATCAGAAAATGCTATAAATGTTGCGATTGGCCCCTAATGTCAGTGGCAACTCTGGCGGCGGCCATTTACATGACATTATATTCTCGACTTGATGTAAAAAAAAATTAAAAGACCAAATAAAAATAATCCACAAGAAGAATCAAAGTTTTTCATTTTTTTTTTTAATTACAGCCAAAAAACATCGGAAGTTTACTTTTGCGCCACCTGTTATTTGTATAAAGGTAGAGTCATTATTGCTCAGTGTTCCCGTTCCCGAATTCTGAGCTGTAATTTCTTATAGGCAGAGAAGTTTATGTAGACCGAAGAAAATCGACAAAGCAGGACGATACGCGTCTGGTGTATCTTCGCCGACCCATCATTTCTCTTCATTTGACAACAATAAAAAACAATGTTAAGACATTAACCATGTTTAGGAAAGTTTCCCTAAAATTTGACAATTTTCAATAGGTTTTTATAAACGAGTACTCACATTCCAAGTCAATTTGTGTTTCCGGTCAGGCGAAACGAAGACACTCAACACGGTACAGTGAGGATTTGCCACAAGCAACTTTTGCAAAATTATACATTTATTTGTTCGCCTAAAATTTAATTCTTTTGCAGTAGAGAAGAAATGTCAGATCATAACCAACAAGAATTTATTTTTAATTTTGTTTTGACCTCTACAGAAAAATCAAATTTTGAGATTTTTTTATTGGCAAACACTCAGGGGATGCCCCCTATAAATGCAATGCACTGTGTTAGCGATAGGAAGGAAGGTTATTGGAGGGGGAAAAGAGGGAGTAGTGTTTGTTGACGTTGGCCTTGAATTTGATAATGTCATAGCAGGCAGGAAACACACTTGCTGGAAGAGTATTCCACATACGAACAGTTCGGCTGAAGAACGAATTTTCTCCATACAGCGTCGTCCGGTCAACCGGCCATTTGACAATGAACGGATGAGACTCCCTGGATAGCCGTGTATTCTGGCTAAATGTTCTAACGTCAGGGACTACACGATGGATATCTGACGAACACATAAAATATCTATACAACAGCAATGGGTTTTCGCCTACACCTAAACTGTTGATTAACTCCATTCTTAAATATGTCCTCAATAGATTGATTACTACTCACTTGAGTTCACAAGGTCTAATTGCCCATCGCCGAATGTGGGATTTAGACCTTTTGGCTTTGCGATAGTCTCCTAAATGTATATGCAAATGTGGTGGTAAATTGCTCACACACCGATACAGACAACGTGACAGGGGCTTGACAAAACAAAACAACAACAACAAAAAAACCAATGGCAACAACAACAACAACAGCAGGAAACACGACAAAAAGTCACTTTATTATAGCGAGTTTATTTTGTATATGGAATGTGTCATGACGTCTGTCCCACTGCTGTCTTTTAAGCGTGATGAGTGTGAGTGTATGTGCGAAAATCGTTATTTGTACGCGTCGTGTGTGTGTGTGTTTATTTTCTTTCTGTGTCATTCGGTTGCTACCTTCAGTCGCAACTGTCAGTTGTCATTAAAATGTAGACGAAAATAAAAAAAAAAAAAAGATTACAATTGATTTATTTACTAAATGTCCGTCGGTGGCTGGTTGGCTGTAAACAACAACAGGAACAATAAGCCGACTTTGGAGAATAAAATTAGTGGAGAATGAAACGGAATCTACCTTCTAACAGCCTCTAGGGCTGTAATATAAAAAAAGAACAACAAATAAGCGCCCCGGTAGGCGAGTTGGTAGAGGCTTGCCTATCAGCGTGGGGGTTGTGGGTTCGATTCCCACCAGAGGCTTGGCCTGTCGCTGCAAAAATCTAAACATATGGTCTGTGTCACCCGGTTTACCCTTGGACCCAAAAATTAGAATATAAATTTACTTTGTATTGTAATTAATAATAAATAAATAAAAATAAATATTTTCAGACGTTCCCTCGCTAAGTCATGTAAAAAAGCTTGGAGCCTGCTCTAAATACTAGGTCCTGTTCCGGTTTCTTTTTTTCGTGCACATCTGATTTTTGGGTAACAAGTTCCCCCTATTTCCTTTCATGCAATTCTAAGGGTAATAAGTAACTAGGTCTAATTAAAATAACATTGTTTAGATGACAAGCGTATCTTTAAACTTTCCCAGTAACCCCGGTACAAAACATTCGTCACCCACACAAGCAGGCCCTGAATATATTCCTGCACTTGTCTGTTTGCCTCCCACTCCAATGGTACGTGTTGTTGACTCGTTTGTGGGTGCAAACACCGCAACAAAAAACCGCCAGCAACAACCTCAGCAAAAACATTTTTCCGCAAACAACATCGCCGCCGTGCAGAAGGTGGAGGAAGGAAAGAGAGGGGGCGTGGCGGGAGCAAAGCCCTCACTAAAATGATATGAAAGCTTATGCGAATACACGCTGGCTGTGATTGATTACAGGTGTTAAAACTTACACATGAAATGTAAATTTTTCATTGCAGCTCTAGATCGTATTTACAAATGTCCGCATGTCTGTCTGTCCCTCTGTGAATTCGTCAGTCGCCACAAAATCGTTATACATTTGTATTTTTTCACTATATTTTTGTTCATTCAAATATTAGTTGTGCAAGGATAACGTTTATTTTTTTTTTTCTGTTTGTTTTTGAATTCATTTGTAAATAATTTATCGCAGTTGGAGGGGAGCCACTGGAGGTTGTAAAATACGAGTACCAAATAAAATATATGGTTTCCAACTGCAGTTAGGGTTTTGTAAAACATGATTGATTCGAATTTTGGGGAGAATGACAGACAAGGAGAGAAAGACAAAAAAAAATGGAATTTTTTACAATTGCATTTGACATTGTTGCAATTGTTTGTAAATCATTAAATTGTTTTGATTTGTTTGCTTTATTGCTGCAATAGCTCAATTGTTTACCTACACGACATGTCATTGTAAATTGTGTGTAAAAAAAAAACAATGTTTCCCCTTTTTAACATCAAATGCTACAACAGAACAATACACGGGAAGGAATTTGCAAAGTTATTCAATAATTAGCAGTGATTTTGTATGTTTTTTTTTTTTTTTGTGAAACTTCAAAGGGCTGTGGCATACTCGATTCAAAGCCTACAGCATAGGATGAAGTGTATGCATACATTTTGAAAACTTTTACTAAATCTAGAAATATTGATCTGAGGCCATATAAAGAATTTATAAATGTCAGTCCGATTGACTGTTCAAGAGGTAGTTAAAGCGTCCCTACAACTCACATACAGTTCTACACATCAGAGAACTAGAAATTCCAATTTCCCACCTACGAGTCTTACACAAAAGTCACTTTAGGTCGCCACAACAAAATCGTGGTCATAATACTGTTCAATATAAATGTCTACCACTGATAATCCATTCTCGGCAAATAACTGCTCTAAACGAACTGATATCCTTTGGATTATATAGGGTTATCCATTTCGTGGTTTCAAAAGTATAGGGCTGGAATTCGACATCTGTCAAACTATGTTGTTAATCCAATTGTTTGTCTTTTTAGTTGGAAGTCTGACATTGACCAAAATGGATCGCTTAACTATCACACAACGCGTAAAAAATTATTAAAACCTACTACAAAAATGGTGATTCTGGCACAGCCACATATAGTGCTTTAACCCACTACAGGCCTCTGTCCCAATATGAGGACACCTGTTTAAAGAGAGAAAACTATAAGTAATACAGTTACTATTTCGCTACAAGTGATAAAAACCATATTAAAAGCTACAAAACCACGTGTAGAAAAAAAGTAATGGAACAGAAGCAAAACAAGTGTGATCTTCAGTCATTTCGAGGGAATAGAAGTGAATAAAAAAAATTTAGGTTTTTTTTTGTTAAAATCCTTTTACTTAATGCCTAATGCATTAATAAAACGCTACGAAAACAATGGATTATCTGTAGTTTGTTTTTGGGCCATAATGGGTTAAAAGGAGATTATGAAGCACATTTCCCACTCGGTGGGTATGTTAATAAACAAAATTGCCGTATTTGGGGTTCTGGGAATCCTCAAGTAATTGAAGAGAGGCCATTACATAGACAAAAAATCACTCTTTGGTGCGCTCTTTGGTCCGAAGGTGTGATTGGACCTTACTTCTTTGAAAACGACGAGGGAACGACTGTCACAGTCCAATCGGAGCGTTATGGTCGTGTGATAATCGACTTTTCTTTGCCTGCCATTGAAGAATATGACTTGGAGAATATGTGGTTTCAACAAGACGGTGCCACATGCCACACAACTCGAGTGAATATATCTTTATCGAAAGAGATATTTCCTGGCCGCGTAATTTCTCGCCGTGGCCACCAACATTACACTTTTTTTGTGGGGCGACACGAATGACCGTGTTTATGCAGATAAACCTTTAACTCTTGAGCACTTAAGAACCAACATTCGTCAAGTTAGGGCTGAAATACCGTCTAATATCTGCCAAAAAGTGGTCCAAAATCACCTCAAAAGAATCAATGCTTGCAACACTTCGCATGGTGGTCATTTAAATGATCTAGTATTTCACACATAATGTCAACGTTCAAATTTTATAATAAAGAAGAAATATCAGGAAAATAAATATTTTATATGTGTTTTATTTACGTTTACTTTTGAAAACGCAAAATGGATAACCCCCCTTTTTATTCATTTTTTTTTTTTGGTACATTCATAAACTTTCAAGCATTTCTTTCGGTTTCAATCATTTCCAGCAAAAAAAATTTTAAACTGCTAAGAATTAACTGCTTGTTTTCCTTTAATTTTTTTAATACGAATTATATTCGCCGGAAATTAAGCTCACATTGCAGATTGTTTGCATAATCGAGGGGTTTTTCGCATCAACATTAATCTATAAATCTTCTTATCTTACAAGCAATTTCAGCAATAAATAAAATCCTTTACTATATTTAAGGCAACAAACCCAATTAATTTCCTCATATCGAATTTCCCCATTGAGTTTTTTTTTTTGTATTATTATTTTGTTTCTGTGCCATTAATTTTGCGTTTACAATGCAAACGCGATTGCAATGTTATACCCACTCTTAAATTTCCGACAAAAATAAAAAAAAATAAGGTCAACTTCACAGGAGCAACAGTGATATCAAGGAAATGATGATACTTCCTGCTGTTGGTTTTTTCTCCTTCCCGCCGAAGAGACGGGAAGTTCAGAACCCTTTAAAAAAAATCGCTATTTTTGATAAAGAGCGCGGAAATTGTTGTAAATATTTATTTTTAAAGTTGTAGCCTAAAGTAACTACAATCAGATGAAACTTTAAGGAGCCGTTGTTGTCCTACCGTGTGCCGAGACACAGACACATTCATATGCAAACTTTTGCAATGAGAGCCAGGAAATGATTACAACTGTTGAAAGCTGACTGAAGGGCAGGTGTTTTCCCCTAGCTGTATACAGCGGTTATCTAAGTGTATATAAATCGCCCGCTAGGTTTCATGGACATCTCGACATTCGTGCACCGCCAGCAGGTTGCAAATTTAATACGGCATTAAACTCAAGCCAATGCTTTTCAACCATTCACGGTATTCATCGATATCAACAGCCAATACCAATAGTCGAACTGCAGAAACAATTGAAATTACAGTTGTACACATCTATATACACATATATATATATATATATGTATATTTGTATTTTTGTATATAAGGATCTACGGAAACAACAAAAGGAGACATGCATGAGCATGCAATAACAATACTTTGAATGACAACGACAACTTTATAATAATAATGAAATGAAATGAAAACGAAACCATGCGAAATATTCAATTTCTGCCTGCAAATAAAACAACAACAGCATTTTATGTGCAATTTTCATATTTTATTTCCACCATACAACAGAAAACAAAACGACAACAACAACAACAGCAACTACAAAAATTGAGATACAATTTCTCTGTCGTCCTTTTTATTATTGTTTTATTTGATATATATGTACATATTCTGAATTGTATTTCCTGTCATTTTACTCGCGATTGCAGTTTTTTGTCTTTGGGCATTTTTCCTTTTCCATCACCCTCTCATGCACACACACACACACACAAATCGAAGCAAACAGCACGGGATGAAACACGAGTGTCGGCATCCTGAAAGTTTATTTCATAAATGTAGAAATTTAAACTGGTGCACGTGGGGTAGTCGAGAAGGCGCCAAATGGTATACGCTGAAAAATGGTCAGTTTAACAAATTTCCGAAAACACCAAAACTTAGTTTAGAAGCTCGAAACAGGCGATTTACAAACATTTAATATTTCGAATCTTAATATATATTTACCCTCGACACTGATTCACTGACTCTGTCACGCAGTACGTAGGAATTTAAATAGGCATTCTATAATTCTATAATAAATAATAAAAAAAATAATATTTTTTTTTTTTACAGAAATTGTGTTTTCCCGAAATTTTTTTTTACCAAATTTTTTTTCAACAAAATTTTTTTTTTACAAAATTTTTTTTTTTACAAAATTTTTTTTTCCACAAATTTTTTTTTTTTCAACAATTTTTTTTTTCCACAAAAAAAAGAGAGGTGTATCTAAACCTCACAACCTCTAAGGTTGTCGTCAACATCTTGGGCAAATCTGTTTAATTCATATTTTGCTTTCCAAAAGAACTCTGTAGAATTGGCCCCATATGCTTTATGGGCCTTTGGCGAACGCCCTGGATCATTTCAGAGAGCTGCACGTTTCGGGCCAGCAGACCGTTGACTCATATTCACCATTCCCTGCGTCATTCAAATCCACAATTAATTTCTCATGTAATGCTCGTATTAAGGACAATCCAAACAATAAGAAAAGCCGCCATGCTCACCTGCGGTGAACAAATTTCTTTTTATCTCATTTTTCTTAACCTTGAAATTTCCTTAAATATGAATATACGTCAATATCGTATTTCCTGCCCTCAATGGCATATCAATTATTGGCAATAACCGAAATTGAATTTACGTATCATCGCAATATACACTCACAACACACCCGTACATATTCACATTTATACATAACGGAAATTAAGTGAATGCGGTTTATGGGAGCACGCGCGTGTGTGTGTGTGTGTGTGTGTGGTAGGTATAAAATGAAATTAACATATTCCAAAATGGGAAAATTCATTCAAATGAAAATTGTTGCATTCGTATTAAATTATCAACCGGGATGTGGGAAATGTGCCAGGGCCTTGAATTACAAGATAAGAAATAAAACGATCGAAATTAATGTCAAAAGACAAATATTCGATTGGTGTAGTGAAGTAAATTGTTTAAAATAAAATTACAAAATAAAATGAAATAGCATTCTGTAAAGGAAGACATAATGTTGACCAAATTAGATGAGGTTCTTTAGTTTTTATTTTTGTTTAAATGTGTCAAAGCTTTCGAATTAAATTGTTTGCCATTCTGGCCGAAGTCATCTTTGTAGTCTGTCAAATATGTAAAATTTGCAAACTCCTTAATTTATCTGGCAAACTTTCAGTGGTGTTTCTCCTAAACTCCTGCAGTCCTTTAATTAATGTTTCAACTTCATATAGACTACTCCAAATTAAACACTTCAACATTTTCCCGCCACTTGCAAAAGTCATCATCAAATGTTTGGAATTCGTTCACTGCAAGCATTAATTTAATTTTTTAATCCTTACAGATCATGAACAAACAAGTAGTTTTCGTATTTTGTCAATCCGGTCCATTTGTAGTTTGTGTGTTCTATCTTTTTTTTTGATGCTTGTTTGTATTTAATTTCATTTTAAGTTTGAAGCTGTTAACTCCTTTTAATGAAACATTTCTCTGTACACATTTAAACGAATCGCTAGATAATCACTCATTCACTGACGACGATGATGATTATGGTGAAGCAGCTCCTGGTGATGAAGATGACGATGATGAGGAGGACACTGCTGATAGCTAAGCATGGTCATGGTATTAAATGAGCTCACAACAACAACAACAACAAAAAACCAAAAAAAAATGCAACTTAATGAAGTTGAAATGGCGACTATCAGATGCTTAAAACATTTAAGTGTACTTTAGTAACGGGGTAAAAAAAGTTAATGTTTTTAGTGCTCTGTTAAGAGTTTTTGTTTGGGTGGGGGGGTAGGGGGTACGAAAACGTATATTTCACCATAAATGTAGGAGTATATGTACCTAAATATATACAGACCTATGTAGTTATGCAAATATTTCACAGGTTCAAGTGATACAGTCCGTTTGAAGTATTTACTTTTTGTTTTATGGGGGAACAAATTAAGTGAAGGCATTTCCAGTGCGAGGTTTAACAGCCAAATGGTGAAATTAATAGAGCACTACATAAATAGAATTTATTTTTATATGAATATTTTTTTTAATATGACCAACACTGAGGGGATGCCGCCGAAAAATTCAATGCATTCGGGAAAATCGTTTTTTCGAAGGAGGAAAAAATTTACTACTGATTTGGCCACTTATTTTGAATATCATGATGTCACAGCTGGCAAGAACTACACTTTGCTGGAAGAGTATTCCACATACAAACAAATAGTCGAGAGTTATCCATGATTATCAGCGTAGCTACAATGCCCTATGGATGAGAGAGTCCCAGCACGACCGAAGATATCCGCACATGACGGGCTATTTGGTCATGAAATTCTAATTTTTACTAAGAATAAAAGGTATATGGTCAACAGAAATCCAAAATGATATAACAACTTAATTTACTTATTTCCCTTAACAATCCATGAAGGAACAGACGGGGAACTTCTCTCGAATCAGTGAGCAGTGTACGATATAATTTGTAAACTCACCGCACAGAAAAAAAAAAGACAACCAAAAAATTTCAATGAAAATATTTGTACAAGAATTTCATCACTTCTCAATGAAACTTTTCGTTAATATGCTAAAAAATTTGTCAAATATTGAAACGAAATGTATCAACAAAACAATTCATCAAATATTTGGATACTAGTAAGTTGTAATGCGCCTATGGCGCCCGTTGAAATATGGAAAAAAAAAATTTTGTGGAAAAAAAAAAGTTTTTGTTAAAAAAAAAAATTTTGTGGAAAAAAAAAATTTGGGGAAAAAAAAAATTTTGTAAAAAAAAAATTTGGAAAAAAAATTTTGGTAAAAAAAAAATTTGGGGAAAACACAATTTCTGTACAAGAAAAAAATATTATTTTTTTTATTATTATTATTTATAGAAGTATAGAATGCCTATTTAAATTCCTACGTACTGCGTGACAGAGTCAGTGAATCAGTGTCGAGGGTAAATATATATTAAGATTTTTAATGAATTTTTTTGTTGATCCCATTTATCAAATTTCGTTTTAATATTTTTAGCATATTAACGAAAAATTTTATCAAATGTTGAAAGAAATTTGATAAATTGAATAGACAAAAAAATTTTATATTTTTTATGATTTGTATTTTGGTTATCTAATTTATAAAATTTAAAATTTTTTTTGTAGATATGCGAATTTTTTCATCAAAAATATTTTTGATAAACAACCTACAAATTATTTTGTTGATTGTGAATGATTTCATCAAAAATATTTTTAATGAACGACATACAATTTTTTTTTGTATATATGAATTTTTCTTCGTCAAAGATATTTTTGACAAACAGCATACGAATATTTTCTTTAAGTTGACAAATTGTTTTATCACAGGATTTTCAATGAATTTTTTGTTTGAATTCGTTAATATTTTCATTGAATCGAAAAAATTTTTTTTTCTGTGCGACCGGGATCTGCTGTTTAAAGCCGACTCCGAACTTTTACATGGCTTAGACGAACATTTACGAGGTGGAAACAGCCGCTGAAAAAATTATATAACAAGCATTTTTATAAACTTCACAGTAGAAGTTAACTCCTGTCTTCTTGTTACGTCGTCTAGTAACTCGCCTATTAAATTGTAAATTTTGGATATTGAAGTGTACAATTTTGCAGAGACATGTATTTTATGACATTTTACATGAATCAATCAGAAACACAATTGTGGTGTTTTTTTTTTTTTGATGATTGGTCATTTTGGATATTGAGAATATAAAGTCGTAATCTTTTGTAACATAGATCGAGTTGGGGTTACATTCAAACGCCAGACAATGTTTATTTACACAGGATTTCTTGTACGCCATCTTCTGCCTCAGTTGTCGCTTATCCCAACTAATTCTTGTTTATTTACCAACTGTTTCTCTTTCAAGGTACTTAACTTACACAGCTCACTTTGCATCACACACACATAATCACAAATTCAGATTTTCCAAAGAAATTTTACAAACAAACAATCAAACGAAAAAAAAAAATCACACACGCACATACACACCCGAAAAAAATCATATAAAAAATAAATGTTTATTCTCTTAAACGTTTTGTTGAGTGAACATACGCTTGGCTAAGACGTTTTGCGTTCACATCAAAGGGAGTGAGACAGAGACAGCAGTAAAGATATACATACAAACTTACACAAATATTTTTGAAGTTTCACGCACTTACGCCAGTGGTGCCAGGGGGAGGGATGTGGTTGGCTACATGAGAACTGCGAAGGATGCGGCACTGATTTGTGTGGTATGTTCTCACGACTTCAGTCACAGGGACACGCACTATGAAAACATGCGGTGATTTTTGTGAATATCTATGAGTTTTCACGTTTGGTGTTTTCTTTGCAATCACGCTTGAGTGAGTGTGTGCGTGAGTCTGCCTGAAAGCAATCAGTCAAATATTCATTCACATATTATCAGATTTGCGCTGTTCATGTTGCACTGTGATTTAAAGCTCTCATCCATTCATTGTCAAGTGGTCGGTTGATCGGACAAATCTCAGCAAACAAATTAGCATCAACAAAATATATATTTTTGTGTTACTCTTTCTTTAATTTGTGAATCACTATATATCTATTCATCTTATGCTCTCGGTTATTGCATTTATATTAAAAAGCGTGGCGGCAAAATTTCTAAAACTGCTGCAAATACACACCTATTCACATCCAAGTAGGCTTTGTTTAGAAGGAAATAAACTTTACTTGCTACAAAGTCCAAACACGCGTTTTACTTGTGTGTAAACATTTAAAAAAGAAAGACAGATTTTTCAGCCTGAAGAAGAAATTGGTTCCTCAGTCGAATACTCTGCCAGCAAGCTATGAAATTTCCAAACTAAAGACATGGGCCAACAAACACTAGTCCCTCTTTCCACCATCTAATTGCCTTAGTTCCTACATCTAATACAGCGGATTTATAGTTGGGCATCTCATGAGTGTTGGAAAAACAGAAACGTGTACCTTGGTTTAATGAGCAACGGTCCTTTTTTCCTCCAAGTTTTTAGTAGGCCTGACTTTATAGATTGTATTTATTCTCAAAAATGCTCAGTGTACCTTTGCTTAGACTCAGGAGCCATAAATTAAGTCTGTGCTATTCCCTTATTAGGCTAGGCTACGTTGACTGTTTGTAACCACTGTGCTGGATGCCTGTCGCTGTTGAATTCGACGTTAATGTAAGTGTGAGAAGATGTTTCAGATTACGTGAGTTTAGATGTATGTCTCTTCTACATATTAACTTCTCTCTGAGTCCATCCCTCCTCCTGCGTTTGATTTCATTGGAAGCAAAATATTAATATTTAATAGACACACGTACACATACCATTTGCATTTCATACGCAATCACACTCTACACACACACACACATGTAAATATGTAAATATATGAGTGCCAGTATATGTTGGTGATTTATTCAGTTTTTTGTTCTCCGCAACCTTTTCCTTTGAAACGAATATGTGCGAGTATGTGTATGTTGAACATGTTTATGTGTTGTGTAGATGCAAAAAAAAATGGTTGTTCGTGTTTTTTTTTCTGTTACGGCCAATGTTTGAGTGTATTTATTTATTGTTGTTAAAGTATGATGTTAATTTATATGAGTGTTGACAGATGTTTTATGTGAATATTTCGGTATTAACATCTGTGTGTGTGTGTGTGTGTGTGCAATTCTTCTCTCAGTTCTTTGTTGCCTTCGAATGCTACTGGTAGTAAATTTATTTTAATAATGCGTACTGTGTAAACATATGTTTTCGCCGAGATTGAAATTGAAAGTGAAATATGGAAATGGTAGTAAATGTTTCTACGTATGAGTTGGCATGTGTTTGCGATATATTGGCATATTAATTTTTATTCATACATTCAGCCAATACATACGTATACGTACGTAACATATTTGAATGTTTCTTTTATTGAACGAACATATGCGAGATTAGTAGAATTGCTTACTTGTGTTTTCCTTCACACAGACAACATTAATTTGCCAACTAATCTCGTCAATGGACAAAGTTACATGTTCCAAGGATTTGCATTCCATTTCCCATATATGTACATATTTATATGTTTTTGTATTGATACAGATACGGAGTTAAGCATAAATTAAAGTGGAGACAGGGAGATGAATCGGGTTGCCAAAACTCTAGTCACTGAAAGATAATGATTCTGGGGGGAAATTGAGAGACCTGAATTGACTGTTAAATTCGGAAATGAGTTTTGAATTGTTGTAAGTCTTTCTCACTCTGTTTTATATTTTAAAAAAAAAAATACTTTAAGCAAGTCCCTCTAATGGTGTGAAACATATTTTTGAGATTGTTGTCTCTATTATAAACAGGGAACAATTGAGAATGAAATTGAGAACGGTTTAATTTGAGGGCAAATTCGGATCATATGAAGAAGAGATTTTTATTTTTATTTAATTACAATATTAAGTAAATGTAAGTTCTAATATTTTGTCCAAGGATAAACCGGGTGACACGGACCATATGGCTAGATTTTTGCAGCGACAGACCAAAGCCTCTGGTGGGAACCGGACCCCCACACTGATTGACAAGCACTCTACCAAATCGACTACCTAGGTTCTCTACAATTAATTAAAAGTCATTTGTTACTTTACTGGAACTAAATATTAATCGTAGAGATTTTTGCAGAGACAGACCAAAGCCTCTGGTGGGAATCGAAGCCACAACCCTAATTTTCCAGCTGAAGTGTCATCGAACTTAATTCTAAAAGATGATCAGTCAAAGCCCTGGAAATACATATTGGCGTACCTCCATTGTCAAAAATATTGTATCATCCGCATCTGCCTTAAGAATAAGGTTAAGGGTGACCGAACTAACAGTGAGGTCAGTACAAATTCAATATGTAATATGTAATTATGTACAACTGAAGTTGTTTGATGTCGATAACACATGAACCAGCTCAATACATTTGAATTCGGTACACGATAACTGGTCGATTACTTGGAAAATCCCTAGGCAAAGAAACCATATGCTCATAACACCGTGTTACACACATTCTGTCCTATGAACCAAATTTACTTTTTCGGAAAGGGGAATACACGTCAGAAATTTTTTTTTAGGTTTCAAGTATGAAGCTCGTAGTGGCCTGTGTGAAAGCCTTTGGACCGATTTTTAACCCTTTTTCAGTGATGATTTTTGGCAGGCAGACTCGTGGAAATGTCTGTATCACGTCAAATTTTTTAAAAAATAGATTTTTATCAATTCTCTGGTTTTCCTAAATTTTTTTTTTAAATGGTTATCGTTTTTTTAATGTTTCAGTTCAAAAAACATTTTTTTTTCGTAACGCTTAAGTAGTTTAAAAATTTGGAGTCTCTTCAAGTTATGCTAAGAAAAGTAAAAAAAATATTTTTTTTTCAAAAATAAAAAAAATTTGGGAAAATCTGAGAATTGATAAAAATTGTTTTTAAAAAATTTGACGTGATACAGACATTTCCACGAGTCTGCTTGCCAAAAATCAGCTCGATTGGATCACTGAAAAAGGGTTAAAAATCGGTCGAAAGGCTTTCACACAGGCCACTACGAGCTTTATACTTCAAACTTAAAAAAAAAATTCTGACGTGTACATGAAAATCGCCGATACACGTGTATTTTTATTTTTTCCCCTCTTTCCGAATATGTGCATTTGGTTTATAGGACAGAAAAAAATCTATTTTTTGTAACACGGTGTGTATTGCAATTAAACTAAAAATAAAAAATAAAAATAAATGGCTCAGAAAGTTTCTAAAAATCTTGGGGGTGGGTAATCTTCTCCCCCGACAGCTGCCCATTTAAATCCACCTATTGTTGTTCATGAAAAAATACTTGGCATGTCAGAAACCAACAGTTTCTTTAAAAATTAAACTATGGAGTTACACGTTTGTATTTCTGCATACCTTGCCTTGCCATCCGTAATCTAGAATTTCACATAATCTCCTGAATATCAGCTTTCAATATGCCGACTGGTAACAAGTTCTTATCCAGGCTAATTCCAGGGATAAATATTTGCCAGAATAACGTCTCCTTTCTGAAACACCAACGAAACACTGTGAAATGTATCTAAATAAAAATAATCACATTCGATTTATAATTTTCAAAAAAAAAAAAAAACAGTTCCTTTTCCCATTAAAGCCTCTATTTTAAAATGCAAGTAATATTTAATTCATTACATCATAACAAATTTCCTATAACTACCCACCATTACAAAAAAAAAAAACACAAAATATAACAAATAAATCTGTTTTCCGTTTCTACTTTGTAGCAACTTTTTCCTTTGTGTTCAGCCCGAGTATTGGAAAAATGTTACCATTAGGTTTGCTGTGTAGCTTTTATTTATTGGTTGACATTTGTGCGCTAAATTGATTTTCAATCACAGCGCATTTTTTTTTGCTTTCCGTCTCTATTTATTATTATTTGTTGCCATACCAGAGGCCATTAGTACAAGTTGACGATGTCTCGTCTGTCTGGCAGAGTCAGCAAACCAACCAACCAACCAACCACCACCATCAGCAGCACTGGCTCTACCAGCTATGCCACCGTTAGCACCATCGCTGCCATCGTTGGCAGTCGGTAACAGTAACAACGTCATGATGGCCCTCATTATTGCCACCACTATCGCCATGATTTCTGCCATCCTTACCACGATTCTCGCCGCAATTGGTTAGTGTTAATGATGAGAGTTGGTAGTCGGTTTGCATTAAAA
This sequence comes from Hydrotaea cyrtoneurina, assembly GCA_958296145.1. Lineage (NCBI taxonomy): Eukaryota > Metazoa > Arthropoda > Insecta > Diptera > Muscidae > Hydrotaea > Hydrotaea cyrtoneurina. Next base: position 87,581,882 of record OY282514.1, read on the forward strand.
TTGTTTAGCATTTGTTTATTTTTTCTGCTATTTTTTTTTTGTTCTTCTTTTTGCTTCAGCTAACTTGGCTTGTGCGGTTTCCCTGGCCGTCGTCCTTATGCGCTCGGTTCTTTGTAATGTTTTGCTAATTGTGGTGTGACATGCAATCATCATTATCATCATCGGTCGTTTGAATGTTTAGTTTAGCATTCTATTCTAGTTTACTCTATTCTATTTTCCTTTTTTTTAATTAATGTCAATGTTATTGGAAATTGTTGTTTTTTTTCGTTTGTTTTTATTCCAACTCTACTTGCCTACCATCACTGTGTGGCTTGGCTTTCGTTGTTTTGTTTTTTCCGATGCCATTGAACAAAAAAATATGTCTATAGTTTGCGTAGATAAACAAACCTATAAATTCCTCTGGTTTTTCTGTTCGATTGGTTTTGTCAAACGCATAATTAAATAGCCTGTTAATGACGCGGAAACAGTATTTTAATTAGAAATCCGTTGGAGTTATTCTAAAAATAAATTGTTTACCGCTATAGCGTCTCCATATTTGTGTTCGTGCATTGACTATGAAGTCATTGACAGGTGGAAATGAAAATGTTTGCGTATGAGTAATATTAATTGCTGAGGATTTATTTTATGATCACCATGGGTTATTATAGCCCATGAGGTAGAGTGCACAATATATATATATTTTTTTTTAAATTTTACTCAAGACTAATCCCCGTATTCAATCTCCATATTTGTGTTCGTGCATTGACTAAGAAGTCATTGACAGGGGGAAGTGAAAATGTTTGCATGGAGTATTAAGCGTATGAGTAATATTAATTGCTGTTGAATTATTTTAAGATCACCATGGGTCGTATGCGGGATATTATAGCCCATGAGGTAGAGTGTACAATATTAATTTTTTTAAAAATATTACTCAAGACTCACGCCCGTATTCAATCCGGCAAATAAAGAGAAATGACTGCTGGTGTGTCTGTTAGACATACATACATGGGAATAGACGACTAGACATTCTGGCAATTGGAAAGACTTATTTGGTGGATATCGCTCATTTACTTCCATAGTGTCACAACACATAATACGATTTTTTTCAGGAGAGCCCATTAAAGTTCTCAATTGCTTCTTTCTTAAAAAAATATAAAGAAAAACCTCATAGGTTTCCCGAATAAAGTGGAGCCCTGGCATATCTTTGTATAATACACACAGAACAAAAGTCAACTTAAATAAGAGATTTACAGCTTTGTCGTGAGCAGAAAAATAAAAACTAAATTTGGAATTGGATTAAGTGTATTTATTAAATCTAAAAAATAGAACAATATCATGCCTAGGCTATATCTAATATATATATATTAGGCAGATGTCCCTCCTACCTACCCCTCTTTCCTATCGCTAACATATTCATAGGGGGCATCCCCTGACTCATATCCCAGAGGATTTTCGGTTTTATTCCAAATTTATAGCCTCCGATTAATTACTTTTTAAAAATTCCATTTTTGTTCTATTTCCATTTTCTAAAACTTCCCAGCCTACTTTTAAATTGTTCCACAAACTACTCTTAAGTTCTTCATAAAATGTTTAAATTTAGAAGTATCTCCGTAGTCCCTTTGGTTTTTAAACAATTAATTTGTCGACCCGGAAAATAAAAGTTTCCGGCCAAAAAGTTTTATCACTTTCTCCGAATGTTGACGAACAGCTAATAAACTTATTACAGTCACACATCATGGCGAAGTGTCTTCGCCCAGTCGCACATACTCCCCTTACTCCCTCCCGGAGGGGAAACAGTGCAGAGTACTTCCGTAGTGTGACCAAAAAATTATTATGCTCCAACAAAATCTAAATAAAATTAAAAGTTAGCAGAAGTTAACATAAGTTAATTGCACAACAAAAACAAAAGTTTTCCTTTTGTCCTCAACAGCCCCCCCTCCGAGCCAGTGTTTACCATCTTTTTTCTTCTGTTTTTGTGTTTGCCCAATCCCTTTGGAAAAGGCCAAAGCAAAGTTGTTGTTTCGTTTTCTGTAAAATAAAAAAGTGAATGTCTCTTGAGTGCCACTTGCATGTTAATGCCAACCAAGTGTTGATTCCTTTATTAACACCCAACAGCCGACACCCAACAAACAACAGCACCACCGCCAGCACCGGCACCGGCACCAGGACATTCTGTTAAATAAATATTGTTAACAGAAACAAAAAAGTACACACACACACACACAGAGACACAGACACAGCATATAAAAGAACAGCCTCTCCTTTGTAGTGTAGAACGGCAACAACAAATTATCTGCATGGGCTGGGTAGCAAAATATGTTGAGTTTATTTAGCAGAAGTGTTTGCTCAAGTCAAGTATTTGACATTAAACGCTTGAGGCTCTTTCAGCTAGAGATAACAGATAACATTCAACCAAATGTGATAAACATTTTATGTCAGATATTTTCAGCTTCCATTGCAGATAATAAGCTTATTTTTCTTCTTTACTGTTTTTTGTTTTGTATGGGTGAAAAAAAAAATAAGTCTCATAAAATCTCAAGTGTAATTTGTCAAATCAGATTTTCATTTTGTCTTCCTCTTATTCTGTTTTTTTTTTAAAGAAAACTGAATGGCATTCATTGTGGCAGTGCTTTATATTTAAATTACTTATACGCTTTGCTGTACTCGCAGGGCAATTGTTATCTAGAATTTATAAATTTGTTGTGATATCTTTTGGAAAGTAATGGAAATTATAACAAACAACAATTTGGAATTTATTCTGAGGATTAAAACTTTAATTAATATCAAGGCAATATTAGGAAATGCGATTCTAAGTTGGGGTTCTAAGTTCAGGAAAACTAAAGTGGAGTTAAGGCTTGAGACAGGTCTAATATCTCTACTACTCTTTTGGTCGTAGCACCTGATTGAGGTCGCAACTCCACGCTAAGCCGAACTCACCCGGCAATTTATGTAGTAAAACACAGGTACAGTAAAAACTCCACGAAGAATCGTTGTCAGTTGGCCAGACGGAGCAGACCACAATTACCTTTGGAGAAATAATACTGTCTCAGTACGCTGCAAAGGGGTGATATTTTTGAAACTGTTTGGGTTTTCCCGTTCATGCGTGATTCTTAAATTGTTCGTTGTGACTAAATAGACTTCCAAACGAACAAAGCTCGCAAATAAATGAGTTTTATTAACAAATTCCATGACTTGTGCAAAATGTCGTCAGTGGTCGTCATAATGGATCCACTGGTCAGGCCATTCAAGCCAATGTAACAAAACTTTCCAGCAGATTCAGTATCTAGGACATTTATCCACAATCCTGTATCCGTTGAGTGCATTTGGTGTTGTGTTATTGGACCAATAAATAGCAGGTCGTGTCGAATTGTAGCGCCTAGTGGTTTTAATTCGAAAAGGTCCTACGGGGAGGGACTGTAACAAGTCATAATCGGGCATCATTTAATTTCAACTGGGACTTTTAGAACACACTGTGCTTAATTTTATCACGTTCTGAATTATATTATGGAATCTTTATCAGTAGAACCCTAAATCTTGGTAGATATTTGTGTTGGGTTCTAGTTCAATGAAATGTGTAAATGATCCACACAATGTAATGAATTGGATAAAGCTCTGAATTAATACAAGGACTCCAGAGCGATACAAGATAAGTTCACAGTGTGTTCCTTCTCAGAGTGTTGAGGGAACTCGCGATGCACGTAAATTACTTCCATACTTCCTGGAGTATTGAAATAGTGTGTGTATGTTGAAAATTATATTCTTTGGAACACAATTATATTTTTGGTTGGAAATTATGCTTAAAATTGTATTTCTCTTCAATAGCTTAAATTTTCTTAAATTGCATATGAAACTTAACACAACCGACGTATGATTATTATAATGTAAAAATACCCCTTGCCCCCCTTTAAACATCAACAATGTGACCTCCTTAAAGTATCGCGTAATTAAACTTATTCTAATTTTACTCATTCTCATTTTCTTGTCTTCTTTCTCTTTCTCGACGCCGCCGCACGACAACAGACTTTACCGCAGCTCTGAAAGATGTACGCGTACAAATACCACACGCTGTGCGGCGTGGCGAAAAGGCCATCCTCAAATGCCTGTACGATTTGGAAGGCGATAGCCTGTACTCTGTCAAGTGGTATAAAGGACGGCGCGAATTTTATAGTTTTACACCCAAAGAATCGCCCGCGATGAAAGTTTTTCAATTTGCTGGTGTTGGAGTTAAAGTTGATGTAAGTACTACCCAAAACCCACCAACCATTCCAGCCCACCCCCCGCCGAGAATGAGCAAAAAGAACATGCGACAAAAGCGGAACAAAATGACAATCAATAGGAAGGAAACCACGAAGAGAAAACGCTATTCATAAAAGTAAAAAACTTTGCATATAAAAGTCAAAAACAAAAAAAGTTATGCCTTGTGTTAAAGACTTTAACAAAGAGCAAATTTTTTGACGTCAACAAAAATTCCTGGCATATTTTTAGGCTGGTCGGCGAAAGTTGTTTCAGACATTTAGCACCCTTTAAAATTTCATTGTTTTGTTAGCAAAACCCGGATAGAACACACAAAAGAATTGAAGTGGTTAAAAGAAAAATTTCCATATTCCATGGTCATAGCCGCATTCCATGAAGTTTTCTGTACGTACCTCCCCTCCCGCCCCAGCCAAAGGCTTTCGCGTTGTCATTTAGATCTTTTAGCATGTTGCGGATGAAATGACGGGTATGGGTGGCTTGATGATGGTTGGGCTAGTCAAGTGTGTTTGTCTAAGTTTCAGTTCAAATGGTGCTTAGAGTTATTTAACTTTTTGTCGGTGGCCCTCAATTTTAGGGGGCTCTATGCTTGAAATATTCGTCGTTTCTCTGCCTTTGGTTCCCTAACGAAACGACAAAAACTAGCAATTTTGCCTTTTTTATGGCATCAATTTGATTGTTGAGAGTTTTTCTGCTATTTTCGTAATAATTGATAACGATTTTTTTGTTTGCAGTCTGGTTGTTTTCGAAGGCTATGAATATTAATAGAGTTTCGGTGGTTTTTTGCAAATGTCCGTTTCGGGTTGGGCTGCTTTGACATAGCAAAGGATGAAATTGAAATTTTTATTTTGATGTATGTTTGAATGGAAATGAATGAAGCCTGGTCTTTTTTTTTTTTTTTGTTGTTGTTTACTTGCCATTTGTATGTTTGATTCTCAAATTAACTTTTATTACGATATGAATGAAATCATTTGTCGTGGCAAATGAAATCAACAGAAAAAACTAAATTGTTTGTTGGATATGTAGTGAAATTGAGTCGAACTAAAATAATAACACAGCACAAACTGAATCGGAAACTGATCTGAATCGGAATCGAAATTCTAGTGCAAGAAGCCGATAGCGAGACTCTCGGTATCTGAGCATATTGCGACCTCCAAACGATACAGAATTAAAAGAAACAACAAATCCTCGTGTGGTCGTCATTTCGCCTGAGATTTTAAACTTTGGGGGAAAACAAGAACGCCAATTCGGTTTTTTGTTTATTGGAATATTTTTGAACCAAACCTGCAGATAATGTGTACACCCAATAACTTCATAACAAGGCTCTATGTAAGATGGAAGACATGCTCCACCTATGAATGTGGACGAAAATATTCTTATAGAAAATATTCTTCAGCAAACCGAAAAAAGTCACCGAATAAATAAGTGTGTTCTTCTTGCTTCAGAAAGTCCAATAGTTCAAATACAAAAAAGTCCCACAAGACCACTTTAACCCTATTCGGGCCAAGCTAAATTGGCAACGTAAAGTAACGCCAGTAAAACGCAAAATGGATTATAAAAACAAAAATTAAAAAAAATCCTAATGAACATTTTTATAAAGTAAACAATTTAAAGAAGGAATCTTTGGCAATGACTAATGTGAAATAAAATAATATCAACTGTGACTGCCTGGTACGAATAGTGTTAAACAGTCCAATAGTTGGCCGTTGAATGTTGTGTGGTTGGTAAAACTTAATTTATTTTCGTGGATCTTTCTTCTAATTAAGAGCAAAGTGAAGATCTAGTAGGTAGCAATGTGACGTTGTGCTCTTCTGGAGCTAAGCCAGTAAATAATTTACCGGTGTGAACTTAGGGAACTTATGACATCTCGTTTTTCACGTAATGAATTTACTCAGATATTTTAAATACGCCTAGTCACTCTGATCGTATTTCCTTATATTTTATGAGTATATCAACCAGATGTATAGAGGCAACTCAAAAAAAAAAGAATTTAGACATGCTAGGTGAATATCAGCACATCATGATCCTTCTGTTTTCAAGACTCTCTTTTATCATCACTGTGATTATGTTTTCCCAAGGAGCTTGGCAAGTACGACACTCTAAACACTCGTTGTATTCGAACGACCGTTAAAGATAGAACAACAGGCAATGCAAGAGCAAATCCAGACTTATTTCTTTTTAAAATTTTGTTATATTTGGGGATCGGCCTATAAAAAACGTATTAAATAAATGTTTCCCGGCAAATTATGGTGTCCATCTTTATCGCACTCACAGTAACATTATCTCATGCGATCAGTGTTAAGTTGTGATCCAGCCAAGGGTTATACAAATTCACTTGATAGATATGAATGTATAGGATGTTATGTGACTTTAACAAGACCATGTTCCTGAAAACACTACAACTACTGCTTGTGGATTTTCAAGTTTCAAGTGTTATATTCCATTTAGATGTTCAGAATTCACAGCCGAGATCATGTGATCCAAAGCCGTTGGAATTGTTGTTAATAGTTTTATAAAGTCTCAGGATTATGTCCAAAATCTGCTCTTTTTACACCAAACAGTCATGAGTAACAACAACGTATATAAAGGCCATTCGCCAGTTCTTCCATTCCATTCATAATCCAATAATGTGCAATTTTACAGTAAACAATTTAAAGAGAGAAAAAAACTCTCAGAATTACTTCAGGCATTACATAAATACAATATTCAGTGTAAAATTTGAATTAAATGACATTTCTGCCGGTCATACCAAAAATTATTATTATTGCCAACTCAGCACAAATAAATAATTTCACAACCATCAAATGTTTACAATAATAAATACTGCGACGAAATTGAAACTAACACAGCAGAGGATTTAGCATGACGTACAGTTGAAATGTATTTAATTGAATTCCCCTAAACTCTAAACAGCGAATTTTTAAAATTTTTAAATACTTAAACCATTGAACCACCACTTTAAATTCTCACAATTTCCTAACACCCCGCTCGCCCTCGCTTGACAACATGGATTATGAACCGACTACATGGATAAAGCCCACACCGAGTTGGCCACAGAACTTTCATTCGTGGTTTATGTAATCCTTGCACATTTTCCAATTTAAACCATTTTTATTTATTTCCTTTAATAAAAACTCATTCAGCCAAACAAAAATTTCCAAGAATTATTGTTCAATATTTAAAATCTAAAACCACTTTAGCAACAACAACAACACACGCACACACAATATATATGAGCATGCGGCAATAGTTGTACGATTTGCTATTTTGTATTTTTGTGTGTGTGTGTGTTTTTTTTTTGCCCATCATATTTATTGTTATGTGACCCAAACTTTTTTACAGTTTTTAACTCCATTCATAGAAAGGGTGTTGGGGGGGGGGATCCACAATCACAAATTCTAACAACAACACCTAAAAACGAAAACGGTTTGGATAGAGAGAGAAAAAAAGAAAGAATGCAAAATAAAATATAACGCAAACAGAAAGTTTACATTCGAGTGCATCCAAACAAGGACTATAAACCAAAAAAATAACCCCTACACCAATAAAGGCATCATCGCACACATCGACATCTACGAAAACCAACAAAATCCCAACAACGACATTCAAATTCATGCATAAACAACAACAAAGTGATGTCGGCAACATAAAATATCAACAAATTGTTCACACAAATACAAAGAAAACAAATATTTTCACACAATACCGAAGCACGAGCACTGAAACATGTGGCAAAAGACTTGAGAACAAGAAGGTGTATCCAATCTCTGGTATATTGCTGAGACAGGCATTTGAAGACTTTCCAGAGTTTTAAATCCTAGGAGATGATCAGTCTGACAGGTGTTTACTAGAAAAACCTGAATACAGTGGCAAAAAATTGCAGTCCCTAGTTCGTTGAGGAAACATAAGCATATAATAGGTACGCAAATTATATAGACTAGAAAGGTCTGGTTCGCTTACCAAAAGGAAATTGCATTATTTTAATTCACCCAATATAATCGAGAGCCATGGTTGAAGCAACACAAGAGAAAGGTCTGGAAACTGACTGTTAATGAAATCCGCCGGATTTGTAAATCAAAAATTTCCAAACCCCAAATCACCAATGTGTTAGATTGGAATTTTGTGGTAGGGATTGGAAATTTTTGATTTACAAATCTGACGGATTTCAGTAACAGTCCGTGTACAGACCTTTTTCATACCCCTGTTAGTCTATGGCCTACCACATCCGTTTGGGATGCAAGAAAATAATCATTCTGTGGATTTGAGCCATTCCCGCTGATACGAATTCGATTCATGCCATACTAGACCCTTGACAAGGAAATCCGCACACTGCTAGCCAATGAGTCTCTGTACCAGATTGGCAAACAATTTCATAGAAAAAATCCTCTATTCTCTACATTTTGGATTTTAAGCCTCAGCAACCGATTGTGGTGCAATTTTGCACCAAAAAAAAAACACTACTCTCTACAATTTGGATTTTGGAGCACAGCCTCCACGATACTCCTAGAGGGACCGCAGCAGCGGTTGGGGTTTCAGAAGTTTCTCACTGCCTCTGGTATGAACCTAATGAGTCAACATGTTAATAAAGACAATAGTTGTTGGAAGAACGTTAATTCGCGTGATTTTGGCTGCTAATCCAGATGCTCATCTGGAGGTTTCAACTTCCGACTGTGATGCATCTCCACGATACTCGAAGCAGGACAGCATCACCTAGTGGAGATTTCGGAACTTTTAAATTCACATGATGTTAATTCTAAGACAATTGTTGTCGTAATTCATCCTGTTCCTATGTCAGTGAGAATATAAAGCATATTGTGCTCAGATCACTGATTGGAAAGAGATTCCTCGCCAGTTGTTTCACGGAATGTTAAGGGAATTGTTGTGGCGAGCTATGCCACATCTTCGTCTACCTACAATCCTTGGCCGTGGCAACAAAATGCGATTCAGGTGGGACTACAAAGTTTGTTCACAACTATTTTCAATTGTTTTTTTCCCCCTTCCCACCTTTAGTTATTTTGCAAAAGGTGGCGTCAAAACAAAAATATTCACTAAAAATACATTCAACTCGTAAACAACAACAACAAAATCGCGCTGCATAAAAAAGTATCAAACGTGGCATGAGAAATGTTCGAGAGAAAGCTGTGCAGTTTTTCTCCGTTTTGTTGTTGTTGTTTTTTTTTGGAAAAATAACAAATAAAATTTTCAACGCCATGCAAATGGCGTAAAGTATCGGTGAACAAATGTTCAAACTGGTGGTATATAAATATGCAAACGTTTGCAAGCATAAAGGAAGGATAGTAAACTGCGTGGCATTGCCCTTAAAAGGACCCTACAAACTTTTGGATATTGGATCTGCAGAAAAGGTTGGAAATGTCACAAGGCCACCAAGCACACTACAGATAAAGGTGTTCTTACTCAGAGCCAGACGAGAGCAATCTATAAGCCATATAAAACTTCTCTGGAAAAGTTTTAGCCAGATTTTCCTAAATATCTTTTAAGGTTTGGCTTAAGGATTTAGAACTATTGCGTTTATAATTTTATATAATAATAATAATTTCGAACCATTATTGGTAGTCGAAGAGATCTTGAGTGAAATCAATTCAAAAATAAAAAAAAAATGCTCTGCAAAATACGCATCAATCATGACATGAAAAAGGACCGACAGAAAGCTTTGCAGCTGTTTTGTTGTTTAGGACTACGTTTTAGAAAACAGTTTGCAACTGAAGCCTTTAGAAATCAGTCTCTTCTCTTGTCTTATAATATAAAAATTTGGTGACGAATTGAAATTCAGAAGAACGACTCACATACATTGAGTTCACAAGATTCCCTTAACGAACAGACCAGAAACTGCAGCCAAGTCAGGGAGCTGTGTACGATATACTGTGTTAGGTTATCGGAACCTACTGTTTAAAGCCGTCTCCAAGCAGGTGTTTAACATTTTCTCTGTCTCAAATAAGCGTTCGAATATGAAAACGCGAATGTAGGGTGCCGCGTAAACGCATGAAAAATTATAAGTAAATCCATACAAATGTGCAAATGCTACGCGGCAAACTCCTTCGCCTCTGTGCATATATTTTCTACCAAATTACAACTGTTACCGATGCAAACTGTGTACAGAGATTTATATTTTGTCGTTTATACGTTTGTATATACAAAAACAGGACAGTTTTTTTTTTTTTTTTTTTTTTTTGAAAAGTCCTTGCATTTTGTGAAGATTGAAGAGCTTAACGGTGTTCAAAGGTATAACTGAAGTCGTTACATTTGTAGGGAGAAGTACGGGTTATACGAAAAACCAAAAACAGAGCTCACAAACACAGTAAATAAGTTGACTGAAAATACAGAGTTTCCCTTTGAAGTTTAAGGTTATGTAAGTGAACTTGTTATGTGCTATTTATGGATCTTTGTGTTAAGTAACACACAATTCGATATCCTTAGCACAAGGAGACTATTCAGACCGAAAGGCTTTTTTCTTACCAGTAGAAGAGGTAATGAGAGAAAATTAAATGGAAAGTCAGGCACAGAGATAGATATACATAGAAATGTTTTGAAAAACCGGCAGAGAAAGCCTCAGAGGCACGACAAAATAGAAAAAAAAACACCGAACTAGGCCAGAGGTTTAAGAAAGAGTTGAGATGACCACATTCAAAAGAGCTTGAATTTAGAGAATTGAAAACATCTGAGACGGTTTAGTTTAATATGTGTACTTAGATTCATATGCCGTCGACTTATAAATCTTACAATAGTATTCCCAAACATTGATTTTAACAAAATTTTAAAAAATTGTAGCTAGAAGCTTATTCACAGATTTTTCTGAGATCTAATGGAATCACTGCCGTTGTAGAGAAGCTGTCTCTCACTCGTTGAATGTCTGAGTTCTTATATTCAACATATTCTTTTTACAGCTAAACATGAAACTACTATCTAAATTAAATCGGGAACGAGAACGTGGAACATTCCACTCATTACCATTATCCTCCTCGCTTTCCTAAACAAACAACAAAAATGGTTTTATAGCCCCAATTCCCCGGCAGGTGTTATCTCTCAAATAGGTGATCACAATTGTCCGAGATCTTGTTATGTAACACCCGGCGACTTTTTCCTTTAGGGTCACGTAAAAAGATAAGGTCTACAACAACAGTCCAGCGTCGATTCCTCAAAGATAGAATTCGTAAGGCTATCGAGGACATAGGGCAGCCACTTTGCAATTTGGTTATGGACAATTTCATGAAAAGGATATGATCCTGTAAGCGTGGTCATGGTGGTCATTTGGCTGATGTTGTTTTTCATTATTAACGTCATACCATCCTCTTTATTATGAAATAAATATTCGATCATTTATCTCAAAAAAATGTCATTGTTCTTTGGAGAACTCTGTACGTTTGTTTCAATCTTTGGAAATAGTCCAACAAAAGCCTGACAAAATCGAACTTATGTCGATTGAATCTGAAGTCACAGGACAGCACTTGAGGATTTTTTTATGAGAACCATCAACTTTTGATAAAAATACATGATAATCGTTACTTACTGTCATAAAGATATGCTGTCCAAGCTCTGTGGTCTCATGAATAATGTCTCCAGTTCGAAATGTTCTTTTACGGGAGTTTCCGTGTTTCGAGTCTGCGCCATCCGCTTTAGATATTCTAAAAATTAGATAATTACAATTTCTCTTTCAAAATCTTATGAAATTCTCACATAAGTTGGTTTGTCTTTACCCATAAGCATGTGGTTTTTTTACAAAACGCTCATTTACTTCAATATTGTCACAATTCAAAATTCACTTTTTATTTTTTTGCTCAAGAAAAAACTGTAATTTAAGTTGTAATTTTGTTCTGCGTGTATTATGCAAACATGTGCCAGGGATCTAGTTTATTCGTGAAACTGATTTTTTTCTCTATATTTTCTAAGACGCAATTGAAAACGTTAAACGGCTCTAATGAAAAAATCGTTTTATTTTGAGTTGTGACTCTATTGAAGTAAATCCGGCATTCAGTACGTGTATTCATCCGCTCATCCGCTTGTCTATTCGTCTATGCATCGCAGAGTTTTCCAGAATGTAATTCCATTGGTCAAACGTCTTTGGAACTAGACAACATGTTTGAGTTCTCTAAAGGGAAAGGAATTAGAGATTATTTGAAACTAGTACGTCGTAATGCGCCTATGGCGCCCGTTGAAATATGAAAAAAAAAACAATATTCAACAAAATTTTGTCGAAAAAAAACATTTTGTTGAAAAAAAAAATTTTGTGGAAAAAAAAATTTTGTTGAAAAAAAAATTTTGGAAAAAAAAAAATTTGTAAAAAAAAAATATTGCAAAAAAAAAATTTTGGTAAAAAAAATTTGGGGAAAACACAATTTCTGTACAAAAAAAAAAATAATTTTTTTTATTATTAATTTTATAGAAAAAGAAAATTATAGAATGCCTATTTAAATTCCTACGTACTGCGTGACAGAGTCAGTGAATCAGTGTCGAGGGTAAATATATATTAAGATTATAAAATTAACCCCTTAATGTCCAGGCAATGTGTGTCTTTCGAGTTTGTTAGCGCATTTTGTTCGATTTATCGAAGGCCGGATCAATATGGGTTAAATTCTAATTGAAATTGTTTTCTTATGTATTTTTGTGTGTATTGTCTAATTGGTTTCGTTGGAGTTATAGAAACACAATTCAGTTTCGGTTCGTCTCAGACGTATACGTTTTATAAAAACAGGCTGTTAACCTTTAGGTAAATGTTTGGTAATTGTTAATAAAAATCGAGCTCGAGGTCTGGTGTTGTATTTTTATTTATTATTCCCGATATTTCGCCAATCTTTGAACTTCATCGTCTGGGAATTGATATGTAAATTTAGTACAAACAAATTCTTAAACTACTTTAGTATGACTACCATCGTCTGCTATTTGTATTGCACTAAATATACAACATCAGACCTCGAGCTCGATTTTTATTAACAATTACCAAACATTTACCAAAAGGTTAACAGCCTGTTTTTATAAAACGTATACGTCTGCGACGAACCGAAACGTCTGTAGCCGAAACGAAACTGAATTGTGTGTCTATAATTCCAAAGAAACCAATTAGACAATACACACAAAAATACATAAGAAATTAATTTATATTAGAATTTAACTGAGACTTTCGTGTTACAAAAACTGTTCGTTATTTTAACGAAACGAAAAACCCATTCGTTTTATAAAAACGGGCTGTAATTAACATTTGCCAATATTTAAGAAATATTTACAAAGCTGACTACTTTTCGTATTTTTCGTTTTAGGGCGGAAATAATTTTTTAAAAATTTTGTTTTCAGTTTTTTTTACACTAAAAACAGAATTTCTGTTCGTTATTTTAACGAAACGAAAAACCCATTCATTTTATAAAAACAGGTTGTAATTAACATTTGCCAATATTTTAGAAATATTTACAAAGCTGACTACTTTTTGTATGTTTCGTTTTAGGGCGGAAATAATTTTTTAAAATTTGGTTTTTAGTTTGTTTACACCAATTTTTACAATAATTTTTTAAAAAAAAAATTTTCAGTTTTTTTACACGAAGAAATCAATTTCATTTAAAATTTCGCCATCAAACTACTTTTCTGACCTTTCAAATTGGCAACAAACATTCCACGAATCATCATCCATTCAGCCTTCAGTATACAACTGTCTATTCTTCTGTCTGCCCCGCATACCATCTCATTCAACTGTCTATTCTATCAATCACGTCTGACCTTTGATATCACATATCTATCCGCATAAGGACATTTTGCGGTACGACTAAAGGTCACAGACTTATGCCGATTCCAATGAATATCCCTGGAAGGATGCGGCTCAGACATGTTGGTATGGTGCCCTTACACAAATGTATTCAACTGGAAATAAATTGAAATAGTATAAATGTAGTAAGAAGCCACTTGTAACCTTTTAGAAGGGTTTATATTCCGAGAACAACAAATTTTACAACAAATTCCAAAACTTTATACCCAAAAAATATGTTGTTGTCATCTATACACGAATCCCTTTAAAAATATACACATATGTGTATATAGTTTCCCATAATTCCTAGGAAGAACTCCCTTTAAATACCACCGAATACAAATATAATATTCTTTAAGGAATATCTTATAGCTACAATTTGCTCATCTCTCAGTTACAACTTGCAAAAAATCAACATAAAATAAACCACAAAACATATACAGCTTTAGCCAGACTTTGGACAAATACTTCACATATCTTCCATGTGGAATTCGGGGTCTAATTCAACTACAAAGTTATGTATTAGTCTTTATGAGCATACACACCCCCCTTGCACTGGTGCGAGTCTCTATCTAATAGAAGTTTTCTCTCTAAAACTTTATTTCAACAGATTTGCACTTCCGGCTTTTAAATGATGTTTGCTGTATACTTCATGCCACTTGGTTGGCATGAATCACAATGGCTGGCATTTTATGGGCAATTGTGTTTTTTTTTTCTTTTGGGGGGGTACGGCAACAAGCGGCAGATGTTGCCGACATTATCATGATTTTATTTTTCTATTTACCAACAACAGCAAGGAAAGAATTATATTTGGCCAACTTTATACTCTGAAGATTTTCGGTTTACACTTTGGTTTGTTTCTGTTCAAATGTCCAGAAAATTAGCAATTTTTTTCATATTTATAAACATGTGCATGTGCATATTCCCCAAAACTTTGGAACAATTCTGCATGGCGTTACGTGAGAGTGTATGCCCATTATGCTGTTATATGTTTGTTTCCCTTTATTTATGTGTTTGCTTGCTTTTTCTTGCAAAGAAAAAAAAAATGGATGAGAAAAACTGCAAAACTATGGAAAACTGTTTTTCTAAAGTTTGGATTTCCTACAATAGTTGCCACTCATTTGTGCTTTGCGTCAGCAGGAAATATGAGTTAGAGCCACCCCGGAGAGATTATAAAACTGGGAAACAACTTTCATGGCGAGTGCAAACAAATCAAAAGGATATCCTGGAATTCCGCATATACAGAAAACAGTTTTCACTTCATTATGGCTAAATGGTGCCATAAAGAGAATTTCATTCATTTAACATGTGGTAAATTATGTTCCGCAAATCTATGCACCAATACGAATGTAGGGCGAGGACATGCAGGACAAATGTAACAGGGAACAAGTTTTCTAATGAAATATTGTTGAATGAAATTCTGGGAGGAAACTACTTTACAGCTTCTTTGGTAAATGTCATTATTTCGAAAATGAACTCTCATTATGGAGACTTAATATGCTCATGCATTATTATATGGCTTGCCATTACCCGGCCAGTGAACAACTACTTGGTAATCATCCAAATATTTTCAGATCTTTTTGCTCTGGACTAAACTCAATGGAGGAATAATATGCGCGGTAGACAGACAGGTGAAATGATTATTGTAAAACATCTTTCGATCATTTGTTTGCCTCAGAAAATGTTCGAAATAATGGCATAAAAATAGTGGAATGTTTTTCATTCCTCACAGGAAACAAATAAGGACTCTGATATTTTATTGACTGCATAGATTTGTTTATAAAATATCAGAGTCCTTATTTGTTTTTTGTGAGGAATGAAAAACATTCCACTATTTTTGTCATTATTTCAGACATTCTCTGAATGATGTTTTACTATGTTTTACAAAAATGATGTTTTACAATAATCGTTCCACCTGTCTGTCTACAGCGCATATTATCCCTCCATTGAATTTATTCCAGAGCAAAAAGATCTGAAAATATTTGGATGATTACCAAGTAGTTGTTCACTGGCCGTCATTTTGTCATTATTTCAGACATTCTCTGAGGCAACAAATGACCAACGTTCAAAATGGATAAAAACAAATACAAATACTGGACAACTCTTTTACGCAAAAATTATCTTATTTTTGACAGAACCCACTTTCATCTCAATGGTTATTTTAACAAGGAAAACTGCCGCATCTGGGTATCGGAAAACCCTCACATGATGGCCAAGATGTCAAATGTATGATCAGAGAGTGACCACTAGTCTATTATTAATATTAAATCGGTTGTCAAAAAATATGCAGACATAAAGATTGGACCGTTTTGGGCAAAATTCATAGAAGACATTCAGAGGAGCACATTTTCCTTCAGTCCGACCTCGGGCGGACAGATCTTAAGGCGGGAAATAAATTTGTATGGAATCTATACAAAGAAAACACTTGGGATTTCAGTGTCCAAAGATCTTATAAGGAGTATGGGGTCGAAACAAAGTTATACCATTCTGATGTGTCCAATGCAAGTTTTTTAACCCGGTTCCCAGGAGTAGCAAGTGTTTTTAACCCGCTTTTCCAGCTTTTGTCTTGTTGGACTGCTTCCCTTTCGATTGGCGGAGCCAGGTGTTGTAAGGCTTCCGTGCGGAAACATTCGATGTGCTTTCCCATATCTCTCCTAACCAGCGCCATATTGTTGTACGACAATCGTGAAATTATGCACTACTGAAGTAAATCCCAAGTCTACTCAAAGATGTGGATTTCGGTAAGCCTCTGACTGGCTTATAACAATTAAAACACAAGCAATACAGTGTCTGCCGGGAGGATATCATAATTCACAGTGATAAAAAAATCGTCACCACCTTAAGCTCACTTTCGTATGGAAATCGCCAGCGGAGTTGACTAATACTTATTGGGACACAAAACCCACAAATCTTTTTAGTCGCTTTCCACTTGAAGAATAAATACTCTCCTATACCTTGCCCTGTATACTTCAGGATATATATGTACATATTAACAATTCTATATATTCCACCTCTCAACCTGAAGTAAATATTGCAGAAATTCCAGTTTGCACCCACTTAACACACACCAGCTTCCCCACGTTAAGCTGATGCTGCTACCAACGGCCAACGAATAGCTGAGTCAGCAAACAAATTGTTGCATGTACTTTAGATTGCGCTGCTGAACAACAACAGCAACAAAAGCTAACATATATGCGAAGGCGAAAACTCTTGCTTAAACCTGCAAACATTTTAAAATTTGCTTTCTATAGTTGGCACAACTATTTCCGGGGATATCAGTGTCGCTGTAGCCGGTCGGGCATAAAATGGGCGTTAATACTACCCAGGAATATTTCACAGCTCTGCTACATTTACGTTTTTGCGACCACCACAAACTCTCATATTTATGGCCATTTCTCTTTTTTCAGGTCTCAAGAAACTATAAAACATTTTTCTCCTGCCGGTTAAAAGAGTTTTTTTTTTCGTTCGTTCGTTCGTCCAAAGCTTAAAGTATGTGTGGTTTTGGTTTTATAACTTTCACTAAATTTTTCAACATAAAGTGAAAAAATTATTTTTTGCAAATTCGGCAAGTTTGGAAGAGAAACGAAACAAAAAAAAACATTGCGAAAAGTGGGAAAAAATGGAGAGAACGGACGTGCGGAAAAATGTTGTAGTGCATAAGAATGCATGCATACACTTCGGCATAAGAATGTGTAAGTGTGGCAGGCATGTGTGCATTTTTAATGTCCTTCTTTCGAGTGGTGGTGGTGGTATGCACCGCTTGGTGTAGGACTATAGTATGACTATGTACTTGAATGTGTGTGTGTGTGTGTGTTTGTTCAGGTGTTGGATGTCTAATGGCTTATATGTAATATTTGGCAAATTTTAATAAATGTATGTCGAGATTTTTCTTTTTCATTTCCTTTTTTTTTAGGGAAAAGTCGAAGATTTATGTTTCTTACTGTAAAACCATGAACATTTATTTTGCATATGAAAGGTGTATTTTAGTATCGACCACCTAAGCGTTTGAGTGTTGAGCATTTAGGTACGACTGCCGGTTTGACTCTCACACGTTCAGGTGTCCGGGGCAGTCTTATCATTTGAGTCCGGTGCATTCTTGGGCTTTTACGAAAGTGTAAAATCAATTGTAATCCATTTTCTGTGAAATCAATTAGTAATTCGTGTTGATAAGTTTAAAGACATTTAGAATATAATTTGGTTTCTTGTTTCAAGTAAAAATCTCATGGTTTTCATAAAATATTATGCGTTTAACCCTCCGATTAGTGAGTTGGCCATAATGTTTGCACATCAAAAGGACATGCCCTAGGACTTTATTACAAACAGATGGATTAAGAACAGGGCTGTGGAGTCAGAGTCTGGAGTCGATAAATGTACTCGACTCAGACTCCCAGATTTATTTACATTTCCCCTAAAATAAATAAATTGTATTGAAAATATTAGAATGTATAGAAATATTATTCTTAATATTTTTTAAAATTTTAAATATTTTCGAATACATGAAAGTTTGTATCTTTATGTAACAAAAGCACCTCAGAGTAACAAAGATTAATAGTGAACGGAAATACAATTTTCGAAATTTTCTTTAGCCAATTCATCGGTTGTGGTGGATGGTGTTGAAACTCCAGTAACGTTCGACCAATAACAAAACATATATGGGCCAATTCCGCAGGTTCTAATTCGATGAGTGGTGTTATCAATATTTGTCCCAAACTGGAAATAAGTTCCAGAGTATTTTTGTAACCCCTTTTTTTTTTTTATATATTTTATAATAAGTATGAACAACTTAATATTAAAAAAAAAAAGTATCTCATAACCATTAGAAAACTAATTTCATACTATGGTCGCTCGTGTTCGTGTTCATACATAAATATACCCACTATTTCCCATATTAATTAAAAGCTAAATTTTAAAGACAATCTGTTGATGTCATTTTAGCGTTCGCATTCCAATGAAAGCCAACTGGTACTGGAGACAGTGAATGCCGCCACCACAGGCAAATACAGTTGTGAAGTATCCGCAGATGCGCCATCGTTTCACACACTGATCGGTGCCGGTGAAATGGAGGTGGTGGGTAAGTACAAACATTTTAACGCTAGTCACGACTTTTAATAAACAGCAAATTCCAATTCGCCTAAAACACCGCAACAAATGACCAATAAGATTTTTTATATTTAAAATTTAAAGAAAAGCAAAAAAAAAAAAATACCAGAATACACTGACATATTCCCACAAGATGGTTTCTCAAAACAAAGCACACAAAAATCTGTAGGAAACTATTGAACGAACAACAAAAAGCCATTAAAATCATGATGGCTTCCATATTATTCTCTGGATTTTCCATTTTTTTTCATTTACAAACAACACCAATACAGAGCCACATACTCGAACACAAAAAAAAAAAAAAGATACAACAACAAAAGGATGTCAACAACAAATTTGAATGTCTTCTCTCTAAAGTTCGTAGTTGGTTTTAGACATTCTTTGCATACACTTTTCATTCGTTTCCGTTGTGTTTTTTTTTTTGTCTTTTCATTTTTGAAATTCCCAGAAACTTTTGTTTTCAGCAAGAAGGGGGAGGGGGTGGCGCACAATAAAACTGGGTTAATGTCATGTTATTGACAATCGCTGATAGTGACAAGCGACTATTTTAAGCCATGTGTTGAAAGAACAGTTGAACAAAGTCAAATGGAAACAGAAACAGAAACACACGACTGGAATGGAATGGAATGTCTGTTTCAATGCTCATGCAATTTTCAATACAAACGAATGACGAAAGTGCATTAAATTTCCTATGTACGATGAATAAATCCCACAAAATTGGGGGAGTGGCGGCACAAAAGCGATTTCGTAGCGAAATGGAATGGTAGAATAGATGTTTTAATCATCGATAGTCATACTGGTGGTTTAGATGGGGAAAGTCGTAGGGGAGTTCTTGTGCTCATCGTTGTTGGTGTGAGGCAACTTTTAGTCCACCTGCAATTGATTTCAGTAATCGGGAGTGTTTATGAAAAGCTTCACTTGATTG
This sequence comes from Hydrotaea cyrtoneurina, assembly GCA_958296145.1. NCBI lineage: Eukaryota > Metazoa > Arthropoda > Insecta > Diptera > Muscidae > Hydrotaea > Hydrotaea cyrtoneurina. The sequence goes on from OY282514.1 coordinate 87,601,882, forward strand.
AACGCCTGTATAAATATATGAAGACCGTACATCATAACATTGCTAGTTGCACAGACATTTGTCGGGAAATATGGAATGATATGGTAATGTCGCTCTTGAGCACGAAGGGATTCACTGAAACTTGTGAATCGTAACATTCACTATTACGAGCATTCCAAATGTAAATAGTAAATACAATTTTCTCAACTCTGAATGGGACTATCACAAGCTTGATGAGGGAAGTATTTAAACAGTGTAGGAAATCAATAAAGCTCTCTATATAGAAAGACCCTCCAAATCACCCTTGTAGCCTGAGCTACAACGAAAGACATAAATCTTAACCCTCTAACCGGCAATGTCACTCTGAGGATATTTGCATTAATTGTGTTGAATTTTTTAACTGGTAAAAAAAAACAGGTTGCAAGGATTTTCCAGTATTTCTGTTTGGCCGGTTGGAGGGAAAATATTTTATAAAATATTTTTATGAAATTAAACACAATTGTTGAAGACCACCTTATGACGGTCTTGCCGGTTAAAGGGTTAAATATCCTTGCACTTTATAGATCGATAAAATATAATGCTCATGCGGCTAAATCCATGAACGCAAGTCAGACAGGACCATTATTCGAAAAAAAAATGTCCAATATTTTTTATGTTTTCATTCAACCAGTGTGGCTAATTGCAAATTCCCCACAAATTCTGCCATAAAAACAGGCAAACGAACGAAAACAACTACCAAAATTCAAATTACATTTTAGAACATTTTCAAATCTGTAAAAAGGACATAATTTTTAGTATGAAAAAACTAAATTTTTTACTAAGTAAAATACGAAAAGTAATAAACTTTTGTAAAATTTTAATTTCCCTTCTGTTCTAAACGCATCGTAATTTGCATTTCATTGAATTCTGTATATCGTAATGTTTATTATTTTTAATTATGTCCGTTTTTGCACGTTTTCATGAATCATTCATCCCACATAAATCATTTCATTCATCCAGAAAGGGCTTTGGTTGACATTATCTGCAATGTTAAAAGAAAAGTAGTTTTATTAATTATACTAAAGTGTGTTTTTTCTTCGATACTTAGGACCTTTGATATTTATGATCTTCAATTGATTCACGCTTGCACAATGCTACGAAATTATTTAAATTTACTATGAAAATCAGTCATCGATTCAAATTGGTGCTGCTTACACGCTGGTGGCATCATCGGTCGTCCAGAACGCACTTGGTCATGAACAGCAGCGTTGGCCGTATGCCCGAAATCATTAGCAAATGTTAATTCCATAGATTAACCTTGGGATTAGAGAAACAATTTTAATTAATATTTATTTTGTTGAGTTACTTTTACAATTAACATTTCTATGGGGCGGGAAAAAAAAGGTTTACACCGCCACATCTTCCAGGTGATATCAAAATTTAAAACTTTAAGAATCTTTACTTACCAGTGGTTTTATTTTAAAGGCGTTCTGTAGCACAATATGATTTTATCCATATTAAAAAATGTTGGGGTTAGTCTCAAGTTTCTAGAAATTCGCACACATTTTGAAATATTCTGTTCTGCCAGTTTAACCTTTAACCTATTTAAATTTTGAATTGACATTTCTGATGACAATTTTAATTGAAATACATGCTAACTGCCTGTTTCCATAAAACGAATTTGTTCGTTCGTTACAAATTGTCAAAATTGAAGGAGCCAAAAAATGGATGTTTGTCAGTAGTGAGAGCTCATTCTTTTGAGATTGTGTTCCAAATGTCCATATCTATGTCAGAATGGAATAATGTCTGAAGCCCATTTTAGAACGCATCCAATATTGACGATTTATAACGAACGAACAAAATCGTTTTATGGAAACAGGCAGTAAAATCGCCTGAAAAATTTCTTTAAATTTCTCTAAATTTCTTTCAATTTCTACAAATGTCGTTAAATTTCTTTAAATTTCTCTAAATTTCTTTCAATTTCTACAAATGTCGTTAAATTTCTCTAAATTTCTTTACATTTATCTAAATTTCTACAAATATCTTTAAATTTCTATTTATTTCTTGTAAATTTCTATAAATATCTTTAAAAGTGGAATTCAGTGGCGCTATCTATCGTTTACCGCAGTAGAATCCTTCTCCAACACCACTTAATTATCCTGAATAAGATTTCCAAAGCCAAATGACCTCGCAAAGTCTGACCTTTTTTAATCCAACCTTCGAAGTTTTACTAATTTGTTTGTGTCCTTCTTTTGTCATAAATTTCCCCCTCCCTACATCCCTCTTCACCCTCAATTTCTAATAATAGCATCATTTATTCAATACCATCATTATTTCCTTAAAGGACTGTTCCCGCTCTTTTCATAATTACTTTCTTTTTTTCTCCACTTTAACTTCCCTTTCGCAATGATAACTTTTCGACATTTGCTCACCTTAAAAATTCTTTGTGACTTATACAGCGGCAACAAACAACAACAAAAGCAGCAACAACAACAACAACTCATTAAAGCAGATATTCAATTTATATTCAAGTGTTTGACGGTTATTAAAAAAGGTGTCTCATGTTGAAGTCCGGCCCGGGTAGGTTTGCATCTTAAAAAGGATGCTGACACTTTCCGACGAATAAGGAGAAAATCAATTTATTAATTGCTAAAAACAATAACAAATATTTTACAACCGATCATGATATTAAAACTTAGAGGGCACAAACCTGTAATGTCTTTTAGGCTTTTCATGGCTTTCCACATTTCAGACACTCTCGACAAAGTAAATGGCATTTCCTGAAACAAAACACACACAAAAAAAAAGGTTTTCATAATAATTACTCTGAAGAAAAATTACCATTTCCGTTTTCATTTCATTGAAAAAGATGACAGACAGAGAGCAATTGAAATGTTACTGGAAAGGTGTAAATAATTAAAAGATAATAATGATGACGGCGATTATTGTTTGAAATGTGAGAGAAGAAATTGTGTTGTCCTGTCCCCTCAAAGGTGTACTAGAATTTTACATTTATAATAAACTCTAAGGTGACACAAGAAACTACCAGCGAGTTAAAAGGAATGTAAAAACAAAATTTTACAAAAAAAAAGTAGTGTAGCTCTTAAACGCTTCAGGATGAATTTTGAAAATACAAAATCCACTGAAGTCTAAACAACAAAACTTTGTCACGACAGGCTTTTATGGGCGATAGAGTAAGTCGTCTTGGCACTTAATGGGACACAGCATTTGAATTCTATTGTGGAAAATTTGTTCCGTTATCACAAGTTGTCAGCTCACGCAGATCAATATTTGGACATGATAATCCATGTAATCTAATCACCTTTCCTTTATAGGTTTCGAGCATTTTAATTCTATTGTGGAAAATTTGTTACAGAAAGCTTTCAGAAATTTGAAATTTAAAACGCCACCATCGATAAAGAGAGAATGGGCCCGATGCGAGATGAACATGATTCGAATCAAATGGATCCAGTTGATTTAACAAATGGAATTAGCTTTTTTGAGTTCTTATTCCGATTTCAAGTTAACATAGGCTGATCGCAGGAGTACCACAAGAGTATGTTCTCTGTTGGGTCTAACTGTGAACTCAATCTAGACTTTTGTGGGTGCCCGCAATCTCTGTGGGCTTCGTGGTTTATCAGTGACCCACAAGTACAACATTTGTTTGTTTACGTGTCCCTTGTGATAAAAATTGTAATAAATTTCCACCGAAACCCAAATAAACATATTTAGTCACGAGTATTCCGGGTGCAAGGCTAAGCATTCCATGAATTGTGGAGTAGCATTCCGTATCTGTTTACCTCACAGATATCACAACACATGTGACGGACTATTGGGTTATTAGGACACCCTGTGTTCCTTCTAAATCCACCAGACACGTCATACTCAGTTTGTCTTATTATTCTTCTTCACCACGACAGTTTCCACAATCACCTGTAATGATTACAGAATAACTGGTTTTGCATTTAGTTTTATTTCTACAAATTACTAATAAGACCAAATACTTTACACACTATCATAATTCGCTTTACGCTTTAATAAATATTCCGGCCCTATTACACGCGCTGTCCACAGAACAGCCAACCTGTGGTGAGGCTTTAAACAACTCTATTCAACCTGCAAGCAGCATTCCTGGAAAACCCATTTTCATTTCAATTGCAATTACAACATATCTATACACTACACCCCAAACACCAATGATATTGACCATAAAAACACCCACAAGTATTGCAATTCCTTGATTGCAAAAAAAAAGAAACAGATCCAAGTAAGACCCTCATCCCAAAGAACTGATATGACCAGAACGACGACAACCATCCAAATGGCCAACATTAAATTTCATTGTTCTCTTTATGTGTGTGGAGGTAGCATCACCGGTCTGCACATTCTGCAGCCAACATTTATCCCGGAGACATACTTCCCAGCAACACACATAAACTTGCCCTGGCTGGCCATTGGAAACTGAAAACCACATTTTGGATTTTAGATGCATTCATTCAGGACTCAAATGTTAAGTAAAACCAAAGTAATCGACACTTGCATTTCATTTGAAAGAAGAAGCAAAAAAAAAAAAAAGAAACGAATGCTCCTCCACAAAGGTAGAAAAGTGTCAATGGAATATGCTGGTAAATAGTTTCCTGGTTACGGCATTTCAACACCAGAACCCGACGAAAGGATGGTGGTCGATAGTGCAAAAAAGGGGGCAACAAGAAACACATCATTTTACGCAATAACTGCTTGGCTGACTGACTCTTTCGCTCCTGTTGAACAATTGGCAAACCAGTTCCTTTTTATATCAACAGCAGACATCGAAACGCTGCTTAACATGGAACAGAAGGGGGCTAAATGGGGGGGGATGGACCTATAGGATACTGTGTAGAATCCATTAAAGTTTAATGGCAAATATGGCAGTGATGAAATCCATTGACTATTTGATTATTCCAGTACATTTTTCTAATGATTTTTAGATTATGTGCACGGTTTCTATATTTCTGTAATAAGGGGGAATTCTGAAAAGGTGAATCATAAAAATACGGCGGTCAGTCAAATATGCGGAAATGGCAGATAATTTGGAATTATGAAAAAGTTTTCAAAAGCACATGGTAATAGCCCAGAACGTATTTGGTAATGGAGCTGAAAGTCTGAAGAATATGCTGAGTTTCAAGATAAGATTTGACAAGGAAACAGCAATCACTACGGCCTGCAGTTCACTGGTTCGAATCATAGTGAAAAAACGTAACAGTTTCAGAGATATAAAGCTTTCTAGTTGATTTCGGTGAATTTAAATATGTAGGCGTGAATGTGGGCTTGCCAGACTATACCCCTGATAGCCAGACCTTTGCTCTAACTTAGGGTAAAAGTTCCCTCTCAGTAGCTGCAGTCGTTATTGAGTTTCCAATAAACAAAATCAAAGTACAAATTGCCTACTACAAACTTCTGGGCGCCTGGTATCAGAAAACTGGGAATGAGCTGTTCCTCACTAGTTTTTGATTTCATACCATCTGTGGGTGTGTTCCGCAATTCAAAGCATACTGTTAGGCGCAGGTAAATATTTATATGGACCTAATTTCTTCATGTCCGGCCGAATTTATGCTGTCCACATAAAGATTCCAGCCTTAAAGTATGTTACACCTAGTTTGAAATCAAAAATTAGTGAGAAACAGTTCCCGGAATCAGTTTTCCGCTCTCGAAGATAATTATATTGACAATATTTTTCCGCATTTGGAATATAGTTCAATAATATTCGGTTTTTAAACGCATGACCAGCACTTGCATATATTAAAATGTATACGACCATCTTGTAGTTTGTAATTCCTCCGCTATATGGGTGAGCCTAGAACTAAATAAGTGTCGCTGAAATTGAATATTCCCGACTCATCGACGAATCGTCACTTGTTGTCGTAATTGTTCTAACTTGTACACTGTGAATATCCATCGAATTCCACCTTAATTAAATTTCATAAATTTAAATAAAATTCAATTTGCTAACATGTATGTTTTCTTGCTTTCAGTAGTGCCCGGTAAGGATCCCATTATCACTGGCATACGTTCACGTTACAAAGTCGGCGATATTGTGCGAGGAAATTGCACATCGGGGCATTCGAGACCGGCCGCCAACATTACCTGGAATGTCAACGGCTATGAGGTGAGTGCAGAACAATTAACACATGTAATATGCAGTAATAAAATAAAAGTCAAAATGAAGCATACTTTAGGGCAAGCACAAACAAAGTACACATTAAGGCGTTTATAATTAAACAACGGGCTAGGCTAATAAATTCCATTTGCCATAGTAACAGCAAGGCGGTCCACAGCCACAAATACTCTGGGGGGAAAAAATTAAATGAAAACGGTTAAATACGAGGAATAACTTTTCAACAGGAGTATCACAAATTATCCGCAGTCAACAACAATAACAAAAACACTCGAGACAGAGAGAGAGAGTATTGGAAGCCAAACTCCACTCGAAAGCGAAATATTGTTTCGCAAAAGGACCAAGTTTCCCTTCCTATGGATGTGTATAGGTTAGTATATGTGTATGTGCACGCGACTGTTTCTGTTTCTGTTTGCTTATGGCTGCCAAAAATGTAAACAAGGCTTACGGTTTAACAAAAACCAACTAAACATGAAAAACTTTGTCTGGTTTTTACCAGATAAAAACCAAAATAACAGTAACACTAGCACCGACTACAACCAGCTAGCCAGCCAGCCAGCCAGCCAGCCCTCCAAACAACAACATCCCCGTGCCGACCGGCCGGACGACCGGCCAGGCAAACATATTAAGTAACTTTTTCTCCCCGACCCAAAAAATAGAAGACAGAAAAAAACACACACACACACAAAACAAAATAATAACAACAGCCAGCAACATAAACCAAAACTTTTGAAATTGACCAGAAAAAGAATGTTGTATTTAAAACAAGCTAACAGAAACGCAACAACATCGGAAACCCTGGGCGAAATATAATTTAATGTCCACTTAAGGAATTTTTAGGTGCAAACACCCAAAATGTATGGCTGTCATGGTAGATTTCAGGAAAGCCATAGCCAGACAAAATATACTCTCTCTCTCTCACACACGCAGACAATCGGACTCGTGTACATACAAATCATTAAACGGAAACAGAAAATGTGTCTAACTTCCGGTCTCTACTAGGGGAGGGCCAGTAAATGGATATTGACCAAAAAAATAAAACAAATGCAAGTGTAGCAAATTAAAAGTTGCATTACTTCAACACTTACGTGTGGACTTTCTGAATTACTGGTACTTCCATACACATAAACATTTCCGTAAATTTTGTTAAATGCGCTAAACTATGACTTCGTAACGGTCTGATCGGATAGGTGTTGCTGTCGGCGAACAGTGGTTCCCAGGAAGTTTTTGTAAAATTCCTATACAATTTTAAAAGAATGTATTTTTAAATTTTTGCAAAGATGAAAGTGGTCGAATCTTGTGCATTCGTAATAGTCACCGACTAGATAAAGGGTTTACTTCGAATCATAATGCAATGACACTTTGATATAAGGGAAAAAGTTGCTAGATGTACCGCGGAGTGTTCACCATAGTTGATTCAATATATGTTTCTTATCCAAACGTCACTTGAAATAATCAATTAAAGATTTTGTACGGAAACGGGGAATTGGTCGAAAAACTTGTATACACAATAAATCCTGTGATAAATATCGAAGATGGCAACTAGTAAGCTTTAAGTTGGTACTACTGTAGTGCCGAAATTTGACCGAAAGAGAAAACAAGGATCGCAAAACCCATACAATTTTAGTTTTTTTTTTAAAAAAAAAAGATTTTATTTGCTCATGCATCAAAACAATAAGATGTTTTCATTTTTTTATATTGGGAGAAATCGGGTTCAGAGAATGGGTTTTCTCAAAATAAGAAATTCCAATGTCCCTTGAAACTATTTGGCTAATTTTTTAGCAACGATATAAGGCATTGCCACAAGACTAGTACCAAATTAAAGCTTGACATTAGGACTATTATTTACCCACTATATGTGGTTATAATTGCATCATTTCGAAGGCAGAATAAATCCAGAAGCAAAAGTTTGGAAATTCCGAAAAAAATATTTTGACCAAAAAAAAAGAAAGGGGTTAACCCATCCAAATTTTGGATTTTTTTGAAAAAATAGATTTCGTTTAAATTTTGTTCATTCATAGCGGATCTTAATCTGAACCAGACCCTGTCTTCATTTATTTTAGATTGAACAAATAGGTTGGGAGAAATTGCTTTCCGAAATTGGGTTTTTTTAAAAATAAAGATTCGAAAGTCAGTTGAAACTTTGTTTTCCCTATTTTTCAGCAACTAATACAAGTACAATGACAAAAGAAGTATGAGTAGAACAATAACTACAACTACAACAATAACTACAACAATAACCACAACTACAACAATAACTACAACTACAACAATAACTAAAGATACAACAATAACTAAAGATACAACAATAACTACAATACTAATACTAATACTAATACTAATACTAATACTAATACTAATACTAATACTAATACTAATACTAATACTAATACTAATACTAATACTAATACTAATACTAATACTAATACTAATACTAATACTAATACTAATACTAATACTAATACTAATACTAATACTAATACTAATACTAATACTAATACTAATACTAATACTAATACTAATACTAATACTAATACTAATACTAATACTAATACTAATACTAATACTAATACTAATACTAATACTAATACTAATACTAATACTAATACTAATACTAATACTAATACTAATACTAATACTAATACTAATACTAATACTAATACTAATACTAATACTAATACTAATACTAATACTAATACTAATACTAATACTAATACTAATACTAATACTAATACTAATACTAATACTAATACTAATACTAATACTAATACTAATACTAATACTAATACTAATACTAATACTAATACTAATACTAATACTAATACTAATACTAATACTAATACTAATACTAATACTAATACTAATACTAATACTAATACTAATACTAATACTAATACTAATACTAATACTAATACTAATACTAATACTAATACTAATACTAATACTAATACTAATACTAATACTAATACTAATACTAATACTAATACTAATACTAATACTAATACTAATACTAATACTAATACTAATACTAATACTAATACTAATACTAATACTAATACTAATACTAATACTAATACTAATACTAATACTAATACTAATACTAATACTAATACTAATACTAATACTAATACTAATACTAATACTAATACTAATACTAATACTAATACTAATACTAATACTAATACTAATACTAATACTAATACTAATACTAATACTAATACTAATACTAATACTAATACTAATACTAATACTAATACTAATACTAATACTAATACTAATACTAATACTAATACTAATACTAATACTAATACTAATACTAATACTAATACTAATACTAATACTAATACTAATACTAATACTAATACTAATACTAATACTAATACTAATACTAATACTAATACTAATACTAATACTAATACTAATTCGAAACTCTCTTAAAACTATTTTGTAAATTTTTTAGCAACGGAATAAGCTATCTTCACAAGAGTAGTACGACATTAAAGCTAGACTTCAGGGCTATTATTATCTCACTGAGAATTGTATGATACGATTATTTTCACAGGATTTACTGTGTATCCGCTGGGGCACTCTCAAAAGGTATTTTTTTATTATTACTCCGTAATGGTTTAGGTTATATAAACTATGAGTGGTTATAATTGCATCATTTTGAAGGCAGAATACATTCAGATGCAAAAAATTTAGAAATTCGAAAAAAAATATTTTGACCAAAAAAAAAAAGAAAGGGGTTAACCCATCCAAATTTTATTTTTTTTTTGAAAAAATAGATTTTGTTTAAATTTTGCTCATTCATAGCGGATCTTAATCTGAATCAGACCCTGTCTTCATTTTTTAGATTGAACAAATAGTTTGGGAGAAATCCATTAAATAGTTTGTCTTGTGATATCGTCAATGGACTTCAATGGATCTCCAAGTATATTGGATTTGGAGAAGTTTGGATCCATAGTCTTTTATTGTATCTCGTACCTGATCAGAATATTTTCGGAATTCTCCCTAGGCAGCAATTTATAAAAACATATCGTTCATATCATGCAAAGTTATATTTATGTTCTTCAAATCCGAGTTATATTTTTGACCAACATTTGGTCCAACAACTTGATATACAACAAAGTTCAAATTTGTCCCCCATTTTTTAAACACAGTGCCGCCCATTACCCTATGCTAATGTATGTGTGTGTATGTGTACTTATGGTTAAGCATATGTTTTAAACAGCACCAGTACACACACAAACAATGTAACCACAAAAGTCCTGCTTACCGTGTTGTCATTGCCCGTCGACATTCGCATATGTTCCACCAAGTGCAGACAAAGTTTTCAACGTCCATGTGTGAGCGTGCGAAAGCGTTTGTATGCGCTTGTGTGAATGTATTTGCTTTTTTAATAATGAAACGCATCTGTGATGTTGTTACTGTAGCTCCACGGTTATATTCCCTTACCCACATTCGCTTTAAACAACACATGCAAAGTTGCCACTTTTGCAGCTGTGTGTGAATATGTTTGTGTGTGTAGGTTGGCGTATGGGTAATTTGTGTCGCAATATTTACAAAAAAAAATACCATAGTTTGTTGTTTTTGTTTTTGGTAATTTAAGGTACAATTAGGAGTTGAGAATATTTCTGTTATGAAAATATACAATGTTGCATGCAACAACAGCAAATGGGGGTGTCCATGATGCCAGGAGGCAAAAATATGTTAGACCGCTTACTATAAAGTAAGCCAGGAATTATAATAAATATAATATAAGGAATATAGTCGGAAAGTTGTATTACCTTTCAGATATAAATAAAAAGAATTGAGGCCCATTTTATTCTAACTACGACATTGCAGAATAAGAAAAAATGGGTTTTGACCTGAGTAACATTTTCTTGGCGAAAACCGTAAAGTCTTGTGATATTTCATTGCCGTATGTACGCGTTGAAACAGAATGCGGGGACATGACCGCTCTCACCACGACAGATCACCATCTAAATTGTATACCTGATTTACAAGAAGGAAATAAGAGATCTTTGTTCTCCGTGACTTTACTTCAGGTATTCCCGATCTGTAGGCTCTGTATTAATCCCGTTATAGATCAAGCAATTCAGACTATTTCTTTCTAAAATATATGTAGAAATTCATGTAGTCCACCATATTCTTTTTATAATGCCACACATTTTACGGACTTTTTGCGACTGTCTCCCATAGCTTATAATTACAGCAACAAAAATGCAAAAGTGTCTGAAAGCTAAAAACAACTAGAAAAGCCAAACTACACACACACACACAAGGAGAAATCTCCACTTTTCACTTATAAAGGACATTAACACAAATTTCTGTTTATTTTTGTACATACAATTTTTACAAAAAAAAAACATTAAAATCAAAACAAAAACTCGGAATATTTAACAATTTTTTTTTGGGGTGAAAGGAACCGGAAATAACGTCCAACTTATAATTAAAAACACAAATACAAAAGTAGCACCATAAATTGCACAAAATGAATGATAATTGCAGCACATGGGCTATATAAATATTACAGTTTTAGCAGACTAGTATAGATTTATTTCTTTGCTTTAATTTTGTATGTTGGAGATGAGCCTTTTGCAGCTTTAAGTCTAAGTTTTCTTTAAATAAATGAAATAAAATATACTTATTTTTACAGAAAAAAAACCAAAAGTGCAATAAATTACTATGGCCCCATTACTATGTATTGCCATCGTGATTTCAATTCCATGACAACCTTTGGCGGGCAAAATGTTCAGTAATGGTGGTAGCCGAAACCTCTTCTCATTCTGAGAACAAGTGTTACGCATTGCTGTGGACTATTTTCATAAATAATTGCACCAAAGTTAGCTTATTACATTTAAATGTTGAAAATATTTAAAATTGCATTATGAACAGGAATACTATGGAATAATACGACATCATTCTAAGTGGAACATATTTATTCAGGCAAATTTTTGGTAGGCTATTGGAGTAGCTTTGCGTCAGGAATATAATTCTCAAATTCTCTCGTGGTGAATTATATTGCAGCCTAGAGGTTATTAAGATTGGATCAACATATATCCAAATATATTCGTGGTCCGTTTCCCTTTTTAATAAAAAACCACAACGTCCCATAATTTTCTCTGTACGTATTTCCCTTAACAGGGCATTAAGGAAGGATCTTAAACTAACGCTGTTACATTTTTTTTTTTGTATCACACAATCATTTTTTTTTTATTTTGTGGACTTTTAAAAATTATATAATTTGAACTTGTTTTTGTTGGGCCATATTTCCAGCCAAAGTATCAAATCCTTAAATTAAGTCTGGAGTGCCGTACTGAAATTAATATTATGAATCGACAGAGACACGCCAACTTCCATGGGCTTTACTTGCGAAATGAAGTATGTATTGATAATGTACTCTTTTTTATATCTTGAAAATCTGCTATGCAATCCCATAGAATACAAATGATAATTATTGTATTTTGGATGTACAAAAGCAATTCTGGCAAGAAATTCTGGAAAAATTAGCCAAGTAGTTGCAACTGACTTTCGAATCTATAATTTTAAGAAACCCCATTTCCTGAAGTCAATTTCTCCAAAACTATTTGTTCAATCTAAAAAATGAAGACAGGGTCTTGTTCAGATTAAGGTCCGCTATGCATGAGCAAAATTTAAACAAAATCTATTTTTTTCAAAAAAATCCAAAATTTGGATGGGTTAACCCCTTTTCTTTTTTTTTGGTCAAAATATTTTTTTCCGAATTTCTAAATCTGTTGCACCTGGATGTATTGTGCCTTCGAAATGATGCAATTATAACCACATATAATTTATATAACCTAAACCATTACGGAGTAATAATCAAAAAATACATTTTGAGAGTGCCCGAGCGGATACAAAAATAAATCCTATGAATATGATCGTATCATACAATTCTCTGTGGGCTAATAATAGCTCTTAAGTCTAGCTTTAATGTCGTACTACTCTTGTGGAGATAGCTTATTCCATTGCTGAAAAATTGACAAAATAGTTTTAAGAGAGTTTCGAATTAGTATTAGTATTAGTATTAGTATTAGTATTAGTATTAGTATTAGTATTAGTATTAGTATTAGTATTAGTATTAGTATTAGTATTAGTATTAGTATTAGTATTAGTATTAGTATTAGTATTAGTATTAGTATTAGTATTAGTATTAGTATTAGTATTAGTATTAGTATTAGTATTAGTATTAGTATTAGTATTAGTATTAGTATTAGTATTAGTATTAGTATTAGTATTAGTATTAGTATTAGTATTAGTATTAGTATTAGTATTAGTATTAGTATTAGTATTAGTATTAGTATTAGTATTAGTATTAGTATTAGTATTAGTATTAGTATTAGTATTAGTATTAGTATTAGTATTAGTATTAGTATTAGTATTAGTATTAGTATTAGTATTAGTATTAGTATTAGTATTAGTATTAGTATTAGTATTAGTATTAGTATTAGTATTAGTATTAGTATTAGTATTAGTATTAGTATTAGTATTAGTATTAGTATTAGTATTAGTATTAGTATTAGTATTAGTATTAGTATTAGTATTAGTATTAGTATTAGTATTAGTATTAGTATTAGTATTAGTATTAGTATTAGTATTAGTATTAGTATTAGTATTAGTATTAGTATTAGTATTAGTATTAGTATTAGTATTAGTATTAGTATTAGTATTAGTATTAGTATTAGTATTAGTATTAGTATTAGTATTAGTATTAGTATTAGTATTAGTATTAGTATTAGTATTAGTATTAGTATTAGTATTAGTATTAGTATTAGTATTAGTATTAGTATTAGTATTAGTATTAGTATTAGTATTAGTATTAGTATTAGTATTAGTATTAGTATTAGTATTAGTATTAGTATTAGTATTAGTATTAGTATTAGTATTAGTATTAGTATTAGTATTAGTATTAGTATTAGTATTAGTATTAGTATTAGTATTAGTATTAGTATTAGTATTAGTATTAGTATTAGTATTAGTATTAGTATTAGTATTAGTATTAGTATTAGTATTAGTATTAGTATTAGTATTAGTATTAGTATTAGTATTAGTATTAGTATTAGTATTAGTATTAGTATTAGTATCTTTAGGTATTGTTGTAGTTGTAGTTATTGTTCTACTCATACTTCTTTTGTCATTGTACTTGTATTAGTTGCTGAAAAATAAGAAAGAAAAAAGTTTCAACTGACTTTCGAATCTCTATTTAAAAAAAAAAACATTTTCTGAACCGAATTTCTCCCAAACTATTTGTTCAATCTAAAAAATGAAGACAGGGTCTGATTCAGATTAAGATCCGCTATGAATGAGTAAAATTTAAACGAAATCTATTTTTTTCAAAAAAATCCAAAATTTGGATGGGTTAACCCCTTTCTTTTTTTTTTGGTCAAAATATTTTTTTCCGAATTTCTGAATCTTTTGCACCTGGATGTATTGTGCCTTCGAAATTTTGTAATTATAACCACATATAGTTTATAGAATATAAGCCATTCAAGAGTAATAGTAAAAAAAATATTTTGAGAGTGCCCCAGCGGATACACAGTAAATCCTATGAATATGATCGTATAATAAAACTCCCAGTGGCCTAATAATAGCCCTGAAGTCTAGCTTTAATTTGGTACTACTCTTGTGGAGATAGCTTATTCCGTTGCTGAAAAATTGGAAAAATAGGTTGAATGGACTTTCGAATATCTGATTTTCATAAACCCCATTCCCTGAACCGAATTTCTCCCAAACTATTTGTTCAATCTAAAAAATGAAGACAGGGTCATGTTCTGATTAAGGTCCGCTATACATGAGCAAAATTTAAACGAAATCGATTTTTTCAAAAAAATCTAAAATTTGGATGGGTTAACCCCTTTCTTTTTTTTTTGGTCAAAATATTTTTTTCCGAATTTCTGAATCTGTTGCACCTGGATGTATTGTGCCTTCGAAATGATGCAATTATAACCACATATAGTTTATATAACCTAAACCATTACGGAGTAATAGTAAAAAAATACAATTTGAGAGTGCCCCAGCGGATACACAATAAATCCTGTGAAAATAAAAGTAGACTACAATTCTCTGTGACCTAACAATAGCCCTAAAGTTGATCTTTAATTTGGTAGTACTCTTGTGGAGATAGCTTATTCCATTGCTCAATAAATATGTATTCTGCCTTCGAAATTATGTAATTCTAACCACATATAGTTTGTCCATTATTTGTCCCTCATCTCTTAACAAACATAAATTCACGCAGAAATAATGAATATACATACACAATATTTTTAGTCTCATAAAAGAAAAGTAAAAATTTCAGAATACTACCCGAACAGACAGGCGAACCCCACACAAGTTTATTGCTCTCATTCGGATATCTAGTGCAGACTTCCCATACAGCCTAGCTTATGATGACTTGTCTGGCAAATCTGTCCTAAAGATACCGCCACTACAATTTATTATTTGATGTTAACTATAACTAGTATTCGAAACAGTCGCATTATTACACAGTTTTAAACAAACCTTCATCTTTTTTGCATAAACTTAAATTAACATCAACCCCTTTTATTTATTTATTGTAGTTGGCATAATTGAAATTAGTGCCAAAATGTACCAAAAAAAAACAATGTTTTTAGCCCCACTTTTTTTTGCCACCTCACTTTGAAAGGACAAAGTGAAAAATTGGCAAATTAAACGGAAAATTCTTTGCTTGTCTGGCATTGCCTGCCATACGGCTGGGAGCGAAAGAGTTTTGCTTGGGCAAAAAAATGCATGGAAGAAAGACTAATGTTTATTTAAAACAATTTTAAAACAAATAATAGAAATTTATAGAATATAAACTACGCTGTCGTAAAAAGCCTGAACACACGAAACTGGTGGCACAGACATTAGAATAAGTTAGCAAAGTATGGCAGAGTGTCCCACTTTAAGGAGGGGGGGTCATCATTTGATATTATCCAAAGGTGGTCGGTTATGTGAACAACTACACTTGAAACGGGCTATTGTGTTCAGTTAATTATAGTTATTTTTCTTCAACTTTTAATTAGCACTTTTATCTTATATTTCTTCTTCTTATTGTTTTATTTTTTTGCAGACAAATCCCGCTCATATTAAACATTATAAAGCTGTTAAGGATTCACGTGAAATGGAAACGATTACGTCCGGCATTCATTTTGTGGTAACGCCGCAACATTTTATTTATGGCAAATTAAAAGTAAGTATCGAGAGAGAAAATCTCCATAACTACGAATGCCTACCTATCCATGCTGGGATATTAGGAACATTTGGTGCAGTACAAGACAATATGTGTGTGTGTGTGGGGGAACAAAAAGGAGCAAGTTTTTCCATTTAGAGTGATAAATGACAAACTATTATAGGTCTTAACAATGTGGGGGGGCCACAACACTACTACCTGCCGAGTTATGGCCCATAATTCACAGTGTTTTTTTTTTCTCTTCATCTTTCTATTACAACGGCCATAACGGAAGTATCAATTTCCAAAGGACTGCTGGAAAACGGTGACATTATCTCAATTACAAAGCTGTTCGCCCACCGGCGACACTCAAGGAAATCCTTTTGTCTTTAACAATAAACAAACGATAAACTCCATATAAATCTCTTTCTGCTGTTGGCTTGTGTCCGTTTTAAATATTAATTAATTGTGCATGCAAAACATTCAAATTCATTATATTCCATTTGTCGCCCTCCTCTCAGGACGTGGACAAGAGCTATTAAGTAGACTGTGTTGGGGAGAGAGCTTGCTCTAAAGTCTTCGCATGTAGGCAATAAAAAAACATTACATTTGTCCACTAATTGTTTGTTATTTTGCGTTGTATGGCATAATTTTAGGCTTCCAACACACACAACATGCTACCGTCAATGACTTGTGACAGTGTGAGTGTTTGTATCTGTGACGGCGTGTGTGTGGCCGTTTTTCCTTTTGGGTCCATTAAAACTCATGACACGTCTAGGGTAACATTTTATGGTTAATTATTATTTTTTTTCCGCCTCATTCCCTTTTTTCCATTCTGGATATAATTTTCTTTTGCAACGTACCCTATCTGGCTCGCCATGACTTTATTACCGTTTTGTATCTCTGTGTATGTGGTGATAATGGGGGCAGTATGTTTGAGGGTAGGAAATCTTAGTTGAACACTCGACGTGCAGGATATCGAGTCGTTGCCAGGAGAAAGACGTAAGCGCCGTTTTGTTCGCAACTCGCTTTTTAATCCAAGAATATTAAAAATTTATTTATTTATTAATTACAATACGAAATAAATTTATATTCCAATTTTGGGTCCAAGGGTAACCCAAACATTTGGCTAGATTTTTGCACCAACGGACCAAAGCCTCTGGTGGGAATTGAAACCACAACCCAAACGCTGATAGGCGAGCACGCTAACAACTCACCTACCGGGGCGCTTTTTAAAAATTCATATTTACAAAGATGTAGCAAATTCAAATGCTTGAGCACAATATGCTGGGCCACACAAAAAAACCCTCTCCTGCAAAATTTTCTTTCTGACGCTTACGACTTTTTCGCGATTAGGGCTTGATATGTAAAGACATACGGCTTTCATAAGCAAGTATATTTCAAGAGATGCTCCTGTGGAGATAACCTGAACCCGTCCTGGCCCCAACAATTGAGTAAATATATTTCTTTCCACTCATCTTGCTAATTAAGATTATCAACTGTGTTAAAATCCCTACTTGGTTCATGAACTTAAAATACCGGTCTCTAGTAAATATGGACATATGGGTACTTCAATGAAAAGAAATTTTATGAAGAATCTAGGCAGCAAAATTAAATGAAATTTCATTAGCAATTTAAATATGCTCCGCAATTGCTGCGCCGTAAAAGACTGAATTTCTTTCTATGATTTTTTAAAAATTATGGTCAATCCTCTACGGCAACCTGGATGTTGTTACTGTCCCATCGGTAACAATCTCTCCATTCTCTCTGAGAAGAGAATTGAAAACAGGAGTTTTCTGAAGTAATGAAATATCTGATTCAGGGCGAACGAATTATTGAAGTATTTATTAGCGAGCTGTCAACTTATTTTACTTTCAAAAAAATGCAATAATCCCCCTGTAACTTGAAATAATAAGATCAATTCATACTTTATCGCTGAGAAAAGAGTTGAAAAATTTTTCCTTTCGAAGTTCTGGAATAATTGATTCAGCGGGGACGATTTAAACCCTGAAATTTGTTGCTTTTTTTTATTAAAGTCCAAATTTGCTAACTATTAAAATTTGAGAACTAATAACACGTTTATAACAAATGACCACTTGTTAGAAAGTCACACTTCACACGTGTCAAAAACGTCTAGCTGTACACTATAATGTCAAACTGTTGCAATTTTACAGTTACAAAATTACATGTGCTTATACGTTGCCATATGGCAACACCAGGGCGATTCGGGTTAATGACGTATTTATTGGCAAGCTGTCAACATAGTTTACTCTCAAAAAAATGCAATAAACCCTTTTTAACTTAAAATAATTAATAATATCTAAGAATTGTTGTAACTCACCTCTGCATTTGACAGTAGTTCGGATAGTCAAATATAGTTGGATTTGATGTAACTACAATCGCAATACTGCTGCAATTATCAGCCATATCCAGACCACTATAATTTCGTTTATCGATGGCCGACATTGAGTGCAGATACGGTTATGGTTTTACTCTGAAATAAAAAAAAATTATTTATCATTATCGCATCAAGAAAACTCAGTACCTCAGTAAGTGCTTTGGCGAGTCTGCGGTAGAAGTAGTTCATTGCTGTTCATCAAAGAAGTTACAAAGTATTCACACTGGTTGTTGGCCAATCGGAGAAAAAGAGTGCCACCAAGGACTCAGTGGATTCGATGACGCATGATATGTTGAGTCTGAAACAGCAACCGGCAAGACGGCTGCTGGGTTTTGACCTGCAACCCACGATATTGCATGGATTGAGCTCAGAATTGCTATCTCAACCATTCCATTTAAACAACCAGCGACATTTTCCAGCTGCCAGGCATCTCCAGTAAAAATTGTATTACTGCAAAGGGAAATCTATTGAGATAATAGAAATAAGTTTATTTTTTTTTAATTAAAATTTCACTGCCTTGACACAACAGCCTCCTACGTGTACACATAAACTCATACAGACATATAATTACGTACATGTATGTTTTATGGCTTTCATAAGCATCTTGTTGCTCTCAATTACATACAGAAATACTTGCAACATATACTGGCACAATCTCTCTCACACACACACCCACAGAGACATCCAAGTGAACTTGCGTATGCCTACGACTTCAATGTTTATTAGCGTTTAAGTGTGAGAGTGTGTTTATATCTTCATGGGCATGTGTGTGTGTGTCTGTGTGTGGGTATGTATGCGGCTGTATAAGTTTATGTGGTGTTATATCATTTTCCCTGTGTTTAACCACATCAAGTGGTAAATATGGCCTGCCAGTGAATGGCATAAGCGACAGAGGCCGAAAGAGAAAACACCCAAGAACAACCATGCCGAGTGAAATGTTTACCATATTAATGGTGGACGGCATGTTCGCATCTGCCGCCATCCATTGTATTTGCCAACAATGCCAACAGTGTCCTTAATGCGCTGTCGTTGTTGGACGGTAATCATTAAAAGTCTTCAATGGCCATCCTTAAATCATTTTGACGAGATTGTTTTCACTGATTACTTGCGACTCCGTGAGCCTCCGATCACGCCCCCATCGCCGACATTATTGTTCATTATTATATTTTGTTTTTGGAATCAATTAAAGGCAATAATTTGCATTATTTTATGTCTTCTTCAATTCTCAATTGCAGATACGTTGCACAGCCCATATTCATGATGTTTATTGGAAATCGACAGAAAAATCAGTTGAAGAAAATCGCTATAGCAAACCGGGTGCCAATGAGAATGTTGTGCAGACATTTTCGGAAGATTATTTCGATATGGACGATGATAATGTGATCGATCGTTCTGACACTTATATGACGCACATAAAAGGTGAGTTTATGGGAAATGTATGGGAAAAAAATGCAAAAATGCAAAGTAAGGTGATAATGGGAATAGGCCATGACATTGTAATGTGATGTAAAATGTGCTGTAATTGAATAGTAGAGAATATTGACAGCACAATTAAGTCAATGACCAAGTGCTGATAGAAATAAACTAAATAGTCCTTTGGTCAGCGATTAAGAGGGCAGTTTTAGATAAAAGAGGATTTTAAGATACAAAATAATCTAAGTAGTCCTTTGGCAGCTACAGATATCAGCGATTAAGAGGGCAGTTTTAGATAACAGAGGATTTTAAGATGCAAAGATTCTCGACAAACGACAACTTCAGAATAAAAACTGCATAGACTCTGTTTAAAATGTCTACGATATGGAAAAAATTTTGAGATACAGGAACATTTTTTTAATTTAATTAAAGAACAAATAAGGGGTACGAATAAGGAAATATTTAGATCCAGAAAAGGTGCAAGAAAAAGAAATACTTAGAACTACCAAAGGTCCACGAATTAGGAAATATTAAGAGCCAGAAAAGGTCCACGAATAAGGAAATATTTAGAGGCAGAAAAGGTCCCAGAGTAAGGAAATATTTAGAGGCAGAAAAGGTCCAAGAATAAGAAAATGCTTAGAGAATAAGACAATATTAAGAGCTAGAAAAGGCCCACGAATAAGGAAATATTTAGATCCAGTAAAGGTCCAAAAATAAGGAAATACTTAGAGGCAGAAAAGGTCCACGAATAAGGAAATATTTAGAGGGAGAACAGGTCCACGAATAAGGAAATATTTAGAAGCAGAAAAGGTCCAAGAATAAGGAAATATTAAGAGACAGAAAAGGTCTACGAATAAGTAAATATTTAGAGGCAGAAAAGGTCCACGAATAAGGAAATATTTAGAGGCAGAAAAGGTCCCAGAATAAGGAAATATTAAGAGCCACAACAGGTCCACGAATAAGAAAATGCTTAGAGAATAAGACAATATTAAGAGCTAGAAAAGGCCCACGAATAAGGAAATATTTAGATCCGGAAAAGGTCCAAGAATAAGGAAATACTTAGAGGCAGAAAAGGTCCACGAATAAGGAAATATTTAGAGGGAGAACAGGTCTACGAATAAGGAAATATTAAAAGCCAGAAAATGTCCAATAAAAAGGAAATACTTAGAGCCAGAAAAGGTCCAAGAAAATACTTAGAGCTACCAAAGGTCCACGAATAAGAAAATATTTAGAGGCAGAAAAGGTCCACGAATAGGGAAATATTAAGAGCCAGAAAAGGTCCACGAATAAAGAAATATTTAGAGCCAGAAAAGGTCCAAGCAAAGGGAAATACTTAGAGCTACCAAAAGGTCCAAGAAAAAGGAAATACTTAGAGCTACCAAAAGGTCCACGATAAAGAACAAATTTAGAGCCTTACAAGATCGACAATTAATGGTAAATACAGAACCCTGAATGGTCCACAATTATGTCAAAACTGGAAACTGACAACGATCTACGATCCCCAGTTACTGTTCACAAGGTGCACGATAAACAAAAATGTTTGAGCTTCAATTAGAGCTACAAAGGTTCAACGATTTAGAAAAAAAGCTACAAATAGTCAATGACTAAAGAAATGATAAAAGCTACAACAGGTTCACTATTATAAAAAAAATTATGAACTGAACTGACCATTCACGACTAAGAGCACAGCATTTGATCACAGGATCCTCGATATCTTGGTATCCATAGATGGACATTTTCAAAAGTCCTCAGTTCGAATTCTATGTTTTAAAGACAAACTTGAAGCTGGGATCTGATAAAGAGAATAGTTAACGCTTAATAGGATCCATGAATAAATATACATTTTTAATACTTAAGCCCCAAAATTCCAAGCAAGTTTCCCTCCAAAGTCCATTAAGGAAAATAATGTAACGGTTTTTCATATAGAACTTTAAGTACTTTTTTGAACGTATTCATGGAAAACAAAAGCCGAACATTAGCATTTGCTTCTTTCAGCTAAAGAAAACCCAACGGATGAGGACACCTACTATTAAATCCTGGTTCCGATTGTTTAGTGCTATTTTAAGAAACATTTTTTTACCAGGCTTTTAAATCCCAATATCACCAGCCCATACAAGGTTAAGACCGCAGCGGAAAAATGACACATTTTCTTATACGAAACTGAAACTGAGATTATTGTTTATTGGTGACAGCAACGGTCGGACCTCAAAATTAGTCACTTAATAACAGTTCTCCGTAACATGAACTTTATGAAAAATCAAATCTTCCACAGTGTTTCCATAAAGTTCTCTCTCTATCTCTACTTTTTCAATTTTTCCAAAAGAAAAGGAATGCTTTTTATGTCATACTGAAGTTATTACTTTTTTTGTACTTTTTGTCAAAACGACAAATACTTGATTCGCTGCCCTGACGGATAACAGCTGTTATATAGAAATATTACACATTTCATGCCACAACACCCTCGTACCGTGAACTGAACTGCTGTGGCAAATGTAGCAACTCCAACATGCCGGATGTCTGACGGAAATGTATAAAAAATAATTTGTTAAAACTAACAAAAGGCATAAGTCTGTCATAAAAAACACACACACACACACAACTCACATTCAGTTGAGAATGTTTAAAAAAAAAACAAAACAAAACAAACGGAAGGAGCAACAAGTTTTGTGCGAGTGTTTCGGGAAAAGGAAACCGGGGACCGTGTGATGAGAGCATTTAAATACTTTTGTGTAAATTCTCTTTTGGAACAAATAATTCCAAGGCAAACTATAGCCTACTTTTGGGTGGAGAGGAAAAGTGGGCTTATTATAAAAATAGTTTGCACAGGCGGAGAATGGTTAGAGAATATTACTAGGACCAGTTAAATGTTTAAGAATTGAAGGGAGCCGTAGTCAGCGAAACACAAAATGGAAAATTCACACATTCACTTGATGGTAAAATTGTTTCAAAAACAAAAACAGTCCACATGTATGATCGTTCAATTAAATTATCTTTGACAAAATTTTTGTCTTGATTTCATTCTTCACAAATTAAGTTTAAAAAAAATACAATAAAATGAATATGTTTCTTCAAGATTTTCCTTTCCTTTTTGTTTTCTTAATGTGGGCCTTCTTGAGTGTTCTTTATTTCTGTTGCCAACAGTGCAATGAGTTCTACTTTTCACAACAGATCTGCCGGGGTTTATTTTTTTTTTTTTGGGTCACATATCCACCATGAATTCAGCATCGCATTAAAACTGTATGCTTCTTTATAAATATTAAATTAAATTCCATTTTCTCTAACATGGAAAGTACTTATGCTGTGCTCATTTCTCTCGCTCTCTCTCTCTTTTTGTTCACTTTCATTTGTGCCACGGAACGTGTGTGTCTTTAGGTGATGTATCATCATTGAATGCCAGCGGCTCATCCACTTTGCATGCATGTCTCTCATGCTTTTGGCCACGTTTAGCAGCACTTTCACTGTTGCTGTATTATGGCATGCAACAAATGCTGCAATTATTCCTTGGCCAAAAGACAATAAACGACGAAAAAATAAGCAATTGTTTGGCATTCAATGAAAAAAGTGCGCCAGCAAACAATGGCGATGACGATGGCCAACAACGAAATGGCACAACAATACAACGGCAACGACGAAATGAGAAACATGAGCAGCGGCAGCAGCAACAAAGACTGGGTTTAAGTGGGACAATTTTAAGTGAAGTGGCAGCAATTTGTTGTAAAGAAAAAACAAATAAAACGGAATTGTTAAGAGAGAAATATTTTCAAATAAAGTTAATCAACAATAAAAAAGAACAATTGCAACAGCAACAACAACAGCAGCAGCATCCTTTACAAGTGGAACAGCAACAAGAGCCAAGGAAGCAACAGCAACACTATATAAAACAATACCAGCAGCAACATCAAGTAGCATGTGATAAAACAGTATATGAGGATTATAATTTAACAATGACAACTCAAGTGGCAAATATTTTTAATGCCACTGTTGCAACAGCAACACCAACACCAACAGCTACCAATACACATACTGTTCGTACACAAACATCCGCTATTGCTGTTGCAATTCGCAATTGCCATAAACAATGTGCTGCTGCTAACCATAATTTATATGCACAACAACAAAGTTGTTGCCCTCCCACCAATACCCCCACCAACACATGCGGCGTCAGCACGAGCCGCACCATTCCCTTTACAACTTTCCCCCGAAACTGTAGATCAAAAGACTTCTTATTTCACATCTTGTCTTTGGCAGCATCCCTGGCAACGGCAACGGCAATGGCAACAACACAACAAGCTCCAGCAGCAGAAGCAGCAACACCAATAGCAACAACATGACTTGATTTTATGCATATGTAAAGTGGCTTGAAATTTAAACTTACACCCATACATGCACAACAATTGTGTTTTGTTCATTTTTTTGTTTTTGTTTTTTCATGTTTGGTTCATCTTCTTGTCCTCCTTTCTGTTATTTCCCTTAACATGCAACACCAACAAAGAGAAATATTTAATATTTTATTTTCTGTTTATAAAAAACTTTCATCTTGCTCCGATGGCACCATCCAGCATCCAACAACAGCAATAATGGACGCCCTGGTTGTTGCCCCGTTTCATCAAAAGCGCCAGCAATATTTTAAGTGCTGTTGGTTGGATGTCGAGATGGATGGATGGGCTTTCGGCCTTTATGCAACATCATATGTGTCTGCATAGGGGCGGGGATTTTTTTTATTTATTTCCCCGCTTTATGCGAACACAACAAAGTGTTAACAATATATTTAGTAGAAAAACTGTTTCTCTTTGTTTTCTGTAGATCGAAAATAAAGCGCTTCAAGTGGTTATGAGAAATAGAAACGAAGAAAACATAAATTGTAAAAGTGCATCCAGAGCCTGGCAGATTTAATACATTCTTTGTGTACTTTTGGAATTTTAAAACAAATCGTGAATATGGAAAAATGTTGATTTCTCTTAGAATTGTTCAATTATTTTTTTTTATTTTTTTTCTGATCCTGATTTTTCTTGACTACACTTAAATGGTTTCTCCAAATATATTAAAATTACAATTAAAACACACACCGTGTCTGTTTACATTTATGGAAGAAAACCAATAATTATTAACATTAAAAACATGTGCTTCTTGTAAAAAAAAAAAACAAAAAAATGTCAAAATGAAAAGTAAACAACATGGAAAACAAAAATCAAAAGGATACGAATACCAATGGACTAGGAAATACATAAAAATAAAAAACTACAGCTAAAAAAGTAGGTTATATTAAATGTTAAAAATTAACGTAAACTACAGTGGGGACGAAAAGTAAATGTCACAAATGTAAGTAAAGTAAATTAAAAACTAGATAAAAGAAATTGTCTTCTCAAATTTCTCTGACTTGTGTGCGTCTACTTTTTGTATCCACTGTTGCCTTCGTGCGGATTGTATAAATGTTTGTAGGGCTTTATTTAATGTTTAGTTTTAGAAACACACTTGATAACCCAAGCCGATTGCACTTACAATTAAATACTCTAAGTATACTAGAAATAGATTGTCGTATCATTGTAAAATATTTGAAATAGAAGATTCAAGCACTTTTATGAATTGATTTTTAATTTATTTTATTACAGCTTTAAGTCATTGGAAAACAAAAACTAACCCACTTAAAAGTGTACATAGAAAACTCAAGTTGTTTGTCAAAAAAAAAAAAAAAAAAAAAACCACAAAATGAAATGCTAATAATTTAGAGAGTCTGTCCGACAAAATACAAAAATTCCCCATCACATGCATAACTATTACACACTAATGCGGCTAATAAAGAACGTTGCCGGTATCGAAAAACAAAAATATGCTAATATGAATGGAATATGTTTTTGATATTTTGTTGATTTAGTATATTTAAATTATATACATATATATTCCCAACAAATCAAACAACAACGACAACACTTGTAAATACACAAACAACGCATCTCTCTCTATCTATCTATCTATCTCTCTCTCTCCCGGTAAATGTATATTAGCCATGAATCGATAATGCAACTGAACAAAATGAAATCGGAAATATTTTTAACTTTTCTCACATATGAAAATTGTATGAAAATTGTAAGCGTTACAGGTAATTTACATATTTGTTATGTTTAGATACGTAATGCTCAATTTGGGGCCCGAAATGTAAACAGAAGTGCCAGCTGAAACAGGGTGATCCGAAAATAATAAACTGAATGGAAAATTTGCATCCTAAAAACTAATGAAATTCATTATTTCTCAAGGCCACCAGATGTTTAGTCAATGCAGAATTCCAATGGCCCAAAGAATTTTTTTTAAAAAATTCCAATTATTTCAAATTTTCGAAATTTCTTAAAACCTTGGTGACGGTTGCTGGGTATATCTTATGAATGACTGGCTCCTTACTCGCCTTAAGGGTCTGAACCCTCAATGGATTGTTTGTTATGCCCTTCACTGTACACCACAAAAATCCAAACTCCGAGATGACCGAACAGAAACGACTGACAACACGATTGCCAAACTTGGTGTGCACAAGGTCGATTGTGTTGTGGTCTGTGTGGCATCATCAGACTAATACCAAAGATCATCCAAGTCATAGTAAAACCCCTAAAGGGTTTGTTTATCATTTAAACCCAATATACATGTAGTTTTTATCGTAACTCTGTATAACCCGCAGGGGTAAAAATCTTGTTAACTTGCAGGTGGAACAATATACTAAGTGGCCCGCTCGATTAAAATATGTTACATATGTGTAGGTGGACGGCCGTGCTATGGTAGTTAGCGTGTGCGACTATCAAACAAGTAAACCCAGGTTCAAAGGCTCTTAAGGCCCTCAAACATTTTTCAGCGGCTGTTTTTTTCCACCTCGTAAATGCTGGCGACTGTACGAGTAAGAGCGTAATCTCTAAGCCATGTACAAATTCTCTGCCTCGAGTTGCGTCTGCAAACAGGTGATAGGACCCAAAGAGTAGCAGAGCAGTTAGCTAGACATCAACCCCTAACCAAAATGGAGGATTCACCAGCGTATTCTTAAATAGGCTCTCCAGAGTACATTGTATTTTCCTGATTGGTTTGTTAGATTGACTTGTGATGCTTGTTGTGCGTGGAATGACATGGACATCGATCAGACCTTCAGTACAATAATCTTCTTAATAAATATTTACCCTCGACACTGATTCACTGACTCTGTCACGCAGTACGTAGGAATTTAAATAGGCATTCTATAATTCTATAAATAATAATAATAAAAAAAATAATATTTTTTTTTTGTACAGAAATTGTGTTTTCCCCAAATTTTTTTTTTACCAAAATTTTTTTTTACAACTTTTTTTTTTACAAATTTTTTTTTTTACAAAAATTTTTTTTTTACAAAATTTTTTTTTTAACAACATTTTTTTTTCCACAAAATTTTTTTTTTCAACAAAATTTTTTTTTTTCAACAAACATTTTTTTTTTCAACAAACATTTTTTTTTCAACAAACATTTTTTTTTCAAGAAAAAGTTTTTTTTTTCAACATTTTTTTTTTTTAAAAAAAATTTTTGTTGACCACAAATTTTTTTTTTGCAATTTTATTTTTTTTCGAAATTTTTTTTTACAAAATTTTTAAAATTAAGTAACAAATACTTTCTCAAGCAAATTAACGGGCGCCATAGGCGCATTACAACTTACTAGTACTGTATAACTCAAGAGGCTCTGCAATTCGAAATAGATTTAAACTGTGAACATTTCCAACATTTTCATATTTCCCAAAAAAAAAACCCCCAAGCCTTCCGACTCAAACTTCCAGACGAAAATTCGTCAACATTATAAAATTCTGGCAGCAACCTTCCCACAATGAATCTTAGGAGAAAAGAAAAAAAAAGAAACTCCATTTCAGCAGTTTCTCGGTAATACTATTTATGGAACATCCTGTCTAGCTGATGGTGGGTGTATGCTCTGTTAGCTTAACAAAAATATATTCATAATAAATTCCATTCCCGACACATCCACATGCCTGTGTATCCCCATCGATACATACATATAAAAACATAGACTATACGTACATATGTAAAGTGTTTACCTTCACATTATTTACATGCCAATAAAATAATTGTGTAATTAATTAAAATAATTGAAATATGATATTTGTGCAAATGCTATAGACACACACACACATACACAAATACCCACACACACTCCTACTCCTACTCCATTATACTAATACTACTCCCCACATGCCAACACTAATCTACTACCACAATAACACACACACATACAGTCGTCCTCTTTGGATCCTATACAAATACGTATATAAATAATATTATTTATAATGTGTTTTTGAAAATTATGTAAAATACTTACTACACACATGGTAAAATGAACAAAAGTCAATATATATATACTAAAACTAAATAACGAAATAAAAATTTATTGAAAATCGATTGCTTTTGGAAAATGCCTTGGATTGGATTTCTATAATGTCTGAGGTCAAACAAAAGGTAAGACAATGGGATTTGCGAAATGGACAACACAGATTTGAATGTATTTACAGATACATGACAGCTGGCAAAAATCTGAAAGTAGTTTCGGTAAAAACAAAAGGATCGCAATATGAATAGTAACGGCCAAGCTGGTCCAAGTACACAACAGCGGTGTGTACAAAATGGGAAGTGACACCAAAGCGAGTGTGTCGCGCTACAATAAAATTGCAATACAAAAGATCTATTGAAAATCTATCAGGGGATAATCTAAGCAGCGAATTGTACTGCCGTTTTCCATAATACGAAATGTCGTTAGTCCTAAGTGGAGAAGTAGAGAAGTGTATAAATCATGACTCAGAGTCAAGCGACCATCAAGACCTTATCATCTTTGACGACTCTACAATACCGAAAGTTTTTCAAATGCCAATAGATCGGAACTCACGGTAAACAGAAAGTCATGTACGTCCCAGACAGATGTGACAGCGAGGTTGAAGAAAAGGTAAGTACAGCTGGAAATCTCAGACAATAAATCTTTGCCTTTCCATACGATTAAAGCTGAATTTTAAAATGTAAACCGGACCTGACCGTACTAAACAATGGCATAATTAAAGGAAGAAAGTGGGATGACTATCATGAATGATGAGTTTAATCAGCCTGAGCTAAGCTAAAATTTACTCATGTAACACATTCTTTGCCACAGAGCAACATCAAGCTATTCTTTCATAGGTACAGGGTTCTCCAACAAAAGGAGTTACTTTAAATCACCCGATATTTCGGTAGCTGTCACTTTTGAAGCCTTTTATTCTTTGACATTTGACACGTAGAAACTACGCCATTACTAAAAATGGAACGATACACGCTTCAACAACGAATTGAAATTATTAAAGTTCAGTACAAAAATGGTGAAAATATTGCAGTCGCAGTTCGCAAAACTAAAAAGTTTCCGGACCATGTTATCTCTCGAAGAGGTGATCACAATTGGCTACCTTGCGACTTCTTCCTTTGGAGCCACGTGGTATACGGCAACAGACCAGCGTTGATTCAAGACCTCAAAGATAGAATTCGTGCGGCAGCCACTTTGCGATTTGGCTATGGAAAATTTCATGAAAAGGATATGGTCCTGTAAGCGTGGTGGCCTCTTTATTATGAAATGAACATCTGATCATTTAGCTCAAAAAATTTAATTTTTCTCTGAATACCAACAGGATGATTTTATTTCTCTATTTCTTTTCTAAGTGTTAAGTTTTTGCTAGTTCAAGCATGATTCGTGACATGGGTCAAGTGAAACATTTTCACCCGCCTGGCTGGCGCTTTCAGTAGTCAGACCTCAGTAGTCAGAGCTCGCATTATGTTTGTAAATTAGTTATAAATATAATTTTTAATAAATAACTGTCAGAGATTAATAGTTATGGATGTCATATGTAGGCAATAATATACTCGTAAAGTATTTAGCATTTACCAGATAAAGCCGCCATTCAAAAATGTAAAATGTTCCGACCTGGGTTACCCTTTTGTCAGTCCCTCATTATTTCTACTAAGTGATATATAGTCGTGTTCCCATAAAAAACGTGATATATAGTCATATTCCCATAAATAACATAACTATTTTCATAATCATAATAATTTAAACACACTGTAGCTCCAAGTAGTTCTAAGAACTGTTAAGTCTACACACATGCCATCGGTGATTATCTCTTCGCCCTCAATGTATAATTGCAACACTTACATAGACAACACAAATATCCATTTTTTTCGCGGAATTTCATCCGCTGTCATCGAAAACCTCAAGACTCTGTTAACGAATACATTAAGGTGTGGGCAACTAAAGTAGAAAATCACTGCATACTTTAAGGATACTATTCAATATGGTCCAATACTGTGAACCAGTGCCCAGCCTTAGGCGTAAGTTTAATGAGAAAGCGTCTGCACAAGTAGTTAATACGAGCTTAAATCCTTAAACATTTCTGGTGAACATTAATGGCATAACTCAATCACTTCAGCCGCACACATAACATTTAAATCTATAAATTCTCTAATTAAATTCGGTCCATAAATAGACTTAACAAATTGGAGAACAAATCTGCAGGCTTACTGGTAAATCCAACATACATTAATTAGTTTTCCATGTGGCAGTCAGATTTTCACAAATACATTTCAAGAAATTCAAATTGAATAGGAAATTGCTGAAATGTCATTCCGGTAATTTCCATAAATATTGATTTTACTTCATGAGAAAAATGCAAATTATGAGGCAGACAGAGAAGCTGTGTCACTCAATATCCCTCCCAGCTAAGTAGGTCCTTAGCAGAAATTCGAAAAACCAACTACCACAATAATATTGGAAATATTTTACTGCCACAACAACAACAATATGGGCTGGTGTACCTTAAATCCAAATGCTATTTCAATTCATTATGAAAATTATCAAGGCAATTTTCGTGAATTTTTGGCTGCAAGTTAAATATGAAAATGTTTCTAATTTAAACAAATAATTGAGCAAATTGCCACCCGAGCCCAATGCCTTTAACAATTTGTGCAAATTTAAGCAATTATTGTAATAGGTATGACGGTGTTCGCCATTCCAAGGCCTAGGCAAGTGTAAGGAAAAATGGATTAGCCCAAAAGTAGGCAATGATTTCTATAAGAACAAACATAAGCAGATGCCGTAGAAATAATCAAATGAAGTCTTACATTTTGCTTAGCCGAGGAGGATTGTGTGATATTTAATTGTTATTCAAATTTATGTATATGCACTAGAGGAGGATTTGCCAAACGAAATGAAATTTGTTTTGGGAGATTTGCAAGAAGCCTGGGTAAAAGACGAGTATCCTTAAGGCTGGCAGCAAATGATTGAGTTAATAATGAAATGAGTTTGAAGATTTTTTTCGCCTTAGCAATACTGATATGTTGAAATGCTGTAGTGGCTTAAGGCTTTTTCGTTAAATGTGTGTGTGTGTGCGTGTGTTCTTTGAAATTGAAAATATTATTTTGGTTGGACAGGCCCAAGTTTTTGGAGTTATGAATTGTTCCTTATCTAACTCATTTATCTGTATTAGCTCAGTGAAATGGGCAACGATAATATTTGCCTTTAATCTGACTCACATTGAAGGAGAAAGCATATTTAGAATATAAGCTGTGAATAAGTGTGAAAAGACAAAAAGTCTTTTTAGTTTTTAGATTGGAAATTCAGAGAGAACATTTGATTTCTGTGCCAAATTTTATTCTATAATTATTTTTAATTTAAACCCAAACATTATTTAGAGCCGGCTCCGAATGACTAATTCCTTTTCTAGAGAAGTTTTATATGGCTTAGAGATTACTCTCGTACTCGTCGACAGCATTTACTCACACTAGTGGAGCCAAAGGCAATGCGTCTCCAATATAAAACCATGGGGAGCTTAGAGAAGAGTGGAGTGAGAGTTTATGAGGAATCCCAAAGGTAGAATGTGTCTTTTCAATATATACGACAGGGCAAGCCGACTTCGTTCTCAGACAGAAGATTACGGGGAGGATACCCTTCATTTCGACGACTATTTCTTTGCAAAGACACGTGTAGAGTAAACCGAAATAGTTTTTAAAGCAATTGTATTGGGAAGTTAATGAATATATTGTGAGAATATTAAAGAATATATGATCGGACTTGTAGAGCGGAGGAGACTTAAATCTGCGAAAACCTTTCTATGGGGACTACATACATGTATTAAAACATACACTGAAGGAAATAAGACGTTGAGAAATCGTCAACGCTTGGGGACAATTATAATGTGTTGTGTTCTGAAATTATCTGTGAACGCTCGCTATTAAAATCAGGAAAATGCAAACAAAACGTGTTGACAAATTTGGAATATCGCAGACGATTTTGCCACATTCGTGTTTGACCCGTGTGGTCATACTTTTCTTTGAGTGTAGAATGGTATATTGAATTTTCAAAAGTATTTTACTTACTTTGCTACAGTTCTTAGTCTTGGCCTGCTTTCCACAGCACTTCGGGCATGAGTGTGTTCGTATATCGTTTACTTGGTTTTTCATTCTGAATTTTCTGCGTCTGTATGGTGACTGGTCCATGCAACAACTCAATCCGTATGTTCTAGACAGCGAAGTTACTGTAGTTTACTGCGCTTTATAACATTCCTGTCAGGATATAGCAGATTCGTTCGACTTTTACAACTCTTGGTAGATTTATCGAAGGATGCTCATACTTTGTTCTCACCGAAGTATTCATATTTTAGAGCTAATTTGAAGCACATGTACATTGTTGTCTTAAGTCTCCAAGGAAAGGCTCACATCTTTATCCGTATTCTGAGCTCCACCAGAGGTCCAATATGAAATTCAGTATCGAATTTAGTCAGGCCTGTTAAAAAAAATAGATGGTTATGATTAACTTTTTTCATTACTTTTTCAATACAGGCAGGATTTTAAATCGGATTTATATTGTGGTTTTTCCAACAGAGGAAATCAACTAAATTAAAAAGGAACTAGAGAATATGCAAAATTTCATCGAGATGGGTTTATATTTGCGATATGCTCATTATCTACAAAAAATATACGTATAGACGAAAGTGAGAAATAAAAAAATCACACACAGTCTTCATAGGACTATCGCCCTTTCCAGAAAAACTGAACATGGCTTTAAGATTACACGGTTACAGGTAATGCACGAGAACGAAACGGTTACTCTAAAATTTTCAATATTCTTTGAAGATTACAAACAAGGTTTCTGCTGTATAAGAGTAGATCACACAACCTATCACACCACCCTTACCCAGGAGACTTTTAAATGAAAAGCCAAATCCTTACGAATCCAAAAGAATTGGATTTTATTTTAAGTCCTTACGAATTTTCTAACACCACTTTGAAATCTCAATTAAAAAGGGACAATCCCACCACCCCACCCCTTGAGCTGAGCGAGCAAAACATTTCCGGTAACGACCACCCACACACACACACACACAAAACCCATACAAGCGCTTCAAGCTCTGATATATGTCTTCATTTCAAACATACAGGGAGAGCGAGAAAAAAAAACTCGGAATAAAAATGACCACACTTAAACTAAAGCCTATAGAAAATGACTCCGATAGGCGAACCGAAAAAAAAACCAAACAAACAAAAAAAAGACTGAATACAAATAAAACAACAACAAAGAGAATACCGCCGATAAGCATACAACGCTAAACCAACAGCAACCGAAAGG
Organism: Hydrotaea cyrtoneurina; assembly: GCA_958296145.1. Taxonomy (NCBI): domain Eukaryota; kingdom Metazoa; phylum Arthropoda; class Insecta; order Diptera; family Muscidae; genus Hydrotaea; species Hydrotaea cyrtoneurina. The sequence goes on from OY282514.1 coordinate 87,635,639, forward strand.
AAAGCGAAATAGCAAGGGAAAAAAATCAATCTGAATGTTAAATGAACTTTGCTATTATACTTTAAATCACCAGTTTTACAATGAACCGCCATATGAACTTTATATGTTGCGCTGGTAGTCTGTGCGTGTGTGAAGTGTGCAATACAAACACTCACTCGCCACACACACACACGCACGCACACTGTGAAAGACTGTAGCATAGTTTTGGGGGGCGTACAGGAATATGAGAGCAAAAAAACTGAACAAAAAAAAAAATAACAACTAGATTGACTTTTAAGTTGTTGTTTGTGGACTGTGTTGGTGTATTTGTGAATTTTGCAAACAACCGTCGCATATGAAAGGGCAATCCTGGACGAATCCTGGCATGATCACAAAATATACTGCGTATAACTCGAATATGTGAGTGTGGGCCTGCCTGTGTGTGTTTGTGTATATGAAACGAACGTCCAAATATGTGTACTTACATAACAATTTTTAATGCTCTTCAATCACGACAAAAATCCATTAATACACTTCACACACACACTCGAGGCTCACATGAGTATGCAGATTGTATGAGTAGCCAGTGGCTGGTGTTCCGGGCGCAAATTTCCGCTTGCCCATACACAAACACGTATACATGAATAGTATATACGTGTCTGTTCGTTCACACACACACACGCGCCCACATCTAAAATGCAATAGATGAATGTCGGATTGCAATCATCGAAATGGACTGACTGACGGAACCACTGGACGCCACTGACTTATCCCTGAAAAACTGTTCAGGATTTGGGAATGAACCACGACAACCCAACAAAAAAAAAACACTGAAATTAATTTAAATTTTTCCCGTTGTTGTTGCTTTCATTTGGAAATTACTGATAAGAGAATTGAGAAGTTGTGTATCAAAGTCGCCCGAAGTTAAGTACCGGTTAAGGGAAATACATATTAAAAGGGGGGTTGAACATTTCCAAGATTTTAAGAAGAACATTAAAAAAACAAAGGTGGATTTTACTGTATGCTTGCTGACTAAAGGGATATACAGGGTGGCGCAAAAGTAATCCTCCTCTCAGAAAATGCTATAAATTTTGCGATTGGCCCCTAATGTCAGTGGCAACTCTGGCGGCGGCCATTTACATGACATCATATTCTCGACTTGATGTAAAAAAAAAATTAAAAGACCAAATAAAAATAATCCACAAGAAGAATCAAAGTTTTTCAATTTTTTTTTTAATTACAGCCAAAAAACATCAGAAGATTACTTTTGCGCCACCTGTTATGTCCAGTTTTTTAAAATGTTATAAAATTCGAAACTCAAAAATTTAAAATTACTCTGCCAACACATCCAACATCGAGAAAAATAATTTGAAAACATGTCTACGTATGAGATTCCAACACAACTTGTATGTCTTTGACAGATCCTCACTAAAAATTGAAAGCCACCTCTCGGAAGTATTCAGCATCACAACATGTCGTCTACTTTTTTATCGTGAAACTTTTTTTTAAAATTAGTCTGAAGGTCTACAAGGCTTGCAACTGCTAGAAAAAATTTCGCGACAACAGACAGCATCGAGTTAGGAGGATAGAGTACCTACTAGAGCTCCGCCTTCAATAGAAACAGCGCTGTCAGTATCGAAATAAAAATAAAGCAAACCATTCAAGAACAGAATCCTCTCTCGACGAACTGAAACAACAACGCCCACCACTCTTGTTTGCTAATTGCGAATGCAGATGAAGTGTTGCTGGTTGTTTTGGAAAGAAAAATCCTTTACAGTACAAAATTCTTTTACTCTAAACATCCCATTACTTTAGACTCCATTTCTCAGATTAATGTACAGCGATCATTTCCTGCTCTTTTTTTTAAATTTCGTTGCAACCATTTCTAATATGAACAGTGCACAAAATAAACATAAACAGCAAATCTTTAGAATCCATCACATATTTGCGAGTATTTTGCCCAGCAGGAAATATATCCCTCCTACCCATACTAGTGTCGATAAATGCATATATTTGCATAGCACAGCCCCCCGGTGAAAATTCCAATATGAAACAATTCGTATCCTTCCCCCCATTTTCCAATATTATCCTTATCATCAGAAAATTATCATTATCACCATCATGATTGCAATTGTTTTGTGCTTTCACTTCAGTTAACAACCATTTAAACACCCTCATTTTCTGTATTATCCTTTACACCTCTTCCTTTTTTCCCACACCACGAACAACGAAAACAAAGCAAAAAAAAAGTGAAGAAAAAAAAATTGCAAATGATAATGTAAAAAGGCGATAATCTATGAAAATATGCGGGGCGGGATGGTGGCAGTACTGAGAATGTTTCGAAATAAATAAATAGAGGGCGTTGCACAAAAAAAACAACACCAACAAAAAGAACACATGGAAGGCAGCTCAATGTGGCCAACTACTTCTAACTGGCCTTAAAGGTGTACAGAACCATCCATTGATGGTGAATCAAACAGTAGGAGCAAGAAGAAGAGAAACGAAAATAAGTTACGCCTTTCTCTTTGCCATAGGAAGGAAATCAACAAAATTATATACAAAACGAAATTGGGTTTTGGTACGGTGGCTTCTTCTACCCCAAAACAATGCCAAATATGAAAAGGCAAGTGGGATTCGTTTATAGCATTTCATTTGCATTAATGGATCTCAAAGTGAGCCATTATTATTTGGCAGGGGCACAGTGTTACGAAACCTAAACAAATCTATACTAGGCCACCGGGGGAAGATATGAAAGCGAGAAATGCGAAGTGAGCATTGGAGTCTCTTGGATTTTGCATCGTTATCAACACAAGGGTCAGAACTTGGTGTGTGTGTTCACAGGGATTACCTGTGCCCACCGTGCATAACAAGTTAATCCACTCAATTCGGTACATCAAAAGAATTCTCTGTGCGAGCGAAACATTCCCGTGATTTGGAAGTTATGTCCTTATTAGTTAGGTTCAATCCGATGAGAAATCCTGTGAAATGCTCTTTGAGTCGTAGCAATCGAAATCGGCTTACCATCCAATCGCCAGGAGAGTTCGATTGCTACGACTCAGCCATTAGGAAATTCTCCAAAAATCTCTTCCCAGTTGGTTAGAATTTTCTTGGTGGGCGATTGATTAGGAGTTGAGAATCATGTTAACTCAGCAGTCAAACTCCAGCGACGATTTCAATGGTGAAACTCTCCGAAGATCTGTTTCCAGTTGATCAACATTTTCTTGGTGGGCGAATGCATTCTAGTACTAAGGAGTTAAGGACCTCTGATACTCTTAGGATTCTCAAAGACGAACTCGACTTGGATTACCAACCACAGCTAACACGCAAATTCCCGGCAGGCAGTTCCAGAGTTGAACAGAATTTGCTGTGTGAGTGAATCATATCTGTTGGTTAAGAGATGAGGATCATGTTATGTGGATCGAACTCTTCCTGAGATTTGGATGGCAAACCATGGAACGTTCAAACGTTCTCAACTGCTTCTGACAACTCGGGGGTACCCAATTACAGACACCAATGAGACCCGAAAAATATTCTGGGGTATTTTTACCACAAGGGTTAACCGATTATACGCTCTGTTACGACCGGATAAATATTAAGGGGACTCCTAACCACGCGCTACAGCTGCTGATCCCACGGGGAACCTCATTACAGACTCTGATGAGAACAGGCAAATATCCTTGGATCTCCTGACCACAAGGCTTACAGGATTAAATGCTCTGGGGGCTACAGCTGCTGATCTCTCAAGGTGTTTCTTTACAGACTCCAATGAGACTGGTCAAATATCCGGGTGTTCTTCTGAGCACAAGGGTTAACAGATTACAAACTCTGAAAAGAACGGACAAATATGCAAAGTGTACGCTGTAGCAGATTACAGACCGATCAACACGAATGCTTCCAGTTCGAGTCCGCTTTCTCCATTATTACTTTTGGTATAGCAGACGAACATCGATCGTCAGGAACTAAATGAAATATATTCTTCTACTAATAATAATATTCTTTTTCTATGTTCATATATCAACATCGTAGAATTTCATGAAGCCTCTTGGATTCTTCACAGATGGATTTTCCCATGGAAACTTAGTAATTGTCCAATGAGAATTGGCCCCAAAACTGCGCTAATTGTTTCTTTTCTTCTGAACCCCATACGCTTTGATTTTGAAATCTTGGCTATTGCTCTCGAATTGCTGGATTGAAACACTGTGCCACAGTGAAACTCTGACATCAGCTTGCACATACTCGTACACGTTTCCCAGCTCACCTCCATAATATGCAATCAGTTTGCTTAGTGATGTGTGTGCATTATAATCCATTGTTTCCCATGCACTCTTTTCCATATATTCCCTTGATCACGCACACAGAAACAACGTCCTTTGGCCCAAACACATACTTGCCATCACTCATATGAACGTTTTTCTACACATTGCCACCATAAACACATTATTTTCACTCCACACATATACTTAATTCAGCACATATTTTCGCCTTCGTCCTTCGTCTGAAAAATCGTTCATCATTTTCATCTTTATACGAGAACGGAGCAGAAGAACAAAAAAATCGCACTGTAATTGAAATGTGAGTGTTTTTCTATAAAAAAAAAAAAATTCATTTACATTTTTTTGTGCGCCACCTCAGCCAAACAAAACGTTTGTTGGTTCATTCATACCATTCAAACAACGCCAACAACACACACCCTTTTGTCGTTGGCCAAAACAAATGAAAGAGTGGTGGAACAATTTTTACTGAGGCCGGGAAAACGAAATGTTGTTTTATATTTGCTCACTTGTGGGTTTGTTTTTTTTTTTTTTATTGTTTTGAGTTGGAAGGCATGTGTGATATGTTGGGTAAGTGGGTAGGTGTCGTTAGTTAATCGGGAGAAATGTTACCCTTTTTTTCTGAGAACACTGTAAAACTTAGCCCCAATGCAACTGTCTCTCCCAAATTGAATTCGCGGCACCCTTGATGTCCATTTTGAACAAGCTGATGTGTCTTTGAGTTGAAGTCTTTAGGGGTCTGTAAGGATCATCGGGCGCTGAGCTATATGTCGATCCGAATTAGGAAAACTCGGTTTCCCAAAAATAGTTTAAGTGCATCTAATTTATTAAATGCGCAACACATGAAAATTGAAGGCCGTTCAAAGTCTGGTTGACATAAGGCTCCCCCCTCACAGATCAGCTCCAACAAGAGTCTTTCACAATCGAGCTAATTAATCATAAATCAAATCAGATAAAACATTACAAATTACAGAATCCTTCAAAAGACAAATAACACCCACCGTTCAATGTATAAGCGGAAAGCAATTTCTTTGAGAATGAAGAGATACGGAAAAATGGCGAACTTTACACAATTACAAGGTACATATGTGTCGAATTCGTGATCATAAAAGATTTTTTTTTTAAGAAAACAATAATTTCCCAAGTACACCGAAACCCGAATTTTTTTTATAGGTTGCCACAATTCTAATTGCTGCAAATGAAACAGAAAATGGCGTGGGAATTCAAACCCCCCCGAGTGGGGGACAGCTTTGGAGATCCCAGCAACGAAATTTGTAATATGTTCTATTAGGGTGGAGTGAAAACATGCTTTTTTTTTAATTTGAAAAAGTTAACCTCGGAAAGAGATGTAGTCTGGGGCCCTAATGAGGGGAAAAATAAAGAAAAAAAATTTAAAAAATTTGTAGGGGTCGCGCCACTCCCTCGAAATTTGGAAATTATCGCTATTTTGGCGTTGATTTTAGAAAAATCCTAAAAATTAACGACTTAACTTATTCGAAATTTAAAAGTTTGAGCTTGTTCAGTGCCCAAACAAAAGTATTTGAGGCAAATATGAGGATAATCGACTAATATTTGTAGCTTTGGTGGCGATTTCATTGTTCAGTCAATTTTCTGAAGAAGGGGCGATTTGACTTATTTTACTTTTTGCAATTTTTGAACAATGAGAAAATTTTTTTTAAATTTTTTCATGCCCTTATTTCATTGTTTATGCTATTGCAAACATTTATTGACATAAAACTTTTTAGGATTTTTCTAAAATTAACGCTAAAATAGCGATAATTTCCAAATTTCGAGGGAGTGGCGCGACCCCTAAAATTTTTTTAAAATTTTGTTCTTTATTTTTCCCCTCATTAGGACCACAGACTACATCTCTTTCCGAGGTTAACTTTTTTTTTTTGAATTTCACTCCACCCTAATGTTCTATTGAGTCTACTGTGTTGCTCTTGAAAGAAAAAATGGAGTGGATAAGGAGAATGAAGAGATAGGGAAATAAGTATAAACAAGAGTGGAATTACAAAAATGTTGTGCGAAGGAAACTAGCCAGCTGTTCGATGTCGATGATAAGTGACTGGACCTGCATCCCTTAATGGAACTTTTCTTTTATACTGATTCTTCTATAGTGTAGCTTCTTCTGTACTCGGGACAAGATATATTCACCCACGCAACAATCGAAAAGATACTCCAGCGACAATACAATGTATCCACCGCTTAATCTACGTATTTGGCACATTTGCTTAAGGTTGCTTTCCACACAATGTCACAGTCGTAAAGGGTGTTTTTTATTGGGGTATAGAACTTTAAGTTGGCATCACTTTTTTAACTGGCGGCCATTTTGTCAGCTGTCAAGTGATTAATATTTAGTTTGGTTTGCCATTTCATCATGAACAGGTTGACAAAAGAACAACGCTTGCAAATCGTGCAAATTTATTTCGAAAGTAATGGTTCAGTTCGCGAAGTTCACCGCAAGCTCCGTCCATTTTATGCCATTACATCCACAAAAACTGACAGTTTGGTGTGCTCTATGGGCTGGTGGAGTCATTGGGCCATACTTCTTCCGAAATAATGCTGGAGAGTCAGTTACCGTTAATGGAGACCGGTATAGAGCCATGATAACCGACTATTTTGTTCCCGAATTGGATGGCATGAATGTGGATGAGTTGTGGTTCCAACAAGTGGTTGAAAATTGGACCTGTAGAATTGGCTTTATTCGAGCCAGCCGCGGCGGCCACATGCCCAAAATCATATTTAAACATTAATGGCATAAAATTATCCTTCCAATAAAGCCAAATTGATGGACATTAAAACGATTTACTTGTGTTTTATTTCAATTCGAAGTTCTATACCTCAATAAAAAACACCCTTTATTTGTTCGAGTCCGCTGTACACTCTACTTCTCACCCGCTATGCTCGAGACCGATTACTTTCCCTAAAGAAGGCAAAATGAAGAGCTAAAAATGTGTATTTGAACAGTATTTAATGATAGAAATACCATAATTTTAATTTAGTTTCATATTCCAGCTTCTATCGCAGCAGTGTGTCATTTTCATTGATCGATTTTTGTTTTTTCTTTTATCCAATTCACAGAATTGAATTGAAAAAGCATTGAAGAGAATCAGAATTTGTAAATGTGCTCTGGGGTTGGGAGAATTTCATGTAATCCACCACACTTTTCTTCCCATTTCCTTTTTTTCCCAGTTCTTATGTAGATAATTAAAAATGATTCCAAAGGGCTCCAAAAAATAATTCGTCTTCACACATGCTATTCATTCGAAAACGAAATCCGCCAGGAGTAGGCATTGCATTCGTTGTGGTCCGCCCACGATGCACTCATACAAAGGGCAACTCCACAATGAATGAACTCTTTGTGCGAAGATCTTTTTTGTGCAATCAACACTCTCATTGACTCACACCTCCGATTGTTTTGCAGGATTCACTCATAAACACTAAACACACACACACTCATTCAGCCAGTAACACACAGAGAGACACGCTCGGCTGTATTTCAATCTCATTCGCACTTTTACATCATATAAATATTGCATATGTTTGGCATTGTTTTTTTATTGTGGCGGAAATTGTGTGTGTGTGTGTTTTTTTTTTAATTCATCAGGAAATTGCCAACATTTTTATTGTTTTTGTAGACGCGCTGTTGCTGCTGCCTGGGCTGCTATTATTCTTGTTGTTATGTTGGTAATTCATGTGGTGGTTGCCATTGCCATTGCTATTGTTGCTGTTGCTGTATTCTTTGCTTTACCGTCTACTACAATCAGGCAGGATTTCTGCGCGGTGTGTAATGTTTTAACGCAAAATATTGTTGGCGTTTTGGTTTTTGTTTCATTTTTACCTCTAAACGAGGTAGAAAAGTATGAATGTATGGTGGCGATTGCATACATGTGAATGATGTACAGACGTGTGTGTGTATGTGTTGATAACCCATGTAATATTTACGCTACACGTCCCACATTTATATTGTCGCCAAGCCCTTTCACGTGATTGCGTTCATGTTCGGCACTTATTGTCTGGTTTAGATTTTTTTAACGGCCAATATTTTTTTTTTTTTTTGTTATAAAAAATAAGCTGTTGTCGAGTTGTTCTTTTTTGTTGTTGATTTTTGGTTACTGTATATTTTTCTCTCTAGAATTTGGCTAAATGTTTCATTCTGTATGATGAAATTGAAAGTTGTCAAGTGGTTAAAAGGCAAAAACACAGCACGAACAATAGACGGTACATAAAACTGTCACTATTGACATTAACGAGGCATGTAACATGTGTGTTAATGGATCTTGCTTTTCTTTTTTTTGTGTGTGTTTTATTTATTTGTTAAATCCTGCTGTAGATGATGAAAATAGGCAACATATGTATTGTATGTATTATTTTTCAAGAGCTCCATAAAGTATGCAATATTTTGTTGTCAAGGTTGAATAAATTGTATAGCAATTTTTAAAATCATGACTTTAAAGGGGAACTAACCAGGTATTACAAAAGGGAAAGCATAGCCCCTTGCGTCTTCGCAGGGAGAACAAATTGTAGTCGTTTGATTTCAGATTTTAAATGCACAGATCTTTTGTTTTCCAAAATGGAGCAATTGTACTTGGTTGAACGATGCCACTTGCTACCTTGCACACGATAATCTGAACTAATTGAGAGGTGTGTTTGCTGACCAATTAATCTCATGTTTCTTCCATACATTATTATTCCAAATGTAGAATTTGGTGTTCTAAAAACTCGCAGTGAAAAACTGTTGTAATGTTAATTTGTATGTCGTGACAAACAAGAATCGAGTGAATTTCAAAAAACCCAAAAACATATTTTCATATCGTTTACTAACAATTCGACACGTCTTCGGAGAATTGCTTGGGGCTTTAATAGGGCTTTCGTCAATATCTATCTCTGCCGAATATCTCTCTGTTTTATAAATTTTGAATCGATGACAATCTTCAATGACAGTTTGTATTGAGCAGGTCTATAAGGACCTTTTTATATCTCGTATTGCCGTGTCTCTGTATGCAAAGTAATTTGTAGTATGTGTAATAGTCGGTTTTTGAAACCATTTTCCATTACATTTGCATTTGTCCCCAGAAAGTATAATTGTAAAGGGGAAATTACAATTATATTTGCAGGGGACAGAGGTTTTTGGAATACACATTGTCTATAGTTTCCTAGTTCTGTTTTTTCCACAGCCATGTTCTCTGTTGATTAATTATTTAATAATATAGTGTTGATGACACAAATACAGTTATTAATTGTGTGTATATAATGCTGGAGTGTAAATCAGCTTATTATGAAATATTTGCTATGTAATAGCGATTAATTGGCCTTATAGGCTTTGGGTATTACAATGAAATAAATTAAATTGAAACGGAGTGTAATTTGTGGAAGATTTAAAATTTATGTGTTTTTTTATAAAAACTTTCAAATTTTAAATTTAAGATGAATATGAAATTCATAGAATTTTAAAAGTAAATTATGGAAGACTTAATGATGATGGTGACACGAAACGGTTTATATTTTAGGTGGACGTTAGTTTCCCGAACGCGACTATTCTCCTTAATAAAACCCCCATGGTTGATAAGATTGGTGAATTCCCTTCTTAAAACTACAATTTGTTTTTAACCGCGAAAAAGACGAAAAAGAAAATTTTGCAGGAAAGAGTTTTTTGAGTGCTCAAGCATAAAGTCGTGTACAATTGATTGCTATATCTGTGTAAATATAAATTTTCTAATTTTTAATATTTTGGTATTAAGAGCCTTGCACAATTTTCTATTGAATTTTAAGCAACAGCGAGTTTCGAACAAAATCGAGTTTCGGGCTCGATATCATTGAAAAAATCATTAATTACCCAGCACTCTATAAACGCACAAATATATCCAAACAATTTGAGACTATTATAAAGGTTGTCCCAAAGCGTATGGCGGAGCCTAATCTGTCAGTTCTGTTTTCATATTTAACATGTATACATGTCAACAATCCATGGAACTTAGTACTATTCAAAAACCATGATACTCGTGACAATTTTATTTATTTTTTTTGCCTCGACGCAGTTGAAGATTTTTAATTAAAATTTTTCATGATCTATGTAAGACAGAGAAGACACGGGATTTGATTTCGTCCACGATGTCGTGGGTAAAACTGTTTCCGACAAACCCTAATTACTTCATTTCGTTTCAATGAGATAGCGAAACAACGTTTTTTGAGTCTGTTTTGTACCGTCCCCTAGAGTAAACTTTGACTAATTCTCGTTTGTTTTAAAACATACCGAAAAATTAGAGCAAAAACTGATACTGATGACAAGGATTTGTATACTTTATTTTAGGTTGATGGCAAATCGTTTTCTTAGCTTGTTTTCATTTTAATAATAATACGAATACTACGAATACTTACATAGTTTCGATCCACAGTCAGTTGTTGGTCTTGGAGTGCTTGTAACAAGTTTAACAAGCACTTTCTTTGTTCTTTCATTTAGTCTCTCCATTCGAAATTCGAACGTCAGTGTCGGCTGTCTGGTCATTACTACGTTCAGGTATGGATGTGACGAACATGGTCTAACCCTTTAACCACTAAGACGGTCGTCACTGACATCCATTTCTAATGGTTAGTGGGCACAGGGTTAATTGTAGTAGATAAGGTGAACTGAAATTGATTAAATAAATTAATGTGGTTATATCTGAATATTACTTCAAATTATTAATGATTACTGATTTACGGGGTGGCCCAAATGTGATCCAATGTAGTGTATTGCAGTCGTTGTTGGAGGGTCTTGCGGTAGCATTTGTTGCACAATTTTCAATGTCCAAGAGTTCAGTTACAATCTGCAAAAAAAAGAAAACAAATGATGTTAGAAAGTAAACAAATTTAGTTGTGTTTCATATCAGTTGGTTTGATTTGGGCCGCCCTATAGTTCAATTTACATCTATGTCACTATGTGTCGTAGTGTGCGTACATATTATAAATGACTTCTGTGGGCCAGTGCCGTTCTTGTAACTGTTATCGGCCGTTCTGACGATTACTATTTACTGCATCGTAGCAGTGAGTTAGCTACGTTACGTTTTTAAGGTGTGCCCTTCAAAGTCGATTGTCTGCTGTAAATCTAGAAATTATCCAAAATAATATAGTAAGACTAGCTCATGCCCATAATTTCTGTCATAGTGCTACAATTGGTCTGACGTATCTATACAAAGACCATTTAATCGATTTCAATGATTTACATTCACAAAACCTATAATTTTATATTATATTCATATTCTTTGGACAGATAAATAAATCCAATAACGACAATCTTTGTGAATCATTGCCGCCATCGACAACAAAACGAACTTGGATTATCGTGTCGAAAACTTGATTGTACGACATTTTAATTCTCTTCTGCGACAATTACGAACTCTCAATATCGAACTCTTAAATCCTCTTTAAAATATGGTTGATTATGTTTCCGAAAGTTTTCCAAAAACGAAAACAAAAAAATCATATTAATCCCCTGGCACTTTTTCGACTGTCCGAGGGAACAATGGCATTCATCACAAAAATGTCATTTTATCTTTTAAACAATTTTCATCTGTTTTTCTCGCAGAAGCCGCGACGAACCTCTACACCCACAGCAAACAAGCAACAAGGAAATGTACATGCATGTATACATCCACACACACACACACCCACCCACATGTTTGTGGATGCCAGGGAGACAGGAAAAAAGAAGAGCACAAAAAATCTAAATTTAACCAACCAAACCATTTATTAAAAGTCACTATGGGCCCCACACACACACACGCAGACAAAAAATGTTCAATCAAACAACAACCCACACTCGCTCGCCAATTCCATTCAGAGATCCACAACGCCATCAAACACGAGCATACGCACAAACATACCCCGTCGGAATATTTAGCGGAATGCCTCCGCCTGGCCAAGCTACACCCACAAACAGACAAAATCCATTACGAGCGCTAATAGTAAAAACCAACAAACAAAACACACATACACATGCACTCACTCATGTACAAAATGTCAAACGGCCACAGCCACACAAACATCCAGGCACTGTTGCACACATATACACATGTACTCGAAGGATATAGTGAACATGCAGACGCGCACAGCCATTGGCCATCCCAACCCATTCTTATGCTCGGAGGACCGGGAAGACAATTGCATACAAAAATAACCAATAGACCACCATCCCCCCCCAAACATGAGTAAAGGGACATTTTTGTTGCCGCATCGAATGGAAGTCGGCTGGAAGGAAGCAGTAGTTGAGTGAACCAATACTACTGGTGTATGGAGGTGAGAGTTAGATATGGCATCTGCAGCATCATCGTCAGTGGTGACGAAACGCACACTCTCACCCCAGCATGTAGACGTATGTATATGTTTGCCGGTGAGAGGAGTAGTATGGAAAAATGGGCAATGCAAGCAGGCTCTGGGGAAATTATGGGGTTTGTGATAAGTTTAACATACAATCCAAGATGGTCCAAGCCGCTGCCTGCAATCACCGGCCAACAAAAAGTATCATGCCTCTGTAGGTCTCATCGGTGCCCAAAATAGAAGTTCCTGCAGTGTTTTTTCTTTTTAGGAAATTATGGCAAAATCCACACCAAACTCCTACTCTCTGAGGATGCATTGATTTCAGGACCAGCAAGTACTGGTCTTCCGATACCCAGGTGTGATCCCCGTGGGCGGCTACGCTAACGAGCACATCTGTCACTTCTGGGGATCGGAAAACCAGCATCGAAATGAGCTTCATTTCGAAAAGCGTACCGAGGGGGCCGGGAGGTGGTTATTGCACAAATTTCGAGTGTCTCATTTATGCCAAAAAAAAAAAAGTAAAACACAGGATTGGTTTTGGAAATAAGTTGGCTTTTTTCTCAACGATGCTCATTTGGTGCTAATGCAATATCGATTTTTTCCCAAACTTATTATACCTTCACCTTCTATACCATACATGTATCTCTTACACATGCTCTGCCCCGAAACACTGTCTCCTTCCAAAACACACACACACGCATTCCTATCGCCCATCCTTCCCAGAAGTGCAATAAAACCACGATGATGCGAAAACGTGAACTTTATTGAAAACAAATCGAATGAACATTGATTGAATGTAAAGCCAAAGCAATCAGCGACTGCCAGCCACCGAAAATCCATACAAGAGCACAGCACAGCACAGCACAAGGAATGCCAAAAACCCCAAAACCTCGCAAACACCAAATGGTTAGAGGTTACATTAAGCAAAAGCCCGAAACAACAAACCGGGAAAGGGCAGAGACAAAGAAGGCACCGAATGCCATCGGTCGGTGACGGCAATGCCGCTGTGAATGGCAGCAGGAAGACATGGATGCCTATTACGAGTATTTCCTCAGCCGCACAATAATGGTATATTGTGAAATTTGTTTAAGAGTTTTTAAAACCACCGATAATCATATTGGATAAATATGGCACAGGAGCCGCCATGCCAATCAGGACAAGGAGAAGCGGGCAAACAATGCCGGCCAGAATTTTTGTGTCATTTCCTTGATGAATGTGCAGTCTTCATTTTCGAGAGAGTGTGGTGCTGCATGGAGGCAGTGGAATTGCAAACAAGACCCAAAATGGCAAAAATCATGGATGAGAGTTTTTCTAAATTATTTGCATATTTCAAGAATTCCCGGATCCTTTAGGGTATTTGAATATAATACAAAGGACTATGGAGAGGGCAGTGCAGCCAACCAAAAGGTCGGCATAAAGTTTAAGAGATATTGGTGATTTACGAATTATAGACTATAATTTAAAATAATTTATGATATTCAATAGACTCTAATTTAAAATATTTTATCAAATTCAATACCCTCCACCATATTTATCATGTCATCCCCCCCACCAGCTCCATGCCATTGTCGTCACATGTTTGACGTGGTTTCTGTATGGTTTGGCATCAATGACTTCAATATTCATATCACTGTTAGGGGGCTATTGATTTTTTGATTTTGGTTTGAATGCCAAGTACAAAAAAAAACAGTAAAACGAAATTGCACACATGTGTCAGTGGTTAGGTCAGTCGTCCAAGTCCCATTTGTTTTTCGACATTTTCAAATATTTGTTCAATGTCAATTCTTTTCTTTTTCGGAAAATTGACACAGGACATTGACATATATGAACATGTAGATCTTTCTTTTTGAATATGATACCGGATCAATGGAGATGAACATTTTGGAACATTTGCCACATTTTCCATCTTTCTATCGAGGCAATAGGTTTTCGTACGCCAAGCGACTATTCTGCGAGCATGACGAAATCACAAAGGAAATATTCTGGAGCGTTGATATTTGTACGTTCATTGTTTGAACTTTAATATAAATAGAAAATGGCTGACGCATCTGCAGCCATTGGAGATTTTCGTAGAGGATTTGCTTCATCCGAACGCGGTGACAAGGAAAACTCCAATGAATGGGTTCCATTTCCCAAACTGAGTCGTTGGGTCCGTGATGTCAAAACGAACTTGTTGGGAAGACTCTACTTGTCCATAAAAAAAAAGTTCGAAATCAATGATTTCTTATTTAGCTCTGTCTCCGCGAAAAAAGCTTGATAATCATGCCTGCCCAGAAGCAAATGCATGCTGGTCCACGTACCCTTTACCGCAGATGGCTTAGGTAAATTTTAGCCATCGTCCGTCATGGCTACTGGGACAACAAGATTGGTAAGCCCCATACCGCACTGTGCCAGGTAACCGGCAAGCGCTTGTCAGTCTCGCTGAGCTTGATCTCCGCTCCTTTCGGTACACGCAGTGCATCCGCCCCGCAGTGCATTAAAACCTCTACTTGTAGTTCCAACAGTTTTATTGGTGACTTTGCCATTGTTTATACCTTGACACCCAATTTGTGAAAATATAACTTTGGGCGTTAGTTCTTATCAATATTTTACTAACTAGTAAGTTGTAATGCGCCTATGGCGCCCGTTGAAAAATGAAAAAAAAAATTTTGTGGAAAAAAAAAATTTTGTTGAAAAAAAAATTTGTTCTTGAAAAAAAAAATTTTTGTTGAAAAAAAAATTTGTTCCTGAAAAAAAAAATTTTTGTTCCAAAAAAAATTTTTGTTGGAAAAAAAATTTTGTTGAAAAAAAATGTTTGTGGAAAAAACAAATTTAGTTGAAAAAAAAAATTTTGTGAAAAAAAAAAATTTTGTTGAAAAAAAAAATCGTAAAAAAAAAATTTTGGAAAAAAAAATTGTTGGTAAAAAAAAAATTTGGGGAAAACACAATTTCTGTACAAAAAAAAAATATTATTTTTTTTATTATCTTAATACTAGTAAGTTGTAATGCGCCTATGGCGCCCGTTAATTTGCTTGAGAAAGTATTTGTAAAAAATATTTTGAGAAAACTATTTTGTAAAAAAAAATTTCGAAAAAAAATAAAATTGGGAAAAAAAATAAAATTGGGGAAAAAATTTTTGTTGAAAAAAAAAGTTTGCTGAAAAAAAAAAATTTTGTTGAAAAAAACAATTTTGTTGAAAAAAAAAATTTTTGTGGAAAAAAAAAAATTTTGTTGAAAAAAAAAAATTTGTGGAAAAAAAAATTTTGTGGAAAAAAAAAATTTTTGTAAAAAAAAATTTGTGGAAAAAAAAAAAATTTGGTAAAAAAAAATTTGGGGAATACAATATTATTTTTTTTATTATTATTATTTATAGAATTATTATAGAATGCCTATTTAAATTCCTACGTACTGCGTGACAGAGTCAGTGAATCAGTGTCGAGGGTAAATATATATCTTAATAAGGGTAAATATATATCTTAATATATATTTACCCTCGACACTGATTCACTGATACACTGATTCCCTGATTCACTGATTCACTGACTCTGTCACGCAGTACGTAGGAATTTAAATAGGCATTCTATAATAATTCTATAAATAATAATAATAAAAAAAATAATATTTTTTTTTGTACAGAAATTGTGTTTTCCCCAAATTTTTTTTTTACCAAATTTTTTTTTTCTAAAATTTTTTTTTTACAAATTTTTTTTTTTTACAAAAATTTTTTTTTTTCCACAAATTTTTTTTTTTCAACAAAATTTTTTTTTTCCACAAAATTTTTTTTTTTCAAGAAAATTTTTTTTTTCAACGAAAATTTTTTTTTTCAGCAAACTTTTTTTTTCAACAAAAATTTTTTTTTCAGCAAAAATTTTTTTTCCACAAATGTTTTTTTTTCGAAATTTTTTTTTTCAACAAAAATTTTTTTTTCAGCAAAAATTTTTTTTCCACAAATGTTTTTTTTCCAATTTTATTTTTTTTCGAAATTTTTTTTTACAAAATAGTTTTCTCAAAATATTTTTTACAAAATTTTTAAAATTACGTAACAAATACTTTCTCAAGCAAATTAACGGGCGCCATAGGCGCATTACAACTTACTAGTTAAGATATATTTACCCTCGACACTGATTCACTGACTCTGTCACGCAGTACGTAGGAATTTAAATAGGCATTCTATAATTTTCTATAAATAATAATAATAAAGAAAAATAATATTTTTTTTTTGTACAGAAATTGTGGTTTCCCCAAATTTTTTTTTTCCAAAATTTTTTTTTCCAAAATTTTTTTTTCACAAATTTTTTTTTCAACAAAATTTTTTTTTCAACAAAAATTTTTTTTTTTTACAAAAATTTTTTTTTCAACAACATTTTTTTTTTACAAAATTTTTTTTTTTCCACAAAATTTTTTTTTCAACAAAATTTTTTTCCCATATTTCAACGGGCGCCATAGGCGCATTACAACTTACTAGTTATTTATAGAAAATTATAGAATGCCTATTTAAATTCCTACGTACTGCGTGACAGAGTCAGTGAATCACTGTCGAGGGTAAATATATATTAAGAAGATTTACTTGCTGATAAGCCCGATCACAGCATTGATTCTAAAGGAATAATGTTGAATAAAATGATAATAGTTTAAATAAAATGTACAATTCTGTGGAGAAAAAAACTCGATAGAAAATCCAGTGATCCTACTGACCACAAAACTATTACGAACACCAGAGTCACCGCCTATAATTATGGCTCACCCAATCCCAATGAAACTCCATAGTGCTGTCGAATTCAGTCATTTTTTTTTTTTTTGTAAAGAATAAAGGCACCAAAAGATAACCAACGAAACAAAGCAGAAGACGATATTCGAAAAGCTTAACAAAGATTTAAAATTGATTGCATAATTGAGATTTACTTTCCACCAGCAATATCAATTGATGACATTTGCAGTTCATATTGAATGACAATGAGTGCGAGAGCAAATTTGTTAAATCTCTGCTGACATTTCAATGCAATCGATCTCTCTTTTTCTGTTGGATTTGCTGTTTATACCCAACAAATGGTCGAATGTCAAATGCATTTGAAGAGTTTTTGAATTAATCTTCATGAAATGAAATTAAATTCCTTCTGCAGTGTTTTCATCAGCTGTCCTCTTTTTGTTCTTCGTGTTTGTTTTTTTTTTAATTTTTGTTTATAAGCGGATTTTTTATATTGAATTTTACTGAAGTCATCTTGGGGATGTTAATGAAAGTGAGAGTGCCCTACACTGACATTATTTTAGAGGTTTACTTTTTTCTACTTGAACACTTGAAACTTGTACAAAATCTTCAGTGGTTGTTATTAAACATAGATTTCTTTCCAATCAAACACAAAGCTTAAGAAGGCCTTAATGTAAATATGACTTATAATTTTAAAGTCAACAGGAAGTGGATTCCTGGAGTGGAGTTCCTACAATTCGTCACGACCTAACTTAATTCAATTAAAAATTGTTATCCCTCCCCTTCACCTTAATGGCATTCTTGTGGTTATTTCTTCTCTGCCATTTCTCTCTCACGTTCAATCTCAAACAGACACACACATACATAAACTGAGAACACTAATTAAAATGCCGTAAAAACTTATAAAATTTATGCAATAAATCAATTTCCATCGAACGAACGGAAGGAAAGCGAAGATTGAAATGAATGCAACCAATAGAAGAGGAAATAACAAGAAATTGATTTTATCAACACATTACTTTAGAATTCTAAAACACTTCTTGGTATCGTTAGGGAGGAAAAAAATTATGGTTGGAAAAAAATCGTAAATAACTAAATGAAAAAAATAAATAAAAACTTGTAGGTGAAACTTCAACTACAGATGATTCCTTTAAAAAAGTATGGTTGAGGCATATGTGAGGATTCGAAGTGAATCGATCCATCCACAGCTTGTTCAAATCTGTGGTTGGACAATTACAGACAATATCATTTTGAACTTTGGATTTTAACAATTTTAGAAAAAGCTGTACTTTGTTCTGTTTCAGCTCAGTAATGAACAAATTTATAAAGTTAGCGGAAACCTCAAACGCTTTAAAATTCTACGATTTTCGCTGAAGACAAAATTTAAAAAGGATTGATTGATATTGATTGCTTAGAAATGCATATTTTATATAAATCATAATTTATAAAAAATCGAAAAAAAAATGTGAAAGTAACAGCCAAAAGAAGTGAACATGTTGCTTTTAATTTGTACGATATCGGGAAAACTTTACGTGATTCAGGAGATTCATATGCAGGAGATCATTTTACACAAGGATCAGTTGGTTTCGTTCAAAGGAGGATTTCATTGCATAACTGTGTAATAGGAATGTTTAATATGAAAGAAAAAATGGATTTTTGCCAATTTGCTTAAATTAAAATCAAGGATATCTTCGAGGCATTACACTCTCCGTCCATACTAAACAATACCCCACACTCATAGTCAAGTTTTAAATTAAATCAATTCTTAATGCATAATTCCGCGTTCCGTTGGTTTGTAGGTGTCCGTAATTCCTGTTGCCGGCGGCGCAAACTGCCATGAATGGGATAGAGAGAGGAAAATAATAAAACGGTTGGAAGACAAATAATGGCAAGTTGTTGGCAAAAACTATTTTCTTTTCTTGCGCAGTGTCGTGCTTTCCCTTTTTTTGCTCTCGGGCATTTTAATTTAAAACTTTAATTTATTTTGCGGAAATAAGTACACAATTTGAGTTTACCTTCCACAGTCGACCTAAAAGTATGCAATGCAATTCGATATCAGAGAACTCCTGAAAGTATGACAAAAAATAGATTTCAGTACATTAAAGTACATTAATATATTTTGAATGCTTAAAGTTACCGGTACTGATTATATTTACATTTGTTGTTGCCAGTAATTCGCTGCTGCCTGTATTGGCACATGGTGCCGCCAACGTAATTATTTTGAAATATCAATTAAAATTAGAGATTACAATTGATTATGACAGCCAGTCAAATATTTAACATTGTGTAATCGTTGGCTTATGTATTTGTAATAGTAGTAAATTGCGGATAGTATTTAACAAATTAAACGAAGGCGGGTTGGGGCATTTTGGTAATCCGAAGTGTCACAATTGAAATTATAATTCACAGTGAAACATTGGCAATGCCATTTTCATTGGGCTGAACAGTTGTCGTCAGTGGTTTCATGGAAGAGTTATTTTGAAAAGGGAGTTTGTGAAATTATACGAATACGCAAACATGGAATTATTGTTGTTCGAAGATCCCTGCCAACCACCACCAACTGTGCAAACATCATCGGAAATAATTCAATAACAAAGCAAGTGAATTCTATAGGAACAAGCGACTTTGAACGCTCGATGTTGCCCGAGAACAATCCAACTTGATGGTCTTAAGAACCCCTAAACTGGTTGAGGATGAAAAATGCAATCACTGCGACAATCCAAATAATTACAGACCTCCATTGAAACCACATGGGCATGCTTTACATATTATTCTAAAGGTTGCCTGTTCTGTTTATCACTTGTTCCAAACGGTGGCATGCATTTACCCTCATATTCATAAAAAAATGTTTAAGAAAAATGTGTGAAACTACAAAAATAATTTTTACACATTTTTTTTTAACAAATGTTTACAATGCTGTTCTACATTTTTTTTAAATCGGAGGTTACTATCCTCATCGTGTCCTCCGAAAGTAAGACAATGCTATAAGATCTCCCTAAGTCGCCTTCTCAACTTATTCTCATACTCCCCTCGTCGCTGTTCGCTAAATATTTATTGACGATACTAATAGACCTTCAAAAAAAAAATCCTAAATTATAGTCAAACTGACGTAAAAAAAAAACACATCTCTCTATTGAAATGTTACAAATATCACCAATACAACCGCACAAATAGACAAATACAGAAGCAGATACAAATGAACTTAGCCAACAAACATATGTACATCAGAATCCTGTGGCGGATTGAAGGTTCTGAAAGGATTTAAATAAGGCACTGTTAAGCCTGCGTCCATAGTTACTTATTTCCCTTAACATGACATGAAGGAACAGAGACGGATAACTTTTCAGTGAGATGGAGAATTTCTCAGTGTGACAGAGAACTTTTCACTGAGACGGAGAACTCTTCACTGAGACGGAGAACTTCTCACTGCGACGGGGAACTTCTCGCTGAGACGGAGAACTTTTCGTGAGCTGGGCACGTTATAATTTGTATACGCACTAGGCTAAAGCTTTTTCTAGAGTAGTTCTAGATGGCTTAGAGATTGCTTTCCTACTTGAAAAGTGGAAAACAGCCGCTCACTGTTCTTTGCCAGGATCTGTGATAGTCGCACGCACTACCTACCATACGATGGTCTCCCACATTGGGTAATTCTTTCCACCTGTCTTCTACCAAGTCCGTGTTGCAGGGAAAGGAAAATCCACAGACAGTACATTTACTCAGAAGACCTTCTGGAATGCAAGCAGAAGTGGATTGTTATTTATCCATCGTATGTTGAGTCCTCACAGCAAAGAGGAATGTGTCTACATTGATCTTCCCTTCCAAAACTTTCTACAGGAAGTGTGGGGAAAATGTTTAAGCTTATTATTGGAAGGCCCACTAATTCCATAGAGCAGACATCGCATGGGCCGGCCTTGACAATTGCCATGCTGACAAATATCAATAAACACATAGACATGGACACATCAATACATACGCATACACACACACACACACCCATATATACAAATAACAATCAATGAAAGCAATGAAGCATAACATTGATGCATATTTATTACATTCACAAAACACGAAAAACAAAAACAAATTGACAGCAAAAACTATTCCATAACACGAATTGTTTGAATGGATATTCACTCAAACACACACATAGGAATACATACATATGTAAATGTAAATTTGTATGTGCGTATGGCTGAATTTTGCTGTAGTTGATCTCCACACAACAATACAAAATATATTCGCACTTTTCTGATATATTCACCAGCCGCAGGGTCTGGCAAACAACAGGCAAAGGACACAACGGACAGACAGACAGGCGGGCTACATGAATAGAGCAGCTAGAGCTGGTTGGCTTTAACCGAACACTCATCGTATGGTAAATGAAAGGTAATGGTGTGAGTGTGTTTGCCAGATATGACTTTGTTGTTAACTAGTTAGGTTGACTGGCTGACTGACTGGCTGTTGATACATTGCAGTATCAAATGGTTCAAAGGAGGATTGGCGGTGGCAGGAGATTTTATTTGAATGTTTGTTTTGCAAATGTAGAGATGTTTAAACCGAGTATAATCGGTTGTTTTTAAAAAAAATTGGAATTCAAATGGAGGAATATTTTCTAGAATTAATCTGATCATCTTGGGCTTGGATCGTCATATATATTTGTCAAAAAACTGTCAAACTAAGTTATATAAATTGTGGCTTTAGGCGAAGAAATGACTGAAAACTGCACATATTTTGAAAAATCTTTTTTATCAACTGGAAATCGGGTTAGTGGCATTTAGCGCCTCAAACGTACGACCCGCTGTGAAAAAAAAAATAAGAATTAAAAATGAAGAAAGCCCAATATGAAAATTTCCCCAAAAATTCTGAAAAATCCAGCAAACAATTTATGAAAAATTACCCAATGCAAAATCCCTTAAATAATATGATAATAAAAAAGCGATATATATGATTGACTTGTGTTATGAAAATATCCCCAAAAATAAAAAAGGGGAAAATTTTAATTATGCATTTTTTGGGCATTTTTCATTTGAAAATTTTTCCAAATTTTTATGATTTTTTTTTTTGAGTATTATTAATTTTTTTTTTTTTGGGGGCATTTATCGTTCGGGGCTCTTTTCATAGAGCCAAAAAAAAAAAGAAGAATTCCACCCAAAAGCACAATTTGAAAATTTCCCCGAAAATTCTGAAAAATCCAGCAAACAATTTATGAAAAATTACCCAATGCAAAATCCCTCAAATATTATGAAAAATACCCAAAAAAAAACAAGATAATAAAAAAAGCGATATATATGATTGTCTTGTGTTATGAAAATAACACAAAAACAAAAAAGGGGAAATTTTTCCTTATGAATTTTTTGGGAATTTTTCATTTGAAAAATTTCCCAAATTTTTATGATTTTTTTTTTGAGAATTCTTAATTTTTTTTGGGGATTTATCGTTCGGGGCACTTTTCATAGAGCCATATGATCCTGTTAGCATCATAGGAATCTGAGCAGATGTTGGCAACTGTATTCCGAGACTTAAACCCTTCCCAATAAACCACCATGTGCCGAAAATTCTGTCTGATAGTTGATCTAAATATCCGCTTATCATTAAGGAAAAATTAGAAAACAATTCCAAAAATAAATGATCAAACACTTGCAAATCGGTTCTTTCCCAAACAACATTCGCCTTCTGACATCCCTAATTGGAATTCTGACAGCAAGACAGACAAACAATGATATAAATTTGAAATAACACAACCACTCAACAACTCTTTTACCTACAATCCTCATCCTCATGCCGCTCTATTCTTTTCCACCCACACCATTACGGCTTACAGCTGAAATGTGCTGACGGAACCTCAGACCATTTCCTTTGGTTCATTTTGGCGGGCAAAATGTGAAAATATTGTTCATATTCGGTTTTAATGCACTCACCCTACAGGGAAGGATGGTCAAAATGTACAGCACGTTAGAGAGAGTTCACTTAAGCCGATTTATATATAAAGACTTAAGACCTTTCTTGATTTTTTAAGTCACTTTAGCCACGATACGATTTGAAATGGGTAATATTTAAAATGATTTTACCCATACAAATGTTATATTCCCATGAAGGGTAAAGTTTGGACATTTTCTAATACGATTCACCTCTACATTCTCCATTACAATTTAAAGTATTAAAATAACAAGACTAGAGAAATATTTGACCATTACACTTTGCAATATTTTGGCTAACCTTTTATGTCACTGGCAACTGGGGTCTGGCTGTCACAACCCCATGATACCTCACAAGCAAATACCCTCCGTAGGAGAAGTACCAGAAATACAATTTTAAATCTCTGTAGTATCTTCCATATGCTACAGGCAATATATTGCCAGCTTAAACAGACAATACGGAAATCTGGTCAGCGCTCTGCTGATATCTCCCCTACAAATGTCCAAAATACGTTAATATTCTTCTCGAAGCTAAGAATTTATCTTAAATTCTGGACTTTTTAGTCTCTGAGCTTCATTTGATCTTCTCTCGTGGCTTATACTTGACTTTTTAGGATATTTATAAGTCGTTTCGTCCCTCATTTACATTTTCACTCGCTTTACATAAGATTTCTGTCTGCCTGCCTGCAGCAAAGGTTTCTCACCCATATTTTAGCCAAAACTTCTTAGCAATACAACAACAAAAAAACGTAAAACAGAATGGGAAGAAAAACTTGTTCATGGTTTCTGGCAATATTGTTACAATAAATATCATGATTGATTTCTATTTTTTTCCCTTTTTTTTGTATTTTTAGCATAACGATTTGTTTATTCGTTTCGCTCTGTCTGCATGTGCGTTGTCTTCACGGAGGGGGAAGTGGGCTTGTTCAAATATTTATTCATTACTAAGGTGAAAATTGACCTGATTATTTTTTCATAGAAATATTCTGAAATATGGGTTAATGGCAGCCATGCTCACTCGTTCGTACAATCAGAAACAATGAAAAATGCTTTAAGCATGAAATTTACATGAGCATTCGTTTTCTTCCTTTCTTGGGGTGTAAGCGGGGGAGAAAGTTAAATTGGAATCTTTTCCAACAAAAAAGAAAAAGAAGAACAAATCAATTGACTGCCGAAGAAGTTGAAAATCTTGTTGGTATTTCACACAAGTCTGCAAATGTTGAAGGAATTGTGTGTAAATATTTGTTTTTTTCAATTTACAAAACACCTAGAAAACTTTAATAAATTGTTTACTACATCAGTCGATACAATAATAATTTGCATTCATTATCATATAGGACTGTGGTTTTCGCGAAAACAACATAAGTTATAATAGTACACTGTTAATTTGTAAAATTGCCTCTTCTGTAAAAAAGATTTATTAAAAAATTGTTTACAAAGAAAAAAAGAATTTCTAAAGGGAATAAATTACTCGGTCACTTAACTATAACATGTTAATTACTTATTCAATTAGCAGACACCAACCGTCAAACGATTGGAATCCTTTAGAATAGAATTCGTGAGGTTTTTTATTTAAATCATACTAAGCTTTTTTTTAGTTTCAATCTCATTAATGCCGGCGACTTTACAAATAAAGGAACAATCTCTAGCTAAGCAATGTTCACTTACTTATTTCCCTTAACATTTCATGAAGGAACAGCGGGGGAACTTCTCTCGAATCGGTGAGCTGTGTACGATATAATTTGGGACCTAATATTTGAATGCCGTCTCCGAATGGCTAATGCTTTGCTAGAGAAGTTTTACATGGCTTAGAGATCGCTCTCTTACTCGTAAAGTCACCAACATTTACGAGGTGGAAACAGCCGCTGTAAAAATGTTTAATGGTCTTACCCGGTTTCGAACTCGGGTTCTTCTGTGTGATACCACACCAAGGCCGTCCACAATGTTTAGAAATGTTTAGCGAGCCGAATTCTGAAGTTTCCAGAGGTGATCAACCTGGAAACATTCAGGCTCCTGCAGTTATTATTGATCTTCTCCCTATTCCAGATTGCAGAATGTATAGAAAGCATTTCTGAAACTTAAGCTTAACCTGATTCACTTTTCTTGTCAAAATATACAGCATTAATTTCAACAGCCCCGATATCCTTATCATCAATACCATTGTTAGGCCTTTAAATAAGAAAGATATATGTAAATATATTTGAAAGGCACGACTATCGCATTCTTGCTCATGCCATCATCTGTCGGTGTAACTCAATAGGCGGCGTCACTTCGCCCAGGAAGGCATCCTTTCCGCCAACTTGCCATTGTCCTTTTCTTTTTAACTACATTTTCCCCGAGTTTTTTTAACCAAACGTCAGCGTGTTACTTCTTGGGCAACGTTTTTCCTTTCTTTTTTTTTGCCTTTATTTCATTATGCTTGTACATCATTCAACTTTTGACTTTATTACATGCTTATAATCTTGTTGGCAAATGTTCTCTTGGCCTATTGAGTTGTAACAATGATAAACTACAACAAAATAGGGAGGCAGGAAAGAAGAAAGGACCTTTTTTTTTTGTGTGAATAGCAAGTGAATGTGTACGTGTGGGTGTGGGTGTGTTGGAGACCAGGCTTCCTTTCATTTTAATATAGACATTCTTTAGGTGCCACAAAACACACAAAGTATTGCCAGGGACCAAAGTTAATAGCAGCCGGAGAAGCCATGTCCGAACTCACTTAACACAAACTGAGTGACTGAGTGCATGAATGAACGACTGTAGTGGAGCGTAGTGTTTGGTTTATAAATGTTTTAGCAACAGGATGAAATAAAAAAAATAAAAGTTTCTCCAGGAGACTATGCAAAGATGAAGGATGTATGATGGCTTTACGTACACCACTGACGAGGAAAAGGAAGTCAAGCTAATAGAAAGAAACGGAAGGATCCTAATATATGTACATACATACTGCAACAAGTATCGGCTACATTATGTTCTCCAGCCGAGTTATTGCATTTGTTCGGAAAACTGAACTGAAGGCAACAAAAAAAAACCCCCCCAATCCGGAGATTGTTTCTTTGAAAACAGTTCACAAAGGTTAACTAGAGGAATTTCCTTTTGGAAAAGTCACTGTAAAGAGGATAGCAAAAGGAAAAAATGGAGCCATTGTAAGAGTATCTTTAAGGAACTGCTGTATCAACATACAGTTTACTTATGTCCTTTTTTCGGGATGAAGGGTATGTGGCATTCAACAAAGTAACAATTTTGTTTTACGAGCTCCATGGCCATTGAAAAACTATTCATATTTCTTTGTCAAGTGTTTGTTTTTAACTTCAATCTGTCCAGGGGGGAGGAAATGCGGAGGACACAAACTGAAGAAGAACTGTAAGTGATGTTCTTGGTAAAACATCACAAATCCCTTTGAATATTTCTTACATAATCTAAAGCTTCATAAATTGGCATTTATTATGAATAAGATGTCTCCGCGTCAACTGCTTAACCAAAAAGGATACAATTTTAAATCAGAAACATATTTAAAGGATTTCCCATGCACCTATGTATGGTGTACACCATTTATTTGCTTAAGCCTATGTATGTGCTGTGTAGTATAAAAGACAATCAGGTTCTTGATTTTGAATAAATATTTGCATAGCCACATCACAATCAATACGCAAATTAGTATTTATTTTCCAACAACAGAGACTTTTTCATGTTGAAGAAAGAAAAGAAAAACCCATTCGATTCACTATAACTTCGAATGTTCATGCGGGCAATAGAAGCCGCTGGAATGTGGCTTTGGATTGTTCCATTGTTGCAGCAACATCAACAGCATAAATGTTACAGACATTTAAGGATAACACCCACATCCGACCAGCTCCGGCTCAACTCTAACTAAAAGCATTCCGTTTTAAGGATTTTTGAAATCAAGGTTGCAGCCAGCTGTGCCGTTGCTGTGGCGGCGCTGGTGCAGGCAATTGGCATTTGCAATTAGTATTGCCAGAGTGGTTTTACTCCGAGACTGGTTATTGACGTTTTCGAAATGGTGTTTGTTGGCATTGGGTATTAACCATTGTTTTGGGGCTATTGCTGTCTGGTAATGGCAAATGGTATTTAGTCAAATACCGAGTATCCGTTTCAATAACAGTGTGTGCACCAGAAGGCAGTGCTTTGAGAAAACCAGGAAAATCGCATTTCAATTTAGATTTGGGAACAAGGGATATTTTTAAATGTCTATAAGACACACAACCTAACCTGGAATGTACCAGCCGGTTATTAAAACTGTCACACTCAATGTTTGAATAATCTATACGATCACCAATTTGCCCCAACATATGCTATGCAAATTTCCCAACAACATCACTCATATTATCATCTTATCCTGTAGTACTTCAGGATGTCTCAAACATTAAAAATTATCTTTACAAAAAAATGGATTTATGTCAATATCCCTTGGCTGGAATATGATTATGAGTGGCGCCAGATCGGCCATCATAAACTAATTTCCTCCAGCCGCACTTACATTTTCACAATTTCCTTCCGATATTTCCATACACTTCGTATACATAATTTATCAATTAACATATTATTTGGCGGTTTTTTTTTCGTGTCTCCCATCCCCCTTGACAAATAAAAAAAAAGAAGCTTTATAAAGTGTGTTTTTGCCAGCGCCTCATTGTAATAAGATACTTTTAATACGCTTCCACGTTAAGACGTTACAAAAAATTATGAGATAAAACACCTCACACTTAACAGCATCTCAGTACACGCCTTCATGACCCCACCCGCAAAATGTAATATTATCAATATCATAAAATAACCTTCGCCGGGAACCTCCTTTTGATGGCAGCCTTCTTTTTTGCTCTGCTAAATGATTTGCCCATTAAGTACCATTTTATCACTTAATAATCAATAATGTGGCCCAGCAGCAAAAACACAACGATGTCGAATATAAAATAAAAACAACAAATATTTCATGGTTCCCTTTGGAACAATGTTTGCTTGTAAAGCTACACGACGGTCAAAGCCAAGACGAAAAAAATTACCCAATGTTATAAACAACAACAAGGCCAGGAAAAAGAAAAGGCGGAAGAAAAACCGGCCAACGTAAAGAAGCAGAAGGGCGGTGTAAAAAGTTTAAATATACTTCCGTTAAAAAGGACGAAGTTCCTTTTTTTTTTTTGGTGTCCTATCCCCCCCAGCAACGGAGAATGAATGGAAAAAAGCACCAAAACAAAAAAGAAACCTGAAGTTGACGAAAACAA
This sequence comes from Hydrotaea cyrtoneurina, assembly GCA_958296145.1. Classification (NCBI taxonomy): domain Eukaryota; kingdom Metazoa; phylum Arthropoda; class Insecta; order Diptera; family Muscidae; genus Hydrotaea; species Hydrotaea cyrtoneurina. Next base: position 87,664,023 of record OY282514.1, read on the forward strand.
AGGAGGAGGATAACTGGCATTGGAAAGTATCTAAAATATATAAACTTCAACCTTACAGCAGATACTTTGCTATTTCTTGGGTATTGTTGCTGTTGTTGGCCTTGTTGAGGTTGTTGCTGTTTGTATTGCTTACCACAAACAAGTCAAACAAACGACGACCAACAACATTCCTGAATAAGGACATCCGAAACAATAATAACAACAACAACAACAACAAAACTACCAAACACCCAGCTCAATTTATGGCTAACCAACAACAACAACCAAGGAGAAAACAATAAACTTTCATTTGCCGGCCAAAGGGAGAGGAGAGCAAACAGTGTTTTTGTGTTTCTCTTGCTTTTGGCCTCCCTGACGTTGGTGTCTCATTTTTGTTGTTGCGTTGTTATTTTGTTATAACAAACCATTCATTTATCCTCTTTACGGCCTAAACGAGACCATATTGACAATATCATGTACAGCAGCTCAGCAAATGGCGGCAGCACGAAGATTGGCAGCCAAGCCAACAACACAAAGACGTGGGTATCATCAGCCGGAGCGGGGCGAGGCAACAATGTGAAATTTGTTACAGTAAGTTAAGAGATGTTTCCGCATAGGATGTCCTTTCGGTGGGTAGTTGTTGTAAGGATTGAATGACATGTACTGAAATGCGAGGTTGGCTTCGATATGTTTGGAAAGAGCGGATGGAAAGTACTACAATGATTATAAAAGGTGTGCAGTTCTGGTGGACCGAAGCCCGTAGAAGCAATTGTTCATATTCCGCATACAAAAATATATATATATTTTTTAAAATTAAAAATGATAAACATTTTCAAATTTTGAATTTTGAATATAAAATTTATTTATATTCTTGACTTTTGTCAAACTGTATCTCATATAGTTTATGAGCAATTGCACTCATGTCTATAATAAAGTCTGGCTTCTTATCGTTAAAATTTGGTTTGTACCAAATATTGTCTGATTATAGACTATTTTCATTAATATCGATTTTGAAAAAATATTTAAATTGAACAGAATTCAATGAATTTAAAACCATTTCATTCTAGGGTTGTGTGGGTGTGTGCAACTTTTTCCCACTTAGGCCCAATAAATAAGTCAAAGTTGATTTTGTGTTTCGTTTGAACTGAAATTAAACGTCAAAGTTTAAACGTAGTTTAATCGTCCAATATTGGGCGTTTTAACCACAGTTTAATAGCTCAACTCAACGAAATACAAAAAGAGTCAAAATTATTTTGGTTCACAAAATTACACAAATAAAATAAATTACATAAATGAAGCTGCGTGTAATTTTGTTGGTGCTGGAATTGGTTTCCGACTACCACAAGTTCCATACATATGTTTCTCATATTTTTTCTAAAAATCTTGAGTGACCAAAATCCTCCACAAAGTCATTTTAATTATTCGCCGGAAACATATGTTTTCTGATAAAAGTGTGAGTGTTGCCACATCAACAGCCGAAACGTGTGGATGTCTGACCACTCAAAAACTCAGTTTTATTCAAAACTGAGTTTTCCATAATCGTGGTTTGACCTCATTTATAGTCCCTTAATGCTACAAGTACAAAACGTTTAGACCCAAAACGCGATTCAATTACTTTTTCATCCCCGAACTTGATACTGCGGAATAAAACAACAGCCAGAACCGAAGCTTCATCGTTGAGTAGAACTCTGACTTTTTGACCGATCCACAAACGAAATCAAGTACAAAATGTTTAGTCCCAAAACGCGATTCAATTACTTTTTCTTTCCCGAACTTGATACTGCGGAATAAAACAACAGCCAGAACCGAAGCTTCATCGTTGAGTAGAACTCTGACTTTTTGACCGACCCACAAACGAAATCAACAAAAAAAAATCGAAATTAATTCTGCCGTATGAGTCTCTGTGTAGGTACAAGTGTTTTTGGTTATCTAATTAATAATTCTCCCCATTATCACTCCACCCTCGTGCCGGTGTATATGTGACGCCACAATAAACAATCAAATTGAATAAAAAAAAATCATACACACGGCCGGCCACTGCACATACACATACATAGAAACATCATTAATAAAATATATTTGTTCAAAGAGAACAAAAGGTGTTTTGTAGCATACTTTTAGGTTTCATCATTATCAGTTAGGCCTCCTCGCTTGCGTGTTTACATCCATGTAGGCATGGATGCTGTGTCCTGCGGATGTGATACTTTGTCAGAAGCTTCGTACTACTTTTTTTTGTTTTGGTATAACAAAATTATCCAATAAAGCTTAGTAGCCGTTAACAAAAGCTTAGTTGGGGTCACAAGTAGTCACGGCATGGCTCAATATTGGCCAGCAAGCCAACAAAGCGGTAGAAGGCAAATGGAAGTAGTGAGACAACACAACAGACACCAAACGCACTTAAGTCATCTCATATTTGCCAAAGTTATTGAAAAGTTTGTTGCTGTTTGCAGTGCTGGCGATGGGGAAGACGTACGGCCAACAAAAGGCGATTTCCAAAAATGGAAAGCCAAAAATATGAAGGTATGAAGGCAGGCCTGCCTTACATCTTGACTTATTGCCATAAGTGTTTTGTTGTTTATGCTGTTGTTGTTGTTTTTGGTTTTCATAACACATGTACGTTGTTCCATGCGTTGCTTTTATGAATTTGTATAGTGTTTTTCTGGTCCTTCATCCTGGCTTTGCCTCTTCATCATTTTTCATTCCTTTTCTGGTGAAAAAGGGCCAACATATGTGTAAACATTACGTTTTTCCCCACTCTCTTCCATTTTTTTTTTTTTGTTTCTTATCGTTTTTCACATACGTACTCTAAAGGAATCATAATAAGATTGCGAGTATTCCTTGTGTGCGGGCACTTGCACGAAGTGTTCTGTGAATATTAACTGCGGGTTAGAGCAAATGGAGCAGAAGCGTCTGACGATGAAGAAGAAATTATGCATGATTTAATCAAGAGGTAAAAGCTAACAATAAAAACAAAAGATTTGGTAATAAAAATTGGAAATTATACACGCTGGAGTTAAATAAATAAAAAGGAATTTGAATAAACAAATAATAAAGTTTACGATTCGATGTTAATGGCTGTCGAACAGACAAGAAAGGAGTTTTGACGAGAGGATTCTCTATAATCATATTTGCAAAGAATGCTAGGTACTCTAAGGTAACTTCTTTGCGATTCGAAAAAAGCTGTAAGAAAGCCAGGGTAGACTGGCAAACTCACATTACTAAAATATGTTGGAATATTAATAGTCTCCTGGTGATGTTATGGTTTAGATCAAAATGCTCAATGAATATGAAAATTTGCAAATCATTTTACAATCCTCACTGAGACTTACGGCCTAAGCCACGATATCGAACGACAACGTTCGCGTGTTTTCCAAGCGACAAAACAGCTGATTTCGAAGACACATTATAATAAAGGGTGTTTTTTATTGGGGTATAGAACTTAACTTTTTTAACTGGCGGCCATTTTGTCAGCTGTGAAGTGATTAATATTTAGTTTGGTTTGCCATTTCATCATGAACAGGTTGACAAAAGAACAACGCTTGCAAATCGTGCAAATTTATTTCGAAAGTAATGGTTCAGTTCGCGAAGTTCACCGCAAGCTCCGTCCATTTTCTGCCATTACATCCACAAAAACTGACTGTTTGGTGTGCTCTATGGGCTGGTGGAGTCATTGGGCCATACTTCTTCCGAAATAATGCTGGAGAGTCAGTTACCATTAATGGAGACCGGTATAGAGCCATGATAACCGACTATTTTGTTCCCGAATTGGATGGCATGAATGTGGATGAGTTGTGGTTCCAACAAGTGGTTGAAAATTGGACCTGTAGAATTGGCTTTATTCGAGCCAGCCGCGGCGGCCACATGCCCGAAATCATATTTAAACATTAATGGCATAAAATTATCCTTCCAATAAAGCCAAATTGATGGACATTAAAACGATTTTTTTGTGTTTTATTTCAATTCGAAGTTCTATACCTCAATAAAAAAAACACCCTTTACATGGTTTCCGTTGAACGATGTCAGTAAGAATCTTTTTCTTATATCCCTAAAGCTTAAGGGATGACTTCTAAAAATGCAATGCACAGTTTTAGTGACCGGAAATAATGGCATTAGATGAAGGAAGAGGAAAGAGGGAGTAACTTGAAAATGGCACAGTTAGCAGTAAGGACACTTTCAGGATGATCCACATACGAACAGTCCTTATAGTGTGTCGTGCGATCAACTGTTTCTTCCACAATGAACGAATGAGAGTCTTCCCTTGTCCTAATATCAGAGACTACACTACGAATATCCAAAGAACAGATACCCTCAAAATATCACATTTAATTTATTTTACTCAGAACTGCAATTGCTCGAAGAAGTTGTTGAAATACTCGACATCTTCCATAACTTCCAAACAACAAATTCCCTTTAGACCAGCAATTATGGTGGATACGATACAGAGTAAAATATCGGTAACGTTGTCTTTGAATGAAAATGATACATATCCACATCGCCTACCATATGTGTCCATTTAAAGCTGCTCGCATTTCGTCCTGATATTACCCAAATAATTATACTTAAGCACAAGTATATAAGTATGTGTGGGTGTCGGCCGAATTCACATCAGGTTATTAATGTTATGCCTTAATCCTAATTAAAATTGTTACATAATGAAGTTTTTGTTGTTGCTGCAAAACCTTGACGACTTCGAACAGTTCGTCCGTACAAAACGACAGACACAAATCATATGCCTAACTTTTTCGGAACAAAGTTTAATAAGTATCTGCATGAGTAGGTAAATTGCTATCTCCCATAGTTAGCACCTAGACAATGTTTGTGGGGGGATGGGGGACAAGAAACATACTTATGTACATAACAATGGAACACCTGTTTAACGACATACAAACACGAACAGATGGAAATATCTCGTAGGGTTTTTCTGCCAGACTGAGAATGTTTCATACTTGCTTTCGGTTACATGTGCATGTAGTACGTTCACGAGTACCACTCATTATTAACATCGTCCAATAGAACCACCCTTCATCACAAGAGCTTTTGAATTTGGCATTTGGGGGAAGGCAGAGAGAAAAATTCGCAGAAATGGGGGGACCGAGTGCGGGGTGGCAATGGGCGGGAAAAACTAAAGATTATGTCTGCAATAGCATTATATCACACAAAAAGCCACAATCACCGAACACACTCACTGGCACATGATCCCACAAAAAGACAGCCTCGCAATACCCGTCACCCCCATCCCCCAATACGAACAACAGAAGCCATATGAAACAATGTGATACCTACTCAGGACTATGAATGAAACTTTTAAGGATATGCTTTTCCCTGTATTCGTATTTGTGTGGGTACATGTGCAGCATGGGTATGTTGAACGTAGACTAGCATGTCTGAATTGTTCTGATCGAAGGTGATGAGTTGTCCGATTTGGAAAGAAAAAGAAAACGTTAAAATTTTAAATTTTAAAAAAATAAATCTATTCCGTTTTACACCGCTTAGTATCATAGAACCAAACCAAAATATTCACTGCCAATGTTACATATGTGTTCGCTCAGACCTCAGACCCCCGGTACCCCCATAATATCAATCTGACTCAGCTAGGTCGGTATGAAATTTGACAGCAGTCCTGATTTATTCCCATTCATTGTCCAATTCCCCCACTGTGCGTTGATCATACTAACTTAGAGACATTTTATTAACGTAGCGTTTCTTATCCCGACATTCCATCTGTCCCGTCTCTGGTTTAGACCGGGTAAGTTGTGGAAAATGATTCCTTATACTTATGTATGTGTTTATGGTTTTCTAGTCTCTATGTTTATGTGAGAGTGTGAATGAAGATCTGGAGCATTTTTGAAGGTATACATGACATGTGAGAGTAATTGGATTACTTAAGAGCTTTTAAGTGTCTAAAAGTGTCTAACTAAACACGGTACACGTCGAACAGCAGCAACGCAACGATAGCAACGACAATGATAACAACAACAACAACACTAACAAAAGGCAAGCATCAACAAACAACAGCAAAACACACACACAAACAAAAACAATGGCAACCACAGCACCTCATCATTAACGACCCGCTCAACCGTCCACCCCTTCGCATCCATTCACATTCTTACTTCCAAATCGGGAATTGTTTTGAAAATCCCTCACCGTTGATTTTGCTTAAAGTTTTCAAACAAATGGTGAAACAGAAAACAAAACAAACAGAAAAGAAAAGAACAAACATTAAGAGGTATTAAATTTTTGTCGAAAAGACATTCAATTGTTCTTGATATCTGCTGTTCTCGTGTTGTTGTGCTGCTTAATGGTGGAGTGCAAATGAGTTATTTGGGATTTTGGTATCAGCTTTCACAGAGTATCTTAAAATGTGAACGCTTGAATTTGAAATACTCATTACCCTTTTGGGGGGCATGTGACTTTACGAATAGAAGATTAATTCCTAAGCCAGGCAAAACTTCTCTATACAAGCCTTAGACATTCGAAGACGGCTTCCATCTGTTTACCGATTGTAAGGTTTCACTATTCCCAGCTCATTTTGGAGATTTCCGGAATACCCAAAAGGCCCTCACCAAATGGATATGTCAAGTACAATCAGAGTCCTGGGTGGCAACGTTCATTTAGCGGGTGTTCACAGTTTTCGTCTTTCCGAGGATTTCCAATTTGATAACTCACAACTAGGACACAGTTTGTTTTCACAGATCCATCAACAAAGTTCTCTTCAAGTTTCATCAAATTATTATTCCAATCATCAAATATTCCATATTAAAAAGGACCAGCTAAGATGCTATATCGAGAATACACTCTTTAGGCGTATCGAGCCTCTTGAGCACAATCTTAAACATCTGGCCTTTTCGAATGAGAATACAATGTGTGATCATATCCATCTTCTGATAAATTATCAAACGAATATATGAGCTTGAATTAATATTATTATACTCCACAATCCTGAAATAAATTACTGTACATGAGGAGGATAATTAGGTAATGAAGCACCGCTGGTTGCAAATTCTGACTCTTCTTCGTGCCGACTCAAAGTTCTGATTCTTTAATTGCCAATTTAATTCATTAGATTCCATTGATTATAAAATAACTAAAAAAAAGATCATCTGACACGATGAACACCATTATATCACTAATTTCCTTATATATTTACTCCCCAAATGTTGTCCATACCCAAGGCAGATGCTTAGGTAATTCCTCCCTTGTTTCCTGCCCATTTATGCCTTAATATATTTTAAAAGCACCATAACGCACGCCTTATAAAATAACTCACTTTCAAAACACTTGCTGCCACTACAACGACTTCCAAGAAATTGCCGACTCACCAAAAGCGAGAAGAGAGAGAGAGAGAGAGAGAGAAACCCACATCGGAACACTGTAAATATGTGTTAATAAAAGCAAATAAAAAATAATGTGCACGAAATACCACACGAAAAGTCAAATTTGTGCCAACAATAACCATATCACATTTCCTGACACCAGCCAACGGTCGGAGTCACTGGTGGAGGCAGAGATGGAGATGGAGAGGGAGACGAAGCCGGAGATGGAAACAGCACACCTTTGGAGAAATAAAACTAAAAGCCACAAAATCGGTACTTTATGCGAATCAACTCTACTCAACTCAACTGCACTTGTTTGGCTGTCATTTCGAAATGTGTTTTGTTTCTAACGCCAGCATGTGTCTTATCGCATGCGAATGTGTATGAGTGGTTATGTGTGTGTGTGTGTGAGAGAGAGAGTGAGGACTTCCGTTTCCATGTGTGCGTGTTGCTTTATTTATTTACGACTTTTGCTAATTATCCTTTAAGTGTTTACGGGCACATCCATGTGCACATAATTTCTGTTGTCTGGCATTTCGTTCTGAAATCTTCAACCGAAAAGTGTCCTTCGCACAAGTGTTATTGTTTTATTGTCCTCCGAATATGTTGAAGTACTTAATATATACATTTAGATAATGTAATTGTGTGTGTGTGTGTTTGTTTATGTTTATGTGTATGAGAATGGTTCGTTTTATGTTACCATAGAAGCATTTTTAGAACACGTTTACACTCTTTTGTCGAATCGACCATATGTTTTGGAGCCGGATAATAAGACGGTCATTTTGAGATAAACGAACAACTTCAGAACAAGGCATGACTCTGAAATATATATTGTATATATACATATATAGGACATTGATTTGGGGGGTAGACATTCAACACCAGCATCTACTATATAGGGCTCTTGGCTTTCTTCACATGATTCTAATAAGCTAAAGACATGTTGCCTGCAAATCCTCAGCACACTTGACGTATCTGTATCCAGATCTCTCTCTCTCTTCGCTAGACTTTTTTCTATTCCCAGAAACCCCCAAATCCCTAAACTGACGTTTTTCCATTTGTCTTTCTTCAGAATAGGCGATTTTCCTCAATGTTTTGCCAAAAAAAAAATGAATCGATTATTTCATTCGGAGGTTATTTAAATTAAATTACTTAACCTTGGGGGCGGGGGGGTTCTTTTATTGGTTGGCATTGCGAACATTGTTATTTATTTCATTTCTAAATTTGGCTCTTATGTATGATATGTTTTTTATATAGGTTTTTATCTAATTTTGTTTTTAACTGGACTTGGCTATTGAGATTAGACTCTAAAAAGAATCAGGAATAATCCAGTGAAAGTGCTTTAAAATCGCATCCCTTGCTAACTTATATTTTTACCACAAACCACGACCCACTCTAAGGTATACACATTAGGGTGCTGTGAAAACATGCTTTTTTTTTAATTTGAAAAAGTTAACCTCGGAAAGAGATGTAGTCTGGGGTCCTAATGAGGGGAAAAAAAAGAAAAAAAATTTAAAAAATTTAGGGGGGAAAAAAATTTTAAAAAAATTTTAGGGGAAATTTGGAAATTATCGCTATTTTGGCGTTGATTTTAGAAAAATCCTAAAAATTAACGACTTAACTTATTCGAAATTTAAAAGTTTGAGCTTGTTCAGTGCCCAAACAAAAGTATTTGAGGCAAATATGAGGATAATCGACTAATATTTGTAGCTTTGGTGGCGATTTCATTGTTCAGTCAATTTTCTGAAGAAGGGACGATTTGACTTATTTTACTTTTTGAAATTTTTGAACAATGAGAAACATTTTTTTAAATTTTTTCGTGCCCTTATTTCATTGTTTACGCTATTGCAAACATTTATTGACATAAAACTTTTTAGGATTTTTCTAAAATCAACGCCAAAATAGCGATAATTTCCAAATTTCGAGGGAGTGGCGCGACCCCTAAAAATTTTTTAAAATTTTTTTCTTTATTTTTCCCCTCATTAGGACCCCTCATTAGGACCCTACATCTCTTTCCGAGGTTAACTTTTTTTTTTAATTTCACTCCACCCTAATACACATATATACCACATTCATATGTAAGTATCTATAAGCAGTTATATAAGCCAAAATGTTGTTTTGCTAACGTCCATAACCATATATTCGGGTACTCTCTTTTGTCTTTTGTCCCTTTTTTTTTATTTATTTTTTTTTTCGTTATTTACGTTCATGGATGATGCTATTCATACTGCTTTTGTTCCGTTTGTCGTTTCTGGTTTCTGGTTTCTTGAGCTATACAACTTAAGGGGTGGGGGTATGGGGAAAAGGTAACAATTGCATTAAGTTGTAATTTACGTTCATACACACTTTTCGCTATGCTTAACAGACAACAATGGAAGGGAAGCAAATCATTGGTATTCATCAGCATTTAAAGGAATGGCGACGGCCGAGACTTGAAATAATTGTAATGGAAATGGAAGTATTTAGAAGGCCTTTTTGGAGGGGAAACTAAATATGGCGTTGCCTAGAGCAGGAACCTAAGTAATAAGATACTATTGGGTATTCTCCAAATTGGTGCTTATATCATGTTAAAATAATTCCATTTTACAGGATGCTTTTATACGAAAGTCCTGTATGGCCCATACAAAATACAAATAGTTAAAGAATTGATCTGTAAACATGGCAAACGAAATGAGAAATTTAAAAAAAAAAACACTCTATCTATCAAATGTTTTTAAATACTTGAAGCGCGGGATAACAAATTTCTCACTCGGTGGGTATGTTATGTATTTGGAGTTCTGAGAATCCTCAAGTAATTGAAGAGAGGCCTTTACATGCACAAAAAGAAATATCATGAAAAAAAAAATATTTTATATTTCTTTTATTTACGTTTAACTTTAAAAAGCAAAATGGATAACCCTTTGGTTCTATATCATCGTTTTTATAAATTATCTCTAATATGAGCAGTTGTCATAGAACACAAACTGTTAAAGCTGATATGTGATGACCTATTCGCCTGAAACAACAGTCGAGGTCATAGACTAGAAATTCTCCCGCCAGCAATATTTCCATCCATCAGTTCAATGTCTGTTTCCTAAGGATAATGCATACTTATGCAAACATAAGCAACTGCAACTGTTTTACTGATGCCCATTGAAAAATCACTCCTTTCATTCTGTTTCGCTCATTCCGGCCACCTTAAACGGTTTTTTTTTTCTTTACGCCATTTACGTAAGTTGCAACTTCTTGCTGGCATCTTGTGATGCCAAAACAATTGTTGGTTTATGTTGTTGTTGCTGTTGCTGATGCTGATGCTGCTGTTGTTTGTTCTTGAGCAACTTCAAAAGCTTCATTGCATCCACAACATTCTGATGCAAGTTTGAATGACGTACATACATAATACTTGTAAACTTTTTAACGTAACATTATGATTAAACTCTGGGAAAAAAAAACGAAGCTGAAAAAAGTCGGATAGCAACATAACAGGAAACACACGCACGCACACACACACATACATACGGGCGGCAAGGAGCGGCAACATGGTTAAAGTTGTTACACAACAACAAAAGAAGCAACACCAGCACTAACTTACAGCAGACACACACATACTAGTTTTCGATGCAGTTGCGGCTGGGTTAGGAGAAAGGTGTATACCGGGGTGGCATGTAGGCAGGTACTTTCCTTCTCTGTTCTCCTGACAAAGCACAGGAATACTATAAGTTTGAACTGTTGTTGTTGGACTGCTTGCGAGGAGTTTTGTGTATTTCTTTAAGTTTTGCCAGAAAGTGGCAGCAGTACTTCAAGAGACTTCAGCCAGAGTAGATGTGGCAGCCACTGGCTGCAGTGGAAAAACTACCATCTAAACAACAGCAACATCAAGCTATCCACTGTACATAGTCGTCGCACCATTACACTTGGTATGAGTACTCTGACAACAACAATGCTTATTTCCAAGTGATCACTTTTTTACCGTTAAAGCAATACTTCTTCTTCAGCACCTCCATTACACCATGCCCCGTACGAGATGGACGAAATGTGTTGGGTGAGGGGGGAGGGGGGGAGGGGGGAGGTGGAGAAGAACCTCTTATAGTTTCTTCATTCATTCATTCAGACATTTGAACAAGTACCTAAAAACTTACACCGAAGCTAAAGAACAATATCATGAAAAAAAAAAAGTAAAAGCGTAGCAGAAGTTGTTCCACGCAAGCTTACAAGGTAAGTTTCGCGCAACTATAAAAGCCGTGGAGAAACTTTCAAAGTTTTATAGTTTGTTGCCACGTCATGGCTGTGTGTTGGTGTTTCTTTACTTAGCTTCTTGGGGAACAGTGGTTTATGGGGAGGATGACAAAAGGTGTCTTCCATCTGACAAAAAATAATTGGAATCTGAATGTCAAGGTACATTTTTAATCGATTTCCAACAGCAGATCTTTTTTTTGAAAATACCAAGGCGAATTATGATCCGTCATCAGTTTTTGCAGAAAAGGATCATTATTAGCTTTGCTAAAATAAAAATATTAAATAGTTTAATGAATAAGACAAGAGAAAATGTGGATAACTAACAAACAACTGGTGGGCTCGATTACATTGCTGACTCAACTCTGCATTCTCTTCGTCGACATTTTCGCCTGTGACAATCTGAAGATTATTTCAGTTGTTATTGTCTGCTAATTATTATTGTTTTTTTTGCCAATATGAGGCACCCACCGTAGGTTCTATGGGGCCTGCGAAAAATCCATTTAAGATTCGGGCTCTAAAGGCTAATATCGAGCAAGTTATTCATTCGTAAGATAGGACCAGAAATCCTCATCCTCAAGATCTTGGAACAGGAGCCGTCGATGAAGCCTGCCGTGACTGAAAAGATGTCCTTTTCTTGATTGGATGCATACACCGTGTTACAAAAAATAGATTTTTTTCTGTCCTATGAACCAAATGCACATATTCGGAAAGAGGGGAAAAAATAAAAATACACGTGTATCGGCGATTTTCATGTACACATCAGAATTTTTTTTAGTTTGATGTATAAAGCTCGTAGTGGCCTGCGTGAAAGCCTTTCGAACGATTTTTAACCCTTTTTCAGTGATCCAATCGAGCTGATTTTTGGCAGGCAGACTCAGTATCACGTAAAATTTTTTAAAAACAATTTTTTATCAATTCTCAGTTTTTCCCCAATTTTTATTATTTTTAAAAAAAAATATTTTTTTCACTTTTCTTAGCATAACTTGAAGAGACTCCAAATTTTTAACCTACTTAAGCGTTACGAAAAAAAAATGTTTTTTGAACTGAAACCTTAAAAAAACGATAACCATTTAAAAAAAAAATTTAGGAAAATCTGAGAATTGATAAAAATCTATTTTTTAAAAAAGTTGACGTGATACAAACATTTCCACGAGTCTGCCTGCCAAAAATCAGCTCGATTGGATCACTGAAAAAGGGTTAAAAATCGGTCCAAAGGCTTTGACACAGGCCACTACACGTCGCCGATACACGTGTATTTTTATTTTTTATCCCCTTTCCGAAAAAGTAAATTTGGTTCATAGGACAGAATGTGTGTAACACGGTGATAGTTTAGGTCGCACGATTTATGTTTTGAAAATGAAAATCCAAATGATCTGACTAAAAAGAAGTGAGAGCAACAAAATGCTCATGTTCTTGATTAAAGTAGGAAATAAAAGCGATACATGTTTTTTACTAAAAATTAAGCAAAAGACATCTCAAAAGAGTATAATTTTTCTAACCGGACATTGCCTTCTTACACTTTATCGCTCATTACCCATTTCATTTGGTTTTTAAACACTTACACTGTACTACAATCACATATTTGTATGCCGAACGCTTCGCTGCTAACAATGACCTACAACACATTCTCAGTTTTTGTGGACCAATGAACACAACTGAGTGAGAGGAGAAAACATTACAACTAAAGGTCACTTTATGAACAGCCATCATGCATATGGATAATAGGTCGAAAAGGTGTTGTTTTTTACAACACTCAATGTTAGTTTTGATGTTTATTCGAATGCAACAACCACAGCTATGCTCCATTTAATGAAATGTATCGCTTGATAAATAACTATTACAAGAAATCGTCGCAACCACGTCATCGGTAGCGGCAACATCATCATCGTTATCGTCCGATGCAAGCAGCCTCGCCTCATCAGCAGCAGCATAATAATGATCGTCATCATCTCGTCGTCTTAGTCCCTTGCCGCCGCCAATCCTAACAGAGTGAACGCAGTAAGAGCAAATTGTTTTTCTGGGCTATAATTCTTGAGTAAAACGAAAGGGTTGGCAATGATAGAAATGTTGATAAAGAAGCGATTGCTCAGATGGGGATAAGTAAAGGGTGGATTTTGGCTTCCTCGATGAGGGACAACCGGAGAATTTCTTAATATGTTCACTTAAGAGTCTGGAAACCCTCTTTGAGTCTCTCTAATATCTCGCATTGATTTACAGGTAACGCATAGAGTATGTCATTTATTCCGATCTTAATGAAAGGAGGCAGAGATATAACAGAATTAGTATAACAGAATTAGTATAACAGAATTATTATTATTCGTATTTCTATTTCTGCATTTGTTTGGAACGTGGCACCGCCTTGCATTATTCCACCTAATACCAAAGTACTTTAATTGAATACAGCTTAATCCAGAGTCTCCCCTTTTGGCTAGACAAATCACTCCAAAATGTCACCACCTTTCTTGAACTTTGTCCCCACAGAGTTCGCATTGCTCGAAATGCATGTAAAAGCGCACTCATAAAACATCTTTTAAACGTTTTACCACTACACTAACTGCTAAAAATGTGCTTCCCATTTTTCCACCACCACCGCTTCGTTCATTGCTTGCCAACGTTGCTGTTGCTCTACTCTACTCTACTCCCGGCTGCTACTGTTGCTATTTTTGCCGGAGTCATTGTTGGTGTGGTTTTAATGATTTTGGCTGCTTACCAGACATCGTCGTTGTAGCCGCTATCTTGAGACACCGTGTGCTGTGGCGAAAAGTGCAGCAGTGATGTTGCAGTCCGCCGCCTTCTAGGTCTGCTGTGTATGCCCGTTCGCCGCCAGTACGAACGTCATTTATATTTATGAGTATGTCATCTGGTTTGTATGTTTAAGAACCAACGTAGTTAGTTTTGTTAATAGTTTTATATTATTTTGTTGTTATTTTTCTTCTTTTTTTTTTGGAGGAGGGTTGTTTGAAAGACTCTCATATATTCCAACTAAGACCATGGTTGCCAATGTTGAAACATGTGGAAAATTACGTTTCGTTTATTGAATGTGTCTCTTGTGGTAGATTGTCGGTTACTTTTATTAATTTAATACAATTATTTATATTTACTGGAAGAAGTGAATGTTTGCAAGTGAAAGGTTACGCTAGATCTTCCCGCCTAAGTGATGAATTTTATTTATAAAGAAGTTTGTGGTTAGTGTGTGCCTATCTTAATATATATTTACCCTCGACACTGATTCACTGATTCACTGATTCACTGACTCTGTCACGCAATACGTAGGAATTCTATAAATATTTAAATAATAATAATAAAAAAAAAAATATTTTTTTTTGGTACAGAAAAATTTTTTTTTTTCCAAAATTATTTTTTTTTTAAAAAAATTTTTTTTTTTCAAAATTTTTTTTCAACAAAAATTTTTTTTTTCCACAAAATTTTTTTTTTCAACAAAATTTTTTTTTTGCACAAAAATGTTTTTTTCCAACAAATATTTTTTTTTTCAACAATCATTTTTTTTGAACAAAAATTTGTTTTTGAACAAAAATTTTTTTTCAACAAAAATTTTTTTTTTCAACAAAATTTTTTTTTTCCTCAAATTTTTTTTTTCAACAAAATTTTTTTTTCCAACTAATATTTTTTTTAAAGAAAAATTTTTTTTCCAAAAATTTTTTTTTTTTCTAAATTTTTTTTTACAAAATTTTTAAAATTAAGTAACAAATACTTTCTCAAGCAAATTAACGGGCGCCATAGGCGCATTACAACTTTTCAGTGGCCGGTTTTCAACACGCAACCTAACCCTACTTGATGGGTATAGGACTAATCTCTAAGCCATATAAAAACATCTCTCAGAATCGTATTTAAAGACTGGGTCTGTAAGAATACAAAAATCGTACGCAGACACTGATTTCAGATGAGTTCAAGGAATGTTAGGGACCATAAGTAAGTGTGGAGACTAGCCTTGTCCTCAGTTAAAATCAGTGCTGTTCAGAATATACGATTACCTCACGATATCATAATAAATTACAATTCAAAATGCTACCCCATTATTTCATTTATATCCACCCCCTTTTCGTAAAGATCTCCAAGTTATTTAAATAACAATTAAACTGAAAAAGAAAAACACACCCCAGCCCTTTTCCAAAAAATCCCATAAATTTCATATTACATTATTAATGCATTGTATTAATTGCACGGTTATACACAATACCCGATAAACCACAGAGAGAGAGAGAGAGAGAAACACCAACAAAAACCAATTCAATTAAAGGGGAGCAGCGAAAGGCTCACATTTGGGGTTGCAAAAATTTTATTCGGTCTAAGTGTCATTTAAGGTTTATGGCAATTAAATGGTATGACAATAAAGTAATAAGACCTTATTCGGATGGCTGGGGAGCTATGCAAATGAAATTGGAAAATATTTGTAACTAGGAGTATTTCAAATTAATTAAATGGCAAATATATTTAAAAAATAACTTTAAGAATGAGGAGGCGACAAAAAAAGTTATATTTTTTCCCTTTCAAAAATATGAGTAGAGTATATGATTTAGCTAGCATATTCTTTAGGTTATCGAGAATTTTGTCTATGAAAACGGTCTGATTTGCCCCAGAAGATATGCAATACCAATTGCGTGGTCTATCTCCTAAATGACATTGCATTTCCTTGACTGGACAGGATGTAGGCTGACAGGCTCAATATGATTGCCAGAGGATAACAGAGAAATAATAATACTTTTTTTTGGTTTTATGTTGAAGTGGTATTGTCTACCTTTTAAGAATACAACATTTACCCCATTTGGGTTCTCGATCTCTGGGTCATACCAATGATTTAAAGTGCAGAGGCTCTAGCCAGATTGGGGACTACTTCACGGTTACCGGATGAACTTGAATCTCCTTTATATAAGGAAACAAAAGAAAGCCAGAGGTTTCGTTCACTCTGAAGTCGTTATTAAAACTAGCAGCCTAATTAATTGAGTCCACCGTGACGAGGCACTGTCCAAATGGTGGCCAAGCAGAGATCGTGGTCAGTTACTATTGCAAAAGCTGTGACGATGAAGTGGAAGCGTATTATGGGTAGGGTAGAGTATGAGTAAGAAAAAAATTCTATGAAAAAAAAATAAAATCTATAAACAAAAACCCGAAAGAATGATTTTATTAATTAAAAAAAGTCTGCATATTCCCACCTTCAATAAAAGTAATCATACGCCACCATGAACATAAATTGGTCCCTCAATGAACACATTCGAAAAAAAATATGTGGCTTGCATCTCATAGACGCCAGATTTCAAAGAGTCTGTTTTGTTCTTTACAAAAAAAAAATATATATACATATATATATATTTTTCATTTCCCACCTGACAAACAGTTGCAAAGTATGCACATAAATTTATATTTATGCAAAAGTAAAATGGAAGTAGGCACATTTTACTGCACATGTTGACCTGTAAAATATCACAACTGTACACCGGCACAAGTACACGTTTGTACAAGGAAATAAAGAATATACATACATTGGTGTATGTGTATGTACATAAGGAGTTAATAACACAATTTACAATTTGAATATGCAAATAATAGCCAACTTACATACATCTCCATGTATGTAGGTATTTTTAAAATAACACATGTTTACCGTCTATCCTTCACTGAGCAGCACATGTGGAATGAGTGGAACCCTCCAAATTCTATTGTTGCTGTTGTTGTCTTGCATTAAGACATCTTTGTTCGGGTGGTTGTTGTGTTTCCGGTAGGCCTACGTGCACTTACAACAAACATTAGCCAAAGGTTTGAAACAAGGATGTGTGTGTGTGTTTTTTTATCTTTTACCTTTCATGAGAAATATCACTTCAAAAAACCCTCACCTCAGACAGAAGAGGGTACCTCTCTCCGAGTGCGTGTGTGTGAATTAAAGTAAAATTACACCATGCTGTTGCTTTCAGCTTTTCTTGAGCTCGGAAAGGGAAACCGAAAGAGTTTCCTCCTCATCATCATTGTCCAACAAAAGAATGAAACAAAAAAAAACATATGTTTGGTTTGTTTTCTAGCAAATTGTTGGTTTTAGTTTATAAACACAGTGTATGAATATCTCTACACACACACACACACATACACGTATACATATGTTTCTATGTATTTGTTTTGAGAATCTTTTGGTTTGTTGGTGCGGTTGTTGTGCTGTGTCTGTTGCTGTGGTAGTAATAACAAGTGTTGCTGCCACTGCTGCGTTTCCTGTTCCTGCTGTCCACATTAATGAGAATGTGTAAATTTCGTTTGTTGGAAATATTATGTAAATTCTCCTCTGTACACCGAAATATACAGAGTCTATCATTCACTTGGCCACAGCTATGGCCTGTTGGGCTGGCCGATAGGAAAAGTTTAGTTCAAAGCCGAAATTAGAATACGAGTTGAATGACATTGGCAAGGTCTAATGTAATTTGTGTTCGTTAATTAGCAATATTGCATTTATTGGCATATCAGTGAAAGCAAATTGATCATAAAGCTGGCAAATCTAATTTTACTGGCATTGCTAAGATATATTCTAGGAGTAGGAATAATACTAGGAGTATGAGTATGAGTAAGTGCGGCTAGAGTTGAAGTAAGAAGACTAGGAAGTAGAAGTAGGAACAGGTAGTGGGAGTAGAATAAATAACCCATAAGACATCTTCTATGTACAGAGCCTTCTCCGACCAGCAGATGGCGCCTTATACTTCTATAGGAAGGATCTACATGTTATTCTCTATTTGATGTTTCTAGGAGTTTCATGATAGTTCCCCTTTTCTCTCCAGATCGAAATATCGTAATACTAATTCTGTACATAATACCAAGATTCGTCATGATTTTTTATTTCTCTTCCCAAGGAAGTTGTCATCTTTCGTTTTTCTAGTTCAAATTTTCCCGGAACCCAAACAGTGTTTCAAAATGTAGCGAAACCCGATTGGTCTTTGAATATTTAGAATTTCTAATTTTAAAGGTATTTAAATTGAAGAATGTAAGGCAGCCTTAAAACGTGTTTCAAAAGCAGAGTGGGAAATATTTTAAATTACAATGGTATTCTTTCATGTTTCGCTGACTCGTCACCGAACAGCCGTCGTACAGCTCAATGACAGTTAATTAGATTAATCCGACCATAGCTTTATCATTTGTCATACCACCCTCGTAGTAGTCGTCGCATCTACGTAACAAACAAATCTATTACAAAAATTTACTTTACTCACAATCATTCATGCATTCACAAATATTCACATGTAGACTACACCTACATTTAGAATGACAACTAAAATGCAAAACGACGTTACAACATTCTCATGACTAACATATGTGATCCCTGCAAACGGTTATAGGTTCGTAAAAAGACTCTGAATGGCATTAGATCCTAAGGTAAAAATACACTATGACTAACAAAAAATAAATTCAAAAAAAAGTTTAAAACCCACACAGAGAACACATTCTTTTGCATTATACGGACGACATTGATATCGCCGACGGAGAGATAGAGTGAAATGTAACTCGAGGCGGAATCGCCAAAAATGGGTGTGATGGAGAACGTGGATAAGGCAAAACGCATGATTGCCACAGAAACCATATAGCAGAGACGCAGTTGTAGCATCGAGGTGGTAGACGAATTTGTCTACCTCGGCTACGCCATCAATAGAATGAAATATGTCAGCATTGAAATAAAGCGGGAAATATAAGCAAATTCAAGCTAAGATCCAATAGTCTACCAAATGGGGAATACATGTCATTGGTTGAAGCTCAATAATCAGTCAGTTCATGCCATCGGACTATTAAGCCTTAGATGATGGTGAGTCATCCGTCTTCTGCAGCCATTAACTTCGATTGAAGCTCAACTAACTGATCACAGGATGGGAGTTATATTATTTGTATTGCTTATATGCGAGGCATATAAGAATGACCTCGAAATGATTTCGCAAAGAATTAGATAATCATAGAGACGAATTAAAACAACACTGTACCACACGCTTAATATATAAGTGTTTCTTTATGGGATCAAGAGAAGCCTGAGCTGTATGAGAGCCATATCCCGACATGAACATATTTAAGCGCCAACCGGACCATATAGGCCGAATGAATTGCGGAACACTCCAGTTAATAGTTCAATTGGAAGAATACATTCAGATCCTTCTAACCACAAACTGTAGAAATTACACACAAAACCAAAGTACTTGGAAATATTTTATTGAAAAAAAAAAATATTTCATTTTTAGCCTTTGCTCAAGATCTGTTGTAATTCTTAGCATTTCCATATTTTGGCAAGTACAATTTTAAAATTGTGTAAATCGAATAGTTAAATTCTATCCAATCAACCACAAACTCAAATGATCATTTTGTGCGGTTGGGTTTTTTTGGCATTTCAAGTGATTCACGTATGTATTTATTCAGGTACGCGTGTATGCATCCCCCAAAAGTATGCTCCTATTTCATTTTCAAATGACAGATTGTCAGACATACGTGTGTGTGTGTGCCTTTTCTTCATTTGAATGTCTACAATACTGGCAGGTTTCCGTTTGTCGGTCTATCTCTTTGTCTGTCACATAGACTGGCTTACTGTTGCCGTCTGTCCGGCCTCTATGTAAGTGTGTCCGTGAGAATGTTCTTGGTGTATTTTTGCACACAGCAGGTCCATTTAAAGTTTTGCCTTCTCTCTGAGGCTTGAAAACTGTTGTTGTATTATGTAAAGGTTGTTGTCAGCTTTCCTTATGTTGTTGTTATTGTTGTTAACATTACTGTGAACGGTGTTGCTGTTTCACTTGTAGAGGAAGTCATTTGTATTCATATTTTGTTTGCATTTAAATTAAGTCGTTATATTATTTTATTATTTAAGTGGCACTTTTTCTGTTCTGCCATATTTGTGGTCGTCCTTCTTCGTTTCGCCTCACCGTTGATTATGCTGCTGTTCTTGCGTTTTGTTTTTATTTATACATATTTTGTATAATTTTATTTATGTGTATTGTTCTTTCGTCCAGTCTTAAATTATGATTCATTTGTTTGTCTTTGTCTTTGTCTTTGCCTCTCTCTCTGTTTGTCTTAATATAGCCATGCTCACAGTGGCTGGACAACAAATTATTTACATTTTTCATATGTTTTACTTTAAGCCAGCCATTCCGAGGACTTAATTCGTTAGCATTTTGTATTTGTTTGTGTTAATAGATGATAAACAACTGTTTTGGTGTTTTAGAATTAAAGAACAACAGAAACACATACACAAATTAAATGTTATTTTTAGCATAAAACTTGGAAAATCCACGGAAATGTAAATCATTAACAAAGTGATAAAGCCATATTATATTAGAATTGAAAATGCTTCCCGGAGCTCTTTCATAGTATTGGAGGAATTATTGCAATAAGATATGTTTTTTTTTGTCCTTCTTATTTTTCTCGTACTGGCGACTTTATGAGTTAGAGAGTAATCTGTTAGCCATTTAAAACTTCTCTAGAAATATAAAGAAGGCTCCGGCCCAAGAGAAGGGCTACGTGGCGGAGAATAGCTTTTATCATAGCGTTTAGCCAGTGTGAGGGTTGTGGGTTCGATTCCCTCCAGAGGCTTTGGTCTGTCTCTGCAAAAATCTAGCCAAATGGTCACCAGATTTACCCCTCGACCCAAAATTAGAATATAATTTTATTAGTGCTGTAATTAATATTAAATAAAATAAAAAAATATAATCCTAGATACTTTTGCTCGCATATTCAGATGATATTGCATTATGTCAGGTTTTACCATGCCAATATTATTTAAATATCCTACGCAAATATTCATTAGTATTTACCAATGTCTGAAAATACATTCAAGCGCTCAAAATCCGACAACATTTCTAGACAGAAATATTTTGTGGAATCTTTTTTAATACGAGAGCACGTTCCGACAAACAAAAATGTACAAGTTATAAAATATTCAACATTCTAACTATTTAGTTATATTATTTCGAAAATCGTATAATTTGTCGTTTTGTCTTTGGCTTACACTACTGTATGTACTGGATAAAGTGCACAAATTCCTATTTCACATTTATTCCCTGCCTGCTCCGCTGGCATGGATAATAATATTTTGTTCCTGTTGCTAAAGAATTCCAGAATTTTATATGTACCCCTTCTTTTTTTTATTTCATAAAATATGTATAATTTTGTGTAAGCAGACTCCTACAAGCATGGTGAGAGGAAGAGAGCAAAGCAAAGGGATATGTGAGAGAAATAATAACCATAAAAGCGGAAATTGGTAGTTCTTTATGTGTGAGTGTGAGCGTATGCTTGTGTGTTTATTAGGGCGTAGCGGAACATTTTCATATTGAATGGACAACATAAAGTTTTAGGTGGATAGAAGAATACAAGGATATTAAGTCATCGGATTGAAATAATGGTTTTCATTAATATGTTGTCGGCAAGGACTACAGGATTATTTAAAAATATTCAAAATCGTACAGTTGCATATATCTTAATATATATTTACCCTCGACACTGACCTGTCACGCAGTACATAGGAATTTAAATAGGCATTCTATAATTTTCTATAAATAATAATAATAAAAAAAATAATATTTTTTTTTTGTACAGAAATTGTGTTTTCCCCAATTTTTTTTTTCCAAAAATTTTTTATTTAAAAATTTTTTTTCAACAAAATTTTTTTTTTTACAAAAATTTTTTTTTTTACAAAATTTTTTTTTTCAAAATTTTTTTTTTCAACAAAATTTTTTTTTTTCAACAAAATTTTTTTTTTCAACAAATTTTTTTTTTCAACTAAATTTTTTTTTTTCACAAATTTTTTTTTTTTTTTTAAACAACAATTTTTTTTTGAACAAAAATTTTTTTTTTCCACAAAATTTTTTTTTTTTCAAAAAAATTGTTTTCCCATATTTCAACGGGCGCCATAGGCGCATTACTAGTTTTATAAATATTTCCAAAGTTAGGTAGTCAGTTTGTACGTCTTGATTTTGGGACGAAACAAATTGAAAAAAAAAATGTTGAAGTATGTTCTCATTGCCCATACAAAGCATACCGATGGATTTCAATTCCACTGAAATCTGTAACTTCCCTACGAGTATTGCCAGCTTATCTGCTCTGCAATTCCCCGGCAAGTCCTACATAAGACTTACAAACTTCAATTGGAACCAGAATTGAAGTCAAATGACCAACTGAAAACTATGACGACGCTGTATTTCTACAAACAGACTTAGATTACATTTTGGCTCCTCTGACAATATCTCAAGTTATTTTTTTATAGTTTTCTCAACAAAAATATTTTTCTCTCCCTGGTGTTAATTTCTTCATGTGCATGTATTCGCGTCGGATGCACATGAGTATTTGCGGGTGAAATAGTTGAGCTGCATAATGAAAATTATGTGGTTGGAAAATAAAACAACAGAACATGAAACAAAATACGAAAAGAACTATAAACATATTTAAATAAAAGGGTGTTGCAAATGTATGACAGAACAGAGAACAAAAAAGAGTGGAAGAGATAAACTGACTGATATTTGGCTAGAGAGTCAATCTGGAGGGAAGACGACTTATGTCACATAATTTTTTTTTTCAACAGTGACACATTTCTACAGTTTACAGACGTACTACTAATTCCGCCAATTAGACGTCTGCCCTCTAGATTGCTGTAAGTTTGTCAACGTTTATTAGAAAAGACAATCTACGAAGCAGAAGTCCTAAGTCAAATGCGGACTTTTCTATAGATGCACCTATTGTTGTTTTTTACAAATGCAACATTGAATTTCTATAAATGAAGTAGTGATATCTCGAGTTTACAGCCATAATAATGCGCCTGTAAATAGACTTAGATCGTTGGCGGCCCTCTACATCGTCCTTGGACTTCAGGAGAAAATGTATATGAATTCTTAAAATAGAACCGGAAAAACATCTGTTGCTATTGGTCATCAATAATTTATAATCTCGTATTCTTCACAAGGTTACAGTCTATCAAATCCTAGATGCAAACATCGATCCCACTTTCACGGAATTAAATTTCGTTTCACTATTCACTTTTCAAATTACTCCTCGACCTTACAACGACCTCCCTTTATATGAAATTCTTCTGCAACACATAACCGGAAAAAAGATCAGATACAGAATTTTGAATAATTTCATCATTTATATTCAAACAAATATGTTGTTGTCGTTTTTTCTTTAACACAACGAACTGCAGTTTCCACCAGGGCTGGTGATGGTCGCCTCAGAACGACAAATTGTCTGCCTGCCACAGAGGCACCCAACAAAACCGCTGTTAATGCTACAGACACATGAATGGGGTTTTTTATGGTATGGATGGAATTGCGAACAGGCCGGCATATGTATGTGTCAATGTAAGCCCACACATGTAACTACATTCCAGTGCACATTTGTTACGCCCCAAAATTATGCTTCACTTCATCTAACAGCATTGGGCGAATGGCTTTGTCAGTCATCGCTTCATCATCATTATCATGGCTTTTTATGCAGTCGCTCTGCAAGTGGCTTAACTTCGCTCATTTGTGTCTACAACTGATTTGTTTTTGCTGCTACGGACTGCTGCTGCTGCTACTGACGTCATGTTGACTCCTTTGCTGTGGTATATTTAAGCTCTCCATGCTGTTGCCATCCTTAATGCTGTTGAATTTGTCTCATTGCTCCCAATAGGGCCGACAATACCACGCCACAACTCTCACCGTGTAGGAGTTGAGTAAATGCAACGGCAACGAACTGTCAACTGAATGAAATGGCTTTGTTTTACGCGTTACTTTGCTTTTCAGGACCACTGTCCTTAATTTAAAAACGTTTGTAGTGACATTCCTCTGGAGGGGGTTGCGATGTCATTCCATAATGAGGCTTAATGTGTGAGTGAATAGAATAGGCCTTGATTGGAGAGCGCTAGAGTTTAATTCAAGGAACTTTCAGACCGAAGAAACAATATTAAGGGGACATTCAGAGATATGCAATAATTAGGTCGTTGAAAAGGATCTAAAGTATCTAATTTAATGCTGGAGATTACTTAAATCGGTAAGTGGTGGTAGTCAAACAGGTAACAGGAGGACAAAGATTAAGTTGGCTTCGTCTGTATCAGTAGACCCACTAACTAAAGGTATGTATCCCTAGCCCCTGAGAGCCCTAACAACCTAATGCCAATATTGGATCGTCTAGGTTCATAAGAAAATGAGATTGCGATGTTGATGTGCGCCTAGTCACGACAAGTGCAGGTAATGTTTTTATGGACCTTGGAGTAGACTCCGAAACCAAATATATTATTTTATTGAGATCCGTCAGTACTATCTGTTACTGTCGCTCTTTCACTCTCTGAGGATGTATGGGCTTTTCAACGTGTGGTTTTTCCGGTACTCAAGATACAGCAGTTCGGCTTCGCGAATATTTCTCCAAATTATAATTTTGTTTAATTAAAATCCTACGCATCCTTAGGCAAAGGTTATTAAAATACGGAGAGTTTATTCTTTTATTAACAAAATAATCATCCGGTGCGTGAGTAATTTTAAAAGTTCCTGCCCTTATCTCTATGGTGATATCTTAAGTTCAACCAATTTTAATTTACGAAGAACCCCAATTCCTATTTTTGGTATTTGCCTGTCTGTCTCATGTCCATTATTAGTTCAGCCATTTTTCAAATTAAATGTGTTTTCCAATCTAATAAATCTTTTTTTTTTTTAATCTCTCTCTACACTAATCCGAGACGATAGACAATTAAAAATACATTTTCGAAATATACGCATTTCTTTTACACATTTCCAAATAATATGACGATAAAGAAAATAAAAGTGACAAAATAATTCTTGAAAAGTCTGTTATTGTTTTGGAAACAGCTAAACAACCCCGTCATCCCTTTTGCCATCCACACACACACACCCACACAGGGCCACACAAATGTTCTCACTCTGGAGACATTAAATAATTTGTAAAATGCGAAAAATTTTATGCAATGCAGAAATGTCACACAGCCTTCAACGTACAAACATCCACCCTACACCCCCCACACACACACACACAATCACAGAGTTGAAGATATATGCAAGGCAGTCGGGCCCACACAACTGACAGCTCGAGTAAGACATTTGTTAACTACAAATGGTTGCTGGTTCACAAGAAGGGGAACTGCGGAAATGGGCAGAGTCTAGGGGGTAAGAAAATTACATATTTTGTCCTGAAAAAAGAGGAATGCCAACGACAAAGTTGATTCCTTTAGAAGCAAACAGCAGCAGTGACGACAACCGGGCAACACAGAGTGCTGCAAAACGACGTTGAGCATAAACTACAAAGAATGACATCATCATTGGCATTTTATTGACAAAGTCATGCTAAAATGTTTTTCCGTTTCCGGTGTAGTTATTCTGCCAACCACCCCCACACTCACACAATCGCTGCTGCTTGTGCAACTTTCACTCAGTCAACACCGCTCGTAAATGTGCCATTAAAGCGTTCCTTCGTTCGTCCTTTTGGTAAACATTGCATATAATGTTGAGAAGACAAAGTAATTAAGTTGATATTTTTTTTTCAGGACCGAACTAAAAGGACATCATCATTTCATTGGATGATGAAACAACTCATAAAACTTCCGAGTTTCAAGTTGCCTTTTTCGTTGACATCATAATGGTAACAAATGCAGTTAATGCAATTTTGTAGTGACGCCACAGGGTGTGGAGGTTGGGGGATTCGGTGTGTATGTCCGAATATATGTGTGTGGGTAAGGAAGCTTAAAACCGGATATGAAATTTAATATCATAAAACTGACCAATGTTTACTTAAGTGGTTTGGGGTTGTATGTGAGCGTGTGTGCGTGTGTGCCCGGGGGATACGCGAATGGGGTGGATTTATTTGGACAAAGTTGTTGTAACAAATCTGTGCATTTCTAATGATTTCATTTTATTATCCTTCGAAGCATCCCCATATGGATTTATGGAATAGTTTAGGTAATTAGTAATAGAGAAGGTTGCCATAGTGCTAACTGTCCATTAGCTGGATGCAAGCAGATAAAGTGTGAATAACGAATTAAAGTATTCAAGATATTTATAAACCGTATCAATAAGGGCATTAATTAACTTGCCCATCTGACAAATGAATAGACATTTTTGGATTAATCGAAATACGATTTTTTGTGAAGATTTGGTCTATAAGAGAGTTGGAAGATGAGGAACGGCAAAATACTAAAGAACAGTAGAGCCAACTAGCTGAGTATATACGGGAATGATTTTAAATGAACCAAAATATAAGGAATAAATAATATATATAATTTATGTCCGACGAGTCTGGGCATTGATGCGAAATTATCTTAAACACTGACGTCTCTATCAAGGTCGGTTGTGGGTTTGATTAAGTCTGTGGCCACATGACACAGTTTTGGTTGAAGAAGTCACTAGATGCTACTTGACGCTCCTTGTCAGTGCAGCGGCGCAATAAGACAAACGAGAGAAAATCAATAAGATTATACAGTATACAACTATAATCCGACATCGGTCGGACTTTATTCAGAAACTACTGGAAATCACCAAGAAATTCCCTTAAAAACATTTTTCGATTTCTGACAAAAATCTGTCAAACAAATTTGATGACATGGCGAGTATCCCATGACAAACATTTCAGCATATTCATCAATCGTCTCCACAATTCTCGGTAGAAAGCTTTTGTATACTTTTTTTTATAAAATTTCTGTTCAATTCCAGAAAAAACTGGTCACTTGGTGGATACATATATTCATTTGCATATACATTTACTTGGATACGAGTACATACATCGAAATACAAAAGTTATACCTAGACATGTATATATGTGTGTTACGTTCTGAACAGATTTTCACGCACACAAATACACTCACGAATAAACCGATTTTTTATTACTTAACGCCATTGTAACAATGGCCTGTTAAAAAGTTTATGGAGGCACAGCCATAACAACAACGGTCATTACATCAACGCCACTTTTTTTTGCACAAGGTAGCGAAATCTGTCCGAAAGCTTTGTAAGGGGAAATTCAACTTTAAGATCAATAAACAGAGAAATAAATCTAAATATTAACATACAGAGTGAGAAAGAGGCACAATAGAGCTCATATACGGCAATACAGTCAAAGTTGTTCAGTATTATTTAATAATACTTGGTTTAAAGTGATGATATCGAATATAATATAAAATCTTTGGTAAGATGTTTAAATTGAACAACATCATATTGATAAGATTGAGAAAGAACAGGAAAACTGACTTACCTATTTACTGTGTGTATTCTCAGCCGTCGAAGATGCAACTGTCAGCCCATATGTTGCCGGGACGTATTTTGTGTCATTACAACCATTAGCTCCTCGTTTCACTTCTGATCTACTTTTGCTGACTCATTTTCTATACTTGCAGAGGAAGCTGTCACTGCTCTCTTATTTATGCCAATACAAATGTCATCTGCAAACTTAAAAAATATATAAATTAAAATATACATTTGTAAAGAAAATTTCATTTTTAATCCTTCTGTTGGTGAGAAGATCCCTGGTGACCTTTTGATGTGAAAACTTTATGTCCAATGGGAGACTCACCAGTGTGAGCATTAATGTTTATCCAGTTACTGCCTTTGAACTTCCGAAATAGTAATTGTATCAACTGGAGCTTTCAATAGTGTAAAAACTGGGCAGTGGCAGAGAATGTGTTCCAACGATTCAATGATCTCAGCACATGCCTGGCATCAGTTCGATTCGGCGCTTCCACAGCGAAATAGATGTACCTTAAGTGACGAGGGACCAGACAGGATGCCCAGGAGTCTGCTATGAGTGTTGTTTTACTGGTGGTTTTGCTTGTTATCCAGGAGGGGAAATTCTTCCCCTCAATACCACTGATGTTCCCCGAGTCGGAAATGGTGGTGAGAATTTGTACCATATCAATCACTTGTAAACTGGGCTGTGGCTTAGAAATTTCTCCACAAGTTGTCCTCTGTATATACCTTAAATCCATTCAATTCCGCGAGTCCAATGCGAAATGAAGGTGTCTTCAGTGTCGAGTGCTTAATCATGAATTTACTTCAAGTTTGTTCAGAGTCATTAGCTTTTTATGTTGAAGGAAAACATGCCAGCAGGTTTGTACGCCAGTAAAGCGATTTTATATCATGAATAAAGCTAAACAATTGGGTGTTTTTTCCGCTGTGACTCAGCTACAAAATAGAATATTTCTTGTTGATGTCATTAAAGACTTTTCTGTAAAATAAATGTATTTAATCGACATATTTCAAATATTCAAATCGTAGAATAATATTAAGGTGATACATTACTAGATTTCTCCGTAATATGGAATGCCAAAAAACCACTAAAGCTGCCGATAACATTTGTGGAAATGGATGTGCCTTTGGTGTCGATAGCCCAGCCAGAATGCCCATGCATTTACTTAGTTCAAAGTCATCAGTTTTTTTCGTGTGTGGTATTTTTCCCGGACAACCCATAGGATTTTTGTAGTTTCGCCGACATTTGGTTGACGCCATCTGCTTATTTGGGCTCAAATTGCCAGTACTGCTCGATTTTTAATTTAAATATAATATAATTGGCTGAGATCTCCAGATTTTCCTAATTCGTTGGACATTTTTGGCTGCCTTGGGATATGAGCTTGTTGATTTCGTCTTTGCCAACAGCGTTGGAGAATTAACATTTCTAGAGTTGGGCTAAAAAAAATAAATAAAAAATTGTCTATAAATATAATTGGAAGTTCTATTTAATACTAGTAAGTTGTAATGCGCCTATGGCGCCCGTTGAAATATGAAAAAAAAATTTTGACGAAAAAAATTTTTTTCTTGAAAAAAAAAATTTTTGTTCAAAAAAAAATGTTTGTTTAAAAAAAAATGTTGTTGAAAAAAAAATTTTAAAAAAAAAATTTTTGTGGAAAAAAAATTTTTTCTTGAAAAAAAAAATTATGGGAAAAAAAAATATTATAAAAATATACAAAAAAAAAATATTATTTTTTTTATTATTATTATTTATACTGCGTGACAGAGTCAGTGAATCAGTGTCGAGGGTAAATATATATTAAGAAGAAAGATGTTGCATATTGTAATTTGTTCTAATTGGCCGTCAGGCTCTTAATTACAAAATGGAAATAAATGAAGATTTTTTTCAAGTTCAGGAAGCCGAAGTACATCGGAAAATATTATTAACATGCGTATAGTACTATCGATGACGATTTTGTTTCCCTTAACGAAAAAGTCTGGTACCATTATTTTCTTTATTAATTTTATATTCAAAAATGTCAAATGTGCTGAATTTCTTATGACCAACAACAGGCATCGGAAATATAAAGTCACACCATTGTCCACAACTATTTTACCCCAGCTTTTTTAGTACAGCGATTGCTCGTCAGCCAAAACAGCGTTAGACGATAACTATCAGGGAAGGCTCCAACACGGAAGACCGACACTCCGATGAATAGTCCAATTGGAAGAAGATGTGAAAAATCAAAGTGCTTGCTAAAAATTGTTCACCAGCTTTTCGTTTGTCTAGCAGTGAGCAATATTTCCCTTAATAACAAAATGTAAAATTCTAGGAGTTGTTGCGTGTACAACAGGAAGGGTTATGGAACGATACAAAGGGGGATTTTTTGACATATAGGTTGCATAGTGGAGTAGCGTTGATTAATCCGGGGAAAGAAAAGGGGGAGAAAGCTCACTGATTTAAGACAAGTTCCCGTTGATAGAACCACTTTTCTTCAATACACTGAAAACAAACGGAAACCGAATTTCTATTCAAATATTATTATATTTCCCTCAATTTGGAAAATGTATTATGTCCCGCTATTAATGGTGCTCAATTAATATATTAATTCATTCAAATAATTTCATAATTAAACAAAAACCTTAACTCTCTTTTTAATTTTCTCTTTGCATGGGCCAAGCGAACTTGACGAAATAAAACATCATAAAAATCTCGAAACAATTTAAAAACAAAAAAACAGAAACAAAAACAAAAACAATTTTCAGCAATTTACATAGTGAATGAGGGTAACAATAACAACTACAAAAAGAATGAAATAGGGAAATAACGAAATTCCGTACATCCTCCCACCGATATTGGCGGTCTTTAAGGGAACTTTCATTATATGTTTGTTTGCAATTTCGAAATAAACAAGTTTTTCACATTCACAAACAAAAAACTCTGTTAAAAACCTTTCCGTAAACAGTTTTACGCAAATATCCCCACGTTCTTTGTAGGCACCCAGTTGATAGTATTGACTTTTTGTTAACAGAAAATGTTTTATATGTTATAGGCAGGCAATAACTGTTGAAATATATTTAACAAGAAAAAAGATGAATAAATGTGTTAAAAATTATGTATGACTACAATAATAACCCCCCCTGCAAACATAGACATATTCAGATATTCCAAACAACACACACATACAGGCATACAGACAGCCAGATATAAAATACAGAGTATTGTGTTTTCTCATACACGCATACACACATATTCACACTCACGGTCTGTCGTCCTGTTGGGCAATCAATTTGTATGCTCTGGTACGAATATGTACTCGTGTCGAATGGCTCAGCGCCGGATGTATCCTCACATTGGGTTCATTGAATTTTACATACATTTGAGCGTGGGTAGGTACACCAATACGAATTGAATCTGCACACATACATATGTGTGCAAACAACTAGTTTTTTCTCTCCCTCTCTCTCCTTTCCACCTATTGTTCTTTTCCGATGTTTTTCCTCTGATAATTCGAATATTTTCTGGCGACATTTTTGTTGAGTAAAATAAAGTTTTCAGTTTGTTCGGTGCTTTTTGCTCTTTTCATTTTTTTTTTTTTGTGTCCACACTTCAGTGCCGCCAAAATAAGAGAGAAAGTTGAGAATGACGATATCAAAATGATTCCAATAAAAGAAAACTCCACCAAACGGACGGCAAATCTTATTTAAATATGTTACACAAAGAGCGGCACATACATACATACAGAACAGTGAGTAAATGGATCTTCATGTTGTTGCAGTGCATGAAGTGTGCAGGGGTAAAGAACAGTTGGTATCTAAGGGAGATTTCTCGCAAGGCTCTGGGAAAGCCATCGGAGGGAGGGACACAGAGTTTACTTCCAGGAGATCAGCATAGAGATAAGCCAGTCTGGCTTGATACATTCTCAAGTAGATACAGGGCTAGATTAGAAATAGTACAGGAATTAGATTTTGTTTCCTACTATAGCACAAATACTAATAAAAATTTTTTTTAAAAAAAATAAGAAACAAAATTAAAAAAATTATTAAGAAAAAAATAAAAAAATTGTACACAGGGTTTGATTAAAATTAGTAAAGGAATTCCATACAGTTTCTCCGGAATTTTAACCCTTTGCTCGTATAAACCGACCGTAGTTGAACGGAAGAAAGAACACAGATACGTTTATTGTATTTTCTTAATAGAAAATTAAAATGTATTCTAAAAGTATTCTGCAGAGATACAGAGGGCAGCTTGACTGCCAGAGAATTTGTTAATCCCCTCTGTACTGATTACGTTCCCAGACAGCAAATCTATCATCAAATCCCTGGTTACTGTCTTCCTGAACTCAATGTGAGCCCTCGATTGCCGCATATCTCTCAACGAGATGTCTCAGCAGTTCAACATTCGCCTTACAACAGGTTCAGCTTCTCACAGACATTGGTAATACTTTCGACAGACTTGCCTTTCGCTATCGGCTAATTATTTACTGAAATGTACTGGGCCACCAACCACTAAATAGACAACTAGGAAATTACAACTCAACTACAAATCTACAATTCCCTATTGGACACCCCTCCTTTACACAACCTCCTCTCAAATGAAAAAATCTCACATTTCCTATGGCCCTTAGCCGGGACTCCTTTCGATTCAGTCCATCCTTTGCGGGAGTATAACTTAACCATGCACTATCATACAGAACCATAACAACAACAAAAATAAGTTGCAGTCCAAGTACCATTCCGTGGCGGCGTTGGTGTTCGATGCTGTACAGCGCGATGACACTTTGTTTGGTAGACAACAACACCGACCGACGTTCAGCCAAACGAAATGTTACTGATGTCGACATACTGTCCGCCATCAAGGCGCCAAAAAGTTTATACAAGTTAAGTCGATAGATCTATGTAAAACCACGTCATCAAGTTAATGCAATGTAACCCCCCTCCACCCAGCCCAACATACTGCCACAGTTCGCGAGAGTCCTTTATGGAGCGTTTGACTGTATGTCGGCCTGTCGACACACAATCGACGAACGTGTATTGTGCAAAGAGATGCATTTAAAGGAATTTGCTGTAATTTGGTCGGTGTGTCCTTTTTGTGTTGTTTGCCTGTGCATTCGCATCCGGGGCTGTCCGCCTGTCTGTGTGCTGGAAAAACAGTTTTCTCTGGTATACTTGTCTTTTATTCCTTTCCGATATTATTTTATTTGCTGTTGTTCAGTATCTTAACAAAATTGTCGTTTGGTCCTGTTGTCGACATTGTTGAAATCGACAAATAGTTATTGGTGACCATTGTATAAATGTTTAATACGTACGAGTACTTCGTTCCTTTTCATCCTTATCCCCAGCAGGCATGTTCTTGATGTTGTTAAAGGAATCCGGAATGGAAGTTGTGTCTCTCTGTCTTATCCTATCTGTGCGTGTGTGAGTATTCGTGAAAGTTATAAACTGAGGAACACAAACGGCGCAGATAAAATTGTTAAAACGCAAAGAAAAGTGGATGATAAAAAAAAAATTACAAAAACAAAAAAAACGAACGTTGTAGTACAACTTTCAATTGAGTTTAAGCCTTCGGAAAAAAATGCTTTTATTTTTCGCAGACGACTCAATAGAGTGTTATTATTTTTAAACTTTTGCAAATAATGTGGAATTTTTATAGATATTTAAGAAGAAGACTGGAGTGGCTGTTGTTAATATGGAAGTTAAACGAATTCAGAAAGGGGGGGGGGGGGGGGCTATTGATAATGGCTTCAATATCTTGCTAAAAATGTAGGGGCAACTTAAAAGAGAAAAATAAAAAATAAGATGTACTATCACCCTTAGATGGTTTATTTAGAAGCCACCTCTCTGGTTATTTATTCAAGCCATGGAACCGTAAAGAGATGAAGGCGCTAATTCTCAACTCAAGACAGTTCTCTCTAGTACGCTTGATAAAGAGGTGTTTTCCGGGTAGGTTCCAATTTGGACACTGCTACGATCATTTTCGAATGAAAATTATTTTATCTAAAGTCATCAGTCATGCACAGTTCGTATTGGTAGTTTATGGTGACAGAAGAGATACGAGATGTGAGCGGTGAGAAATGAAATAATAAATGTAAAGGAAGATCTCAAAAGTGAGCAGTGAAAAGTCAGCTATGACAAGTAAGAAGAGAAGGATGAGGAGAGTGATGTGAGATACAAAAAAGATACTTTTGAGTGAAGAAATGAGAAGAGAGAAATGAATAATGAAAAGGCAGAAATAGAAAAAAAGGGGGAAATATAAAAATAAGTGTGGTGATAAGTGAGAAGAGTGGAGAAATTAGAAGATTGAAAAGAGAATTGAGAAGTGAGCAATAGAATTAGAAATATAAATAGAAATAGAAATAAAGTAAGAGGTGAAAAGGGAAGTAATAGTTGAGAAATTACAAATGCGAAATGAGAATTGAGAACTGAGAAGTGAAAAATTAGGAGATAGGAAATAGGTTAAAATTGAGAAATGAGAAATAAAAAGTGGGAAATGAGAAATTAGAAAATATAAGTGAGAGAGGAATTTGAAATAGAAATGAGATGTGAGAGTACAGGGTTAGATTGCGAAGTGCGAACTAGTAAATGAGAAGTGAAAGCGTTATCAGATATCAGGACTAGGAAATGAGAAAAGATAAGTGAGAGGTGAGAAACGAGAAGTGGGATGTGAGAAATGAGTGAATGAGAAATTAGAAATGAGAAATTAGACATAGGAAATCAGAAATGGCACCTGAGAAAAGATAAGTGAGAGGGGAGGAATGAGAAGTGAGATTTGAGAAATGAGTGGCTGAGAAATTAAAAATGACAAATTGGAAATTAGAAATAGAAAATCAGAAATGAGTCATGAGGAATGGTAAGTGAGAGGTGAGGAATGAGAAGTGATATTTGACAAATGAGAAGAAAAAAATTAGAGGTTAGAAGTCAAAAATGAGAACTGGTAGATGAGAGTGACAGGTATTATGTAAGAAACAAGAAGTATTAAACGAGAAGTCTGATAAGAGAAGTGAGAGATGCGAAATGAGAACTGAGAATAGAAAATACAATATGGAAATAGAAGTGAGAAAAATTATTAAAATTATAATTTTAAAAAATTAACTTGATTTTGTACTCTTGGCTACTTTTTTGTATCATTTCAATCCTTCATAAAGACATTATGGCCAAAAAAATATGGAATGACATTTAAATTTGTTATTCCAAATAAAAGACAGGAATGGAAGGTTCTTTAGATATGTTCAATTCGAAACCCCCCTTCCACGTGCGTGGTGGAATATCTTCCTACGTTAAATACTGCTCAAGTTCATCATTGAAAATGTCAAGCTATTGAAGTAATTATCCGGGTAAGGAATTTCATTGGGGTATTTCATTGGTATTTACGCGTTTAAAAAAAATATATATTTTTATATAATTTTGTTTATCGATTGTTTGTCGATCTATATTCTTCATTCAGTTTTGTTTCTGTTAGTCGAGTTCGAGATCATTAATTATTTATATTTCTTTGCAAAATATAAATGTTTAAAAAAAAGTTTTAAGCTTCTGTTTGCAAATAATTCACATCTTCTGTTTAATTCATAACAATGTATTCTATTAATGTTAATGTTCTATTAAATTCAAATAACTAAAATTTCAAATTTTCTGAGAATTTTGTATGTATGACAATTCGTAGTAGCCAAATCAGTTATTTCAGGTAAATATTTAAAGGGATTCAGAAATTATGGAAATTAAGCGACAAAAAGAAAGATTGAAATAATAATGCGGGAAATACTGAATTGCTTGAGCTATTTAACATATCTCACATTCGTAGAGGGCCTGGACTTTAAAATGCAATGGTCTGCTTACTAAGGATCGCACCAGGCGAACAATATGTCAAACATTTTTCTGTTAATCGCTTATTCCGTTTCTTGCATCCTCCTCCAAAACAAAAAATAAACCATTTGTCATATGCAGAAAAAACTGAGAATTTATAGACGCTTGCTCAGAGAAAAGCCACTGGAGGTCTCAGTGCGTCTTTAATATATGGGTAACCAATAAATTGCAAATAATTATTATCATAATGTTAGTTTGCCAGTGGTTTTCGTTATTCTCATCGGTCCTTTGTTGTGGCACAGACACAATTTACATATCCACTTATTTTCATAATTTATTAGGATGTTCTCATTTTCAGTTCTACGTGTGGTGATGTAAAAATCCCATAGACGACGTATATACAAAAAATATACATAAATACGTACATCTATGTGTAATGTTTGTATATTCGTAAGTAGTTGGCTTATTCATGCCATCATCCATTCATTCCACTACTTGATGTCGTTGGCACTTTTTTGCTTCGTCTAATCGGTTTGCCAAGTTTGTATATCCGCCGTACAACAAACACGTCATTGATTTTGATTTAAGTGTTGCGTATTTGTGGCGTCACTCTGTTATTTAAGTGTGCGTGTATATATGTATGTGTCTGTGCACTGTTCTTTTCCCAATGAGTCAACTGGCGCAGTGCACAGTGGTATAAAGACTATAAAGGATGCTGTCGCTGAGCATAGTAAAATAACCCACTACAATAGGTGATTCATGGGAATCTTCCACAAAGCAACGACGATTAAGTGGAAATTTCCTACAACAGATGAATGTGATGCGATATTTAAATGACTCGGCAAAGGATATAAAGGATGAATAAAATGGCAGGTCGAGAGACAGAAATGGACAGTTTATAACAACGGCAATAAAATGTTTATGTGTCAGCTTAATTTGTGTGGCACCAAGTTTTTTGAACTAGCACAGAAGTTATAGTGATAGAGTTGTGAAGAGCATGAATATTCTGGGAATTATGTAAACATACACACACACAGGTTCGATGGTGACATCTACAAATTGTCAATTGATGCTGATGGTGGTTTGGCTTCACCTATGGCACCATCTGAACCTTGTAGGGCTTAAGAGCCAAATCCTCATATAAAATTCATTATCAGCCCTATTCTGAATATTCCCGGGAGATAATTCCCGGGGAATTTAAATTTTTCTGAGAAAAAAATCCTCCCATTCTGAACAAACCGAGCGAATAATAATAAGGGACATACAATTTCGATTATTCGGAGTCAGATGATTTGTTTGTTTCCCGGTTTGTTTACAATAGAAGGATTTTATTCTCAGAAAAATTTAAATTTCCCGGGAATTATCTCCCCGGGAGTATTCAGAATAGGGCTGTATATGTTGATTGCAATTGCTGTGAATGCCGTTCAATAGACCAATTGAGATCTTCTTCAATGATTTCCTCTACAGCCGCAATATTTGCAATTGAAGAACTGAGACGAATGTTCACTACTGTTTTTCGAAAGACCCTGTATTTTTCCGATTCTTTTCTAAATACATTTTCTACAAGCTAAAAAATATATGCTCGTGTGGACAGTGACAGCTCATTCCCGCTCGAAATCTTCACTGAATGTCAGAATAAGTATCTCCATGGAATCTCCATCTGGGGATAGAAAAGTCAGCACGTGATCGAAGAGACTGAAAGTTTGGTGCGGATACTGCAGTGGTGGCTTCATGGGCCCATGTGTGAAGCCAGAAACCGTCAACTAGGACATGGACAATTGGGTGGACAGAATGTGTTGTCGGCTTCGCAACCTAGGCGGTCACATGAATGAAATCCTGATCCATAAATAACGAAAACATTTGAAAGTATTGAGAATGTCGCAACAATTCCCCCACTGTGCTTCAACAACAAATTTTCCAGCGTAGTATTATCATCTTCCCGGACGAGACGAAAGGGGCATCGCTGTTTATATTTATTATCATGTAATTATTTTTAAAATAAATAGACGCTTTCCTCTACACTCTTTGTTTTTTTGCGAATAATCTTCATGCTGGAGGAAAAAGTGGTAAAATTTATGATGGCGGAAGTGGGAATTTATGTACGCTTGTCACAGGCAAAACGAAATATATTTAAATCAGTCAGACATGGCGAGACAAGAGTTTAAAGCGATACGGCAGACGCAAACAAAAATAAACGAGCATTTATGTAAATGCAAAGTATACAATTTTCCCAATCGAGTATTTGGAAATTATTAAAGTATTTACATGGCATTCGCCCTGATCAGCCCAAATGGCCTGCATAAATCTACACTCAATTTGCTTAACAAATTGAGCAATTTTTTGCATTAATATTCCATGGAAGCAAACAAAAAGCCATCCTTAAGGCCCATAAGACCATCAAACTTAATTTCATAATAACAAATATTCTATGGTAATTAAATTTGTTGGCTGTTAAATTCATTTTGGGCCAAACCAACACAAACACACAAATTTACATATTCAATTTCGAATACATGCGTTGAGATGGAGGCAGACCAACAAAAAAAAAAAAGAAGAACACAAAAAAAATATACAGGACATGCAACGATAATTGACATTTCGCCTCAAATGACTTATTGTTGTTTGGCATTTGCCGAATGGCCTGGTGGTGTGTGTGTGTGTGTGTTAAGAACAATGAGGATGTGATGATATTATACAAAGGCCACTTCACTTTGCCCACATTCGCACACCCTCCCGCTCTCTTTCCTTTAAAATAACAATAAATGACTTTTACAAATTAATTTTAAGCCATTCACTCAAACACTCACATGTATTCGCATATATGTGCAGACAAAAACAAATAGATCCAGTAATTGTGTGCGTGTGAACATATTTTGGTGCCTTACGCATAACAAACTCACGGACACACATCCACACGAAGGACACCCAGCGGGGGAAAGCCTAATTTTGAAAGGTCTATTATGGAAATCTTGGGGCCTTGTGAACGCTTTTCAGGTCTTGGACCAAGCCTGCTGCAATGAATCAACTCGACAAAATCTTTGCACTCCGACAAATCCGCGAAATCAGGCCGATCACTCTTTTGACGACCTCAGTTAAACCGTGCTGAAACATGGGCACTTGATGAAGTTGTGCTGGAAGTTTGTAAGGTAAAAATTTCGACCATGGAAGACGCAGACAGGCAAGCTCCAGGCTACGGTGAAATGACTAATTGGATGAAGACTTGCAAGTCCTTGATATCTCGAACTGGAGACCGAAGTGCTGGGCAATCATTTATGAACCACATTCAGAGCATGTATGCTTTAGGGCCACTATAAGTCAGTATGACTCTTATAACAGAATCAAACATGTAGACAATTCGTGTATAAAAATATTCGATGGGGCAAGGGTTTGAGAAAGGCTAAAGAAGGTTCATATAAAACTTTGTACTTAAGAAAATAATCACTACGGCTAATTCTACTAAGTATCTCAATAAAAATATGACTTGGTCTTACCACAGATGGATTTATCTCACCAAATCTTCTTAGACAGACCTTACATGTGAATATAACGATGCCTAGAAGGTCCGATAGATTTCGTTCCCCTCAATGAATTTTCACATAAGAAGGAAATGTTGAAAAGTAACCCAGGTTTTTTTTTCTGAAGCTGAAATATACAAAATATTTCACAAGGCCTGTTATCCTGCCCAACTTTAAAGAACAGGCTCTCTCGAACTCCGCCGCTGACCTCATAACCACTGAAGGTTAAATAACAATGTATGAGTGTGTTGAATATATATGTGTGTGTGTGTGTGAGTGTTTGTGAGAATGTTTTGTATTGTCCTGTCTGCAGGCGTGTGTGTCTGTCATGTCTGTCAGTTGTGTGCGTGTGTGTGTGAGTGCTTGCGCATATTATACTTAATTTGCTCAGTGTCAAAAGTTTACATTTGTGGCTATAAATTTTAACTGGTTTTTGGTTATTTCTCTGTATTTCTTTTTTTTTTTTTTGTCAAACCGTGTATGGAATAATTGTTGTTTATGTACATGTACACACGCATGTATGTGTGTGAAACACATACAGTGACACCTAGTAATTTCCGGCGAAACTCGGACATGAGTGGAACAATTGTTACAGCATTTTCCGAAGATGGCCAACAATACGAATAATTTTTGAAAAAAGATCACACATTAGATTCAAAAAGAGGTTAAAAATAACAAAATGTAAAAAATGTTGATATGAATAAAAATAAAGTGGACATTTTTTTTTAATAATTTTATATTTTTTTTTATAATGGAAAAAAGACCCAAAAATGGGGCATTTTTATCAATGAAAAGTAACCACAAATTAGAATCCAAACTAAATTGGAAAAAAATTCCCAAATGTTCGTGTTGTTGGTCTCAATAGTAAAATTTGAAGCAATTTTGGATTATTACTTCGGGGCAACTTTGCAGTGGAGGTAATTTCTCGTATTTCTCCCTCTCGTATAAACAACTAAGGATGTTGTTTTAATTTTTAGAAACAAACGTGGAACTTCTCTGC
Organism: Hydrotaea cyrtoneurina; assembly: GCA_958296145.1. Taxonomy (NCBI): domain Eukaryota; kingdom Metazoa; phylum Arthropoda; class Insecta; order Diptera; family Muscidae; genus Hydrotaea; species Hydrotaea cyrtoneurina. The sequence continues at coordinate 87,704,002 of OY282514.1, forward strand.
TGTTCACCATATAATTTGTATACTCACTGATCGGACGCAAAGCTTAAAGCTGGGTGTAAAGAAATTCAAATCCTGTGGAATTCAGGTGTGACATTTTTCGTATTCATGAAGTTATACGGTCGTTGGTACCAAGGATCATTTCGAGGGAAGTTATATACCGATCAAGTTCTACTATCTTCACTTGATTCACACCACTTGTACTTGGGAGTGATAGACGTCCGAGTTTGGCTTGCAGCAACTGTAGATCGGTATATATGAATATTGAATATATTGGCATACGTATATATTTATATGTGTACATACAATTAAAACATATATTCTTATGTACTCGCAGAGTTTTTTTTTTAAAAAACACATTTCACTTTTAACACATAATAAAGTATACAACCAAGTGGACAACCGAACCGTAACAAAATGACAGGGAAATGAAATTATATAAAATGCAACTATAAATAAATACATTATTCATCTGATGATGTTTACCAATTATTTCTCAATAAAGAAAAATAATTACAAAACCTGGTACGAGTATGTCGGTGAGTGTACGGTTGGCGTCCGAGTGTTGTCTTATTGACAGATATGTGTTTCTACAAAAGATCCATACATTTTATATCGGTTACATATCAATTTGCCAGGTATTTATTGAGTGGCAATCAATGATATTTTAAATTGTATTGTGTCATTGTGTTATAAAGATTTATACATTTATTATTAAGTGATTAATTACAATTCTTTGTTGCAATAACAATAACGATACAGAGGGCCATGGCATTTTGTGTGAATGGATTGAGTGTGGCAATTGTAACCGATGATGATGGATGACCGTCCATGGGCAGTTTGGTACACAACAAAATGTGTAGAGTCTCTACTACAAAATACACAAAATTAAGTTGTACATAGCCCTTGTAACAGCTTGTGTATCTGTCGTATCATCTGTCCGACAACAACCAAAAAAAAAAAAAAGATTACCAATTACAACTCTAGCTGAACTAACATTTGGTAAATATGATCTGTATATGGCTTTTAGTATGATAGGCTTTACCATAACCAAAATTCATTGTGTGTGTGTGAACAACCTCAGATTTTCAATACACATTTACTGCTACTAAGCAACAATGTGTATGTAAATTTGTGCAGTACTACAACATGACTTCACAGATTTACCAAGAAAAAACTATATTTTATTATTCCACTTCTCTAAATAAAAATAAAAAAAAAAACCTACATCTGTTTCCAATATGAATATTTATGAATGACCAATGCTCACTGAACATACATAATATTTAAATGACCCTTATGTCAAAAAAAAAACTTCCCTTTGCATCTTGACAAGTATTCTTTCTTTGTAACCACTTTAAATGGTCTTCTAGAAAATATAAGTAACACAAGTCCTTTCACTTGATTGAGTTTTCAGCATATATTACACACAAACATGTACAGTCAATCTTGTAGAATATTTATCAACCATATCATCTTCTGGTATTTATTTAATTGTTTTATAATTTTTCAAAAAAAAAAAAAAAAAAAAAAGATTGATTATTTTGTAAGAGAAGACAGAATTGTACAGTTTAGTAACGTATGAAATATTTAAATTTATATAAACATGAAATCATATATAGAGGATATGACATGCTGGGGATTTCTAAAAATCGAGGGTCTTATTGGAAGTTTCATTCATTTTTTGTTACAATGCACTTAAAACATTAACATTAAAGAATGAGTTACATTTGTTTCCGTTTAAAGTGCAATTGCCTCAAACAATATTGCCAGTAGACGTGACCGTCACTTGGAAAACAATTCTAAATTATGAAAAAAAATAATTCTATATTATAAGATAATAATTGTAAATTATTAATAGAGAAGTCTAAATTATTAAACCTAATTCTAAATTGTTGAAAAAACAATTCTAAATTACTAAAGAAATAATTAAAAATTAATTCTTAATATTTAAAAAATAATTCTAAGTTATTAAAAAATAATTCTATTTTTTTAGAAAATAATTCCAAATTATTAAAAAAAAATTATTAGAAAATAATTCCAAATTATTAAAAAAAAATAATTCAAAAAAATAAATTCTAAATTAATAAAAAAAAATAATTCTAAATTATTAAAAAATAATTCGAAATTCTTAAAAAATAATTCGAAATGTTTAGAAAACAATTCTAAACTATTAAAAAATAATTCTAAATTATTTTTAAATAATTCTATATTATTTTAAATCATTCAAAAATAAATTCTAAATTATTAAAATAATAATTCTAAATTATTAAATAATAATTCTAAATTACTAAAAAATAATTATTCATTTTTAAAAAATAATGGTTATTAGAAAATGATTCTAAATTACTAAAAATGAATTCTTAATTCTTAAAAAATAATTCTAATTTAATAGAAAAAATTAGTTGTAAATTTAAAAAAAAAAATATTCATTATTAAAAAAATAATTCTAAATTATTAAAAAAAAAATTATAAATTATTAAAAAATAATAATTACTAAAAAATAATTCTAATTTTTAAAAAATAATGGTTATTAGAAAATAATTCTAAATTACTAAAAATGAATTCTTAATTCTTAAAAAATAATTCTAAATTAATAAAAAAAATTAGTTGTAAATTTAAAAAAAATAATTATTAATGATTAGAAAATAATTCCAAATTATTAAAAAAATAATTCTAAATTATTAAATAAAAAATAAAAAAATAGTTATTAAAAAAATAATTCTAATTTTAAAAAAAATAATAATTATTAAAAAATTAATTCTAAATAATTAAAAAATAATTCTAAATTAATAAAAAAATACTTTTTAATTAATAAATAAAAAATAAAAATAATAGTTATTAAAAAATAATTCTAAATTATAAAAAAACAATTCTAAATTTTAAAAAAATAAATCTAATTTATTTTGGGGTCACAATAAAAAAACACATCAAATGTTTATGTTTATTGAAAATTCTTCTGTTATGGGGACGTTGTACATTTTTTTTTTTTTAGTTACCAATTGCCTATTCCTTTTACATATAGTCTATTGCCTTTTAAATTATTTCTCTTCTCTTTACTATTATTTATTATTGCTGACTTACCTTACCCCCCTCGAACATAAAATTCGAATTATCCTGCACTCTGTTCATTTATGTATATTTTCACAAAGTACTTTATGTCCTGATAGAAAAAAATAACATTTCCATTTCCCCTCTGCTAAGGTTTTGCTTACAAATTGTTTAAATGAATAAACTTTTGTTATTTTAAAATATGTATGAAGAAACTGCTGTACAAAAAAAAAATCTATGTTCACATGCATGCAGCCCTGGGAAAATCTGCAGAGTGAAAACTTCAACAACAACAACAAAAATCTTAAAATAAAAAGGAATATTTAAATGTTGTTTTGTTGTTTCAAAGCATTTAAAATGCATAATGTTATTAAAGCTCTCTTCTCAGATATGTTGTAAGAAAGTCTGCAATCTTAACACATAAATGAATCAGAAAGGAAACAAGATTTACAATCAAAAGGCAAGTCAAATAGATTAAGTCCATGGCAAAGACATTACAGTAGATAAAATAGCAGTAACATTTTAAGATTGTAAAGTGGACGTGCGTACGAAAACTAAAGTAAGTTAAAGTGATATGGGAGGGACTTTGTAGAGGACAGTAAAAATACTAACAAGACCCTAGGCCGATAGCCTGGGATGCTGGTGTCCTTTTCGTTTCTTATAATTTTAATTGTAATTAATATATAAATAAATGAAAACTACCAAGACCTCATTGTGAAACTGATCTGCTTAAAGAAAACTTATTTCTTACTTCTAGAAGTATTTATTTCCTCTCCATCACTACTTTCCATTATTCAGCCGTTTTTTCCATTCTTAATATTTCCAAGAAATCTGTTAAGTCATCAACTTCTGAGAAATTCCCTGTAGCCTGGCCAAAATCAATTCTTATCACCTTCTTGCGATTAATTAAAGATAGCCATGGCCGAGTGATTGCATAAAATTCAATGATATTATTAATAGTAGTATTACAGCAAATCCTCTGATTGTTTGTCAAAGATTGTCAATAATCAAGGAGAAATTTATTTTCCACACAGATCTCCATTGCACTCATTCTCCTGAAATGCGAATTCATTTCCTTTATAAATATAAACATGCATTTAATTAGATAATATCAAACATTTGCATAAGCATACACCTAAGGTAAAAAGCAAAATATACTGATACATATCTCTCGTGTGCAAGAAAATCGGCTTAAGTCAAAAATATTCAATATGACTTTTAGGTTTGCTTTGAAATGAAATAAGGGAGAATTGACCAACGAAGATATTCTCCAATTGGTCAGGTCGAAAATAACGAATTTTGCGTTAAGTCAGTCTTTTTTGCAAATAAACGATATGTTGTCCTACAGATATTGTACATATGTAGATGTTTACATACACAGGCACATCCATAAACCAACATAGAATTAATTGACATTTTATTGAATGTTGTAATACAACAATCCGAAATGAAGCGAATGTATGTTGAACAATATAGTGAAAGTGAAAAAGGAAACGGAAATGAAAACGAAAAAGGGAAACTATGAATTACGTTTAATCAATAAGTATATGGAACAAGAACAACAACAATATCAGCACATCATATCAATATGTAATTACTAATTTATTACAAGCATGTGTTCAAGTGTATATACACTTATATGTTTATATTAATGTACTACATTATACATACATATGTGTGTTTTTAGTTATGTCTTATACATGTTATATACCAACGTTTACATAGGATCATGACAACAAAATACTATATTTATCATAGAAAGAAAATAAATAGAAATGAGTCAAACTCGGCCGATCCGGAATCGTACATATGCTAAACCTTGGTATGCCTATGACGATACTCTCTAAGGTACATCACTTCAAAGGTGGAGCGTATGACAGTTACCATGTGGTTGTAACATCCATACACTATGGTTATATATATTAGGTGGGAGAGAATCTCCACTCAGATGGAATTGAGATTTAACCACAAACAGAAACTAAACACATTTAAATGTCTTTCGTTAATATTTTGCCTCATGATATTTTGCCAATAGATTGTCCCTAAACAGGGAAAATCCCCAATATCCCATTTCATTCGTCATCTAACCTGAAAGGAACAACTCAAGTCGGTCAGGCGACGTAGCCAAATACCGCTTCCAGTTTGCGGCCAAGCTCCGAACAAAGAAAAAGTGTAACCTCAGAATTGATCACCTGAAGCCAAGCCATCGCAAACATGTATATATAATAATGACAGGTCTGAGGGGAAAACCTACTCGTAATATTACTCTCTAAGGTTTTTGAGTAGACGACAACAGGACTTACTTTCGCCCACAACAAAGCCAGAGTGCTTCCGCCTCATGCTCCGATTTTGATATTTACACTGGGTGCTTAATTGATTGTCGTGATTAACTACGGGACACGCCTGATGACGCCTGAAAACGAATCACCACGAGGTTATAACTTCTATGGAGGCTGATATCGGTATAATCTAACTTCAGAGCTTTTCTAATATTTGAAAATTTCGGCGGCTGTGTTACAGACAAATATAAAATACTTTGTATAGCTTATCTCCAATCGAAAGAGGACAGGGATATCATTTTTCCAAGTCTCCATAGTTTCGGTTTACAGACCACCACTTCACCTCAACCACACAGATAATTAAAATACATTCATTGCGATGTTTCATTCCCAAAACAAAAGTTACATCAAGTGCTCAGCAGGGAAAGCCTTATATTAAAATTCCCCCGCACCAACCAACCAACCCTAAGCATGTATGTCCAAATTTAAGGACATTAATCAGGAGACTACATGTACAAAGGATATTTATTGCTCCGATAGCAATCCCGAGTCAATGTGTTTTCGTTAGTAGTGCGTATAGAAATGTGGCTAATATATAAGGTAGGCATGTGTGTGTGTATCTTCGTATATGTAAGTGACCGTGTGAGAGACCATGTGCATGTGAGTCTGTGTGTATAAAGAGATTTGTCATAATTTACGTTTCATTAAATATTTATATGAAAACCTACTCATAATGTCAATTGCCATAAATCAAAGTAAATTAAATCTATAGCATTTATACTCATACACACATACATACATATAGACATCGAAAAATATATATATATGTGTGTGTATGCGTGGACATACTCCAATAGTACCACTTAAATACACACACACACATACTCTGGCGCGTCCTTCTTTCATTGAACGGTGCGTGCGTCTGTGTGAAGGAGAGTATTCGTGTTTTCCGTATTTATCTGTATAAAGATCTTTTGTAGTAAAAACAACAAAAAACCACTGCGTTTATTTATCAGAACATAAATATGTATTTTTCGTGTAGTTTTATATAAACATCCAACGTTAAATCCGATATGAACTTAAATAGCACACAATTCCCTTAGCTGAGGCCGGGTAAAAACTAGGATGGAGTCCTTACTTTAACGAAAATGATATATTTGTATAAACGAATACTGATGTATTGGAAAAGTGAAAAAGCTTTTATGAACTTCGGAAGATGTTTTTGCAATAGAAGCCGCAACTATTGCATTTGGTTAAAGGTGGTTAAAATTCAATATTTTTGGCTTCCATTGACAAGAACTAAACGAAATCTCTTATAAGAATAATGTCATTAGTATTAATTATCTTTTTTATAATTTGACTCTTCGAAATATCAATATTCAACACTGTGTATTCCCACTGATTGGACTATTCGTAGTGTGTTGGAGAAATTGGTGATGAACTGGTTCAGTAAACAATCAACCAACACCCGTACGTTGATGCCGAAAACATGACCACTGTCCATAATAGTCTGCAGGAGAATTCGATTCGCCTCGCTCACAAGAACTCGGCCTTTCGCACAGACCAGAACTTGACGAATTTTGCGTAGTGATTTGCACCCTGCACCCGAAAAAAATTCACCTGGCCTAGGAGCTGAAGATAAATGACCATAGAGAACGACATGTGTACGTTGACTGGGCCCAGTATCAGTGGGAAACTAATTTTGATCAAAAAATCATCTTCGATTTTTTACAAAATGTATACAGAGGAAGCAATTGTATTACAGACAAATGACAGTCACAATAGATCCAAATTGGGTGCTCAAATTGGTATGGAGAGAGGCAACAGTCTTTGGGATGGATACAGATTATTCGAACACAACCTAAGCTTCAAAACCAAGCGATGACTCAACCTATTCTGCCTTTCCTGTTCCAAGCTTTCTATGGAATGGACTTTTAATTTTTTTTTACTTTTTTTACAACCAACCAACCCCATATAACTATTGGTTTTTTTCCATGACGTACAATGGTGAAGTCTTACACAGACGACCTAAGACAGTTACTGTGGTTATGCTATGACATTGCATTTCCGTATAATCGCCTTAAACACAAAAATTCCTTTATAAAATGTTATAGTAAGTGATGCTGTCTTTATGTTGTATTAAAAATAATGAACCCCGAAATCATTCCACTTCTCCCGAAAACTGTCAATAACTTTGAAATTGTTTTTCGGGCATTAAAAACAAATAAAGGGTATCCCAAAAAAAAAACTTAAGTAAAACGTTAATTTAACTGTAAAATGAATATTTTGTAACTGGGTGGTGATGTTTATATTGCAGCCGTAAGTTCAACGATTCATATTAAGAATGGAATTACATATCCGGCAATTAATGACCTAGCTCGAGTTGTCATGTTCAGCATTCCTTTATCAACATATCTTATTTTAAGAAGTAAGCAAAAGAATACTTTTCTTTAGAATATGAAAGAAAGTTAAACCAATAAAAGCTTAACCCTTTAACCACTGAAATCAAACCCTTTAACCATTACAAATGTGTAATCGCGATATAGACGGTCTTGATGGTTAAAGGGTTAAACCTAAATGAATTTGAAACTTAAAAAAACAAATTTAAATCAGACTTAGGCTAATATAACTTCTGACCACAGACCAAGTCACTGGGGCTCTGACTATACACTTTTCTTTACTTTATAAAACAGAATTTGAAACAGAAAAGACTCTACGTCACCGCCTTACAAAATTTTCCAACAGACAACTGCCCGTTGAGAATGAATTTGAGTCGTTTGAAGAACCAGCGAATTTCCTTAGCATCAAATTCCTTAATTTCTATTTGCTGTTTATTTTTGAGATAAAACTGCACCTCGAAGATGATTTGTTTGAAATAATTTCTTTCGTTGTTCATGGTCTCCATTTTTAACTAGTAAGTTGTAATGCGCCTATGGCGCCCGTTAATTAGCTTGAGAAAGTATTTGTTACTTAATTTTAAAAATTTTGTACAAAATATTTTGAGAAAACTATTTTGTAAAAAAAAATTTGGAAAAAAAATAAAAATTGTGGAAAAAAAATTTTTGCTGAAAAAAAAAATTTTGTTGAAAAAAAAAATTTTGTTGAAAAAAAAAATTTTTGTTGAAAAAAAAAATTTTGTTGAAAAAAATTCTTGTGGAAAAAAAAAAATTGTTGAAAAAAAATTTTTGGTGAAAAAAAAAAATTTCTTTTAAAAAAAAATTTTGTTGAAAAAAAAAATTCTGTGGAAAAAAAAAATTTCTTGAAAAAAAAAATTTTGTGGAAAAAAAAAATTTGGAAAAAAAAAAATTTGGAAAAAAAAATTTTGGTAAAAAAAAAATTTGGGGAAAACACAATTTCTGTACAAAAAAAATATTATTTTCTTTATTATTATTATTTATAGAATTTTTATAGAATGCCTATTTAAATTCCTACTACTGCGTGACAGAGTCAGTGAATCAGTGTCGAGGGTAAATATATATTAAGATGTTCGGATGGAGTCAGCCACACAATCCGCCACAATCCGTTCGTACACCTGAACATTTTTTTAATATGTAATTTAAGTTGCTGTTTTTGTAATTTTATTTTTGTTCTGCTATTAGTTCTAAGAAATAAAAATTTTAACTTTAAGGAGACAATAAACTTTGTCTCAAAAACATAGATTTTTAACTAAACATAAAAGCAGATATTGAAAATATTAGAAGAGGGACAGGCGTACGAACTGATTGTTGGCGGAGTGGTGCAAACATTAAAACGTACACTTTTATTGCAACACCCTTTAGATTGCATGCCACAACTATAATCTGCGGAAATGTAATATTATTTTAGTGAAAAACTAATTTTCATAAATATCAAAGACATAAAAGTAAAAAAAATCTGGAGAAATCGTTTTTTCAAAGCCAAACGACTACGCATCAGCCACCAGAAAAGGCACCACAACTTTTTGTAAAGGGTGGACCAAAAGTTTTTTGCAAAAGGCAATATGCCCCAAAATTGAAATCGTTCCGGGTTTTCTGAATATTTCATAAATTTTATTTCTTGCCTTAATTTTGGCACAAACATATTCACTCATGTTTTGAGTGTTACACCATTTGTTGCAAAAGCCGACAGTGGTACGACAGGGGGCAGTATTCACTATTAGTTCATGATTTTTTGAATATTTAATGAATTTCTTGTCTTGCCTTATTTTTGGCTCACCCTCTGTTTGTTTAAAGGAGGAGAACTACAACAATGGCGGCACCACTCTACTGCACGCTCTGAAGAAATCCTTTTAAAAAATATAAATGTTTTCATAAAAACCATACAGACGAAAAACAACAAACATATTTATTGCATCCAAACAGACAAACAGCAGAAATGCAATAAGATATAAACTCAATGAGAACACACGAAAAAAAAAAGACGCACATAAAATCTACCCGCCGCCATATTAAAAGACTCTTGAAACTTTTTCGGTAACGAGTATGTTGTCGTCGTTTCACTTCTGTATTTTTTGTTTCCTCCTCTGACATATAAGCTCTGCATCCTTGAGAAGAATCCCTTTTTTTTTTTGTTTTGGTGGGGAGTAAAAGTCTAGACATAATGTATTTTGGTGCTGAACAAAGGCTGCACATATAAACCCGACAAAAAAAAAGTTATATATTTTAACAAAAAAAAAGGAAGAAAAAATCAAAAAGTGCTGGCCGGGGAATTGTAGGGCTGTTGAGCGAGTGAGTGAGTGACTTATTGAAGGGTTACATTTACTACGTGTTCCTGTTGCTTATGCGGAGCGCAGGAGGGCATTTTAAGTCGAAACCTGAAAATCGTATATTTTCTTATTCGATAAAGACACATAAAATTGCCATAAATGAACCTTAATTTTATTGCATTATCAAACATGCATGATTCTGTCCTTAACTGCTCGTTTCTGCTCTGAGGTGTGAAAGTCAATAAACCCCTTTGCTAGAGATTTACATTTATATACCAAAAAGGGTCGAGTGGGCGCCGGTTACTAAGGAAGTCCAACACAAAAAAAAATGTAAAACACACAACAGTGTTAACAAAGCCAATATGCTTGATGTCGTCTGGCAAATTATGCCTGATGATCCAATAATGTACATTAGTCTAATGTATGGAAACGGAAGAAAGCAAAGGGATTGAGTGAAGTTGTCCTACTCACAAAATTTTAAATGATTTTTGGTGTTTTATTGTGAACTCCGGAATGGGAAAGAGTGTATATCTTCACCGGAAATCCAAAATGACCAACCATAAAACAAACTTTAAAGAATTGTGTATTTATTTTCGAAAAATACAAAATTCTAAGATGATCTCTTCGTCCACACTAATGATCACAGCCCACAATAGTGAAGAAATAAAAATATATGTCTGCAGTTGTAGATCGATCCCCTAGGACTAAAATATCCGTTTAGGCTTCGCACGTTTAGAAACCGATTTTGAAGCGAACTTTGGTTCATGCGGAAAACGATTTATTTCGCTTCACGGATATATGATACTGGCTGCATGTCAAGACTTCGACCGGCTAACAGCTGACATTCTGAAATAACATGCACTACATAAGTCAAAGTCAGTACGACAACTTCTGATGAAAAAGAAACACCTACGTGCTATTGCATGTGTTTTATTTATTTCGTATTATTGTTGTACTCCTTGATGATATGCTTCAAACAAGAACGAAATTTTGGAAAAATAAACGAAATAAAATATTTTTTTATTAGAAATTCCTGACACCGAGCCTGAACTCATTCAAAAATTCTAAATTCAGTAAATTAACGAATTTTAACAATTAAAATACTATTATTTTTTGCATTAAATGTATAAAATAATTTTTCCATCTGAGACAGATTATCGTTGTTCTATTCAAATCAATTCAGTAACGTACAGGATGAGACTATTCAAAGAAAACTGTACATATGATTGATATCATAATGATCATAATGTAGACTAAAATATTGATTTCAACAGACAAGACATGATTAACATGTGGCGTATGATTAATATATATTTAAACACTAGCGAGGGCAATGTGGCGTATGATTAATATGCATATACAAAATTGATATTAAGTTTATATTGAATTTGCAAGGTTATATGGGGATTAGAAAATATTCCCCCTATTTATATTCCCCATACATATGTACCTAATAGAAAAGTTATTACTCCCGCCATCGCAACACATTTTCGAAATCTTCAAGGTTCTTGGAACAAATTTCCTTTATATGGACACAGCAGGGATCCGTTTGATAGCAAGCACATATTTTAATTGAAAACTACAAAATGTCCAACAAATCATAACAACTTTCAAATTATTCCCACGCGTACACACATGTACACACAACGTCCACAAAACATGACCGGGCAGGACACCACGACCACTACCACAGCAAACAACACCACCACCAACATGGACACAACCATCATGACCCACAAATCGTGTGCTGCAGCAACATTTTATGAAGCTTGGCTGGTGTTGTTTTGTATTTTCAGTAGCTGTGGTTTGTGTTGTTCCCGCTTTTGTTTTCCTTTTCCACTCGCCCTATCTCTGAGGCTCAGTTTTGAGGAGATCCGGAAACAGTCAGTAGTGGTAGTTGTTTGTGTGTTCCTTTTCGAAACGCTGAAAAGGAAAACGAGCAGAAAACGTGATGTTGGCTACCACAACGCTAACCATATAATTGGCCAAACAACGATGAAGCTCTCCGCACCACTCACGAAACATTGTAGAGCGCTCCAATGACCGTTAAAAACATAGGAGGACGAGGGTGCAGCAACAGCAGCAAAGCATACGAATCACGAACAACAACGAAATCTGACAGTATGAAATGTGTAAGAGCAAACATGAAATTATTTAGAAATTCCAAGGGAAAGTGGCCGCTCTAACGTTTGTATTTAATTTTTAATGTAATTTGTAATTATAACACCGACAGAGCAGAGGATGTAGGGGGCAGTAGTGGCTTCAAGAGAATGAAAATGTTAAAAACAAATAAAAAATTAAAATGATTCCCCGATGACCCCAATGAGTTTTCATATACAATTATTTTTCGGGGAATAGAGACTAGTTTGGAATTAGTACGATTCATTGCATGTGCATGGGAAAAATAGAGCAGAGCAATCGTAAAGATTGAGAACTGCATATGGTCCCCAGTGGTTTGGAGGGTTTTTTTTTTAAGCCGTGATCGAAAACCAGACTGACAGAAAATGTAACATTGTTCTCTTGGATTCAGAGTTATGTCAAAAATAATTGAAATTCATAAAGAAAAATTCGTTAAGAAAAGTTTTTGAAAAAAACAAAAAAAAAAAATGTCACTCATTTTTCTTAACAAAGCTGTATTAAATTTGTATGAATGCGGGTAAAAAAATACGTTGTAGACAAGAACTAAAGGGATTATGAACATTGCACATCAGACAATTGGATATAGGTGAACTAATTATTGTTGAGGCTGTTCACGTTTATGATTTCGTTCACGTTTTTGAATCCTGCAATTGTGAAACAAGTTGGTGCTGTTTTATCACTGAAAGGAACTTCTATTAATTAATTCAACAATCAGTATTTAAACAAACTGATTTGATTGATTTAAAACATATTCATTTTGTGTAAAGAATAACTAAAATTCGTTGTCCAATACGAGTAGAACTAAAAAAAAGTCAGTTCTCTTTTATTGGAGACCTCTGTCTAGACAATATGGTGTTCACGTTTCTGGGTCGTTCATGTTTTAGAATGTTCACGTATCCGTGAGTTGACTATATTTCCTAATTTTCAATTTTAGGGGCGAAACATTTTAAAATTTGTTGTTGTTAAATTTTTTACATAGTCAATATTTCAGATTTTGAAATTTTGAAAAAACGTTATCTCATTTTTGTCTTTGCTTTTGACCCCGTGAATGTTAAGGCAAATAAGAAAGTAAGTAATCTCATGTTTGTACTTTTTCAACTGTATCTCATACATTTGAAGGGCTCAGTCTTTGCCGATAAACTATTTATTATAAAACCTCAAAAATGTTTACTAGAACAAATGGTCAATGGACCTTTGACCGATGGAATTTGACAGTGGAATTCTATACAAACTTGTAATATAAGTCGCTCGGTATCTCTGGAGGGGACTCATGTAGAGCAACCTATTTATCCTATCCAGAGACAAGGCTTTCTACATCTGCTAAAAGACGAATTTAAATGCAACTGTTTTTAAAAACTTATGTATACAGGATTTGCTGAGAGAAGCAATTAGAGGATAACAAAATTTAAAGTTAACCAAATTTCAATTAAATTACATTTTGATTTGAATTTGGCAATTGTATGCGACTTTATGAACCTTAAAGGATTTAGTCCAACAACGACCCGATTTACACGATGCTTTTTCACCAGGATCAGCAGACACGACGTTCGACATTAGGGTAGAAACGGGTAGAGCCGCAAAAAGGGTAGGTAGGAAAACAGTTACAAAATCGAAAAATGGCGAGAAACTTGACTTTTCAATTGAAATTTAAAGAATTGTAAATACCTCAATGTTATTGAACTTTTTCCAAACAAGCAAATCGCCTTAATGACCTATGAAAATTCGGCACTTTTACGAATGACTATACCTTTCAGCCGAAACAAAAACAAAAATCTCATTCCAACCATTTCCCCCCATAGTTGGTGTATCTCTCTCAAATTAATTAATTTTGCCTTAGCACACAGCACTTTGAAAGCAACATTCATTCATTCATTCATATGTGGTGTTGTTTTTTGCTTTTGAAAAAGTGCCAACATGCCCACAAGGACTACACCAACGGTGGCACCAGCAACTGTGAAAAAGAGAGAGAGAGGGGGAGAAAGAGAGACGACAAGAATCATAACCATCGGCTCCTGTCAGTCTATCACCAGAAGTAGAGGCAGCCCAAGATACTGGCACTGCATAAATCCATAAGGCGAACATGGAAACATAAAATTTGTTAACATAGAAAAGCATCATTTCTTGGCATAAAAAGCGTCTTTATTGATTTCCAAGATATAAACAAGAACACGTTTTGTTCTTGTGTGTTCCCCTTTCAACCCACCTCCCCCCCCCTACTCCTCATCGACCGTATAAAAGGAAATACAAAATTATGGAAATATACCAACATAAAATAAAAAGGAAATGCGGAACAGCAAAACGGACAAAAAAAAAACAAGGCGAACAACTCGCCAATAACCCCAAACTTACTGGGAGAAACCATCGTTTCCTTAGGAATAGAGTAAAAGCAATCGAAAAGTCGGCTGGCGCCAAAAAAGACAATAAGGCCAAATTGTTTTTCTTTTGGTTCTTTGCTTTGTGTTGCCATAATAGACGAAATATCTTAAACATTATGGTCACTTAGATTGTGTTTCGCCTTTGCCTTTCTTTTTCTTTTATGTATAAATGGTCAATTCATCTTTGTTAACCACTCAACTTAGCACAGCAGAAGCTGGCAATATCACAAAATGTATAAAATTAAATAGCGGCGTTTATTTTTCATATTTTTCCTGTATGAAATGTCTATATTTTCATCATATGTTTTAAGGATTGTTGAAAGGGTGATGCGGTTGGGAACAATGGGAATTGTAAAAGTTGCCATGACATTTAAGGAAAATCGACGATATGGAACGGAAATACCTCATATACAAATAAATTAATTAACAGCCAATAAATATTCTCAATCAATATAACACGTGGTCCATTTAGTGGTCTTATTTTGACTGCAGAAATTTTAGGAGTGTATAGATTCTAGTGGAAGGACGTGGTGTGGTAGGTAGTGTGTGCGACTATCACACAGAAGAACCCGAGATCGAAACCAGGTAAGACCATCAAACATTTTTCAGCGGCTGTTTCCACCTCGTAAATGTTGGCGACTTTACGAGTAAGAGAGCAATCTCTAAGCCATGTAAAACTTCTCTAGAAAAGCATTAGCCGTTCGGAGCCGGCTTTAAACAGTAGGTCCAGGTCAGTGAGTATACACATTATATTGTACACAGCTCACTGATTTAAGAAAAGTTCCCCGTCTGTTCCTTCATGGAATGTTAAGGGAAATAAGTAAGTAAGTATAGATTCTAAAAAATCGTTTTCGACATTGAAAGTCTTGCTTTGTGTTTTGAAACATTTTGGCTAAAAATCGGAATTTGGTTGAAAAATTGATAAAGCCACTCGAAAAAAGAACTGTGGGCGGAGAAAGTGTACCAAAAGTAAATTCTAGAACTACAGAGCAGCACTGATTAAAATTATACTCACGGGAAGATGATTTCCGTATTTCAAGCCATTTACTGTCGGTAACAAAACCCTGGCACTTTACATTTATTACTTTTCATGATGCCTTCCCTCGTTCCAATTCGACTACTCCAGATATACATCAATCTTAATAAATTTCCATCATTCCAAAACCGCAAATCCCACAACTGACATCAATTGTTAAATACAAACTTAATCGTTCATAAAATATTAGCTCTTCCACAAAAAGAACAAAAGCTTTCAATGTTTTTTTTTTTTTTTTTGTTATCCGTCTTATTAATGCTCATAATTCTTTCTTTACTGTTGTTTCTGCTGGCGCTTTAAAATCAATGAATTGCTTTCAAACCCGCCTTATGCTTCTTTTCTCTTCCACTTTAGGTTCTTCTTTTCAATGTTTTATGCTATTTTCTACCACCACCACCAGCACCACCCCGAACTCCCGATTCGATTATTGACTTTTGGCTTTTCTTTACAATTCTGAATTATACGCACGTGTGCCTGTGTGTGTGTGTGTGTGTGTGTGTAGCATTTGGGAAATAAAAATCATATTAAATATTTATAAAATTCGACAGAAATTCATTGAGAATTTGTTAAAAGTTTCTGGCATAAGTTGTTCTCCTAATAGGTTTTAAACACAAAAGCACCAAGAAAATAAAAGAAATGCGAAGGCCTTAAATTGTGTTGAAAAGTCAATAAAATTTAATTGTATGACGAATATAAATACCCTGCGGCGAAGTTCCAGAGAATGACGTTTTGTGTGCCGAGTTAAGTGGGATAAAATGGAAATGTTATCCTGTGTAAGATAATATGTGTAAATGTATGTGGTTTTTGTAATTTGTATAGCGAAATTTGCTATTAAAAAAATTTGGATTTAACTACTTGTTAATATCATGAGAACAAGGAAAACGTGAATTTCTCTTAAGGTGTTTCAGTCTTCAGTGCTGAAACCTTTGATCGAAGAACATCATGAGGTTAAATCGATTTCTTGTAGCATAGCCATCCATGGGGGCACTTTTCTCTAGAGCTATCAACTATATACATACATTTGTTGAACTGCCACAACATTAATGATGTCGTTGTTCGAGTAAACCAGTTGGTTTTAAAACATTCCACGCATTTTCACAGCCCGCTGTACAGACTGACAATGGTATTCTTAGCCACTTTATACTCTCGGCCGTTTCTGGCAACCATCTGTTGCACACATTCCAACCCTAGAGCATTTTTCCCCAAAGTTTTTCATTTTCCTGTTTGCTGGCTTTATTACACTTTACAAGAATGTGTTAATGACTGTTCGATTTTGTGCTTCACCACCAGCCAAATCAGCCACCGACCTTAGCACTTTCGATGCGATTAATCTAATTAATGCTTAAAATAATTTTAAACAAAAATTTTACCAAGAACAACGCCGGCGATGACAGTGGCAGACGAAACTTTGGCAACGTTTCACATTTCGGGCACAAAGAAACGTTCGGGGCATTTCATTAGCAATGTTATCAATTAATTAACAATTAATTTGTTTAGCCTTGAGACAATTATGTATGATGAGAGGTGTTTGGGGCAGCAGCAGGGCAACAGTACGACCTGTGGGAGGGGACCATCAAAGTACTTGTAGGAAATTGAATTCTCTTTGGCCCTTATTGTTCTTTGTTTTTTTTTTTTTTTTGCCGCTATTGTTTCTTTTTTTGTACTAATTCAAAACCCTTTGACTTCTGCTATGTTGTTGTGTTTTAAGCCAAAGATCAAAGTGTTACAACTTATTATAACAATTTCACATAACTCTTCTGCAACATCCTCATCATAATCGTCCCGGTTGATCATAACCACTTGTGTCCACATCCTTCTGCCCTTTTTGTCGGCATGTGATTATGCGAGTGTGTGTGGGTGTGTGTGTGTGTGATAGGAACCAAACAAATGACTGTGAAAAAACGCAATTACTTTCCATTACCCAAAGGCATTAATCACAAAACTAACAAAACACAACAATAGAGTTATGAGATTTTCCACTTGTTTTCTCAGTTATGAGGGAGCTGAGTGTAGTACGGAATTATAACCCAGCAAACAGAATGACAGCGCCAATGACAGAGAGCTAATCTTGTATTCGTCGGTTAGTGCGTATACAAATTATATCGAGAGAAGTTCCCCGTCTGTTTCTTCATCATGGAATGTTAAGGGAAATAAGTAAGTAAGTAATCTTCCATTCTATAGAAAATGAGCCTCATCTTCTATTCTATAGAAAATGAGAGCCTCATCTTCTATTCTATAGAAAATGAGAGCCTCATCTACTATTCTATAGAAAATGAAAGCCTCCTCTTCTATTCTATAGAAAATGAGAGCCTCATCTTCTATTCTATAGAAAATGAGAGCCTCATCTTCTATTCTATAGAAAATGAGAGCCTCATCTTCTATTCTATAGAAAATGAGAGCCTCATCTCTATTCTATAGAAAATGAGCCTCATCTTCTATTCTATAGAAAATGAGCCTCATATTATATTCTATAGAAAATGAGCCTCATATTCTATTCTATAGAAAATGAGCCTCATCTTCTATTCTATAGAAAATGAGCCTCATCTTCTATTCTATAGAAAATGAGCCTCATATTCTTCTATTCTATAGAAAATGAGCCTCATATTCTTCTATTCTATAGAAAATGAGCCTCATATTATTCTATTCTATAGAAAATGAGAGCCTCATATTCTATTCTATAGAAAATGAGAGCCTCATATTCTATTCTATAGAAAATGAGAGCCTCATATTCTATTCTATAGAAAATGAGAGCCTCATATTCTATTCTATAGAAAATGAGAGCCTCATATTCTATTCTATAGAAAATGAGAGCCTCATATTCTATTCTATAGAAAATGAGCCTCATCTTCAATTCTATAGAAAATGAGCCTCATCTTCTATTCTATAAAAAATGAAAGCCTCATCTTCTATTCTATAGAAAATGAGAGCCTCATCTTCTATTCTATAGAGAATGAGAGCCTCATCTACTATTCTATAGAAAATGAAAGCCTCCTCTTCTATTCTATTGAAAATCACTTCATCATATATACTGTAGAATATGAGTCCTTTACTGGGTTATTCCTCTAACCACATAGTTCCACTTTCATTGTGCTGTGGCAGAGGTATGCGCTTGTAGCGTAAAAGTTGCTCTCCTTCTCTCTCTGTTTTTTTTCTTTTGTCTAGCCTTTGCTTAAGCTTATATTGTATATAATTTTGTAATAGCTCAGCTTTTCATAATATTATTTTCTAGTTGTTTTCTCCTTTGCCCTGCTTTGTTTTGTTTTGTTTTCAACTTTTTCTTTTTCTCTGCTCTTCCATGGCATTCCAACGCTTAATAGTTAGCTGGTATGCTCATTGTGTTACCGTGTAAGCGGCATTCATTATTATGATTTCATTTATCTGGCTGGGTGTGGTTAGGGGGACCCGGCGATACGTAGTGAGAAATCGTGGCTCGATTCCATTTCAATTGTTCTGATTGTTATGCGTTTTCGGTATTTATACGTTTAGTCATATAAAACAAATAGAGAACAATTTTCTACTCGACAGTTATTAAGAATTTCTTTAAAAAAAAAAGAAGTAAGTGATTTAGGATAACCCTTTGCGGGGAAAAGTGCTAGAAAATTGAAGAATGAGACTCATCTACCATTATCTATCTCATACAACAGTTGTTAATCGAAGTTTTGGAGATTGTTGGTGAATCAGCGTAATTATGATATCAATAAAAATCATTAAAACGTGAAAACATTTACGTTTGCATGAGCAAAAAAAAAAGATAATTCAATCAAAAAAAAAAAAGAGAAATGGTTTTGTAAATTTAATCGGTGCATGAAAATTAATGACAGTCGCCCGTTTCCGGTCAATATATTACATTTTCATGACATAATACGACACTCAAGACATTCAGTTGAAAATGAATACTTCAGTGCATTCATTCTATGCTTGACAACCAAATTATTAGTATAGAAATTTAAGTCAATGCAGACATCTAGAAGAATGCCTAAAACTCATCTGTAATAATCTTTAAAAAAATATCGATCAACTGCCAGTCATGCGATATTTTAAATAAATATTGTGAACAAACATGGGGTCAATTAAGAACGAATTAAAAAAAAATGTGTCTATACAAATTTGTTATCCATCACAAATTGTCTTTAGATATTTACATAAAGCAAACATTGCCCTAAAACTGCAAGAATATCAAAAACCTTAAATTTAATATAAACTTTTCATCTGGCAGCAAATATAAAACGTAGACAACCACGAAAAAAAAAAGTATGTGCTTTCTATGCAACTCGAACAGAACGTTATGTATCTTCTTCTCTACAAAAGAAAACAAATCCTGTCTAGGGTTTTTTCATTTGTCCTTCCACAGGCTCATGCCATCTACGAGTATTTGCTGGATTTGCTGTTTGTAGCTGTACATAAATAAAGTTTTTGGTGTTTAACCACTTTGAACGAGTGACCAAAAACCATTGAAAGACGGCAGCAGTATGACCAAATGAAAGACTCACAACTCACCAGCAGGCCGATAGACCGACAGACAGACAACCAGGCCGAATAAGACAGACCACAACAGACTGAGATACCAAAGTAACAGAAGCGGACACGCACAACATTCGTGCGGACAAAGCGGAAGTTCAGTCAACATTCTATTTAATGTTTCTGTTTAATGCCCTATTAGAACATTTTAGTATTCTGTTGGGACTGTTGCCGCTGCGACTGTGACTGCGACTGTTGCTGCAAAGGACAACAGCAACAAATGTGCATGCATTTTAGCTGGAAGTAAGCTCAACAAACAAAACTAATCTTTGTTTTTTTTTTACGTAGAGAAAAAATATGAAAGGAGAAGACATAGTCTGATTGCTCTCCACCACTCTCAGCAATTCTGTTCAAATACTACAACATTTGTGGTTGTTGACAGTTTTATAGAAAACTCTATATTTTTGCAAAGAATTCCGAACAACAATTGTTGTTCATTTCTTCTTTATTCGACTTTTTTGCGCAAAATTCAGTTAAGAGGAAAAATTGAATATAATGCAAAAAATTATCTGTTCTTGAGAGCACCACAACAGGCTAGTTGTGTGTGGCGGGAGACGTACGAGTAGCAGAGACACTGTTTGTTTGTAAAACTTTTACTTTCATTGCAAAATAATAACAAACGTTATGGAAAGTTTGACGAAAGTACAAGAAAGGCTGTCGACAATTTTTTGAATTATTTTTTAGAAATTTTTAAAACTTTGAAAATTGGCAATTAGTTTGGAATTAACTCCGTTTTTTGCTGAAGGTTAATACAGAACGAAGTTCTTTTAATTGGCAACTGCGAAAAAAATTGGGTGTGGATTTAGTGATGTGGGAGGACTCACAGGACAAGGAAAGAGGGAGTAGTGTTTGTTGATATTTGTTTTGAATTTCAGAATGTTAGGAAACACACATGCTGGAAGAATATTTAACACACCAACTGAAGAACGAATTTTCTCTATAGTGCGTCGTCCGATCAACGGGTCACTTTACAACGCATGGATGAGAGTCCCTGGAAAGCCGCGTATTCCGGCAAAATGTTCTAACATCAGGGACAAGACAACGGATATCTGAGGAGCAGATAACGTTAATGATCATGGGATTTCTTTGAGAAAAAAATTTAATTACTGCATGAGACATTTGCTTTTGAAGGAGATAGAACAGGAAATTTTGCCACATTGAAAAAGGTCCTGCAAACTTTTTGGAAAATATGACATGAAATTCTGTCGTCTAATATGCTATCCCATACAAAATCCTATGTTATGTATAAATAAAAATAATAATAGAAAAAAGGACAAACACAGTGTTTTTAATTTTTGAACCAGCTTCTATGGTGGGACACCCTTTACAGCAAATTAAAAACACTATTTATGAAGACAGTTTTATAGATAACCGAACGTCGACATGTTTTAATTTTCCAACAATACTTTTAATTCCTTGGGAACAATTAAAAAAAAACGACATGCTTAAAGCCAACATTCACCAACAAAAAAAAAAACAATTGACAATAGAGTTTCTTCGTTGTAATGGACATGAACTCCGATAGCGAACCCCCTGAATGATGTATCCACCGACACAATAACTCGACATAAACTTAACAACACTACCACCACTACGACATGAACACCCATGAACATGGAGACGAATATGTTTGGCACATAGGAGTAACTTCCGTTTCCGCTACGAATGGACGGACACCGGCCCTTACACAAAGAGCACGCGACTGTTGCTGCATTGGCAATACAATTTTCTGTAATTGTATTGGAGCAATACACATACGCAATTCCCACAACACATATGCAGCACATAATGTGCTGTAGGAAGACATGTCTGGATGTGTGTGTGTGTGTGTGTGTGTGTGAGGAAACTCTGTGTATACGTCTTGCATTTTTAACACGAAGTCATACATGATTTTTCTCACGGAATTTCGTTCTTCACTCATTCATCCATCCGTTCGTGTTTTTGGAACATTTTTTCACATTTTCGACCTTCTTGAAATCACCAAGAAATTGTCGGACCGAAATCGTAAATGAAACGCGGAAGTGAATGAACTTTTCATTCACCGACACACATACACACATACTCGTGTAACATGCATACACACATAGACATGTAAGTAATCCGGTGATTGTGATGGCGGTGGTGTGGGTTATTGAAAATTTCATGATGACATGCACGTGCTTGCATTAAACAACAAAAGTCACAGCGAGAATCACCAGAGAATTTGAACAAGAAACTCTTCGATATGAAAACAAAAGACAGAATCGAAACAAACTCAAAGAGCGAGCCCAAAGAGAGAAGTCCTGTCCCTACGAACCACGGGGTGCATGCAACAGAAAAACTTGTATAAACGATGAGAAATTAAAGACTAAATTCTACTCAAAAAAAAAAATGGAGAATTTAATGAAATCCACAAAAAAAAATTACAAGGACATGAGGAATTTAAATCACGTGTGGACATCGTAAAGGATGTTAAACTGAGTGAATGAGTTGTAGTTTAACTTTTTAAATGGCCCAGGAAAAGTGGTGTTCCTTCTAAAATGGAAAAATACAAACTTTGGAAATATCTTCTTGTCTACAGCCTATTTTTTACAGAACTCCAAAAAGGTTTACTAGAACAAAAGTTTTAGCCATTTTATTGATGGAATTTAATTCTGTCGCCCATTTGTGTATACCAGGTGTTTCTTTGTCTAGCAGTACCGTGGGTTACAAATCGGTAACGAATCAGAACTTTTGGTGGTTCAATTGAGGCTGTATCGAAAAGCCCTGCTGTCCAAAAAGTTATATATCCTTAAACAATTTCCTGCCTGCTAAATTAATATTACTAAAATTGGACGACGATTACATTATTATTTAGGTGGATATTAAGTCTTTTAAAAAAGAGAGTCATACATTGGAAGACATATTTCATTATTCAATACGGTAGCTGGCATTACTATGATCAATTATTTAGTCCATTCCGAATATGCAATGGATTACACACGAAAAAAGATTCCATATCGCTTTTCTAAGTAGACCTGTCGCAGGTCTCGTTCTACCGATTTTAAGAGGAACATTTAGTTTAAATGTATTCATATTTACAATGACAGAGACGAATAACAAATCGATCAATAAAAAAAATTTTAAAAAAAAAAACAGATATAACCGTCTTGTTAGAATAGTGAGGAGAGCCGTTAGAAGTTACAATAAAAAATATTAAAAATAGAGAATAATAAAAAAGATATACGTATTCCACTTACATTTGTAGGCGTTTCAGGTGATCTTGTATTGCATGTCTTGTATTGCAAAAGCAAACTCTGGAGAGCCGTTTGAAGTAAAAATAAAATATTAAAAATCGAAAATAATAATATGTATTCCAACATACCTGACAGATGATCTTGTATATCAGGTGTGCTTTAAAAGCGATCTATAGCAGCAAGCTCACAATTGCTTCCTCTGCAATTTTACTAGGAAGATGACACGCTTTAAGCTGTTGGAGGTTTTCCAGCGACTGACCTGTAATTTTATTAGTGGTGAATTAGGAATCGGTCTAAATTCAAAAATAAAATACAGAAATTTGAACAAAATATGTCATAGACATGAAGGCTCTCATGAAAATCGTGAGTTAGGTGCGTCCAATTGATATCAATTCGAATGCCTATACTTTATATTAATTTATTAATTCATATTAAATCCAATTCTTATTAATTCTTATCTTAATATATATTTACCCTCGACACTGATTCACTGACTCTGTCACGCAGTACGTAGGAATTTAAATAGGCATTCTATAATAATTCTATAAATAATAATAATAAAAAAAATAATATTTTTTTTTTGTACAGAAATTGTGTTTTCCCCAATTTTTTTTTTTCCAAAATTTTTTTTTTCCAATTTTTTTTTTTTTTTCCAAAATTTTTTTTTTTCCAAATTTTTTTTTTTTTCGACAAATTTTTTTTTTCAACAAAATTTTTTTTTACAAAATAGTTTTCTCATTAACAAATTAAGTAACAAATACTTTCTCAAGCAAATTAACGGGCGCCATAGGCGCATTACAACTTACTAGTAATTAATATTATTGGAAATATTGATTGAGGTACATATAAATGATAATATTTCCAATATTTAAGCGTATAATAAATATTAATGTCAAGAGTTTTCTTTGGTGAAAACTCTTAAGCGCCCTATTGAATACGTCTAGAATCTAGACGTTACAAACGAACTGAATATAAACCTTTCAATGTTCGAGAATGAACTGTCTATACATTGCTTATTCAAAATTTAACTCAATTTATATAAAAACCTCCTGGAAAAAAGAATTATTTTTCAATTTGTAAAGTTTCCGTAAAGTTAATGTACTTGTCATCTAGTATTTCACCCTGCCCACCAATATAAATGCCTTCTTATTTAAGCTCCGAAAATTACGATACATAATTTAATAGGTGACCTTAACAGTAAATGACAGTAGCTAAGTACAAAACGTTTCTTGGTCGTTACTTGTTCCATGTTTTTTTTTTTCAAATAAAAAGCCTTAGCTAATTTTTCCCAATAAAATTAGGCTGCACATCCATATCATCATCATCAGTGTGTTATGTCTTCATTCTTCATTGTTAATTACTTACACTTTTCATCATTTACGGCGTTTTTGCAATTTTTTTTTTCTGTGACGTTTCAGTTTCATTCAATTTACTGTTTGCTTCTTCATTTACTTTTGTATTAGCAGACAATAAAAATTAATATTAAACAATTTTTTCTTGTTATTTGTGTTGAAGGCACCACCGGACGGTGCCAAGACGTTACTGGCGCTGCTGCTGCTTCCAATGATGATGATTTCAATGTGTTTCTTGTTCCTTTCAACAGCATCTTTTCATGTTGCCACCAACCACATCTTCGCCAGGGACTGGCCTCTTCCCCTGATATGTCACAGTGTCATTAAAATGATTTATTTGCTTTTAGTTTCCAAATGAGACAAAGAGAAGGCAAACACACCAAAAAAAAACTAAAGGCGGCCGAAGACAACGAACGGTAACATAACAAGTCAGGACAGGACAGGACGAAATGAATGAGGTTTTCTTTTTGCGGCAAGAAAAAATTATTATTATTTATGCTTATATTGCTAATGATTTGTAAACCTTCGCATTAAATTAAATGACAATATATAAAATATGTTCAGTTTTTTTGTTTGCCATTCACTTCATCCCTCGCTCCTTATTCATATGTCTTCATGGCCTGCAGGTATGCGGACGATTCCTGTCCTTCATCTCCAGTGCCAGAAATGCCTGCACGGCTGTTCTCCCTTCACTGCGCACTCTTGTTTGTGATTTCTTGCAAAGGTTCATTAAACGTTGGATGGTGTTTTGTTGCCGTAACTGTTGTTGTTGTTATTTGTTATTATAAATCTAATTAAATATCAGGTCAGGATTTATAGTCACAAATGAAGGTATAAGGCAGGATAAAAACACAAAGAGTGAAAGACGACACGGAAGGGAATATTCCGTACAAAAAGGTGTCGAAATAATTTATGAACACAGCGACTTAAGAGTTTTTTCAACAAATTTCAGCAATTAATTTAAATGAAAATTGGAGAAATGCTGCACTAAAAACGTTACGTAAATGAGAAATGCGGATGAATAGTATCCACACAAACGATTGGAGGAATGTGGGAGCAGCAAGACAGAGTACTGTTTTTACTGTTTCGTTTTATATAGTTGTACGAACTGAGAGTTGTGTGATTATGTGATCCTGAACGGATTGACAGACATTACTATGGGAGTAGATTACCATTTAAGCGATATTGACGCAGCGCCAACAAAAACGAAAGAAAAAAAATCGCTGGCTTTGACAAAGTAACTAAGATGAAATATACATTCACTGAAATACACACAAAGTCCCTGCGAAATGTCGTTAGTATGAATATTCGATTTTAAGATACTCTTACTTATTGTAAAATTCAATAGAAGCCGATTCATTAACATACAAATAAAAGATTGCCCGAGGTATGATAAATATTAATTGTCGATATGATGCAAATTCCTGAACGTATGATTAATATAAATTATAACTGTGCTCCCGAACAATTAACGTACGAAAATATATAAATTTCAAAATTATTGTGTATTTCGCAAGTAAATTCTTAGTTCAGTCTTAAATACCAAAATTCTGTTTCTAACTCACAACTTTAGAAATGTGCTCCGAATGAGGAATAACATACAATAGGTGTCCATGCGGACAGGATACAGACACGGTGCATTCAAAATATGTCTTATATGGATTTACTCATTGTAAAGCTCCCATTGATCAGTTCCATTCAATTCCAAACAAGGAAATGTACCAAACTATACCGGCGTATGGTTTATATTAATTCAAAATATGGTCAAGTTGTTAAACGTATGACTGATATGTATTCTTGATTAATATTAACCTGAAGTTATATTAACAAAGTGGAATACAAAAGATCTTTCCGTGACGCAAAACTGTATTCTGAACCAAAAATTCGGACTTTATTTCAATATTTTTCATTATAATTCTTTATTTAATTTTCAAAAAATTCCTTGAACCCTAATTAAATAAATAACTCCCACAACCCTACTCGAAAAATTTATAAATTTAATAATTCTTCTTCCTAATCCAAAAAATTTCCATACTCATTCGTGTACCAACAAAAATATGTGAAATACTTTAAGAAATATTTCATTGCATACATTTGGCTGTTGTTTTTTCCTTTTCTTTGTAATTTGCTTATGTGATTTGAATTTGATTCAGACATATCGACAGTCTGTTGACTGCATCTGCTTCTCAGTCATTTTATTTTCATTAACTTTATTAGGAATTTTGTGGGCTGAAAGAAATATCTGCAGCATATGTTTAGCAGTAAATATAAGTGCATACTTTCAGGCTGTGTTATGAAAATATAAATTTCTTATTAAGTCTGCCAAGAAATGCGTTAGGAATTTGTTATTGACACCTTTGAAGTTGGAAAATTTAATTTAATTTTAAGAGGGGGAAATTCGAAAGAATTAAATCATTTGAATTTTTCTGTGCTGCTTTAACGTAAAATAAGCCACAAAAAGCATTTTTTAGGCACAAATAAAATGTTTTTTAATTTTAAATGTCTTTTAAAATGTCTGTAGATGGAATATTTCCCTAGAATAATTTCTCATTCTATTTAATTGCAGAATTTAATGTGAAGAACCGATGAGTCCTCCAAGTGGTAAAACCCCGTTGGTGATCCTGTCTTTTGTAGCTGCACACCGCCAATTTGTTCTACTATGTGAAAAAGATTAATTGTTAATTTGTGACTGTCCTTCCTTAGTTTTCTTTAACTACACATTTCAAGGCTGAAATAATTTCATTGCCTATTTTTAGGTGTTTTTTTTTTTCTTGTTAAAATAACTGAATATGTATTTCCTTTGCTGAGCTTTGCCCATAATCAAATCAGTTCAAGTTCCATTGCAATCACAAACCAATAAATCTTATCAACGGCATACCTAACGCCAAAGAGTTTCGCTTAGACTAGCACAATTGGCTACACGCTGCATACATACACACACACACATACACTTTCTCGGACATATTTCACCAATTATCTGCAATATTTTTGCAATTTTCATTCTTTACCACAATTTCGTTGCGTTGCTTTCGTTGATGTCAAAAATTAAATTACTCCCAAGTGGCTACTAAATAAATTAGTGCTTAATTAATGACTATTAATGGTGTACACACACATACCCAGCCATAGTCTATATAGAGGGCGTACCGGTCCCGACCACTAGACCATGCTGCTATTTCATCAACAGAAAAAAAAATCGCCACAGAGAACAAGAGACCGGGCATGCCACGAAGTTTCCTCGACACCAACAACAAATACACGAATTGTTAAGAGTGGCCTCAAAGTCGTTGTGTTTATGGCTGTTGAACGCTGCCGAGCAAAAATAACCGCAACAAGAAGGAAAGTTCTCCATTTCTTGTTCCTTTTTTTTTTTTGCCGAGTTCACAAAATTTATGGAATTTCCCAGCCATTAGTTGGGTTCATAGTGGGAAATATGTATAGTGGTAGAGAGATAGCCTCAGTGTATGGCAGCCTTTCACTTAAACCTCTTTTATTTACTTGAAAACTTTGCCCGAGAAGCTAAAGGGAGGTAACATGATTTAACTTAAGTTTAATAGGGTAAAACGTATAAATTAGAGGAAGGTGGACATGAACTGGGTAGGGGAAGTATGAAAAATGCATCCAAAGGATTTTGTTGTCATTATTTTTTAAAGGATTGCATAGAATTGTCCTTGGCGTTTTCATTAAAAAAAAGGTTAAAATTAACTTTTCATAGCAAATGTCATCGAAATTTCCTATTTTTATAAAAAAAAAATTAATTTTCTTTTCAAGAGAAAATGTCCTTAATTCAGGAAAAACGTAATTTTTTTTTTCAAAGAAAGTTTCATTAAAAATTATTTTTCAAAGAAAATTTCATCGACAATTTTTTACTGAAATTTTACTGATTTTTTTTTTAGAGAAAATTTTATTGAATTTTTTTTTAATATTTTAATAAAAAAATGTTCAGGAAAAAATAATTAAAAAATTTTTTATCGGGAAAAATTTCATTAATTGCTTTTTTATTTCTGAAATAATTTCATTAATTGAATTTTTTTTCTGAAAAAATTTCAATAAAATTTTTTTTTTTAATTTTTTCGAAGAATATTTAATTGAAATTTATTTTTATGGACAATTTTCATTTAAAATTTTTTTCAGAGAAATTTTCATTTACATTTTTTTTCGGAGAAAATTTTATTGAAATTTTTTTTAGAGAAATGTCATTGACATTTTTTTCGGGCAAAATTTTTTTGACATTTTTTTTCAAAGAAAATTTCATTGAAATTTTTTTTTATAGAAAATTTCATTGACATTTTTTTTCAGAGAAACTTTCATTGAAATTTTTTTCAGAGAAATTTTCACTGAATTTTTTTTTGTCAAAAATTTAAATTTTATTAGGTAGAATTTCAGAGAAAATTTCATTAATATTTTTTTTTCAAAAAAATTTTATCAACATTTTTATTCAGAAAAAATTTCATTTAATTCTTTTTTTCATTGAATTTTTTTTTTAATATAAAATTTAATTTATTTTTTGTAGAAAAAATTTATTGATATTTTTTCACAGAAATTTTCATTGAAAATTTCATTTAATTTGTTTTTAGAAAAAAAGACATTGTAATTTTTTTCATTGAATTTTTTTTTTCAGACAAAATTTCGTTGAATTTTTTTTAGGGAAAATTTGTATTGACATATTTTTTCAAAAAAAAATTTCATTAAAACTTTTTTTTCATAGAAAATTTCATTAAAATTTTTTTTTAACATTTACATTTCATTGTAATTTTTTTTAGATAAAATTTCATTGAAATTTTTTTTAGATAAAATTTTTTGAATTTTTTTTCAGATAAAATTTCATTGATATTTTTTTTTTAGATAAAATTCCATTGGCATTTTTTTAGGGACAATTTTCATTAAAAATTGTTTTCAGAGAAAATTTTATAAATATTTGTTTTCACAAAAAAATGTCATCAACATTTTTCAGATAATTGAAATTTCTTTCAGAGAAATTTTAATTGTTTTTTTTTCATTGAAATTTTTTTTATGATTAAATTTAATTTATTTTTTTGTAGAAAAAATTTATTGATATTTTTCAGAAAAAGTTTCATTTAATTTTTTTTTAGAAAAAAAGTCATTGTAATTTTTTTTCGGAGAAAATTTCGTTGAATTTTTTTTTTTCAGAGAAAATTTCATTTAATTTTTTTTTTCCAGAGGAAATTTCATTTAATTTTTTTTTCAGAAAAAATTTCATTTAAGTTTTTTTTTTCAGAAAAAAATTCATTTTGATTCAACCAAATTGTGTCAACCAAAAACACATCTTTCACAGAGCACGTTTCTTCGTAACGTAACAATGAAAACTCAAATAGCAAAATAAACACCCTATATTTTCGAGCTCTTTAATATTCCATCTAATGTCGATTTCCCCCTTCGACAACAGTTAATTAAACTTTCCGCCGAAAAGTAACTTTATTCTGTAACTATGTGCTTATGTACTTGCTGGTACTTCTGGTTAATAGTTTATCGAACTGCTTACTTTGATGGTAATTGAAGCAGCAAAGAATTAGGGCGTCAACTGTGCGATATGGACTATATTTGGCAGTTTTTCGATAAGTAATCGCAGGGAGAAGATTAATTATCATAAGAATGAACCGGGTGCGGATTAAGTTTATAATTTTTCGTAGAGCATTCCTTAAGTAAAACGATTACATGGACTTTAATTGTAGATTCATTAGAACCAAGTCTTATTGTTGCTTTTTAAAATTTCAGATTTCATTTTGAACCACATATATTTTAGCTAAATTTAACTCATGTTTCAATTCATTTTTAAAGTCTACTTTCGTAACAAATTTTGCCATGGCCCACAATTTCATAATCGTTTCCACGAATATGCCTTCTTTGCATTTCTAACAAACTGACTTTTTTCTAAGTTCACTTTAAGGCTTATTTATTATTTAAAGGCTAAAGTATATTTGTCAGTTTCCTCGTTCTCGTTCACGTTCCCTTATAATACTTATAATATGATTACACTACTGCTGTTCAATGCTGTTTTCTGTTCTGTTCTGTTCAGTTCTTTGCCCGAGAATTATTTAATTCATATATTTTTGTGCTCTTTCCACTACTCGTCCTTCATCGAAGTTTGTTACTTTTAGCAGCATCTGCTCTATGTTCCCGTTTACTGTAAGTCGATTATTGTTGTTGGTCGTGTTGAAAGCAGGCGCCACCAACAAGTGTTTGTTTGTTTGGTTGTTCTTGATGGGGACGATGGAACGTTGCTGCTTCCTGGGCCACCGTTACGAAAACCATAGATTTGCCTGCATTCGTCTTTCTCTCAATGTCGACAGAAGTCTTAAGAAACTGAAATGCTCTAGAGTATACGTGCAAAGGATAATAACAATACATCATTTACTTTGTCCACATTAATAGCATTACGACTCCCACTGTTTAATAATATTGAATAAATCTTTAAAAATGATTATGACTTAAATTGCACTAGCGCTCAGTGCTGCTGCTTCATAGATAATTTCCTAATCTCTTCAAAGGCTGCTGCCAAAAATTCCATTTGATTTGTGTTAACAGAAAATCGAAAAGCCACAAATTCATTTCTTTCACAATTTCCAACCAATTTATTTTCAAAACAATACTTGCCACATTTTCAATTATCCAGATTTACCACTGAAACCCCAATAAAACCACTATGGGGTAAGGTGGCGGAGGAGGATGACTGTTACCATAAACAACATCAGCACGCACAAGTTGCACATGCAACTGGAAAGCAAGCCTGCAACATTATCAGTCGTGTGGAATTCATTCACATCCTTTTCCGTTCTATGAACTTGCATAATTTTATATGTAAAACGCGCAAGTACATGTGTGTGTGTGTGTGTGCGTGCAAGATAGAAACACATAGAGAGAGCGGGAGAGAGTGAGAAAACGAAACGTTATATACACATCACAGATTAGCTTTAGATGTTTATTTGTTGTTGGTGCTGCTGCTGTTATCAGCAACATTCAAACATGCAACAGCCACAGCTGCAGCCGCACTGCTGTAGTCATGTCTATGTGTGAGTATGTGTATATGTGGCCCTGTTTAACTATCGACATTCCGGGGCACTCTAGTGTTAATGGTTGTTGAATTTCGGTCTAACAAACATAATATTTAGAATTCGCTTAAAATTTGAAGTAGGAGCTTCATGGGAGCGGGGTAGATTTTTTCAGCGCGGAAGGGGCAGCAGTTTATTTTACAATATGGTCTTGACCCTACTTTCTGGTTAAACACATAGCTAATTAAATAATTTGCAGGTATACCTTAAGACTAATAGTTATTTGCAGATAATGTTGCATACTTTTAGATGTTAACGGAAATATTTGCATTGAAGTAGAGTTCAAACATAAAGTAGTGAAGAGATAGACAGACAAACGGAATCCGGAAATCGACTCTATGTTCGGATTTTGAGATTATGGGCGGTTTTATTGAATATTCTGCCGCAACAATAATACCACCTTCGATTGGCAGCTTTAAAAATATACTTCCAGTAATGTTCTTCAACATATTATGCATTTCATTTGTCCTCTCACCGAGTTTCTTTGTTCTGTCAACGTATTTATTCGCATTATTTTTTAGTTTTATGGCCGAAATGCATTTACACAAACTAATTTGCCAGTGACGGCAGACTGCCTTCCAAAAATGAAACTTAATGTCAGCATAAACTAACAGACAGACCAACCGCCTCAAACATTTTGTTATTTTTGAACTAAAATATAACACTAAATAACCTACTGCTGCTCCAGCAAAAATTATCAGCAGAACAAAGACTATCGAGAGATACCGAAGATGAGAACAAAGGGAATAACGCTAAAAAGTAAACATTAAATGTCACTATCCTATACAAGCACGGTTCAGAAGACGAGGATGGGTTGAGAAGTTGATCGCCATGTTTAGATTGGTTTAAACACAGAAAAAACAAATCTTTATTGAAGTATGACTTCCAAAAAAAATAAAAAAAAAAAAATAATAAAAAATGCTTCACAACACAAAATTAATCCACGCAAGCAAAAAATCGTCAAATAGTTAAAGTAACCACAAAAATGTTCTACCACAAAAAATAACAATAAATCGTCAAATTACCAAAGTAACCAAACAAAATCCCAGAAATTTCCCAAGTAAATGTATCAAAGATATAGAAAAAATTTCCAAAAAACAAAGTGAGACATATTCCAATTACGAAACTAACTCAAAAAGACACTCCTCAATTTGCGGAAATTCCCATTGATTCTCCCTGATAATATTGAACGCCACTTTTACAGAAAGACTGTCACGACATAACTTCTTGACGACAAGTGCATCGACCACGAACCGGACCAAGCAACTGTTTAACAAGAATTATGGTGATTAATATTAGAAAGGAATTTGTGGTATGTCTTTATCATACTACCCTCGTTGTTACATACTAGCTATCACATAATGATGATGGCGATGGTGACGATGCCTTTGGTGCAGACAATGAAAACGAAACGAGCCACGCTACACATGATGATATTTGCAATGTATGTATGAGTGTGTGGGTGTACAACAAAGTTCTGTGTATATGTATAGGTGTAGTGGTGTAGTAGAAGAATGGGTGGCCTGGGGTGATTGTATGTATGTATATGTGTGAGTGTGTATAAGTGTATTTGTGTGAGTGTGCTTGCAACTAATTCAAAATAATGACCGTAATTCAAAGGATTTTATGTTGATACAGCAACAAAAATGACAACTGCAAAGTGCCACCTCTCTATCTCTCACTCTTTCTCTGTCGCTCACCCATACATGAGTGGGTGTATGCACGTGTGTTTTGATAAGTGAGTACCTAAAAGTATGCTATGAAAACATAAAAAACTTAACGAATTCCTTATAAAATATGTCAACATTATGATTTCGTGTGTGTGTGGGTTTGTAGGTGTATACGGAACAAATTCACATGAATAACTGAGCGTGTAACGACACACACAAAAAAAAAAACAAAAACGCACTCTAAAACTCTGCAGGCAGTCCCACCAACTAAGCTGCCGACTGCTGATGCGTAACGCAAATCAGCGTTTCTGGGCTGTTTCCCAACGTGCCACCCCACCTCTGTACTTTCCAACTGGATCACCAATACGCTTTACATTTCGAAACGGCAGCAAATAAAAATTCATAAGTTTTTCAACTAAATTTACTCCAAGAGCGAGTCAAGTGCTCTCCACTCTAACTGAGGGGGCAAAAAGAAAAGCTTGGAAGCAATATACTCCAACATAGCTCGGCATGATGTCTTTTTCTATACACGTTTAAGATCACATTAAGCGTTAAAGGAAGTAATAATAATGGTAAGCAAAAGAAAAACTGAAACGAAACCAAGTATCAAATTAAAAAGTATGCGAAGTCGCCGTAAATTATGCCAGAGCAACAAAATTATTTCACTGTGATATTGTCTCTCTCTGTCTCTCTCTCTTTAGTAGAAGTTCTGGTTTATTCATTTGCTGCTTAAGAACTTTGAGGAGCATAAGCATTTAATAGCTGAAGTAGCAGTCAACATCATTTTCCTTCCTTCGTTCAAATTTTTATATATGAAGTCATTATTTTGCACTTTTATTAAGTTGGAAATATTCTATATTTTCTTTTCCTCTTGTTTTTTTTTTTTTTTTTGTTCTGTTCCACATTTATTTTGCCGGAAAGTGACTCCGGAAAATGAAATTTGAGTTTTATGCAAGAGGTAGAGATATGAAATTGTATGTGCTTTTCGTACGTCCGTCCGACTTCGTCTCCATTTAAAAGCTACAGAAATTATGCATTATGCTTCGCTTTTATTAGATTTGCAACTCTCACAAAAATATGCTTTAGTTTATGTTTGCATATAAAACAAAGTTCTGCTTTGTCAGAGAATACTTTTCGGGGGAGCGGTTGGAGTAACGTTATTAAAACAATTTTGCATAATTTTCTAAAAAAAATCATAATATTCCTATTTCTTTTTATTTTGTTTAGCCATATTAGAAAAGGAATACTATGAGTATTATATTAAATACTAGATTTTTGACACACTCTGTGTGCTTTGGTTTATTCCCAAAAGTATGTTTTATTTAATGGGTAATTAAATTGTTATGGCCATTAGCAAGAGTTTGTTAACTGAAGTGTTGTGGCTTCATTCATGAGCAACATTTTAAATTCACATTCAAAAAGATGTAGACCTTAATGAGTAACTGGATATTCATGTATTTCAGAAACTGTTTGCATTTGAAGATAAGAAAAATCGGCAGGGAATTTTAAGTAAAGATTGCAATGGATTTGGCTTCTGTAATGCCAATTTTGCTTTATGACGTGATTCTGGTTAGCAACTCCCTGAGAGCAAATGAAATAACTTGGAGTCTTTCCCATCTCAATATATGTGTGTTCTGAATTGATGATTGTCAAACTAAACCCACATCAATGGACCATATAAAATTTCTGGCCCGATAAATCATTAGGGTAAATTGAAAGAATTTGGTTTCCGTAAATCGAATTGAATTAAAGTAAATGCGGTATTTATTGCAAAAAGCCAGGGGAGAGAGAAGCCAACAAAATGTTAACCTCGAGGTGGGATCTACACGGCTTAGAATACCTTAAAAATCAAACGATTAACCCTGGCTGCCTCCTCGAACGTGGAAGGCGCTTTCAATAATGTACCATTTATGTTTTGCCCATCTACTATGCCATGGATAACCCGCGTGTCATTCTTCAGAGAGTAGATAATTATTAGGTCGAACTATCTTAATATATATTTACCCTCGACACTGATTCACTGACTCTGTCACGCAGTACGTAGGAATTTAAATAGGCATTCTATAATTTTCTATAAATAATAATAATAAAAAATATAATATTATTTTTTTGTACAGAAATTGTGATTTCCCCAAATTTTTTTTTACCAAAATTTTTTTTTTACAAAATTTCCTTTTTACAATTTTTTTTTTTTTTACAAAAAAATTTTTTTTTTCACAAAATTTTTTTTCGAAATTTTTTTTTCAAGAAAATTTTTTTTTTCAACGAAATTTTTGTTTTTTAAGAAAAAATTTTTTTTTCAACAAAATTTTTTTTTTCAACAAAAATTTTTTTTTTCAACAAAATTTTTTTTTTTCAAAACATTTTTTTTTCCATATTTCAACGGGCGCCATAGGCGCAGTACAACTTACTAGTACAATATAACCAGCAACTTAGGGACAGGAGAACACTGCGGATTGAGATGATCTTCTGGAACAGAAAAAAACTTTTTAGGCAGAACAAATGTTTAATATAAATGTCATGAACGGTGTCATGGAATTACTCAGAGCAAGATATGGGAAATACAAATTACCGATTGAGATGAACAGAATAAAAACCTTCTAGGCAACAAATCTTTATATAAATAATGGAAAATTCGAATTAACGATTTATAAAATTTCAGTAGCTAAACGGCTTGTAACCCGCTTTCTAAAAAAAATTAACTATGCATCAAATAAGAAAAAAAAATAAAAAAAAATGTGAACTCCCCCTAATGTTGACGACCACCTCAAACTTTTAAAGGATCATAATTAACGGATATGCGTACAAATAAACTCAATCAATTTCATCAACGTTGATTTAATTGTTAATCCATTCATGACCAAGGATTGTAACCCGCTTTCTAAAAAAATCAACTATGCATCAACTAAGAAAAAAAAATGAAAACATTTTAACTCCCCCTAACGTTGACGACCACCGCAAACTTGTAAAGGATCATAATTAACGGATATGCATACAACTAAGCTCAATCAATTTCATCAACGTTGATTTAATTGTTAACCCATAAATGACCAAGACATTTTTCAAAAAAAAAGTTTTATATTTTATAAAAAAAGGGGTCCTGAGTTCGAATCCCTCGACATTTTTAACTTTACGAAATCCTTTTCTCTGTGCCATATGGCATCGCTGGCTATGAATGGGTTAAGCACTCATTTCCGAATCAGTTTTATATGACATCAACATTGAAAGACTGCCACCTGATTTCAATTACAATGCCTCGGATTAGTTAAATTTAAACATGTATTAATATTAATCATACGCAACCATGTCCACTTCTCTTTAAGTTCACTATAATGAAATGTTCTGTATTCAATACCACACCGAATAACGCTCCACCGATATTATAGAATTCCGCTATACGCTCTGTCTCCCTCATGTGTTGCCGTTGACACATTTACATTTATTATGCCTGGCGAAACCATAAATAGATTACAACGAAACCTCTGGAGGAACTTTCCCACCCGCCAAAGTCTCCACATGAATACAGCGACATTAATTGAAATTTGACACATCGACTGCATACACATACAATTACAAGAAACGAAAATTAATTTCAACTCAATTTTAATTAAGGTAATAAATTCTAAATGAAAAATCCACAAACTAAATCAAAATGTATGTATGTGTAGGGGTTTTGAGGCGAACGGAGTGGGGGGGAAGACATCGATAACAAACTTCAAACCAAAAACAATTACACAACAGGAAATACGCACAAGTAACGCCCTCTCTCTCTCTCTCTCTCTCTCTGGCTTAGACCAACACAAACGGAACCGGAAACAAAATACAATGACCATAACAACACCAACGACAGACACGATGACCAAACGGGTCCAGCATGAAACGACAACCATAATTACAGTATACAAAACGGAGACATATGAACAATTTCGAAAAGGTAATTTGAACCTAATTATATGACAGAGAAAATTGCATAAATTGCTGTAAAATGTGTTGAAAAGATTTTACAAATGCATGCATAACTTACAGATTGTCTAAAATTGCGAATGCACCCAACGACACCCGCTTGTCCATGCACCCAAGGCAGGGAAGCAACCGAAAAAAAACCTGGGATTTTCAACTACATTTGCATTATCCATTCCGTAATAATAACAATACGATTGAGTTAATGGTAAAATTTATGGCTTGAAATTGTGCAACCAAACCCCGAAATACCGACAATTTCAAAAATGTCCTCCCACTCATACACAAATATGCATGCGTGTGTGTACCCACACACATGCACATGCTTATGCAATACCCCGAAAGATCTATGAATGGCTGTTTGTAATGAGAATTGTAATTGAAACATTACAACATACCATAAATGTACATACAACAGTATGCAATACAATCTATGTACACTGGGAGAAATAGTTACAGGAATAACATTAATGATTATTTAAATTAACTAGAAAGATTGCTAACGAATAGCTTTCGTATGTACCCGATAGCATGTATACATTCAGAGTTATAGGCATAAAACCAAAGTAATATAGCAATTAATATTAATCATGCGCTCCGAGGTACAGTTTTTTAAAAATAATTACTTTCCTTCTTGTAAGTGGATGGTTTGGCGGCGAAACAGTATATCTGGTTGGAACAGCTTTGTGTTATTTTTCCTAAATTCCCTGTCCACATTAAGTAATGGTGTAATGGTATTATTTTATCAGGGATACTCAGTGGTCCTTGCTAAACTCCCATAACTACTACTGTTCTTTTCTGAAGAGAGTGGTAAAAAACCTCATATTGTATCAGATGAGAGTTTTAACAAATTACCATCAGTATTTAAGCAAATATCACGCATTCTTTAAATTCCAAATTATATTCGAGAATTAATTTATTGTCCGTGTACTAATGGTATTTATCTGTGTGCGTATGTAAATGCAACATTATTTATTGCACTCGACACCAATAAGGTTGTAAATCTTCCAACATTATTTGTCCTTCACTATGCAGCCAGGATGGTGGTCTTGGCTCACACTCACACACACATGCACATAAATTAACCTAACCAAAAATGCCAACACTTTTCCAGGAGGAAAGTGTGCAGGGCCTTGTCAGGAAAGACCTTCCAGAATACCTTATTTTCGAATGCAAAACACATTACTTAAAGCCTTCTAGAGTGAACAACCTTTCCGAAGGCTTTGGTAGCATCCACTGTCAATGCATCTTCTCATTGAAGACGGTCTGCAGACTATCGACATGGCTTTTTGCACATCTTCTGAAAAAAACTCTGTAGAGACTCTCAGAAGTAGTTTTTTCAGTCTTACTAAAATCCTTTATTGAGTGTAAATGCTCTTTAAAAAGGCTTCGGCAGGGCCCTATCTAGACTTGTCGTTGTTTTTTTGCTACTATAATGTGCCTAACACACACGCATACTTACAGATATAAGAACATATCTACAAATAAAGAGAACAGTATTAATGGCTGTGTGGAATCTGTGTTGGTGGTGGTAGACAACCGTAACAGTTTGCATGTTACACATACATATAGACATTCTGATGTGCATACAACCGAAATCCTTTCTTATATATCTTTCATAATTCTCGACAAATACAACATAACACAACACTACAATGCGTGTGTGAGTGTGTGTGTGTGTACACACACAGCCATACTAACATACTTATGTCTGTAGATGGGTGAACAGATGCAAGTACATGCATCTGGGTGGGTGTATCTCTCTCCTTTCCGATTATCTCCCTCTCTCTCTCTTGCCCTCTCTGCATGCATTACTATCTTTGTATTTATTTATGGCATAGTTTACAAGTGTTGTTGTACTATTATTATAATGTATTTAAACGTTTATACAATTTTTGTTTTTTTTTCATTTAAATATTTAATGAGTGGGTCTGAATGCCAACGATTGCCTGGGTGTGATTTACGGTCTACAGTTGGCTGTATTGTAATGTCAGTGCATTTGTATGTACGTATGTATATATTTGTATGTATGTAAGTACGTATGAAAATATTTGGAATTTCTGGGTAAACCCCATTAAATCAATACAAAAACAATCGAATTATTTCATTGTGCGACAGTTTTTGTGTAACGCAACGCAAGAAATAAAGCCATTGATTGGGCAGACAATTTGTTTTTACTGCTGCGTTGGTCAGATTTTGGTTTAGCTTGATTTGGATTTTGGCCTGGCAAAGGGTACTTAGTAATTAATTTTACATACGGCATACAAAATATTAAATAATATATGGCGGACAATTGTGACATTTCAAACAGACATTGTCGTAATTATTGAATTACTAAACAAAGACAGCATATGGGACATACTAATCCGGTTTGTTGTCAGTAAAGGAATACAATAAATAAAACACTCTAAATATTAAAGCCAACTGATGAGTATAGTGACAGCAAGGCAACTCAGGCGAGTATTTTGGTGGTTTAATGCACGTCGGTATGGAGATGCACCATAAGAAATGGAAAATCAAATGAAATATGACGAGTCAAACCTGGCAACTAACGTTAGGTGCAGAATACTATTGCGTAGGCATGTCTGTCTGAGATATGAACCTGATATCAATTGTGACATTAACACTTTATGTTGTAGGTTTCCAATGATATCAGAAAATACTAATTTGGTCACAATAAATTGACAACAAGAATGTCCTCCGACTTTCTAGAATGTATTTGTGCAGAACTTTGTTAAATACTATTTAGAGACTCTTTAAAATGCGCCTTTACAGAATTTCTAGAGGGACTCATTGCATTTCCGAAAACCTGTTTGCCGACCATTTCACAGACCTTTTAGATGCAGTTTCCTGAAGAAATTATTAAAGGAGGGCACTTCTTTGGATATTATTTCCCATTCATGCTGACTTAGAGATGGTCTTCATATTTATTGAATCATTTATACTTTCACTTAAATACGTTGTTTAAAAGAAATATTTGTTTTTATCACAAAAAAAAACATTCTTTCAAAATAAATTAATATAAGTCAGACCGTTTCGGATGTCTTTTTGCTGAACTTCTTCTAAACCTTTTTGCAGATCGTCTGGACAACTTTTTAGCAGACCTTCTACACTATAGAGAAAATTCGTTTTTTAGCCGAACCGTTGGTATGTGGAATAATCTTCCAGCAAATGTGTTTCCTGCCAATTGTGACATTCTCCATTTAAAAATAAATGTCAACAAACACTACTCCCTCTTTCCTTCCTCCGATATTTCCTAATTTCCTTCCGCTAACACAAGGCATTGCATTTATAGGGGAGGCAAAAAAAATATACACTGGTAGAGATGAGCTTCGTATCAATGGAGGAATTAACTCTTAATGCCATGTTCTTGAATAAATAGAAAGTTTTTTTTTACCATAAAATACCAAATTGGTAAAAATCAAATAAATTAAATGACTTTATAGAACAGGGCTTCCCAACTCATTGAGGCTTTCGCACCCAACACCCGCCCCCCAATGGCAAGTGGAAATTTCCACGTCCCCCTTTACACCAACCAAACAAAAAAATGTTTGTAAATATTTATTTTTATCGTTTGAAGGAACTTTGTGGCAAAAAACACACAGTTGTTGTTCTTACTCCACGATTATAAAAGTATATCCAATTTTTACATACTCCTCATTAAGTAGTCCCATTTTGATATTTAACTTATACGTCTTTTGAGGCGTTGGTCATTATTGACTTCAATACGAGTAAAATTCCCTGGGGGCATGCTTAAACATTTTTCAGAGTTAAAAAAACCCAAAACTAATGATTTGATTTAATGTCAGAATTTATTGAAAAACTAATTGCAGTATAGGAAAGTGTTATAACAACCAATTGCCATAATTAATGTATTTTCTTAAATTACATAATATGCATTATTGCCGACACTTAAATTATGTATAAGTAAACAATACCCTTTAAATAATATTAAATTTCCATGGAATTCATCTGAAAACTTCAATGAAAAGCTACTGTTTGCACATTGTAACAATTTAATTTTGGTGTCACATTTAATATGAAAATTAAAAATATATATGAAAAATGCAGTCTCAGTCTCTCGTGATATCACGTGGCTTCATTCCTTGTGGCCACAACCACAAATATTGATTCGAAAATATTTGAAATTTATACAGTCGTGAATTCCATATAGCCGCTACAATAACTCAATAAACATTTGTGCAAATATTTATATGGATAAGTCATATTTGTGCATGGGTTTTGTATACATTAAGGGGGGTCGGTATGTATGCTGTGTGTAAAATCTTAATATATATTTACCCTCGACACTGATTCCCTGATTCCCTGATTCACTGATTCACTGACTCTGTCACGCAGTACGTAGGAATTAAAATAGGCATTCTATAATAATTCTATAAATAATAATAATAAAAAAAATAATATTTTTTTTTGTACAGAAATTGTGTTTTCCCCAAATTTTTTTTTTCCAAAATTTTTTTTTTACAATTTTTTTTTTTTACAATTTTTTTTTTTTACAAAATTTTTTTTTTCAACAAAATTTTTTTTTTCCACAAAATTTTTTTTTTCAACAAAATTTTTTAGTTTTTCACAAAAATTTTTTTTTTCAGCAAAAATTTTTTTTTTCAGCAAACTTTTTTTTTTCAACAAACATTTTTTTTTTCAACAATTTTTTTTTTTTCTACAAAAATTTTTTTTTTCAACAAAATTTTTTTTTTCAACAAAAATTTTTTTTCCAATTTTATTTTTTTTCGAAATTTTTTTTTACAAAATAGTTTTCTCAAAATATTTTTTACAAAATTTTTAAAATTAAGTAACAAATTTAACGGGCGCCATAGGCGCATTACAACTTACTAGTAAATAATAATAATAAAAAAAATAATATTTTTTTTGTACAGAAATTGTGTTTTCCCCAATTTTTTTTTCCACAAATTTTATTTTTTTTCGAAATTTTTTTTTACAAAATAGTTTTCTCCAAATATTTTTTACAAAATTTTTAAAATTAAGTAACAAATACTTTCTCAAACAAATTAACGGGCGCCATAGGCGCATTACAACTTACTAGTATATAATATAATCGCATCTTAAATACAAAAGGGTCACAACTGAAAACTTTCCAAAAACTGAATTTTTTCCATTAATTAATTCAGAGTACATATCTCTAACTACTGCAACAAGTTCTTTTTTAACTGGAAAGATACAGGTATGTATATTTTTATGCTAATTGCGCACGATGAACTAAAGAGAATTATATTTAGTAGCATTAATGTGTATTTTGAGTTGTGACCCTTTTGTGGGATATGTAAATATAATGAAATAGGCTATTTGAAAAGGCAGACGATTATCCGCAATTTGAGTTTTTTAATACTACTCTGCCCACACTTAGTTCGTACCCCGGAAATTTTTTAACATTAATTTAAGTTGCTGTTTTTGTAATTTTTGTTCGTTCTGCTAAGAACTAAGAAATACAAATTTTAGCTTTAAGGAGACAATAAACTTTGTCTACAAAAAACATAGATTTTTAAATAAACATAAAAGCTGAAATTGAAAATATTAGAAAACGGACAGGCGTACGAACTAATTGTTGGCGGGGTAGTAGTTACCTCATTTCTCCCGATTTGACCATGGCTAAGAATATCAAAACCTAATGTTCGTTTTGTATGTGAAATCCTCTACTACAGAATTGGCAATCGAAACTACAACAGAACTCAAATAATGTTAGGACCCAACTTAATGTAACGGTACAGGTATGTACATACACTAGGTTGTACACCAGCGGTTCAAGGATAATGCCTAAGGGAGAGCTGATTATGGGAATGTCAATTGCACACAGTAATTGTCTTTAGCACGAAGTGGTTCTAAAGCGCTGATCAAAAATATGTTTTTCATACACTTTACTTGTTGTTCTTCTTCCGGTGATTGACCACCAACTGATACCTACCACCCCCACCGTGTGGCAGTAGCTTAACATTTTCGTAATCACTTATACAAAACGAATCTATCAGTTTTCACTATACCCTAATGTACAGAATAGTCACTGAATTATGTTTCGAATAATATTGCCATTGCCAGCGATTAATGCTGCTCGCATAGCCAAATGTTGCTACTAAATAATGTTTATAATTAAAATAGAAATATTCTGTACCATAATGCCACAAACCACAAACAGTTGCATAGCGTTAGCCGGCGTTTGTGAACTGAAAACGATTAGGAAATTAAGTCTATATTAAAATAATTATTCATGATTAGACTCTTTATTGGAAAT
Source organism: Hydrotaea cyrtoneurina (assembly GCA_958296145.1). Taxonomy (NCBI): domain Eukaryota; kingdom Metazoa; phylum Arthropoda; class Insecta; order Diptera; family Muscidae; genus Hydrotaea; species Hydrotaea cyrtoneurina. The sequence goes on from OY282514.1 coordinate 87,747,613, forward strand.
AATGATACCGACAGTTCAGCTTTCTGTTTTTAGGATTACTGCAGCCCAAAAACAGAAGTTCAAAAACTGGCTATAAGATGGGCATATGAGTGAAAATTGCTAGGTATTTTGAAGTGTATGGATTTGATTCATTCCTCCATATGGTAATCAAATATTGTATCTTCCGTAAAAGAAACGGTTAGTTGTTGCAAAATTAAAAAAAAAAATCGAAAGTTAAAAAAAAATCCAATTTTCCAGAAAAAAAAAGCGTTTTTAAAAAAAATTGTTACAAAAAAATATTTTTTTTTTTTCAAAAAATCGATTTTTTTAAAACAAAAATTAATTTTTCAAATTTTTTAAAATTTCGAACCATTCCCTTTTAATTTTTTTTTGTTATGAACACAAAACATAATAATTTTCCCCCGCATTCATAAAAACTTAAGAAACATTTGTTAAGAAAAATGTGTGAAAATTGTTTTTGTATTTTCATACATTTTTGTTAAAAAAAAAGTTTCTTAAATTTTTATAAATACGGCCGCATAATATTTATCCTTTTTTTTGAAAAAAAAGAAGAAATTAAAAAAAATCGAATTTTCCAAAAAAAAATCGAATTAAAAAAAAATTATTTTTTTAAAAAAAAATCTAATTTTTCAAATTTCCAACTATTCTCTTTATAATTTTTTTTATGAACACAAAACATAATAATTATCCCCCGTATTCATAAAGATGTTAAGAAAAATGTGTGAAAATTGTTTTTGTATATAATACATATGTATATATAAATAAATATAAATGTATATAAATGTTTATCCTTGACAATATTTTGTCACATAGCTTCTCGTAAAAAAAGTCGCAGGCGGTCAAAAATATTGCAAATTGCTACTTCAGTCGCACAACGGTAACACTGCTGTAAATCAGTAATTATAATTACCAACATTACCACACATTTGTCCCTATCTTCTCAAATTGACTTCCCTTTATTTACCTTGCAGTCTTCCAACAACTTTTAATTTCCCACCACCTCTGCCTGTACATGTTAATGCCAAAAATTACATTTAATATTAAATGAAAAATTCCGAAGACGAACCTCCACAAATTTAATTATTTGCATTCATGTTTTATTTATAAAAAGATAATATTTTTTTTCCAAGTTTTGCAAAATTTGTTTAACCTTCATCTGCAAACGTCATACACAATCACACAAACAAATACTATCATACAGAGACACACATTTTCATACGACAGACAGAAAAGTGTGAGTATATGTATGCAACATTTTTTTTTTCATCTTACAAATACACACAAAGAGTTGAAAATGCACACAGATAGAGTAAGACTCATAGGCAGATACACTCACACGCAGGTACGTAGTGTTCTAGGTAACACCGAGAAACTTTCCATTTGACTCTGTATATGCAAACCCATTTGAGCAATTTATAGAAAATGAAAGAACATTCACTAAAACGATGAATTATCGATACAAAAAAGAACAACACATTTTCTAGGTAATACCAAAGACCGTAAAGAGGGCAGTCGTTTGCTAAACATTTCCAATAGGATATTTAAACAGTATTTCTTGTAAAAAAAAAAACATTAATTGCTTTGAAAACCTTTCAAATATTGCAATGCCAATTACTGACATCTAGAGTGTGTAGCCGAACTAATGCGCCAACAAACGAATTGGGACCCTCTGCATGGTCTTTGGTAATACTTTTCATCTGTCACTAGATCAATGTTTCGAAAATAAACGAATGCTCACTAAAACGAGGAATTCTTGAAATAAAATTATGCATTTAATATCTTGAAACAAAATCTTAATCTATTTGCTAAGACACCTGGCGGCGCAATTTGAAAAGATGCAGAGCGATAAAGAAAATGATTTCTCTACTCTAAATTGGTCAATGGTTTGCTTTCAAAATTCATCATTAGCAAGCCCTCGCTTTTGTTCAGACTGAAAATGTACTTGGGAATCTCAATAATCGCCCTCTTATATTCTGTTCACAAAACTATCTAGAATAGCGATATCGTATTATCAATGTCGATAGATTTTCTCAGGTGGGTCGACAGACTTTTGCCTTTCTGTGCAACATTGTTAAACGAAATTATTAAATAATTTCCATATGGTTAAAAATGTATTTGAAATGTTTATGCAATTTCATTTCACACACATTTTCCATTATCGTTTCCGGCGTGTTTTGGTTATGGCATGGCTGACACAGCACAGTCTTCTGGAATGGCCAACAATATCAAAGTCAATTACAACTAAAGAATGGAATAGACTGAATGACGCCACCTGGTCGTACATTGGATGGCAGAGATTATAAATCAAGTTATTCTGGTCATGCACTAGCTAGCTTTTTTCCACAGAGTGTTTACTTGACTTTATAGATTACTCCAGATGAAAAGGCCGCTGAGCAATGTCTGATATTCTTACCCAATGAATAGTTGTAGTGCATATATTATTTTGGGGTAGAATAAACTCATTTCGAACAGAATAAACCCATGTGGAATGACCTTTGAAATATTATTGAAAAGCCAATGCGGTCACGAAATACTGTAACTCATTTTATATGTTGTCGTTGATTCCATTTCATTATTTGACAGTGTATAGAAGTTATACAATATGGAAACATTTGTATTCAGTTTTCAATGTTTCAATTAATTTGTCTGTTTTTATTGATTGCATTGTCAGTTATAACCAACTAGTAACTGCTGCATTGACATTGTGGAAAATAGTTGCGAGGGAATACATTTATATGTTGTACAGTGTTACGATCGTCACATCTGTCCTCTCAAGGAGGAACGACTTTCATAACCTGCGAGTAAAGTATATTTTGAGAAAGCCAAAATATAAACTATTGCAAATCATAAGAAATGTCGAAGGAAGGCCAACTAGAGGAAGGAGACAGACAACATGGCTTGGTAAGGACTGGTAACCGGGATGTGGCAAATCTACGGAGTGATGCAAAAGATCGAGAGGCTTTTGCGGAGATGTTAAAACATTTATGAAATTATTTTAAATGTAATTAAGTGTATTGGTCGCTAACACATGAAAAACAAGTTGGCAAGAAGAAGCAAGTATGTTTAACAACAAAAAGAACAAAAGCAACTGAGTTACAATGATGATTCTAATGTATGAAGACATAACCTTTATAGGTTCCTATTTGTGGAATGCAAACAATTACAACTAAAGTTTCCATCTAAAAATTGTACTTTTCCCATCTACAATCTGTAGGTCGTATAAGTGATATTAATAGTTTGCGTTCACCATAAATGCTTAACCTTTCGTGAGCAATACATGACCCTTGGGACGTAAACGTATATTAATTGTTATGATATCAAAAGAGGATCTAACATAAACCGTTAAAAGTTGTCGAATAGCAAAACCATTTGAAAATGAAATACCATACTAGCAAATTGTATCGGTACGATTATGGCCGCAACAATCACAATCATCTCTCTTAACTAATGTAAAATTATGAAAATGTTCCAAATCATTTCACTTTTCTTGCCTACAGGTAGATACGCATAATTTCTGTTTATATGTACACACTCGCATCTCGCTTGTAACGATTAAAGTTTTAGGCCATATAATATTTAGCAAACAATCACATAACCCAAATCTGTGGTAATTACCTAAACATATGTAAAGCGAGTTAACAACTAAAGATACCAAACATTACCGCAACATAATAGGCATCATTAGATACAACACACACAAACACACACAGGAGCCCAGGTTTGAATTCCTGGGTAATAAGAGCTGTGCTGTTATTCCTGTTAAAGACTGTTTGAGATTCAGTTCAGTGTTGGGGTAATCAGGAAAATAGTTTTTCACATTTCAATATGTAACACACGTAAATGCTGTTATTTCTTTTGCCCTTTCCATCCACGTTTCGTATATTTCACATTTCGTTGGCTCCGTTTGTACCTCGACAAAGTGATTAATGCCAACAAATAGGCCTAGGGAAAATCACGATGGCAAACAAATTTATTTCTAAATGCTATTTTTTTTTTTTTGTTAGTTTGCTTCATCCTTTTTCCCTATTTCAACACTGTTGTTGCTGTTGTTTGTTGTGAACACAGAATTAAGATAAAATTTCATGGCTTTGCTTTTTGCGTCGTGCGTCGCCAGGAGCATTTATTAGCCAGTGAAAAAAAAAAAACCCGACAAGCAACGCAGTGAGATTAAAACTAAAGGGATGGATGAATGAATCTAACAAAAAAAAAACTATGAAATGTACTTTCATCTATTTGATGGGTATGGTGGAGGTGAAGAACGAGGTAAGGTAAGGAAGGGAAATACTGAAAGAAGGCAGCAATTCCATATTTATTTAGATTTCATAAAACTTGACAATGATTTTCTAATTTCAGCGGCTGTTTCCAAATCCATAAATACTGTCGACTTTACGAGTAAGTCTCTATAACGAAAAGTTGTTGTGGTGATTTAATTTTCGGACCATTTTTTTTGGATTCGCTGAAAAATTGCATTCGTTTGAGTATCTACAACGGGCACATTTGTAGGATTCGTATGAAAAATGTATTCGAATTTGCCTCATTAACTTATCTTTTAACACTGCCCTCCTTTTTGGTTCTAAAAAAAATCCACCAGGCTGTGACTGCCGGTCGGACTCTTTGTTCGTCGGCTTTTGGTTAGAAAAACAAAAGCAATATAACAAAATATCGCCGAACCAAAAACACAATATCAACACCATCATCACACCGAAACCATCGATGCTGCTGTGCTTTCTTGTTTTTCTGCTTTTTTGAGTTGGCTGAAAACAAAGCTTATTGAGTCAGAGGAAGGAAGGAAGGATTTAACGCCAACGGCTATTGGCGGAAATTATTGTGTTATACGCTGAAATGGTGAAAGCCAACAATGAACACACAAATACAAACAAGACAGCCACAAAAGCTGTGTTCTGTTCACTTTTTTTGTGTGTTCATTTTTTTTTTGCCACGTTTGAGTCAGAGCACTTTTTGCTGATTTCTTTTTTGCGTTTCATTGTTTTTTTGTTGTTTTGCGGTACGAATCTTTTTTCTCCGTTTGTTTGGTACCTCTCCCATCGTCTTAACTCTTTGCTCGTTGTGGTTGTCTGCCTTTCTGTCCGTCGTTTTTTTTTTTTTTGTCTGCCGGTATTGTTTCATTTTGTCTAAGGGTTTATTAAAAACAAAATTAATTGCTAAGAATACAACCATAGACACAGGAACCCAGCTCCATACATATACAGAGAGAGAAATGCCGAATAATACATCTACATTGTCTCACACAGACAGGTTGAACATCTTTGTGGTCTTCGGGGTTTGTTTTTTTGACTGTTTAAAACACACGCACACCTTCCAACCAACTCATTTGTTTGCAACGCTCACACACAGATACCCGGCGATGAAGTGTAGAAGATTGAGTGTGTGTTTTTTTGAGAAACAAAGAGAGTGGGTGAGAGAGAGAAACCGAAAACGAGAAGAATGGATTTTAATCAGTTTACATACTTTTCACTTTTCCTTTTGCTCCAAAGCAAAACGAATACAATCAACACATTTTCGGTTTCATTTCAAGAAATGCCCTACACTGGTTCATTACGTTTTTACGAGTATTTACTAAGTTCAAGAAAGGATTTAATAGGTGATATTACCTATGTATGTATAGGTTTGGAAAAATGGAACAATCAAACATTAGAAAGTGTAAAAAAAATTAACAAAAATTCAGTTTTCTTTTTATACAGATTTGGAATCCTCTATTGTTGGCCAGAATTTTACCTAAAAGGGGAAACTAATGTCCCTATTTTAGTATAGAGTTGATAGCATGGAATAAATGGGAGAGGACCTTCTGCGGTACGTAATAGTTTATAGTTACGGTGTTTTCGTTGGGTAAGGTATCTCGTAGTCGGAGATGCTCTTCACATAGTTTCATCCACCCGCTCATTTATTTTTATTATTATTTTTATTCAGTTAGTAGTGTTGTAATCTCATTATCTTCATTATCATCATTTTTATGCTTGTATGCAGCACAAATACACTCTTTCGCCGCACACATACACACGCACAGTCACAAATCACACAGACCATCAGCAACCACCCATCTCACCTACCCACATAAATAGACTCCGGCTCATTTGCACACATACACACACAGAGAGACGCACTTGAAACAAAAACTGAAAGCGAAAAGCATCCAACAGAAAGTAACGCTTAAGGCTAATTACCCAAAATTATTCAAGAGCAACACTAACAGAAACTTTTGTGCCAGCTCGGAACAAAAAAAAAATACAAACGAGGAATGTTGTAAAGATAATAAAGGCCCAAAACCATTCTCTGGTGCACACACAGACACATACACTAACACAACAGATCAGAAGATGAACAACATGAAAAAAAAAACTGAACCAGCTCAACGCAACTCAACTCAAAGCGTTAAAATTCCAAACAGAAATTCTTTTCTTTCTTTACTTTTTTTTCGGAAGGTAATTACACAGGTTAATGTGTGCGGAGGTTATGACAGGATATTAATTTACCACAGGATTTGTGTGTTTATGGAAGGAGATCATGAAGAAAAAGGACGAGGAAGGTGGTGGCAGTTGATGACTACATGAATCCTCCCGTTGTAATGTGTGCGCCTGGGCGGGTGAGAGTTGAGCTTTTGACATTCAATGCCAACAACAATTATGTGATTGTGGTTTCCCCGCAAAACAAAATTGAAACATTTCAGATAAGACCGTGGCATACAAGGGCAATTGAACAAAGAATGAAAAACTTTCTTACTTCGACAATTACAGGTGGAAACACTGGGAATATTACGGTTGTTAACAGTAAAAAATTATGCTCAAATATCCAAGCCAAACAAGGCATAATAACCCTTAAGCAACCAAGGAGATGGCAGTTGTTTAAGAGACTAACTTCAGATATCGAAACAAACGAAAACTTCAAGTGAATAACTCCACGACCGCCAAGGGCATATTTCATATAGAAAAAAAACCATCAAAAACTCGAATAAAACAGGAAAGAGTCAGGCGGTCGGGCAATTATATTCCCTATGCAACCGTAGGCCACATGAAGGTTTTAACTAGAAGTATTGGATTTATTGGACATTGGGCAAAGGAATTTTGGCATTTCGATATCTAATTCCAAGACCAACATGCATGCAAAATGTTATTGCAATATCTCAATTAATAAAGATTTCCTTGAATTTGATTATCATTCTTCATAATTAGCGTATGTATGTGAATACCGATTGATAAAGAGGATGAAAATTATTCAAAATCCAATCCAATTCTTTTTGAATGAAATTGAGAAGATCCTTGATTCTATAGAAACCCCTTTGTAACAAAACAGTTTCTCATAAACGATTAATTTTCCTAATAAAAAGAAATATTTTCCAGAAAGGTCGATAAATAAAAAGAATATTGAATAACAATGTTTTTATAGTTCTAATATTAATCACCAATTGCATGTTTTGTTGTTTTCGAATGGTTTTCCTTTACTGCTCCTTAAATTAAAACTTTATCTCTCCCCCTCAATTTTATTTTATTACTTTATTTGTTCTTTAGTCCGCTATGAATGTGTGTGTGTGTGTGTGCTCGTTACTCGTTATAAATCAAATCCCTTTAATTAAAATGTCACAAATAGAATTACACGATGTGGTATTAATTATTAAAATAAAACCAACAGGAAAAGTAAGCAAATTAAAAAAAAAAGAAACGAACGAACGCAAAATCTCTCTCAAACAAACAAGTGGCATTCCAACAAACAGAAAAGGAAAGGATGCTCTAGCGGATATACGCATGCATGTGTGTTTAAGTGTGTTTGTGTGTTCCAATTTAAACTTTTTCCTGGCTCCACCCACAACACACAGGCACCAGGAAACCAATATCATCTTTTAGTCCCTTTAGTTCGTAGAATGGAGTAAATCTGAAGAGGAAAAAAAGAGAAAGCCCAGAAGTTGACTATGGATTACTGCATGACGCATTTTCCTTAAGCCCGTAATACGGAATTATGTTCTTCGAGGTTAGAGGAGGGGCGCTACTTTGGACTGATTTATTTGATCATATTACTGCATTTCAAAACTCTGTTATCCACAAAGCAACACCCTATTCGAATGTAAGTACATACACACATATGGACGCCACTTTATACTGCCAGAGCATAATTAACACACATGTTTTAGTTAATTTGAAATTATTTACACCAACGTTCAGATCTAACCATGTCTCTGGTCCACATCCATCTCGATGTACCCTCTACGTAGACCATGAGCAAGTACATATATCTGTTTGCATATGTGTATAAAGATGTATGTACTATATACGATTACACACATATATATGTACAACTTGTATTTATTTACTCCTAATAAAGCACATCAGGCAAATAGATATATACTTATATTCTGCATTAGCTGTATGAGTTTTGTCGTATCGCTTTATATGTGCCGGCAAATGCGAGGGCAGTTTGGATAGAATGAAAATACTATACTTTATTAGAAATATAGAGAGCTTCTCACCGGGTCTTCAGCATTGTCACCCACATTAGTCGTCATTCAGCTTTATAACTACAAATATAGCATGTGAAGAGGAAAGCCAAATCCACACGGTCATCCGGAAACGGAAAACGTGCAAGGGCCTTGCAAAAAGTGGAACTACTAACAAAGTCATAGAAAATACAACCATAAGAGGTCGGTAGACGCGTTCATATTAATATTTACCAATTTTCGGTCTTGGTTACAAAAATATTAATCAGATCAAGGACATACATATGTATGTCTATACAAGAACATTCCTCCCGTTTTATACCCGACAAAATTTAGAAACTGCCCTCGCAAGTGTGTTTGTGCGTAAATATGGATAATACTCTAACATTAGTAAAAGTTATCCAACCTTACCACTAAATGCATTGAAGCACACATACAGGCACACACAAACAGTATTATGCACGGTACGTGTACGTTTGTGTCTTTGCTTGTGTACACTAGATTATATTAAGTATAGTGTATGAATTTAGAAGTGAGTCTGTATTTGTATTTACTGCATACGTACATATGTGTGTATGCATGATTTCAAGTTGATTTGGACATTTTCCAAAGACTCGTACCACGTTCAGTTATTTGTCTCAGCGTTAATTTGGATGAATTTATAGATATGGTACCACCGGATCCGGATCTGTACATGTGGATGTGTATCCGTTTGACTGAACATTAGATTTTGAATATTTGTAGCTGTATTCGCTCGCGTGTGTGACCCTACATTAATACTCATAAACGAGGCCACAAATTGTATTCTAGAGGCATAATGTGTTTGACCATTTGTCCTCTTGTCTGTTTGTTTATGTGTGAGTTATATAGAATTTGTATACGTAGTAGTTTCTCAGATTTATAAATTGCAACAAATGCCGAAAGTACTATAACAAAGTGTCACAGCGGTATAATGTGAAAGACTAGTGGAGATATTTTTCTGTGATGATATTCAATTAGATTGAGTTTCATTGAATGATTTCCCCCAATGGTGGCGTGGTGCTAAAAGACCAATGTAAATTTTTGTTTGTTTTGAGATAAACGCAACTTGTTGTGAAATAGCATTTTTTAAAGGTTGACTTCATAGATCTTCAAAATAAAATGGAAAAGGCCATATATCAATGTTTAAATGGAACCAAATGTTTGGCCCTAGGACACATAGATCCAAAATGTAGTCAAATTTTAAAAAAACTGTGTATTTAGGTTTTGGTCTCCAAATGGACTATGAGGTATTCTATAGCAAAAATAATTTATAAAATAAATAGCCAGAAATCGACTCACCCGAATATTACGTATCACAATAGTCGATCCAATATTGTGCAATGATGATATTGAAGAGTTAGTCAAGAGCAGTGTTTGCTAATTTTTCTCAGTCGAACAGCTACCGACGTTATGCGTTCAGGCGACTATCTTGACCATTTTATTCTCATATTTGAGTTCTTTCAGAGAATGTCAAAAGAACTTTGTTATGCAAGCGATGTGAGAGATCACGGTGGACACAACTATACTCAAACTTATTTCACATTGATGTTGCTGAGGCTAAGGGTGAAAAAGTTTAATAAATTATTTTTTCAAATGTCAGAACTCATTTTACGATTTTTTTTATTTTGTCATACTTACATTTTTATCATGGAATATTTATTTTGTTATAAAAATTAATTTCCTGGTCTTCATATTGTCTTTACTAATGAAGCACAGTCTACGTGTACAAGCAAAATTCCGCCATGTGAGGAGATAGACAGAGAGTAATACATATCAGTATGATGAGGAATTTAAATAATTGGTGTGGATCTTCATCAGTTGTCGTCAATTTAGCATATACGTATGTATCTTCCGAGAATGGTCATACGACGTGACCACTGATTTTGACACTTTCATTGATGACACATGGTTCTACGCTGCGTGTCTAATTTCCTGCATTACTACTGAAATCAGCTGGTGAATATTCCATTCCATCTAAAAAAAAACATTTCAAATTACCGTTCATACTGATCTTACAATTCATTCGAAATTCAAAGATTTCGCAGAATAACCGCATCATGCTTTTGGTTAGTTTCTAATATTCTTTCGCTAAACAATCAATACATATATATTTGCAATTCCCAAAGGATGTCCATGTCTGTCCGGCACTGATTGGTATTTCCCATTATCGTACTCCATCCATTATTATCATCGAATAATTCTTTATCACCAAATTCCCACAAATTGTATGCTCGCTGCTTCCGGTGTCAGTTGTTGGCTCGTAGGCCTGTTTGTTTGTTTCATGCTCCCAATATTCTACTTATGGCTTTAATTTATGGCCCAAATTTGCCATTTGACAATTGCCAAACGTTTATCACTGACAATAGAATTCGAAAATAATAGAGAATCAACGGGCAAAACAGTGCGAAATAAGCTAACAACAACTCAGATCCCAAACGCACGCATATACACACGTATGTATCCCTCTCTAATAGGCCATAAGAGACGGCCACGGTCAGGGGGAAACGCACACATTTACGCACAGCGCCGAAGGAATGGGGCTTATGCCAACCAATATAAATTCCAAATTGTTTTCCAAAAGCATCACAGAAACAGGCTACTGTCGGGTTTATATTTTTTTTTTTGGGGGGGAACTCCTAGAACTATGCAGTAAACATTTTCATTTGCCTCCTTTCCATTCCTGTTTCAGCCATTTAATGCATTTTACATCATTATAAATGATTATAAACATTATCGGCAAAAAGTGTTGCTGTAAAATCTATGCGCGTACTTTTCCAAACGCTGCATTTTTTGTTTGTTTTCCACGAAATTATAGCATGGTTTTAGGCATTTGTTGGAATGTGTATAAGCTCACTATTTCACAGATTGTAAATCAAATCGTGATACAATTGCCTGATGGCATTCGATTACATTTCTTGCACATAACAGGAGTTTGGGGATATTTTGGGAGATAGTCAAAATACCTAAACGAATATGAATGGTTTTACTGGTAAACTAATGAACCGTGGAGCGATTAATCACGACCAGAATACAGCATACAAACACTTTCTTTTTCATTGGCGATACCCAAAAAAATATGAGGAAGTTAAATGATATTTTAATGATTTTGTTTGTTACACGTGTACGAAAAGAAAAAACAGCGAGTTTTGGAGGCAGGAGAGTTTAAGAGATGCTAATGAAAGTGACTATTTTGCATACTTTTAGGCTCACCGATATGAGAATTCTTTGTATGGCCTATTTATAGTCCAGCGTCAGAACTGGTGAAACCTTTTTTGGAAAGTCTCACACTCAGAAGTTTGAAGTAGGACTTTCAAGTCATCAGGCGTTCTTTTTATTCGTTAGTAACTCAATTTTTTACAACTTGGGCATCAAATGCGTATAAGCCAATGGTGCAATAGTCGCGTCCATCGCTTTTTTGAATTCTATAGTTTATCTACCTGTTAGTTAAAGCTTATGTGTTAAGGTGTTTTTGAGTTGTTTGTTTTTACATTTATTGGAAAAGGTTCATTTATTGAAAAGTTTTTACTATGTCTTTGAGTTATCATGAAACCTATGTAACAACTGATTGGATGCATTTATGGCAGTGTTAAAATGTAATGATGCAATTTGAAAGATCCTAAAATTCTAGGTAGCTTAACAAATTTTTATTTTGATCTCGTCATTTCAATGTAGATCATAGAAATAACTGATCCATTGTTTGGTGTACCGTTTAATTCGTGAATTTTTTTTTTCAAAAAATTTCTTTCTTTACTTTTTTTAAATTGATTTTTTTTTTAAAAAAATAATTATGTATTCATCTATTTTTGTTCACGATCTCTTCTATAAGAGATGCACAATTTAAAATTAAAATAAAATTGTAACAAAAACTCCCAGGCGCCTTAAAGCCACCTTTTGAACTTTTCAAAATATAAAATGCAAAATCTGATGACAAGTTCTCTCATTGATGTTACAAGCACAACACACATAATGTCATAAGTTGAAGTTTTCATTTGAAAGATAAAAGAACACCACTGTCCCTGTCGTCTCCGCTAGATCTCCCGATGCCAAACAATTACAGACAACGTCAAAACATTCTGCCCAATATAATGCTATTGCCTTATCTTCCGAACAAACTTAAAAGAAATAAAAAAATACTGCACATACAATTACCAACTGAAGTGCCATAATTTCCCCATACTTAAATTTAAAGCATTCTCTGAGGAGCATCTAGATATTATTCAATCACAGCATACTTTCAGGCGTCTACAAAACTTTTTTGTTCCCCCCATTTCGATTTTTGTTTTCAATTTCCTCGAAATGAACAGAACCCAAAGTTAAATAAAAACAACTATAAGCAAACGTATATTTACGGGTGCTGTTCGTGGGGGGAGGGCAGACAGGAAAACTGAATATACTTATTTCACCAGTAAATACATTGAAATCATTTAATACTCTCATAGTCATACTAAGATATTCGCAAAATGCAATTCATACATACATAATATGGCCAAAGATGGAATGGGCTGCTAACAAATTGCGCATAAATAAATATTGTATGAAGATGAAAATATATAAGAACAGACAGAACAGAGCGTCAGGCCATATCCCCAAACATCTCCAAGAACGTAATGTAAGGAAACATACGTTTGTGGTCAATTCAAAGTGGCTACAACAACACTGCTATTATTATCATAATCATCGTTATCGTCATCATTCGCATCGGCACGGTCGTCGACGCCGATGTCGACATTCCCCCCATAAAGAATTGGCATCGTCATGGCTGTGTCATAATAACAACGGTATCATCATCAACATCATCGTTGTAGTCATTTTGCAAACATCCGGTCCCTAAACACGATACCACCAGCCAATGAAACGGAACCACTACAACATGGAGTAGGAGCTGGGGAGGTCAATCGACTGGCAGCGGAAGGATTGAAACTGTCACACAAGTATGTTTATCTGGGTATTTGTGTGGGGATGTTTGGATGTCTGTACTGTACTGTACCGACCAACCATTGCCTATATTATTATCAATTGTAAATCAAACAATTTTACAAACAAGCATCAATTTACTTAAACTCTTGAGACCAAAGTTTTTACTTATTTTTCTGTTCTCCATTCTCTATCGTCTTTCGGAGTTTTGTGCTGATGCTTCCGCAAAAACCACTAAACATACAATCGATGTGGTACCCAACAGAGCCAACAACGATAAGCTCAAAGAAAATCGAAGTATGGTCTGGTAAATGTCAGATAGAAATTGACTTGATACTCTCTGAATGTTAGAGGGAATCATATTAAAGCATGTAATAATTAATAACAATCAAACGTCGGGGGGTCCTAAATGAATATGGCAATAAATATAGGATTATTTACCAAATACCGGAACAAATAACAAGCACAAGCCTTGATTGTCTTTGTTGATACGGAAATAAATAATAATAAAGTTTAATCGAAATTTTTGAAATCGCATTGTTACTATGGCAGTTATGCTGTAAAGCCTGTCGAGATAGGTAAATGTGGTTATACTAAGCATATATTGGCTTGTTTAATTCTTTAGTTAAGAATTCCTGTTGCTGTTTTTACATCAGCGAACTAATCGTGCCTATGCGTAATGCGATGCAGGATACCGCGATCCATCAGCGACTTTGTCAAATTGATCTGTGTCCACAGTTGGAGTTAGCAAGTGGCTAGAGCCATACCCACGCATTCCATTTCAACTGCTCATCTTCTCTCAAGGTCTCTGGCATGGGTGAGGAAATGAACTACTGAGCCATCTCGAGGAATTAAAATGCTGAGCAATCTCCGCGAAATTCTAGGGCTGATGTTGAGTTCAGTAAGACAGAATCTAAATATTCGATGTTAGAGAATATGTTTATTCATGGTTATCGACAACATTCGTCTATTTAATTCATGTAAATTATAGTCTGACCAAAGACTTTGTGAGGACAGTCGACCTAACTCGTCTTGCAGACGTATTAGATGTCATTAATTACACTAGCCAACAGTCGTTTTGTTATTTGGTTCTAGCATAATTTTTCTCATTGATTTTGACCCAATAAACACGAAAATGAGTTTTAAAAATTTTTCTGTCGATTGGTTTTCGAGATAAAAATGTTTGAACTTTTTTTTTTAAATTTTTGGAGGTACAATTACTATTTTGAGCATATCTTTCGTCTTCTTTGACCTATTTGATCCTACTACTACTCAAATTAAAGAAAATTGAGCCGTCTACAACAAATTTTCAAATCGGGTAAGTAGTTTTGATGTTGGCGGCTTAAAAAGGTTAAAAAACTGCGTTTTTTAGTAAAAATGTGGCAGAAAAAACCATATAAAAATTCATATAAAATATAAAACACAAAATTTTCTGAGAATGAGTTGTAGACGGCTCAATTTTCTTTAATTTGAGTAGTAGTAGGATTTTTATCTCGAAAACCAATCGACAGAAAAATGTTTAAAACTCATTTTCGTGTTTAGTAGGTCAAAATCAATGGGAAAAAGTATGCTAGAAACAAATAACAGAGAAAATTTTGTTATTTGTGACCTAGTGTTATTTTATAGAAATTCAATGTTAGGCATCTGACATAAGACGGTTGCTTACTGGATTGTCTTTGGCCTGGCGGTCACAACAAAAGTTTGCCCGGATTCGTTAAAAAATAACTATCTTTTTCTTGAAGTTTTCCATTTACAAATTTTTTTATCAAAAGGTATCTGTTTTTCCTTTGCTATAACTGGATTTTCAGTTCAACTGGTCCCTTTCCTCGAGTGTCATTTGAAATGAGAAAAGTTTTCAATACGACGTAACAGAGCCAGATCCTTTCTCTGTTGTCCCTTTGAGTCGAAAGTATATGTGGCCACTATACTTGGCGAATGTTCGAGCATTTGTTTATTTTTTGCATTACTCCGATTGAAATGTATTTGCATTTAAGTTTCCCTCTCTATGGACTGTACCAAAAAGGAACACGACAACAACCAAACTATGTGTATAAGTCACAACGTTAAACATTTTCCTTCTTATTTGCAGACAAATATTAAAGAAAATGCAAAACAAACATTGAAACATTAAACCGACAGCAAGACGTCACTTTAAAATATTTGCAATAATTCCTATGAACCCCTCACGGGGAATTGCAGCTCGATGGAAACCAATAAACTTCTACCTGTTGTCATTCCTGGGCGAAATATTCCACAGAGAATGTACTTTTGTAGTTAGTTTTGTAACCACAAATCGTTACAATATTCCTTGCTGAACGAATCAAAAGAAAGTCTGAAAAATGTTTGTATTAAAAGAAAATAGTATAAAAATTGCTTGGTCTTCTTCATCTCGTGTCCTTATCCTCTCTACAAAGAGTTGCAGTTATCGCAGTAGTCTTGTGTGAAGCAAAGTTAAGTAACCGTGGCAACAATATGGTAACTAACATTAGCCACTGTACCATGGATTCGGTAAGATGTTTTTTGCAATAAAATGCACTATGAATAGATATGATTCAGTTTTTTTTTTCTCTTCATTCATTTGTAAGTTTTCGTAATCGGAAAATTACACAAAGGAATTCTTGCGACCTACTGTAATCTTCCATTAACTAAGGCGGAGGGTAAATGAGGCGTGTGGTTTTGGAAGGTGGTGGAGGTGGACAGTGAAATTATAAAAAAATTAAAATCAAATAACCTCTGAATGTTAGGCTCCACCTAAAGGTCCACCAGGGCTGCGGAGTTCTGATCATATAGAAGAACTCCGACTCAAATTCCTATTTCCAACATATTATTTCGAAGATTTGGGTTAGAAAAATTGTAAAAGTATTTTTAAAGTTACTTTCCATTGTCCAGGAATTGTATGATGTTTCTGCAAAAATGATAAAAATGTAACGACACCGGTTGACATTTGATAACAACCCGGATAAACAATTTAATCATACTTGATTACTTGTGTTCCCCCGTGACCATTAACCATGGCTAAGGACAACCTCTGTGTGTCTTTCTTCACAAAAGAAAAAAAAAACAAAGCTCAAAGTTCAATAATAGACGTACGTACGTACGAATTGTTTAAACAACATTTCTATAAAATTGCTTAAAACCTCAGCATATTTACGAGATAAATGGGTACATATAGATTTATAGGGACGGACATCGCGAAATCAACTCGCAAAATTCCTACTGGATGCATTATTGCTATAAATTATGGTTAATAATGTACCCACAGCAAAAAGATTGAAGCCATTTACATACAACATGCAGTCGCTCGCCTATGCAACAATGTATTCACATGTGCAGCATACACGTTCATATGTATGTTCTGCAACGCCAACCACACTAATTAGTTAAATTTGTGGCCCACTTTGTTGTCGATGATCCTGTCTGTTGTTTCTGGTCCTACTCCGTTGCTGCTGTTGCCAGTGCCTGCCTGCTGCTACTGTTGTCATAATCATCAGTGGCACCACCAACACAACATGGTGGCGTAGATTTTTTTGTTCTGCTGTTGGAGGTGGGATGACGGTTGGAAATGAACATCAAACCCTCATTTTGTTTGCCATATTTAAAGAGGCAAACGACTCCCACACAGAAGCCTGGTGCAACCATGCATCGTGTAGCAAAAGAGTTTTGCATTTACATACGAGTAGTTACACTCCCGTTGTTAACAAACATTTTGTGTAACTTTTAGTTGCACAAAAAGGCGCAATAATTTGCAGGGATTATATATGTAGATAGTGCATACCTCAATGTGCTAGTGTGTGTGTTGAGGAATTCGTTTGTAATAAAAATGCGTCAAACTGCCTTATTTTTGTGACAAAAAAAAAAGTAAAATAATTACATTTGCAGTGATTATGTCGGAAAGACAAAACAGATGAGTAGGAGGGACATATTTAAAGGATGTTTTACAAAGGAAGTGTTCAAACATGCAGTAACTTAATATCAGGAGCATTTCCTTTATTAAATCCTAAAATAGTTAATACCATTAGCACTCTCTAGTCTCTCTATGATTTCCAAGGCTGCAGTTTGGATATGGGAGCTACCGTGCAATCAATGGTTTAATTTTCCGATATTATTTCTAGTAATCATTATAGGTGATTATATTCTTACAAAGTCCCGATGCACACTAGGCAATTTTAATTGCCGCAATTCCCAGTTTGTTGGATAGACAGGTAAGGGGAATAGAAAGGGAAAAGGAAACAACTTTTGTGTTTTTCGAAGTGTGAATTATTTTGACATTTTGAAAGGCATTTGCTTTTGAAAAGGCAATAATGAAAACAAAAATTGTCCTTGTCTGTTGTGTTGACTGACTGGTGCATGAACACCTGCCCTAATAATAATTTTATAAATGTTAGAAGAATCAAACATAGACAAAGCGATATTATTGCATACTAGTAAGTTGTAATGCGCCTATGGCGCCCGTTAATTTGCTTGAGAAAGTATTTGTTACTTAATTTTAAAAATTTTGTAAAAAATATTTTGAGAAAACTATTTTGTAAAAAAAAAATTTGGGAAAAAGTATTTGTGGAAAAAAAATTTTTTGTTGAAAAAAAAAAATTTGTGGAAAAAAAATTTTTGTCGAAAAAAAAAATTTGTGGAAAAAAAAAATTTCGTTGAAAAAAAAAATTTATGTTGCAAAAAAAATGTTTATTGAAAAAAAAAATTTTTGTTGAAAAAAAAATTTGTGGAAAAAAAAATTTTGTGGAAAAAAAAAATTTTGTTGAAAAAAAAAATTTGATGAAAAAAAAAAAATTATGTTGAAAAAAAAATTTTGTAAAAAAAAAATAGTAAAAAAAAAATTTTGGAAAAAAAAAAATTGGGGAAAACACAATTTCTGTACAAAAAAAAAATATTTTTTTTTTATTATTATTATTTATAGAAAATTATAGAATGCCTATTTAAATTCCTACGTACTGCGTGACAGAGTCAGTGAATCAGTGAATCAGTGTATCAGTGTATCAGTGAATCAGTGTCGAGGGTAAATATATATTAAGATTTTTTATATTATCATAGAGTTTGTTTTAGTATATGTGTGGTGAGAAACTCTTAGGATATTTTAGCATGCCGCCCCTACCATTAACAACACAATGGAGATTTATTGTTCATTTCAATATTTTTTATAATACAAATTGTCAATCGAAAATTATATCTTTAAATACATACCTAACATACTTGTCACACATGACGCTAAGGTTTCCCACAACAAAAGTATGCCTACGGTATTCCAAAATGTCACTTCAATGCATACGAAGCCTTTAGGTTTAGTTGTACTGTTGCCACACCCACACATGTATAGGAGGGCATGTAAGGAGCCACAACAAATGGAAAAAAGACGAAGTGCAGCTGTAAAATCTGTAAATCCTCATGAAGGATTTTGGTTTAATTAGCACAAATCAAACTGCAAACTCTCTTTGTAAGTGAGTAAGTGAGTGTTTGTGTGTGTGTAGTGCTCACAAAGTAATGCACGTTTTCGTAGTTTTACTTTAAAGCTCTCCTAATAATGATGGTATCAATTACACTCAACCCTTAACACACGCACACACATGAACAACCATGCATGTGTAGATATGTATGTATGCAAATGTATCCACTCATTTGCAAATATGCCAGCATACGCATCCAGCTACTCACCAATCCACACACGAACAGATATTGAATTTTATACATACACACAGTACAAACGCAGGCATACTAAGTACTCCTGGTAATCATCATCTCAACTCACATAAATGAGTACTTCTACTAGAAGTAGTCTCATTCTATCAAGTGGTACTTAAAACAACTACAACAACAACGGCAACTACAGAAAAAGGCTATTTTTAGTTGCGTTAAACAGTATACTGTGTATGTGTATGCACGTAAGTTTGTACACACATATATATATTTGTTGTTGTGGCAGTTGTATGTGTTGCAGCGGCAGTAAGTTGCGGCAATAGTAGTTGTGGCAGAGTATCAAACAATTGCAATGACTTTTTGAATTGTTCAGTTTCAGTTTGGTGTGTAGTGCATGTACACACAGAGAAATAAAAGGGTAAACAAAATACGATTCAAGTTGCCTATTTGTACTGTCTCTTTTGCGGCTCTTAACGTTTTTCTAACAATCCACCTAAAAGGAAAACGTATGTACACAAATAGTAAAATTTGTTTGGACAAGAACACTTTGAGTTGCATTCACCAACCTTGTAAAATCGTAATGGCTTGTTGTGTTATCTACAATAATACAAATTACATTATGCCAAAACAATAAATCGGTTATATTAATGGAATACAGTCGAATTATTTGTCGCAACTGGTGCTTATCGCCACAATTAAATACGTAGTCAAGTCAACATTGATACCAATAATTGTCGATGACAATTAATAATTTAATTTTAATAAGAATATAAATATACTCGCTGTTTGTGATGAATCTGATTATTGGTTATAACATCGTCGGTTCATAACATATAATAATCGCCTGAAAATCGCTTGGCCTTTCGTCGGGTTTTCACATCATTTAGTTTGTTTTTTCTGTTCACATAAATGTGAATATTTTTAGAAATAAAACTCAAATATAAGCCAGCAAATGGTAATAGCAATTCCTTTCAAAAAAAAAACCAATACTTATTCAATTCATTTGGACATGTCAATGTACCAACTGTACTAATCAATTACGCAACCGAACAATTCGGTTAGCAAAAAAATCGGTTCTGTTCTCTGTGTGTAGAATATCATTCAAATAATCTAAAGACCTTTAAATGAAAAACCTTTTATGTTGAACTGTATTCTCGCAAAAGTTTACGAACAAATATACGACATATTTAAAAACGAAGTATACGTCAGTTTACGAAAACACAACCAATAAAATTATCCTTTTGCATTTCAATTAATCTTTCTATGTTGGTAATTACGGGGCAGACAAAAGTCATTTCAAAACAAAAGTTTTATTAACATGCTCTACTTTTGAGCTCTAATTTTGTCCAACAATGTCTCCCTGATGGTACAATATGCTGTATATAAATATGCAGTACTGATTGTATTTCTCAAATAGTAAATAATAATATGTCCCTTTATGAGCACTAGTACAGTCCAATTGTTTGTCGCACAATGCCAAAATAAAAATCTTTGGCAACGCTCATACTTCGGCTGTTTATTCAATTGGGATGACTCCAGCTTCTGAAATACATACGTTTTGCCAAGCTCACTTCGACAAAAAGTATAAAAATAATCTCTTTGTTTTTATCTGTCCCTGACAAGTACTCTTCATATCAGCATTATCTTCCTTGGCGGAGTAATCCATTCGACACGCCCACTTCACCCTGTAACCAAAATTAAATCTCCAGCTGCAAGGTTCGGACAACGAGCCATAAAACATACATAAGTGAAATTACATCTGTCACATTAAAAACCTTTTTTGACCTTGTCCATAGCTTAACAGTAAACCAATTGTATAAATTGTCTGCACATGTTTTTCAATTTGTGGTTCTAAAACAAAATTCCAAACAATACTACTATTACTTCTATATGTTTAGAAATTCCCAGTTCTTCCGGTCTATTGAAAGCTTACCAAAATCAAATAATTCGGTTTCATTATTAAACAATCAATGTGTCAAGTGTACAAATTTATAGTTTTCCAGGGGTTAAAAGCCCTGTGACAACACCTCCTACGCCTACAATTTGAAAACCAATACGTTCATTAATGCTTTAATCGTATTCGAGAGCAAAAAACATGAAAAAGTCAAAGCGTTTTCGAAAGATCGGAATAAAGATGTTGTGTTTATAACAAAGTCTGCACGGTGTTATAAATTCGCCACCACAGATCTTCGGGTTTCCTCTAGAAAGGACACCGCAGTATGGCATGTGGGTACAACAACTTTCCCAACAACACATCCCCTTCAATATCACTAATACCCCGGAACCCAATAGAGTGTGAATAATTTGTTCAGCCTGCTAATTTCGACTGTTGTGTTCTTTCCTGAGATGGTTCAGGTTAGTTCAGGAAAAATGTTACTGCATTTATTTGGCAGTAGTAGCAGAGAAAGTATCCTTCGTCGTATCGGTTGTCCAATTAAGACACCTATAATTTTACTTAGATTATTGAGTATTTTTCTACTTACAATATCGGGTCTCTCCATTGAGTTGTTGCTTCATCAAATTGCGTCACATTTTCGTGGTCTTCTGAGCTATTGGACTAAGATGATGTTTTTCTCTTCCGATAGTGTTGCAATTGTAAATGAATAAAATATCTATTTCACGTTTTTTTCTATTTCAATCGTATATTATTGACATTTTAATGTTTTTTGTCTTTTTCTTCTTCTGGAAGACCCGCGAAAATATTTCTGTTGTCAGTTGTGTTTCTGGCTTTTATTTGTACGGTTGTTTATTTTCGTACCTAATCAGCTGTTGTGCAGGTTAGTTTAGTACTTTTTGGGGAAATACAACACTTCGAGTATAGAGGGCGTATGTGTGGTTTTACGAAATAACCAGTATTTTTAAGTAAAATGGAGACTTTTCTTTGAAACCCTGTCAATGTTACCATGCCAACTACTGACATCTAGAGTTTGAAGCCGAACTAATGCGACTTGGGACGTCTGACCTCTATAACAAAGACCAGGGCAAAGATCATTTAATACACAGACGCCTTAAGTCATCTGCTAAATATTTCCGAAAGGGGGCGTATGGGTATATTGCCTGCATAAAACCAGTATTTTCTCTGATCTCCTTTGGAAAACTGTCCAATGGTTTCATATGTACGTGGTCATTGTTTGTTGTAGACTTGTAGAGCATTTGGAGGAACTTTATTTGGATTATATCAAAAATGCGTGTTCCAATTTTAAAACAGTTGGTTATATGTTCAATGTCACTGATACCTTTCGTTAGTATTCGCCTGCTAAATAAACCTTTTCTTGGAAATTATTTTATCCAGATACAAACGATTTGTATATATTATCAAAACATAGGCCCAATGTGAATTTAAGGTTTTTAAGAATTTCCTAAACATAATTAAGATCGCTCGTCGTATGATGTACATAGAGAGACACGATTTTAAATCTGAATGTAGGTTTACATGGGGCCTACAATCGATGTTGAGCAATATCAATAGTTTGTTCTTAGACTGAATAGTTTGATGTTTGTGATCAGCGATTAATTACAACAGTAGATCGATCAGTAGCAAAACCACTGCTTCCTTCATAGTAATAAACATCAGCATAAAGTTAAACTACTAAAGAAGTCTGATTAAATAAACTCTTACAGGTCGTGCTTTTGTTCCATTTTTCTCAAAACGTCCTTTAAAACATTTGTAATAATAAAATATAAAAGAAATAAATATTTTTTGTTCATTTATTAAAGGAATTTAAATCCATTTAAGAATAAATTTAAATAATATTAAATTGTTTAGGCTTTCATTTTTAAATATAAAATTCAAACTCCAAAACACCCGAACGATCGGCACTAGCTGGAAATACAGGCTGTAAACAAAAAAAACAAAATATTAGTAAGTGTACAAGGTATTTAAAATTAAATTAAATTCAAACCCATTTTTGGAGTTCAAAAACCAATCAGAGTAACTATGACAAGCGAAATCACGTCCCATCGGCTTGTTACCAAACCTAAAACAGGCATGTAACAATAATTGGTGATAGGATCGCTTTAAATTGTAATCATCATATTGGATTTTCACAACGCCAAACAAGGGTTCACGATTTTGCGTGAACTTACCTTAGGTACGACTGGAAACTTGTTGATCATCCACAGCTATGTAACCTGAGAATTCACATGACGTCTCCATTTATTTCTCCATTTATCCTGAAAAACAAGAGCAAAACAACCAAAATATTTACGCTACGAAAATGTCTTGCACAGTATTAGACTGAATGGTGTTCGACAGTTTCTAACTTCATAAATTGTCGGGATATTTCAAAATTAATATCCTAGCATTTCAAGTTGCTTAGGGTTTTATGAAGAAGGGGTGATTAACCTTGACCCTAGTGTTTCACGTGACGGTCGATATGAATTTTGTTGTAAATATCGCCTACCCCAGAGTTATTACACAAAATTGGTTGCTGTATGAACTGTTTGACATGTCTGACTCAATTTCTATTGTCTTCCATATGAGGGTCATTTGAATGTAAATTTTGTATTTTACGTCCTACAAAATGAAATCTTTTCAGTGTTCAGTGTAATCAAACAAATTTAAAAAAAAACGATGAATTGTCGGAATGCAATTCATGTTTTAATCGTTTGTATGATTTAAGTTCTAGGAATTTATGTATACGATTCAATATTAAAGTTGCTAACCAATGTTGTTTTTTGTCAATTTGTTTGGGCACGATCTGTGATTATCCTCCAATCTTTTTAGTACCAATGTAGTTTTTAAATTGTCCAACATAGACATACATAACAAAGATTACATATTGGTTTTGTTACTAAATAATCGTAACTGATCTTGGTTTTATTTTTCTTTGTCAAATCGTGTTTTTACCACGTTTTTGGCTCTCTATTATAGTTCTTCTGTACAACACACCAACTCTCATCTCAGCATTTGTTGTTTTAAAATAAAGTGTACAATTGTAAAATTGTTTTTAAAAAAGTTTTGTTTTAATAATAAAACAAAAAAGAAATAATTTATTTCTTGGACTTGATTTTCTTAAGGTAGAATTCCAATTCTTTGCCCTCCAAGATGTAACCGTCGGAACGACCGCACTGGCCGGGACGAGAGGAAACGCAGGCTGTAAACAAACGAAAAAAAAAGGTTATTAATGGAACATAAAACGTAGAAAAACATAGAAATAGCGACAATGTTTAGAGGTCAAAACCCAATCAGAGTAACTATGACAAGCAAAATCACGCCCCATCGGCTTGTTACAAAACCTAAAACAGGCTTGTAACAATAATTGGTGATAGGATCGCTTTGAATTGTTAACATCATATTGGATTTCCACAACATATAACAAAGTAGTGAGGTGATGTGTGTAAACTTACCTAAGATACGACCGGAAACGAACTGATCCTCCACAGCTTGTTCAACCTTGGCATACTTTTGACGTTCCAAGTATTTCTTCATGGTCTTTTCGCTACGCTTCTTGGTGAGGACATCGTTATCGTCATCTTTTTGTTGTTGCTTGGGATTACGTTTGCGACCCAAAGGCAAAACGTAGTGGGATTCATACCACTGACGGAAGGGGGTAGCATCAATGATAACAATCGAGTTCTTTACCAAAGTCTTGGTACGCACCAACTCGTTGTTGGAGGCATTGTAGACAACATCGGCAATACGGGTCTTGCGAGCAATACCCTCAGATGCCCAGGAGAAATTACCGTTTTCCAGACGGAGGGCACGGAGTTTGGCATTACCACCGCGTGTGCGTACGGAGTGAACGCGAGTTCCTCCCAACTGCCAAAAGAAATATGAAATAGAGGAATTAGATCATTCCTAACGTATACATACAAATTGTCTTTCACTCCAAGATGAGGGCTTCGAATCATTATCAGTAGTCCGAACATAATAACGCTATTCATCAATGGCTAAACACAATTCCGAGGAACTGTCTTTTGGTTGCAGTTGACACGCGTTATCATCATATAAGAGTGAAGCCCCCCTCCGTGAAAACAGACAACTTTTAAAGGAAACATACCTTGGTGTTGGCAGCTGGACGACCCAACTCGAACTTGCGCTTCTTGCGCAAAGACTTGCGTTTGCCACCAGTGGCGCGGCGCTTATGAGCACTATCGCGGCTAATACCTGGAAGACATTAGAAATACTAGTTATTGTCTACTCCTTGAAGAACACCTTCCAACATGTTTCTTAATTCCAAGTAAATATTCCAAGAAAATCTTTCGCAGTCACCTCTAAAGTGAATGCCTTTTCACTACATATCACATATTATTCAAAGGCAAGCCCCCAAGAAATCGGGTCGGTTTTCTTGCAATATGTTGTTAATTTCATCATATATCTTTTCAAGTTTAATCAATTCGAATTAGTCACTTGTTTTTCTTCACGTTGCAACAGAAATTATTTTAATATTTCACCGTTTATTAATGGATGTTTTAAGATTTTCTTGAATATTTTTCACTTTGGTGAAGAAACAGCACTCACCCATCTTCAGTAAAAACAGAGAAGGAAAGGAAGCAAAAAAGAACCGCAATAGCTCGTGTCACTCGAAATGTCACATGGTGAATGGAATAGATTATACAGAGTTGTATATGCACACAAAAATGACAACTGCTGGAAAGGGGTGTTCAGTGAGCAGAAGTGATGGATATGGAAACAGAAAATATAAAAAATATATATATTTGAAATGATTTCGTATATTCAAGATGAATTTTAATATTTTGGTAGCCGTGAAATCAGCATTTAATGGGACCCATTTAAATGTAAATTTCATAGATATCTAATTTTAATATGAGAACAAAGGTAAATTTAAAGCTGTCTGTGTATTTTCTCATACACAAACGAAATTCTGGCAAATCAAACATGTAAAATCCACACAAAACCAGGCTTAAGAACATGTAATGCCAGTGCTAAGACTAGAGGAACCAAATCCACATATTTCGGATTTTGTCCGGAAATCTATTACAATTTCATAATAACAATCGACAGACGGAGTAGCACATCTTTTTTTCATTTACTAGTTTCGTTATTTTAAAATTCTACTGAGTTATTTTTCATATTTTGTTTGTGTTATTCCAATCACTCGATAAATCAATGACCTCGAACTCGCACAACAGAAACAAACAACTGAATAAAGATCGAAAAAAACTAACTTGGTAATTTATTATATTTTTTTCAATTCATCTGAGGAATTGCATTATACATGCAATTCTCTGTGATATAGTAATTTGCTGTGAGGTGCATATAAATATAATGTTTTGTCTAGTGAACAAAAGAAATTCCATGTTTAGAGTAAAAAAAATCAATGGAAGTGAAATTTTGGCATATGCAGCAGAGATGAATTTTAGATTTCCCCAACACATTTTTGTGTGTTAAATTATGGGATCATTTTATAGCATAACTGTGTGTTGACCGTTTTGTCGTATTAAAAAAGATTACTTTTGGTGCATTATTGTCAATAAAGGTTTCTTCGGACTTGTTTGAAATACACTAAACTAAATTTTGACGTATTTATGAAAACAAATTTGCTTGTCCATACTTTTCCCCAACTGCTTTGCCAATTCGTGTTTTAGGGCAACATTCTGTTTTTGTTTACTGCAGTGGACGGCAACAATTCTAGCGAGAAATTACTCTTGCCGCAACATACTTCAAATGAACATGCACGTGCACATGTACTCATTATTTTTTCAGATGATTTTCGATATATTTTCTTTTTCCTAGAGAGTATGTGCTCTCCACTGGCAACAAAATAATTGTACGTATAATGACTGGTTTACATCAACTTCTGGCTTTTAAATGTCTAGACCCTAAAGCACATGTTACCATTAAAATTGATTGGGCTAATTTTTGGGTTAATTCTTTCAGGTTTGCATTAAAATTCCCATTGATAACATTTTTCTGTCATTTGTTATAAAACTTGAAAATGTAAATAAAAATAAAATTAATTCATATACAATAAAATAAATATTTTGCCCAAAATGTAGGTCGATAAATTACGGAAATAAACAAACCAAAAACTAGTGTTGTTCAGACTAAAATCCTCAAATTTTCTTAATTCTGTGTGTTTGTGGATTTTGAAGTCAAGTACATTTTCCAAGGGCTTGTCCTTAATGTAAATAAAAAATTACCGCTACTCTGTTTTCTTTGTAATTAAATACTTAATTTAAATCTTTTACAGTAGCTGGGACTTTAATAATAATTATTTTTAGTTCTTCTGGAAATATTCGTTGATAACTTATTGATAAAAACCACTGAATTAATCTATTACAATTTTTGTATTGAAATTGACATGCGAAATCCGAAATGAGAGGATTTCAAAATAATCCAACTCCTCTTCTAATGAGACGATTTCAAAATGTTCGAACATAAAAATGTCCAAATATTAATAATACGTGATTTCAATTAGTCCAACAGTATAAATTATTAAATTTAAACATTTGTTTTTCCCTGTGAGTGCTTAATTTTTATTGCTAACGAAATTGTACGATATATTTTGTACAAAGTTGATGAATGAAACAGCTACGACATCTACATTACAAAAAAAAACTTACCATATACAGAGGTGTCTCTTTCACCTCATATGAATACAACGCTGTTGCATGTGGTGAAATGTGCTGATAAATAGACGCAATTCCAAGTTAAAGCAGATAATTTCCACACATCAATCATCATTATTTAACATTTTCCTGTGAAAAAAAGGACGCATCGAACTAAAGAATACGGCGGTAGTGAACATAAAGGTGTGTAATTTCAAAATAATGTGAAAGAAACTTGTGAAATCAGAGATTTGTGGAAAACATTTATTAAACGAACTACGTGTAAAAAATGGAAAATGAGTAATCCCCCAAAATAAAGAAGCAGCAGCAAAAAAAAAATCAATGAATGCTGTGAAATATTGATTATTCAACGAACACAAAAAAATTGCGAGAAAAATTCGGTGGTAACTAGGATAGATTTTGTACGCTGATTGATTGTATTATGTCGATTATGTTTGTGTAGGAAAAATTCTGTGGTGTGCGTGTTGGTTTGTTTGTCATTTATTCTTACTCTTGGCATTCGCCAGAGAGACATACGTCCCTATGTCTGTCACCATTATTTTGCCAACAGCAAGTGTCTATTTCTTTTATCGATATTTCGATTTGTTTCAAAAAACAAACAATTTTCCCATGTTTTCCAAATTTCCATATATTTTGCTATATTTAGCTGGATTTGGAGATGAGTATTTTTGGAAAGCCAATCGATGCCTGTCTACGATATATATATCATATCACTGCTGGTTGATATACCCCTTATTACTTTTAATCCATTGAGAGGCGGTCATTTACATTGATTTTTGTTCGAAAAGATGCTCTGAAAATATGGCAGACATGAACGCAGGATTTCCTCGTCATAGCTACATTAAGATTTAATGATTCCATATCGACCAAAACGAGACTGACAATTTGTTGTTTTTATTACGTTTTTATTTTTCCACAAAACAGAATTCTCCATATATAAGTAAAGACTCTGTTTCACCGTATGGGCATATTTCTACCTTTATTCTGTCGATGATTTGTTGCTTGCAAGCAAACGAAATTCAACAATTGTCAATTGTGTTTACTCACGATTTCTCAATTTCTGTAGAAATACTGATGTATTTGTGTGGCAGTTTGAAGTTGTTTATGTTTAAATTATGTTATTTAATGTCGTCAATTATAATAGGCAAATTATTTTCAAAGACGAATTTCTGGATATTTTTTCCATATTTTATTTGTTTTCATTTTATTTCAGATTACATTTTTGTCACTTATTGAAAAATGGACTCGGTTTTGAGTTCCGGAGGATCTAATGCCTCCGGCGATAGTATTGGAGGGATCAGTAGCGGAGGTGGTGGAGGCTGCGGTAATGGCAACAACAACGTTAGAGTACAGCGCATGGGAGATGCGGTGCATGGCACTCATAGTGATATTAACGCAGAAGTGAAGAAAATTTATCAGTAAGTATGAAAATTTCTTGTAGAAAGTAATAAAGTCGAGAACCATGGGAACTATCTGTCCAGGGAGTCATTCTTTGAGTAAAAAACACAACAAAGTGCACATTGAAAAATTGGCTCAGCATGGATTAAGATATTTTCATGGTATTTTAATTACCTAAGTCTTCAACTCTAATGACAACTTATTATCCTTCTTTCGTTCTTGCTTTTTGTTATAACTTTCTTTCCCCTTTCCAGGCAACTTTACATTGTGGTCAAACAACTGGACGATGAGAAAAAACAAGCCTCTGGTATATCACAACTTTTCCAGAATGATTTGGAACAAAAACGAGCTCAAATCGTTCAACTGTGCATACAAATCATTTTTAAAGATTATCATTCCGTGGGCAAACGGGCTCGCGAAATTATGTGGCGCAAGGGTTACTATGAATTCATAGCTTACGTGAAGAAAAATTGGGCTAAAGAGCTCAAGGATACGGCTCAGCCAGGGGCCCAGGAGAATATACAAAAAATCGAAAGATTTCTCTGTGCTGGCATCCTGAATTACAAGCGCATTGCCGCTAAAATGGAAGAGATCTACGATCTAGATCTTAAATATCTAATTGACTTTACGATCATAAGTGATGCCTATTTGAAGGAGCTAAAAGATAAGGAAAAGCACGGCAAAGGTGATGGTTGGAGGGATGTCGAGGACATCAATAACTATGCTGTGGACAAGAGCTTGGATGCAGTATCATTTGCTTTGGACACCATTCATTCATCCCTGTTGAGCTTGGGCGATTTGCATCGTTATTTCTTGGACTTTCGCATTGACACTAAGTTGAAGATTACCAAACAACTGGCGGCCAAGTATTATTTCGAGGCATTTAAGCTCAATCCGGCCATAGGAATGGCTCAAAACCAATTGGGCACTTTGTATTATGGTCAAAACTATGACTTGGATTCGATTTACCATTACCTATACTCTTTGGTCAGTTTGATACCCTTCGAATTGAGTGAAAACAATGTATGTAAGCTTTTTGCCGCTCATGCTGATTATTTGGCTAAAATGGACCCGGACAAGATAGAATTTAGCCTGCAGGACTTCTATGCCCGTTTCTATCTGATTGTGGATATATTCTTTTTCGACAAAGAGGTTCCGGACTTTAATTCCTTGTGTCATTGTGTACTGGTGGATCTGCGCAAAATATTGTGTTCGAAAACGTTCAATGTCAATGACTCGAGTATTTTTAAAATTGTTTCAATTTTGTTCTTCTGTCTGTCCAAACTCAAGATGATTAATTCTCAGAAGGTTTATTCGTTGAATGCCTTTTTGGTGGCAGTATGTTCCGATCTAATGGATGCATGTATTGTTAGCTTGGAACAAACGATACTGGCTAAAACTGCCGAGAATGACCAATTCCACGTCAAGTACACCAAGAAGTTCGACGAATTCGATATGGTGGTCCGTAAATCCCGTAATGAATACAAAAATTGGCTGTCATCCATCGGTGAGGCGGAAAGAAAGGAAAAGAAACAAAGTCATCAGTTGTCGCAAAAGGATTTCTCTTCGGATTCTCGTGATTCACAAAGATCCCACGATGATTATATATGCAAAACTCAGGATAGCAATAAACCATCGAAGGACGATAACAAAAATGATGGTGAACCAAATTCTACCCGGTCCTCAGATGAGGCCAAGGAGAGCGATTTGAAGACGCCACTGTCGTGTAAGAGCAAGAAGAGAGGCATGAAACTGAGAAGACGCCGACGCAAGATTGCTCAATCGGATGATAGTTCCTGTTATGACACCGAATCAGATATGGATACAGATTTTTCCACGGACGAAGAAGATTACACAGATTTGAGTTCAAATTTTGATACCGATTTCAGTGATATTGAGCCAACCGGTGAACCAGAAGCAGAGCGGGAAGTAAAAGGTTAGTATAAATAACAGAATGTGATGGGCGCTATTTTTTGTCATTATAAATAATGATATAATCGTAGAGACACAATTCTTTTTAATATTTAAATAGTTCTTTCTCTTTCAGTTGAGAACAAACACAAGCACAATAATTTGTGCAATACCTCTCGCCATGGATCCAAGGAAAGTGTCTACACAAATGGTAGTGTCGGCCCTAATTTCTCGGACAATGAAGATATCGTTATCGAAGAGGAAAACATTATATATCCCGATCAGGATCATGAGAAATTACAACAACCCCAATTGACAATTACAGCTCCACGTACTAGTTCTCAAGATGTTGACTCTGAGGAGCTTTTGAGAAGTTTCGAAATCTTGCAACTACACACTAACAAATCCGCATTGAATTTCACCAATTGCGATAACGATGAAACCCAAAAAAATTCCTCCGGTCATCTGAAGCCCAGCGATGATACTAAAGTTAGCAATGAGCCACCCAAGAAAATGGTCTACCGCAATAAATACACGAAAATCAATCCCAATATCATAGTGGACTTTGCCAAGAATGAACCTACCATTAGGGCACTAAAGATTCTTTTCGATTGGTTGAGAATTAATCATGAAATATTGTTCGGTTGCTATCACTCGAACCCGGAGTTTATTCACAAAATAATGAAACTGTTGAATTATTGCAATATTGATGTATTCACCCGTAAAGTGTACTTTGAAAGAGAGTTCCTAACCACGCCAAACGTGCGTCAAACACTGTGTGATCTCTTTGATGTTAGAGCCAATGTTCCTTTGTCGGAAGATTTCGTTTTCAAAAGTTTTGATATATTCCAATCTACCCAGATCACATTGGATTGGGAGACGACTATACGCGAAAAAGTGACCACCGAAGAGGAGTGCATTTTGCGCATCTTCAAAATGGTTGACTTTGGTTTCTTTATATGCAAACAAAAGAAATTCAATTATCGTTTTTGCGTCAAGGCTAGACGTTTCACAGAGAATACTAAAAAGAAACGTGAGGAGAAGAAATCTTCCTCTCGTCGTCGTGAAAGACGTACAGCTAAGAATGCTGCTCGCAAACGGACAGAAGGTCGAACACGCCGCTATTCAGATCGTAAGAATGGTATTGTGCGTAAGAGTTATACCAGCAATGAAGAAAAGGATACTGTGGAGGAATGCAAACGTATGCCTCGTAAGGGTTATTTGCGCAATCGCAATACCGACAAGTCAAATAGTAATGGAGCTACCGCTGGAGGTGGTACTTCGGCCTCCACGACTACAAACAGTGCCATTTGTGAAAAGATTCAGTCGAGCAGTGGAGCGGATGAAGAACGCTCCGAAGCAATGACCAAGAAGTGTGAGATAATGGGAAAATTGTGGCTGAAGAATGAAGTGGAGACTTTGGAAGAAGAGGTGAGTAATGATACTATTAATTATATTCAATGCTTTATGGGTCTAATAGCAAAAATATTCGGCAAAGTAATTTCCAGTAGGTTCAGTTTATTTTTGCTTGTGTAAATAATGTGTTTGGGTAATTAAACGTTTTTATAAAGATTGATGAATAATTTCTGTATGAGTTATTCTTGGTTGCAAATATTTCCACACAATCTTAGTTATTAGTAAGTTTAGCAAATAGTTCAAAGTAGGTTTACGACTGGAATCATTTCTGGAACTTTGAAGGTATGTGCGACATGGTTTCAAGGTCGTTATCTCTATTCGACCAGGCCAAGTTTCAGGCGGTGCAATTTTTTCGATGGAAAAAGTGGAAAATTTGTATATGACTATAACTATATATTGTCTTCTGTGTACTTATTTTACATATCTATTCTTTACATACAGCTCCGCAAGAATCCCATGAATATGATTATGACACCCTTTCTTGTGGTCGATGCAAAGGCATTAACCGAATACAATGGCATCGTTAAGAATTTGGTCAAAAGCAAGAAGTTCATTGTGCTCATACCAAATGCCGGTGAGTAAACGAATAAATGTTTCAAGGAAAACAAGGAAACTAAAACCTAACATATATTGTTCTATATTTCCAGTTTTTAACGAATTGGATGACTTGAAGAAACGTAGTGAGAATGCTCGTAATGTTATACGTTGGTTGGAGCAAGAATTCAAACATGGCAATCGCCACATGCGTTCTCAGAGAGATAATGAGAATTTGACACTGTCCTTGATTAAAATACCACGCAAATTAGGTAAGTTTTAAACGAAATAGTAACATGACTGCAAAATACTGAATAACTTGTTGCTCGTATAGACCGGGATGCCTCCGTTTTTCTACAAATTGCTCAATTTTGCAATCATTTGGTGGTCAATCACTCTGACCCCAGTGCCACCGAATTTCAAACAAATGTGGTCACCTATCTGTCTGGGGATTCGTTGCATGAGAAGCAACGGAATCAAAACAACTTCAGTTTTACGGGCATTTTGGACTCGATACCCGTGCGTCATGATCAAATTGCAAATTTCTATGCGAAATTTAAGGCTAATAAGAAATGAATTCAATTAACGACGCAGGATTAACACCTGCATGGAAGAAATGCGCCGTTGTCGTCGTTGTCGTCGCCCTATAGCTGTCGTATTGAGTATTACATACAACACAAACAAAATGCCAAGAACGTTAATGAATGTGGGAATAAGGCCTCTCCCCAAAACCAACAACAACAAATTATCAAACAACCAAAACCAACAAAAAACAACTACATACAAATCTTACAGAAAAACAACAACTACAACATCAATAACAACAACAACACCACCATGCTAAACATAAGATCGGTAACGGGATATATATATTTTTTCCAAACAACATTTAACCCTTATCGACTTTATATAAATATGTATATGTAAGCTATAGCTTAGCTTGATATCAATCAAACAGATGTCCATAAGGATTTTTATCTTGATGGGACTTTTGTGTTCAGCTGAAAAAGTAGCAGAAGACGGTGGAGAGAAAAAGAACATGAATTTAGCGTTCCGAGCAAAAACCAACAATTTTGCCAACAACAAATTAAAAAAAAATCTTAAATTTTTTTTTCTTCTCAAAGAAATTGGAAGTTTATAGAAAAACAAACAAAATTATTTCATTACAATAGAAAATGGGTGGAAATTTTATTTTTTTTTGCTTAAAATCACTTTTAAACAAAATACGAAAATCCCCCACGAAAAATTTCAACAACAAAATCTGACAGGCATTTTCCATAACTTGAAATTAGTTAAGGGTAATTTTAAAAGCGTATGTTTTTAGCCCAAGCTTAACACACCTGGAGGTTTTGCCACAAACTACAATGCCTGCTCGAAGATCATTTTTGCTGTTTTTGTTTTGTTTAGACAACCAATCACTCGGAGAAGGCTTAAATAGTAAAAAAACGGGAAAAAATTAAAACTTTCATAATTTAGAGGGATTCCTTTGGATTACAAAAGAAAAAAGACATTTTCGAGGCATTCAGTCCAGTCCGTCAGTAACGTTTCGTTTCCAACAAGCTGCAGTCACGTCAGTCTTCTGGGGTTTCATTGTTTAATTTTATACCAGATCGAACGAACGATCCGTTCTTTTTTTTTCTATCAAAAAAACATCTAGTAGTCAGTTATTCAAACCAGAAAAAAGGGAAATAGAAAAATGTCCGTTTTAGAAGAAATTACTGTACATCATTTTCAACAGAATTTTGAATTTTACCAACACACCATTTCAGCAAGCTTCTCTAAGTAGTATGATAGCATCAATAGATTTTCTCTTAACATAGCAATTTCCTTTCAAGTTTACATCTAATCTATAAATCTTTCAGAATCCGTTTACAGTATACACTCAGTTTGTCCTTTGCTTTTCTTATTATTTAGGTATATTTTTTCTAAATCTGAAAACATTTTTTTATTTCTCTTTTAATGCGATTTGAAAATAAAACAAAATATATTTTTTTTTTCATTTGTATTCGAATTCAAATAAATAACTTTTATATAATTAATTAATATTCTATTATATTACACCAACATTAGTTTTATCACAAACATACATACATTAATTTTACAGCCCAACCACACTATGTATTGCAAATATTCATTTATATGACTTAATTTACAGTTAAATATGAAGACAAATCGTTCATATATTTAGACAGATTTGAGGACTTTGGGCAGATTTCATACTCAAAAGTTATTTATTTATTAAACTACCAATGGCTGGTGCAAGCCTGCTCCGTTTTAGATCACCGCTTTTGTTGTGAATTCATTTTCTAACTTGTTTTATTTGTTTGAAAAACGACTCTCGATTCCTGGTATATTCTTGATATGCACAGCCGAAGAGAAATGGCACTTCAGAAAAAAACAAACTTAAAAGCATGCATTCACCACAAAAGCAGGGAGTTCAATTTGTCGTCACTGGTAATAGAAGTATTCATTGTGGCTCATATTCAAAGGCTTAATTAAAGCAATCGTTTGACATCAAAATCTGCAGTTTAAACATTCGAAGAATTATACAATTCGGTAGAATAAAATTTTGTCCAAAATTTCATTGATTCAAAATTGTGGCATAGTCCGTAGATTAATAATTTAAATTTCGACATGAGTCCATAGGATTTAAGTAACTGGGTGCCATGTTATATCACAATGTCGTTTTGTAATCTTTTAATGATGTATCTAAACGGTAAAGGTAATACGGCATGAGTGAATCAAAATGGATAAACACAATGAATTCTTACAACTTCCTTACATTCTCCGGTTAGGATCTAATCACAACCACCATAGCCACACCCATAACATCGAATCGCATTAAAGGAAATGTGTATTTAAATTGCAAGGCAATTTGACGGGTTGTGTTTCAATGCATAACGAAACTTGATTACTAAACGATCCAGATTTCCCTTCGAACATGCGAACAACAACTTTGCCTTTCGTAAGGCAGGAGCAGCTTATTGAAGAACTAATAAATCAGGAAATCATTAGTGAGTAGTCAGGTACACGTTCTACGTAGTATTCAATTACATCCTTTTTTTCTATTTAGTTTCATAACTAGCATATTATTATGGTGTTTTCCTTTCCAAAAAAATAGACATTTCTCTATTAAAATATTAAACTGTCATACTCTTTAGAATATGAACAATTGTTGCCCTCTTCGGCTGAAATAAATTGTGTCTAACAAGAGTCCTAACATTCGACAGATTTATTCAAGAGGAATGTCAACAAATATTTCCACATCTTTCTTTCCAATGACCTGCTGACACTTTTGTCCCTCAATCACCAACAATAACTTTCGATCGATAGTCTTTTTCATCAGTTCGTAGAATATTAAGCGGAATAAAATTGTTCCATAAATCACAAACATAAATACCCTCTTTGCCAACGATGCCCCTGCGGAATATTTAACTTCTGAGTATGAAATCTGCCCAATATACAGATATTTTAAAGATTTAATTGCAACATTATTTTTTTTTTACTTAGAGTTTAGTTTATATATTAAAACCTCAATAATATTTAATAACAAATTAATTATTGGTTTCAGAAAAACAACAAGATTAAAACGGGTTTCTTTCAAGCAATAAGCCTGTTTATTACACTGACGTAGATTCAGAGAACAGTGATGCATCACACGATAGCTGAGCTAAACGAGTACATAATTGAATGTAAAGTAAACTAATAGCCTGTTTTTATAAAGCGAAAGGATCAATCGTTATATGAGAACAACCAGAGAAAAGTCATTACTGTCCATTTAGATTCCGCTTAACCCTCTAACCGGCAACTCGTAAAAAAAAACAGAAATACTGGAAAATTATTGCAAATTATGCACAAACAAATATTTTTTACGAAATTAGAGGGCTAAAATGAATTTCTTTTTCGTCTGTTGATCATTCGTTCTATAGAAATAGGCTGTATGGATTTGAACTTATGACAGAAAAGGGGTAATTAAAGATGGACATCAAACAACTTGTTTAACTTTTGAAGGTTTCGCTTTTTACGGTATTGATTGTATTAGAAAATTCAAATTATAAAAAAGACACCCCTAGAATATTTTCCTCAATTCTGTTAGTATTCGAAGTTGCTGAGGCGTTTGTACACATAAACCCAGGACTCCATAATTCAGGAAATGATTGTTTGACTTTTTTGCAGTTCAATTGAAAGTTAATTTTGGGATATTGGATTTGGGATTTGGTATAAAAACCACCATAGCTCTTACCGTCTCGTTCAAACGCCTGCAAAGACTAGAAAAACCAAAAACGTTTACTACAAAATTTAAAATCTTGATTTGAAAACATTAGACATGATATTATTTGTAAATATCTCGTACACCTCAATATCATTATAGTATGCGCCACTGTTCTCATCGCAACATTTAACAATAGCTTTTTGTTTGAAGTTATTAAGACAAAACTTTACAATTCTATAATTGTAAGAAGCAAAAATATTTGTTTTCAAAAAAAAAAAAAAAAACTTTATGGCATATATTGTAAAACATGGCAACACGATTGGAGTTAAGGATTAAAAGAACTTGAAGCGATATGTTGTTTTTAAGGACAAATATTTCCTTAAGAATATTTATTTTAAACTGATTTTTTTACATTCACTTTATTTACTCACAGGACAATGTCATTATGTAGGATTTTAGGGATTTGAATTCGATTGAAAAAAACATCAACTAAAATTTCTCAAAGATAAAAATGTCCCTCGCATTCGCAGTAACTGCATGACAAGAAACCAAGTTTCAAACTTGTGTTGGCATGATCTTAATTTGCTCAGTAGCATGCGGTGATTAGACCTCAGATATTTTCATTCCAGAGAATTTTATTTCTTAGAATTTAAATCCGTCTTTAAGTCCTGTAATAAATGCTTGTAACTTTTTTTGATTTAACTGCTTTTTTTCTATTTGATTTATGTACTGTTCGCAGTCGGAAAAGGCAATTCGTTTATTCCTATATAAAAAATGACTAAATCATTTGCAACTAGTTTTCCAGTAGAGTTCAGAGAAATTGTTTGGAAACTCGTTTTTTTAGTAGGGATAACTAGATGTTTTGGACACTGTTTTTTTTATTAGGGATAACGAGAAGTTTTGTCCACCTGACAAGGCTATACGAAGAAACATCAGTTAATTTTTGTTTTTTGCCCTATGACTCGAAGGTTAAAATCGTTTTGTGGTTAAGGCCGGCAATGAAATACAGTCTAATACGTTCTACAAGTACTTCTACTGTATTTGTTTCGGATTTTAACAAAATATTTAAATTTTAAAACTTTTCAAAAAATGTTTCTTTTATTCTAAACTTGTCTTCGAAATCCTTCTTATTTCAATCTGTTGCCATTGTGTTTTATAAAACATAAATTACTAAAATTATATTAGAATTCCATCCATAGCTAATCAAACAGATACACATTATACTAGACACCAATACATGCATACTAACAAAAAAAAATATACACTCACACACTAATACTAACAAAAACAAATATTAATTGGGTTCAGAAAAAAAAAACATTAAAAAACGTTCATCGAGTTATTTGGAAACTGTTTCCAGTGTGAATGTAATAAATCTTCGTCCATCTCATGTGAATCATGGGAAATCAATCAAATCAATTCCTTTAATAAAACATAATTTATTTCATTTATTAAGTCAATGGACAGAAAGAATGACAAGAACTTCTAGTTTTTTTTTTGGAACATTTAAATTTTTTTTGAACTCTTCGAAAAACGAGGGAATTCTTTAAACTTTAATTTCGTTCGACTTTTTTGAAAAATCTTTAATTCGATACGATTGTTTTGTTAGCCGTTATTTCATATATTAATTAATACAAATAATTTTTAGAAAATATTGTAATTGTCGACATCAAATTCAATGTCAATGATTAACTACTGTATTGAATGAAAATACTTCCACCATCCCAATTCAATTGTAATGTCATGGACAAAGATCAACAACACTAATGAATTTATTGCAGATCCATCCCAGCGTATTTACTACATTTTTAATTAAATTTTACACATTATGAACTCAACTAAGTGATCTAAATCATCTCATTCGTGATTGAATGGAAATCATGCACAAGAAAATGCCAGACATTTGTTTGCCAACAACAACAGCACTATGTGTATATTCCATATTACCCAGAATGAGGTGGTTTAAGAGCCTTATTTTGTACTATTTAAGATTACAACATTTGCAAAAGTAAGTTTCAGAATATTTCCTTCAATAAAGCTCGATGGCACAAAAAAAAAAACATGTGTGTTTTAATTATTTTCAGATTACCAATAAGAGTGAATAAGTAAGTATACTGGTTAGGTATCAAAGGCTGGAATATACGTACGCCTCTACGGCATCAGAAATGTAGACATTAAGCCGCACTTTAGGGTGGTAATAAAGGGAATTTTTGTAAACGTTGTTATAGAGTTACCCCCGACTTCATACTCCAGTACGGGGTACAAGTCTCATCCCCATAGCCCACTTCGTTAGCGAGTTATATTGTTTTTAAGGTAGGCCACCCATAAACAAATTTCTTAAACAAACAGCGTGTTAGTGATTTTTTTTGATTTTAATATGGTGAGTTTCAAAGTTAAACTTTTCATAATTGACAAACATTGCTCATATTTGAAATCCCACTTTGACCGACTGCAGTATTTGACATTACAAGCTAAGAACCCAGATAATTGTTGGTAATTGAACTGCAAATTTGGGGAATATGGCGAGTTTCAAAGTTAAACTTTCAGAAATCGATAGCAATCACTATGGGCTCCAATCCACCGGTTGGAATCATAAGGCTAAACGTAACAGTTTCAAAGATATATGGCTTTCTAGTTGATTTGGTTGAATTTCAATATGTAGGCGTAACTGTGGGCGTGGTATGCTATATACATCTGATAGCCAGACTTTTCCTCTCACTGTGGGTAAAAGGTTCATCTCAATAGCTGCAGTCGTTATCGAGTTATAGCGTTTTCAATTTGAGCCAGATGTGAAAAATTGCTTACTACAAAATTCTGGGCGCCTGGTATCAGAAAATCGAATGGTGTGTTGTCATTACCGGGTTTTGTTTTTCATATTACGTGTGGGTGAGTGTGTTCTTTTAACAGTGACAGCAATCCAAAGCATACTGTTAGGCGAAAGTAAATGTTTATATGGGGATGCACTTTCTACATGCCCGGCCGAATAAACATTACAGCCTTAAAGTATGCTTTGAATTGCTGTCGCTTTTAAAGAAACACACACTCACCCAAACGTAGTATGCAAACCAAAACCGGTAATGACAACACACCATTCCATTTTCTGATACCAGGCGCCCAGAATTTTCCAGTAAGCAATTTTTCACATCTGGCTCAAATTGAAAACGCTATAACTCGATAACGACTGCAGCTATTGAGATGAACCTTTTACCCACAGTGAGAGGAAAAGTCTGGCTATCAGATGTATATAGCATACCACGCCCACAGTTACGCCT
The DNA here is from genome assembly GCA_958296145.1 of Hydrotaea cyrtoneurina. Taxonomy (NCBI): domain Eukaryota; kingdom Metazoa; phylum Arthropoda; class Insecta; order Diptera; family Muscidae; genus Hydrotaea; species Hydrotaea cyrtoneurina. The sequence goes on from OY282514.1 coordinate 87,787,913, forward strand.
ACATATTGAAATTCAACCAAATCAACTAGAAAGCCATATATCTTTGAAACTGTTACGTTTAGCTTTATGATTCCAACCGGTGGATTGGAGCCCATAGTGATTGCTAGCTGTTTACCAAAGTTTAACTTTGAAACTCACCATATTCCCAAAAACGATCTGGTTTCGTAGCATGTAATTTCAAGTACTGCAGTCACTCAAAGTGGGATTTGAAATATGAGAAATGCAAAAATATCCTCGACAGATTTATTGAGTCTAAATGGAAAGTACAGGCCACCATTGTAGAGTTACCTTGGACCCAATGTGATCATTGTAGAAACTATAAACGATTGTTAAAGTCTACAAACCGCCAACACATGCAAACTAATAAACAGTTTCACGACGATATCTGAAAATAACATAAACTTGTAGTTAAACCCTTGTAGTTATTTACCTGCAAAATAACAAAATATTCCAAATTTGTCTCATAGAAAAAAACACTCGTTTATTTTTGGGTATTACTTTTTAATATTTTATTATTTTTTTTGACAAGTGTTTTTTTGTTGTTGTTTTTAATTTTACTTTCCAATTAAATTGTGTTTTTCGTATTGTTTAAACAATACATAAGGTTTTGTTTGTTGGTTGATTTCTTGTTTTTGTTTGGGTTTCTGTTTTCACTAATAACTTACGATGCAAATACATTTATACATTTTATATAAATTATTTCATTAAAAGAACCAAAAAACATAAAACGATATTACAGATTGCTTAAGTAAACAATTAGACTATCAGAAATGTTTGGGTTTTGTAATCATTTCAAAAACATATTTTCAGTAAAAGACGAGAACGCCTGTCTCCAATTGTTGAAAGAAAATATTTGCTTTGTTCTGACATGCGTTTCAAAGAGATTTTCTTGTTTGTTGTATTCTTCTTTTGTATAATAAATATTTGTTTATATTTATTTATTTATATGTATACATTTTTTATATATTTTTTGCTTTTGCATCAGTTAATATTGTTAATTTGTTCTTTTCATGTTTTGTTTTTTTTTTCAATTTCTAAGCGCGCTTAAAGAAGTTTGTAATATTCATATTTTCTTCTTTTGTTTTTGTATTGGGGTTTTTGTTGTGATTGTTTTATTTTTTTTATTTTGAAAAAGCTAATTTGTTGTATTTTCTTTCTATGCCTTTATTATATGCACGTGGTATTTTTTGTATATTTATCATGGTATTATTTTCTTTTTTTATTGTTGTTGTTGTAAAAAGCTTTAGAAAATATTAACAAAAACAGAATGTTGTTGTTATTGGTATTAAATGTTTATAAAAACTATTCAGTTTCCATAGTTGTTTCTTTTTTGTTTGAGGGAGTGGAAAATTTGTATATCCAAGTTTAAAAAAATGCTTACAGGATTTTTGTCCGAAATGTTCCGTAGCTCTTTGTATTGTATGCGAAATTTTCCCATTTATCCTTACTCAGTGATGGGGGACCTACAGTTAAATCTGCAAATAATATCGATGCGAACATTTTCATTAAGATTGTCTTCAAGATATTCATTAGAGTAAAACGGGTGCCGTCTAGACCATTTGTAGGAACCATAAGGTATTTTACAATATCAGCATGTGTTAGCTTCCACTGGTAAGTCTGCAAATTTTTGCGAAATAAGCAAATAATTGTGCAAAAGGTTATTTTGTTCTACACTGAATAGCGTTGTGGAAAAAAACTTAATTACATTGGATATTTGCGATTATTAAACGATATGAGGAAACAGTTCACCCCTAAGAATCCAGACTGGATCGTTGTGATAAATATAAAATGATTATTATATTTCAAGAGGTGTAATTGCTATGGATTCTTCGATTCGGATTGTGTAACGTTTGAAACAGTTCATTAATTCCAATCCAACTGAAACAGGTCGGTCCCTCATTATCTTAAGTTGTTTTGATGACAATAGTGTCACATCGTTCATTGAAAGGCAAATAAAATTCCATAAAGCGCGGTCAAAATGCTTGAACAATTTACACGCAAATTGTTCACACCGACACTGACGGTTTATGAGAAAAAAACACGCTTAAACGTCAGCAATTTTTCAATTCATTTCTCATAGTATGAATAAAGATACTTATTCATTTTTCATACGAATACTCGGTTGAAATCAATTGAACTATGATTTAAGCCGAGAATTCGGTAAAGATGAAATGAATTGTCTGTCATATTTTTTTGCTTTTATTGGTCGAAAAAATATATACGTATCAGATAGAGGTTTTCGTGATCCACTACATTTTATCCTCATACGCAATTCATGCAGCCCCCCTCTGGTATCAAAAGCTAATGGAACATTTTGAATTACGATTTAAAATTTACGTTTTTCTGTCACCTAAAATACTTTTAGTAGAATAGGAAGTTAATGGGTTTTTTGAAAACGTCGTCATTTTCTGAGACCATGTGCAAACAAAAGAGTTGAATGTACAAATATATTTTCAAATGATTTACGCTAAATTAAAATCGAATCGAAAATGCTAACTCACATTTGGGTTAACATGTTTAAAAACACTGTTCACCCGTACAGTGCATGAAAATATTTAGAATTTTACAATTATAATGAAGGATGTTGCTATGAACCGGTATTTACTTTACATTACAATCTAAATAGTGTTGTCGATACATATCTGCATTTTCTTTAGGGCATTCTTATTGTAAGCGGTCGCTTTAATTAATAATTCGTTTTTTTAAAACCTTTTCTATGGCATACAATACATGACGAAAATTTCACTTCAACATCCTGTAAGACAATTTGCATTTTCAATATGTTCACACTCTTTAAATATTTTTTGGTACTTTGCTGGTTAATATAATATATATGAAAGTATGTAAATATTATTATTTTTAAGTCTATTATCCGGTTGCATTATTGATTTTTCATATTTCTCTTTCGAAATTGTAAAACTGTAAATTAATAGAAAACTCAAGCGTTTCACAAAAGCAACATAAAACAACAGGCCAATTACACAGTATCTGAAAAAAGAAAACCGAAACTTAAAAACTGTACAATATTCCAATAAGACTTTTGAAAAATAAAGACACTTTTGAAAAAGGAAAAATTAAAACACACAAGCGATCTTTTTTTTTTTTTGTTAAACGTTTTCGGGTGATTTTTAATAAAAAATAATAATAATAATAATAAAACTTAAAACTAAATTTTGTATAATAAAAATATGATATATATACACACACACTCTCTCAAGAAGTTGTTATACAGGTTTTAAATATATATATATATAATTTTCTTTTTTGTTTAAACAACATACATATTTATAATATTCATTAATGTATAATAATAAAAATAAAAAAAAAATAAAGAAGAGATTTACTAAAACGAGTCCTGGAGTAGAGGTGGGAGGCAGGGATAAACAATTAACAGGGGATAGGAGGGGGGGTTTGCATAAGTGAAGCAGTGGGACAAAAACACTTAACATGTACAAAGCAGAAACTAAACATTTTACAAAAGATCCGACAAAATAAATAAAAGCGAAAGAAACTTTAACAAAACTCAGGAATACTCGAAACGCATACTTTACAATTGAACAGAAGAATTCCTACATACATGTGATAAAATTAAAAAATAAAATCAACAAAATATCGAGAAGGACTTTACACATAAACAAAATTAGATTTCAACTAAAAAGAATTTGTCACAAAAAAAGGAACCAAAGCAAAACAGCTACGAAATAAAAACTATGAACAAAAGGTTTTAACACTAAAAAATAAAACTTAATTTCCGGTTTGTTTGTTTGTTTGTTTTATAGCATTTTTTAAGCTAAGCGTGATTTTGTTTGTGTTATAAACTACTATGTAATGTTCCTATAAAACCTAAGTCCTAAAACAGAAATCTCATTCTTAAAGTTTAAAATGGATTCTCTTATATAACCCCTGACACTGTTTTCTCATAGGGTGTTCCCAAAGTATCCCTGCGGCGTGGCAATGTACCACTCGCCGTCAACGGGGCCGATTCGGGACAACCCAGACCGGTTAGAAGTTCCACCAACGATGTTGTTTCCTCTACACTGTAATGCGGTGCTGGTATACCACCGTTTGTGGTGGTAGTCGTCGTTGAAGCTGTTTGCGGAGCAGCAGCGGATGCTGACGTGGAGGTGGAATTGTTGGTTGAGGTTGTTTGCGATACGGATGAAGAGGAGGATGAGGTGTTGCTGGCCAAACTCGATGAATTATTGCTGGTCGAGTTTGATGCTGCCGCCGCGGCGGCTGCCGCCTTCAAAGACTTGGCCGTGGCCAAGGACTGTGCTGCACGGGCATAAGCCAAACAGGTTCGACCCTCGTGATCGGTGTGTTTAATATTGGCACCGTTCTAAAAGAGAGGGGGGAGCGAAATATTTCACATTAATAATATATTCGTTTGGCGAATAATTTCTTAACTTACCCATATTAACAATTGGGCAATGGCCAAATTGCCAATGGCACAAGCCAATAATAGGGGTGTCCTAACGTCTCTAGGGCTTACATTGGCATTGGTGACCTCCGCGTTGGCATTGGCCAATATCAATACAATTGATTTCATATCGGATCTGGAAGACAAATGGAAATATAAAGACGTTAGTTGGAATATAATAATTTAATACACCGTTTATAAGCATAAACTCGTATAAGCGTTTCTTAGTCATACAGGAATAATCGAAGATCGGGCATTTTCTTAAACTATTATGAGAGAATTGGAAATTCTGGCACAGATGATATGTAGTATTTTAAAGGAATGTCAACCAAAGGCAAAGGGGATATGGTTTTTCAGCAACTTCATGATCTTAATAATAATCGAAATTATTAATCTACAGCTTGACCCAAATGAGACCTACTGATGTGATACACAAATAACTTTTATTTGCATTATATTCGCACTGAAGTTAACGTGAAAGCTGTAGCAAATGATCCATCTGGCTGAACTCATCGCCGTTCCGGCCAATTGGGTATACCCAGAACAAAATTGCAGAGAAGTTTACAATTGAATCCCAAGATGTTCCCATACAAAATTTAAATTGCGCAGTTACCGCAAGGCCACTCCGTAGTACAGAATTGAGTAATATAAATAAAACGAAGCCGGTTAAAAGAAGTAAAATCGGTCAAGAACGGGCTTTAAAATTTAAGATTGTGTTTATACCAAACAATCCAGCACAACCTTATAACCAAAAGCCCATTTTTTTCCAACTAAAATTGACAACGAAAAGTGTGACAAATAAACAAATGTTATTTACAACGTACTGAATACTGAAATGCATTTTTTTTATTCTCACATCTCTACAATTTGGCGATGTAAAGAATAACAGAGTACTCCAGTTCTTTGATTCTATCTAGTATTGTCTCTATAACCGGTTCATCGATTTTCAAGAAAAGAACCAACATTACACTTACCTAATCACAGCTTCAATTAATTGTTGACCCGGTGTAGCATTGGTATTTGTATTTGGTTGGGGCAAAAACTCTTTAACCTCATATTTACTTCTAATCCACGATTCTTTCTCTTCACGCGCACAATTCGGTTTGGGTTTCGATCTTTGACGAGTGTTTGCTTCCCAAACGGAATTAGCCAAACTATTTCCAATGGCGAGCATTACACTTAAATGGCCGGCACTGAAATAAAAATGAAAAATTAATATAAATTCGCAACAGAACAGGAGGAAATCAGAAGGTGAAGTGAGGATTCAAATTACTTACGGCCAATCATCCAGACCCAAAGATCTAACTTTCGAGATGTGAGAACCCAAATTGCGATGAATACCCGAGCACTCAATGCACATTAAGACACCCAAATTTAAACTGGCCCATTCAGGATCTGGAAAAGACAAAAAAACGAAAATCAACACATTAATCAAAATAAAATCCACATCAAGAACAAGCCAACACAAAACGTAGCCATTAGAATTGAGCGAACATAAAATAAAAATATAACCGAACATTAAACTCACTTGGGGCATCACAATCAACGCAATAACCATTACCCGGTACCCGAGTACGTATCGTTACCATGGAGGCCAATTCACTGGTGGTGGCCGGTTTCATTTTCGTACTCTCGATGGTCTGTAAGCTCTTGAAGATCTCCTGCTCAATGGAGGCTACCCATTCGTCACGCTCCTCGGAGTTGGCGGCCTCAAAGTGCCATTGCTTGGAGTCCAAGGAGACAATATAGAATTCATAGCCATCGGAGTCATCAATTTCATTGGACTTGACGCTACTGCTCTTCATACGTCTATGACGTTTCTTGACATTTGGTGTTTGGGCCTCCAATTTATTGGAAGCATTCACCGCTAACAGTTCACGTTGAGAATTCTCACCGGAACCGGCTATGAAAGTTTGAGAATTTGAATTGGACATGGCAATGCCCTCATCGCCACTGGTTTGTTGAGATGAATTTGATTTAACAGCTGATTCTTTTAATGGTTCAAAAACTGAAAGTGAAAAGAGAGACGGAAGATAATTATAATAAATAAATAAAATCTTTGCTTTCTACTCACCATTATTTGTTGATAGCATAGATGTGGTCAAAGCACTATTTGTTATGATCGACTTGGATCCTCTGGGCTTTTGGCCCGGCACCTTAACGGTAACATATTGCAACGGTATCTCCTTTCCATGTACATCGTCCATATAATCATGCAGCGACGGATGATAAGTCAAACGTCCATCATCACACAGTGTCACATATTTCTTTTTCCATTCCTTATTCAGAGATTTGCTCGACCTCTTGTACAGATAACCCTGTTTGATGGGTATTGAGCGGCCACTACCCAGCTCACCATTCTTCATATCCTTCTCACCCTTTTTCGATGAGGAGGGTATGAACAGATTTGATCTTCTGCGCGACTTACGACTGGCCGTTGGCGTTGAGGTGGGTGTGGGTAAATCTTTGCCGCCCGCACCCATATTAGAGTCTTTCTCTCTTAAAGGCACCAGCGACAGAGGGGCCAATTGTTCGGCGCCCCCCGAACTACTACCGCCGACCTGGGGATTGTATTTGGTTATATTGTTGTTTTCATTTGTTAAAGCATAATCCCGGTCCCGATTGTGATGAGATCTCAGCTGGACGTGTTGGCTATCCTGTTGTTGCTGCTGATGCTGTTGTTGCCAGATTTTTTGAGCCGTATTGCCCGTCGGCGGCAAACTGTGTTGCTGATCCGTATGCACGAAATCAGCACTCATGCGCATTGGTATGTGATGCGTGGAACTGGAGAGCACGTGATGCCTATGTGGTAAGGTGAGATTGCCACCACCAGTGGAAGCACCGCCACCACCGCCACTACCGGCACCACCACCACTTTGCATCGAGTTTGAGGAGGAATTGGTTGAGGAAAACCCGTTAGCATTGGTGCTACTGCCATTGCTGGAGTTGTGATGATAGGAGGCAATGCCCAAACGTGTGCCTTGAGGTGTGGTGGGTCTTGAGGTAACTACAGCAGCGGGTAGGGGTAGACGTTGTGAGAGAATCTTTTGACAAGCTGGTGGGACGAGAGAGAAGAAAATATGAATAAATCTGACTATTATAAAATTTGTTATAATGATGAAAGAGAGAGAAAGGTTGTCTTCAAAAGACAGCCAAAGGCGAGGGAGAAAGTGTTGAAGATTTAGCACAAAATGTAAACAGTTTTGTGTTTACAAAGAACGAGTTATAAATTGTAATTTTATATAACATCAACTCTTTAAATTTCAAATCTGATTTAGAATTTAGTTGAGAGAAAGACGGTCATCGGGAAACAGACGAGAGAGTCACCCAGTTGTACTGTGAGCAGTTACTGAGGAGTTTCATGGAGAGAAGGAACAGTGATTAAATTAATCAGAATGCGATAAGCTAATGGCGAGAGCAGCGAGTGTGACGCCAACAAACTAGAAATAATTGAAATCGCTGATGACAACGCGACGAACTTTGAAACTTTCCATAGTAACACATGTAAAATGTGTTTACTTCTATGACAACGTTCAATGCTCTAATTGCTAATTGCGTTAAAGTAATTGTTCGGAGGATTTTCGGTTTCCACGTCATAGAAAACCGGGTTTCATGGTGAATTGCAAAGGAAAAGAATTTTCTATACGTTAGGTCTAATACTTGTCATATAAAATAGATAATATGCAATACGAGACTTTTTAAAGATTCTCTTCAGAACAGATAGAAAGAGAGAAAAGTGTTATAAGGGAAATACTTGTAAACAAATTTAGTAAACGAACAACTTACCATCTTGAAATACTCTCTCCACATTTAAGCCATAGGTGGCACACGTCTCATAGTACGAACACCGTTTCAAATCGTTGGCCAATTTGCGGGCCCTTGAATCGTCAATGACCCGGGGATTACGTTCGCTAATTGCATCCTGAGTGCCCACCAAAATCATGGGAATCTCTTGGCCATTCCGGAAATGTGCCATTTTGGTATAGTAGTTGTAGACCGTATTAAAACTCGACTCGTTTTCTAAACTAAAAACGAAGATGACAGCATCAACCCAAGCAGCAAACTGCAAAGTATAAGAACAAGTAAAGGATATATGAGCATAAAGAAAACAACATAATGAAATGATTATTTTAAGAAAAAGATTAAGGCATACATGCTGCATGTACACGTCCAACAAAAGAAGGGCCCTTGACTTTGTATAATTGCGTGTAAACTTGACTTAAGGTTAAGGTAAGATTTCTTAAGAACAAGGACTCTAACAACACAAAAGCTAAGAAGAAAGAAATTCTCTTAAGCAGACCATAGGAAGGTGTTTGCGTTGCCGGGTGTTTTGTTTAAATTGTAAGGATATGCGAATGAATAGCAAACCAAAAAAAAAAAGGAAGGGTTATCCAGGTGAGTTTAATAAAAATAACTAGCTGCTTTATGCTTTAAACTTTAAGAGAACCAAAAGAATCAATTGATTTCTCGGTTTCGGAGTTTCAATTAAACTTAAGGCAAACAATACACCGGAAGTCATTTGCTTGTGGCCTTCCCCCAACCACTAATAGTTTTCCAACCCAATGAAGCATACTTCACGGAGCAGTGGAACGAGATGGGCGGTCGTTTGGTCGGGGGGTTATTAAAGCAGAAAATATGGATTATAAACAAAAAGGATAATGAACTCTTGAAAGATGATGAAGAAAGAATATTTCCCAATACTACGATGAAAATAAAACAAATAATGCTGAAGCGAATGAAGACAAAAAAAAAAAAAAACACTCCCCATTAGATTTATTTATTTTGTCCTGCAATTTGTTGCACACTGCGCAGGTTTGCTGAAATCCGACCAAGGTATGAAGGGGAGTGTAAAGAGGGATGGAGGGCAAGGTGAGAGAGCAATGACGACGATAAAGAAGAAGAAAATGCAAATATGCGGAAGACTTTTAAAGCAATCAACCACTTTACTTTAGAGACATTAAACGTTTTAAATACCAAAATATTAAAAAAACATTTACTATTATTAGCAAAAAAAACTAAACCACAAATTGTTTGACAATGCTGGAGCTAAACCGGGAACACAAAATCACTAATCCTTGACTCACACAACACACAGTACGGACTTCCGCGTTTTCTGCCGTAAACAAACGACTCACTCGATTGATGTCTCTCGTTAAACTGTATGGGTAATCAGAAAAGAGACCCCCATGAAGTTAACAGCACATACAACATGCCGGGTTTTCCTACAGGATAACCATGGCACAGCGGTGGGTGGTTGGGCAGAGAGTCGGCATGATACACACACACACACACGCACATACACTCAAAGCTCGAGGCACAGCCACACACAGACACAATGCAGAGAGTTTATGTTCCATGGCGGCATATAAGTAATAAAAAATCACATATTCCAATACCAAAGCAAATGTTAGCAGTAAAACAAAACAACAAAAAAACGTACACTAACACACATACAAAAGTGTTCAGCATGTAAACAATTACACTACTACCAGCATACATGAACTTACACACACACACACACAGCCACAGACACAGGCATACATCACAACATTTCATTTGCACAAGAAGAACAAAAATGTTTTTGTATTTAATAAAGTTGGCGTTTATTGTTGGGCTGTCTGAACTGTCGTCAGACTGGCGTCTTTCACAAACGCACACATACACACCGAGACAAACATGAAATGAATGATGTCTGCACACAATTCATTCCTTGTTTTGTTTGTTTGTTTGTGAACGTATATGTTTCTATCCGTATCCTGTTCGGGCTGATGTGGGGGTGGGGCAGGGTGTTCGTTGTGCCTTTGCTAGTTATTCAATGTTACAAGAATATTTTCCACACAGCCCAAAAGTATGCTATCAGTTGTCGCATCGTACGCTGTGCTTCATATTGTGCAGTCTACACCCCACATAGACTGCCATGCTAGAGCAGGCCGGGGCCGGGGAGAGTTTCTTTTCTTGGCTTTATAGAGCAATATTGTTGAGAGTTTTTACTTTTTCCAAAGGGGGCGCTCTAAGCAAAGAAGAGAGTAGAAAAGTTACTCACAACTTTAGTGGTTTACTGAACATAGAAAGTTCACTTTTCAACCCGCCCCCCCCCATTTTGGAATATAATAGGCTATATTGTTTTCATTAGAAAGGAAATTGGGCACGAATGCATGCACTGAAAGAAATTTGGCAACAAACAGCAAAGTAGTGCAAAACTATTGCCTACTTTAAGGCTTTGCTGTGTTCTATTGTTTTGATTGGGAAACGATAGAAAGTATAGGAAAGTTGGGTGGAAGGACAATGAATTTGTATACTGGGTATATAAAAAAGACATTTGGGTCTTTGAAGGGGGTTCACTAAAGTGGGTTCAATAATGAGCATGTGAAGGGGATCTTACAATTATCTTATATATATTTACCCTCGACACTGATTCACTGACTCTGTCACGCAGTACGTAGGAATTTAAATAGGCATTCTATAATTTTCTATAAATAATAATAATAAAAAAAATTATATGAGTTTTCTCCAAATTTTTTTTTACCAAATTTTTTTTTTAAAAAATTTTTTTTTTTACAAATTTTTTTTTTAACAAAATTTTTTTTTTCAGCAAAATTTTTTTTTTTAACAAAATTTTTAAATTTAGATAAAATATTGTCTAAATTATCACAACCTTTGGTTTATGGTGTATTGGAATTATGATTCCTAAACTAAAGACTTAATGGTTTCATCAACTTAAGGTATACTTTTAGGCGACCAGAACATTTTCTCTCAGTGTGATGTCTTGCAAGTTGCTTTTAATAAATTAGTTCCCATATAAATCAAATGCATTATAAAATTATGATAACAAAAAATGGAAAGCTTATAAACATAACTGTACATAAAGAAGTTTTCTACACTCTCGCTCACTCACTCACTCACACCCACCAACCAAACCATATCTTTTAAAACCACGTCAGCACTTTGAAATGGAATTTATGCAAACTACCACATAAAAAAATAATAAATGTAATGTTTAATTTGGTTAAACAACTCTATAGAGGAAGACGAACGGGAAACGGAAACCGCCAACACATTGTGGGGAGAACATAGCGAAGACTGAGAAAAAGTAGACGGCAGTATAAGGGAAGCTATGCCTTCTGTGACTTCAGACAGATGTGTGAGAATAAATAATGGCAAACAAGGAACACAACTAATGACACGCGTCGACATCGTCGTCGTCGTCGTCTACCCCTGATTGGGAGATGTTATGGTGGCCGCCCGTCACAAATGCTATGGGATAGAAGCGCTGACAAAAAAAAAGAAAATAAACCAGCGAGCAAAATCGAATGCAAGATTGCGCTAAAAATGCAAGGATGAATGTTATTGAAGTGCCAAAGTCTCAAGAGCACATGATGCTGTTAACAGCACACACGCTAGACTTATTCTTTACCCCGACAAGAACCAAAAAAAAAAAAACGCTTAAGTAAATATTGCAGCAATGCCAAGGAGGGTGACAGGCAGCTAGGCTTTCACCAGAAGGCATACGACATCTATTACCAAACTCCCTGCACCTTCCGTCCTGCACCAACCAGAGAACAAAAGAAAAGAAAAACAACTCTGGAAACTTGTGTCAAGTCAAGGTTGTGCCAAAAAGGTTTCCAGGATTTCATGGCAAAACACCGCGTAGAAGCACTAAACGTGTGCCGTAACGTATGCATGCGAGTATGTGTGTGTGTGTGTGTGAGAGTTGTTTAAAACAACTGCAGGATTATTTCATTTATAACAAATCCATTGCGCAGTTTCTCGACTCCGGACACTTTTATTATTTTAACTACCACACGACGTCATATCACAGCGTTCAAATGAGATGATATCATTAGAAATGCTTTGGTTTGGCAGTTATGCCTGAAGGTCCTTGGGCTGGCATTTTCCATTTCTTTTTCGTCTCTTCATTCGTTATGGTACTCGGCTGCTGCATGCACCATGAACCATGCACCATGTATTATGCAATGGAGCAAGAGAGTTCGGTCACATGTACATGTACTATATGTGTTTTTTTGTTTGTATTGGTGAGTCGCAGGAACAAGAAGTAGCCCAGGAAGAGAACGACAACAACAAAGTGCCACAATCGTTTAAATGTTTATCAGGGTTAGTTACTAAGCACTGAAGATGCATGTGACTGCAGCTTGACAACGTTCAAGTGGGTGCGCTTTCATTTGATATGGAGTGTGGACCAGGAATCAAAACAAAAACACCCAGTGTGTGTGTGGGTGATGGCGATGGCATTGCTCAAGGAGATGCTAAATATAGAAATATCTTTAAGATTTCGAAAATGAAAAATATTTAAAAATGTCAATGTTTAGAATTTAAGAGCTATGGCAGCGTTTATGCCAAGAGGGCTTTAATAAATGTGAACGAGAAAATGTTAAGCTACATAGCCTGGGAATTGACCAGCACAAGCTTGAAGGCTTTTTTTAAGACACAGCATCAAAACTATTTTAATTTATTAATTATGATTCCATTATCAATACAATTATTGAATTTTATTACCAAACCTTTTGTAGCCTATTCAAGAATATTTCTTTTATATTAGGTTTATTGTTTATTTTCAAGCCCATGCCCAAGCATGTGCTTGAATATCGTTTATTAATGTCATTCCCTATCAAAACTCCTTGGGTTAACTCTTTCCGGCGCGGTGGTATGAAAACTATACCACTTATCTAATTAATTTTCCTACATTCTGTGTGCAATGGTATATAAAATGTGGTATAAATGGTAGTATACAAATCATACCACATCCTTGCGCCAAATCCTGTAAGGAAATATTTTTTTTTTTTACATTTTTTTCAATAAATTACTTCTATAAATAAAAGCAAATAAAAATTTTCTTTAATTTTTGCCGATTTTATATAGTGCGCCGGAAAGAGTTAGCCCATTTAAAACACTATTATGTACATTCAAAAGATGTGACCTTTTCAAGCTGTTGTCTTGAAATTAATTACTTAAATGTCATTCTATAAAAAAAAACTAGTATAGCAAGAAAGGGAAAAACTTTTACCCACTTATCATTTCAATTTAATTGCGGACAACTTTTGTGACCCGTTTTGTATGGCGCCGGTATTCGTCGTTGCCAAACACCCACACTAGAAGCAGGCGCGTCACCATAACCTACAAATGCAGTTCAATTGATGTCACCACTCACCGCAACTAAATCGCATTGAAAACGGAAACTTTAACTGTTTTGAACTCTAACCTTTTGCTGAACACAAAGCGAGTGATAAAACTCATAAAGAATGTACTCTACTCTATACGTTGACGTTTGTTTTGGCTTACAAAGGCCTGGCGAAAAGTGAACTGTGTTTTGGCGAATGAATTGGCATTGATGTTGGGCCAAAGCAATTCGCAAGTCGCGTTCTTCCTATATTTGCATTGTTGTCAAACATTTCAGGCAGAAACGAAAAAAAAGGCTTTTGTGTTGCCCCGTAAACCTCCCCTTTTTTTGTGGGTAAGGACGAGGGACTACCGTTGCACCATACCGTTGTGAAGGCAAAGGAAATGCAACCCTTAACTACAAATATGCACAGCCCCATGCCAGGACATTGTACTGGGCTTTGTTTCCGCAATATTTTAATCGTTAAAGTACACTTTGCCCACACACACTCTCTCACACACACACACCGAAATCCGAATTGTGCAATTTGGCTGAAGGGTATTTTAAGACTTTCATAAATGCATAAAAAAATATCACAGCCGAAAAGAGTGAAATCGGTCGGCGGTTTTCCTTTTCGAGAGCAAAACAATTAAAATGCAAATATTATTCGCAAACTATAAAACAAAAGGATATGCATTTCTGCTTGGCTTTGGCCGTACACATTTAACACACTTTCTTTTTGGCGTTAGAGAAAGTCTATGCCTACTTTTAGGGGTTAATGGAGAGTAAGTACCAACAGTAGCATCTATGGTTGCCAAAAAAAAAAAAACATTTCCAAATGTTTTGTTTTCTAATCCTTTGTGTAATTATGAAAAGGAATTACTGTTGTGCAACCAACAAACCGTAAAAACGTCTGGTAAATACACTAGTGATCCTAGAGAGGATTATATGTTTGGCACGTGTTTAAAAAAATTGTTATAATGGGGATAATATTTTTTTAGGCATTGGCTGAAAATTAATCGGTAATCCGATAGGATTAAAACAATCGAAAATGTTTGGCGTCCAACGATGCAAACGTAAGTCAAATATCAGAGGACCAACGATTTTGGCTTGTACATTGAAATGAGATAAAGTCAGCATTAATTTTTGGGCAAATCTAAAGGATTACCCAGATTTCATAAGAGGATTTGTAATTGAAAGAGAGAGGAGAAAATTAGAAATATTTTAAAAAAATTTAAAAAATGCTCAAACTAAATATACATTCCCTAAAATACTATTGTCCGTTGTTGGCAGACAGTGACGTGTCAAGCATGTGCTTGAATTACTCGAAGACCTTTTAGCTCACAGCGGAAAATCGTGAGCGCCTTTCCTAAAACGGTTCTTGTTCATTTTTTTGCCCTCCACTGACTTGTCAAGCCTGTGCTTGAATTGGTCAGACCATTCATTTTCTTTCAGGAAACATGTAAAATTCGTCGTTTCTCGAATGTCTAATGTCCTTTTCAGGTTACAACGTCAAATCGTGTGTCCTGTTCCTTAGCTTTGTTGTCTCTTGACGGCCGGATCTATTTAAACGGATATAAACTTTTTCAGCCAGCCTAACTAGCTGGCCATATATCCATCCAAAGCCTAGCAGCCACAATGACATTATGTCGTTTGTATGTAATAAATATTTGTGTATGTCATCAAACGTGCCAAGAAAATCTAAACTGAAAACCAAACAGAACAGAACCGAACAGAATGGAAAGGAAAGGGAAAAAAGCAACAACCACAGCTAAGACAATATAGCACGATAATGAAAGCCAAACAGAGAAATGCTAAGAAAAAACAAAACACACCGAGTCTCTCTCTCTCTATGTGTGGAGAAAAAAAACTGTAACAAAAACGTGACATTTAAGGTCTGCAGAATGAAGAATGAAAAAAAAAACCAAATGAAACAAAACTGAGGAAATGCAAGGGGCAGAGGCAAGAGTGGACTAAATTAACCACGAATATTCTGTGTTGTGGGCTTTAAGGAAAAGAAGGCCAGTTTAAGAGCTCTTAATGGCGAGGCATGTTAATATTTTAAGACGGTGTGTGTGTGTGTTTGCCTGTGCTGTAGTTTTATATGAATTTAAATATTCAACAATGTTGTAGAGTCATAAAAACCATTTTTACACACACACAAATACTCGTGCATAAACTCTAACTTGGGTTGGTGTAAACGAACAGGCATATCCTTTTCCCTTTTGTTCGTCTGCCTCTGTGCGTGTGTGTGTGTGGGCGAGAGTTGTTTCATTTACTAACGCAGGAAATTGACCTGAATTTCTAATCGTATCGTACAATAATGGGCTTTAGCATACAAAAGGGGGGGGGGAATAGTTAAATTTTATTTTCACACTTTTTCACTAACAAAAATAAAAAAAACAGCAACAAAAAGAGAAATGTGTTACACTTTGAAACTAAAGTAAACCAAACAAAAGTGGCTGACGTTTTTCACAAATTAGGTCAAATATCTGCAAAAGACCACAGCCAACTTACATTTTACGACCTATCGCCTGCCTCCCCCCCACACCGACCAACAATTATGTTAAGCTACACAAAATCGTGCATTTTGTTGTGGAGTGACTGGATGGCAGGGTATGTTGTTGTTTATTTACTTTACTATTCACATAAAGGCAAGCATCAGGTAAGACTGAAACTAAACACAAGTAAAGAAAAACTTTTTAATAAGCTACTCTACTCCCCCTCCGCCCTACCTTCTTTTTGAAAAGTTCTATGTCTCCGTAACAAGTTATGCATAAAATATGTTTGTTAAGTAGTTGTGGCCAGAATAGAGGCAGCTGTATCCCGCCCGACACGGATCATGTTATAATCTTAAGGATATGCTTTCCAGCAATGCTTTCTCTGTGTACTTTGCGGTCGTCCTAAGATGAGCTAATAATCTCAAGTAAATATTTGAAGGATTTCCTTTTTTTTTCTTCGAAAAATATGTACATAAGCACACCGTATCTCCGTCCACATCCATCTTATATTAATATGCTTGAGATTTTATTTCATTTTATGTGGTCGCATTTTGTAAACGACGAATAAAGTCATTAAACATGTAATAAGCTAAAGTTAAGTGGTCGTTAATTGTTTAAAGATGAAATGTTGTTTTATTTTCTTGTTTATGGGCTATGCTTTAAAAAAGAAAAGTATGCATTCAATATTCCCAGCCCAAGTGGGGTGGGGGGAAAGAAAGAGTTGTGGGTAAAAGGTTTAATACTTGGTCTGCCATTTAAGCGAAATAAAAAGTTTTAATTGGAATTATAGATGAGAGGGAGGAGGGGAGAGAGAAAAATAAAAATGGGAGCAATTTGTTTAACTATTCAAATTTAATTAAACCATTTTGTTTTATTGAAGTTTGAGTGTATGTAATTGCAGGAAGTGGAAACAATTTTAAATCGCTTATATATTGCCCCAAGGAAAGTGAAATATTTCAAATGGAGTCTTTAATTGTTAGATCAAATTGAAGTGGAAACCAACCGATTACACAGAAAGGCAAACAAATGGCAACACAGGCATTCTTTCGACAGTATAACCGACCAGTAGACGGATAGAAGGACAACAGATAAATAATAAATGTGTTCAATACAAAAACAACTGCCAACAGAATGGAATGGGAAAATTCTACACTACCAACAAAGACTTAAATCATAAAAACCAAGTTAAAGACTAGGGCAATTATTAACTCTTTCTGGCGCACTATATAAAATCGGCAAAAATTAAAGAAAATTTTTATTTGCTTTTATTTATAGAAGTAATTTATTGAAAAAAATGTTAAAAAAAAAATATTTTTTTGCACACAGAATATAGGAAAATTAATTAGATAAGTGGTATAGTTTTCATACCACCGCGCCTACCCCGCATTGTGAGTATTGGTGCTCGTGCCAGACCCAGTGTTCAGGATCTAGGGTGGCAATTATGAAAGATAACCGAAGGCCTTTGGTAACTATATTATACAGGGTTCTTTAGCAAGTGGTGTTATTTTGCATCACCCGGAATTTCGGTAGCTGTCACTTTTGAAGCTTATATTCTGACATTTGACAAATAGAAACTAAGTCATTATTAAAAATGGAACAATACACGCTTCAACAACGCATTGAAATTATAAAAATTCACTAGAAAACTGATGAAAATCTTGCAGTCACAGTTCGCAAAACTGAAATGTTTCCGGATCGTGTTATCTCTCGAAGAGGTGTTCACAATTGGCCACCGAACCCTTGTGATTTAACACCTTGCGAATTCTTTCTTTGGGGCCACGTGAAAGATAAAGTCTACGCCAACAGGCCAGCGTCGATTGCAGACCTCAAAGATGGAATTAGTGAGGCTAAATTCTAAATTATTTGAGACTGAATGAATTAGCCAAATGAATTAGCATAAACCGAAATCGGTTTACTTTGATACATGCGTGTAATTATTCCAATTTGTTTACAAAAATCCGTTCAAGTCAAAAACGACTTTAAAACCAGAATAATTAAAATAACAATAATTTAAAATAGAACGGAGCAACTTTAAATTGAATCGGGGGGTGATTTTAAAACAGTTAAACAACAGCGAAACTTGTTCCATTGTTATTTGATATTATTTTCGATCTCTTTGCATAGTCACAAATCAATTGATCGGTTAAATTGATGCCGTTTCTGTTTCCAAACCTCGATCAATTTTTGGAAATGCATATCAAATTTCCCGTAAACACCCATAAATCTCCAAGCACATGTCACGACAATCGAACAAAATATGCCAGAGCCACCGCACCGCGCTCATGTAATTAATGCCTATTAACAGATAATTAACATTTTTTTGGTTTGAGGGTGCACACGGGCATGGGAGTGCCTTGCTGGAGGGAGGGAGAGTCTGAGTTAATCCATGTCCACGGCAATAAAATTTAACATAAACAAATTTGTTACACACCATAAATTGTGCAGAAAAACAGCAGCGAAACATAATGCAAGCGATAAGCGGCAATAGACAAATCATTATGGGATTTTTCAAAAAGCAGAACAGAAAAACGTTAGCAACAATACTTGAAATATGCAAATTGTTGACGAAACGTACTGGAAAAAATTGGAAATAAATATTTGCATATTTACAGGCGCCTAAACGGTAGCCGAGTGCCAGACAATACAAACGATAACGCAGAAAAATTTGCATTTGAAAAGAGTCCAGCCAAAGAGAGAACAAAAAAAAAAAGGGGGGGGGGGGGAGAGAAAGAGGCAAATAGGGGTAGAAGGTCTGACTATATTATTAAATATGCATTAAACTACAAAGCATCACAGTGAGGTCTCCCATAAATATGCTGTACTAAAGCAGTGTCCCTTGGAGTATGCTCTCGAATAGGAAACAAACGAAACAAGTAGGAAAACAACGAATAAATGAAGTTAGACAGTAAACTGAAGATAGACAATGATAATGCTCAAACATAAATGTACATCTATTAAATATTTATTAAAGTAAAGAGACAATTTAAAAAACAATATATACACGTCCATAATACAAGTGCCATAGCAACACCTTGAGGTTACCAGCATTAATGAGTGGCAATTGCAACATTACACATATCTTACAAGGTAATGTATACAAGGTAACATATAATACAAGGTAATGTAAGGCCTAAAAGTATGACCCCAAAACTGTAATTTTCTCCCCAGAGGTATGCTTTAAATATCCAAGCTGATCAAACATGCAGGATAAAGAGCACAGCACAGTGCAAGCAAAATAGAAGATAACTATTTTCTTTTAAAGAAAACATAATTAATAGTATCTTCGACATTTTTATTAACATTTACCAAGAAAACATATTTACATCTTTTAAATATGCACTACAATAACAAGAAACACTTTTAAACTTTCCCACGCTCTACTAAGTGAAGCTCCTAAAAGTAGACTTTAACTAACACACATAGCTATTTCATAGTAACTTGGTCAGAAGCCTTTTAGAAACCAGAGAAAGAATGCTGAATATAAATTTTAAACTTAACTTCGAAACCAAGTCTATTCATTTAAAATAAAACAATAAATCAATTCTATTGTCATTTAACTCCCGAGCAAAACATTTCACCCAGCTAAAGCCATACAATTTAATACCTTAAAGTATAGTATAAATAATGCCTTAAGGTATGCTTTAAATAAATTACCTTGAATGTTAGGCAATTGAGAGCCAAAGCACACCTAAAAATGCATGTTAAACAATCACAAAGCCCTGAATTGCGCTTTAAATGTGAATGCGAAAACATTAATGTGAATTTCAAAAGACATTAACCGAAAACAGATGGTCTTTCTCTTATAGGTCTTCTAATTTTAATTTTTTTTCGGTCTCCCTCTTGTTCGCCGGGTAGCCGTTAAAAGGTCATTTACCTAATGGGGCAGGGAGGGTGTTGGTGAAAGAGAAAACGTTAAAGTGTTTGTTTTTTTTTGTTAGGTGTATTGTTTTATAAGGAGGTTTTGTCTTAATGCTGAACAATAAATAAAATATAGTGTATAGTTTTAGGTGTTTCAGACAGGCAAGGTAGAAACCACAACAATTGCGTGTTTTTGGGCAACTTTGGCTGACAAGCAGCAATTAAGACAAGAGATGGCAGACCAAGCTACTTGAGACTATAAGGAAAATAAAATAACTATTTCGTCATAATGGCGCAAAAGTTAGATAAGGCTCGAAAAAGATTATGGGGTTTCTAGAAAAACACAAACCCACACACACACACAAATTGAATGAACGCCAAATGAGATGGCAAAAAGAAAAGGGGTTTTATTTTTCGTAAATTACGATAAACAAAAAAATCACTAGTATATAATAAGACAAATATGCCAACACAAATATTGTAAATATTTGTCCATAGCGTTGCCAGGCCCCAGTCAGTCGGGCATGCAATCACGGCGATGTCAAAAAACAAGGTCAAGATGTAGTTTTCTTTCCAAAGTGACGGTAATAAAAGCCACACTCGAATACAATACCGGCGAAATGACGTCAAATCAACTGAAATGTAACGTATTTCTTGGCAATTTTTTTTATTTTTTTTTTCAAGTGTTAAGTACAATAGTTTTGCTTGTTGTTATTGTCACGATATGCCTGATTTATTAGAATAATAGAAATACGTTTTTTGTGTTATAATTGAATAAGTTTTTCTTTACTAACCTGCATTTCTGGTGCTCCACCCTCATCTCGTATCAGCAGCAAATAACTTTGGCCATCGATGAATACCTCCTTTTTGAAGCGACCACCTTCGGGGGATTCTTCTTGCATATAGGAACCGGTAAGATAACGATGTACCAGGGCCGATTTGCCCGAGTTGAGGGAGCCGACAATGCCCAAGCGTAAATCGGGCACAGAGCGTGATATCGTCCATTCTTGACTGTTTACAAAGGAATCTGTAATGAGAAAGGAAGAAGAATTTAGTCAAGAAATTAGACAATTTAGAACGAAAATCTGAAAAAGCTCAATTAAATGTATATGTTAAAATATATTGAAGATTCAATTAAGAACAATGTGTGGCGTTTAAGAATTAACATAGAATAAATCCAACTTTTCCATAACATGGTTATCGTTCGATCGCCCACTTGCTTAGAGTGAACTTCTTCGCTCCATAAACTGTCGTAAGATGAAATAAATATTTTTAAAAAATCTCTTTAACCTCGCATTCACAGCTTATCTCACTTAACCGCAAGTCTAATTCTGTAGTGATAAATTTAATTTTTATAGCAAAAACCCCCTCCCTAACCACCTACATACATAGTCGACAGTGAACCAGCCAACGAATCATAAACGAAAGAAACAAGTCATCAATAATTACACACATTGAAACCAGCTCGTCGTATCACCCACCACTTGAATATTTAATGAACTTATAAGCGTGTCCAGCTTACACAGCTCATATCCATCAACCACTGACCATATAAGGGACTCCACACCAGCTTCGTATCAAGTATCGTGCTCTGCTTTGAAATATGCGGCGACTCGCTTCTATTCAATGTCATGCCATTGCCAGTTGAGTATTTCTAAAGCGAACTCTAAAAGTGATGAATCATGTACGATTTTGGTAAAAAAAAAAACCAACTGAATTATATTTAAAAAAAATAAAATACGCAATGCTGTTAATTGTAGGTTAAGTTAATTGTTTGAAAAAACAAAAATACAATTTGCGATTTTGTATATGTTTATGTGGGCTAAACTGGGTTGTTGTTGCGATTTTGTGGTTACCTTTTTTCTCGCTTTGGTTTTGAAGAGCTTTACAATTTTTAATTATTTGTTTTGAATTTCCAAACGTAAATACATTGTTTGTGTGTACAAATGGAGTCCCCCCCCCAAAAAAGGTCATGTTAATGACACTTAAATGCGTCGTGCTATTGTGTGTTGGGTTACATATATGGTAAACAGTAAGAAGTGTTATGGATTGGCGCTTAAATAAGGACAATTGTATGAATTTGGAATTAGAGTTATTTGTACAAATAATAACAATTCTTAAAATTAATTTGGCATGCCATACACCTTATTAAAGCTGTCCATTAAACATAAGACTACAATAGCTGAGATTACTGCGATATTTAAAAAGCTTTAAAGCTTAGTATTTTGATATAGCAATTTTCGGTTATCGCATAGCCTGACCTTTCTTCTCCATTTTCATTATGTCCTTCCCCCGGCCACCCTCTGCACTTGGTGCTTTCCGGGCGGCTGTCATATGTCATGCACTATAAACTGTCAACTGTCAAAAAAAAAAAAGCATATTGCGCCGGCATAAGTTACGACGACACTGCGAGAGCTAACAACAGCAGTCGGAAAAGTGAACATTTGGCAGACAGCGAGACGCAGACAATCAGACAAATAAAAAGCTTACATATGTTATTTGTACACGTACAACAACAACTCAATGACACTTAAACGAGATGATATAGAAGAAAACACCCAGGGTGGCCATCAAGATTTCCATGCGAGCCGCAAAACAAAACCAAAACGAATGGCACAAAAGAAAAACAAAACAGAAAACGATACTGACGCAACAGCAGAATCCAAAAAAGGCCATAAAACGGAGGACCAGCAAATGGACGTTGCCAACAACAAAGACCCAGAGACACTTGAGTAAAACTGAAGGTTACTGCAATTGTCACGGAAGACCAAGCGCATTACAACGTCAACAGTATATGCCCATATATAGTGGATATATGTACTATATTGTAGATGTATGTACCATATAAGGCTTTCCCGAAAAACCTAACCAAACTGGTTGGCTGGCTGGCTGTAACGTTGCGGCGACATGACCATGGTGATGTCCTTTTTTTTTATTTCTGTGTGCACTCTCTAAACATTTCCTTAAAAACGAATTGCATACGTAATTAGCTGTGACAAAAGACAAGAAGCAAACAAACAACAGCAAACAGAACATTTTGCCGTTCCCTGTAAGGCAAACAGCCAAAAAGCAAACAATCCAATCCAACCCAACCAAACCCAAACCCAAACCAACAAACGCGATGGGTGAAGGTTAAAAATCCAACATTAACCGGTTGTGGCCTTTAAGTACGACTGAGTACGTAGACTTTTCTTTAGGTTCTAAAATTGAAAAGAAACTTTTTATAAAACAATTAACAATTGTAGTGCAAACCGTTAGTTGGCCCTGAGCTGAAATGTCCCTTTTGCTCGTCGCACTCGGCACAAATTCGTCCTTCCTGTCATTCCATCCATTTCCATGTGATGCGATCTGGTTAATAGCTATCTTCTGTTCTGTTTGATTGACAGCCACGTCATTGTTGTCATGTTGATCGGACGGGGAATACAAACGTAGCAGAACAGAAAAACTTCAGGCAGAAATCAAAAGGAAACCTTCACATGACATACATATGTGATGAACTACTTTTTGCAATTGAATGGGATTTCCGTGGAACAAAACAACGAGGCAGAATTTTTAATGAGTTTTTAAGTTTTTTTTTTCCTTTCTTCAACGTCTCCGTCTTTTTCTGTACATATTTACTTTGTGCAAGTCTTAAGTTTACTACGCTTGAACACTTTTTGGAATTCTTAAAATCCAGACTTGGCTTTGCTGAAAACAACAGCAAATCTTTTGAATGAATTCATGGCGCATAACAATGTGTTAATTTCATTTGACAGGCTGGCGAACATATGTTTTCACAGGGGACAGACAGTCGGGCGGGCGGGCATAGGGTCAAGGGAAAAAAAATCATTAAAGCAAAGAGAACGATTATCGAGTAAGATGACGGTATGTGTGAGCAAAGTGACGGAAATGAAGGAATTCGAACGTGA
Organism: Hydrotaea cyrtoneurina; assembly: GCA_958296145.1. NCBI lineage: Eukaryota > Metazoa > Arthropoda > Insecta > Diptera > Muscidae > Hydrotaea > Hydrotaea cyrtoneurina. The sequence continues at coordinate 87,811,715 of OY282514.1, forward strand.
TTTTGAAAGGGAACGAAATCTTGTTCGTATATGTAAAATTTGGAATACTACAAGGAGATATCATTTGATAAAGTTTTAGCTGTAAAGATTTTGAAAGTCAAAGCTATAACAGCTTTATTTACATTAATGGTCGTATTGTAAAACTTTTTTGTTTTCGTTTCCGTCTGAGAACTTTACGAAATAAATGTGAAATCGCCCCAATCTCCAAAGGTTTGGCAAGGGGAAGTCCATTCTAGATTAAAGAATAATTTTTAGAGATGCTTAAAGGTGTTAAAATGCATAAAGTCTCTTCGGAGTTGACTGTTCAATCACCATTATCCCCTTTAAAGCTTACTTTAGCTTAAAGCTTACTTAAGTATAATACTTACTTAAGCTTAAAACGTACATAAGCGTAAAGCTTACTTAAGCTTAACGCTCACTTAAGCCTAAAGCTTACTTAAGCTTAAAGCTTTGTAAGAAAAGTGATGCAAGAGTAAACACTTTTATAGCTTTCTCTGAAACTTGAAGTTTAATTTTCCAAACTTTTGCCAATGTCAACCGATTTAAGCTTACAGGACCATTTTTAAAAGGGGTTGAAGCTTTTAATATATTTCCAGTCATTGGAGGTATTAAAACTAAATTACACAAATTAAGCGATTAAAATCTTCCAATTCGGTTCTGTGAATTTCTTAAGAACGAGAGGAATATTCAATGAGACAGAACTATTTAAATGTGAAAAAGTTTATTGCGCAATTACCTTAAACCGCTCATTATGTAAAGAACAACGTCAAAGCTGCCGCTATTCTCCATACGAACTCTTGTTGTTGATACCAACCCAATTTGTTTGAGCTTTCTAATTGACTCTTGCCATACAATTCAGATCCTACAGTCTGCCCAAGCGGTTATGTGATCGGTGATTTTAGACGAAAGAGATAGAGAGAGTGAGCGACAACTTAAGAAATAACGGTGAAACCAACTGCCAAACACATATAAACGAAATCAGCCGTAGTTGCATAATTTACGTTCAAGCTCTTTGATTTGATGTGATTAATGTTAATCTTTTGAAAGCACATAAACTTGACAGCTGTCATGCCTAAAGAAAGTGCCAAATTATTATATAATACACATAGAAATCGATAAATAAAGCTCTGCTCGACAACCACAGCATAGCGTACAACATAGACATGTGCCTGATGTGTGATGATTAATAACAGCTTAGTTTTTTTTTTTTAGATACTTTCAAAGAGCACTAATTTGACAGCTGATATGTCTACTAGATATTGAGTGTGAGTCACATAAGAAAGTGAGACAGGCGAAATTTCGGGTTAACCTTACGAGATGATGTGAAATCGGCCAAACAGAAACCAGTTGTTTTAAGACATTAAGCTCTTCGAAGGAAAAACATTAGTTCTCCTCAAGCACTCGACGTTTGATCTTTCCCATGTTTTTCACATTTTCATGTGACAGGAAAACTGAAATTATTTGTTTTCTTGTCGTACCTTTCCACCACCGCTACTTGACCCTTTTCAAACCCATGCCTGGCCTGGCGATAAGACAACTAATGATTACATAGGTTTTCACTTTTTAAGGAAAATCTTAAGGAAAAACCAGTTCTTCTGGCAGACCGTTGTTTACATCTGACCAATGTGACAAAGTTTAACCAACAATCGCATTGTCGTGCAGCGATAACATGTTCACACACTCACACCAACCTACCAACCCGAAACATTGAGGGGCGGAAAAAAGGGTTCAAAACACTCTATTAATTTTCCTTACAACAACCAAAAGAGGCGGAAGAAGCAAAGTAAGCAATACAAATAGTATCATCAGAAGATAAGAAAGGAAAGTAAACAAACATTGTTTGCATACACAATTAGTCGGGGAAATTTAATGATCCCGGACACCGTGGCAATGAGATCATTATCGATCAAATGCAAATTAAAACGTTTTGATACACATTCTTGGTTGGGTGAACAGAAAAATTAAGTAAATCGGTTGGTGTGTCGGCCACATGTAAATTGGGTTGATCTTCAAACCGAAATTCTTTACACCTTTTTATTTGTGATGAAGGGAAAATTCTTTTTTTTTTGGTTAGGGATTTTGTAGATTTTTATCGAAAAAAAAAAAAAAAATGATGTATTTCAGAATTAATGATCGATTTTCGGGGTGTTGTAATTTATAAGAATTAAACACATTGCAGAAAAGAGATAAAAAATTAAAAGAAACAAAAAACTCTGATTTAACTAATGAGTAGACATTTTTGGGACATTAGGAAGAAAAAGAAAACAAAATATTAATGATTTTGTATGTTTACTGGTTATATTTTTTCATAGATCGATTTTGGTTTTTCCCACTTTGTTTTGTGGAAACGTTTTAACTCGGGTTTCTCTGTAAGTTCCTTCGAATTATTCTTATGGAAAACACGATCTGTTGGAATCTATGCAATATAATTAATATAAGTATGTCTTCAGGAAAATAAATTCCACCTTTCCCAAAAATACTGTCTACTCTCATTTTGTATTTCTTTATTTAGTTTTAATTGAATTTTAGTTTCATTGTGTATTTTTTCAAATACTGCACAACAAAACCCGCCAAACTTGTTGCTCGTCAAGCCTCATCAACCTTTTCTCAAAATGAAAAAAAAAATATGTATATAATAATCCTTAAAATTTCCAAAACTGACCATATCATTTTCTTAAGAATTTTAACAATAGCCTACCAGGCGATTCATTTCAAGGAAACACCACCAAAAACAACGCTTCTCAAAACAAAACTCCCCTTTTTTCCCCCTCGTCTATACAACAAATGTTTTTTTTACGATCTTTTAACATCTCATAATACAGCAATATTCACGTGTCCTTTTACATAAACGAGTTGTTTTTCGTCGCCGTTTCGTTTCGGTTCGACGTACATAAACAAATTTGTTTAAGAATGGTCAGTCGAAGTCTGGTTTTCAACCCCCCCAAAAAAAACCCAAAGAGTCCGTCCCCTTTATTTTGTCCCTTCTTCACGTCGCCACCAGAAAAAGGAGTGAGTTGTTCTGGTATTTATGAGCTCTATGGACTCGAAATGAAATTGATATTGCATGTATTAGCCTTCTTGCTTTTGTTTGGTTTTTTTTCTACAGTTTTTGTTCCTTTTCTTTGCTATTTTTGTCCAAAAACTAGTTTTTTCTTTCTTTTTATTATTATTTTTACTGCTCTATTATATAACAATTTGTTATGGTTTTTTGTTTTGTGATCTACTCCGTATACGGGGATTAAACGCCTTCCTGTGTTATGGTGCAAGCAATTTAACTCATTTCGAATAAGTTGAACTGATTTGTGGAGGAAAACTAGTTTTCGTTTCTCTTGTGTGTTAAGTGGGCAACATTGTTAATTACGTGAAAATGTAAAAGAAAATGTTGACAAAATATTACCGGATAATAAGGATATGGGACAGTAATTACGAGGATTTCAAAGCATAAGTAAGGGTAGAGCGGGTAAAAACTTCAAAGGTTGTGATTTAAGAGCACATATTTTCACTATGTCTGGTTAACTTAACTATAATTTTAAGCAACAGTTATAGAATTTGTAGGAATTTCAAATTTATAACTTGTAATTTAAAATCTGAATAACGTTCAAAGCCATAATAAAGCTTAAAACGCTGATAAAGCTTTAAGCATTAATAAAGTTAAACTATCGATGAACTGACAAAACCCTAAAAGTCTGAGGAATTTTTTTTTTCCAATAAAAGCTTTTATTTCTACCAATAACTCTAGGTATACAGTTAACCTGAGTTTAAAAAAAAAAAACGTCATTCCTTAATTTCCTTCTTTACTCTCTTATTATCTTCCAAAGAATTCAAATTTTTTTTTGAAATTGTCCTTTAATTCAACTTCCAAAGAATTCAACTATTTCCACATCCTTTCTACCATCTCCTTCTTAATCTTAACCTTAGCGTGTTTTAGTTTTCAACTGCTCTACTTTTAATATACACAATTACGTGACTAATGATTAATTAGTTGACAAATGTCAAATGTTACATTTTACTGTTTGGATTAAATTCGAGGCAAAATTGGATTTGACGCGTTGATTAATGACAGCTTAAAAGATAACCGTAGACATGCGAAGACCATATAAAATGCGTCTTAATTTGACAGCTGAAATGTCAAGAGAATTGTCGTCGGTTGTGTGTGTGTGCGAGCAACTGACATAATAAAAGTGTGAAATTGGTTAAGACAGATAAATGAGAATACATTAAAATAGAAAGAGTTAAGGAAAGAGCAAACAAACAAAAAAATTGAAGATATGGAATTAGTAAAATGTCTGGTAGCAAAGATCACGTGAATTGGTTAACCAGGGAGAAGGAATTTCAACATTTTTACAAGCTTACGAAATTGACAAAGGATTGTATTCAGCTTAACATACAAAGAGAGAGAGAGAGAGAGAGAGAGTGAGAGAGAGATAGAGAGAGAGAGTGAGAGAGAGAGTGAGAGAGAGAGAGAGAGATTTCACCATTACACATTGCGGTTATCAATGTTCTCTGATCAACCTGAGAAAGTAACACTAACAGTACAAGACAAATTGCGGTAAGAGAATGATACAATTATATGGAATACTAAGAAAGACACAAAGATAGAGAGAGAAGCTCTCAAACCAATTGCATGTCTTAAAGAAAAATAGTTTTCTATCCAGAGAAAAAGAACTTTATTAGAGGTGAGCTATAAACAGGGAAAATACATGCAGTTATGAATTTCTTTCACCAATGCTAACATTTCTGCTAAGGGAAACAACTGTGATTAAATATCTCGCGTCCTGGACATAAAATACAGCTATGCTAACAGAAGGTGAGAGTAGCAACTCTGGTTAACATTCAGCATACAACTCATTAATTTAACAGTTTGGTTCCGAGTCCTCTACAGAAAACTTGATGTGCAAGTATTCTCTGTTCTTTTGTTTTTTTTTTCCATTGAGTTTAAAAACATTTCGAGAAAGGGAAAGAGTTTATGAGACGCACACAAAAAAACAGAACAGCTGAAATGGAAACCTTAAAGTTTCGGTAGTACATTTGAAAATCATAAAAACCAAAGCAGGTGTCATCATACAAACTGTTAAGGTAGACATGCAATCGAACTGCCACCTGTTTACTTCCGCCACGAAATGTCTGTTTATGCAAAACCCCCGAAGAGACACAAACCGAAATATGTCACTGATAAGTTGAACATAAAAATATGTAAACGCAACATAATCCTCATAAAACTGAGCATAAAATGTGTGTCTGTATGTAACGATTTGCTTAAGCCCCCGAAAATATAAAAACTAATCTTGAGAAGAAGTTTTGTGAGCCTCTGTAACTGTCATCATAGTCATTGGGACTGACATTTATGCTCGCTCATAAATATACAATCTAAAAATTTCATATGCGAAGGTGATCTGTGGTGGCTCCTGTTTAAAGCCACTGCCGTACAATCTTTGCAGTTTTATGATGGCTATAAAATGAAACCAGGAGTGAAGTGAGTGATTGTCAGTCAGCCAGCCAACCAGTCGGTCGGTCGTTATGTGGTTAACAGGTAAACCTCAAACACAAACATGGGTTTTATGGGCTTTTAAACAAAAAGACAGACAGAGGAGCAGACGAACAGTAGGAGGATGAGTATTTTGATGTAATCATGGCTATGATGAACAAGGTGTTGATTGATGGCTGGCCTCCGTTGAAGGTTGGCAAACTGTTTGGAATACACCGGCACACAGGCGGACAGACGGATTCGTATGCAAACAGATTGAAATGGATGATTAAAGCGCGTAATAAAGATTAACAGAGGCTGTGTTCTCTCTAGCTCTCTCGCCCACTCTTTCCCTTTGCTAGGTTTTAGGCCAAAAAGAGGTGAACTACGAATTTAATAAACAAGCTGCAGCAAGAGGACTCGATGACAGTCTGAGAGAGATTAGTGTCTGTCGTACGATTTATGAGAGCGATTATGGGTGAAGATTAAAAACGACGGTTAATGGTTTCAAATCAACAAAAGGCTAACGAGAGGGGTAACAGGCTGATTAAAAGCCTCTTTTAAGCATGGTAAAATGTAATTAAAACATATTTAATGGTTTATGAAAATCTAATGATTTTAAGTGGAAAAATGTCTAAAGGACTACATTGAAGAATGGTAAAATGCGATTAGAATGAGATGAGCACTATTTGAGAGGATTACTAGGATTAAAAAACCGAAATGAATGAAGGAAATAATATAATATTTCTATAAATAATATAATATTTGAATCATTCTTGTTACACACCACAACAGGTGAGAGACTACATAAGAGAGAGCGATAGCATAAAATCCTTAATATCTCTTAAACAATTTTAAATCGAGGAAAAATTTACAAAAAAAAATATAAAAAAATTGGAAATTGGTAGAACAACTATTTTAGAAAAGACAATGCCAAGACAACCTTTTGTCGCAAATCGTCTGTTAAAAGAGACAGGAAAAATGACAAGGAGATATACCAGATTTTTTTAGATTTTAAATTGAATTCGTTGCGTATATAAATATTACAAAAAAAAGAATTAATATATTTTATTTTCATACAGTTTTGTTTCTGTTAGTCGAGCTCGAAATCATTGATTATTTACATTTCAAGCATTGTGTTATTTTCTGTATATTTATTTGAAAAAAAAAGAAACACATTCATCTGATTGACAAATAAAGGACAAAAGACACACGATTTCCTCTCAAAATTACAAATTATATTTCGCTTAAAGTCCTTCCTTTCATAGAACTCAAAAAATCTAAACTGAGTTTCAATCATTTAAGTTCCCATGTTGGCTGTACTTCCCATGTAGTTTTTTCCATTCATACAACAATTACATTAATCATTGTCAGTTATATTAAAAATTCCTATAACCCATATTGGAAAATAAATATTTAATACAACACATGTCAGTTCTTTTTTCATATATCACACGACAACCGCTTCTCAATCATACATTTTTAGTTCTAGTTAATCATGAACACATGTTGTTTTCCCTTTTTTTTTGCTTTAAAATTGTTCACGGTTTTAACAGGACAGGACCGGCGGACAGCCAGAATACTTAAGCACTCAAATGCAATTTATTGAAATTCCATTTCAAATAAATATGAATTATGAAATATTTTTTGCAGGATTCCTGCTCAGAAACCATTTGAAATAATATCTCATATTTCAATGGTATAATCGCTATGAAAACATTAACGAGAAATAAACTGGAAATGTATTTCATACTTCACGCTCATCATAATGGTAATGGACAATTTTTAATGGTTTCATTTTTGAGGTGGTAAAACACACAAAATTATATGGAATTTTTCATGGTGAGAGAGAAAGTGCGTTGGACGTTGCTTCGGTTCGGTTCAGTTCGTTCCGATATGGCATACACATATAGGGGTGTGCGATCGTGTATTGAGGTAATTGAGGGCAAGACAGTTTCAGCCAACATTCTGTGTTGTGGAAGCAGATGCAAATGTTGTTGTGGTCAATGAACAAACAAACAAAAAAATAAATAAAAGTAAAATAAGCAATAAATATAAAAGGTTTTCGAATGATTTATTTTCAAGTGGAAATGAGCCGACTGGTATCACACGACTGTAATAATAAAAATACAATTTACATTACAAAAAAAAAATAAAAAACAAAAAAAAAAAGATTGACACAATTGAAACAGACATTTAGTTTTTTATGTATATTCTATGAAGGAATAGACGGCGAAATAGAGAGCTGTGTGCGGGATATAATTTGTCAAGTCACTGTCCGCGACTGACAACCATACGTTTTTCTAGAGAATTACTTAGGTTTTTACTTTTCTCCAATTCAATTTGCAAAAGACCTAATATTTCCTACACTCGTTTAAAATTATAGTCTCTCTTATTTGATGATATCATTTTCATATAATTATTATATCTCTCATAATATTGTTTAAACTACACTTGAGAAGGCTTCTTCCCACACTTAATATTAACACGCACTTTTTTTTTTTTTTTTTTTTTTTTTGGAAAACATGTTTAGTTTTTTTTGTTGTTGTTAATGATGACATTATTAACTCATCAGTAAAGAAAATTAGCTCTTCAAATGAACATATGTCACTTTTTAATATGAACCCAATTTGGTGGATGGACGTGCCGTCGAATTGAAACTAATGAGCGTTTGACATTTCCGGCATTCAAAACGCAAACGGCCATGAACTTCGATATGTACGCCAAATGCTTGAGAACTTATCATATAAATGAGAAAATCTTCTCTGAAAAATTCGAGTTGAGTTTTACACACATCGCACAATAACTTTTGAAAAAAATTTCTGGTCTTCGAGGAAATTAACAATTAAATTAAAAAAATGTCTTTATGGATTTTGAATCTGACAAGAATTATTCGTCCAATTTGGCGATAGCAATTGATTTTGTGCGGAAGAACCAGAATACAATTATGTCGTTGAACAAAATTTGCCGATAACAATAGATTTTCTGCGGAAGAACCCAAACACAATTATGACGTTGCACGAATGTTTTTGTTAACTTGCAGTTTCTACGAGAAAGAAACAAATGTTCTTAAAAATAGTGTGCAACGTTCGAAACCATTGGAATCGACTATCTTGATTAGTTTTAATCAAATGGTCAATCTTTTTTGCAATTAAAGAAAAAAATGTGGTTTTAGTTAGACGGACCATCTTGCGTTTTCCTTTAGACTTTTCTCAACAAGAGTTTGGAAAAAAAAACTGTGGTTTTAGTTTGACTCTTTTTCTAATCATGCATTCAATCTCATCTGCAATTCACACAACACCGGCATGACCGCAATTTTAAGGCTCAACCTTTAATAAGGCTCCGAGAAAACCCCTAACCCGCATCTGTTCTCAGCACATTCTCACATTTGTGAATTCTTTCGATATTGAAATGAAATAACTTAACCATAATTGCCAAAACCAATGTGTGCGTACTAATTACATTTCAGTGAGTATGTGTGTGTGTGTTTTTGGGGAAAAAACCAAAAAAATTAAAATTTTTTTTTGCTCTCAACTAAACTAATTTCTATTCAAAACATATGCGACATATTCGAAAGAATTTTGCTTACTGCTTGAATAGTTTTCAGTCTGTTTTATTTCCCATATCAGGTATGTGATATTTTTTTTGTCATACGGCGGGTGGTTTTGGGGTGTTTTGTCAAACTTTCGATGTTCATTTCATTTTATAATATTTTTTTTAGGAATGGAGTGAAGTCATCGTTTACTTTTTGTAGTTTTCGTTGGTTTTTTTTTTTTTTTTTAAATTTTTCGCCTTATATAGAACGTGTTGTAATTCGTAATATGAAGAATAAAGAAGAAAAGAATTTCATAAATTTTTGTTCGGGTTATGCATTTTCTTACTCATATGCTCGATGGCACGCAATAAAGAGGCGTTAACCATATAAGCAATTATTAAAAAAAATACAAATAATAAAAACCCTGAAAAGAACAGAAAGACCTCATCAATTTTTTTTGGATTGGTTTGTGGATTTTTTCGTTATTCACGCATACCGGTATGGGATAGCAGGGGGTGTTTATTTTTGTTTCCATAAAATTTACCGGTTTTCAATATATGATACGGTTCGTCCGAAGGATAATTAAGGAATTTCCTGATGGCACGTGGTTTTCTAGTTTTTAAAAAATGAACAGTCTGTTGTATTTGAATTGCATTTTTTAGAATATTACGTTGGTCTAAGCCAGAGAACATGAAGCTGAAGTTTGTGTTTTTCTAAACGATATAAACAAAATAAACACATCCAATTTCTATAATTTTTTTTAACATACTTACTGTCTGTTTCCATAAAACGAATTTGTTCGTTACAAATCATCAATATTAGAAGCGTTATAAAAAGGGTTTCAGACATTATTCAATTCTGGTTTCTCAAAAGAATGAGCTCTCACTACTGACAAACATCCATTTTACTGCGCCTTCAATTTTGACAATTTGTAACAAACAAACAAATTCGTTTTATGGAAACAGTCAGTCAATGTTTCTGATTTCTACGCGAACAAAACTTCATCGTCATTCTAACTAAAACATGAATTTGAAATAAAAACCAATAAAAAAAAACTGAAACGCCTTCTTCTTTTTATTGATCACTCTCGTAAGCGTTGGCGTGTTTTTTTTTTCATTAACACTTCATGGAAGACTTGCTTGTCTGTGTGTTCTCCTTCCTTCTAGGCCAACTTGGCTCACGTCTGCTACCAACCATCTTGGTTGCGTTTAATTTATTTTTGTCTTTTCAAAACAAAAACAAAAAAGGCGCGCAAAAATCCCTTACCTAAAATGAAGCTGGAGAAAAAGGTGCAGCTGTTCACTGAAGATTATCAACCAGAAACTCTTTGCTGGTGAGTGCTGTTGCTACACTGATTTACTTTAGATCCTTTTGTTAGTGCCAAAAAAAAAAGAAACAAGATTTCGAATTGTAAGGTTTGTAGCCGGAACAATAGAAGATCAACGAAAGTGTATTAAGGTTAAAATAATACAAAGTGGACAAGCAGCAGCAAAGGAAAATGCAATTATGAAAGGCAGAAAAAGGAAAAAACATTGAAAATATTTTAAGAACGAAGGAAGGTTCGGTAAAAATATTAGAAAAATATCATTAATATCAAATATCGTAATACGAAAGGGAATAGGCCATAGAGGAGAGAAAGGAGACAGAAGAAGAAACAACATTTAAATTTAAATGAAGTGTTTGCATAGTGAAAATAAAATACTTAAATAGGAAATAAAATAAATAATCTAAAACTAAATTTAAAAAATATAAAACTCGGATAGAAGAAAACAATACACCTCATATACAAGCAGGACTAGTTTCGTACATTAGCTTTCAACAATCAATCCATCATTAACTTCACTTCCTGAATAAGTAGGTGGGGTTCTAAATACATAATCGATACGAATAGAAAACTCCACCTGTTTTTCCCAGGCTTTAAGGGAAGTTTTCACAACGAAAATCAATATTACCCATTCAATAATTTATATCCCTAATGCCATTGTCTTGGTCGAGAAGTTTTGTAAATTACATTTCCTTCCGTACGCATCAATGAGGAAAACCCAAACAACAACACAATTTCCAACGAATTGTTATTCTTATCAGAAGTCAGCGCCAATCGCTGTAGAACCACCCCTTGTTCGAGACTAAGTAAGTTAAACTCGACAACACAAAATAGATAATTGTTATTAGAGCGCAGAACAACGGTAATGCGTAGTAAAAACAATAAAAAAAAGAAAGAAATAAAAAAATAGGTTAAATTCTTGTTCCGTTACAACAAAGGCAACACTTTTTCCAAAGAACTTCAGTAAAAAGCAAAAAAAAAAACACAGTAAAAGAAAAAGGGAAAAGAAAATGCGTCGTTGCTGATCAGCACAGGAAGGATACGAATTCACGTGAGACCACATCAGGGAGAAAGGTACAATTTATGGAATGAGGTCACACGGAAGTAGTTTGTTTTTTGTTCTTCTTTTTGAAACGCCATTTGTAGCAGGTTTGTAGAGTTTTAAAGAGGAAACAGGTTAAGGAAACGTGGACTCTCGCAAATGCAAGAATCTACACATTTCCCTTAACCTCACTGTAAGTTTATTCTGAGAAATCAAAGAACTGTGCTCCACATTTTTTTCTATATTTACTTGTCACATGAATTGCTGGCAATTTTTTAAAAATTTACCATTCGATCTGCTCTTTTAGTGCTGACCACTTATATATTGCCAGTTGAATGTGTACAATGGCCTCGGATTGGTTTAATCATACTCGAGAAATACCTAAGCCATGGATTACAAAAAAAGACCTGTCAAAGGCTTTCCTTAAAAATATTCCAGCAAGTAGTCTTTGTACATGGAACGTGATATCCTCACGTCGAGTCGTATCGCTAGGAAGTCCTACCAGAAGGTTTCCTTGGGATGCTTTGCAAATCCCATAATCATTAGTGAGTGTTGCTCTCTTTATGCCAACCACTGATCTAGAAACAGTTATGTGGGGTCCATTTGTACAATGTCCTCCTCATGACCATGATTCCAGGATGAATAATCCGTTTATGGGAGCCCCCCCCCCTCAAACATGCACCAATTGCGTCGATTGTTTACCAAACGAGACTTTTTCTATTTTTCATACTAAAAAGCTCTAGCTTATACTTTACTATACGTTTTTAAGAAAAATCATAACACATCGAAGACATAAAGTACAAAATGGCTTCGCCGGCATCTCTTGATCCTGTCCACCATTATCAAAATGGCTGAATCATCTTATTTAGTAACCCCTACATCCCTACGACGGCATCGAACCAATCACGTTTCTGTGTACGGGGATAACTCCGCAGCACTTAGCAACTAAAAGGCGTGTTTATATGCAACATCGCACTACAATTCCAACAATTGTTCAGATAAATCTCTACCAGGAGTGTATGTCTGTCCTGTGTACATACATATTTGTTTAACTTCGCCAGGAATAACAACTGACTTTATAATGTTTCTTTCTTTCGTTATGGCAATAAAACAAAGTGTAGGATGCCCATTGCACACACACACGCAGACGGAGACGGAGACACATCCTGTGATACCTTGGTAGGAAGAACAAGAAAAAAAAGGGTTAAGATTTGAGAACCTTTGCCAACTCTTCGAAGGCTCTAATTTCAACCCCCTTTTTTTGGTTGTTGGTTTTTTTAAGGCACGTTATTGAACGAATCTCTCTACTCGTTGTCTTGGTGGTGCTGACTCTGACTAACCCTATCATTTACCTTTATTTATATAATTTGGTATCCTTCGTTCCTTCCTTCTTACCGCACTACCCACCAACCATGCACCCATTCCTCTTTAATATGTGTGTGCCCGTGTGTTCCGGGAGTTATACAATTGCCATAAATGTTAGTTATTATTACACATCGTTGTCCGTCGTCCTTTTTTTTCCACGTTGGGTGTGCATGCTCAAAAGGACATAACAGGAGCAAACATGCCCGGCGTTTCCTTACTCTTCTTGATTAGCGTAAGTGCCATTGAAATGAATTTATGTCGTTTGTGCGTATGTTTCTTCAAGTGTTTCTGAAGATGATGATACAGCCTTTTTTGTGTGGCATTGTTCAGAATGTCCTTTGCCTCCTTTGCAGGCTGCTGAACGTGTGTGAGGTGAGCTCAGCGAGTGTAGAGTGGTGGGGGGTTTTGTGATGCTGCTGCATGATTTACTGGCTGGATGGCATGTCAACCCATTATTCGTATATTAGATATCTCGAAATTATTCTAATTTTTCAGAATTATGAGTTTTTAATTTCGAAGGGTTTCTTGTTCTTTTTTGTAAATGTTGCTGTCTGACATTCAACGAAGTATACACACATAATTTGAATTTCAAATTAGCTGAATTATGAATTTTAGTATTTTATGTGAAGGCACCACAGACAGAGTGGAGTTCCTTTCATAAATGTCACCCATAAACACGAAAGGTATGCAAGAAATACTTGCTTTGTCTGACCTTTACCTTGAACAGGGATAATGTTCAAGGAAATTTTGGTTAGAAGTAAACGAAATACCTATTAAGGATGTTATGTTTACAAAAACCGAATAATGATTCCATTTCGGAGAAGGAAACATTTCAATAAATTCAAATCAAATAAAAATATGATTTCATTTTTATCCTGAAATTTTCGGTAATATGCGAAACACTAAATGTATGAAAATTATATCGAAATTAGCTGAAAAAAAAACCTTTTACCTTACTGAATATTTTTATAAAGAATGGAAATTTTATATATATTTTGGAAATCATTCCTAAATTGTTATGAATAAAATAATTTTTTTCCTCAGGCCTGTGTAGTTGTCCGAGCTGTAGGGTTACTATCTAACGAGGGGGGTACTTGCCAAACGTATAAATATGAGTCACTCCGATTAAACGGTGCCAGTCACCATTTGCTATACTCACCAAAACGAATAGTACTTATGTTAATCAAATATCCGAACATTCCAAAACATACCTGCAAATAAAAGAAAGAAATTAATTAGAGATTTGTCCAACATTTAAAAAAAAAAGTATGATTTAATAAACGGTATTTGCAAAAGACAGAAAGCTTATAATTGTCAAAGCTTAAGGGTTTTTTTAGAGTTTGGTGGTTTCATAAATAGCTTTAGAATTTTAAAAAAACTAAAGATTTTCTAAAACGCTTATAGGTTTTAAAAAAAATCTAGAGTCTATTAAAAGGTAAAAGCTTTTAGGAAAAATCGGAGCTTTCATGAAATAGTTAGAAGCTTTTCTCTTCAAAATCTATTTTATAAAAGCTGATAGTTATTTTTCAGCATTTCTGCAATACCTACAAGCTTTTCCACTAAAGTTGTATTTTATAAAAGCTGATAGCTGTTTTACACATTTGGGCCACATTCAAAAGATTTCATAAATGGTTAAACAATTTGTTAATAGCATTTCAGAAAAAGCTTAATAATTTCATATTTTACTTTTACATTTAAAAAAATCTAAAAAAGTTAAAGCTTTTATAAAAACTTTATAAAAAAATTTTAAAAACCTCTATCACAAAATATGTACAAAAATACCAAGAAAAATGCACACAAATTTCTTAACAAAGTTTTTTTTTAATTTTTTATGAATACGGGAGTAAAGCTTTTACAATAAGTCTACATGTTTTATAAACGGGTTAAAGCTCTTACAAAAAGCTTAACGTTTTACAAAAAGCCCATAGCTTTTAGAAACCGTTTAAAGCTCTTACAAAAAGCTTAAAGCTTTTAAAATAAAGCTTATTGTACAAGCTTTAAGCTTTTTGTAAGAGCTTTAAACGGTTTCTAAAAGCTGTGGGCTTTTTGTAAAACTTTAAGCTTTTTTTTGTAAGATCTTTAAACGGTTTAAAGTTCTAACATAAAGTTTAAACATATTAAACGTAAACTTGAAGTTTTCACGAAAACCTAATGCTTTCAAAAAATTAAATGTTTTTAGCGAAATAGTCATGATGGCTTTCATAAAAAAAACATCTTAATAATCAAGAATAGAACTCGTATTCTGCCTCCCCTTCGCTATACAGAATAAGTGGACAAGTTAAACAACACATGATTACAGGGAAACTACCATTAAGTGGGGTCAACACAAACAAACCGCAAAACTCGGTGACAATTACAAAGTTGTTGGCTATTTTTCTAGCATTTAGAAAACGACGCATTTCACGCAAAAACAAGAACTGCTTTTGGCTTTTTGATTGTTCATCAAGTAGTTTGTTATTTCTCACAACCATTATTTGTTTTATTTTTTTTATTTTTTTGCCAATTTCGTGTGTATGGCCACATATTTCACCGAACAATGGATGAGTCTATATCAGACACACATACCGAAAATAAAGTGCTAACCTTGAACTTGTAAACTTTAGTCTTTTATTGTGTACAGAGAATACACACAAAAGAACAGCAAAAACGAAAACATGAAAAACATAGCACAACAAAGTTTTTTCATTTGCCCGAACAAACTCATAATCACAGCACAATTTTCAACTTTCCCAGAAACTTACACGGGGCCAAAAAACGACTTCAATGGAAAACAACAGCGAATGAACGCACAACAAATGGTAATGAAAAATGTTTCCAAAGAACACAAAACAAATGTTGGCTCTTTTCCTTTTACCCCCAAGCTCCGCCGTTCGAAAAAAAAGAAAGAAACGCAAATAATCAAAAAAAACAAAAAAAACTTTTATTATGAGATTATTTACTTGATATTGGTTGATTAAACAAGTATCTGTTTGCAGGGACAAGTGGCAGGGGGAGAAGTGGGTATTCAAGAAGAAAAATTTTGCGAAATGTTGCGATTAGCCGTGTTGCCAAAAAAAAAAAAATTAATTTCTATTTATTTTTATCATTCTGTACGATTTGCACAAATTCAATTAAACGATGTTGTTTTCACTTTAATTAGTCAACGTATTGAATTGATTGTGATTTACATTTTTTTGTTTTTTGGGCGAAAATAACTTGGCGACGGGGGGCACGTGTTGCTCTTTCAGGTGAATTCGGCCAGTCAATACGTTATTGGCTGTGGGCCACGCCAGATTTTTATATTGTTTTCCCTGCCATTTGGCCAAAACAAAAAGTTGGCCAATTCTATTGAATTATTTTTAAATTTAGAGAATTTCGTTTTTTTCATTTTCTTCTACAAAATCCGGAAATTCTTTGGTTGTTTTTCCCGAATACTTTGCGTTTAGATTTCATGGGAACTTTTCAATTACAGACGATGATTGGTATGATTAAATTTATTATCGGTCTAAAATTAGTAATTGTGTTTATAGATTATTTTTGTAATGGTTTATGCTTCAGTTAATATTTTTAATTACGATGATGAAAAAAGAAATGCCAAGGCCAAAGCCAAAGAGAAATTCTTGGAAACATATTTAGAAATTATTAAAATGTTTTCTATTCTATTTTTAGGGAAATCTTTAAGGTGTTTTCTATTATTTTATTTTAATTGAAAGTATTGACTGTGGAGTAAACAATTTGATTGGGCCAAAATACAAGAGCTCAGTGGAATATGAATTGGTTTTTGCTTACAAATTTTCTCTTCACTCTTGGATGAAAATTCTGCTTAGAAATGGCGGTAGTGCGGAGCACCTTATTCTTCTTGATACATTTTCTTCTTATTTTTTTTTGGACTAACACTCAAGGGATGCCCCCTATAAATGGAGGGAGGAAAGAGGGAATTGGGTAATTGTTTAAGGACTAGTTTTTATCAATGTATTTTATATCATTAGTTAATTATTTTAAAAGAACAACTTATTTGAATTCGGTTTGGCTGGCAAAATTTTCTTTGTGCCAATCCTCATTGTTCCATCTCTGTTTGGGTGGCGCTAGTGACGCATATCCCTTCCAGAAGCAGATAAGCAATTTTTTTAATTTCTACTTTGATTTCATTTTATCCAAAAACTGTTTTTTTTTTTTGGAAATGAATTTCAAATCCGCCTCTGATCTTAGAAAGATATCCTATTTTTATCTTTTCCTTTCTTCTGGCACCTTTCTGGTGCAGTTTTTTCATCAACCTTATTATACGGAACATTTCTCTGTCCTTGACAGCCACTGCGAGTTATGAGTCCTTGTCATAATGTACAAGAATACACACACACATATATCTTTACCACAAACCAAATACAAAACTCATGGAATTAAAAGAAATCATATACGATTTTAATAGAATACAAATGACTATTGTCAATGTTGACTGACCTCTTTCTGAAGATCATCGCCGTCTTCACAAGCCAAACACTGTGCTGCAACAAAAGTGTGGTGCAGCTGCTGTGTGGTAGCCGGTCGGCCACATACCCTTGGGCTGGGCTGTGCATCCAGCACTTCATAAATATGTCAAATTTAATAGAGTGCAATACACTCAAAAATTTCATAAATTTTCCAAAGAAAATTGTTTGTGTGCTGTGTCCTTTGTGTCCTCAGTTGTGCCAAAGGACCAGTAATGAAAACAGTTAGGTTGTTCTATATAAAATCAATATTATTTTTTGATTGACGGACAGGACAGCACACAGTTAGCATAGTTTGCCACAAAAAAAAAGGTACATTTGCAATTTATTTTTTGCTTTCTTTTCGGTTAAAGGATGTGTATGAGCTCATAGACCAAATATGATTATGGATGGTTGTTGTTTTTTGTTTTTCGGAAATTGTAATGCTCTTTTGAAAGATATTTGTGAAAACAATATAATTTTTGGAGTTTTTAGGGAATTGTTGTTTTTTTTCATTTGATTTTTCCTGTGATTTTTAGGTGTCATATTTGATTTGCTCTTTTTTCCTATAAAAAAATCAGGTAATTTTTTCCTTGTAAGGTAATATGATATGTTGAGGTTCATGGAAAGTGAAAAACATATTTTTTCTAAAAAAAAACAACGGAAAAAGTGAGAGTTGTTTTGCAGTTTTTGTGTTTTTCTTTTTTGAAAGTCATTCAAATATCAATCATTGTGCCAAAGCAAAAGTATCTACAATTTTGTTTCCCCAGTTCCCAGTAATCTTTGGGGGTTTTGTTTTCGTTTCCATTTACAGTCTTTCATAATTCCCATAATCTGTGTATTCACTCCTTTGGGTTTAACATTAATTATAAGTGTTTTCCCCAACTAAAAAGATCAAAGCCACTACTAAAGACACCACCTTTTTTTCTCTAAACTTTTGGTGAGTTTGGTTAGAGCCCCAATCTTTTGATCACAACAAAATTGGTGATACATTAGAATAAACAAGTGGTCATTTAAAAGTCATTGAACCAGTCACCTAAAATGAAACACTTTACCATCGCCCAGGGCATACGCTAAAGATACCCCCCGTGTTAAACACCATGTTTAGATATTGTCGTGTTTAACATGAGATCAAACCAGAAAAAAACAAAAATAATGGCTTATAATACTTCCAGCAAGACACACACACACTCACACACGGCATGTCGCCTCTAAAACTCAAGTGTTTGTAGCACTTCACAAATCACACTCTTAGGCATTATTAAGTCAATTTAATTCAATAAAAAACAAAGGTTTTTCATTCAGCGTCTTCTTCTTCATCCTAGTCGTCGTCGTCGACGTTGTGTAGTAGATAGTATTTATTTCCTCTAATAAATATAACAACACAAGACGGACCAGCAGAAAGATTAGATATGCGCTGCGGTGATATGGGAAACAACGTGTAAAACACATCAGATCGAATACACACAACAACGACAACAACATGTTGTTACAACAAAACGAAAGTGTCTTACAGGGAAGACTGAAACCAACAACCCGTTTATTTTGTATTCAAACGGATCTGGTCGATGACATGACAACCAGAGAAAGAAATAAAACAGACAATTTGTAATATCAATTAATTTGATGATCAATTTAAAAACGACAAATGACAGCCCGAGCTGTTGTGAAGCTTCAGCCAGTTGTGAAGCTTCAGACTTTTACCCAAATGAATCGGATTGTTGACATGACAGCAGCAGAGAGAGAAATTAAAAAAAAATGAGTAAGAAAAATGTTTAAAAAAAATAAGGAAAACAAAAAAAATTGTATTATTAACTAATTTTTTTTTTGATGAATTTGAAGCCGACAAAAAAATTCCAAAGGAATCTGAAAAAATCTATTCAGAAAAAAAATAAGTAAGAAAAATGTTTTAAAAAAACAAGGAAAACAAAAAAATGTTTATATTAATTAATTTTTTTGATAAATTTGAAGAGTAAAAAAACATGAACGAATCAGGTCAATGACATCGCCAGAGAATGAAAAAGTAAGAAAAATCATTAAAAAAAACACCCAGTTTGTAATATTAATTAAAAGTTTATGTTGTAATAAACTTTTTAATCAAGATAAATCATAGAGAACAGAGGCCGAGCTGTTGTGAGACATGTCTTGAGAAAATTTGACTCCTTTTGAGAGTCTGAGAGTTTGTAATATCAATTAAATATTTAGTATTGTAATTAATTTGTTAATCAAGTTAAATCACACAGGAGAGAGAGACAGAGCTGTTGTGAGACATGTCTGGAGAAAATCAGAATCCTTTTGAGAGTCTGAGAGTTTATAATATCAATTAAATGTTGAGTATTATAATCAATTTGTTAATCAGAGAAGAGAAGAGAGACCGAGCTGGTGTGAGATATGTCCCGAGGGTCGGAGAAAGAAAACTAAGGAACAATCAAATATTGTTAAATCAATATTTTTTTGGTGAGTACAATTAAATTGTTGATCATTATAAACCCTACAAATACAAGTCTGTGTATGTTGTGCATAAGATCAATTAATTAATTTTTTAAGTAATTCAATTAATTTTTTTTTTAAATATTTTCAGCTGTAAATCACAAATTTCTTGAGGCTTTTTAAATTCAACAGAAAATCTCGGTATGCTAAAAAAGGGTTGCCAATATCCATTATCTTTCTTCCCACTGCAGCCTTATCATTTTCCATTCATTACAAACAATTTTTTTTTTTTTTACTGAAACCATCTTCTTCATATTATTGTTTGTGTGTTTTTTCTCTCATGGTTTAACACGATTAAGGTTTTGCGTAAAAAAGTCCATTTCAAGAAAACAGCAGCAACAAACGACTGTCGTATGGTCCGTATCCACCTACAGGTGGCATTTTTCTTTTGCTGGCTCAACAAAAACATGAAACGCCAAAAAAAAAAAAACAAGAAAAATAACATAAGGGAAACAGTACAAACAACATCAGGCTTATAGAGACTACAGAAACTGTTAACAAATCTGAAGGCTTGTTAATTTTGTGTGTGTGTTTTTTTTTCTCCAGCCCGAAATGACCTTATACCACAGCCTACATACGGACGGCAGAAAGCCGAAACAAAAAACACACACACAGAAAGAAGGAAAAAGAGGAAAAAAGTGAATATAAAAGATAACAACGTATAGAGTAAATCTTGTTAAATCTCCTCCAGCTTCCCAAACATTTTTTTTATTATACCCTCACACACACACATATGCAGACACCGGTACAAGTATGAGGCAATATGGCCATAGACAAGTCAATGGCTTTGGTTTCTTTCCTGTATCACAAAAAAAAAACAAAAAACGAAGGCAGGAAGTCGAAAGAAAATGTGGAGTTTGCTTTTGTTTGGAAATCAAATCTTCAGCTAAGACCATATTAACGGTTACGGGCCGGCCACCAAAACGGGAAACAAAAGAGATGCATGTCTCCCTGCTCATAAAACCACAATGGTTAAGATATGTTTTTCTTAGAAATTCTAATTCTATTAAACGCCAGCTAACATAAAATGTTCACAGCTTGTTCCCCGACTGGCCGCAGTTTGTCCAGTTATGAAATGTCATAAAATCGGCGGTGGTGGTTTGCGATCAATAGAATTCTGATGAATAAGATCATAATTTAAATATGATTAGAAGATGGCCATCCCTAAAGGCAAATGGGGCGGAAGAAAAGAAAAATTGTTACATTTCAATGAATAAAGTGGGCTGGCTTAAAAATACTTTGCAATCAAGCATTTTGCATATGTAGGAAGACCTTATTGTAACTGTGCTCTAAATAGAAGAAAGGATATTAAATGATTGCTATTTTGTCCATGTGTCATAATGGAAAACGAAACCGATTCACTTAACATCTTTAGGCATAAGTATTTCCATCTGGAGCACAACTCCCATTACTGTTGACTACTTTTCCTGAATTTGCACAAGCACAAGCCGTAAGAAACATGTTTTAACAATGGAACCAGTTCGAAAATACTACACGAGTTTTAAACAGAAAAAAAAATTATAACGCTAAATATAAACTAATTGCTTTTAGACTGCTGGTCTTAGTTTTACGCTGTTGTTATAAATCATAAGAGTCTTTGGGAACCCGAGACTATTAACGTCTCTTTTTTTTTCCTTGGCTAATGGTATCCATTTCTGGTGCGTATAATTCTGTTGTTGTTTTTTTTTGTTGCTTTGGCCAAAAAGCAAAAAAAAACCTGATGCCATTTTCGTATTTAGGCATATAATTTTTTTATGGCATTTGTTTGACGTACATACGGCCATTGTGTATATTCTGCTTTTAGTAAACAATTTAAGGCTTTATGTGTAAATTGCGTGTAAAAATGGCATTAATGCTTGAAGAAACAAAACAGCAACAACAACAACAGCAAAAAGAAAATAAATTGTAAAATAATAAAGTTTCATGCTTTTTTAAAGACAAAAACAAAACGAGTTATTCGCCTTTCTGCGCTTAACTGCACCAAGCAATACAACAGCAAATGATAAAGGTGTTGAATTGGCGCCAAATTAAATGG
The DNA here is from genome assembly GCA_958296145.1 of Hydrotaea cyrtoneurina. NCBI lineage: Eukaryota > Metazoa > Arthropoda > Insecta > Diptera > Muscidae > Hydrotaea > Hydrotaea cyrtoneurina. The sequence goes on from OY282514.1 coordinate 87,833,412, forward strand.
TCGGAAAACAAATGGTCTCAGCGACACAGACTGGAGTGGAAACTTTTGTTTTTTCTTTCTTTCTTTGCCATACGCATGTTCTTCCATAACAAAAAGCGACACTCCTTGTCGTCATTGTCGTCACCATTACCAGCTTCGTCATCGTTTCAGTTGTAGTCATTCACCATTGCCACACTCGTCATTGTTGAAGTCATAGTCATACACCATCGCCAACATCTACAACATCATTATTGCCATTATTAGTGTAATGTAAAAAAAATAAAGATTTCGCTTTTTTGTTTCATTAATTACTCGATATTCCGCTCCTTAAATCCCAACACAATGTAATGGCAAGAAAATCCCACATTTGGTGATAAGTCTCGTTTTGCAGTTTCATTTCAAACCAACCTTTGATTTTTGCCCATGCTCAACCAACAGATCATCTTGGAAATTCTTAAGCTTATTAAGCCTAAACCCACACATGCTCTGAACAACGGAGCAGTTAACAGCCGCCTACTTTCTTCTAATGTAAAATTAACTTAAAGCGTAATTATCACCGAAAAGATGACACACATGGTTTGGCGTTTAACGCAATTGACTGAATGTAGCCAAATACATGTGAGTAATTTAAGAGGAATGTCCGCTGTTGATCAACTACTTGGAATGTTTAATTAAAACTTAGACTAGTAAAAGATTGCGATGTATAAGAAACAAATATTCTGATATTCTTCTGATGATTCTCGAAGAAGAACAATAGGATATTATCCAAGTTATGGCAAATTATATACAAAAATCACAAAATTAGACTAATATAATTCTGTGAAAGGTCTCTGTTTTAAAATTTACAAAATCACACATTCGCATTGAAAAAAATTATGTTTTTTCCCTTGCACAAATTAGAAATTTTTGTAGAAAATTACATGATACTCATGAATGACTTTCATACATCGTTTATGAGGTTTAGAGCTTTCTTAGAAAGTAAAAGAAAAATTTTTAAAAAAAATTTCCACAGCACAACTTAGCAAATATTTTGTCAATAATTTTCTGTATTCTTTAACACAAAACCAGACAATTTATGCCTTGGATGCCTTAAATTCACATCAAGGGTGTGATTTAGAAAAAATATAATTACGGGGAAACTAATCATTAAAAATATATAACAGTCGTTTTCTAAATTTCATTTAAATTCACATCAAGGGTTTGAATATAAAACTTTGTAAAAAAATATATATATTTTTTTTTTAGAAAAAATATAATTATAGAGAAACTAAAATATATAAATTACATTTTCTACATTTTAAATTTCATTTAAAGAGAATTTTTTAAAAATCACTTTTGTTGTGGAATTTTAGTCAAATACTCAAAAATTGATTTTTTTAAAAATCACTTTTGTTGTGGAATTTTAGTCAAATACTCAAAAAATGGCAAGGGTTACAGTTTTCATATTGAAGTTTTCTTTAGGAAGTCAAAGAAATATTTTTACAAAATTTTTTCCACAATTTCAATAATTTTCTCTATTCTTTAACACAAAACACATAAAATGTATGGATGCCTTACATTAACATCAAGGGTGTGAATATAAAACTTTTTTAAAATATTTTTTTTTTTTTTTTATAAAAAATATAATTATGGAGAAACTAATCACAAAAAATATATAAATTTAATTTTTGAAATTCAAAATTTTATTTAAAGAGTATTTTTAAAAGTCACTTTTGTTATAAAATTGTATTACAAATATTTAAAAACCTCCAATTTACATATTAACATTAAATTTGTCAAAACTATTTCGGGTAAAACGGAGGGGTACACAATTTATACACCGAACTTCCGCTTTCAAACGTGAAAGGTTAGAAAATGCCAAAGCACACTTGTTTGGCCTTACGGAGAGACAAAGAGCGCGAGATGAGAGGTGGGTGGAGGCACAAACATGAACTCTTACAAAACACTAGTCTCGCTTTTATTTTGATATGAAAACAAAAATACCAAAACATAAAACCATGTAAATATTTAAATTACGAAAAACTACAGAATTATTCGAATAAAATCCCATAGAACGCATAATAATTTCCAGTCACCAAACGCCGCCTAGAATGAACAACTGGCCAAGCCAGCAAGCATATGCTGCCTGGGCTTCTTCAGCTGTAAACTGCCATACAGCAAATGCTGAGTGGGATGTTGGGACGGACAGAGGGCTTGTGGCTCTGGTTGTAGACGATTACGACGATGATGATGATGATGTTAGGCTTTAACAATTAAATGAGTACGTACTATGCACACTCCACCACTCATGGAATAACACAAAAATATGTAGGGAAAAATCATTTATTCGTTTTGTTTATGCTGTAAAAAACAAAACTTAAAAGCAAAGGAAGAACAAAAAAAAAAAATTAAAAAAAAAAATCAATTTAAAAAAAAAAAACTAAAAGCCCGCGACTGCGGCTACACATCATAAGCGAGAAGCCCTTTTTGTAAAAAACAAACGGCTGGCCTGCACGACGATGTTGATGACGTTAACGATGACTACATTTGGTATGAGGGAGGCCCTATCGTTGGTATGCAAAGGTATGTTTGGACAGAAAACAAATGTGCCGGAATTCAGTTTGGCCGGTGGCACAGCCCAACCCTTTCTTCCTCCATGCCAGGTTATGGCATGCCAAGCACACTTGTTTTTAGTTTCCCTATGACCATATACACACATGTGAATGTCCAACTGCTAAGCATTTCTTTTTTTTTTTAGTTCGACGGGGGAGGTTAGTTAATATGAAATTGTTTTGTATACGTTGGGATTTCATTGAAAATTGAAAGAAGAGGTGTTCTGTTGGGTTGGCTATATTATTTTATGCCCCCGCGCCTTCTTCTCTGCATCTGGGTAACTTTAATTGAAACGGAAGTTTTCATTAAAAACTGTTCAGTACCTTCAACGGAGTACATCACCACCACCACCACCACCGCCAGCAACGCGGGCAAGCCACGAAGCTCAGCTCACACACATGTGGCTTTTTGTGTGACTTTTGTTTCTGGTTTTGGCATACATTTTATTATGATGATATTAATTTTTACATCATACTTTTTGTTGTTGTTGCCTTTTCAATTTGTTGTTGTTGTTACTTAAAACAATTGTTATGCTAATAATATACAATTTGCTGGGGTTTGTGGACACAGGAAGTTCAAAAGTCATGTACAAAAAAAGAAAACGGAAAATTGGCGTAGGTCTGTTTATGTTTTAGTCGAGCGAAAGGAAGGAAGTTTGTTGGTTTGACAATTAAAATATTAGTTGAATGTTATACAAAAAAAAAAAATAAATAATAAGTGTAAATTGTACCTCGTAAGGCCAATTACCTTTGAATAATAATATTTCCGGCAACTAATCAATTATTTTGTATTCATACTAAAAAATTAACTAGATAATAGTAAATTTTACCTTGTAAGGTAAAATATTTAAAAGCACTTTCGATTATGCCGACACACAAAAGGCGAATTGACTTCGAATTGAAGTCTATAAAAGGAAAACATTCAAAAATAATAAGACCTTTTAAGACAAAATTGTTGAACTTTTAGACATTTAATTTCATTTATTTCTTACAGACTTGTAGTTATAAGCCTGCAGGCCAAATTAAGCAAATTACAAATCTTTCTTAGTAAGCCAAAAAAAAAAAACAATACTCATTCTTTCTGTTTTGATGATCCAGCGACAACATTTGTATTTTTTACATGTTCAAATGATATTTTCATACATAATTCTCTCAAAATGAATATTTTTAAATTATGTTATTACAGCTTTGCAACACTTTTGTTATAAATTCCATATCATTTTATGGCCTCTTAACAAGAATACTAAACAGAAACGTCTAATGTTTAACATAAATAATAAGGTAACGATGGCATTAAAGATATTAAAAGCCCCCGCCTAATGTTGCAGTGATAATTTAACATTCAAACAAATAATTAACATAAATGGCAAACATTTTATTTTTGGTAGTGTTCAGTTTTTTTTCAAGAGAATTTCACGGTCAAAGCGTGTGCCAGAAACAATGGAAGAGAAGATAAGAGAAGAACAGGTGTGTTTTGGAAATGAGTGGGTATTCGGCAAAGATGGAACGAATAAAAAAGCAAATGTGGAAGAGAAGAGATTTCTTTCCGTCACATACAGTAAAAAGGGTTCTCCAACAAGTGGTGTTATTTTGAATCTCCCGGTATTCGGCAGATGTCACTTTTGAAGCTTTTATTCGTTGACATTTGACAAGTAGAAAAATCAAAAGTTTCCGGGCCGTGTTCCCCTTTGCTATGAAATAAACATTCGATCATTTATGTAAAAAAAATGCTATTTTACCCAAAATAACCCTGCACTATTTAGAATTTTTGGAGAATAACAATTGTAAGGACTTCTTGTTGATAGATGCTTGAAAAATTCTTTATTTTTTTCTACTAAAAATAGTCCATTAATTTTCTGCACATTCTGCACCTTTATTCCCCTGATAATTTTAGTTTTTGTTTTTTACACAAAAACATTTGGACCTTTAGTTTAACAATGATTTCAGATTTTTTTTTGTACTTATTAAAAAAAATATCTTCTTCAATGCAACACCTTGACTTATGATAAATTATGATTTTGTAAAATTGCAAGTAATTTATCATTACAAGTCGGGAAATTCAATTGAATTTCTTATACTCTTGAGTCGCTCTTGAAAGACTCCACGTAGTAATGATTTGATCATTTCATTACTTTTTTTCTAAAAATATTTTTCAACATGTTGCTGCCTTTCAGCACACTCATTTAAAACTCATCAATAAACAGTCAAAGAGACTCCTTAAAGGACCACCAACTGTTTGAGCATCATTAATACAGGCGTGTGATGTCAAAACATGTCGATGACGGACGATGCTGTGGCCCTCACTCGAAATTAATTTCTCAAATAAATATAATTTCAAAAGTGTCATAAAATCTTTTGGTTGTTGCTTGCTGTGTATTTTATTGTTATTTATCTTGAGCAGGAGAATTTGAGACACATAAAAAAAAATGAATTTTTATTGTTGACAATTTTTTTTTAAGAAATGCGCAAATAATTCTTGTGGCGAACAAGTTATTATTGTTCATTTTCAGTGAGTGCACAAGTGCTAATAATAAAAAAAAAAATATTAACAAAAGGTTTTTTTATTTTTAATCTACAGAAAATGATCTCATTTTGTTGTTAATAATTGGCAAAAGTATCAAGTTCAATGAAAGAATTCAGGTTATCCGAGAGAGCGCGAGAGAGAGTGAGGTGAGGGATTGACAAACACTACAAAAATCGTATGTAAATTGTGACACGAAGTGACAATTATTTTTGAGCTATTGAAGCATAACAGCTTTACAAAACGTTGTTGTTTTTATATTTTCAAACAGTTAACATAGCAATGGTTTGTAAAGCTTTGTAAAATTTCTATGAATACGGGGGTTCCATAATTTTAAATATATAACTCTCAAGTTTTTATAAAGCTTAAACCGTTCTTTCTGCTTTAATCTATTTTGGAATTTAAGTTATGTAGAGCATAATAAGCATTCGAATTATATGAGCTTAAAAGTTATCTAAAGCTTAAAGCTTTATTTTTAGTTTAAGCTTCATTGCAATTTTAATAACATAAAACGGATTTTTTACAAAGGTTGAGACGTATTCCCGAACTATAAATATATAAAACGCGTTTGTCAGCCACTGAAAGCTTTTAAAATTAGTTTATAACAATTTTCTCAGTCACTTTGAGCTTTTGAAAAGTTCAAATACCTTGAATGATTTTAAAGCATAGGATTTTAAAAGAGCTTCTCAAATCGTAGAGCCTTACAAAAAAGCTTTTCACTCATATACATTGGGGATTCTGGTTTCGAAACAAAATGTTTGTTATGTTGTAATAAAGAAAACTTAAAAGCTTTACAAAGCTTAAAGCCTCAGGTGGTAAATAGTAAAGTATTTTTTTAAAAAAAAGTTTACAAATTAAAAAGCTTTTAAAAAAAAAACAAAAAACGATAGGCTTTTAATTTTGTAAAATTTGCTCCAGTTGTATTTCAATAATTTGAAATCCACGTTAATGTTTTCCTATGTGACCTTCAAATACCCTAAAAATGTTATTAAAGTAACATTTTCCCTTGAGTGTATTCAACAACAACAATATTTATTGGTGTTTATTAAACCTCGAAACAAGTTTTAAATAAATAAATGCCAAAAATGTGCAAACAATAAAACACATGTACTGCTTTTTAGCAAAATGAATTGAAAAACAAAATAATGATCAACAAAAAATCCATAAAATTCATTAAAAGCCCTAATAAACAATTAACAAAAGACACGGTTTTTTAAGACAGCGAAAAAAAAAATCATTAAAAAGGAATTAAGATCTATACGCGAAATAAAAGACAGAACAAGCAAATCTTTTGCAAGGCCTAAAGTTTTATCGAAAGTGAAACATGGCAAACTTTTGTTTAAATTTTCTTTTACTCCAACACATCCAACAATTCGATTTCTGTTATTTTTGTATTTATTATCATTACCCAGTGACGTTATTTCTTTCATCAGACTTGTACAGCCGCTTTATCAAGCAGACTTTCGATTTCCGGTAGCACATAATTTTCAGTCATCCAACCAAACAAAAAAAAAAAATTAAATTTCTTCTTTCTCTCGCCCGGGTCGTGCGTAATGAATGAATATTTAATTAAATAATGTCGTATGTATAAATATATTTTTTTGTTTTGTTTATTTTTGCCGACATCCTTATCGGAAAAAAATAAAGAGAGAGCGCGAGTGTATTTTACGGTTTGATAAGATAAACTTGACGATAAAAAAAACTGCACAAAAGTATTTAGTTTTTTTTTTGCACAATCTTTATCAACAAATTACGAAAGGTGAATGGGTGAGTGAGTGGCTACGAGCGATAAGATAAAAATGATAATAGAGAAATAATGGACAAAAAAAAACCACACTAGTCTTGAGAAATGCTAAGCGCTATTGAAACAGAGTAAATTATAAACGGGCCCATTTGACAGAATTTAATGTTAATAAAAGTGGACATAAACTCTAAACCATAAACTATTAACGACATTTGGGAATATGAAAAAACTTTGAGCTCATTGCCATTCAATTATACAAATTGAGTGAGCTTTAAGCTTTATGCAGTTCTAAACACTTGTGACTTTTCCATATGTTTCAAGCTTTTAAGTTATTTTTAAATACTTTAAAATCTTGAAATTTTGTTGCATTTGCTATTGTTTAATTTGTATATTATCAATTTCCAAAAGGGTTTTTAAAGCTTTTTAAGCTAAAATTATTGACACATTGTCCGAATGTTCAAGTCTCAGTATTGGTTTTCTTTTCCTTCATTTCATTTTTCTCTCTCTCTCTCTTGCTTTGTCTGCTCCCAAACATGAATATGATTTTCTCAGCCATTTGCGGAAGTTCACACTTTGCTAGGTGACACCAAAGGTGCAAAAACTGTCACAACTACCAGCGGCGGTTTGATTAACGACTTAACAGTGTGTCGCCAAGACACAGTGTAAGATGTGGCGGCGACACTACCTTTTGCCCGCATAAACATGACATACAACACAGCGGAGGAGTGCATGTCCATGGATTGTCTGTCCGTTTGTGAATGCACTCACACCGGGTCCCTCCGTTGAAGTGAAGGACCATATGAAGACGATTGAAAAACAAGCCAAGACATAATCTGCCTAGAATAATTGAAAATAGAATGTTCTGTAAAAAGGCAAAACAATAAGGGCCTCTTATGTCTCGCTTGTTCTAGTGCTAAAACAAATTAACGCCACATTTAATAAATGACCCTTATGATGGAGTCATAAATTCCTAATATTTGCTAATAGGCGTTTACGCTCTCAAAGAAAATAGACTTTATGTGCATTTCATGGTTTTTTATGGGAATTTAAATACTTTTTCATTTTTACGATTGCGAATGCTGATGATGAGATGACGACGACGACGAAGTTTAACATAAACATTTGTTGTACACGAATGTTTATAAACATTTAAATGTCTCTGGTGTTTGTGTTCACTAAATACGCATGCAACGCATACAATGGCCGTGTGTTTGGAGCTGTTGCCAAAGTGAATATATGAATTGCCATAAAGTTGATGGATTAGGTTTTTATGGCTAAGACGGTGAATGTGTGCCTTTGTTGGCTTAGCCCACCCGCCCCTGCCCCACTGTTGGCATTGTTTCATTTTGGTGGCGTGAAGCAAGAAATTGTCTGGGGAGTCTCGAGTATGATGATGATGTTGATGACGATGTTGATGAGGAAGTGTATCTGCTGGCGATGCTGAGAATGTGTAGGATGGGGGATTTTGGGAGCATTTGGGGTTTTGATAAAAGATGGGGGGGTTTTGTATTTGGGTATTTTCTTTTGCAACAAGTGTTTAAGGGATTGCTTAGAATATTTAAGGAGAATATTTGCATGAATTGAACTCATTGAAAAAAATGGAAATTGAACGGAAAAAAATGTGGAAAAAAAAGAATCAAAGACAATAGCTGTGAAGTAGCAACAACCAAAGCATTTGTAAGGTCTTCGATTAGACTACTATGAATACAAAACAGTTTAAAGCGCTTTGCTTTTTTGATTAACGGCCGTATTCATAAAAAATTAAAACAGCTTTGTTAAGAAAAATATTTGAAAATTGTTTTTGTATTTTCAAACATTTTCATATAGCTTTGAAATACAAAAACAAATTTCAAACATTTTTCTTAAAAAATATTTTTAAAATTTTTATGAATACGGGGGTAAATCTTTATAAATAATAAATTAATCTAAATAAAAAAATAAACAAAAGAAAATTTTAAAACAAAAAATATTACACCCTAAATACAAAAATGTTACAACTCAAAAATTTAAAAAAACTGACTTTTTTCCATAGTACACGTTTCCTCTTAAAAATTTAATTTTTAACTGGAAAAATACATTTATGTCTATTTTTATGTTAATTGCATTGCTTGTGCACGATGAACTAAAGAGAAATAATTTTTAGTTGCGTTAGAATTTTGAGTTGTGACCTTTTTGTATTCAGGGTACGATATGTTACCAAGATAAATTCATTCATATTTTTTTTAAATATTTCTTTTCGCTTGACAATTTTCTTTGAGCGTACAAGACTATATGCACACACCCAAAATTAATTGTTAGTCATTCAAGAACAGAAATATGGATTTATTAGGCATATGAATTTCCCCCCTTTTGTTTCTCCTCCTAAAAAAAAAATTAGGGGGAGGGCAACAACTTGATATTAATATTTTTATGGTATTTATAAAAAAAATGTTAAAGATTGATGAGTTCTGTTACCAATTCACAAATGTTAGAGAATTTTATGCTCTGCCAACAATGACACCCTTTGTTGGTCTTACCTTTTGTCCATCATGATTTAACCTGTTCCAGTTATTGACTTAAAGATAACAAGAGCAATCAAAAAAAATGCCATCCAATTATCGATGAAGTTTTAAAAGTCTAAGGGGACATGTTTCGGTGTGCCTAGTAAATATTTGCCTTAAATATTAAATGTCTTTGGTAATAACAGAACTTCTCCAATTGGGGAATTGCTCTTGGGAGTGAAATTTGAACATTTTTTTCTATGGCTTGAGTTGGATAGAAAATGGGGCAGTGACAGAAAAGGGTAATATGGAAATTTTTGCCCATACGAAATGCCAGAGATTGATTAGCTTTGATAGAATATTTTTGTGGCAATGCCTTTTTACTGGTAACTGGTTTTGTAAAGAGCAAGGCTAGAACTTCAAGTAGATTATTTATGTATGTTTAATCTTAAGAAAATATTTCTAATATTAAAGTAGTTATAGTTATATTCAAGAACAGAAAAATGTATTCATTATGGGTATGAATTTTACCGTTTACAGTTTACAGTTACAGTTTAAACGGTCAACCATCTAAACAGAATGCTTTTTAGGGGCTGAGGTTAATATTTCCAACGAATGACATTAATTTACAAATAAACTTGGTTTAAACGTAAGTCAAACATCTTGTCATTGTTCGAAAACTGTAGCCATATTTTCAGTAATCTGTTTTGAAAATTGTATTGAACTTTTCCAATTGCATCTTGCATTCTTTGTTTGCAATAGAAGAAAATAACACTTGGCAATTATCAGCTCAGACATATTTAATATGCATCATGTCATCATTTAGTTTGCCGCCTAACCGGTTGAATAAACTTTTGACTGATTAAGTGAAGTATAAATAATATTTTTTATTAATTAATTACTTTATAAAAGAGGACACATCACACTACGAAGAAGAAAAAAAATCGCCAATAATATGGCTCTGCAGAAAGAGGCGTAAACTGGCGAGATATGTGACCGCGTCTATAGAGAGTGGGGGCAAAATAAACTAAACTAATAACAACAACAGACAAGAACAAGCTGCTATTGTGATTATTTGAAAACATACGATTTTCGTGACAACTGTTGTTATTGCTGTTGACGGTTTTTTTTTCTGTATGTATTTCTATTTTGTTTTGCTAAAAATAAATGATAATATTTTGCAAATTGTATTTTCTTCTTTTGACTTTGCTAAAACAACAACGAACGAAAAGTAAATAGCGCTAACAGCGAACATCAGAGATTGCGAGGGAGACACGGGAGCTGTGTTGAATTTTATGACGAAATTTTAGTATAAGAATCTTGAAATCACCATAAATTAAGAGACTTAACAGTTCTGTTTCTTTTCGAGGAATTTGTGTAAATGTCTTGAGAAAATATTTGAATGGGCGGAAATAGTTTAAATATATATATATATATTATACGCTTGAAAGACAAATCATGGCAAATCAGACAAATCATTTGTTCACAATGTTTGCATAAATCTCACAGCAAATACAATTGATTTAAATTAGGTGAGGTAGAAGTCATGGCAAACATACGGTGCGAGAACAATAATAACTAAATAATTTTTGTTTTTCTGAAACTGTATTTAACACAAATCTATGAAATTTTTCATTTTCTTTTTTTTTTGTGGAAATTGTAAAATTGTGTAAATCAAAAAAAAAAAAACTTTTGATTTTCTGAAATTTTTGCAAATTTTGTAAATTTTTTTTTACACAAATCGATGAAATTTGTCATTTTCTTTTTATTTGTGCAAATTGTAGAATTGTGTAAATCAAAAAAAAAAATAATAAAAAATTTTGTTTTTCTGAGATTTTTCTGTGAAATTCAAATTTTATTTTACACAAATCTAAGAATTTTGTAATTTTCTGTTTTTTTTGTGTGCAAATTGTAGAATCGTCTAAACCAAAAAAAAAATAATAAAAATTTTTGTTTTTCTGAAATAAAATTTAAAATTTTTATTTTACACAAATCTAAGAATTTTGTCATTTTCTTTTTTATTTTTGCTGTGAAATATAAATTTTATTTCACACAAATCTAAGAATTTGGTCATTTTCCTTTTTTTTGGTGTAAATCAAAAAAAAAAAAATTTTGTTTTTCTGATATAAAATTTGGAATTCAAATTTTATTTTACACAAATCGATGAAATTTGTCATTTTCTTTTTTTTTTGTGGAAATTTTTGTCATTTTCTTTTTCTGCGATTTTTTTTTAAAATTCTGTTAATTTCGGTTTCCGAAATTTAAAATTTTTGTTATTCTTTTAATTTTGGTTTCCGAAATCGTTGGAGGGAAATTGAAATTCTTTTTTTTTTTAAAATTTTGGTATTCTCTTTATTATGTATTTTTTTTTGTTTCAATGCGAGAGGTGATTTCTTCATTCCCACCACAATCAATGTGTTTTCTGTTTTTTTTTTTTTTGTTTGTTTTATTATTTAAATATTCCGAATGCATCGTCTAATGCTACACAATATCATACGCAGACATTCATGTGTATGTGTGGACATGTATATTAATAAATAAACTCAATTACATTATGATATAAATGTCACAATGTATGTCTTTCTGTCCGTCTGTCCTTTCTTGCATTCATTCACCCATTCATATTTATATTGTGCGCCCGTCTACACGTTCTTTTCCCCCGTGAGCCACTGAGGCTTTCTACATTTATCGGCATCCGTCCGTCCGTTCGGGCTTCCAGCCGTTTGGCCCCATGTCTGGCCGTCCGTCCGTCCGTCCGTCCGTCCGTCCTTCTTTCAATAAAACTTGGTGGTTTTCCACTTGTTCAGTGCGCAACATGTGCACTTTTTCCTCCAACTTTGTTCATATGAATATAGAATATGATGTCTAAGAAGAAGAAGAAAAAACCCCGGCCTATTTTATATTTATTTAATGACAATTTCATTTCAAGAGGTCAAAGACAACAAATTACTAATTCTATCAATGACTACAACATGAATACATATCTGTATTTATGCGCGTAGATGATGTGCCCAGCGAAATTGTTGTAAAACTTTCAATACATTAAAAAGAAAACTAAGGAAAGTCTAATTATAAATAAATACTGGCAAATGTGATAGCCTTCACTTCCGGGGTCTCGTAAATTTGTTTTTTATAGGCAAATTTGAATTTCTGCTTTTTTTTTTTCGTAATTATAGTGCAAATGACCAGTCTACAATACTTCAAATGACCATTTTTTTTACTTTTTGCCTCATTTCGATTATTATTTTGATTTCACTTTCTTGAATTGTGATTTTTCTGTCGTGGACTTACTAACCGCCTGCCTTTCTTTCAAAGTTGTGGCATTACCTCATAACAATACGTCAAGCATGGCTTTTCTATATTTCATATCTTTGTCCATTTCTTCATTATTATATCAACAATCACAAAAAACAGCAGCCGTAATTTCGTCAATGTTTGCTGCGTGTTTTTTTTATTCCATTATTACACAAACCAACCAAATAACAAGAAATACCGAACGTAAAAAAACAAACTCACAAAAAAAAACAACAAAACTTTAAACATTGAACGTTCAAATGTCACTATGGATGAAGCTGTCTCGGTACAACAAATTATAGTTATGGTTGGCAAAACTTTAATAACAATAAACACAATTATGGTGCAGATGATGATGATGTTGCTGTCGATGCCAGTTGGCGGTTATGAAAAGTTTCGAAAAAAAAAAAATTACTTAATTTTATTTTGTGTTCATGCTGATTTTTTAATTGTTGAAAAATGAGCAGTCGTCTTGTTATAGTTTTTTTTGTTGTTAACAATACTATACAAAAAGAAATCGTTTACTATTCCGCCCCAAAAACAAAAGAAATATAATAATAGCGATAATTGCTTGTTTGAAACATTGGACACAAATAAAGTAGTTTCGCCATTTGCTCCAAACAAAAAGAAAAAAAAAAGCAAAAACGTGTCTACATTGTGGCCAATTTAAATATTATTAAACTAAAGCAGAAAACAATAAAAACACAATTAAATTGAATGTGCAATTTTCTACGAGCGCTTAAAGAGTGTTAAGCTTTTAAGTGCAATAAAGCTCCAAAGGATTCAAATAATGACAGCAATAAAACTAAGTTGAGTTGAAATATAAAAACGGTATGAATAAAGTTAGTTGGACATAAGAGACATCATAGCTTTTAAGCTCGCAGTATCGATAAGGACTTAAAGTTAAATTTATTTGAGTATAAGAGACGTCTTAACTTTGTCGATATCGATAATGACTTTGGAAAACTTATAGGGATAATTATGAAAATTCAACAAAAAAAATTGCAAATTTTGCAAAAGAAATTCTGTGATCGGGAATAGTGAAAAATAGACTTGAAAAAGCTTTGGAATACACCTTACCCCCGAATTCATAAAAATGCATATAAAACAATTGTAAGGAAGAATTTGTGTGAAAATGGTTTTTGTATTTTCATAACAAAGATTTGTACAGCTGTCATAATTGTGTATCTCTTTCAAGATTAAGCTTTTTAATACTGGAGGGTGGACGATCACACAGCATTTTTATTAAATAAAATAAGAAAACTAAATTTCAGTTATTACAATGTGTTAAGAGCTCAAAGCTTTTGTTTTTCATTAGCACCTAACTGACATTTTCTCAATATTTTGAATATTTTGTTTGAAGACAAATAATTGAGATTTTGAAGCTTTCCATTGTTTCAAAGCTTTAAATTAAAAATAACTTGGATATTCTTAAAAACTGAAATTGTTTTTGTTTGTGTGTATTAACAACACTCTACCTCACCTGATTTCCTTTTCTCCCGATCGGGAACGACTAGACTTTTGGCGCGCTTAACACGCAACGAACGCCGGCGTATGCTGCGCAGAAAAGCTTCCGGCATGCGGGAAAAACGCTGTGGCGTGTCCGGAGCTTTGGTGCGTTCAGGTAAAAAGAAATTTTTAACAGCCAACATGTTGATGATGATTTAAAAACAGGATATTAACAAATAAGTGTTTGAGTGAAAAATAAAAATAACAATTAATTTGACAAGGAGTTTTAAACGATTGTTTTAATTGTTAACAAATTTTAGATTTAAGTTTTTTTTTTTTTTTGAAAAAAGATGAGATATTTTCGGTTGTTTTTGCTATCAAGATTTTGAGAGATTTTATTTTTGTTTTGCTTTTTTGTTTCGTTAGATTTTATCCATTGAACTTTGGTATTTTGTTGTTGTGCTGATGATAACTTTTTGTATTAAACATTTCTGGTTTTAAAAACTTGACGTTTTTTTTCTCGAAATTTGCATTTTTTGTTGTTTTTGTTTTAATGACTAACACTTGATTAGCTGAAATTTAGCAGAGTTTTGTGTTGAAATTTCATGTTTCAATCGTGTGGCATTTTATTGTTGCCGTTGTTGTTGTTTTCAAAATCCTTTTGTTGTTGTCTCCATAACACTGAACGAACGAACAATCACTTATAAGACATCCCCCTTGAATGCATGGCTGTATAAATACGGGGGGGTATTCATTTAAAATTTGTTGAGTGACATAATCTTGAGGGGGGGGATTTATGAAATTCGTTTGTGTCTTTTTTTTTCTTCAATATAAATTTAAATACAATCAATGATGCAAGAGAAGAATTAATATCACTGGATTTTCATAAATATTAACAGATTTGTTTTGTTTTGTAATTTTTTATTTTGTTGAAATTATTTGCATTTCTTTTCGGTATTTAATTTTCTGTGTGCTTAATTTATTTGTTTTCTTTGCCGTAATCCATGGCAGTGGGTATTTTATTCCAATCAATGCTGCTACTGTTGGCCGTATTGTAATTATTGTTGCATTTCTGCTGTTGTTGTTGTAAACTTTTTACATAAACCCTGTACGACGACGACGTCAATGTTTACGAAAACCACGTAGTCTTTGGTGCAGACGCACGTAACACGCACACACACAGAATAATGAGACCCCGTAAAACCGCCTTCAGCAGTTTCTCTAACAACCGTACTAGAGCAAAGACAAAACACAACTGAAGGGAAATTTCTGAACAGCCACATAATTAAATGAAGGCACACCATGTTAAACACCGGCTGTTACCATAAAATGTTATTAACAGACGAGCTAAGCTGTTATTTGTGCCTTGTACCGGCAAACAGAAAAGTGGTTGTTTTGCAAACAAGAACAAAGCCATACACACACACAAACAGGGGACATTTTAACAGAGGCCACGAGGCAACAGAGGCTGCTGTTAATTTGGACATAAATGTTAACACACAACATTTGTTTTTAATGTTATGATCGACGTTAACAAGTTTTTTTTGTTGATTTTGTTTCTGTTGCACACGTTTTTTGTTTGTTTTGCTTGTGCCATTCTTATCCAGAGAGCTATTATGTTAGTGTGTTAGACAACAATTTCCTCAAAACATCTCGTCTTCGTATGGATTTTCTTGTTCCGCATCCGCCGCAAAAGATGTTTATGGTTTTCCCAACAACACCTTCATATCGTGTTTTACAGAAGAACCCGCAGAAGACAAGACAATAACTAAGTGCAAAAATAATGTGCAAAATGTTATCTTATGTCATGTTCATAGTTGTTGTTGTTGGCCACGGAAGCCGACTCTAGCAATCAACCAACCCCACCCACCCACTAAACGCTTATCTTGGCGTTCCTTTTACTGAATTTCTTGTGGTCTTTTAAAAAATTGTGCTGTTTGTTGGTTTCCGAATTTCTTGGGAAGTAAATATGATTGTACGTGTGTGCTGTGCTGTGGTGTAGTTGTGTGTGTCGGTTGTGGTTATCGGAAAGATAAGAGGTGACAAAGAGCAAAAGGGGGGGGGGTCTGAACATGTGTTTGATGTTGTCATATTGAAGCAGACAAAAAGGCAAACAACAAATTAAAGCAAAGGGTATCATGTCATAGGGGCGATGATCGCTGAATATTGGTAACAAAGGAAAGGTGGTGTTGCACAATCACTGCCACTTGAAAATGTGTCACTGAACTTTGGACTCGAAGGAAGCTCTTTTCAGTCAGTATCTACTAAATATGGAGAGCAGAATGACTTGGCTGGACAGTGAATAACTGCAGAGCCCACAACAAGTAGAGTGCATGGACACAGAACGAATCACTGGACATGCAGAGACAAATACGTCTGTATGGGGCTGCTTGTTAACTCACAGGTGAAACCTTGTTGTCCCCCTGATAGTTTCAAAGAACTACATACTTTGTTACCAGAAATACAAAATGACTTAACAAGCATTGCCATAACTTCACAGGAGAAGCCAAACACTATTTGTTAAATCTAAACACTCTTGTTGTTACGTCGTTTAGGAATCTTCTGTAAAATTGTAAATTTTGGAATTTGCAAATACATGTATTTTAGGCCATTTCTCAAGAATCCGTCAAAAACACGATTTTGGATTTCTGGATGATGGGACATTTTGGATTTCCTGACATATATCCGGGTAGGGTTGTTAATTTCCCGAGGGAATTTAATCAAAGACTTCCCGGGACTTGATTTTCTTTAGAAAACATAATGAAAAAAATACTGTCTTTCTAAAACAAAAAAGCCTCAAATTGTTATTGTTTTTTTTAAACTAAATACAGTCGAGTCCGGTTATAACGAACTCCTAGGGACTCGACAAATTGGTTCGTTATAAGCGAAGTTCGTTATATCCAGGGTAAAATAGGGTAGAACGTCGTAGTTACGCAGCGAAACTAACTGCGTACATTTACTAACATCACTCAACCTCAACTGAATTCCTTTTCTCTCGATGGGGAACGACTGGACTTTTGCCTTGCAACGAAACCCGGCCAAGCTTTGCTAAAAGGCATTTAAAACATTTGGGAGAAAATGTATTTTTTATACATAAAAATCGTCTTTCAAGTCGCCTCAGTTAAATTTGGTGAAAACTCCTCAACGTGTCACAGTTTGTTGACAACTTTTGACGGGAGAAACTAGTTACTACCAGCTTACCAGCTACAATATACATTCTTGTATCTGATTCAGGGATTCTGGGACCTATCGGGGTCGTGACCCTTTTGCGTGGTCCCGTACTCAACGGAGAAAACTCTTAAAGCTGAGGTAGATAATTGATACTGAGCACAATCCTGAAGTTTGCTACCAGCTTAAATGTTCGATTCAAACCGAATCATCAAACCTTATGCTGTTGCGGCACTGTTAAGTCAAAAAGGACAATACACTGAGGATTAACACAACGGAGCACACACACACACACATAGGCCAATACATTTCAGACTAACATAAGGACAACGTCTTATGCAACAGGACCAAAAAAGGCAGCACATACACACACGTAAGCGATACGACCACCACCACCACACTACTACAGCCTACTGTTATGTGCTCGTCATTGTCTTTTAATGTGCACTTTATTGATGTTCTTGTATTGAGCAGACTCTGTTCCTGCGCTTGCATGGGCTGCATGATTTCATTTCATACGTTCTCAACCAGCCTCCCAGCCTGCCTGTGCCTTCGCCGTATAGCCAGCCCGTTTCGATGATGCTTCAACAATATCAGCATAACATTAACGTCAGACCTATCTCCGCAGCTCATTCCACTAAGTACAACGTTGTGCACTGTGGCGTATTCCGTCTACCAGAGTAATGGAACAGGACGAAGTGTGTGTGTGTGTGTGTATGTTGGATTATGTGTGGCTTATGCATTATGCAACATTATGTTGGCAAAATAGGTTTTAATGCCTGACATAAAAACGAAAAAAATACTGTTCAACAAAATTTGCAAAATATCTGCACTGGCACATACACACAATTCTGTAGTCCTGGACCGAAAACAAAATACAACAACAAAATATTATTAGAACAGCAAACGGCAAAAGGAGCAAAATATAGGTCACATGTTATGTCGAAAATGATGATTGAAAATGAAAATGACATATTGTCGTCAGTCGTATGAGTTGTAATTTCATTTTCATACATTAGAAAATAAGACCAACAGTAATCAGGTTAAATGGAAAAAAAAATGCGGAGTAGTTTTTTTTTTAAAGGCCCCAAATGTCAGTTTAATATTGTAAAGTTTTTTTTGAGATGGTATTAGAAAAAAAAATATGTATAATGGGTTTTGGGTAAATTAAAAAAAAAAAAAAATTGCCAAGTGGGGTGAAATAATATTCCGTTTATAAAGTAGTTGGATAATAACAGAGTGCAACACTAAAATCTCGAAACAATCCAAATCAGAAAGCTAGTGATGGTAGAAGAAAAACCCCTGGTTTTTTTTAGCTAAATTCAGCTAGTATTTCCGAAATTTGAATATTTAAGTACTAGTAAGTTGTAATGCGCCTATGGCGCCCGTTGAAATATGGAAAAAAAATTTTGTTGAAAAAAAAAATTTGGAAAAAAAAAATTTCTGTTGAAAAAAAAATTTTGTAAAAAAAATAATTGGAAAAAAAAATTTTGGTAAAAAAAATTCGGGGAAACACAATTTCTGTACAAAAAAAATATTTTTTTTTTTATTATTATTATTTATAGAAAATATATTTACCCTCGACACTGATTCACTGATACACTGATTCACTGACTCTGTCACGCAGTACGTAGGAATTTAAATAGGCATTCTATAATTCTATATAAATTCTATAAATAATAATAATAAAAAAAATAATATTTTTTTTTGTACAGAAATTGTGTTTTCCCCAATTTTTTTTTTACAAAATTGTTTTTTCAACAAAAATTTTTTTTTTACAAAAAATTTTTTTTCCATTTTTTTTTTTTTTTCAACAAAATTTTTTTTTCCAACAACATTTTTTTTTCCACAAAATTTTTTTTTTTCGACAAAAATTTTTGTTTTTCAACAAATTTTTTTTTTTCAAAGAAAAATTTTTTTTTCCACAAAAATTTTTTTTTTTCAACAAAATTTTTTTTCAATATTTCAACGGGCGCCATAGGCGTATTACAACTTACTAGTTATTTATAGAAAATTATAGAATGCCTATTTAAATTCCTACGTACTGCGTGACAGAGTCAGTGAATCAGTGTCGAGGGTAAATATATATTAAGATTCAATTTGAATATTTAAGAAATTTAAGTGCAGAGACATGTATTTTTGGCCATTTTACAAGAATCAATCAAAAACACGATTTTGGATTTTTCGATGTCTGTAATGTGGTTGTTAGGAGCCCAATAGAATTTTTGTCCCAGCCTGATTGACTGGGAACGGCCCTTCGGAAAAGACCCTAAATCGTGCAGTTGTAAAATTTTCAAAAAAAAAACATGTCTATATCTCTTGAACTATTCGAAATATTTATTTTCCTTCGTTAGCTCTTAGTTAGTTCTACAAATTTTACCTTGAGACAAAATCAAAATAACACAAACTGTTAAAAAATCATAAAATTTCGTTATATTTTTCTGTGGTTTTTCACACGTATTTCAGATATGGCTACGAACTCAATCAGACAGTCCTTGACAAAAAGATAGCCAAAAGCAAAACAAACAACTCGTCTTAATAAGTCGATTTCAGACGATGACTGCTTGCCATAGTTAAAGCCCCAATAAGTCATCACAAATTCAATAAAGGACCAAGAAATCACTATCAATTGTATGTTTTATCGAATTACTAATCGTAGGGAGGTGATGATGTGATAGGGTAGTGTGTGAGACATTAACACATCAAACCAAGGTCGGTATTCTGGTAAGAACCACAAATGTTTTTCGGCTGCCATTTCCACCTTGTAAATTACGGTGGCCTAACGAGTAATAGACTAACAAGTGCTTAAATATTAGCTCCCGGTCAGTGGGTAGACTCAGGTCACTGCTCTGAGAGACCGGCAGTCTGTTCCTTAATGTTATGCTAAGGATATGACTTTTAAGGTCATGTGTGTTTTGTGATACTCGTAAAAGTCCTGCCGGTCCGGGACCGGGAGTCTGTTCCTTAATGTTATGCTAAGGATATGACTTTTAAGGACATGTGTGTTTTGTGATACTCGTAAAAGTCCTGCCGCGCCAACAAATTCTGTTACGCTATTTCGGCTTTGAACACTTGCAACTCATGTCTGGCACACACCAACGCCATGGTTGTGTTTATTTCCAATTTCCATAATTCTTCAATTTTTTTTCCGAAAATTTAATTTATATAAATAATAAATAAATACTATGCATTAAAATGAGTAAAAATATCCAATTATAATCTCTCACTTAATAATTCATAATCATTTGAAATCTGTTTTGATTAAGAAAAAAAAAAGTAATTCCATCCAACGTTTCGTTGGCTGCAATGCCATACAACACTTTTTCTCTCGCCCTATGTGGGGTCCATACAATTTAACCATAGCCGACGCGACGTCGACGTCGATGACGATGTTGCCGACAACCAAACACACCACATGTGTAAACAATAAATTTTCAATAATTTACACATACACGATTTTTAAATATAAAAATAATTTACTCACTCTCTCAGTGCTGGTGTTGCCATCATCGACGACGATGGAGATGACGGTCGGTGCTGGGTGATGATGCCGATAATTATGCCAAAAGTGCAAACAGAATTATGGCCAAACTCCAACAACACCAACACCGCCAAAAAAGGCCAATACCAACGACGGAGGCCATAATGGCCGGCAATTATGTTGATCATTGCAGCCATCAAAACACCACTCGTCGTTCGCATTATGCGAATGCGAATAATTTTGTTCGATATATGTGAATATTCCACCATTTTAAACTATATATAGAAACATTTAATTGCTTTATGGATAAAAAAAAAAAGAAAAAATGTGTATTAATGGATTTTTCTGTAGGTTTTTGGCTTCACGCATTTGTCTGATGATGTTTGTGGTGTCTCGTGGAGGGACACTGAAGCAGAGCAGTAGACGAAGGCAACACTTAAAGGGGTCCTGGGGTCTACAAGAACTCAAATCAGCCCAGGACTCTAACCATTCTCCTCAAGCACATACCGGGGAATAGAACAATACAAGTGTCGAATCGGCCAGACATTCGATTTTAATGGGCTGAGGATGGAGTTACGAAACTACTGAACATACTCTATGCCTCTGTAGATTGGATGAAACGATTCAGCTTCAGTGGGGGAAATTTTCTTGATAAACATTGTTTTTCTGTACAATTAAGTGCTTTTCAGAATTTGCAATTTCACCCTCACTAATTAAGCTGTAGTTTCAACACTTGCCAATTGGACTGCATACAAATGTGACAGGACACCCAGCTGCCCCCAGGCTACGCCTTAGGTCACTGCTGACAGTGCCACAAACAAACGAATCCCTCCCCCCACATATGCTGGGTGACAAGTGTACAACACATATATCTAGGTACATGATTTCTGGCGATTTTTTCTTTTTGGATTCGTGTCGTTCGCTTTTTGTTTCTGCGGAATGGATTGACTGCCGTTGCCGCTGGACGGTGGACATTATGAAATTATGGCAAAATAAATTTATGGCTTTTTAATTGCATTGACTTTTTAGCCGCGGGTGTAGCGCGTCCACACATTGCCACACAGCTGAGCGTGAGGACCGAGGGCGGTAGCGCGTCTGTATTATTTTTCATATGTGTTAAAGTGTTGAACGTACATAAATATCTCCGCCATAATAAATGCAATAATAAATGATTCAAGTGTTAAACGTAATCTAATAAATCATTACAATTTATTAAAATCTCATAAATAATCGGTCATCGCAGCAAGTGGATAAGTGGGCACAAGGGAAAGAAGAAATGACCAAGGGTTCAATTGCCGACATTCACCGACAGATTTCAATTGAATGAAGCACTACGAGAAGGAGGGAGTTATATGGAATGTTTGGTTGTTGGTTAAGGTTTTACTTATTCTTTTACCCAGCTAAATTTGTAATGTAAAGTAACTCTAGTACAATGCATAAAATTTTATAAAAACAAAAATTAAAAAAATTCTAATGGACGCTTTTTTAAAGTAAAGTATATGTCGTTTTTTTTGGACTAACATTCAGGGGATGCCCCCTATGAATGCAATGCACTGTGTTAGCTATAGGAAATAAGGGTATTGGAGGGAGAAAAGAGGTAGTAGTGTTTGTTGATGTTTGGAAAAACACTTGCTGGAAGATTATTCCACATGCGAACAGTACGGCTGAAGAACGAATTTTCTCTATAGTGCGTCGTCCGGTCAAGCGGTCATTTGACAATGAACAAACATATACAAGTATTAATTTCAGTAGAGACCCGAAGTCAGTGCCTGGTACGAATGGGGTTAAGTAAAAAAAGAAAATGCTCAAGCACAAAGGCGTGTGGTGCTTACGATACAATTGAATTTGCTGTATTTAAAATTTTTCATATTTTGGGATTTTCTATCGAATTTCATTAAAAATAACAGGTGGCGCAAAAGTAATCCTCCTATCAGAAAATGCTATAAATTTTGCGATTGTCCCCTAATGTGACAATCAACTGTGGCGGCGGCCATTTACACGACATCATAATCTCGACTTGATGTAAAAAAAATTAAAAGACCAAATAAAAATAATCCACAAGAAGAATCAAAGTTTTTAATTTTTTTTTAATTACAAAAAAAACATTGGAAGTTTACTTTTGCGCCACCTTGTAGTTTAAAAAAAAATGTCGCTTACGTCTTTTTCGCGGTAAGGGCTGGATATGTTTAAGTTGTTGTCTACAATGTAACGAAAATCAATTTGCACACGAACTTACACCACTTGAAAATAATTAATTAATCAATTTCCAAAACAAAAACAAAACAAAAACACATGACCTACTTGTGGTTTTTAAACATCTCGATCAGCTCATTAACTCTCTTGGAAACGAGATTATGCAAAAGAAAGAAAAAGACACATACCTGAAAAGAAAAGAAGAAGAGAAATAAGCCATTAGTGTTGAGTTTTGAATGAAGTTATTCTTAAAAATTGGAAAATTTTTCATAAACAAAAGCTCAATTTTAAATCCAAAATCCAACTGAAATTATTTGTTGCTTAATTATTACATAGGGTTATCCATTTCATGGTTTCAAACAAAGTTGTTAAACCAATTTTTTGTTTCTTTTCAGTTGGAAGTCTGACATTGACGAAAATGGATCGCTTAACGATCACACAACGCGTAAAAAATTATTAAAACCTACTGCAAAAATGGTGATTCTGGCTCAGCCACATATCGTGCTTTAAGAGAAGATTATGGTTTACAGCGATGAAGCAAAACTGTCGTATAATGAAATAATCGAAATAACCGTTTTATCAATACATTTTGTAATTTAATTTAATTTGGCCGTAAGGCTTTAAATTACTAGTAAAGATGAATAAAAATCTGTGTTTTATTACGTTTAATTTTAAAAAGCAAAAATGGAGTATTTGAAGTTTAGACACAGTTTTATTTGAAACTATGTTTTACAAAGCTGTAATTAAACTACGATCTCATCTATTAGATCTTAGTGTTTGGCCAGTCTAAGAAATTGTCTCGAATATTCAGCTTTCCTGAGATGTTTGCCCTGATCTGTCGGAATGTGTGCTGTAACAGTTCGCTTGACAAATTTTAAAAAGAAAACCGACATGATGTTTTTTCCATTCTTTAGTTCGGCAATTTTGTATTCATTTTTTTTCTTGTTATAACTTCAAAACGCACGCCAGGCATTTCCGCTTATCGCTTTTTTTTTTAATGGAATTGAAAATACTTTTTTTTTGTTGACTCTCATTTTTCTTAGCCTGTAATTTGTAATTAAAGTGACCTTTTCGAAGTTGGTGATATCATATATCCTTTGTTTTCCAAAGCTTATCCTTTAAAAAAAGTGTAGTGCGACCACCAATTTGACCGCAACCAACCACTTTAGCCACCCACCCACCAATCCCAAAGGTCACAATCTCATATTACCCACAATCCACAGCAGTGGAGAATGGAACACAAACACACACATTATAAATTTACAATTACCAAAATTAGCAATTAACATAAACAAACAACGAGAAATATCAACACGAAACTCGGCAGCAGCAGCAGCAGCAAAAAAAAAAGTATCAAATTTCAAATAAATTTTTCAACCACATGACATAATTTATCAAAAAGGGGTGTCATGAGTGACACCCTCTCTGCGAAACGGCAAACGAGAGAGGCACAGGAACATGTGTGCTGGCGGAGGGGTGTAATTTGTCAAACAAACCAACACACACACACACACAAGCGGTGTGGGCTATAATTACTGCACTTAAACCGAGCCGAATCGTAGAGTGAATTCAAATTCAAATTCAGATATTTAATGAGAAGTGACAAAATAAATTGCAAATATAAAATAAACCAAAAAAAAAAGCGGAGAAAAAAAAAATGAGTTTGGAATGGCAGACAATTGAAAACCACCACCAATGATCACAAGCATCAGGATCATTGCCAATCTCATTACCACCCCCCCAAAAATCTACAACTAATTTAAATTAAAGCCTTTCAAAAAAAAAAAAAAACGAAGCATGACTAAATTTCGAAATCTCATCCACCACCCACATCATATACGATTTTCATAGATTAAAATCTTATCTGGTCTTATGAACACCCAGACATCATTCGTTGGTGAACGCGACGTGTCGGGTATACTTTTGGGCTTTCAATTGCAATGGGAAGTGAAGCATACTTTGAGGTGTGATAAGTCACTTTGAGTCATTGCCATTATTTGGCAACAAAGCGTGTATGGTATTTTGTTTTTTTTTTCCCCCGTTTCAAAAAAATAAAACAAGTTCCGCACTTAGGAAAGGCAGCTAGAGAAGAGAGGTGGATGGTTTATGCCATGAGGGTGATTTTTGTTTTGGGCTCAAAAAAAAAAAAAAGCTACAATTTCACCCTCTTTGCCGGAAAATAAAAGCAAAGGGAGGTGTGTCAGTCCATCAGTGCCGCGGTGCATAGTGTTACACTTGCAGGCGTTCATAATCAAGAGATTTATCAGAGTGACACGGCACTACGCCAACAAGGGAACAAAAGGTTTGATATCAAATTCATTCGCCCCACCAGACCGAAAAAATGCCCAACCTCTTTGGGCCATACAATTCCCTCCAAATCCCACCACCATCCACATGTAACCTTCTTTCCTTCTTTTTTCGCCTCCCAATTGTTACAATTGCAACATTGGCAGCAATCGTATTTTAATGCTAATGAAGTAATTACATTTGGAAAGGACGTGCGTTGAAAGTGGTTCCATTGAAATCTAATGCACTTTACTGGTCTCTAAATTGAGACCTTTATTCCAAAACCAAACCAAAAAAAAAAAAAAAAGTACAATGTGGGTGTGTATTTGAAATAGAAATCCGTGGCAAGTGTGTTCCCAGTTACCTATAATTTGATGCCATATCCGGTTAAATTGGTTAAACGTTAGTTAGCCCAACAACAAAAGAGTGAGGAAAGCAGCAAGGAGCGGGTGGAAACTAACGGCTTCAATCAGCTTGATTGGTTATTGATGAACTTTCCCTTCGGATGAGGGAGGTGAAAAAACTATAGCAAACTATTGAAACAAGTTCAGGAATTAATTAGTGTTAAACTATGGCCAGTTGTGAGGGGGGGGGGGGATGAGAGGGGATAAGTTCGCAATAGCTCAAGTGACCCAATAAACGACCATAAACTTTTGTTCTAGTTTTTCAATTTCAATTGATTTACAGTTTTTTTTTTGGTTAAATGAAAAGGGAAATCGAATGTGACAGATGTGACATTTTGTACAAAAATGAGCAGAGAAATGGGAGAAAAAGGGAAAAGAAATATAGAAAATTAAGCAAATGTAAAATGTGGACACCTGTTTTCAGTGGAAGCTACGAGAAAGAAGCCAAATTAAAGAACATCGTTGGCAAAATCACGGCAATCAGAAGTCTCAGGTTGTTTTATGTTCTTTTAGTTCTGAGTTTTTTTTCTTTCAAAAAAATGACCACTGCAAATGGATATAAAGGATGTCCATCGAGAAAGAAGCCAAATCTATGAACGTCGTTGGAAAAATCACGGCAATCAGAAGTCTCAGGTTGCTTTATTCACTCTTAGTTCTGTGTTTTACCTTCTTTCAAAATATAAAGTTGCAATGCACGTTGTAGAATATTTTGATCTCTCTACAGGGAGGACAAAAAACGGCCTCTGTAATATATTTTGGAGGCAACATATATATGTTTGGAGCAGTTTCCACACATGTTATGTTTCGGCTGTATGACGCACAACATAACTAGTCAGTGGTGACGGTCCTTTTCCTCCTCATACACACGGCTACCATATATTACCGATCTTTGTATAGAATGATGAAAGTTATATAATTACGCTCTCTGAGAGCAATACTCTCTAAAACGGGGAAAAACAAATAAATATGTCCTATTGTATTGTTTTGCCAAAAATATGTTACGACACAAACATGTGGTTTCTCAATATGCTAGAATTGTGCCCCAAACCTGTTACGACGGTGTACAAATATAATATGTTTGCGCACAAACATATATGTGTTTGTGTCCGTTCACAAACATTTTTTTATCATATCTTTTTTTCTCCGTTTAAAAACTATTACATTCAAAATCCTAAAATTTTTACAACGGAGAGAAAAATATTCGCAATATTTTAATTTGTTTAGTTTTTATCTCTTCTCTCAAAGAAAACCGACTCATGTGGAAGTTCCTAACTTAACGGCGGATCATTTTTACCGTATTTTTGTTCTAAGAAATGTGATGAGCGTCCATAAAAAGCAACTGTGCGCGAATGGTGTTAGTAGGGAATACTTTAAAGTACTGGAAAATTATGGGCAGCACCGCTGGCTTTTTTTTTTACACACACGTACTATTGGTAGTGTTGTTTTCGGTAAATATATCACCTCCTCACATTACTTTGCAAAATTCTTTTCCAAAAATAAACACACACAAAGTGTTGCTGGACACGAAATGAATCCGAACAAGTCTCTGCCAATCGTCCGCCAACACAATCCAAAATAGAATATTTGGCAGACGCATTCTTTCGTCTTGTAAAATTCGCACAATTGTGAAGATTATTTGAGTTTTTTTCTGCCGTTTTTCAATATGTGATGTCATAAAAATGCCAGCATTTCACACGAGATGGGTAAGAGAAATGCTCTCAATGCTTTGGATTTTGCGTTTGTGTCTGCTTTTTAAAATCTGCCAAAAAAAAAAAAAAAAAGTTAGACAAGAATAAAGAAAGAATACTTTATGAATGTGTTTTATTTAGCAAAAGAAATGAGCCGAGTGTTAGATTCACATGTTGTGGCGTTGAATGGATACGACGGAAATCTTAATAGTTGTTTATGTCACACCGCCGAGTGGAGCAACAGAGTGGCTCTTGGGATTGGTGGCATGGTGAGCTAAAAAAAAAAAACTAAAAAAAATGTCAAGTCAGTCGTCGTATGTACTGTCATCAATCTTCATAATAGCCAAATGTATGTTAGACAGACAGACGGATGGCAGACATTGTCACAAACATAAAACAAGTGATTTGCCGTTCTGTGTTCACTCATTTTGCACATTTTTTGGCAAATTTTGAAACCAAATCAACAACAACAAAAAAACGAACATAAAATCTTAATGTGTCTGTGCAAAAATTTGACTCATTCATTTGTTAGAAAGTAAGCGAGCGAAATGTATGAATGAATGAATGACGGAGCGTATGAATTTTTATAATTATGACTAATATTTATTTGCCCTAGCATTTTGTTTAAATCGCTTTTGTGGTTAAAAGAAATATTTTTTTTTTTTTTTTTTGCATTTTCAATATTTTAAACCAACAAACCAGAAATGCTGTCATGATGATGATGGCGGCGGTGGCGCTGGTGGTGTTGGGAGTCAGCGATCACGATGACCTCATTATTTTATTGTAATTCTTCTAATAACAAAAATGTTTAGCACGATTTTGTCTCGCTTGTGAAAGATTTGCACAAGACGACATTAGCATTAAATCACTTTTCCTCCACACTTGTCTGATCACGGCGTTATTTTCTGTTTCTTTGTTTAGATTTAAGTTTTGCAATCAATTTGCACACATTAAATTGCGCAGCAACCGTTTAACCTTTGCTCCCCCAAGCCCCCCGCCCCAAACACCACGAACGGGCGGTCATTGAAAACATTTTAAATTATAACCACTTATTGATTGGCTGTTGTCGCGATAATTGGACGGCAGAAATAAGTTGAATGACTGACATCGCTGACGGCCAGCAATGTGTCAACTTCTTAGTTAGACAACGAAAAAAAGGGAGAAAGAAACAAACAAAGTGTTGCAGTGTTTACCCGTAAGCAATTATGAATGTTAAGCATTGTTAAAAAAGAAATAATAGCAAGATGACCAAAAATCCAAAATATTTTTAAAATCAAGGAAACCGAACTTTGTCCTCGTTTACTTCATCGAACGTGTTTAGTAAACTTTTAGTGAATGCCAGTCCCAGATATATCCACGATATATCTAACAGTTACGACCAACAGATACCGTTAAAACATCTGTAGATTAGCGATAAACAAACCTCTCGATATTATTTTAATTTCACATTTTAATTTTTAAATATTCATATTTAAATTTTTGAAAAAAATCTAATTATTCAAAAAATACATCTTCTCCAAACTGGTGGAGTGCATTTGCTTACTTCAAGATAGTCATTCTAAGTTCCCTAAGCTATGCAATACTTTTAGAGTAAAACTTTTAAAGCTCTTCATTTTAATTCCAACTAAGTAAACGAATTAAACACATAATTTAAATTTATACACACATACATATTTAATGTCAGCCTAATGAGGATTGAATTTATAAATTCGGTTTCAGCACAAATCAGATTCCTTTTGTGGGCAACTGTTGTCACCCCTTTTCCTTGAATGCCACCTTGATCCCTAATAACACATAGACTACAATGTTTTCCCACTTGACTTCATTATGACTCACCCACCGACCATATCCATAAAAGTCGCCCGTATAAGAACTCATGTTACATTCTATCGTATACGAAAAATTATTAAATATTTTTAATTAAAATGGGTAAATGACACCAGGAGGTGAAGGAAGAGAAGGAGGTGGAAGGTAAACCACCCAAAAATTTGAGTGAAAGTAATTATGATATGCAGTGAATTGTGAATAAATGTCACATCAGCATCAATCTAATCTGTCAACACGGCGAGCGCACAACACTCCCGTTGATATCGAGAGTCAAACTGAAGGACTCGTTGGCACAGTATCGCACAATGGGACAGACAACAGATGCAGTCTGCCTGAAAGAGAAGTGAAGCTTTTACTTTCCTGCGTAACAAAACATAGAAGAACAAAAAAAAACAATATGAGGGTGTTTTTTTTCCGGCTAAGCTGTCATTGTCTACTCATTCAAATAATGACATTTTTTGTGTCGAAAACGGGGTATGGTGCGGTGCCATTCGTCTTTCGGAAAACATACGCTTTTGATAGGAATTGAGAATCGTTGTTGCTGTTCTTGGGATTTAATTATGTTTGGTAAGCAATTACTTGCCGGTGGATGCTGGCGGTCTGGCATTGTTTGTTGGTGTTGGCGTTACTTCAAGTGTCAAGTGTGACATGTAAAGTGCGTCATTTGTGATTTGAAAACCCTATTTTATTTTATTTGTTTTGAAAGTACCAAAAGTACTTTTTGTATATTTTCATGTTTACCAAAAAAGAAAGAATATCTCTGACTAAGTGAAGTGCGACGATGGGTGTAACATGAGAGTGTTTTGTATTTTTGTTAACCAAATTACACACGATTGATGATGTGTTGTATGCAAATTAAATTATTCACCAGATGTTGTCATTTCTCTCTTTAGTCGTTTCATTTTTGTTGTTGTTGGAGAGACTGGGGATGAATTTGATTAATGATCGAACGATGACTCGAAGTCATCGTGGTGGTCATGAAGCATCACTCATCGATTATGGCTGGAAATTTTGCATCGCAAAAACTTGAAATGACTGTCTTGAAATAAGCAAATGCAGTCCATCCGTTTGGAGAAGAAGTATTTTTTGAATAATTTGAATTTTTTCAAAAATTTAAATTTTAATTTTTTAAAAATTTGTATTACTTAAAAATTTAAATTTGAATTTTTTAAAAATTTAAGTTTGAATTTTTTAAATCAATTGTTAGAAATATATTTACTATACAATCAAAAAGGGCAATAATTAAAAATTCAAATTTAAATTTTTAAATAGTTTAGATTTTCTAAAAAATTTAATTTTTTAAAATTTTATTTTTTTCTAAAATGTGTACCGATGAAGAAGTATGACAGCTTCCGAAACGAATCCATATACCTTGTCGCATTCAAAGCAAACACAATACTTGAAACCTTTTTTTTTTAAACAGTTCTATTTTAGTAAAGAAATATAAATGATAAATGAACTAGAACTCGACTAAAAGAAAGAAAACTAAACAAAATTAACAATTTAAATTTTTTGAAAATTGCAATTTGAATTTTTTATAATTTAAAAAAAAAAATATTTTTTTAAAATTAAAAAGTTCTTGCATGTCCCTAACTAAATTCTAGTCATTCTAGCCATGTTAAGTTTTGAAAATAGTAAGAATCCTTATATCAATCAAGCTGATCAAGCCTGGATCAGTAAGTAAAAATTGTATCTCCGACATGATTTGATTGCATCCCAAACGTATTTAAGGACCTGTTTACACACACTTCTATTTTTCTTTCTTAAAAAATAGATCGTCCTTAAAGTATGCAATATATTTTGGTTTCGATTTAAAATATTAATATTATATAATTGCTGATAAAATCTTCCACCTTCAACCCCTGGGTACCCTGAAAGACAAAATTAATAAACCCTCCAGGCCGTTGGGGGGAAGAAAATATACCAGAATTCTTATTTCAGTTAGTTGAGAATGACAATAAACCATAAACGGAAATTAAGAGCCTTAATAAAAACATATATCGTTTGATAATGTAGGAAACTATGTGGACCAAGGTTGCCCATCAGATGACGTTAGTAAATAATTCGATTTAGGACTGTCGACACTTTTTATTAATCGATAAACACAAATACTGTTGCCTACATTTTGGGGAGGTCCCAAAAAAGAAAAAAAAAATTGTAAATCGTAACGAAGTAAATAAATAATATTTCATTTTAAATGTCTGACAAATAACAAATCAAATAAATCATTGCATACCTTAAGGATTAACGTCAAAAAGATTAAATAGAAGATAAAGGCGTATCAATTTAGATAATTAGACATTTTTAAAACTCTTTGTATTTAAGAAACCCTCAGGTTGTGAATATTCAAAAAGGACATCATTAATTTCAGTTAAGGTCACTTCCAGTTAAGTTACTAATGAATTAAATTCTCCATTACGAGCTATATTATAAGTCTGCTAACAATTGTTTATAAAGTCTTCACGCAAATGATGACTTCCGTTGCCTTGAATAATCAAAACAAATGTAACTTTAATGCCTTTCAATTTTGATTAAATCTGTCCATCAAAAAATACGAAAAGAAAAACTCTTCTATTGGACTAAATTAAAATGTAAACTGCTCACACAAAATACACCGAATACTTTAAGGTGCCCCTGAAATACCCAACAAAGATTGTAGCCTATCTTTAGGCGGAGACATCATCAACAATTGTAAGACCGCCGAGGGCTAGCGAAAGGCAACACATTAAATATTGATAAGCAATGGTATAGGAAAAGAAGACAGTAAGACAGTGACAAAGAAAAGGAAATATATTTAATGGACTCGGTCGTTTTCATTTTGATTTGGAAAACAGTGTAGGGAAAGAAACAGACAGTATGTACACTTCAGCTTAAATTAATTAGTAGTTCATTAATATTTAAAAAAAGTTATATTATTTACTTAGCATTTCAATTCAATGTCAAACTTTTGTTAATATATTAATATTGGCAAACTGTGTGCTAACTTCTTTCGGCTGTTGCTATTAGGTGGATGTTATTTTTTTTTAATTCAAAAGTAATTTAGAAACAAATTGTAACCCCAATTATAACTTGAGCTTTTGTGGAAGTAAAAATGCAATAAAATCACTTTTACTTCTATAATTGTTCCATAAATCCAAATAAATCTAGGGACAACGGCGTTATTGAGCAAAAGTCTTTTCTGATTGATTAAGGCAAATCACTAATTGTTTTAATAATAAAAAAGAAAAAAAAAATATATAAACTGAAGAGCAGGCAATCTTACTCTAAAAACTATTACCTACAACTGGGGGAAATTCAAAATGTATAGCCTAAGTTGAGACTAAATATATAACCACATACCTGTAAGCGGTATGGAATATTAACGTTTATCTTATGCATTAAATATTGTTGGAATACAACCACAAGATAAACAATTCCAATTCCATCCCTCCGGTTAGACAATACGTTTTGTATCGGGAAGATACTCCCCCGGGCGCCAGTAAACTTTCTGATGTTTTTCTGCTGTAAACCTAAAAACAAAACAATGGACAGAATCTTTTTCTCCACCATCTTAATATATATTTACCCTCGACACTGATTCACTGACTCTGTCACGCAGTACGTAGGAATTTAAATAGGCATTCTATAATTTTCTATAAATAATAATAATAAAAAAAATAATATTTTTTTTTTTTACAGAAATTGTCCCCAAATTTTTTTTTTTACAAAATTTTTTTTCAACAAAAATTTTTTTTTTAACAAAAAATTTTTTTTCAACAATTTTTTTTTCAACTACATTTTTTTTCCACCAAATTTTTTTTTTTCAACGAAAATTTGTTTCCTTTTTTCAACGGGCGCCATAGGCGCATTACAACTTACTAGTTATCATATAATGTGTATAGAAAACTGCCAAAATTTTCTCATGATTAGTCCCACTAATCAAAGATTTCTTTCCTTTTAATTCTGATATTTAAAAAAAAAAGTGTTAATCTTATGTGGGGCGACTGCCTATCATTAACATTCAAAAACAGTAGCCTACCTTCAGGCAATTTTAATACAAAAAAAATGCAACATACATCAGTTACGAAATATAGCAAAACCCATTAACAGGCGCTTGAACATTACACAGAGAGGCAGAGGGTGTTAACTAAAAATAAACCAAACACAAATGGATTTACCAAATCATTGCCTACTTTAAGGGGGCGGGAGCTGGGATTTCTTAATAGCATTCCCCCACACCCATCAGAGCGGAATATACTGCATACCTTCAAGGCATTCAGCCTTACAAATGCCAGAAAATGGGGGGAAAAAGAAACGAGCAACAGCAAACAACAAAATTGCTTTGATTAAAACAATTTCCCCTACAAAGGATAAAGTAAACCGTAGGAACAGAAAAGAAGAAGAACAAAAAAAAAAAACAAATGTAATTGAAAAAAAGTTCCTCCCCATCAATCCCCGAATCGGGCATAACAAAGGAAGCCAACACTTTATGTGTAGCCCAAAAACATACTTCACATTTTTGTCGTGACAAAAAAAAAAACGTAACGATTTTTGTTGAAGGTAAAGTCACCAGCAAGATAAGTGATTTTGTACAGCTTGTCAGCGTGGGAAGAGCCAGTGAGGGCATGTTACAGGAGCAATATTTAAATTCTCTTTTAAAGAGCAACAACAACAACAAAAACTTGATATGAATTTCACACTGTCTGCCAGTTTGTGGCCCTTAACCAAACTTAGACACACACAGACAGACAGACAAGTGGTTTTCCCCTTTGATCCGGTGGTTGATATTCCAGGGGCTGTGCTCAAAACTCATCTTCAATTTGTGCCATAGTCGTACATTTAAATCAATAAAGTCAATTTAATAATTCAACAGACATGAAGAAAATAAATTTATTATAATGTTTGTAGTTTTTGTATGCCACAAATACTGCAGTGTTGTATGGCAGCCAAGGGGGACAGTTGGACGGGCTGGCAGTCTGCTGGTGGCCCTGTCGTGCCATATGTAACGGAGTCAACTCACTGTTTGGCTTTCACAGAGAAAACAAAAACGGTATTTCAGTTGATTTCTGTCTCAATAGCTTCATGTTTTAAGTTTACCAATTCGCTGTGTCATAAAATATCTATTCAGGCTGATCATGATGATAATCAGTATATGTATATCAACATTATATCTGTCTGTCGGTCTGTCTGTCTGTCTATTATGTGATGTTTCCCCAAGAGAAGAAAGAAATAACTATTCATATTATTGGTTTTATGCCAAAATGTATCAAACGGCCAAGAACAGCAAATGTTTCTAGATGATATATGAGATGCCATCGAAAAAAGACTTTCTCTTCAAGGAAATAGATGAAGCAAAAATGAGCGAACAAAAGGGATGCAGAATCCTATGAGGTGGTGGTTTGCTAGCAACGATAGCAGTTTGAATAATTTATGAATAACAAACCATATCATATCCTAATGAAATAAACAGAAAAACTTCTTTCCAAAGATTGAGTTTAATCATATTAACCTACATTCAATGAAATGGCATAAGGAAATTTCTCAATTTTGTGTAGTAAATAAATATTTGATAAGAATTGTTTGAGTGGATTTCATATCATGCGGAAAAGTAAGCAAATGCTAAACTCATCTCTTCCCCATCCGCCGCTGCCCAAAAGTATACTTGAGTAGTTGCCTGCACACATGCAGCCAAGGCTGCTATTGCCCCCCCCCCCCAAAAGTATGCTTTAAATTCTTATTGCATAAGCCCGCCTAAAAGCACACACTGCCTTTTTTTTTAGCTCAGTTGCTTGCATTTGAGTCAAATCAAAAGGATTTTTCGGGTAAATATTTGATGCGGACAAATTTGGGAAATTCTGGGAAAGGCAAAAAGAAAAACACCAAAGAAAGTTCTCGTAAGAAAAAGAGAATTGGTAAAAAAAAACCTGTCCCCAACCTGTATGTTTAAATTAAGTTTGTTTTAAAGAGAAGGTAAGAAACAAATTTAGAAGTACAATGCAACACAAGATAAAGAAAACAAAATAAATTGAATCCACCATAAACAATTTCTCCAAAAAATCCTTTGTGCTTTCAAAAAGAATTTGTCCCAAAAAATGTTATCAAAGACATACAAATTCTTTAAAACATAGAACTTTAAACAACATGTATTACCTCCCCCCCAAACAAATATGCTCCACTGACTACAAGTGCCTAAAAGTAGGCAACAACCTGATAGTCTTTCGCCTTTCCACAAAAAAAATCATCCTTATCCGTTTTGCCACAACTTTAGCATTTTCATTATCATTTTCCCGTGGCTTTTCTCGTTAGTAGCAAATATGTTTTGCAAAATTGAGGCATACTTTTAGGTTAAGAAATAAATTAAAAGTTCAAACAAACTTTTCAGCAAGTTATACGTTTCAAATACTTTCACCAGGTGAAAATATGTTTTGTTTTGCTTTAGGGGAATTTTAAAAACTTGGATGAAAACAAAAATTATGACTTTAATTAAGAAATATCCGACAAAAAGACCAGTATACTTATGAGGTGCAGGTAAAGAATTTGAAATTGGGGTATAATTTTCAACGAAAGTGGTAAAATGTTTGCGATATGAGAAATGACTTTTAGTTGGACGAGTTCCAATTGTTTTGAAACTTCTTGCACATTTTCAGTTGTTGTATGAAAATAAATTTACCCCTTTGTCACAGAACAAAAGTTGTCTCTGTTACCTTTGCCGCAATGTATACTTCCAAACTATTTCACTTGACTGCAACTAAAAGTAGACTTTAGTTTTTGCTCTGTTTTCTTTTTAATCATAAAGATAAAAACAACAATAAAGTAAAAGTTAAAAAAAATGTCATACAAAACATAAGAAGTCGACATTAAAAAGACTACTTCACATTAACTTGGCAGACTTTTAATATTTTAGTTTGAAAAAAAAGTAAGATGCTGGCATACTTTTAGGAAAACAAGAGCTTATGCAGCAGGGGGATAAGACCATTTCAAAAGATACTTTTTAGATAACATTTAAAATGTGCATTTGATTTCAGTGTTATTTCTCATTTTCTTGACTATAATGTAGTGCACTTTTAGGAGCACAAACAATTTTTTTGTTGTTATTTAATAACAACTCAATTATATTGGTATTTTCTTAATGAGATTCTTCTAGCCTCTTATGTTGGCATAACTTTCTGCATTATTCCAACTTACCTTCAACATAAGTAGCGATAATAGAAAATTCTTCAAATGATATTTGAAACTTAAGGTATGCTTCACATTTTGTATGCCAAAGTCTGTATGAGAGAGATAGGGGGGGGGAGAAATGATGTAGGAAAACAAGATGTGGCTCGAAGAACAAAAAAAAAACTGTGGGGAAAAAGGAAACACTGCAAAAGAGAAACACTTGCTTCATATTTGATTGGCATGACATTTTGTTATAAAGAAAATCAGGGCTTATGTACACGAAAGTAGAATTATTTGTTTCTCCGAATATTCAGCTAATTAAAAGCAAAGGAGGCTAAACTTCTTCAAGTACTATCAATTTCACAGCATACTTTCAGGAGCGGCTGATGCGATAATAAAAATACAAGTACATAATTGACTTTACATTTGTAGAGTATTCATTTAGGTTGCATAACTAAAATAACTTTAGGGGGAACGTCTTACTTCATCACTTATTATAACAACACTTCACTGCATACTTTTGGGAGCAACAAGGTGATTAATTCGAAAAGATAATAAATACATAACTTTAGGGGAGTTATTATAACAATTTCAAGGTATATTTTTAGGGGGGATAAATGGTTCATTCGAAAAAGGTGATAACTACATAAGTTTTGGGGAAACCATTTTATGAGTTATTATAACAACAATTATAATGGCATATTTTTAGGAGGGAAACCGTTATTTTAGGAATAGGGAAAGCACTATTTTTTTTAATTAAAATTAGTTATTATAACAGCTCCACGGCATACTTTTAGGAGGTGAAATTTTACTTTTGCAAAAAATGTTAAATACAGTAAGGAAAACGTTATTTTTAAATTAAAATTAGTGATTATAAATTAAAATTTGTTATTATAAATTAAAATTAGTTATTATAAATTAAAATTTGTTATTATAAATTAAAATTAGTTATTATAAATCCAAATTTGTTATTATAAATTAAAATAAGTTATTATAAATTAAAATTAGTTGTTATAACAACATCATGGCATACTTTTAGGAGGTAAAATGTGATTTTTGCACGACTGCCCTCAGAATGGGTGAAACCTTTTTTTTGCTAATTCAAAACTGTATAAAAAAGGCGGAAAGCTTGCAGGGTTTAAGGATTAGTAAATTTGATATTATAAATTAAAATTTGTTATTATAAATCAAAATTTGATATAATAAATTAAAATTTGTTATTATATAAAATTCAATGCATACTTTTAGGAGGTAAAAGATGATTTTGGCGAAAATACACCATTGCCAACAGACTGGGAGAAACAGTTTTTTTTTTAAATTCAAAAAAGTATAGAAATAACGGAAAGCTTACAGGGTTTGAAGAGTAGTAAGGAATTTCCACAATCCTGTAAACATTGAAAATGTTATCTGTTTTGAATCAAATCTTTGGGATATAAAATTTGTTCGACTGAGTGCCCTTCAATAAATAAATTTCCAGTTGTTTGACCACACTTCATCCATCTGCTCATCGCATCCCCCCCAAAGACTATTTTTACTTTCTACCCTCCTCTTTCTTCACTTTATTAAGAAATACTTGCCCTAAACATATTTCGTAGCACTTAAACAATTATAACTTTTATTACGTTTTCGTACAAGACATTCGCTTGTAATCCTCCAAATGTATTTACACCGACAGAATGAATTCTATAAATTTTTGAAAGATTTCCCATTTGTATTAAAAGTAAATACATAATTCATGTTGTATTAAAGACCCTCGCACACAACGACCAAAAAAAAAAAAAAAACGCCCCAACTATTGCCGTTGTGGTCGTACATCGAAAAGCCATCAATAGTTTTATTTATGCAAATTTTATTCGAATTGGGCGGCGGGGGGTTTTTCTTTCCATATATCTTTTTGTTTTTTTTGCTTGTGTCAAATGTCTGAAA
Organism: Hydrotaea cyrtoneurina; assembly: GCA_958296145.1. NCBI lineage: Eukaryota > Metazoa > Arthropoda > Insecta > Diptera > Muscidae > Hydrotaea > Hydrotaea cyrtoneurina. The sequence goes on from OY282514.1 coordinate 87,871,580, forward strand.
TAACGCATACATTAAATGTGTCATGCAGCAGCAGTTCGGTCTCTCTCGGATAGCTGTAGAGATATATTGAAGTAATGGCGATGGGAGTATGGCTGCCTGACGGTATGGTGAGTTGGTCATGATGGCATATGGGAATTGGTACAAGTACAAGTGAACATATTTATGGTTATGGCTAGCGAAAGTCGAGTTCGTTGATATGAAAATATCGACATCTGTTAAAATGAAACGTCATAGCATATTTCGTGGAACATATGAGATATTGCAAAGCTTAGCACTGGACTATGGAGGTTAAGAAGGCAATGATGGCTGGTACTTTTTTGTTTCTTAAATATTGAAGATGCCACAATCATAGCCTACTTTTAAGGGCAAATAAAATATTGACTACCCTAGGCTGAGGTAACCTGATGGCGATATCAACAAAACTGCCAGAGCATGGAATACCCAAGGTTTAATACAGACAAAAGAAAAAGAAGCTGAACGAAATCAAATCGAAAGCAGCGGATAGAGCTTTGTAAGGGCCCCCTACTTACTCAAGATCGAAAAATAATCAATTTTTACCATAACGACTTGTAATTTGAAGTTGTTTTTTTAAAAAGTTTTCGGTTTACATTTGAGATGTATTAACAAGAATTTAATTAGTTTTCTCGATGCCGACTTGGAAACAAACCGCTGCTTCAGTTTAAACTGATACGGAGGTGTTTTTTTAAAATTATATTTTTTTGTGAATTCTTTCCCCTTTTGGAAAGTACATATAAAAATAAAATATTTATTGTTTACCTTTGGCCTAACGACATTCATGTTATTCCTTAGTATTGCCTACTTTAAGGCTTCCAAACAATTGTAATATAAAATTCATTGAGGCTTCCATCTTCGTCTATATTAACCAATTTCATTCAATATTCATTGATATCGACTATCATTACAAGGAAATAAGTGCTGGCGTGCCTCAGAGTTATCAACCAGAAAAAAAACATATTGCCTACCTTAAGGCTTACACAAGACTTTATTATTCTAAATATAATATTCATGGATTTCTATTGCGAACTGTTGGTTATTTCGCTTGCTTTTAACCTGCTCGAATGTATGCCTTTTATAGGGCATCCATATCAGGCGATTGTATATAGGTCATATGTGTCACTTTAAATATTAATGGTAATCTCAATAATAGCACGACAGCAACAACAACTACGGAAACTGTCTATAACATTGAAGGGGGGGACAAAAAGTGGATTACAATCGCACGAACACAGACACTAACATAAAACTTTTCCTGCAAAATAGAAGAAGAATGTCGGTATATATAACACTATAACTTTTATGTGTGCTAAGGGGGGAAAAGTACGCTTACAAACAGCCAAAAAGTATGCAGTATGTTTATGCTCTAAAGGCAAAAGAACAAACTTTCTGTCTGATAGTATGCGCCATATTAAGGGTAATAAAAATATCACTGTAATGGTGGTGGCGGTGAGTGGAACAAAAAGTCATTCTATTTTTTTTTGTTGTGTCACATCCTGTTGCTTAAAAGAGTTCCGGGGTAAGAAAAAAAAAACCCGAGAAGCTATAAAACAATTGAAAAGTTATGTTATATTCACAGAATAAAAAACGCCGAACATGGACTCAGTAGTTTCGGAAGGGGAAAGAAAAAAAAAAAGGAAAGTATTCTAAAAAGCTTTATCATGTTCGTTTGGAATGTTCCATGGAAAACATAAATAGATTTATATCCATTACTTAAATAAGTCAATTTTGAGGAATGAATTGATGATTCTGTTAGTAGTGATTTTATACTTTACATCCGACTTGCCAAAGAGCCACCATATGTTCCATCATCAATGGTGCTAGTAAATCTTTAATGGCGCGAGCGAGTGTAAACAAAACACTGTTTGCCATCAGAACGTTGCGCGGCAGCTCTTCAAGTTCAATTTTTTTTATAGGTGGATTTTCCGGATTTGTTTCCCTTTACATTTCAATATCAGAACCTTGATAATCATTTTAGCCTACGTGTGATTTATTCCATATCACGAATCATGATTTGTGTTTCGGAACAAACAATACAAAAATATTTTCTGTTTATGTTCTTTGCAAGTCGCAAAAAGAACATCAAAACATCTCAATGAAATTTTACAAAATTAAAATAAACATTCGCATATGTTGGAATTTTCTGTTGTGTTGCTTACAGCATTGTGTTATTTTTACACTTTTACCACATTTCTCGCGTTTGTAACATTCTAAGTGGTTTTGTGTGTGCGGTGTTCATGCGTGTGAAAAAGTTCATTAAACGACGTGAAATTGCCTTCATTCAAGATTTTTTTAATGCAAGAGGAAAACATACAAACATTTTTAATTGATAAACTTTGGAAATTTATAAATAATAGCGGTATTTATAAACCAACAAAAAACGTATTTAAGGTAATTCAAATGGGTGTTTACATTTTGAGGAAGCATTGGAGGACAAGGTCGTTTTAGAATGAAAGAATATTAATGTGAATAATGAAAGAATTCCAGCAAATAGGCCACAAGCTAAGGTCTGAATTATGGTCGTATGCAAAGCCATGGCGACCCGTAGTCGGGCGATTAGATTGGATTTGCTAAATTCGAGAAGATTTTCTATATTTAGAAGTATTTTTCTGGTTAAATATTTGGCAATTACAGATATTGTTTCTGTTGTTCGAGATCACTGATATTTTTTTTTTAAAATTTTTTTTTTTAAAAATAACTTGTTTATATATCAATTTTTTTTTAAAAAAAAAAATATTTTTAAAAATAATTTGTTTAAATTTTTTTTTTTAAATAATTTGTTTAACAATATTTTTTTAAAAATAATTAGTTTAAAAATATTTTTAAAATAATTTGTTAAAATATTTTTTTCAAAAATAATTGATAAACAAGTTATTTATATATTTTTTTTTATAAATAATTGAAGACAAAAAAAATGTTGAAAAAAAATTGTTGAAAACAAAAAATTGTTGACAAAAATATTGGATTAAAAAAATTTGGTTAAAAAAATTAGGTTTAAGAAGCATTTTTCATAAACAAAAAATTTTGGTGAAAAAAAATGGTTAAAAAAATGTACTTAAAAAAATGGTTTAAAAAATGTACTTAAAAAAAATATTTTGGTCCAAAAGTAAATTGGTTTAAAAATATTTTTTTTAAAAATAATTTATTTAAAAATATTTTTTTTAAAAATAATTTGTTTAAAAATATTTTTTTTAAAAATAATTGGTTTAAAAAATAATTTGTTTTATTTTTTTTGTTTTTAAAATAATTTGTTTAAAATATATTTTTCAAAAATAATTAAAGGCAAAAAAATTGTTGAAAAAAAAATTTGTTGACAAAAAAATGTACATAAAAAAGTTGGTTAACAAAATTAGGTTTAAAAAACATTTTTCATAAACAAAAAATTTGGTTAACAAATAGTTGATTAAAAAAATTGGTTTAACAAAAATATAATTAAAAAAATTGGTTTAAAAAAATTTACTTAATAAAAATTGGTTTAAAAAAATTAGATAAAAAAATTATTTGGTCCAAAAGAAAATTTGGTTAAAAAAAATTAATTAATTAATTTTGAAAAACAAAAAAAAATTGTTTGAAAACAAATTCGTTTAAAAAAAAATGTTCCTAAAGAAACTAGTTTAAAAAAAATTGGGTACAAAAAACAGTTTAAAAAAAATTGGATTGTTGGTCCAAAAAATTTAAGTAAAAAAAATTGTTTAAAAAAAATTTACTTAAAAAAAATAGTTTAAAAAAAAATTGATACAAATAAAGAATTTGATTACAAAAAATTTGTTTAAAAAAAGGGTATTAAAAAATTGTTGTTCCAAAAAAAAAAATTGGGTTAAACAATTTTAAAAACAGTTTAAAAAAATTTGTAAAAAATAAATATTTAGTTAACCAAATTTGGTTAAAAAAAAATTAGTTTTAAAAAACATTTTTCATAAACCAAAAATTTGAGTAAAAAAAATGGCAAAAAAAATTTTGGTTTGGGAGAAGGAGAGCGACTCAATATTTAAAAATGCGAATACTTTTTTAATCCTGTATTCAAAAAATAACAACACATCAGCTGCTTTATTGAAAGGTGTACAGTTTTTTTTAATGGCCAAATTGTCATCTTTAATTTGTTATGACAAAATGTTTCAAATTCTCTTGTTTTTTTTTGGGAATAATTGGCAAAAAATTGGTTCAATTTTTTTTTTCTCACGTTCTACATTTTTCCTTGCAAAAACTCAAATAATTCCATAATTTTTCGCAGAATATTTATCAACCCCTTTCGGAGGCTCGGCCAGTCAAAAAATAAATAATTCATAACCTTTTCGGTCTCCTCATAATTATTAATGCAATTTTCATTTCTTTCTCATCGAAGCGAGTCAGCCTCTAATCAACCGTGAAAGGATTAAAAAATATTGAGCATAAAATTGCAACGACAAACAATTTTTTTTTGCAAATAGAAAAGAAATGCCAAAATGTTGGCAACAAAAAAATGCATACCTGTGAGATGTTAGGCCTGACTGTGTGACAAATGCACCCAAGGAACAATGTCCTCGTAAGACGACATAATTATTCGATTTATTATGTTCTCTCCTTATCTCTGTCTCTCTCTGGTCTAGGGTGACATATTAACATGAGGATATCCTTGGAAAAGGGTTTTTTTGTTGTTTCTTGTGATTTTCTTTACACATTTTTTGCAGAAAATTGCCAAAAATTACAAGGGTTCGGTGGATTTGCCGTTTAGGCTGAGGGACTGAATGAATGAATGAATGAGTGAAGAACAACAATGACAATGATGATGACGTGTAAGAGGACGACGATAGTGTACAGCAAATAATTCAGATAATGACACACGCCATTTTTCTTGGTCTTGACGGAGAAGATGATGATGAGGATGCTGGCATATTAAAATTGGCTACGGTTGGAGTAAAGAAAATGCACGAAAATAATTGGAAAAAACGAATTTTACAGAGTCATTTTGTGATTCTTAATATCAATATTTTCTCCGAAGATATTCATCTCTTACTGTCCTAATAATCAAAAGATTCAGTTTCCATGTGAATATTGTCTATTTAAAATTTAAATTTAAAAATATCCTTGAATTCATTGCATTTCTTTGTCCTTCTATTAACTCCCTTAGCACTGAACGCTACAATTTCCTACGCTTCTCCATTCAATTTGCTGTAATAGATTTTTTTCTTGTACATGCATGTTAAATACTTAAAATCGTATGGCAATAACCCCCACCAACCGTACATACATAACTCCTAAAAACACTTGAACAGTTTATGTGTGTTTTTATTTCTTCACCAGGCCCATGCATCCTTACATTGTCTACTTCCCAAAAAAAAAATATAAAAATTAATGTTGTCATGCCTTATTTCGGTTGACAATAAGAATGCGAAATACACAGCGAAATGTAATAAAGTTACTTGAAATGTACCAACTGTCAAAGTGTCTTGGCCTAGTCTAGTTGTGAAATCTGTGAACAATTCGTTATGTTCCTGCCATTGCATGTTTTACAACCCTTGAAAATGGTTACAGCAGTTTTGCTCAGAACTCTTATTAAGGAATATCATTTTTGCCTAATAATGTTCTCTTAAATCACATGAACTTTAACCCACAACTAATAAGAAGCAGGCGAAATTTTTGACAAAAAAAAATAAATAAAAAAACTACCCCCAAAAAAAGGATCTTTAAGCCAAAAAAAAAGTAAAATTTTGGGTGTAACTGAGCATGTTTTTAAAAATCTTTTTTTAAAAAAGGGGAGGAAAAATGGAAATGAAAATTTTTAAAAAATATTTCTAAGATAGTAACTTGTATACTAGTCAACTCGAAATTTGTTTACATGCAGTCAGTAATTATTTTTGATGATTTTGTTAGTAATCGTAGAATTCCCCTCAGCCAAAGTGTTCCACTTGGAGAATTGTTCCATATGAATATTTGTCTTTGTCTGAACCAGGTCTGTGGAGTCAGAGTCTGAAAAAATTGCGCATAAAATAAATAAAATCTATTGAAAATAAGTTACTGTTAATATTTTTTTAAAATTTTAAATATTTTCGATTATCAGTTTATTACAATTTTTTTATTGTAATAAATTTATAAATAGATAAAAAATGAACTTATTTTTCTATTTTTATTTTATTTAATTACAATACAAAAACAATTTATATTCTAATTTTGAGTCCAAGGGTAAACCGGGTGACACAGACTAGATTTTTTCCAGCGACAGACCAAAGACTCTGGTGCGAATCGAACCCACAACCCCCACGCCGATAGGCAAGCACGCTACCGATTCGCCTACCGGCGCTCTTATATATGAACTTTTCTATGTTGAAGATACAAACGCACCTCAGTGTAAACTGGTGGACGGAAATAAAATTTTCGAAATTTTGTTATTGAACAGCTAAAGTCGGAGTCGAGCTTATTAAAAAAGGCTGAAGTCCTGTTCTGACCGCGTAGCAACCTATTGATTGATTTATGATTCAACAAGACCAGCTTTAGTTGACTATACTGAAAATATTATCTTCGTAAATGTATTCAAATATTTCTTACATATCGCTCCTTATATACAAAAGCACCACAAGTCAAAATAAGCCAATTATACAGGAGCGTCATTTTTAAAAATTATTTTAATTATTTTATGATTTTTGTAAAAACTATGTGTTTTCGTTTCGGGTGTTTTCGATCATAAAATGACGGCTGTTTTAGCGAAACATGAAAGTTTCATCGTTTAAGAAGCATTTTATGCAAAAAAAGTATTTTTGATATTTTTTTAAATGTGTGACTTTTGTATTTAAGGAGCGATATTACGAAATCTGTCTTATTTTGTCAGCCAAAGAAAGTTTTCATATGAAATATGAAAAAAACAGTTTTGAGTTTTTTTTTTTATAAAATTTACTTAATGTTGCGAAACAGATAAAGATTAATAAAGATTAATGACAAAAATCATATATTTTACGAAGAAGATTCTTCATAGTTTTTCATTTTGGAAAAAACTGATTTCGAATGCTTCAACATGTCAGGTGCCGGTAAATTGTACCGGGCCTACCAAAAACTGACTAAAATAAGATTGAGGCTGTCAAAAGAGGTATATCCATGAACTGAAAATCAAGTGGACTAGATAGGGGTTCTGTTCTGTTGGAGGCCCTGTGTTTATTTTTCATATTCAACTGCTTGGCCAGCTAATTGAGTGGGGCGCAGATATTAAGAAGACGACTCTAAGGAACAGAGGACAGCGATTTGATTGAATCAGAATTGTTGGGGTTTAAAAAAATGGACAACTTAGCCGATTGTCATTCTAACTTCATCTCCTTAGAGTGGATATTCAAATTCCTTGTAGTTTACCAAATCAAAGACTAGTTTCGGTGGATGGAAATTTAAGAATCCTGAATGGAAGTGGTCTGCGAAAGAAAGCCCAGCCATTAGGCCCAATTTTTTGTTCTTATTTATCTTGTCTGCATTAAGATCTGCTCCATATTTGTAAAAGATTTCTAAATGAATTTATGGGTTTCTCCTATCATTGCTGTCCGATCTAAGGAATTTCCCTTTGTTCCGTATGTTTTCTCCTTTCTGTGAAATGTGGCTGGACATTAGCAAATATTTGACTTTCCCTCCCCTCGGGCAGACAATGAATCGAACAGAAATTGAGTAATTATTTATTTACTTAGGGAAACCATATGCAAATCTTTTGACCACCACCACACCAGCAACTGCACGCCTGCACACAATGCAGCCGGAAGGACAGACAATATTCGTAGACACGGGGTGGATTGTTAACACTGGGGTACGCAGTCGGCCCAAGGCAAATGTGTGGTATATCTTAGGCAAATATTAAAGATGTTTTGTGCGCAGACCAACAGAAATGCACAAAGTAAATACGACAGTCAAAGCAAACGAAGAAACAAAACACAGAAATGAAAAGCAAAAAGAAATTTATAAAGCAGATTTGCAAATATTCAGTCTTTTGTTTGCAAAAAAAAAAAACATCAAGAATAGACTACAAAACGAAAGATTTTCAGATTAGAACGGCTTAGGTTTTCAGTTTTCAACAATAGTTTGTGCAGGACATACAAAGTACAAAATCAATACCGTTCCGTCAAATACAAATATTTGAAAGGACATTTGCATACATGTATCTTATGAAATGTTTAAAATCTTTTGACTGTCAAGGATTACGAAATGTTTTACATTACTTGGGTAATAACAGACGGGGGGGAAAAAAAAGAGTGTTGGAAAATTAAAGTTAATTTAAAATAAACACCGCTGTTAAGCTGGACGAATGCCAGCAGAAGAAGACAAAAAAAGGTGGCATTGGCGTTTTAATCCGTGGAGGAGCATTAGAAGGATTAGCCAAAAACCAGATGTTTATTTTTCCACAATGAAGGCGAAACGTGTGTAAAATATTTTACGCGTTTAGACCAAACATAGAAATCATTTGTTGAGATTGTTTTTAGAGTGGACCTTCTGATTTTAAATTAGTGAGGAATGTGTAAAGGAGGATTTTCATAAAGAACTTTAAATGTCGTTCTTATAGTGAGAACAAATTCTAGGATTTTTTTTTTTACAAAAACTGCAATTTATCATTACATTCCGTTCTTTATGGAACATTACATTCCGTTCTTTATGGTTTTGTGCAAAATCGGGTGAGAGATCTCCCGAGTTGAGGTACAAACGGCAGTTGAATGCATTTTTTAAAAAAAAAAAAAAAAACAAAATTTTATTTCCTTCACTATTTTTATTCGACTTTTTTAAATGATGATTTTTATGAAAGTTGCATTTCTTAACAATTAATATTGCCCATTTTCAAGGGAATCGGATAAGAATTGCCGAAGTTTTGGGCAAATTTATGAAAAACATGAGAAGAGTTTAATTTTCACGATATCTCGAAAACTATAGGTAATGGGGCAAAACGGATATTCAAGTCCTATTTAGAAGATAAGCAATGGGCTCAAAAGCTAATTTTTGCAGAACAGTGTTATTGTGTTAACAGTTAAGGTGCTAATATGTTTAATCACGAGAACAACTGTTTAATAACGCACATCCCCCCACCCAAAAAAGGCAAGCGGCGCCCGCTCCGGCAGGCGAGTTGGTAGCGTGCTCTTGCCTATCACCGTGGGGGTTATGGATTCGCTTCCCATCCAGAGACTTTGGTCTGTCGCTGCAAAAATCTAGCCAAATGGTCTGTGTCACTCGGTTTACCCTTGGACCCAAAATTTAACTATAAAGGTACTTTGTATTGTAATTACAAAAAAAAAATAATAAATAAAATAAACAGCCCGATTATGAAAACTCCCAGGGAGATAATTCCCGGGGAATTTATTTATTTTTTCGAGAATAATATCCTTTTTTTCTAAATAGATCGTGTGAATAATGATAAGGGACAGACATGTTCGATTATTCGGAGTCAGCTTTTTTGTTTGACTCCCGGTCTGTTTAGAATTAAGGGATTTTCATCTGAAGAAAGAAAATTACACGGGAGTTTCCATAATTGGGCTGAAAATAAAAAAAAAGGCCAGCAGTAAACCAAATACTTTTTTTTTACGACACTTTAATCCCTATCTGAATTTATATTGAATATCAGCTGGCTACAAAGAGTGACCGTTAAAGTTCCATTTATTTCAAATGCCCAGAAAATATTGTCTGTATCAAGAAAAAACTCTTTCCATTTCTCTGCTCATACCAAATTTATATCTTTAAAGGTAATTTAATCCATATCCAAAGAATGAAAAGATGATTAATTCTCCATCATTAGTTTTGCTAATTTTTGGTTTTGTGCGAACAAATGTGCGAAAAACCTTTTATTTTGTTGCTCTTTGACAAATATGTGCTTTAAAAACTTCATAATCCCGTAGAATATCAATTTTCCATTTCTTAATATTGCCGGCAATAAACAAAAGGATACAACAACAACAACAAAAAAACATAACCTCAAAAAGTTAACTCCGTTACATGAAAATAATCCGTAGGGATTACAAAAAAACACACATCAACGTTTCTTTTTCTTCAAGATTAATGCCAAAACATTTATTATGCTCCTAAAATCCAGCGGCCTCTCATTCTAGTTTTTGGAAAAACAAAAATTTCTACTTTGCCAAAAAGATAAAGAACGCAGAGCAGAGCTCTTTTCAACTGAAAGAAAAAGTGAACGAAATGGAAACATTCACCCAAACATGACTGATATGTTTCAGTCATGCAACATGTAATAAATTGAGGCACGATCATGTTACAATTTCGGGTTGCCTGCAACACTGTCGTCCTAGTCAGTTGTCAAGCCAGCCACCAAACATTCATTCATTCATCCTCCCATTTCGCTATGGGGTGATCTCGGCATCGTCGTCATTGACGGGGTGACTTTGGTGCCGTTGTCCTCATATGAACTACCTTCGACAAATCAATACAAATATGTGTGAGCATATTTTCGGAGACGTTGATTGATTCCCAAGATGAATTTAGAGCACATTTCGTAGTAGGCCGCCGCTTCTGTTTGTGTCAGAGAAAATTAACCAAACATTTTAGAACAAATTGCCCGTTTTAGGGGATTTTCAATAGAAATTTGTTACACATTTGTTTCTTTTTAGGGAAATCTTTCCTCATTTATTTTCTTTCGGTTTTCTTTTTTTTTGTTTGTTTTTGAAATACTAAAATGTGTTGCTGATTTGGGTAATTTATCATAGATTTTAACGGTTTATTTAAATGCAATGGCATTCTTTCGAATCGAAATAGAGATGTTCAATGGTGAAGACTTATTTAAAATAGTTTGGCCTACAAAATCCCTAACTTATTAAGATATTAAAAGTAAAAGAAGCCAGGAAATTGATATATCGTTTTTAAGAAGAAAAAAAATTGCAATCTCATTAAAAATTGCACCACCAAATCGATTTTTTACCATAAAAAAAAAATCCTATCCCATCCAAGCAAAAGTGTTATAATTTGGTACACACACTTTCTAGAACGTTCGATGGACCCATAAAAATCTATAAATATGACATCTGAGTCATATATATTCCATGTCTCAACCTCTACAGACTTAGCTTCCCCACCTACTTTCACTACTTCCTTAGAAAAGTAAGTTGCGCTTGACAGAAAATTAAAAACTGTCTGAACTTATTGACTACAGTCGAACTTCTCTATTACGAACTTCCGTACAACGAAGTTCTCTATATAACGAATTTATTTCCAGAACACTGCAATTTCGTTAAATTTTCAGTATGTTTTGATCTCCTTATAACGAGTTTCCTTATAGCGAATATTTCTTTACTACGAATTTTTTCTACGCCCGTAACTCGAATGCTCATGCGTTTTTGATCTCCGTATAACGAGTTTTACATAAACACATTTTTCACTCTCACCATACACACACATAGTTTCATTTTTTATTTGTTTTTGTGTGTGAGATTCACATTTCTACTCTCTGTAAGTGAGAGAAATGTAGGCTCGCATAGTAGACTACACGGAAAAATGGAAAAATCAAACGCAGACAAAAATTACCAATTATTTTAAATAAAATTCAACATACATAAAAATAAATTTTTTTTAAAATAATTCTATATTACGAATTTTCTATATAACGAATTTATTTTTTTGGTCCCCTTGAGATTCGCTATATGGAAGTTCGACTGTACTTACACTTTTCCCGCATACAGTTTATACCAAAGCAGAGTTTACATACCTGAAAAGAAACAAAACAAACACAACTTATTTAATATATTCTTTCTAGGAAAAATTAAACCGAAATATGAATTGTTTAAAACTCCATTTGAAATGTCTTAATTCTGCTGAAATTGATACACACACATACGAAAAAACAGAAACTCATAATTACCACCATCCATGTCATACCTTTTGTTGGCTGATATTAATCATTAATCTTTTGGTTTAGTATAAATTAAAGACTTAAACTGTTCAAAAGGCTGACATAATTGCAACGCACAAGGAACTCATCAGCATGTTTCTGAGCTAAGTTCTGCAACTCATGGCACACATGCAACCTGTTCCACAGATATCCCCATATGCATGCGTATGCCCATAGATGAACACACACGAACACGTATCATCCTTGTATTTAGGAAAAGAAAAGTTGACAGACAGGCAGGCTGGCTGGCTGGCAGGCGAACTCATCGGCGATGGTATGAATGGCATACAAAACTATTGGGACTGAAATGAGGAGCGCGTGTCTGCGGCTCCTCCTTTTACACGTTGCCATGCAATTGCCGCATGCGGCATAGGAAACGGCAAAGTGCAACGGCTTCTTCTGTTGCCGCTGTATGTAATTATCGTGAATAGACTGGAAAGATGTATTATGAGTTCTCGCTGGCGGTACTAAGTTCATCTTTTGTGTGTCGCCAGGCAGCATGAAAATTACACCTGTGCCGGCAATGACTTGGGCCTTGTTTGAGCCGCTGCATAAATGGCTCACTTGGGTAGAGGACAATTAAATGCCGTCTAATAGCTTGGAAAAATGGTCATAAACGAAAATTATAGTTGCCCATATTAATATGTGGTACAGTTGAAATGCTATTAAAGATGTTAAATGCTGAAATTATTTCTCAACAGTCATTGCTGTAGTTCAGTTTAATGTGGCAAAAATAATTAAGGGTAAATATTTGTTCACATTCATGGTGGGGTTGCGTTGTTTGTACACAGAAACTTCTGAGAAGACTTCTAACTGTGCGTCAATGTTATGTTGTGTCATGACGGAGCCGGAGTATTCTGTTGTCGTCTACCTATACAGTCGTTGTCAAATAGTCAGCTACTTGATCCAGGTTAAAAGCGACTGTAGATCTACTGTCTAACTGCAGAGGAATCGTTGCTGCAATGCATCGTAGACAGACGTTAATAATATAAAATACATTTATTTGAGATATGTGTTGATTTTTATTTATTGAATTAGACAATCCTGCATGGCATGTTGGCTTCGTGGGATTAGCAATAAGATGAATTGTATTAATACCATACACAATAAACCTGAATTTAAAAAAAAAAACAATTAAATTAATTGATTAATTAATGAATTTAATTACTTCATTAATGAATTTAATTAATGAATTTAATTAATTAATGAATTTAATTAATTCATTAATGAATTTAATTAATTCATTAATGAATTTAATTAATTCATTAATGAATTTAATTAATTAATCAATTTAATTAATTCATTAATGAATTTAATTAATTCATTAATGAATTTAATTAATGTATTAATACCATACACAATAAACCTGAATTTAAAAAAAAAAACAATTAAATTAATTGATTAATTAATGAATTTAATTACTTCATTAATGAATTTAATTAATGAATTTAATTAATTAATGAATTTAATTAATTCATTAATGAATTTAATTAATTCATTAATGAATTTAATTAATTCATTAATGAATTTAATTAATTCATTAATGAATTTAATTAATTAATCAATTTAATTAATTCATTAATGAATTTAATTAATTCATTAATGAATTTAATTAATGTATTAATACCATACACAATAAACCTGAATTTAAAAAAAAAAACAATTAAATTAATTGATTAATTAATGAATTTAATTACTTCATTAATGAATTTAATTAATGAATTTAATTAATTAATGAATTTAATTAATTCATTAATGAATTTAATTAATTCATTAATGAATTTAATTAATTCATTAATGAATTTAATTAATTAATCAATTTAATTAATTCATTAATGAATTTAATTAATTCATTAATGAATTTAATTAATTCATTAATGAATTTAATTAATTCATCAATTTAATTAATTAATCAATTTAATTAATTCATTAAACAATTTAATTAATTAATCAATTTAATTAATTCATTAATCAATTTAATTAATTGATTAATTAATCAATTTAATTAATTCATTAATTAATCAATTTAATTAATTCATTAATTAATCAATTTAATTAATTCATTAATTAATCAATTTAATTAATTAATCAATTTAATTAATTCATTAATGTAATTAATTCATTAATTTAATTAATTCATTAATTAATCAATTAATTAAATTCATTAATAAATCAATTAACTAAATTCATTAATATAGAGCCTGAAACAATGATTTTAATTAATTCATTAATTAAATTCATTATTTGATTAATTTCATTATGTGATTAATTTATTTTATTAAGTGATTAATTTAATGAATTAGTTCATTTAATCCATTACATTAATTAGTCGATTAATTGTATTATTGTTATTAATTAATTTACTTAATTTAATTTAATTAACTTAAATAATTTCATTAGCTTAAATTCATTTAATTAACTTTAAAATTAATTAAAGTCATTAAATTTAATTTAATTAATTTAATTTAATCAATTAATGAAATTATTCAAATAATTAATTTAAATTAATTAACTTATTAAAATAATTAATTTAAATTAATTAACTTATTAAAATAATCATGTTATTAATTATTAAATCAATCATGTTATTAATTTAATAATTAATAACATGATTATTTTAATAATTAATCACATGATTAATTTAATAATTAATAACATGATTAATTTAATAAGTTTAATTTAATAATTAACAACATGATTAATTTAATAATTAATAACATGATTAATTTAATAATTAATAAAATGATTATTTTAATAATTAATGACATGATTAATTTAATAAGTTAATTAATTTAAATTAAGACTTCTAACGCAGGTTATTAATTATTAAATTATTCAACTAATTAACAATTAAACAAATCAAATAATTAATTATTAAAACAATCAAATAATTAATTATTAAATTAATCAACTAATTAATTATTAAATTAATCAACTAATTAACTTATTAATTAAATTAATCAACTAATGAATTATGAAATTAATCAACTAATTAATTCAATGGATTTAATTAACTAATTAATTAACTTTCACCTTTTTTTTTAATATCCACAAAAGTAGATTTCTCAATTCCGATTCAAATCAGCAATTGCATTCAACCAAAACAAATGCCATTCGATGTTAATTTTGGACGTTTTTCACCGTTTTTAGAATTAATTTTTTTTTCAAAATTAAATCAAAGTTTCTGTTAAAAAAAAATGTAGGAAAACGAATCACGTTTTATGAGATACGAAATAAGATTAAAATGAGTTCAGCAGTTGATGGACAAAACAAATTCCACCACCGCCGAATTGAAACGAGCGCCGTAATTGAGCTACTGGGCTGCTGCTGATTAAAAGGGATCAATTGTTGTAAATGCGTCTGTTCGGATATGATGAGGATGAGGATTGAAAATAAAAACGCACACTTACAGGACATTTCATCAAATGTCCATCATTAGTGAAAAGGGGAAAAACAGTATGCGATGAAAAAAAAATTTAAAAAAAAAAGAGAAACGAATACGACGACTTAAATAAACATGTCCTGGAGCAACAGAAAGGAAAGGGTTAAAATGACCTTTAACTGGATGTGGGACAGTTGGTTGGCTTTTGAGGTTGGTGGACGATGGTGGATGGTTGGTATGGTGGCTGGCCTGCGCCTTGCCGGTGTGTGTGGTTATCATATGGATGTGAGTGGAAGTGGTGGTGGTTCATGTTATCCCTTTGGCTTGTGCTGCTGCTGTTTATCTAAAAATTACAAATTCAACACGCGTAATTCGTCTGCTGTTTACGCTAAATAGGGCATAATAAGCTTTGTATTTAGAAGCAATGAATGTATGCACGCTCGGTCACAAATAAAGAAAAACAAAAATATTTTTGTTAGCGATGCTCGCTCGATCTTTTTATTTTTGGGTGTTTTGCTGATGTTTTTCCAGCGATAACAGCTCGAAAGGGTTGAGCTTGCTGTTCGGTTGTGTTGTTGTTTCCCCCCCGAGGAAAGCGATGCTTTTAACCCGATTTTTTTCTTCGAAAAGATTTTAAAGAGATAATTCTGTATTTTTTTTAAAAATGTTTTCCTTGCTGAAAATGGCACAGCTGCCCGGGCTTGTGTTGGAAATTTTACTCTCAGCCAAAGGGAAAAATTATGAAAACTTCAAATGCTTGTAATCATATTTTTTGGTTTTTTTTTTGACAAAACACCATCTGTTTTCTAAAGTAGACTAAGACAAACAAAAAACGATGATGACAGTATAATTTGTTTTTTTTTTTAAATCTGAACATGCCCATTGATGTTTTGGTCATGTGCAAAACATAAAAACTCAGCATGTTCTCTAGAGTCCATAAAACGATAGATTATTATGCGCACAGCAGTAGCCCAAACTAGACCGGGCCGCTATCAAAAACTACTCCTCCGCCGCAGGATGGTCATCATCACCTCATGACATGTTGCATGGTCTTAAACCCATCCAGACTGGGCAACAAAAGGGGTTGCTGGCGACAGTCTCCGTTCATGCATTCCTTCTCTTCACTTCCCCTTGCTGTCGTCGTAACCTAACACCACTTGTGTTTTTGGAATGTTGGACATTCGAAAGAATAAAAAACAAAACAATAAAACAAACAATCCTGTTTAACGCTTGCCTCAGACACGATTTTCCGGTGATGCAATACGGTTGGTCATCATAAAGGACGTTTGCCGACGTCTGTCTGTCATTTCTGGCCAGCGCGACGGTGAACAATAAATACACGCACACACACACACCAACTGACTGGGACAACATGTGATGTCATTTGACGTCTGTCATAATTAAAATATGACGCGTGTCCTGTTTTTTGTTGTTTTGTTCATTTCATTCATGCATTTCGTCCAAAGCAAATAGCTTCAGGTCTTACTTGTTCCTCTCTTTGTTGCTGTGTTAGTGTTTGATCAGCGGGCGTACAGAGGTTGAATTCGGAAGTTGGGTTTTCCATAATGAAGCATGACATTTTTGCTTTTTTCTCTCTCTCCATAACACGTAATTAGAGAACTGTCACAGTTCACAAAAAAAAAACTGCATTGTTTGTTTAGTTTTTAATATTTAATTCGCAGGATGCGATTTGTAGTCCGACCCAGTAACATGAAACAACAAAGAGGTGTTAAAGCGTCAAAACTGTCAGGCTGGCAAGGTGTGTTCGGAATAGAATAGAACAGAAAAGAAACAAAAAGTGAAATTGATTTGACACAACTTGTAATACTTTGGCAGAAGTTGTGACCTGTAATTATCCATAAGAAATGCTGTTGATGCGAGTGAAAAATTAGGAATACCGAATCCATGTTGGCAAGAGCAAATTCGTAAAAATCTAAATGAAACTGTGGTTAAATCACATATCTGAAAGAGCAGCACATACATTTTCGAAATCGAATGAACCTTCAGCTGATTTGGAAAATGAATAAGATCATCAGATTCGTTAAGTGTGCTGTCTGACTTTGGTTGAAATTGGTCCTTCGAGAGACCCAAATAAAAAACCGGACGAACTTTATGAAGTAATTTATAAATGTAAGTAATGTATAAAAAAAATCAATCCTGTTAAAGAAAGAAGACATTTCAAACAGAAATACCACCATATTCATAAAAATGTAAAAAAAACTTTGAAAATGTGTGAAAATAGTTTTTGTATTTTCATATTTTTTGTATTTTTAAATTTTTACGAATACGAATAGACTTTAACATGATATGCGACAAATCAGCACTTGTAGCATGTGACGATCGAACATAAAAGATAATTGGCGGACATCTGATATTAGATGATTGTTACTGTCACAGCAGCTTCGCTACTGATCTAGATCCTGGACCTCCACCTTTGCCAAACCCTGACTCCTTCCTAAGAGAATACTTTGAGTTAGACTTTTAGATAGAGTAAATAAGTATTTGTGGAATCATTAAAACAACTTTACTCTAGGTTGGTCTCTTTAGACCACTGGTCTAGAGCCACTGAGTCTGCTCAAGTATTTTTTTGTAAGGAATGCATACTTTTTGTAATACCTTGTCCTTTACTTGAGACTTCTTCTAGTAGACATTTTACAAGGGATAATGTAATTGGTGCAATTACACAAAAACAGACACCCTTTTGGGTTATTCTCTTTGTGGCGACCACTGGTCCCTTACCATTCACTTTAGAAGAGCAATGGGCAATTATTTCAATTTACATATTTATTAATTCAATTAATATATATTTTTTTTATTTATTATTAATTACAATACAAAGTAAATTTATATTCTAATTTTGGGTCCAAGAGTGAACCGGGTGACACAGACCATATGGCTAGATTTTTGCAGCGACAGACCAAAGCCTCTGGTGGGACACGAACCCATAACCCCCACACTGATAGGAAAGCACGCTACCAACTCGCCTACCGGGGCTCCTTAATTCAATTAATATATTTATTAAATCAATTAATATCTTTATTAATTCAATTAATATATTTATTAATTCAATTAATATATTTATTAAATCAATTAATAATTTAATTACCTCAATGAATAATTGATTGAATTAATTAATATTTTAACAACAAAAATAACAGGCTTTCTCGGTTTTCATCTGCAACTCACGAATTTGAGATATGTTCTCCCGACATGTTGACAGACAAATGTTGCAAGGAATTGTCTCTCCCAAAAGATATCCAACACCCTGTTTTTATAAATTTGTCCAATTTAGCCTTCACAACCCCCGATGCAAACACTGGCATCAACCCTTTCCTATGAATGTCCGAGGAGGCAATACCTTTACAAAATAATGCTTTTCCCTTCCCAAAGGGGACATACAACAATAACAACAACATCATCAAACTGACCACTTTGTTAAGACACAGCACAAAAAAGTGGCTGCACTTTTCATGTTCGTTTGGCAGACAAAAGAAATCCTTACAAACATCAATTGTTGGCGTAATGAAATTCCTGGCTGGCAAATGCAAGCGTTAAGTGGTTGCGCATGCGCGTCTAATTAAAATGCAAAACCTGGTGTAACGAAGGAAAAAAAATGGTGCAGGCTATATGGGTGTGTGTGTTGTTTTAAGAAAATTACATTAGCACGCGACTTTAGCTTAGCACACACCTAAGCGAAAAACATGACTTCTGACATGATTATGCAGTTCGATGCCGGTGCCAGGAACTCCCGGCCAGCCGAGGCATGGTCCACAAAAATGACCATGCAAAAAACGGACATAAGGGCAGGAGTAAAGTGCAACACAAGTGAGACCGGTGCAGCTTGCATTTTTATGATAAATGATGTTAATTCACAGCAGGACATGTGCCACATAAAATGACCGACCGAGTGTATGCTCGACTCGGTGGGTTTGTTCAGGTTAACTGAAGGACGGAAGGATACCCTTATGTTTTTTTTGTGGAACAGTTTCCTCGGAAAATGTAACGGCCAACGTCAGGGCATTGTGGACATTGCAGCAACACACAATACATTGGCGATTATCCCGTATAATCATAAAAATGTTGCAAACATTTTTTTGTGTTGTTTTTGGCAAACCATCACATATAGACCACACCCCAGCCCGAACGCTCTTGTCAAATATGGTCTAGATATGATGTTGAACTTTATGACCTCTAGATGTGTGTTGTGTTCATTTTTCGCAACTATTAAAAGCCGTTTCAAGCGGAACGTGTTCAAACATTATCCCTGGCGGATCATTTCGGCGGTACTTGTCGACAGCAGGAAATCCCATTAAATAATGTGACTCATATGCGAGTATGCATACGAATCTGCTGGCTCCAGCTCTCCAACCCCTACGACAGCGAGCCATCCACTGTGGCATCACGAGGAATTATGGCTAATAATTGTTGTACGATTATGTGTGCTAAGCAAATGTCCATCATAAAACTAAAGACCGTTGAAAATTAGAGCAAATCCTTTATAATTTGTATATCACATGTGTAACAATGTCCGTCCGTCCGTCCGTCGCGTCCAGCCACCCCTCTCCACTCCTCAGTGAATTGTATGGATGAGTCCTGCACTAACCACCATTTTACCCAAACAATGTTGGCCGTGCAGCAATCAGCCATTTGGACTGCATTACAGTTTACTATTACAGCTATTGCTTGGATCCTTGCAAAGGATCCGGCGGCACACATTATTAAGCGTATTATGGACATAAAAGCAAACATTTTGTTTGAACATTTGTGTTCTGCGTTATTCGTTTGTGGCATTAGACGGAATGACAATTTCCAAACATAAATGTCAAATAAAATTGTCAAGTTTATGACTTTGCAGGGAAGGGAAAGGATTTTTTGTTTTGTTGGAATACTTCATGCAGCCGATGTTTTGGGCTAATAATGTTCTTTGTTGGTGGGTTGTGTGTGTGTGTGTGTGTTTGCGTTCGTGCGGGGAGTCTGCAGGGTAAATATTTTGGTTTATTAGACGGGGATTAGGTTGGCGAAATATGAAGTGAATGCCATAAAAGAAATGCAATATAGAGAGCAAATAAATCTGTAAATTAGTTTGTAAACATAAAGGATGTTTGCAGATTTCCCAATGAACACAAGCATTAATTGATATTCCAACATAAATAAAGGATGTGCTTAAATCCAGAGACAATTTTGTGAAGAGAAAAAGAAAATAACATAAAAATATTGCGAAGTGTAATCACAAAAGATCTTAAATGATTCATGAAGGATTTACAAAGAACAAAAATTTAGATTTTTTTATAACCCATCATAAAAAAGAAATAGGTTAATATTTCCTATCTATGTTGTCATTAGTAAGACATTATTTGCTGCTTAGATTTAACGAAAAGGGTAATGAGTTGTCATTATCTGATAATGAACCTTTTACAGGGTGCCAGTAAACGACTTGTCTCTAAGCCATCTAGAACTTTTCCAGAAAAAGCAAGTGTCCTTCACAAACGAAATTTAAAAAGTCACTGAGTTTTGACACGGCATATATTAAACATACCATCCCACAGTTGGTGGAGCGACCTTAATCTCCAACATTTTAAAATCTATAAAAGCATGTGCCTCGAGGCACTCTAGCGAGTTAGAGGGTTAAGTAAGGAATGATCATCATATACAATTCGTATAGAGATCAACAACTCAGTCTTTTCTAAGAAAGAAAAACACTAATTCAGTGTTCGTTTTGGAAATATCCTCTGGTCATCCATAACGAAAACCTCTACGAAAGTTACAAGTGCTTAAAAAACTAAATCAATGTTGTCTTGGTACATTTCTATGCTAAATTTCAGCAATCTTTAAAAGAAAACTCAAAGGTCACATTAGAAAATTCGAGATTAAGTCATTTTCTCTTCCTGTTCTGCCACATATCTATCGAAACGATGTCATCTCTGTAACATCAATAGAGTATTTTTCACATTATTGCCCACAACTGGTGATCTGGTGTTCAAAGGAATTTTGTACATGTGTCCTTGATTTAGGAATTAATTCATTAATTTCCCCGGCATTGTCTAAACTCCTCAACACACAGGTGTGCTTCTGTCTCTGGACCTAATCCATCATTGTCACTAACAATGAGAATATTGTGACATATCTGATGATCCCACTACGCCCTGCCGGCAAACAGCCGAACAAATCCTTTAACCAAAATTCAAGGTGATTCCCCGATAATAACAACAACAAAAAAGAATCTGTGCCGCAAATAAAATACACACAAGCGTCTTTTTAAGCTACCAAATCCTATTTTCATTGATGACCAAAGGACTTAAGAGAGCGGTAGCGGAAAAAGAAAAACAGATTAAAAGACAGAAATGAAGAAAAGCAGAAGCTACAAACATCTGACACACATGCCGACACACACACTAAAACCCCCAGCAGGTAGCTGATGGAACGCATTTTAAATCATTTTCGCCATCGACAATGTGTCACCGAAGAGTGTAACGCCTCAGGCCTAAACAACAAAAACAAACACAATCTAAAATCGGGCAATCCTTTTTCATCAGTTCGACATCTTTGTTGTGCCCCACAGGCCAGAGGACATTCCTTAGCCCTCGGGCCACACTTTCTGTCTTTACAAGGTTGAGAATTTCTTTAAATCGAAACCGAAGAAAGTAGCAAACAGAATTTGTTGGGAAATTAAAATCAACGCACAATTAAAACGTTTTCGCCCGGCCCATTGTGGGCCACTCGGTCGTCCGTCCCTACAACAACATCACGAAAAGAAGGCTTAACCGAAATGTATAACAAACAATTGTCACATATCGACATAAAATTGCATGGCAACATCCTTCGATCTAAACAGGAAGTGCAAAATAAATAACACATCAAATAAAAAAATAAAAATGCAAAATCCTTTCACACACACTCTCCTCCACTCGCACTCACCCCGGGGCAAGAAAGCACAATCATCAGAGGAACAGTTTAAAACTGTTGTTGCCCTTGCCATACAGTTTAACTTCTTGCTTTAAAGTGTTCTTCACAGGATATCTTGCATCCTTCGTGCCTTCTTTGGCCTGACCCATTGTGTCGTCGTAACCCTTTCTACAGTTCGCTGCAATCTTGTGTATGTGTGTGAAAGGGTTGCCCTAAGTGCCACTAATATGTGTTCAACGACGCTTCTGGATGTCTTCCGGTTTCTTCGAAGGATTTGCTTTTTCAATTTGCTGACATGAGGTGTTTAAGAGAGCACCCGTACTCCGGCGGAACGAACGAGCAAATGTCATCGACATCGACACTTGGTTCTTTATTTTGTGCTGCATAATTTCCCTTTATCGTTTCGCTTCTTAGCCATTTTTGGCAGTTGAGTAGAACTTTATTTTCGCACAAGTGCTAATAATACTTTAGTTTGTTTTCCCTAAACACACCAGGGAGTCAGAACACTTCGTGCGGAAGTGTTGAAGGGGTACAACAAAGCGGGCAAATAAATTTAATTAAGAAAATAAAGAACTCTGTGGGGGGCGGACTTTAGTTTTTAAATGTTTGCCAAATTGTTATAGTTTTGCAATGGATGGTCGAGTTTCTATTGTGAAATAAATCTATTTAGAATCCATTGGGTAATTTTCAAAAAAAAAAGGGAACATCCTGAATAGAAATTCAATTTAGGAAAAACAATATTGAAGATAATGTCCCGGGAAACTGAGAAATTAAATTCATACCATTGGAAGACCACAATGGAAACATTTCCTCTTTCGAATAAATAAACAAATGCAATTTTTTTGTTTGGAGTTTTTAAAAATAGACATGACTACATTTTACAAGTCCATACGACTAATCGCGACTAATCTAGAGTACATATCTGGATTTAGTCTATTCTATCCTTAATTAAACTCATTCAACTTTAAAATATATTTTCAATAGAATTTGTCACCCATTACGCCCAAGACTTTCTTTGTCCAGACAACAGCCAGACCTAGCAACGGGAGACTCATATGAAGAAAATAAGCTACGCAAGCGAATTGTTTTTCCAGGGTATCTGTAGGCTGATTACCTTTTTCTTTAAAAGTGAATTTAATTGTACAATACAGTTAGAAATGTTAGACTTATTTATAAAGAATTTTTCTAATGCTCTCACTAAGGCAATGGTATTTGATTTTTCCGCGGTTATAAGATATGTTTACAATTTGCTGAGACATTTTTTTGTTAAATGGAAGAAATATTTTAATTTAAGGGAATTTCCGAAATTAAATTGAAGCCTTACTTAGTCTTAGGAATCCTGAGGGTCTTTTAACAATAAAATTGAACAA
Source organism: Hydrotaea cyrtoneurina (assembly GCA_958296145.1). Taxonomy (NCBI): domain Eukaryota; kingdom Metazoa; phylum Arthropoda; class Insecta; order Diptera; family Muscidae; genus Hydrotaea; species Hydrotaea cyrtoneurina. Next base: position 87,895,071 of record OY282514.1, read on the forward strand.
ATTTGTATTTAATATAAGTAACATCATCCGATTAAAGACAGCGTGGATTAAATATTCGTTGTTTAGCAAGCAATTACGTTAAGGAAACATAAAATGCTGTAAAACTTGTCATTCAGCATCTTTCAATTCCATTCCCTTTCGTATCATCTTTGGAATTTACAAAATATCCATGAATGCCTCAAAACGTCTCAACCGTCTCTTCAGGCACAAAGAGAAAAAACGAATCCACTTAAAACGAAACCCAGGCAATTAGTCAAACTATTACATTTTTATGACAATAACAAAAGAAAAAAAAAACGCCTGAAACAAAATCGTAAAAAAACGAATTCAAACAAACACGCTTCAATAAACGCGCCACAAAGGAAAGAACTGCTGATAAAAATCTCAAAACTAAAGTTCCATTCAGACGTTGGTTGAAAAACGTCAGCCGGAAAAAAACAAAGACAATGGCAACACGAAACATAATAACAGCAAACAGCCAACAAATCGAAAAACTAAAGAAAACCAAAAGAAAAAAATATAAATGTCATCAAATTACGATCAATTACATTTTCAGATTTGATTTCCACACACAAAGAAAGCCGAAGAAGATGTTTTAAACATTTTCCAGTTTTCCCGTTTTACAGAGCGGCGGCGGCGGCACTTGAATACATCGTGCTGAAGATCACTCGTTGGATCCCCAGATCATTTATGTTTGATATCATCAATCATTTTTATGCTTTTGTTTTATTGAAACCACGTCGAAGAAGGACAGACCAGATCAGAATAGAATAAAATCGAACACAACAGAAGAGTAACATGAAAGCCAACGATAAAAAGACAGCAATTATGTCAAGAACAATGACACATGAACATTTTGAACAAGAAACATCAATGGACAATAGCAATTACACAATGTTACATTTCGGAATGGTAAGATACGATCTGTTCTTCTATTCTGATGACTGCTAATGACAAATGAGTTTTATTACTTTGTGGGAATATAAATCATATTTTCCTTTCTAACACGAAAGGACAATTGTGGTTTTTGGTGCTAGGACTTCTGTTTGGCGTTTCTAGGTCTTTTTTCCTGGGTTGCCAACAGAAAATTCCCCCAGATTTGTGTTGATCGACACAATTAGTTTCTGCGGTCAACTTTATCCCAATGACATGGAAAGGATCATTCAAGGTTTTTTGTTTTTTTGATTAATTACATGAAAAATGTAAAGTTGGCAGATTTGGTGGATGTTATCGAATAAAATACATACTGTAATGATACAACTGGTAATGAAGGAGGAAATATGGCAAAAGACGAGCTGTCAAAAACAGCAAACCGACAACATATTCCTTATTCGTGGCCCAAAGACGACAGTATCTTTTTTTAATATATGAATATAAATTGAAATTTCGGTGTATACGCGGTCCTAGTATCACATTGTGATTATACTAACAGCTCGAAAGAGATTGTGGGCCTCTACGATTTACAGAGAAGTCAAGACAAAATTGAATACAAGCCAAAAGTCACTACTTTCAATTGGATGTTCCATCAATGGCTATGGTGAGAATCCTTTCATTAATAAGGGGCGATCATCTTTGCGCAGAACCTGAATCCTATCATTTTTAAGGTGCGATTAACTTTGTCGAATTTTAATATCAGCCACATGTCACTACTTTCAATTGTAATTTGCATCAATGGCGATGGTTCAATCAACCATGAATCCTTCCGTTCTTAAAGGGCGATCATCTTTGGGCTGAACCTGAGAGAATATGAAAACAATATTAATAAAATGAAGAAAAGGTTTATAGTATTGCACATTTTAATTACCAAAACAAGTCACCTGGACAGACAGACAGACTTTCATACAACTGCTGATTTGTGCCAAATTCGATCGCAGCAAAATCCCCGATCGCTGCAAAATCCCAGCTATCAATCTCTGAGGATGCACTGGCTTCTTGATGATCACGTGGATGTTTTCTGCTTCCCAGCTGTGCCAGTGTTGCTTGTTGCCATATCAGACGAGAGAAGTTTCCGAATGTTGTGTGAATTCTTTGAAGGAATTTCATAGGCGTCGGCCATTCTCTCAAGATTGCGATATTGTTCCAGTTCCAGTGGTAGTGAGTCCATTACAAGCCGCATTTCAAGTTTCGAATTTGATGTCCTCCAGTATACAGAATAACTGAAAATCTAAAAATTCGACATTAAATGGTTCACAAAGGAAAATTTTTGATAAGTGGGTTGCCATTTTATTTTTTACGAAAAGAATCTCTTCTACTTTACTCATACTTACGCCATTAGTTGAATTATATTGGGCCCGGCTCACTGCTTCGAGAGAAGTTCCCCGTCTGTTCCTTGCTGGTATGTAAAGGGAAAGAAGTAAGTAAGTAAGTTTTGTATTTTAGAAATTAGAAATTACCTCATTGAATAGCTCATGATTCATATCCTCATACCGAAGACTTTCTATTTCCATGATATAGAAAGCAGCCTTGTGATCCTCCTCTCACCTACTTTTCTTCGCATTAACAAGCGAAAACCTCTGTTTAATGGAAGGTTGGTTAGTTTTCTAAAGGAAATTATATTCCATGTCGGTCCACAAAAGACCAACCTCACTCACCTCAATCACGTTTGCTGCTATTTGCTAGATCTCTATTAAGAAGTTAATGAAAAATTCCATTTTACCCTCTTTAATTATTCATTATATCATTTTCACTTTCTTGGCGTGTCCTTTTCACTATTTAACACTTCAATACAATGAGACGACGACACTATTGAAATTCCTTGACCACGGCAGTGTTCGGTGCGGATGGCCGACCCGACTACCTAAATTTGGTGAAGAATGCTTTTGCTTTTCAACGGCAAATGTTGACGCTGTAACCAACTGACCTCGTTTGAAGCAAACACAAGGCATCTTTGATTCTACACTTTCAATTTCTTTATTCAATGAGGATGTTTGCGTGTGTGTGTGTAGTCTCATGTCCTGTCACCAACATTGGACAGAATGTCCTTTTTTACACACGCACACACACAGACGCTTTGATGAAGGCGCTGCAAATGTAGTCTATGATGATGATGGCATTCTGGTCCATATCTTTACATTTCATTCTCTCAAAGGAAACTAATTTTTGTTTGATTAAGAGCTGACAACGAGTTTGTTTTTTCCTTCCTTTATTTCAGTAGTTTACATTTCGTCCTGTGTCTATGGAAGGACACAAACAACAAAATACGGCCATAGGCCGACTAGGAGTAAGAAGTTTTCGTTGGGGAAAATAAAATCTATCTATTTTGACGACTTTTGATTAAAATTTATATTTTTATTTGTGAGTATGACTAAGAAAGTCGGTAATCGCCGGGAAATCAAATGAACTCCCTTCAAATTGTAACACAACCTTTCGTTTGTAACTGTAATGTAAGAAGATCAATTACAATTTAAAAGAAAAGGTTATCAAACTAATATTCTCAGCCATCGAATTACAGCATTTATCATAAAATGTCTATATCTACAAGAACCCCACAAACATTTCAATCTCTCCATGTTTAATCATTCAACCATGACTGACACGACAACATTCCATCACACCAAACATATTTCAAGCTACAAATTGAGGATTTTTCCCAAATTTCACAAGAAAAAAAAAACAATAAAAAGATTTTGCTTGTCACATGAAGCAGCAGCGAAAAACCACGCAATGAAATTCAAACATCCCGGGAAAAAACAAAAAAAAAAAAACATTCATTCCGACAAGTCATTCCTTGGGATGTGTGTTACAATTCACAGGAATTGTGTGACACGATCTGCATGATCATCTGTATCCTTATGAGATTAAAAATGCAAATCAGTTGCGGGGAAAAGAAAAAAACGGAAGACAACAAAAAAAATACAAAATAGAAATTAACAAAACAATAGCGTGCTTCAATGAAAACATGTCACTCTCATGTCATGTCATGTTCGTTCATCATCTTCCTTTCATAATTTTGCTCCTTATTCTACCCCCCTCCCTCCATCTCTCTCGCACTGCCGTCCTGTTGCAAGTACCATCTGCTTGATGAACTGTTTGTTGTTGAAGTTGATTTCCTTTCAAAAGTAACGGAGAAAATGTAACGAGAAAACCGCGATTTTTGAAGCATTTCTGGGTGAGATTTTTCTGAAGGATTTTGTTGTTGTGACTTTTTGAGGAGTTTTTTTTTTGGGTTTCGGTGTTATGAAAATGTAAAATTCATTAAATCAAGATTTTGACAATGATTTGACATTCTTTTTGGGATAAAAGCAAAATTATGTAAATTTTCAAAGGTAAAATTAGATATTCCGTTACAAAAAAAAAAATTAACATCATCCATTAACTTTAAATTAATGATAACAGATTTCCAAAAAATTCTCGGGAAAAAATTGAATTTTTTTAAAGGGATAGTTCAATTTGAACTCCTTTTTTTATAGAAAAAGTTCACTATGAACTTTTTTTTATAGAAAAATATTAGTATGCAACTTTTTTATAGAAAAAGTTCAGTATGAAACTTTTTTATGAAAAAGTTTACTATGAACTTTTTTTTATAGAAAAAGTTTAATATGAAATTTAAAAAAAAATCACTATGAAATTTGTAAAAAAAAATCACTATGAAATTTGTAAAAAAAAATCACTATGAAATTTTTTTTAAAAAAATTAAATTAATTAAAAAAAAATCAGTGAGATTTTTTTTTAATAGAAAAGGATCACTGAAACTTTTTTATGAAAAATTTTACTATGACATTTTTTTTGTTCTAAAACAAACGTTCACTGTGACATTTTTTTATAGAAAAAGTTCACTATAAACTGTTCTTTATAGTTCACTATAAACTTTTCGTTATAGAAAAAGTTCACTAAGCAATTTTTTTTATAGCAAAACTTCATTAAGAATTTTTTTTTAGAAAAAGTTCACTAAGAAATTTTTTTATAGAAAACGTTCAATAGGAATTTTTTATAGAAAAATTTCTTAGTGAGAGAAAAGTTCATCTTTTGAACGTTTCTTTATAGAAAAGTTCATCTTTTGAACGTTACTTTATAGAAAAGTTCATCTTTTGAACGTTACTTTATAGAAAAGTTCATCTTTTGAACGTTTCTTTATAGAAAAGTTCATCTTTTGAACGTTTCTTTATAGAAAAGTTCATCTTTTGAACGTTTCTTTATAGAAAAGTTCATCTTTTGAACGTTTCTTTATAGAAAAGTTCATCTTTTGAACGCGTCTTTATAGAAAAGTTCATCTTTTGAATGTTTCTTTATAGAAAAGTTCATCTTTTGAACTGTTCTTAGAGAAGAGTACTTATTTGATAGATGTTCCTTTTTGAAGTCTTCACGTTTATGTCCCCAACACCTTTCCATACTTAGAGAAATTTGTTTTATTTGTTTCTTGATACTCTTTCTTTGAATATTTAAGAATTTTTGCCTAATTCAGAACTCTAAGCTAAACAAACTCCCTTCTTAATCCCACACAATTGACAGGGGGTCGGTCGTCGGACAAGGCGCCACCGAGCAACATGTGAAAAAACAACGACAACTTGAGTATTTGTTTACTTTACGAGTGTGTGCACAATTTTATTGCCGTTCGTGTCAATTTTGAAATGTGAATGGGAAATGCATTGGAATTTCTCGACCCTTCAACAATTTTCAATTCCCACATATATTTTCGTGGCCTTTGAAATAATTCTACCCCACTTGTTATCAGTGTGGCGACAAGCGGTATTTTGTTTTTATTTGTTTTCCACATTCCCCCCTCTAAAAAATAGACTGTATCAATACATTGAGGAAAGCTGAAGAATTTCTGAGGGTGTCAAACACAACCTGTATGTGTGAGTGAGTGTGTGTGGGATGACAATATCATCAACCACCAGCACCACCACCACCATCGACAGACCAACTCTCTGGGTTATGAACGTTTAATAACCACACCACAGTGAACAGGAAAACATTGTCCTCTGATATAATCTTTTAAAATGCCATTGTTTGTGTAGGAGTAGGCCTATTTTATGAATGGTGAGAGAGATGGTCTCCTCGTATGGATATCTAAATATGTCTGCAAACACCGAGCGGTCTTATCTTGATGGAATACAAAATAAAAAATCATGTCACTATGCTAAGGAGGAGAAGCAAGGAAGGGAAGGACGCAGTTCCTTAACCGACACTGTAACATTTACAATAGGATCACTTGAAAAGTGACAGGCATAAGGTGCTCCTGTGAATGAAGGGGCGTTCGGCACAACGGAGGGAGGGTATGACAACCAAGTACTGTCAGACAGTTAAGTTGGTGTCGATTTCACACGGGGTACGGTATGCGGTCTTAACCATATGTGGTGGTTCGCTGATATGATCAGGAATGTCAGCCAGCTACAACAACGCCAATAAGGAAGTAGAGGAAATACAATTACAACAAGTTGGTGGTATTGTATACGAGTTTTTTGTTTTCAATGAAGGTTTCGTTTATCTGTGCAGGACAGCAAAGGATACACCACCTGTGCTTATTGGGATATTGAGATTTTGCTATGGCTTTTATTAAAAACAACAAATTGAATTTTTATCTTTGGGGCTTAAAGAAGAAAACAAAATCACGTTAAGAAAATTATTAAAATCAGAAAAATAAAAGCAGGAATTTTCCATAAACATAAGAGATTAGAGAAATTTCAAAAAGAGAAGTAGGGTTTTTCTTTTATTGGGTACTCAATAAACAGTAGACTAGAATTCAGATGTTAAATTTTCCATGAGGAAGTTGAAAGTTTCCATAAAATCGGAGGACGAAAACACTACGCTTGTACTTATGGTCGAGAGTGAGTAATCACATATCGCGACCGCCAATGGCCTTTTCATGGGGAAATATTTAAGAAAAATGTGATAAATCCGCTCAGTTGAGTTGCGTTAAGCCTCAAGCAACCGCAGGCACTATAATTCTCCAATCGTGTCATAGTATTTCCATGGATTTGAAGGACGAGTTCTGGAATTACAATCACTTTTAGGCAAGCGAAACCTTCTGCCTTAAATGGTTTCCAGTAAACCTCTGTTTAAACAATGAAATTCATGGCAGAGCATTTCTGAAGCCTTTCTTCGTTTTCAGTTGGTCTGTCACATATTGTCAAATGGCAGCTGTTACACTGGCATTAACCAGCAAAGTCGTAAACTCACAACATATTTAACAACTTCTTGAACTCCTTTCAAATAGCACAACTCAGCCATTAGTTCTTGGCCCGAATCAGACAACCTTGAAGTGCAGTTTGTTTCCAAACAAATTAAATAAAATTTAAATAAACACTTAATTGCCGAAAAGGAGGCTGTAACTGAAACCAGAAGAACATAAACATAAACAAAATAACATCAGATGTGAGATCAACAAAAATAAAATAAAAAAAATACAAGGAGTCGTGTCCATTGTGTCTTCCGGGGGAAACAAATGCTACTAATTAAATAAACAGAGACAGCGACAGACAGACACCAACAATAGGACAAAAATCACATCTTCTATGAAGAAAAAGTAGAGAGATGATGCTGCCCTTATTATGTCTAAGATATCGGCGATCAAACGTATGTTCATCATGCCTTCAAGGGTCATTTGAAAGGGTACAAGGGAGTCACCAAATGAAGGCAAGGGGTAGACAGCAAACAGACAGCCGAGCATGACTCCGTCCGTCTGTCAATGGCAAATGTAAAGGAAACGTTTAAAAATGTCAAACGCAAAAATGTTGCAATCATCCAGAAACAAAGGTGAAAACATTTTGTATACTCGATTGGGAAAGAACACATTTGGAAGACATTCGCATATAAATAAAAACAAATAATATTTGATTTGAGTTCACAATGGGAACATGTGTTTTCCTTTTTAAAATGCGAACGTCAAATGTCAAATAAGAGAATCGTAATTGCATTTAAGGGTTTCTGAGAATAGAAAGAAATTATTCGAATTAATGGGCTTCTAAAGAAGGGCTTCAATAGATTTTTGGAAATTTACGAGCATTTTAAAGTAGAAATTTTGTCAAATTATGGCAAAAGATTTTGAAAAATCGTTGGACCTGTATGGTTACTGATTTCGAGGCAGAGCTTCCACAGCCAAAAGACACCACTCAATGGACTACCCGGATTAAATAAATTGCAATTATTCAAATTGCACACATCTGCCACGGTCTCTGGTCACAACCATTACCAGAGCCAACTATCCACTTTTCAATGATTGATTTGGATCACAAAAAGCAGATACAAATCGACAGCCATAAAACCAAAATTCCCAGGCGAACAAATGGCAAAACTTCCCCTTAAATTTGCATAATTTCTAAATTAAACAAAACTCAAAAAAAAAAAAAACTAAACCATGAGAGTGTGCAGAAACCCATTTCAACTCATATGCAAAAACAACAGCAACCGAAAGTCCCAATTCCCAAAATCCATTTGCAACTGTAGCAACCGAAAAAACCACAAAAGAAAAAAAAAGAAATGCAATAGGTTGCGAAAAAAAACAACACAACAACCAAAGGGCTATGCAAATTTAAAAGAAACAAAACCCATTCTGGCTACAGTCGGACAAATAGAGCTAATCAATCAATATTGAAGAAATATAATAAATAATTTTCAATATGTGTTCAATGAATGATTCCACAAACTCACAACATAAAAAACAAAACAACAAATCATAATGATGATGAGGATGAGGATGAGACGGTGATCTCCAGCATCACGTCTGCGATTATGGTTTGTTTCAAACGGCATGTTGTGATTGACAGCTGTCAAAGGTTAATCAGTCATTTATTCATTTAAACAATTTGAATGTATCTATCGGCTGCCGGGTTAGCAAGCAAAGGGTTACAGAATGTTCGAATGCTGATTTGTCTGAGTGTCCAAGTTCGCAGCCTAAGCCTTTGACTTTTCACAAGGGGCTTGTTTCCTTTGTGGTGGATAGAATGTGAAAAGAAATTGGGGAAAATCTCGGCTAATCAATGAAAGTATTGTGATTTGCATATTCCCAAGGATAACATCAATAAATGCTATGTAATGAGAGAGAATATGGTTTTTTTTTTTTTTTTTTTTTTTTTTTGACATGTGTCAGTATAGTTTTTGTATAACTTTTTGAGTTGAAGCTGAAAATTCAATTGAAAAAAAACCTTTTCGAGATCTAGAAGAGTAACTATACTGTTCCACCTGGAATTTTATTTTTAAAATTTTTTTTAAGATTTTAAATGTGTATACAGTATTATAAAATGAACACCGCTCTGTTTCCTAGAATAAAAATTGGAATCTGCGAACTTTTTAATAATCTTAATATATATTTACCCTCGACACTGATTCACTGATACACTGATACACTGATTCCCTGATTCACTGACTCTGTCACGCAGTTCGTAGGAATTTAAATAGGCATTCTATAATAATTCTATAAATAATAATACTAAAAAAATTAAAAAATAATATTTTTTTTTTGTACAGAAATTGTGTTTTCCTCAAATTTTTTTTTACCAAATTTTTTTTTACCAAATTTTTTTTTTTACAAAAATTTGTTTTTTCAAAAATTTTTTTTTTTCCACAAAATTTTTTTTTTACAATATTTTTTTTTTTCCAAAATTTTTTTTTTTTCCACAAAATTTTTTTTTTCAACAAATTTTTTTTTTTCAACAAAATTTTTTTTTTCCACAAAAATTTTTTTTTTCAGCAAAATTTTTTTTTTTCAGCGAACATTTTTTTTCTCAACAAAAATTTTTTTTTCAACAAAAATTTTTTTTTCAACAAAAATTTTTTTTCAGCAGAAATTTTTTTTCCACAAATTTTTTTTTTTCCAATTTTATTTTTTTTCGAAATTTTTTTTTACAAAATAGTTTTCTCAAAATATTTTTTACAAAATTTTTAAAATTAAGTAACAAATACTTTTTTTTTTCAGCAAAATTTTTTTTTTTCAGCGAACATTTTTTTTCTCAACAAAAATTTTTTTTTCAACAAAAATTTTTTTTCAGCAGAAATTTTTTTTCCACAAATTTTTTTTTTTCCAATTTTATTTTTTTTCGAAATTTTTTTTTACAAAATAGTTTTCTCAAAATATTTTTTACAAAATTTTTAAAATTAAGTAACAAATACTTCCTCAAGCAAATTAACGGGCGCCATAGGCGCATTACAACTTACTAGTAAAATAAGAAAACTGTGCAGTTTTCTATAAGAAAAGTAGAAAACTGTGTAGTTTTCTATACAAAAAAAGTAGAAAACTGCAGTTTTCTATAAAAAAAAAGTAAAAACTTAAGTTTTTTATAAAAGAAAGTAGTTTTCTATAACAAAAATATAAAATTGCAGTCTTCTATAACAAAAACTGCAATTTGTAAAAAAAATTTTAAAGTGGAAAATTACAATATTCTGTACGGAAAAATTTCCAAATTTTCTATAAGAAAAATTTCCAAATTTTCTATAAGAAAAATTTCCAAATTTTCTAAAAGAAAAATTTCCAAATTTTCTAAAAGAAAAATTTCCAAATTTTCTAAAAGAAAAATTTCCAAATTTTCTAAAAGAAAAATTTCCAAATTTTCTAAAAGAAAAATTTCCAAATTTTCACAATTTTCTATAAAGTTCGAAATTATCTATAAGAAGAATTTCCAAATTTTCTATAAGACAAAATTCCAAAATTTTCTATAAGAAAAATTCCAATTTATCTATAAGACAAAATTCCAAAATTATCTATAAGACAAAATTCCAAAATTTTCTATAAGAAAAATTCGAAAATTTTCTATAAGAAAAATTTCTAAATTGTCTATAAGAAAATTTTCTATAAGAAAAATTTCACAAGTTTCTATAAGAAAAATTTTCTATAAGAAGAATTTCCAAATTTTCTGTAAGAAAAATTTCCAAATTTTCTAAAAGAAAAATTTCCAAATTTTCTAGAAGAAACATTTCAAAATTATGTATCAGAAGAATTTCCAAATTATCTATAAGAAAAATTTCCAAATTTTCTGTAAGGAAAAATTTCCAAATTTTCTATAAGAAGAATTTCCAAATTATGTATCAGAAGAACTTGCAAATTATCTATAAGAAGAATTTCCAAATTATCTATTAGAAAAATTTCCAAATTATCTATTAGAAAAATTTCCAAATTTTCTATAAGAAAAATTTCCAAATTTTCTGTAAGAAAAATTTCCAAATTTTCTGTAAAAAAATCTCAAAATTCAAGAACAATTTAAAAATTGTCTAGAAGAAAAATTAAAAATTTTCTATACGTAAAATTTCAAAATTTTTTATAGAAAACATTTCAAAATTTTCTATAAGAAAAATTTCAAAATTAAGAAACTGCATATTTTTTTAATAAAAAAAATTTAAATTTCACATTTATGTATATTTCCATAAGTCAAAAGTTTTACCATTTCCTTATGAAAATCTGAAAAATGCGCCATTTTCGATAACAAAATTGGGAAAACACAAACAATTTGTATAGGAAACCCTCTGAAAGAAAGAAAAATAAAAGTGAGAGATCTTTTGAGACATCCTCAAAATTGCCCACTTCTCTCAAAGAAGAAATGCAGATCACGAATACGAATTTAAATTTGCAAGCTTCACTTCTTTTTTTTCAATTCAATTCAATTTTATTTTGGTTATATAACAATGTTGTTTTCTTATTACCTACAGCTTCACGTTTGTAATGGGTTGTTTTTAGCCAATTGCAAATTCATTTACTGAAATTCTACATCGATAACTGATATTTTTCTAATTTTTTTTTTCAATTATTACTCGAGTAGTTCATATTTTAAATAGAGCCACTGTAATGTGATTCCGAATTTTTTTCCATACGATTTCTGTTCAACAATGACATTTTTTTTTATGAAATACAGTTTTTCTGTTCAATTTTAAAAACATATTGTAATTGGCAAAATGGCCTTGGACGATCATTCCCTTAAACTTTAATCATTGCCTTCGCACAAAGCCCGCATTTGCCAAATAAATATTCAGCTATTTTTCTTCCCTAAAAACAAAAATAAATAAAAATAAAAATCAATTGTTTTTCCCAAACACTGACCTAATTTATTGGAAAATCGTGGTATTTTTTCCACCGAAACATAACCTTTTGTAGACTCTAATGACATCGGCAAAGGTTAAGTGCCAGCGACATAACACTCACGCTACCACCATCATCATCAGGTCTGTACTGTACTGTATAGCACGTACTAATGACATGACATATACAACCCCCCCCCACCACTCCATACTTTTGCAAAATATTGTGCAGCACATGATTGTCATTGACGGAGGGAGGATTGGGTAGGAGACATAGAATAGAGCAAATGCTGACACTGCTGGTGATGAGGATGCTGTCAGTGCTGATGTTGTCGTTGGTGGTGGTGGAAAAGTGTCACTTTTGTTGCTAAAAATAAATTTCGCTAATGGCCTCATTTCCTTTTCCATTCCTCCATTACATTTATGGCTTTGGCCAGAGGAATCGGGGAGCCTAATTTATTGGAATTAATCATTATGCCGCCGGTACGTATCAGATTTCATTGTGACAGTTAGTTATCATTGGTTGTTTACGTTCATTAATCATTTCGTCATTATCGAAAACAAACGAAAAAAATTCAAAAAGATTATAAAATTGTCTGTTGAAAATCAATTAAACCGATTTTAATGTTCGAAACGATTTCCTAAGCGATAGTGGCCACGAAATTGGCACGGCGTTTGGCAACGGCGGTTAATGACTTTCAAACAAAAGTTAAGAGAAATGTTAAACAAGTCATTAATCGTAATTTAAACAGTGGCGAGAAAAAAAAAATGTTAATGATTTTTTACAACAACAAAATGAACGAGAGCGAGAGAGATGGAAACGATTACAAAATAACGTTCAGATAAACGGATCATCCTACTGGGAGAGAGCCAGAGAGAGAGAGAGAGAGGGAGAGAGAGAGAGGGAGAGAGGGGAAGAGGCCAAAGGAAAGCCATTATGGAAGTATTATGAATTCCATTCCATTTTAATTCAACAAAATCAATATAAGAAATAGTGTTTTTCTAAAAAGGCAGCTGTCACAAGACTGGGTTATACAATATTCTACTGTGTAAAAAAGTTCCACCTAGACTTTTTTTAAAACCTTTTTTTATGATTTTACATTTTTAGACAACGTATAAAATGAACATGACTCTGTTTCCTATAACAAAAATCGAATTCTGCAGACATTTTCACAATAAAAGTGAAAAAAAACAATTTTCTATGAAAAAAGTAGAAAACTGCACAGTTTTCTATGAAAAAAAAGTAAAAACTGCAGTTTTCTAATTTTTTTTTTTAGAAAACTGCAGTTTTTACTTTTTTTTCATAGAAAACTGTGCAGTTTTCTACTTTTTTTCATAGAAAATTGTTTTTTTTTTCACTTTTATTGTGAAAATGTCTGCAGAACATTTTTCTATAAAAAAAGTAGAAAAATTCAGTATTCTAGATTATCATTCCAGAGAGAGAAAGAGATGGACACAGATCAGAGACACAATCATTTAAAGAGAAAAGTCTTAAGCATCATCTTACAAATATTAGCAACTAAAATAATGGACTCTTTTTATACTTTAAACTGTACCTAAAGCAAAGTCAGAGCAGACGAATTAATTAGACTCTCTCTCTCTGTCGGCTAAACATTCTCTTCAATGATTTATCCGACAACTGTGATTTTCAACTGAATTCACTATTGCGTGCATTGTAAAATGATCTAAAATGAAAAAGAAGAACAATATCAAACGTCAAGGATCCGATGGACGGGTAACTTCTCTCAAATCTGTGAGCTGTGCTGCGATCTAATTGTAATACTCTCTCTCTCCCAACAAATAGTCCACTGAGAAATTTTGTACTCTCCAAACATTGAGACTCTTTATAGAAAAGTGCAAAATCATTGTGAAAATTATTTGATATTCTCACAAGATTACGAACCTGGGATTGCGGTTGTTGATCTGACAGTTTACTCAGACCAACAAATCGTCTCCATATATTGAGACCCTTTATAGAAAAGTGCAGTTGTGAAAATTATTTGATGTTCTCACAAGGAGACGCACCTGAGATTACTTCTGTGTTGCTCAGGCCAACACACAGTCCAGTCCTCTGGGAAATGTTGTGACCTCTCTATATTGAGACTCTTTACTATTCTATAGAAAAGTTCTGTCGTACCGCCAGAGTTTTCCGAAAATCTCACATTTATGGAGGTTTCAGCTAAAGCATTTGCTGAGCTAAATTTAAAATGAAAAAAATGCTTATATTTGTTGTTCTAAATGCGCATTACAAACCCCTTTAACAGTTTAACAGTCTGCTTGCTCTGATTTTCCTGTATTCACTGCAATTACCTTTTGTATTAAAAAAAAAAAAAGAATCTTATCCAAAATTGCGCAATTTGCACGAAATGCCAAACAAATGAATCCTTTCAGCTTCATCGTTTTCTTTCGGTACTTTTGGAAAACTATAACAGAAACACACATGTGTCCCTTAGACTAAAACAAGAAAAGAATGTCTGTCCTTTTTAAGATGAAAAAGAAAATATTACGCATCACTTCATATACGTTTTATGCGCATTATCTCTCACTCGCTCTCTCTCTCTCTCTTACACTACAAAACAACGACATCTGAAGATTGACGTTTCAGGGATTCGAAGGACTGCTCATTTACAGTAGGGAAAGTTATTCCCTTTCCGTTTTTTCTTCAAGAAACTGTCAAAAGTTATTAGCGTTTAGGAAAAGTGATAAAGGAAAAAAAAACCAAGCCGACAAAAGGGAATTTGTATCAATTGCAAGATAAAGGTTATTCTCGGGCTACAAAAAAAAAGGCTTGTGATAAGGGACTGTTCAAATTAGCTGAATGGATAGAGAGAGGTCGCAGAAAAACTCTATTAATACAATTTGTATAAAAGTTGTAATGATGGCTTTATTTTAAATTACATTCATGTAACGAAATCCAAAATTCCAAATACCTTTAATAGAAATACAAAACATAAGAGCAGATTTACTGTTTGCAGCCTTAGAGTTACTCAGGCGGAAATGGATACAAACACATGTTGGTTGCCCGCTTCTCTAAGGGAATTCGGCCTCAGTAGTTGATTCAGTGGATTCTTCCACATCTCTACATATGTTTACGATGATTTATGATTCGGTGTATTGTGAAAACCTTTGGATAATGTGCGAAAATTGTTTGGCCTTTATTATCCTTAAATATTTCGCCATTGTTGGCCGTTGGTGTGTAATCTCTGTTAATATTCATGTTTATCATAATTCACTCTATGTCTCCTTCTCTCTCTCTCTGTATCTCTCTTTCCCTGTACATCAACAAAAACCGCAAATCGTTTTTCTTTTTGCTTGTGCTGTCATAACTTGTGATTTATATTTGCTCGCTTATTTAGCAAATTATCATAGGATTTATTGTATGAAACAACCAGAAAAAAAGTACCCCCTAAAAAGGGTTAAATGACTCAGACACACACACACACACACTGAGATACTCTCACCTTAATGGCGTTCCAATCTATGGCCGACTGAATCATAATTTTTTGCAAACCATAATTTTTTTTATTGCACAAAAATTTCACGCAAATTAAAATTTGCCCGAAAAGTTATGAAAACATTAATTTAAAACGGTTTGCCCAGGATTTTATTACCTTGTACATAGGTCGTAAAAATGGAGAACATCCATGGGCGTTCGGGTAAATTATGGTCTCATAAATAACTTACGATCTCAACAATTTGTTACGTATTTAGTTTTATTGGTGGGAATTTAATTTGCCCAAATCAAAGGATTACAAGAAAGGTGAGAAATGAATCTAGGTAACTCGGCTAGAATGACAATAAAAACTGCTCGTAACCGCAGAAGAGAGATTTAATTAAAGTTTTCGCTCAAACGAAAGATTTAAAGTCAACATGGACTTCTACTCATATTTATAAGAAAGATCCTGACATTGTCTCAATTAACTGGAATTGTCTCAGTTAAATGACATTGTCTGAGTTAACTGATATTGCCTCAGTTAACTGGAATTGTCTCAGTTAACTGACATTGCCTCAGTTAACTGGCATTGTCTCAGTTAACTGACATTGTTAACTGACATTGTCTCAGTTAACTGACATTGTTAACTGACATTGTCTCAGTTAACTGACATTGCCTCAGTTAACTGACATTGTCTCAGTTAGCAGAGAGTAGCAGTAAAACCGAGGCCACAAACTTTTATAATTCCCAATAAACTGAGAGTATTGAAACTGTTCTCTGAGGAAGTGTGTGAAGTCTCAAATGAAGAAGTCACACTTTTCTCCCAAAAAAAAAAAACAGTAAGAGTCTCAGTGAACTGAAACCCCTCACACATTATGAAAGTGAGTCGAAATACCTCCACAAGTTCAAGATTACAGCTTGCTAATATTTGCCATCTCTTTCTCTCTCTCTCTCTCGCTAATTGAAAATCTTAACAAAACCATCGATAGAGTTTCCCATTTACTTTTAGTTTGATCTCTTTATTTGCCAAACTCTCAAAATGTGTTCATCTTAGACCTGCTGTCTAAGCAGTTTTCAACGTCATTCATTGAATTCTATTAAAATTCCACAAAAAACCCAGCATTTCTTTTGATTCTCCGAAACATTAATTATTGCTCTTCTATCCGTTCATAATTTAAGACCTCACAGACAGTTTTGCTAACATTATTTACCAATTCAATATTAGGCAAAGGTTTACGAAAGAAACTGGAAAGAGAATGAAAATGACGACTAAACAAAACGCTAGCTAAATTATGATCAATAAATTTCACTGAATTTGCGGGACAAGACCAAACAGACCAACGTTGACAATAAGGACACAATTGGCCGGTGAGTGATCATCAGGCAGCCAGATAAGTGCTGGGCATTATATTTTAAATTGTAACAGATCGGAAAAATATGCTGCTGTCCAGTGGATTTTTCAATTGTTTTCCAAATCTTTTCAGTAACTAACGAAAGTGGCAGACAATAGATCAGAGAGAAAAGGATTCGTCTTGGCTCATTTCATTTGCAATTTATGAGTCAAAGTGTAATTGTGCGTGCACTCGGTAAAACACCTTGCAAAACTTTTTCATTTGTATGTCGGTCTGTTCTCAATGCAGAACAATACTTTTGTGCTGAGTTTCGTTCATATTTTTCCATTTTTTTTTTGAGAAGATGTCCTGTGGCGAATTTTCGTTTGTCAATGGCCATTGCTAGTTTATGAGGTGTCAAAACGACAAGTATTTTTTTTTTCACAAATAACTTTTTTTTTTTGGAAAAGGTGTTCCTTTCGAATAGTGGTGCGGTTTTGTCGAGTCTTCGGGGATTGCCATTCGAAAATGACCTTAGAGGACGATGGGTAGATGCGCTTGTTGGCCGTTTTTGCATTTTCTGAATTTTCATGTGACATTTATGGATTTCCATAAATTTTTATGATTTTCTTTCTCACACAGCCATTGGGTGCCATCCCATCCCCCGTTCTTGATCTCAAGTATTGATCATTGTTTGGCCTTTGTCATTGATCGTATTGTCACATTGTTTTACTTTCATTAATTTTCTATAGGTTTACAATTATGTATTTTGAATATTTTCATTTCGGTGTCGTCTCTGTGGTCGCTGATTTCACAAATCTTTTCAAAACAGTCTATAAAATTCATAAGAATTTCTCTATTCTTTGAAATTTATGACATCATTAAAGTCATCATAAATAGTCCTTAGATTCTTAAGAGTGCTGTGTGTTAAATTTCTCTAAAAATGGCTTTAGAAATGTGTTGTCTTCTTCTTCTGCTGTCTAAAATCTCTTCTTCTCCATACGTACTCCCTGTTAATGTGACCCGATTTGTTTAACCTCAATTTTGTCACCCCTTTGTGTGTGTGTGTGTGTATGTGTTGTTGACTTGGTTTTTCACTTCATATGCAAACGAGTTGATGAATATGTGTAATTAGCATTTTTTTTTTGTGAACGAGCGCTTGGACAAAAAGTCATTGAATGATGTCATATAAATATTTACACAAAAAAGTCTAAGGACTCTTCTGTGCACTGAGGATGCTAATACGACTCACAGACCAGAGCGATAGGCAGGCGAGTAAGAGAGAGAGGACGAGGGGGAGAAAATGTCCTTGGAGATATGCAAATGCACACAAATGTGGAGGTAAACCGAGTTGAAGGTTTTTTTTGTGGATGCCTCAGTCCCTGTCAGATGGATTTTATGGACAAAATTTTTTTAAAAAAAAACGTTTCTTTAGAACTGTTATTGTCTTCGGACGTACCTTTGTTATTTTGTGCAATACAGTGCAATATTTCAATAAATAATAATTATAATAATTATGTTGTGAACATGATCTTTATATGAAAACAAAGATGAAATTCTGGGAGATTTTAAGGGAGGTCTCATTGTCAGTTCTTATTTTTTTTGAGGGGCTAACCCCCGGTAAAGTGAATTTTTGACACAATTTTTTTTTAAAAACAAAAAAAAATTATACACGGAATTTTTTGATAAAAAAAACATTTTAATACGAAATTTTTTTTAAGTAAAATTTTTGAAACTTTTTTTTTTAAAAAAATGTTAAAAAAAAAAAAAATATACACTTTTTTTAAAAAAAAAATTAACACGTGGTTTTTAAAAAAAAAACAAATTTGACTCGAAATATTTAAAAAAAAAAAATCAAAACGGAATTCATTTACAAAAAAAAATTTGGCACGAAATTTTTTAAAAAAAAAAAAAATTTTAAACGTAATTATTTTTTAGAAAAAAAAAATTTGACACCAAAACAAAAAAAAAATTCTTTGACACGAAATTTTTTAAAAAAAAAACATTTTGATACGAAATTTTTTTTTAAGTAAAATTATTGAAACGGATTTTTTTTTTAAAAAAAAATTTGAACGAATTTTTAAACAAAAAAAATTGACACAAAATTTAAAAAAAAAAAATTAAAAAATAAAAATTTTTGACACGAAATTTGTTGTAAAAAAAATGTTGATACGCAATTTTTAAAAAAAAAAATTTGGCATGAACTTTTTTAAAAAAAAAAATTGAAACGTAATTATTATTTAAAAAAAAAATTATTTTGACACCAAAACAAAAAAAAAATTTGACACGAATTTTTTTAAAAAAAAAAAACATTTTGATAGTAAGTTTTTTTTTAAGTAAAATTATTGAAACGGATTTTTTTTTTAAAAAAAAATATTGACACGAAATTTTTTTTAAAAAAAATTTGACACGAATTTTTTTAAAAAAAAATTGGCACGAAATTTTAAAAAAAAAATTAATCAAAAAAAATCTTTCTGTTATATTGTCGTAGACTTAGCTTAGGAATGTTATAAACATTCCTTAGACAAAATTTCATAATGCTATAAGCCGTCTCGACGATAACGATTGGCCACCCCGGAGCTGCGATTTGAGGGCGTTCGACTTTTTTGTGGGGTCCCGTAAAGAACCGCTGTTTGACCAACAATCTATGAACGCTTCAGGCCATCCAATCTTGTTCGAAATCCAGACCATGATTTTCAGTGTGAAATAGAGTATCGTAATCTTGAGATCAACAATCAAAAAACACTTCCCAGCCCAATGTGAAAATATGCGAATTTCTCTTCAAAAAAAACAAGTTGAGTGAAAAAGATATTTTACGAATTTTAGTTCCCACTATGCGGTCGCCTTTATCCACATAAGTGTGAGGGCAAATCGGCATCAGTACATTAACACCTCATTATCAGTAACAACTTTCACTATTTCTGGGACTGCAACAATCCAGAAAGGATTAACAACGAGAAGAGGAAAGGCTCGCCTCGCCATAGGTGCAAAAATTTGCTATTTACAATCTTTTTTTTTTTTAAATTTGCAAAAACTGTGTGCAGAATAACGTTTGTTGGAAATAAAACAGATGTTAATGAAGAGGAGAGAAAGAGTGAGTGTGTAAAACAGCATTTCGAACAAAAGGATCAAATGAACGCATTAAGGATTTAAAGTTTCTGGCAAATAACAAAAGCAACAACAACAGAGTAGGACAGAACGAACACAGCACACAATGGCACAAAGTGTTTCTGTTGCATACACCAACACCAGCGCATAACAATACAATACGACGACAACGGAATTCAGAACGTTGGTTATGAATGCTGGACCCAATCGACCGATCCCTCTAGCCCGTTGAAGCCATGTCAACTATGGACATAATCAAAGCAGACACACACAAATCTGTCACAGCACAACACCACCGAAGACGTAGCGCAGGACAGACGTTAACGAAGAGACACCGGCAACACGACAGACCACCCGTAGATGTCCTGCTGTGACCAAAAAGGCTCGTGTTAGAGTTTAGCCCAACAAAACACACACAATGGCCTCAATCGAGTCCTGGCGAGCATACACTCGCTCATTGACGGCGTCTGTGTAGGTTTAGTCGCTGTAAGTGTGTATGTGTGTCGCTAGAATTGTTAGAGATTCAAAACGAACCAAATAAAAGAAACCTCATCAATAGTCGTAGTAAGAGTGAGTTGGACTGTGTGTGTGTGTTTGTGTGTGTGTCTGAAGAGTGTTAAAATTAAGATGTCCCGCTGTCTGTCTGCCGTACGTTGTCGATAATTGTGTTGTCTGCCCACCGTCCCTGTGTGAACATTTTGCTCTTGGTCTACAAGTCACCCAAAGGTTTATGGGCAACTGAAATCAAAACACAACAAAAAAAAACTTTCAGTTCAGTCTCCTTAAGCCGATTAAGTCTTTTTAATTATGATTTATTGTTTTTTTCACCCAGCGACTGCCAGAGATTACTTAAAAAAAAAATCCATACATAGGAATCAATGACAATGATGATTTTTTTTTTTTATTTTGCGGAAAATGTAATAATGTTGTGATAGATTTGGTTTGGGTTTTAACCAAAGTCAATGGAAAAAAAATACCATATTTACTTACTCAAAAGAATGGATATCGGATGTTACAATGAAATGTGATACATACCTAGAAGAGAAAAGAGAAATTAGGTTAATATACGGTAGCGATATTAAATTAAAATTTTTAAACTAGACGAAAGTTTTAATCTGAAGAAGAAACACTTAAACTCGATGTTAGCAATTGATGAGAAATTTGTATATTTTGCAACTGTCTTAAATCCAAAACCACTAGACAGGACTTTCACCTTGTTAGTTAAGCTTCATCGAGAGGACTTCTTAAAGGTTGGCGTCCACTATTGGACATCCTTATTGTATTAACAAACATCGATTGAACTCTAAAAACTCTTTACAGATCCACGGACGTGCAGTGAATTTTTGTATTTGTAATCCACGCCTGCCACAAACAAGAATAGCTTTAGTTGACCACTACTGAACTGATTTATGATCCGATTATTCGATTCGATTATTATCTCAACAATCCACAATCCAGAATAGTCTTAACGGTGGTTGACAATTATAGGACTCCATGAACAATGATATAGTAACAACTCCTATTGGATATCCTAACGGTAGGCGAACACTATTCGACTGTTCAGAATTCACAATTGACTCAACAATCCAAGATTACACTGTATTCACAACCGAGAAGAGCATTTTTGTCTCGAAAGTTCACGATTAGGTTCTTCACAGATGCACAAACTAGGAGAGCATTTTTGTCTCAATAACAACCATCCTGTGATAATAACAATAACCTTGTGGCATCCCTAAAGGTAGGCGTCCACCATTCGGGTCTTTAAAGATTCACAACTGGGTATATGATTGTTGTCTCTACAATCCTCCTTACAGGTGGGCGAACACTAGCCGACTACTTAAAGAATCCCAACTGATTATAGCCAATTAACTGCTGAACTCCTCAATTGGACTCCTTAAAGGCCCACAAATGATAAGAGCAAAAACATCTTACTCCAGAGACCAGGAGATCACTATTATCTTAATAGTCTATTAGTCGATTGATCTTCTACAACCGATTACTGTCAAACAATCCTCTTATGGATTTTCTGAAATTCCCCAAATTAAATGTCTTATGAGTCTTTGGAAATGTCTTACTATCCGATATTATTTTTATTTCATTTCCATAACAATTTAATATCAGCAGTTTTCCATTTCGAAATCTCATCCACTTAACAAATGGCCTCACTCGGCACGACATCCTGGGCCAAACCCATAATCAAAGCCACCAACTCCACCAACGAAATATTCTCCAGGGCCTTGTTCATGGCCGGCACCACCAGATCCTCGACGGCATCGCTTACACTCTCGGCATTGTCATCGAAAGTCAAATGGATGAATTCTTCGATCCATGAATTGAAAAGTTTCGAATAAATCATACTGCCCATAATGCCGGTCGTCTTTGATTTCGACGACTCCAAGTCCAGCTGTACCTTAAAACTCCTAACGGCCAGGCCGCCCGAAAGATTGGGCCGCAGTTTAAAACTGCCATGGGCATGCAAGTTAATCAATTCCAAATGAAACAAGCCATTGCCATAGAAGCCCACAGAGGGGCCAAACATTTCGGTCACAGCATTCAGCAGGTAAGAACTTTGACTCAATATTGAGGGAAAGTGGAAGTCGAAAGTGATTTTTTGCAAAACATTATTCCAATTCAAAGCGACAATATCGAATTCGTTGAGGCCGGACATCACCAGGTTGGACAGATTGCCTTTGAAGCTACAAAACAAGAGGAATGTAAAGTAACCGAAAGTAACGATAAAGTCAACGCCACTCACCTTCCAGCATTTCCGACAATATTGAATTGTTTAAACTCCAACTGGTAAGGTGCCAATGGAGGCACTCCGGCCGGCTCATAGCCACATTGCATTTGCAGTTTAATAAACTCAACAAAATCCCTTAAGTCATCATCGAATTTTGTGCGTCCCTCTGGTTGTGGGGCTCCATCGAACGTAACTACTGATTGACAGGAGTTTAGTACCACTCCCAAAACAATGGTCAATGTTAGTATTGACGTGAATTTAGACATATTTTATTTATGGCTAATACAAAGCAACTGCCCAATGGATTTGGTTAATACAACTAGTTAAGCTGAAAATTACTTAATGATAGGGCTGTTGTTGTTTGAAAAGAAAACATGATTAGATTTATTAACCAGAATGATAAGGATTTATATTTAGTCAGCAAAGACTTTCAAACTGAATTTTGGCTAACATCCAAAAGTAGGCAACACATTTTTCTACACAACGTCTCAAATAAGGGTTACTCCATGTGGAGGATGATGGCACCGCCACTTTCGAAATTCGAAAAAACAAAAGTTGTGCTGAATTGTGCTAGGTTTGTGCTGATTTGTGCAGCAAACCGTTTTTCGAAATTTCGAAAATTGACCGAGATATTTCGAAAATACGAAAAAAGTGCCAGCACCGCCACTTTGTTTTTTTGAAAAAACAAAAGTTGTGCTGAGTTGTGCTAGGTGAATACATCATTGTGCCGTTTACGAAAAGTTTCTATCTGCAGCCGTTTTCGAAAAAATCGACAATTTCGAAAAATTGCCAAAACCGATATTTTGTTTTTTTCGAAAACCGAAATTTGTGTTCAGTAGAGAATTCGACGTTGATAGTTGTGCCGTTAACGAAAAAAATCTAAAAAATTTCAGTTCTGAGAAAATCGCCAATTTCAATTTTACACTTTTTTCGATGTAAAAAATCGAAAACACAAAATTTCTCAAAAGTGAAAACTGAGCTGGATTGTGCTCAACGAACCCCACAAACGCCTCTTTAACAACTTTAATGTAGCTTTTAAAATAAACGAAAAAACGCAGTTTTTAATTTTGAAGATTTTCGAAAATCGCTGTAGTAATTCGAAAACTGAATATATATATACCACATAGCTATTGATGGATAGGGCTCACCTAGCACTACATTTGCTTCTCTCACACTTTTTCCCTAAACCTAATATTTCTTTAAATAAACCAATTTTTTTGAAAACCGTTGCATACTTCACGGGTATTTTCATAAAAATGGCAATAACTTTGCGAAAAATGAAAATTTTTGAAATCTGTAACTTGTGCTAAGTTGTGCTAGCCTAGCACAAATTTTTGGCTATACATCGAAAAATTCCAACTTTGATGGTTTTGGAGAAAATCACATTTTAATATTTTTAAGCGTGTTTTCGCGATAACTTTGCGAAAAATGAAGATTTTTGAAATCTGTAACTTGTGCTAAGTTGTGCTAGCCTAGCACAAATTTTTGGCTATACATCGAAAAATTCCAACTTTGATGGTATTGGAGAAAATCGCATTTTAATTTTTTTAAGCGTTTTTTCGCGATAACTTTGCGAAAAATGAAGATTTTTGAAATCTGTAACTTGTGCTAAGTTGTGCTAGCCTAGCACAAATTTTTGGCTATACATCGAAAAATTCCAACTTTGATGGTTTTGGAGAAAATCGCGTTTTTATTTTTTTATGCGTTTTTTCGAGATAACTTTGCGAAAAATGGAAATTTTTGAAATCTGTAACTTGTGCTAAGTTGTGCTAGCCTAGCACAAATTTTTCGCTATACATCGAAAAATTCTATCTTCAACGGTTTTAGAGAAAATCGCGTTTTTTTATTTTTTTGTTGCATATTTCACGGGGATTGCACAAAAGATGCGTTTTTTCGCGATAACTTTGCGAAAAATGAAGATTTTTGAAATCTGTAACTTGTGCTAAGTTGTGCTAGCCTAGCACAAATTTTTGGCTATACATCG
The DNA here is from genome assembly GCA_958296145.1 of Hydrotaea cyrtoneurina. Taxonomy (NCBI): domain Eukaryota; kingdom Metazoa; phylum Arthropoda; class Insecta; order Diptera; family Muscidae; genus Hydrotaea; species Hydrotaea cyrtoneurina. Next base: position 87,919,610 of record OY282514.1, read on the forward strand.
AAAAATTCCAAATTTGATGGTTTTGGAGAAAATCGCGTTTTTATTTTTTTAAGCGTTTTTTCGCGATAACTTTGCGAAAAATGAAAATTTTTGAAATCTGTAACTTGTGCTAAGTTGTGCTAGCCTAGCACAAATTTTTCGCTATACATCGAAAAATTCCAACTTTGATGGTTTTGGAGAAAATCGCGTTTTTATTTTTTTAAGCGTTTTTTCGAGATAACTTTGCGAAAAATGGAAATTTTTGAAATCTGTAACTTGTGCTAAGTTGTGCTAGCCTAGCACAAATTTTTGGCTATACATCGAAAAATTCCAACTTTGATGGTATTGGAGAAAATCGCATTTTAATTTTTTTAAGCGTTTTTTCGCGATAACTTTGCGAAAAATGAAGATTTTTGAAATCTGTAACTTGTGCTAAGTTGTGCTAGCCTAGCACAAATTTTTCGCTATACATCGAAAAATTCTATCTTCAACGGTTTTAGAGAAAATCGCGTTTTTTTATTTTTTTGTTGCATATTTCACGGGGATTGCACAAAAGATGCGTTTTTTCGCGATAACTTTGCGAAAAATGAAGATTTTTGAAATCTGTAACTTGTGCTAAGTTGTGCTAGCCTAGCACAAATTTTTGGCTATACATCGAAAAATTCCAACTTTGATGGTATTGGAGAAAATCGCATTTTAATTTTTTTAAGCGTTTTTTCGCGATAACTTTGCGAAAAATGAAGATTTTTGAAATCTGTAACTTGTGCTAAGTTGTACTAGCCTAGCACAAATTTTTGGCTATACATCGAAAAATTCCAACTTTGATGGTTTTGGAGAAAATCGCGTTTTTATTTTTTTAAGCGTTTTTTCGCGATAACTTTGCGAAAAATGAAAATTTTTGAAATCTGTAACTTGTGCTAAGTTGTGCTAGCCTAGCACAAATTTTTGGATATACATCGAAAAATTCCAACTTTGATGGTTTTGGAGAAAATCGCGTTTTTATTTTTTTAAGCGTTTTTTTGCGATAACTTTGCGAAAAATGAAGATTTTTGAAATCTGTAACTTGTGCTAAGTTGTGCTAGCCTAGCACAAATTTTTGGCTATGCATCGAAAAATTCTATCTTCAACGGTTTTAGAGAAAATCGCGTTTTTATTTTTTTTAGCGTTTTTTTGCGATAACTTTGCGAAAAATGAAGATTTTTGAAATCTGTAACTTGTGCTAAGTTGTGCTAGCCTAGCACAAATTTTTGGCTATACATCGAAAAATTCCAACTTTGATGGTATTGGAGAAAATCGCATTTTAATTTTTTTAAGCGTTTTTTCGCGATAACTTTGCGAAAAATGGAAATTTTTGAAATCTGTAACTTGTGCTAAGTTGTGCTAGCCTAGCACAAATTTTTCGCTATACATCGAAAAATTCTATCTTCAACGGTTTTAGAGAAAATCGCGTTTTTATTTTTTTAGCGTTTTTTTGCGATAACTTTGCGAAAAATGAAGATTTTTGAAATCTGTAACTTGTGCTAAGTTGTGCTAGCCTAGCACAAATTTTTGGCTATACATCGAAAAATTCCAACTTTGATGGTATTGGAGAAAATCGCATTTTAATTTTTTTAAGCGTTTTTTCGCGATAACTTTGCGAAAAATGGAAATTTTTGAAATCTGTAACTTGTGCTAAGTTGTGCTAGCCTAGCACAAATTTTTCGCTATACATCGAAAAATTCTATCTTCAACGGTTTTAGAGAAAATCGCGTTTTTTTATTTTTTTGTTGCATATTTCACGGGGATTGCACAAAAGATGCGTTTTTTCGCGATAACTTTGCGAAAAATGAAGATTTTTGAAATCTGTAACTTGTGCTAAGTTGTGCTAGCCTAGCACAAATTTTTGGCTATACATCGAAAAATTCCAAATTTGATGGTTTTGGAGAAAATCGCGTTTTTATTTTTTTAAGCGTTTTTTCGCGATAACTTTGCGAAAAATGAAAATTTTTGAAATCTGTAACTTGTGCTAAGTTGTGCTAGCCTAGCACAAATTTTTCGCTATACATCGAAAAATTCCAACTTTGATGGTTTTGGAGAAAATCGCGTTTTTATTTTTTTAAGCGTTTTTTCGCGATAACTTTGCGAAAAATGAAAATTTTTGAAATCTGTAACTTGTGCTAAGTTGTGCTAGCCTAGCACAAATTTTTGGCTATACATCGAAAAATTCCAACTTTGATGGTTTTGGAGAAAATCGCGTTTTTATTTTTTTATGCGTTTTTTCGAGATAACTTTGCGAAAAATGGAAATTTTTGAAATCTGTAACTTGTGCTAAGTTGTGCTAGCCTAGCACAAATTTTTGGCTATACATCGAAAAATTCCAACTTTGATGGTATTGGAGAAAATCGCATTTTAATTTTTTTAAGCGTTTTTTCGCGATAACTTTGCGAAAAATGAAGATTTTTGAAATCTGTAACTTGTGCTAAGTTGTGCTAGCCTAGCACAAATTTTTGGCTATACATCGAAAAATTCCAACTTTGATGGTTTTGGAGAAAATCGCGTTTTTATTTTTTTATGCGTTTTTTCGAGATAACTTTGCAAAAAATGAAAATTTTTGAAATCTGTAACTTGTGCTAAGTTGTGCTAGCCTAGCACAAATTTTTGGCTATACATCGAAAAATTCCAACTTTGATGGTTTTGGAGAAAATCGCGTTTTTATTTTTTTAAGCGTTTTTTTGCGATAACTTTGCGAAAAATGAAGATTTTTGAAATCTGTAACTTGTGCTAAGTTGTGCTAGCCTAGCACACATTTTTGGCTATACATCGAAAAATTCCAACTTTGATGGTTTTGGAGAAAATCGCGTTTTTATTTTTTTATGCGTTTTTTCGAGATAACTTTGCAAAAAATGAAAATTTTTGAAATCTGTAACTTGTGCTAAGTTGTGCTAGCCTAGCACAAATTTTTGGCTATACATCGAAAAATTCCAACTTTGATGGTTTTGGAGAAAATCGCGTTTTTATTTTTTTTAGCGTTTTTTTGCGATAACTTTGCGAAAAATTAAGATTTTTGAAATCTGTAACTTGTGCTAAGTTGTGCTAGCCTAGCACAAATTTTTGGCTATACATCAAAAAATTCTATCTATTATTTTCGCAATAACTACGAAAATTAATTAAAAAAAAAGGAAATAATAATAATTTGATGAGTTTCGTTTAAAAAAAATATTTCAGTGTCCAGGAGTTGAACACCCAATCAATAAAACTCTTGCTTACGCGCCCTATCACGCTCGCCCACAAAAGCAGCATACTGTGACGTGGCAAGGAGGGCATATTGAATGATCTGCATTGAGCATCAATTGACCAGCACTAAATTGTGCAAAACAAATATTCCACTTTATTGCAACGCTGGTCTGGCAAAATAAGCAAATGTTGTTTTACTGCGTCAACTCGCATGACTTCGTGGCTCTGAATTTCAAACTAAACAAAAATTAAAATTAAATAACCATGGACAAGTATGAATATACGTATTTCGATACAAAATTACAAGAAATAGTTCCCGAATTGCTAAATGTGTCTTTGTTTACTTAAATACATTTTTCGTTTAAAAAGTTGTCTAAGCTAGCGGTGTAACGAAAACTCTCCTAATGATTAACAACGCCAAGAGATATTATGTATTTGGAAATTATCGCTTAAGTTTCTGTCTCAGGTTGGCACGACATTGCCAACATAGAATATAATAAAATGCCATAAATAAATGGTGCAAAGTGAACATAGATAGCATTCATTGTAAACTCAAAATCATAAGAAGAAGAAGAAAATAAATACAAAATTTCTTCGAAATGGTAGCAATATTGTTCATTTATAATTGTATTTGTAATAATTTTCTACAACACATACTCATAATGAATACTTTTTCAGATTTTCATGGATATGTATTAACATTTTTTCACAGCGTTATCAGAATTCTGCTTAATTTGTGTCACATGGCAATATGGCTAGTTTGGCGTTTTCTTTACAATTAAGCATGCGATAATAGCTGGGTGGCAACGAAAATACGTCTATTTGAACTAAATGACGTCGGCGATGCGAATAGGTGTATGTGTTTTAATTTTTTGATTTAATAGGCCATTTTGAATTGAATAGAATTACAGTCCATTATCCCTTACAGATTTACTGCGCCATATGATAATTCAGACACCACAAAAGCGTTGCCATAAAAGAGCAAAGAACTGATAAATATGCACAAATGGCAATGCTGGTCAAATGATGCTCAATGCATGTCAATCAAACTGTCATCTTTGCTTCACAACTGTATGTTGCCGTGTGGACAAGTGTGTTGAGGCGCGCAGATTAAGCCATTATACAGATGTGAGTGGTGCGAGTTCAACTCCCAGATATACTTGAATTTTTTCGGTAAACGAAGTTTATTTTTTTTTTTTTTTTAATAATTAGATTTTTCTCAAATTTATTGGGAGAAACTCTATTTTGTTTGCATAATAGTTCTAATAACGATATATATATTTATATGTGTTACGTTATTTCTTTTAATAAATAGATTAAAGGAAACATTTGGAATTACATTATTACACAAAAATTTTGCGCAAATCGAGCTTCTACTGTAGTTAAAATATGTGCTGCCAGCTGCGTGGCAGAGTAGGACACAAGAATGGAATGTTCTACTCCAAGCTTGTATTTTAATAAATACTTGAATTAATTATTCAATTAAATTACAGTCCATTATCTACTATAGATTTACTGCGACATAGGCTAGTCCAGGCGAAAATTTACTTTGTGGACAGTGTTGCCAGTGGAAAACAAAATTATCAACCAAAATCCCTTGGAGCGGACCAACTTTTTAAACGAAAAATGTATTTAAGTAAACAAAGACACATTTAGCAATTCGGGAACTATTTCGTATATTCATACTTGTCCATAGTTATTTAATTTTAATTTTTGTTTAGTTTGAAATTCAGAGCCACGAAGTCATGCGAGTTGACGCAGTAAAACAACAATTGCTTATTTTGCCAGACCAGCGTTGCAATAAAGTGGAATATTTGTTTTGCACAATTTAGTGCTAGTCAATTGATACTCAATGCAGATCATTCAATATGCCCTCCTTGCAACGTAACAGTATGCTGCTTTTGTGGGCGAGCGTGATAGGGCGCGTAAGCAAGAGTTTTATTGATTGGGTGTTCAACTCCTGGACACTGAAATATTTTTTTTTAAACGAAACTCATCAAATTATTATTATTTCCTTTTTTTTTTTAATTAATTTTCGTAGTTATTGCGAAAATAATAGATAGAACTTAGCACAAGTTACAGATTTCAAAAATTTTCATTTTTCGCAAAGTTATCGCGAAAAAACGCTTAAAAAAATAAAAACGCGATTTTCTCCAAAACCATCAAAGTTGGAATTTTTCGATGTATAGCCAAAAATTTGTGCTAGGCTAGCACAACTTAGCACAAGTTACAGATTTCAAAAATTTTCATTTTTTGCAAAGTTATCTCGAAAAAACGCATAAAAAAATAAAAACGCGATTTTCTCCAAAACCATCAAAGTTGGAATTTTTCCATGTATAGCCAAAAATTTGTGCTAGTCTAGCACAACTTAGCACAAGTTACAGATTTCAAAAATCTTCATTTTTCGCAAAGTTATCGCGAAAAAACGCTTAAAAAAATTAAAATGCGATTTTCTCCAATACCATCAAAGTTGGAATTTTTCGATGTATAGCCAAAAATTTGTGCTAGGCTAGCACAACTTAGCACAAGTTACAGATTTCAAAAATTTTCATTTTTTGCAAAGTTATCTCGAAAAAACGCATAAAAAAATAAAAACGCGATTTTCTCCAAAACCATCAAAGTTGGAATTTTTCCATGTATAGCCAAAAATTTGTGCTAGTCTAGCACAACTTAGCACAAGTTACAGATTTCAAAAATCTTCATTTTTCGCAAAGTTATCGCGAAAAAACGCTTAAAAAAATTAAAATGCGATTTTCTCCAAAACCATCAAAGTTGGAATTTTTCGATGTATAGCCAAAAATTTGTGCTAGGCTAGCACAACTTAGCACAAGTTACAGATTTCAAAAATCTTCATTTTTCGCAAAGTTATCGCAAAAAAACGCTAAAAAAAAATAAAAACGCGATTTTCTCTAAAACCGTTGAAGATAGAATTTTTCGATGTATAGCCAAAAATTTGTGCTAGGCTAGCACAACTTAGCACAAGTTACAGATTTCAAAAATCTTCATTTTTCGCAAAGTTATCGCGAAAAAACGCTTAAAAAAATAAAAACGCGATTTTCTCCAAAACCATCAAAGTTGGAATTTTTCGATGTATAGCCAAAAATTTGTGCTAGGCTAGCACAACTTAGCACAAGTTACAGATTTCAAAAATCTTCATTTTTCGCAAAGTTATCGCGAAAAAACGCTTAAAAAAATTAAAATGCGATTTTCTCCAATACCATCAAAGTTGGAATTTTTCGATGTATAGCCAAAAATTTGTGCTAGGCTAGCACAACTTAGCACAAGTTACAGATTTCAAAAATCTTCATTTTTCGCAAAGTTATCGCGAAAAAACGCATAAAAAAATAAAAACGCGATTTTCTCCAAAACCATCAAAGTTGGAATTTTTCCATGTATAGCCAAAAATTTGTGCTAGTCTAGCACAACTTAGCACAAGTTACAGATTTCAAAAATTTTCATTTTTTGCAAAGTTATCTCGAAAAAACGCATAAAAAAATAAAAACGCGATTTTCTCCAAAACCATCAAAGTTGGAATTTTTCGATGTATAGCCAAAAATTTGTGCTAGGCTAGCACAACTTAGCACAAGTTACAGATTTCAAAAATCTTCATTTTTCGCAAAGTTATCGCGAAAAAACGCATAAAAAAATAAAAACGCGATTTTCTCCAAAACCATCAAAGTTGGAATTTTTCGATGTATAGCCAAAAATTTGTGCTAGGCTAGCACAACTTAGCACAAGTTACAGATTTCAAAAATTTCCATTTTTCGCAAAGTTATCTCGAAAAAACGCATAAAAAAATAAAAACGCGATTTTCTCCAAAACCATCAAAGTTGGAATTTTTCGATGTATAGCCAAAAATTTGTGCTAGGCTAGCACAACTTAGCACAAGTTACAGATTTCAAAAATTTTCATTTTTTGCAAAGTTATCTCGAAAAAACGCATAAAAAAATAAAAACGCGATTTTCTCCAAAACCATCAAAGTTGGAATTTTTCGATGTATAGCCAAAAATTTGTGCTAGGCTAGCACAACTTAGCACAAGTTACAGATTTCAAAAATTTTCATTTTTCGCAAAGTTATCGCGAAAAAACGCTTAAAAAAATAAAAACGCGATTTTCTCCAAAACCATCAAAGTTGGAATTTTTCGATGTATAGCCAAACATTTGTGCTAGGCTAGCACAACTTAGCACAAGTTACAGATTTCAAAAATTTTCATTTTTTGCAAAGTTATCTCGAAAAAACGCATAAAAAAATAAAAACGCGATTTTCTCCAAAACCATCAAAGTTGGAATTTTTCCATGTATAGCCAAAAATTTGTGCTAGGCTAGCACAACTTAGCACAAGTTACAGATTTCAAAAATTTTCATTTTTTGCAAAGTTATTTCGAAAAAACGCATAAAAAAATAAAAACGCGATTTTCTCCAAAACCATCAAAGTTGGAATTTTTCCATGTATAGCCAAAAATTTGTGCTAGTCTAGCACAACTTAGCACAAGTTACAGATTTCAAAAATCTTCATTTTTCGCAAAGTTATCGCGAAAAAACGCTTAAAAAAATTAAAATGCGATTTTCTCCAAAACCATCAAAGTTGGAATTTTTCGATGTATAGCCAAAAATTTGTGCTAGGCTAGCACAACTTAGCACAAGTTACAGATTTCAAAAATCTTCATTTTTCGCAAAGTTATCGCAAAAAAACGCTAAAAAAAATAAAAACGCGATTTTCTCTAAAACCGTTGAAGATAGAATTTTTCGATGTATAGCCAAAAATTTGTGCTAGGCTAGCACAACTTAGCACAAGTTACAGATTTCAAAAATCTTCATTTTTCGCAAAGTTATCGCGAAAAAACGCTTAAAAAAATTAAAATGCGATTTTCTCCAATACCATCAAAGTTGGAATTTTTCGATGTATAGCCAAAAAATTGTGCTAGGCTAGCACAACTTAGCACAAGTTACAGATTTCAAAAATCTTCATTTTTCGCAAAGTTATCTCGAAAAAACGCATAAAAAAAAAAAACGCGATTTTCTCCAAAACCATCAAAGTTGGAATTTTTCGATGTATAGCCAAAAATTTGTGCTAGGCTAGCACAACTTAGCACAAGTTACAGATTTCAAAAATCTTCATTTTTCGCAAAGTTATCGCGAAAAAACGCTTAAAAAAATTAAAATGCGATTTTCTCCAATACCATCAAAGTTGGAATTTTTCGATGTATAGCCAAAAATTTGTGCTAGGCTAGCACAACTTAGCACAAGTTACAGATTTCAAAAATCTTCATTTTTCGCAAAGTTATCGCAAAAAAACGCTTAAAAAAATAAAAACGCGATTTTCTCCAAAACCATCAAAGTTGGAATTTTTCGATGTATAGCCAAAAATTTGTGCTAGGCTAGCACAACTTAGCACAAGTTACAGATTTCAAAAATCTTCATTTTTCGCAAAGTTATCGCGAAAAAACGCATCTTTTGTGCAATCCCCGTGAAATATGCAACAAAAAAATAAAAAAACGCGATTTTCTCTAAAACCGTTGAAGATAGAATTTTTCGATGTACAGCGAAAAATTTGTGCTAGGCTAGCACAACTTAGCACAAGTTACAGATTTCAAAAATTTTCATTTTTCGCAAAGTTATCTCGAAAAAACGCATAAAAAAATAAAAACGCGATTTTCTCCAAAACCATCAAAGTTGGAATTTTTCGATGTATAGCCAAAAATTTGTGCTAGGCTAGCACAACTTAGCACAAGTTACAGATTTCAAAAATCTTCATTTTTCGCAAAGTTATCGCGAAAAAACGCTTAAAAAAATTAAAATGCGATTTTCTCCAATACCATCAAAGTTGGAATTTTTCGATGTATAGCCAAAAATTTGTGCTAGGCTAGCACAACTTAGCACAAGTTACAGATTTCAAAAATCTTCATTTTTCGCAAAGTTATCGCAAAAAAACGCTTAAAAAAATAAAAACGCGATTTTCTCCAAAACCATCAAAGTTGGAATTTTTCGATGTATAGCCAAAAATTTGTGCTAGGCTAGCACAACTTAGCACAAGTTACAGATTTCAAAAATTTTCATTTTTCGCAAAGTTATCGCGAAAAAACGCTTAAAAAAATAAAAACGCGATTTTCTCCAAAACCATCAAAGTTGGAATTTTTCGATGTATAGCGAAAAATTTGTGCTAGGCTAGCACAACTTAGCACAAGTTACAGATTTCAAAAATTTTCATTTTTCGCAAAGTTATCGCGAAAAAACGCTTAAAAAAATAAAAACGCGATTTTCTCCAAAACCATCAAAGTTGGAATTTTTCGATGTATAGCCAAAAATTTGTGCTAGGCTAGCACAACTTAGCACAAGTTACAGATTTCAAAAATCTTCATTTTTCGCAAAGTTATCGCGAAAAAACGCTTAAAAAAATTAAAATGCGATTTTCTCCAATACCATCAAAGTTGGAATTTTTCGATGTATAGCCAAAAATTTGTGCTAGGCTAGCACAACTTAGCACAAGTTACAGATTTCAAAAATCTTCATTTTTCGCAAAGTTATCGCAAAAAAACGCTAAAAAAAATAAAAACGCGATTTTCTCTAAAACCGTTGAAGATAGAATTTTTCGATGCATAGCCAAAAATTTGTGCTAGGCTAGCACAACTTAGCACAAGTTACAGATTTCAAAAATCTTCATTTTTCGCAAAGTTATCGCAAAAAAACGCTTAAAAAAATAAAAACGCGATTTTCTCCAAAACCATCAAAGTTGGAATTTTTCGATGTATAGCCAAAAATTTGTGCTAGGCTAGTACAACTTAGCACAAGTTACAGATTTCAAAAATCTTCATTTTTCGCAAAGTTATCGCGAAAAAACGCATAAAAAAATTAAAATGCGATTTTCTCCAATACCATCAAAGTTGGAATTTTTCGATGTATAGCCAAAAATTTGTGCTAGGCTAGCACAACTTAGCACAAGTTACAGATTTCAAAAATCTTCATTTTTCGCAAAGTTATCGCAAAAAAACGCTAAAAAAAAATAAAAACGCGATTTTCTCTAAAACCGTTGAAGATAGAATTTTTCGATGCATAGCCAAAAATTTGTGCTAGGCTAGCACAACTTAGCACAAGTTACAGATTTCAAAAATCTTCATTTTTCGCAAAGTTATCGCGAAAAAACGCTTAAAAATATTAAAATGGATTTTCTCCAAAACCATCAAAGTTGGAATTTTTCGATGTATAGCCAAAAATTTGTGCTAGGCTAGCACAACTTAGCACAAGTTACAGATTTCAAAAATTTTCATTTTTCGCAAAGTTATTGCCATTTTTATGAAAATACCCGTGAAGTATGCAACGGTTTTCAAAAAAATTGGTTTATTTAAAGAAATATTAGGTTTAGGGAAAAAGTGTGAGAGAAGCAAATGTAGTGCTAGGTGAGCCCTATCCATCAATAGCTATGTGGTATATATATATTCAGTTTTCGAATTACTACAGCGATTTTCGAAAATCTTCAAAATTAAAAACTGCGTTTTTTCGTTTATTTTAAAAGCTACATTAAAATTGTTAAAGAGGCGTTTGTGGGGTTCGTTGAGCACAATCCAGCTCAGTTTTCACTTTTGAGAAATTTTGTGTTTTCGATTTTTTACATCGAAAAAAGTGTAAAATTGAAATTGGCGATTTTCTCAGAACTGAAATTTTTTAGATTTTTTTCGTTAACGGCACAACTATCAACGTCGAATTCTCTACTGAACACAAATTTCGGTTTTCGAAAAAAACAAAATATCGGTTTTGGAAATTTTTCGAAATTGTCGATTTTTTCGAAAACGGCTGCAGATAGAAACTTTTCGTAAACGGCACAATGATGTACTCACCTAGCACAACTCAGCACAACTTTTGTTTTTTCAAAAAAACAAAGTGGCGGTGCTGGCACTTTTTTCGTATTTTCGAAATAACTCGGTCAATTTTCGAAATTTCGAAAAACGGGTTGCTGCACAAATCAGCACAAACCTAGCACAATTCAGCACAACTTTCGTTTTTTCGAATTTCGAAAGTGGCGGTGCCATCATCCTCCACATGGTTACTCCATGAAAATCGAATGTGAATTTTAAATGCGATTTTTTTTTTATTATTGAATTCTAAACTACACTGAAACTTTTTAAATACAATGGAACTTCGATAACGCGAACTTCCATTTGTCAAAGCGAACTTTTCTACGGGATAACGGTGGTTCGAGTTTTGGAAGTTTGACTGTATTTGAAATTATGAAAAAAAGTGGCCCATGTTCAGTCAGAAATAAAAACAGATAAAGCCCCTAACCGAATTATGGATCAATGTCCATCAAACTAACGTCACTTTCCAATTTAAGATAATAAATGGACAGCTTCTACAGCATTACGAAATCATTCCCTCAACATTTCATCAGTTGTGAATTTACTGCAGAAATCCAATACGAACCGTTTGAATAACATTACAATGCCATTAGTGACATTCAAACTTTAATAATATTCAATGATTCGACTAATCAATTCTACTAATCCAATTGGAATTCTTATCAATGTTTTCGTGTACAATGTCTTTCAAACTTTCGCAACGCTCCTCTAAACTGGGCAACACTTCTAGTTCGTGTCAGAAAAAAAATAAAATAAAAAAATAAAAATAAAAAAATAAAAAAAAAATAAATAAAAAAATAAATAAAAAAAAACAAAAAAAAATAAATAAAAAAAAACAAAAAAAAATAAATAAATAATAAAAAAAAATAGATAAAAAAAAAAATAAAATAATAAAAAAAAAATATATAAACAAAAAAAAAAACATAAGAAAAATAAAAAAAAATAAAAAAGTTAAAAAAAATATAAAAAAAGTTAAAAAAAAAACAAAAAAAAAATATAAAAATAAAATAATAAAAAAAAAAAAATAAATAATAAAAAAAAAAAAATAAAATAATAAAAAAAATAAGTAAAATAATAAAAATAAAATAATAATAAAAAAAAAAGAAATAATAAAAAAAAATAAAGAAAATAAAAAAAACACAATGCTAATGGGAATTATCTAATACCAAAAAAATCAAAACTTGTTATCGTATTAGAAATAAAGTAAAATTGGTAATAAAAACATTGTGACTAAAAGTAGGTTTGAGCTTCATATCTGAGTTAAAATGTTAAGCAATTTTCAGCGGTCGTTTTACTTCGTTAATACCGGCGAACTGACGACTAGGATATTTTCTCTGCAATCAAAAATAAACTCTATAAATTCATGAGCAGGCTTTGCTCAGTGGAACCCACCCTTCAGTTTATAGTGCACAACTCCATGATTTCATCGAAGTTTTCTCGATTTTCTGTTGTTATCCTGCCTTTCGGTCGTATTTCGGATTTTATTTATTATTCTAATTACAAGAAAAACAAAGCATTTCGCAAATTTGACCATTTCAGAATAGCGATAATAATAAAAAAAAAAATGTTCCAACAAATGTTATAAATTTAAAACACAATTGTCAGTTTCACTTCAATAATATCCTTTATTTCATTTCAACACTAACATTTGCAATGAAGTTTTCGATAGTAAAGTAAAAACTTCACCGAAATATACATGTCTGTATGTCAAACGAACACTTAAGCCCATGGATCAGCTGGTGCAACACAGTTGGTGACAATGGGATCATCTTCATTTTCACCCTCGGTGCTGGAGAAGATCAGATCGATGATGGTCCAGAAATCGTTACCCTTCAACATCTTGTTGACCTTGGGCACCAAAGTATCTTCGATGAGGTCGGAAATTTCCTGTTGGTTGTTGTTAATGCCCTTTACGACGATGTTCTCCAACTGACGATTGATCATGCGATTGATGGCACCATCACCGATCAAACCGCCAATTTCCGAGTTGCACGATTCCAAAGAGACTTCGGTTTTCAATGAGGTAATCTTCATGGAGCCCCACAAGATTGGAATTTTGTATTTCAAGGTACCGGCAATGCGCAAGTTCTTCAAGCCGAAGCCCAAGGAACCATCACCTTCGTATTGAACGGAGAGACCCAATTGACGCATGGCATCCAACATGGTATCGGTTTCGTATTTGGTGGCAGAGGCAGCAACGTCGGTGAACAAGAAATCGAACTTGACCTTGGAGGTGAACATGTTGAGCTTGAATCTTTGGATGATGAATTTGTCCAAACCGTCGATGCGGAATTTGAAAACTTTGTTCAGGGTTCTGAAAAAACAAAAACGGGGAAAAAGCGGGGAATGTTAGAAAAAGAACACTTTGTAAGAGGTGAGGGAACTTACTCCAAAATGCCCTTCTTCAGGGAAATTTCAGTTTCGCGAACCTTCAAGGGAGCCAATGGAGGAATGCCATAGTCGGGCCAGCCGCAGGGCATCTGCTTTTGCAATTTGCGGATGAAACGGCGTGCCTGCCAGGACACAATGAATGCTGGGGCAACTGCAAACAATGACCAAGAAATTATTCGAAAAAGTTCACCAACAAATGTCAAGTCATCAACAACTTACTTTCAACGGTACCATCTTCAGGATCGGTTACATATTCGATTTCACCACCATCTTCAATAAATTCGCTAAGGTACTGATCGACCTTTTCGGCGATCTGACGACCCTGATTGGGCAAAATGGTGCCGGCTAGGGCGACGCTGGCAAAAGCCAAAACCAATAGGAAACGCATTGTGTTCTATAGTGATCAAAAGTAACTCTTCGAATGAATTGCTACCTGTAAACTGTTTTCAGCTCTGGTCCCCTATTAGGTTTATATAGCCGTCTAAGCGCTTTCTTTCGCTGCGAAGGTCTTTATCTCTTATTCTGCGGGGGTTTGATTAAAGTGATTTGATCGATGATGTGATTGGCAAATGTTATCATTTTGGCAAACAACAACATTGAGATTAACTTTTATGGGACATAAGTATATGACTGACTACTCATGCTTAACAATAAATTGATCTAATATTAGTTAAGATGTTTTTGCCCTTTCTATATTTGCAGGTGGTTATCTTCGAATTGAGTAGGGGACGTAAATCTTTGAACCACATTGTTTGATTTGCAATCAACACTGGTGGTCTGAACTGAAAGACGTCATGTCTAGCCGGTAGCGAATGTTATACTTCAAAGTTGAAATTGCTCAAGAAAATCGAACAAAGAAATTAGAAAACAATATTCATTTCTTTCCATTTGACAATAAGAAAAAAAAAAACTTTTAAATCTCACGGCTTTGTTTTAAATATAAATAATACAAAAAAAGCTTTATGCTCAAACTTTTTTAAAAGCTGCAATAAAAGTTGTTACTGTCATTTTTTTAAAATATTTTATTTCAACTTTTTCCTAAAACTTTATAAATCATACCAAAACCGATAATAGCTTTCCCAAAAGCTTGGCAAGGTTTCTTAAGTGTTCCTAATGTGTCTCCTCCCTTCAATATTAACAGCTTTCTTAAACACTTTCATTTGAAATTTAAAACGATTTCCCAAAAAAAAGCATTAATAGCTTTCTTAAAACATACACAATTTAAAAGTATTCACACAAAACAATAATGTTTTCCGGAAGCGTTTGAATAGTCTTTACCCTGCGAAAAACTTGAAAAGTTTCTTAAAATTCCATAGAAACTGTAACCGCTTTTCTTTAAAGCTAAAAAAGCTTTCAAAGGTAGCTCTGACAGCGTTCCTTAAAAGCAAAACGATTTCTTAAAGGTCTGTAACAGCTTTCCTACAAACTACAACAGTTTTTCTACATAGAAATCTTCAACCTCGTTGTTAAATAGCTAGAACAGTTAAAACAGCTTTCATCAAATGCTCTAAAAGCGATTACAGTTTTCCTCAAGTGCACTAAAAGCTTTCCTAAAGGGCCAAAATAGCTTTCCCATAAAAGCTTTTCTTAAAATCGATAGCATATTTCTTGAAAAGCTGGAAGACCTTTCCTAAAAAGCTCTATGGCTTTCTTAAAAAAGATTTCCTAAAAAGTTATACCAGTTATATATAAAAACTGCAATAGTTTCTTAAAAAGATAGAAGCTTTTCTAAAAACCTTTAAATGCTTTCATAATGCAATTCTAAAGTTTTATCAATAAAGTTAAAAAGAACTTGAAAATAATTCCTAAAAAGTTGATTTCAATAGTTTTATCCGTAAACCACTCCGGAACAATTATATTTACACTTTCAGCGATGTTTAATAAACTTTGTTTCTATAAACTCCATATGGAGTAACAGAAACGTTTCCACAACATGGGGAAAGGTACAAGGTACATATCTATTTTTTTTTTAAATTTCTTTAAAGGATATTTGATTTTATAAGAGTCTGAATTGCTAGGCCTCCCTCCCTCTACGCTAATTAAAACAGAATAAATACTCATTTAAAATTATTTTCAAATGCATTTCTTTATTTCCGTTCTATGTACGACACACAGAAATTATTTATATCTTTTTTCATTTTCCGTTTATTCCCTGACGAAGAACGGAGGTGGGGTGGGGTTGCACTTTCTGTTCGAGCTGGCCAACATACCCAACAGACTCCAGACCTTCTTGCCCTTGAGCATGGCATTGACACGAGGCACTAAGGTCTCTTCAATAACTTCGCTAATCTGATCTTGGTTACCGTTGATGAGGGCCGGAATCATGTATTCAATCTTGTCATTGATCATTTCGTTGAACTTGCCGTTGCCCAAAATGCCGCCAATGTTGGAGCGAACACTGCCCAAGCCGACGACCGCTTGGAACTTGTAGATCTTAATGGAACCGAAAATGAAGGGCATCTTGTATTTGAATTGACCCTGAATGGACAAGTTCTCCAAAGCGAATTCCAAGGGACCGGATCCTTCATAACGCACCGACAAGCCCAATTGACGCATGGCATCCATGAATGTGTCCGTGTTCAAGGTGGTAGCACGGGCCTTCAACTCCTTGAAGATAAAGTGGAACTTGACTTTTTTGTTGAAAGTATAGGAGACCTTTAATTTCTTGATTTCCATATCGTCCAAACCATCGAAACGGAAACGAAGCATTTGAACGATGGATCTGCAAAGGTTGACATGAGGAAATTATTAAAATATGGCCGGTTTAGGAACACACAATAAACTTACTCAACAACAGATTTGGTCAAATGAACTTCCAAATCGGGATTGGTGTAGGGAGCCAATGGGGGAATGCCATATTCGGGCCAGCCACAGGGCATTTGTTTGACAACATTACGAACTACCTTTTTGGCTTGGGAATTCAAGATCAGGCCCTTGGTTTCGGGATTGATGGCTGAAGCACAGCATTGTAAATAGGGGAATATGTTAGTATAAGCGGATTGAAATAGCAAAAGCCCAGAGGTGAAAGATATCAAAAGTCATCCGGGCAGGAGTTTGATAACAACTACGACGCTTTAAGAGGGATGAAAAGCTTTTTGAGTTAACGACAGAAAAGTTTAACCAAGGTACAAGAGGATTTTTCCCATAGAGGAGCGCTATGGGATTGTTTATGGAAGGAAGTTGGCGAAGCAATTACATTGACCAGCCGTTACCAACTGAACTCAAGCATTGCATTAAACACCACTCAAAAGCAAACAAAATCTGGAGCCGACCTATGCCACAAGTGGATTTTTCGAGCAGAGTTGCAGCTACAGATTTTATTACGAAAGACACACCCATTTGATACGACAATGACAAGAATTATAGACCATCTCCCTTTTTTCAGAATTTTCTCTGTAGATAGGGACACACAAGTAATTCCAACTGGAACTACCGAATGTGCTAATATTGGAGACCGGCTTTTGTTTACAGTGGTAGATAATTTTACTACAGAGTTTGCTCTTATTTACAACATTGTTAATGATATTTTGTCGTTAGATAGGGACACTTGTTATTGTGAATAGTTTCGTGGTTTCTTTGACATTGATAGACTTGGATGCACAATTTTACTTCAGATTTAGTCCTTATTATTTTTTATTAAATTTCTTTTGTCGTTAGATAGGGACACTTGTTATTGTGAATAGTTTCGTGGTTTCTTTGACATTGATAGACTTGGATTCACAATTTTACTTCAGATTTAGTCTTTATTTTCTAAAAAAAAATTTAAATTTCTTTTGTCGTTAGATAGGGACACTTGTAATTAGTTTTGTGGTAATTTAAGTTTTATTTGACATTGATAGACGACTTAAAGGTTCCCCTACCTTCTCAGAATTTTCATGAACATGTACAGCTAGATAGGGACACTCGTAATTCGTTTGGTGGGCGATTTAGTGTGGGCAAGGAAGCCAAACTGCAAACTGAACTTGTTAATACGTCAGCAAGACCTCTTCAAATGTCCTCAATCATTTAAAGTGTCTTTGGCATTGCCACGAATGTGCTGAGCTAAACGGGATAGAGAATTTTGCTTCAGCTTTCCGCCAATTTGTTCAGAATTTAACTTGTAACGCTTAAAAACCTTTTGTAGACGATTTGGCCAAAATAGAGCTATCACATGTGGTAATACGTCGGCAAGGTTAAGTTAATCTGTCTTAATTTCTTCGACACTGAGCTGTGCTCTCAGGGATTGCCAATCTTGGTCCTTCTATTTAAGCATTTTTCTTAGAAGACCTTTACCACGGTCGGTTGGAATATAAACTATGGACAAAGGCAATCAAACGCGGATTTTCCCAACAAAAGAAAGCTTACAACCTGTTTTATAAAACAAATCGCCCTTTCGCTTCGTTAAATTGACGAACAGAAATTCCGTTTCGTTCGTTTGGGTTTTTGCAACACGAAAGTCTCTATTAAAATTGTAATTGACGTGGTTTCCAATGTATTTTTTCGATGGATTCGTTGGAGTTCGTTCGTCTCAGATGTATTGGTTTTATAAAAAGCAGGCTATTAGGTTCTAGGTTGTGAAGGACCCAAGACAATCTAGCGGGCAGGCGGTGTTGAATTTCCAACAGAGTAATTTTTATTTTGTATTCCAGTCTTAGAGTACAGATGTACTTATAATTCAGCCCACAGAC